>JAZGTL010000009.1:0-1249375 GCA_037349345.1 Oemleria cerasiformis | reverse complement strand
CGAACCTAGTAGGGACTTCCGAGAGCGAACACCTCGAAGTACGTGCAATAGTGAATTCGGTCGGGTGAGTTCTCCCCGACGTACTGTGAGTGGAATCTTTCCCTAAACTCATACTTATATGATTGAATATGATAGCATATTTGAGGATTGGAATGTGAATTGAATGATGTTGAATATTTGATTGACTAAATATATGCTTAGGGATGTTAAATTAGGTATTTGTGTTATGATGAGATTAGAAATCATAGACGATGCCATGAGCTAGAATTAGAGCCTAGCATATGATTGATATGATCAATCGAGGGTAGTAATTCCTAAGAAATTGTGTTGATGATAGGAAATAAATATGGAATATGCCAGGGGTTAACTTTAGGACCCGACATCTATTAATTATGATATTCTGATGGTTGTGAACCCTAAGAAAAGTAGAATACTCATCAATGAGTATAAACTAATACAATAGGGAATATCTTGAGGGTTGATTCCGAGATACAAATTTTGATATTCGAACCACGAGTATGAGTGGTTATCGATGTGAAACGAAGAGTATGACAATTACGATATTTGGGGAAAAAATAGCTATTTGATTGAGATGCTAGTGCCGAGGAGTCCTGCCGGCTTAGCACATGAGTCAGTATTGAGATGCTAGTGCCGAGGAGTCATGCCGGCCTAGCACATGAGTCAGTGATGAGATACTATGGCCTAGGCATGCCAATCAAGTACACGTCTCATGTGTCAAAGTCATATGTCATGTACGAGTCATGTCGAGATGCTACAGTCGTGGGACTTTCCGACTTAGCACATGTTGAGTCATGGTATACCCACATGGTGGTCGCTGTTGTCATACCTGTCTATAGGCCACAGACCAGTCCTCCACGTGATCGTTCACCTGCACTCGCTCTATACTAGTAAATAGCATCAGTCCTGTCCTCGAGCTCTTATGAGTCTGTGTGGTCCTGGAGTTCCTAGGGGGACTCATGGTGATGGTTTTTTTTTTTAGTCTTGAAATCCCCATTATCATATTTCATTTAAACAATTACCCAGCAATATAAAACATCTTGACTCGTGGTGATGGTGCTTGCACCCAGTCCTTCATGTGGTCGTGGTACGAGCACAGACACCCAGTCCTGTCACGTGCGCGTGACTCATACGACTACAGTGTTATTGGGATACCTGAGATGATGATTGAGTTATGATATATCAGCCGAGGGATATGCCGGCTGATGAAATATGATAGCCGAGGTGCTATGCCAGCTGAGGGTTATGCTGGTTGTTGAGATATAATAGCCGAGGTGACATGCCGGATTATGTGATATGCCATCTGAGGGTTATGTTGGCTGATGAGGTATGATAGCCGAGGTGACAAACCTACTTATGGGATATGTCAGCCGTGAGTTATGTCGGCTAATGAGATATGATAGCCGAGGGTTCATGCCGGCTTATATGTGATATATGACAGCCAAGGGTTCATGCCGGCTTATATGTGACACTGTGATAGTCGAGGGACATGTTTGCTTATGTACGATACGATGATAGCCGAGGGCTATACCTACTGATATGATACGATGATAGCCGAGGGCTATACCTACTGAATTGATACGAGATACAATCTGATGAGATGTAGTAGCTGAGGACTTACCGGCACAATACATCTGTTATCAATCTCAGTGGGTATGGCGAGGGTGGTGACCCCGATTGATGAGTTATGGTTTGTATGGACAATGGGTCCTTGAGATGACCAATACTATCTTAGAGAGACGATGATGACGAGATATTACTGTTGAATTTATCCATAAGTCTGATGTGTCATCTTCAACGTGTGAAGATTTACTCTGAATGTTAGTTGCTAAATGCATTTATATTTGAGTGGAGTATGATTGAATGAGTGATCATTAACCATGCTGGTTATCCAATTATTATTTTATTATTTTAATGTTGTGCCCCGTTTTTCTTACTATACGATATCATGTATTATGTTGTCTATATTTTACTTGCTGAGGGGTTAGCTTATGTTCACTCACTCTGTTGTTTGCAACCCTCTGGTCTCAGAAGAAGGTTCGTGAGTACGAGGAGGGAGTCACATGGTGACAGCTTTGACACCACCAATGGAAGGTGTAACAAGGTAACAATCAGTTATGCATTCGATGCTTGAGTTATGATCATCATGTCTTTTAATTGCTCTGGGTGATCAACTGTTGTGGTGGAATGTTAATTTAGTGTTACTAGTTACTTTTCACTAAGCTTCCTAAAAAGCAACGTTTTAGTTGGGCTTTCGTCACCTAGACTCAGCGTCCAGGTGTCGGCTTGCACCCGATAAATTCGGTATTCTGTTTGATTTCCGGAGTGGGGTGTAACAATTGGTATCGGAGCATGGTTTTAGGAAGTGAAGCTGATTACGTACACTTGATGATCATAAATGCCAATTCTTACGTGTTATAGCACCTCCTCGAAACAAGTTTCTATGACTAAGTGTTAGTTAATCTAACCTACTAAGGTAGGGAACACAATTCGTACGTAGTCGATCAATGTAATGACTTGTATTTGAATTAATAAAATTTTCGTGAATTGATTGGGTGAACTTGGAACAGCTTGGTTGTGATTTTGATATGGACTATTTGGGTATTAAGTTAGTATTTAAAACCTTCGTCTAACAGGTGGAAGACGGAATGACCAATTTACAGGGGAGAGTCTGCCGAATTTTTGGTAAAATTCTCATAGAGTCTTGGTTGGACTATTAAGGGAATTTCAGGGATTGTTTCAAGGTTGCAGGTGTTGTCTAACAGAGTAGGGCTTCTTACGAATTTCAAGGGAAATTTCGAAAGGGGTCCTGTCAATCAAGGGTGAGGTGTTTGAGTAACCTTGACCTTTTATTTGACGTAACTCTGTGAAATCCCCGTTGAATTCCTCATTCGGGTGGTGAGAAGGAGTAATAAGACTCTTCAGGGTGGTGTGAACGAGTTATTCAAAGGTGAGCGCTGCAATGTAGTTCTGTGAGTGATCTGTAGTCAAAAGTTTGCTTCAACATATGAGACTAAGAAAGTCGTATAAGTAACTAAGCCGTATCATGCTGAATTGGAAGCGTAAGAAAAACTTCATGATTGATACCTCTCGAATTCAGTGATGCTTTCCCAAGAACTGAGCATTTTCGGAGGAAAATTACGGATTGAAGCAGAATGAAGAAACATGTAATGACTCAAGAGAGAAGTCATAGAGTAGATCGAGAATCACATCCCTGTATGGATGTTGAAAATCCCCAAAAAGGATAATCATGAAGAGTGGCTATGAAAACAAGGATCTTAGGGACTATGATGGTTCTTGCTTTAGTCCAAGAAGCCTTTTTCCCTTGCCCTTAAATGGTTCTTTTTCCCCCAAAGTTGAAGAAGACGAGAAGAATCTAAGAAAATTTTTAGCTGGAGAAAAGAATTAAGCATTACAACTGCTATCAACAACTAATTTTGGTCAGAAAAGAGGACTCCCCCAATGTGGTCGACTGATTCATAGCATCAGCATTAGCGGTCGATGTGGCGAAGATACCTACGGACCATAGGAGTAAAGTGCCGATTGCCACTTTGAGTCCTAATGCAGGGGTATTGTTCGATTGCGATGGGAGGAAATGAAAGTGCAACATCGTTGTCATGTCTCGACTAAGTATGTACGGGGTGAGAGTAATTCAGGGTGAGTACCTGAGTTATGTCCCCATTTGAGTTACTAAAGTGACTATACTCGAGGACTGTGCCGAGTTAACATTGTGATTAATATCGGTGAGTCATGATGAATGGTTTTGGTATGATTACCGAAAAGGTGAATAAATTCTGCCTGACCACATTCGAAGGCGACGACCTCGACGTATGAAAGCCGGAGCGAGTGTGGATATATGAGACACGTAGGGGCTTTGTGACAGTCCACGTGCGATAGTTAATTGGTCAAATGATTTGAATCGGCTCAGTGTGGATAAATGAGATATTGAGATCCTAAGGAGGTCATAACAGTGTAATGATACATTCGGTCGTAGTCCGATGTATGGAATTAATGAAATGACAAGTAACATAGATAAATGCAAAGAAAAGCGGGAACATAAGTCAAATCCTAAGAGCTGTCGAGAAGAAAGTATAGAAGCGTAATTGCTATCTCTCACAATTTAAACCCAGTAAGTGGCTCCTCCTTGGTATAATGGTTTGAGTAACCGTACAAGAAGACTTAATTATGCCAGTAGGCAAAGAGAATGGTATAACTTATGGTGATGCTGATACCGGTCCAAGAAAGGCCTTTTTGAAGTATTAAAGTAGCTTTACATATTTCAGGCAACTCATTAAGATATGGTTGGCATGTGCCAATATGTGATTGACGATCATATAGTTGCTCTAGATTGGCCAGGGCGCCTAGGATTGTTAAATGGAAAATTGAGCAAAATGGTAATGACTAGCTCGAGGATATTCCGAGAAAACGTGTGAGAAACTACTAAACATAACTCCGTAATGAACCTTGGAGAAAGATAGTGGTATCATGATGATTATCCGAAACGGTGAAGATCATCCGAGATGATGAAAATTAATTAATGAGTACGCAACGGAAGAGTGGAGTTAGACCTAACTCAAATGACGACAGACTATGGAAATTGAATGATGAATTTCTACACTCGGAATGTGGAAGTAGTGATTTGTAAGTGGTAGAAAACGAGTAGTGGCTTGAGAGTGGGACATTATGTTGTTAAGGGAATTTCGAGGACGAAATTCTTATATGAGGGGAAGATTGACACAACCTGTCCTGGAAATAAAAATTATGAAATGAAATTAATTATATAACCGGTAATTACAGATTTGAGTATCGTGTGGATTTGGGCTAAAGTACAAAGATGGACTTTAGAAAAGGCCCAAAGAAGATTATTGGGCCGTAAATTTAAAGTTGGATTTACAAAATTGACCATTTTACCTTTGAGATTTCCGAAGGTCCGAAAGTCACTTTTCGATCGAGAACCCTTTTGGAAATTTTCCCTGTACCATTACCTAGGTCTCGAGCTTACGAGTACGTAGACAGGTGGCACGCGGAAATCGGAGTTCGAACGAGAAAGTTATGGGTCTAAAACGATCGGGACGTATCAGTAATTTTAGAAAATGTTTAAACTATAAAAAAGGCAAACTCTCTCTCCTCTCCCCATTAGTCAGTCTCCCTCTCTCTCTTCCCAACCTCTTATTCTCTCTCTTCCTTCCCGCGACTCTTCTAGCGAAGGCCATAAAAACCTAGCAGCCGACCGGCGGCGACCCATGACTCCGCACCCACACCATCTTCTTCACCTCACTCTCGCGATGACAACCATACCTTCATGCAAGACTGCCGTCCACCATACGTGACCCAGCAATCGACAAACGGAAGTGGACTCCCGCGACTTTCGAGGCAATTTCGGCCTCCCTAGGTAAAATCTCGACTCCTAGACCTCATAATCATGTTCCTATCATCAAGCAGATGAGTTTTGACTTTTCGGTTGTGAGTTTTATTGGAGTATTGAAGAAATTTGAGAAAATCTCTAACCGGCCATTAATGAGGGATCACGACCCGCACCGATGAGGGGGGTAGCTGGAGGTAAGGGGCGACTGAAGGTTGCAGTCGCACCCCTTTGGGTGGCCAGAGCGCGTGGGGATGCGTGAAGGCCCATGGGCCCCTCTCCTGGGCTCCGACGACTCGTGTTTAATGTATTTTGAGGTTTCAGATTTGTTGGCGTAGGTTTCGGATCCATCGGAGTTCGTTTGAGGGCTATTTGGGATGATTTTAGTTGCTTTAAATGTGTTTTAGGGAGTTGGTGAACTCCTGGGAATAGATTATTAAATCGAAGGTTTTAGATAAACAGTTAGTACTATTAATTACCCTTCTTGCGAGGCATTACGGTATTGGAAAGTCCAAAGGGCCGTATGGAACTGGATACGGACTTCTGGGAGCGAATGCCGTGAAATACGTGCAATAGTGCATCTGGTTGGGTGAGTTCTCCCCGACGTACTGTGAGTGGAATCCTTCCCTAAACTCATACTTATATAATTGAATATGATTGCATATTTGAGGATTGGAATGTGAATTGAATGGTGTTGAATATTTAATTGACTAAATATATGCTTAGGGATGTTAAATTAGTTATTTGTGTTATGATGAGATTAGAAATCATAGATGATGCCACGAGCTAGAATTAGAGCTTGCCATATGATTGATATGATAAATTGAGGGTAGTAATCCCTATGAAATTCTGTTGATGATAGGAAATAAACATAGAATATTCCAGGGTTTAACTTTAGGACCCGGTATCTATTGATTATGAT
Organism: Oemleria cerasiformis; assembly: GCA_037349345.1. Lineage (NCBI taxonomy): Eukaryota > Viridiplantae > Streptophyta > Magnoliopsida > Rosales > Rosaceae > Oemleria > Oemleria cerasiformis. Next base: position 1,243,073 of record JAZGTL010000009.1, on the reverse strand, counting down.
ATTCTGATGCTAGTGAACCCTATGAAAAGTAGAATACTCCGAAATGAGTATAAATTAATACTATAGGGAATATCTCGAGGGTTGATTCCGAGATACAAATTTTGATATTCGAACCACAAGTAAGGGTGGATATCGATGTGAAACGAAGAGTACGAGAATTACGATATTTGGGAAAGAATAGCTATTTGATTGAGCTGCTAGTGCCGAGGAGTCATGCCAGCTTAGCAGAACAGTTAGTATTGAGATGCTAATGTCGAGGAGTCATGCCGGCTTAGCACATGAGTCAGTGTTGAGATACTAGTGTTGACGAGTCATGTCGGCCTAGCACATAAGTCAGTGATGAGATACTATGGCCGAGACATGTCGGCCAAGTACACGTGTCATGTGTTAGAGTCATATATCATGTACGAGTCATGTCGAGATGCTATAGTTGAGGGACATGCCGACTTAGCACATGTTGAGTCATGGTATTCCCACATGGTGGTCACTGGTGTCGTACCTGTCTGTAGGCCACAAACCAATCTTCCACGTGATTGTTCACCTGCACCAGTCCTCGCTCTATAATAGTTAAACAGCACCAGTCATGTCCCCGAGCTCTTATGAGTCTGTGCGGTCCCAGAGCTCCTAGGGGGACTCGTGGTGATGGTGCTTACGCGTAGTCCTTCACATGGTCGTGGTACGAGCGAAAACACCCAGTCCTATCACGTGCGCGTGACTCGTGCAACTACAGTGCCATTGGGATACCTGAGATGATGTTTAAGTCATGATATGCCAACCGAGGGATATGCCGGTTAATGAGATATGATAGGCGAGGTGACATACCGGCTTATGTGATGTGCCAGCCGAGGATTATGTTGGCTAATGAGTTATGATAGCCGAGGCTTCATGTCAGCTTATTTGTGATATATGATAGCAGAGGGTTCATGCCGGCTTATATGATGATAGCCGAGGGACATTCCCGCTTATATGTGACACTATGATAGCCGAGGGACATGCCGGCTTATATACGATATAATGATAGCCTAGGGCTATGCCGATTGATATGATACGAGATACAATATGATGAGATGTAGTAGCTGAGTGCTTATTGGCACGATACATCTGTTATCGAGGTCAATGTGTATGGCTAGGACGGTGACCCCGATTGATGAGATTTTGGTTTGTATGGGAGGATAGGTCCTTGAGATGACCGATACCATCATAGAGAGGCAATGATGTCGAGATATTACTATTGAATTTGTTCACAAGTTGGATGTGTCATCTTCAATGTGTGAAGATTTACATTGATTGTTAGTTGCTAAATGGATTTATATTTTAGTGGAGTATGATTGAATGAGTGTGATTGCTAACCCTGCTGGGTTATCCAATTATTATATTATTATTTTAATGTTGTGCCTCACTTTGCTTACTGTATGATGTCATGTATTATGTTTTCTATGTTTTACTTGCTGAGGGGTTAGCTTATGTTCACTCACTCAGCTTGCCTCAGATCTTCTATATGTTTCTCTTTATCTTGAGACTTCATTACTACATCATCAGTGTATATTTCCAAGTTCTTACCTATCATTTCATGGAAGATTGCATTCATTGCACGTTGATATATAGCTCCTGCATTCTTTAATCAGAATAGCATGACGATATATTCAAATACCCCCAAGTGTCCAGGGCATTTGAATGCTGTCTTGTGAACGTCCTCCTCTGCGACCAAGATTTGGTTGTATCCTGCATTGCCATCCATGAATGACAACAGTTGATTATGAGTGGCTCCATCAATTAACATGGCAGCCATATGTATTGGGTACTCGTCTTTTGGGCTAGCTTCATTCAGATTGCGATAGTCTATGCATATCCTAACATGTCCTGTTTTATATCTTGATGACAGGTACTGTGTTGGCCACCCATTCTACATATTTGGCCATTCGGATCAAGCCCGCTTTAAGAAGTCGGTCAAGTTCTTCTTTGACTTTGAGTTCAGTTTCTACTGACATCCTTCTCCTTGCATGGCAGATAGGCTTGTATCCTTCTTTGATAGGTAATCTATGTTCTACAAGCTGGCTGTCTAGTCCTGGCATTTCTGTGTAATGCCATACGAAGCAATCTTTAAATTCTTCCAGAAGTGCTACCATCTTTAACTTGATTGATTCTTTCAACATCCAATTGATGTAGGTTGGTCGGGGATCTTCCTTGGAACCCAAGCTAACTTTCTCTAGTGGATCCTAAGCTTTTGGGGAAGGTTTGTTCACTTTTGTTGACCAAAAACGAATGATTGCTGGTGGGATCTCATCTTCTTCACGAGTCTCCCCATTATCTCGAATGAATTAGGCGATGTCAACGGCTGATTCTTTTGGTGTTAAACTTTGTTCTTTCATTCCTTGGATCTAATTTTTCTCTCTGTCGGGAAGTGAGGATCGTACATTCTCTTGCTCCTTCCAGTGTATTAGCAATCTCTTTGTTATAGACCTGATTGCTTCCATTTGGTCTATCTTCTTGTGGAGTGTGCTATTCATCATGGAAATCCCATTTTAGGAAGGGCCTCTCCCACTCCTCATGAGTTAGGAGTCCTTGTTCTAAGAATTTGTGGGTCGTCACCTAGGTAGGGGGTCGTTCTCGTCTTTTCTAGTCAATTTGATGTTTCCCACTTCGGGGTCAGAAAAACTGGCTTCATCTACCATGAGACTAGTCGCGAAAGGCCTTGAGTACACTTGTATCATTTCCCAGAAACCTCCTTCATAGGCAGATTCGTTGGGATTCTAGATAATAATTTGTTGGTGAAAAGTAGTTGGGACACACTTACTCTTGTGAATCCAATCTCTCCCTAATTGCACGTTGTAACTGGCAGTACTATCCACTACAAAAGATGCTAACATCATTTTCTTGGATCCGACTTCGATTTCCAAGGGTAGGACCCCGTGGGTTTTAGTGATAGTTCCGCTAAAATTGGACATTATGGCAGTTGTTGGAAGGCAATCTCGAAGGGGTTTTCCAAGCTTCTTTAGCATATTTGAAGGTAAAACGTTTATGGATGCCCCTCCATCAATCATCATTTTTCTAATCGGGAACCCTTCAAGATGAGCTGTGATGAAGATAGGTCGCAAGGGATCCGTCATTTCTTTAGAAGGGTTTGAGAACATCATTCTTCCTCTGTGAAGAGTCGATTCCGAGATGATGTTTTGATCATCCTTGTGGTAAGTTGGTGTCAGGACCCATCTTAGAAGGGTTTGAGAACATCATTCTTCCTCTGTGAAGAGTCGATTCCGAGATGATGTTTTGATCATCCTTGTGGTAAGTTGGTGTCAGGACCCATCCCAGATTTCCCCTCGAAACCCGAGAAGGACCCTAATCCCGTCTGACAACCTAAGGAAAAGTTCCCAAAATACCCTTCAATCCTTACGAATATAATATGAGATTTCTGCCTAAATTTTCGGCAGAATCTCCTCGTAGGGACTTAAATAACTGATTTCCACCTGTCAGACAAGGGATTAAAAGCACTCCAAATTCCAATAGACAATAACCATCCCAAAATATATCATATCAGAGCGTCTAGGTAGGATAAATAATACAAAATTAGATATCCTACTCAAATTTAGGTACAAAGCGCAGTTGTAAAGTCCTAATGCCTCCGCCTCGTAAGAAGTACCCGCGTCAACTCAACTCAACAGTCTGGAGGGGATTTAAAACACAAAGTTGTGAGTGGACCAAAAATAATCATTTATAAATCATTTTTTTGAGGAAAACTTACCTTTTTCCCCCTCCACAAATAAAATCATGCAATGCATCATATAAAACAGTTTGTGATAGTAAACATCATTTAATTCGACCTGAACACATAATATCTCAAATCCATTGTTCCCGACAAATCTACTACACACCAGGGTATCCCTTGAGATGTGTAAAAATATGTGTTACTTGACCTCGACCACAATCTCTGCAAAATCACCTTTTATATTGGAGGTTCACCGGGTTCACTGCCAACAGCGGATCCTAGCCCCGGCTCCTGAGACCCCTCAAATCGGTATTGTTTATATTGGAGGTTCACCGGGTTCCCCGTCTCAGCGGATCCTAACCCCGGCTCCTGGGCCCCCTCAAAACGGTATTGTATCCAAACTCAAGTATTTTTTTTTAATCACAAATACAGTTTCAACTCAAAATCATGGACTCAAATAATTACCACGTCAAAACAATATCAAAACCGAATCCAACAACCATGCCATTTCTCACAACACACTTTCATTGAAATATTGGAAAAACAATTTTCCATCAATCATTTATAAATTCCAAGAAATCATTGCACCCATAAATAACAATATTTAAATCAAAGATACATTTATGCATGCATTATAGTTTATAAACCAAAAGTCCACTCACAAATCTGTCGAAGCAAGCTCAATCCCGAATTGTACGCTCCCCTGAAGTTCCTGGAGCAAGGTCGCCTGTACAAATTAATAATCGGGATTACTAGCTAATAATAAGAACCTTAAATATAAACCCCCTAAACCCCGTGAGGTCTACCTATGCTGGTCTAGAAAACGCAGCAACTTCAAACGCCCAAAACAACCACTAAACGACGTCCGATTGACCCAAAACCTGCGCCAACAGATCCGGAACGTCAAAAACTAGTTGTCACGCGACACCGTGACCTTAGACTCGGCCCCATACGCCGCCACGTACCGACTGAAGGTCGAAACACACGCCCACGCGCCGCCACGCGCCGATCACGCACCAGCTACAGTGCCCACCCGCCTAGACCGGTCCAACCCGGCCCAACTCGGCCTGACCCGGTCTAACTCGACCCGATCGGTTCACTCAACCTGATCAGTTCAACTTGACCCGATCGGTTCAACTCGACCCGACCGGTTTAACTCGACCCGACCGGTTATCGATGACTCGCCGGAGAAGACGACCGGCTGCCGGCGCCGCCGTCTGGTTTCCGCCGGAATCCCCCATTTCTGGCCGAAACTTCAAGCTTTTATAACTTCTTCAAAACTCAACCAGTTTTCACAAATTTTACATCTAAATCTATCTACTCAAACCCAAGAATCCAAATATGACCTCAAAACCACAAACACGTACATGTGTAAGCCGGAAAATCGATAGGAAGATCCGAAACTTCCTATACTCGGTTCGGCTTCCCCCGTGGTCCTCTCCTTCGATGATTGGTACGGTTGTGATCGTGGGAAGGAGTAGAATACGATTAGTGGATCAAAAATGGAAGTTAAAGCCTTGAATCAAAAGTTGACTTTGTGGGTTTTGGGTGTGTTTTTCGCACGGGTTCGAGTGGGTGGTGTTTGTTTTTCAGAGAGAGATGAGTGGTAATGAGATGAAGATGAAAATGAGTGAAGATGTAAAAGATGTAAAATGATTGGGGTTAAAAATATCTTCTCCCAAGCCAAAATTACCAAAATTCCCTTGCACATCTAGACCCGTAACTTTCGTACACGAACTCCGTTTTCCGCGTGCCGCCTGTCTACGAACTCTTGAGTTTGAGACCTACGCAACGGTATCCAAAAGACCATCTAAAATGTTCCGAAACAAAACTTGATTTCCAAGCCCTTACCCGACCAAGGGTAAAATCGTCATTTTACATAAATAATTTACGTAAATCCAATAATTGAAATTCCGGGTTGTTACAATCCACCCCCCTTAAGAAATTTCGTCCTCGAAATTCAACTCTACCCTTGGAACAAATGAGGATATTGCGCCCACATTAAAGTCATAGTTTCCCACGTGGCTTCCTCCACGTTATGATTCCTCCACAATACTGGACAACTACGAATCACGAGATTCGCCACTAACATATTCCCAGTAGGAGTACTAATACCCATGTCTCAACCAATCGGAGACAATTCTCTATCAGCAAACAACGTAAAACCCCGAGAAATGAATGAATGAGTCGCCCCGGGATCTATTAAACCATAAGCATCACGGAAAAAAAATAAAAAAAAAATAAATAAACAAATAACGTACCCGTCACCCTCTCGGGGGCTGCTCGGGCCTCCTATCGTGACATAGCAAAAACTCGGGCCGGTGTACCCGAAGATCGACCACGACCCCACTGTCTGCCTCTGGTCCTATTGGACCTACTAGCCCCGCTGGCCCCACTATATTCGGCCTGGTTCCCTATTGAAGTACCAGAAGTCTGCCCTGTCCTCTGACTCTGCTCAGTCGCACGATGACCCAATAAACTACTATCCTGACGATGATGTGGACAATATCTCCTGATATGACTAGTATCTCCACATGTGTAACATCTAGGGTCACCATATCCGCCACTCTGTCTGCCAGTTGACTGTATTGAAGCACCACTAAACTGAGTGGATGACTACGGTGCCTGTCCGGCTCCGCCACTGCCCGATCCGGATCTTGCACCCCCAGAAGATCCAGAACTGATACTACCTCTCTTGGACGGTCCTTGACTAGAGGCTCCAACATCCCAGTGATCCCAGTGTCGCCTGGAACCACCGAACTAATGTTGGACTGGTAAACCCAAGCTCAACTATACACGAGCTGCAACATCAGACACGGCTCTCAAGGAAGTGTGAACCATAGCCGTAACTGCTGACTGAATCTCACCTCTCATTCCATTTTCAAATCTGCGTCGCTTGTCCTTCTCGGTTGCCACCAGAGCCGGTGCAAAACGAGCCAATTCTATGAATTTCTGCTCATACTGAGCCACTGTCATATCTCCCTGCTGTAATTGCAAGAACTCAACCTCCCTGGCATCTCGGTACGAGCAAGGGTAAAATTGCTCAAGAAACTGCTCCTGAAAAGTCGCCCAGGTAATTGTACTGACATCCCAGCCGGATAGCTCTAATGCGTTCCACCAATGATAAGCGGAACCACCTAGCAGAAAAGTGGCTAACAACACCCTGTCCCCCTGAGGACATCTCATAATTGAGAACACTCACTCTAAACGAGTAATCCACTCCGCTACATCATCTGGGCTAAAGTCGCCCATAAATATTGTAGCCCCTAATCTCTAGGCTTTCTCAATGTCTGAACCTTCAGTAGCAGCCCTACTCTGAAGTACAGAAGTCAAAGTGTGACCCAATTGTTCCAGTGTTTGCCTCATATCAGGCTCCACTGCGGGTTCATATGTGTCCCCACTGTTTCCAGACTGTTGACGGGACTCACGTCTCGGAGGCATTACACTGTAAAGAACTATAACTCATCAATACCAAAATAATTGTACACTAAATGTACGGTCTACATGAATTTAAACCTGGTGCTCTGATACCAATTGTCAGGACCCGTCCTAGATTTTCCCTCGAAACCCGAGAAGGACCTAATCCCATCTGACAACCTAAGGAAAAGTTTCCAAAATACGCTTCAATCCTTACGAATATAATATGAGATTTCTGCCTAAATCGTCGGCAGAATCTCCTCGTAGGGACTTAAATAACTGATTTCCACCTTTCAGACAAGGGATTAAAAGCACTCCAAATTCCAATAGACAATAACCATCCCAAAATATATCATATCAGAGCGTCAAGGTAGAATAAATAATACAAAATTAGATATCCTACTCAAATTTAGGTACAAAGCGCAGTTGTAAAGTCCTAATGCCTCCGCCTCGTAAGAAGTGCCCGCGTCAACTCAACTCAACAGCCTGGAGGGGATTAAAAACACAAAGTTGTGAGTGGACCAAAAATAATCATTTATAAATCATTTTTTTGAGCAAAACTTACCTTTTTCCCCCTCCACGAATAAAATCATGCAATGCATCATATAAAACAGTTTGTGATAGTAAACATCATTTAATTCGACCTAAACACATAATATCTCAAATCCATTGTTCCCGACAAATCCACTACACACCAGGGTATCCCTTGAGATGTGTAAAAATATGTGTTACTTGACCTCGACCACAATATCTACAAAATTACCTTTTATATTGGAGGTTCACAGGGTTCACCGCCAACAACGGATCCTAGCCCCGGCTCTTGGACCCCCTCAAATCGGTATTCTTTATATTGGAGGTTCACCGGGTTCTCCGTCTCAGCGGATCCTAACCCCGGCTCCTGGGCCCCCTCAAAATGGAATTGTATCCAAACTCAAGTATTTTTTTTTAATCACAAAAACGCCCAAACCCCGTGAGGTCTACCTATGCTGGTCTAGAAAACGCAGCAACTTCAAACGCCCAAAACAACCACTAAACGACGTCTGATCGACCCAAAACCTGCGCCAACAGATCCGGAACGTCAAAAACTAGCTGTCACGCATCATCGTGACCTCAGACTCGGCCCCACGCACCGACGGAAGGTCGAACACGCGCCCACGTGCCGCCACGCGCCCTCACGCGCCGATCACGCTCCTGATACAGTGCCCACCCGCCTGGACCGATCCAACCCGGCCCAACTAGGCCTGACCCGATCTAACTCGACCCGACCGATTCACTCAACCCGATCGGTTCAACTCGACCCGATTGGTTACCGTTGACACACCGAAGAAGACGACCGGCTGCCGGCGCCGCCGTCTGGTTTCCGCCGGAATCCCCCATTTCCGGCCGAAACTTCAAGCTTTTATAACTTCTTCAAAACTCAACCATTTTTCACAAATTTTACGTCTAAATCTATCTACTCAAACCAAAAAATCCAAATATGACCTCAAAACCACAAACACGTACCTGTGTAAGCTGGAAAATCGATCGGAATATCCGAAACTTCCTATACTCGGTTCGGCTTCCCCCGTGGTCCTCTCCTTCGATGATTGGTACGGTTGTGATCGTGGGAAGGAGTAGAATATGATTAGTGGATCAAAAATGGAAGTTAAAGCCTTGAATCAAAAGTTGACTTTGTAGGTTTTTGGTGTGTTTTTCGCACGGGTTCGATTGGGTGGTGTTTGTTTTTCAGAGAGAGATGAGTGGTAATGAGATGAAGATGAAAATGAGTGAAGATGTAAAAGATGTAAAATGATTGGGGTTAAAAATATCTTCTCCCAAGCCAAAAGAACCAAAATGCCCTTGCACATCTAGACCCGTAACTTTCGTACACGAACTCCGTTTTCCGCGTGCTGCCTGTCTACGAACTCTTGAGTTCGAGACCTACGCAACGGTATCCAAAACACCATCTAAAATGTTCCGAAACAAAACTTGATTTCCAAGCCCTTACCCGACCAAGGGTAAAATTGTCATTTTACATAAATAATTTACGTAAATCCAATAATTGAAATTCCGGGTTGTTACAGTTGGTATCTCGATCAATGCTCGAGATGGATCATGGATGATGACATCTCCCTTCATGTGGTTCACTTGCGGGTAAACTGCTGCCAAATGTTCTGGTAACACGATTACCAGATCTACTTCTGCTTGCATTTCTCGTTTTTCTTGTCGAAGAAGTAATCCATCTCCATAGCTTCCAATAAGTCATTTTCAAACTCATTAAATTCTTCCTCGGTCTTGCCTTGACCGTTGTTTTCTTGAATGGCTTGTTCAGATTTCTCCTTTGATGTTAGGATCTCTCCATCCTTAGATTGCTTGTTGGGTAATTCTTCCCATGGGAAGCTCTCAAGCACGATTCGCCTCTCTATTTTAGCAGAAGTTTACGAAATGGAAGCTGGTAGGGATACAATTCTCTCGTCGTTGATCATGATTTCTTTCCTCTTCCAGCTTTCCTTAGGGCGGTCTTTTCGATCTGAGTTGGTCCTGAGAAAGGTTGCCCCCAAGCTTTTTTGGGCGCTCATATAGGCTCTGTTCAGTCATTATTTATGCATCATTTTTATGTCACTTAATACCTCTGTTACATGTCTTTTGAATGATTTTGTGCCATCAATAGTATAAAATAATCAATCTTGTGAGACTTGTGCATATTTAGAAAGATAGGTAAATTCTAAGAAGAACGCAAAAGGAAGGACTCGAATCGGAGTTATAACGAAGGAGATATCTCAAAATGAATATCGGGTCTCAAACTAAGACATCCTATCGAGTTCCTGCCGAGTCCCAGAAAGGCTCCTATCGAGGTCAAGGACATATCCTTGACATGCCCTAGTCACCCCCAGAAATGAAGTCCAAGCCAAGAGCTCAAGGAATGCCCTGCTGCGCCTTAACCGAGTCTTAAGACAGCTCAACCGAGTACCAAGTCCCTTGACCACCAGCGGTAAAGTGCAGATCTTAGAATCAGGTCTTGGGACATGTCCCGAGACATGTTCAAGAAGGCCAGTTTGGGTCCTAAACCCGATGGAAGCTATGAGCCTAGCCAAGCGACACCGCGCTTCTACCATGTTCATAGTGCTCCTTAGAAGTGCAGTCACAGATCAAGTCATGGACGTGTCCCTGGTTCCTCAGCCCAAGAAGTCCTTTGCGCCCTATTTCAGGCCCGAGAGGTTCAAAAGAGGCCCTAACCTAGATTTCGATGGAAAAAAGTGAGACATCACTCACAGTTGGACTTCAAATGACCTATCTAAGCTAATGGAAGCTTGTGTCTCGACCAGAAATGTCAATGACACGTCCATGCCCTGTTTTGTCCTAAAAGACTTCCCGGGAGCCCTAATTTGAACCAAATTGGGCCATCGACTTTTCTACAAGCTTTTGAGCAGGACAAAGCCCAGAACCATGTTAGATATATCATTTGGAAGTTTCTAGAGTGGTTTGTCTCGATTGGATTGGCCAATGACAAGTTAAGTTCTTAAAAGTCAAATTTTGAAGGTTTTTTAGCCCAGAATCTGGCCCAGCCGTGTTTCAAGCACTTAGGGTTGGACAGGCTCAATCCTTGACGTCCAAGCAACCTCCAGAAGACTCTAGAAGCTGTCTTGGCATGGAAGAAAGCTCATAAGATTTTATCTTAATCTTTGCCGCAACTCCTAGTCCTTGTCCTACAAGGAATCCCTTTTTAAGTCCCTTTTCAGTTCAAACTAGGATAGCAATCTGTTAGTCAGTATTTGAATAGGGTTTCTAAGTAATCTCCTACATTGTAAAGGTATTGATCTCCTATAATAGGAGCACAAGCCTCATGGGTTGGGTCCGGAAATTTTTTAAACTTTAGCCTCATTACTTGAAGTTTTTAGTTTTCAAACCATTTTAATTTTCTCTTCAGAGAGAGAGTTGGGCATGGAGCTTGGAGGAGCAGGCCTTGTTGTGGTCTTCTGCCGTGCCTCATTGTTCAACAATCTTTCTTTACTCTACTTTATTATTTCATTGTTAATTATGAATTCAATTATGTTTGTTTCAATTTCAATCATGTGTGAGTAGTCTTTATAGGATTAGGGCTCCTTGAAGTCCTAGCCATGTTAGTTTTTAATTAGATTTCTGGCTCTTGATTTTAATTGTTATCCATGCTGAATGAGTTGGATTACTATGCTTAATGACCTTAATTTATGCCTATAAGATTAGCTACCTTGTTTGCTATGATTATTGATGTAATTGCTTGAGTGACCGTCATATAATCCTAAGATTTGGAGCATCAAGTGTAGGTGGAGGGACACCTATTCGTAATCTAAACTCATGAAAACCTAGGAATGCATGCCACTTTTCTAGGCTAGTGTGGTGTCATTAAATTCTCTTTGTACTTCATGCATTATCTTAAATGGTAGGTGATAGACGTTGTAGGTATATGCCATGTTTAGAACATGCTAAGTAAGAGAGAATAATATATGTCTAGTGAACCAACGCCAGGACCTAGGCATGGGCACCTAATTCAAAAGTTGCATAGTAATTGAATCAAGGAAATCTGATTAATAACTATAATTGGTTAGAGTGGCTAGTAAGCCTTAATTCGCCCTTAGTTATTACTCAAAATGCTCCCCGAACTAGACTTCGAGTCTCAATTTGCTACCCGAACGCCAAATCGTAACAATGTGATCCCCGAACCCCCTTTCTGTCAGCTCCGTTGTACCAAAAGTTATAGTCCGTTACTAACGGCGTTAAAAGTGGTGATGTTGTAGTAATATTACAACATTTATAGGGGCAATTAAAACATTTGTTATATTTTATTAAATTTTATATTAAAAATATTTTTAAAAAATAAAAAAGGGGCACTAGTCGGCAGCACCTTCAATTTCTTCCTCTCTGCCTCCGACTTGGGGACTGAGGCAGTAGGCGGGGGCTGAGGCTGGGAGGCGATCTGGTGCGATGAGTCGGCTGGCTTAGCAAGCGCAGCGCGCGAATCAGAGGAGAAGGGAAGCTTCTTGCCGAGCATGAAGGAAGGGAAGACCCAGTCGCGGTCGGCGAAGTCTCGGTTGTCGGCGGGAGCATTGGAGGTGAAAGATTCGCGGCGATCGGGCGGAGACCAATGGCGGGAGGGAGTGAGGCTGGTGGAGATGCGTCGGACGGCGGGGAAGAGTGGTCCCGGGAAGATTGGGGATGTAGGGGCCGCGTCGTCAACTGTGGTGGTTATGATGGTCCGTGATTTTATGAGCTGCGGTGGGCTCTCAAACTTTTTGGGCTTCGACGAGTCTTCATTTCCCTCGAGCATTTCTTCAGTTCTCTTTCTCAGACAAGCAGTTGAGAGAGAGAGAGAGAGAGAGTTTCAGAATTGCAAGGGATGGAGTCGATTTGGTTTCTACTTTTAATTCGTCCGATTATACATATGTTGATGTTGGTGGTGGTGACATGGACAGTTTATGATGCTTTTCGTTATCAGTTTGTAGTTTGTTCTGGGGGAAGCCGTGGGCGGTGACTATTTCTATCTTGGGGGCGAGAGCAAACTCGCAGCGGAGCTCTTTGAGGTGGAGCTCATGTTTGTCGTGCCGCGTCGAAAAAGATAAGAACCCAGTAGGGTCTTGGGTTTTGACGGAGGACATAAATCGAGTAAGTGAGTGGTCGTCTAGGTGGATCACCCCATATTTGGATCGGGCTTGGATGGATAGGGGTTCTGCGACTTGGTCCGACTTGGATTCGGATAAACCAGTGAATGTGGCAACAAAAATGAGGGTGTCAATGAGGAAGACGAACAATAGTTCTGGGATTGGACCCATTTTGTTACATCCAATCCTTTGTTGCCACGAAAGCACTCTAACTGTCGTTAGTAACATTGTTAACTTTTGGTGCAACGGAGCTGACAGAAGGGGGGGTTCGGGGATCACATTGTTACGATTTGGCATTCGGGGAGCAAATTGAGACTCGAAGTCTGGTTCGGGGAGCATTTTGAGTAATAAGCCTAACTTTAATCAATCAATCATTATGGCATTGTTAATTTCTGCATTTTATTTACTTGCTTTACTTTCCAGAATTCCAAAAGCATAACCCCCCTCCCTTGCCCTGTGTTTGGTTTAGAGTCAGTGGTTGTGTTTTCTGTTGAGTCCTTAATTGTTTCTTACGTTACAAGTTAGGTCTAGGGTTAATTAGAGTGTGTTGTCGTGTCCTTTACTTGTAAACTCGCGTGTCTATTGTTTTCTATGTTGTCTTGTGTCATTTTTTTAAGTTAATAAAATCTGAACTTAACTGGAACTTAACTGTTGAACAAGTCCTCAAGGGATCGACCTTTGCTTGCTACTATATTGTCTTAATCAATTTTGTGCACTTGGAAATATATAACTGTTGAAAATAGAGTTCATACTTATTGTTTTCTTTATTTTAACTATCAAGTTTTTTGCGCCTTTGCCGGGGACTTGTCCCTCAACGATGTCCATTTTTTTAGACTTTATTAACTAAGTTTCTACTACTTTTAGGTACATGTCCAATTCGTTCTATGCTGAACAGCTTGCCTACATCAAACAGCAATTGGAGCTGCATTCTCACCAAGCTTCCCCTTCCTACAAAGCTCAGAGGATCACCTTCCATTCCCTGCCAACTTCACCACAATTCCCATCTCCACAACCATCCCCACCATCATCACCTCCAATGGCTGATGAACGTGTCCTTGCCAACCCTGTCCCACGGCTCTTAAAGGAATTTGCCATTCCCCATGTCTCGGAGGACCAATTTTGCATCGTCTATCCACCATCCACGGTGGAGAATTTTGAGTTGAAGTCTGGAACAATTCACCTATTGCCGACGTTTCATGGACTTTCAGGAGAAAACTCGCACCATCACATAAAGGAATTTGTTGAAGTCTGCTAAACTTTGCGCATCAACGGCATGACAGAAGCTGAAATTCGACTAAGGCTTTTTCACTTTAGCCTTAAGGATCGTGCTAAGGCATGGTTCCACTACTTGGCGCCAGCTTCAATACACTCGTAGAGGCACTTGTCTTCGAAATTTCTAACACAATATTACCCTGTGGTGAAGACGAATGAATTGAAGGCAAAAATCATGGACCCACGATAAGGAATTGATGAGCTATTCTACGAATTTTGGGAGCGCTTCAATCAAATGCTAAGAGCGTGTCCCCACTACAACATCGACGAAGATCACTTGATGTTGTACTTTTACTGAGGCTTAAAGAATAGCGATCGAACCATGGTGAACTCTCAATCCCAAGGGATTGTTGATGGCACGACTGCGGAGGCAAGGACGACCTTTGAGAACATCGCTCAAAGGGAGAAACAATTTAGCTACAGAGGTCATTCATATAGGGCTACAAGTGATGCGTACACCAATGACAGAGATGACGCCATTGCTCAACTTACGGCAATGGTGAAGAAGCTTTGTAATGAAAACGCGAAAGCCGTCCAAATTTGTGAAGTATGCTCAATCCAAGAACACTCTTCACAAGATTGTCCAACGGTGGAAGAAGCTAACTTTGTGGGAGGCTTCAATAATGGAGCACGACCCCAGAATGATCCCTACACCAACACTTATAATCCGGGATGGAAAAAACATCCAAACTTCCTTTGGAACAACAATCAAAATGATGCCAACCCTATGCCGCCCCATGGATTCCAACAACAAGCCACGACTCCACCAATGAATCCCTAAGGCCCTTTACCAAGTCAAAGTGTTGGAGGCAAATCGGTGGAGGAGCTAAGGGAAATGATGTACGCCAATCAAACTATGATGCATGCATTGCTTCAAAACCAAGTGTCTTATCAGCAGAAGACGGACAATGCAATCACCAACTTAGATCGTCAAATGGGGCATATTGCAAATCAGTTAAATCAAAGGGAGCAAGGAAAGCTGCCAAGTCAAGTGATGGTAAATCCTAAGGGATTTCACAACCCAACTGCAAATGCCATCACACTTTGAAGTGGAATGCAACTCCAAGGCCTTACTTACACTGCCTATGAAGAAAACAGTGGCGGACTAAATGAGCAGGATGACTTCATCATGACACCCTCAGGACATCCCTCTGCCGTGACCAAGCCTATACCACAAGCACCTCAGCAATCCATGCCTTACGGCATGCCACAAACTTTGGACCAAGCCACGCTGCAGAATGTGTCGCTGCCCATGCTAAGTACCTTGCCGCAAAACAGCAAGCAAGGACCTAACCTTGCTACCGAGATAGAAACAGGCCTTGCACTGAGTGCCTTGCCCAACGAGCCACCGAGAACCATGTCCCATGTCTTACCGCAAGACATGCCAGATGCTGCCCTGCCGCAGGCACGCTCCAGCGCACCCGAGGACCCAGTTTTGCGCTCAATTGCACCCACTGGTCAGGGCATGTCCACAGTAGGATCACAAGAAACCACCAACGCCTCCAATTCAGTTTCCAATTCTAAGGCCATGGTTTTGAGTCCCAAGACTAATTCCCAGAATCCAAACAAATCTAACACTAAAACTCAAAATTCAATTCCTAAAACAACTAAAAAAAGTAACATTTGAGTTAGATAATGACGTTGAACTTCCGTTTCCTCGCATGTTCCAAAACAAGAATAAGCACAAGGAGGAGTTCGAGGAGGAAATCATAAGCATGTTGCAAAAGCTTCAAATCACGCTGCCGTTTCAAAAAATAGTCAAGCACATGCCTATCTTCGCAAAGCTCATCAAGGACTTAGTCGTCGGAAAGCGTGGTTTCAACTCCACTGACATCATCAATATTCCTAAGGCATGCTCTGCTGCACTTCTGCACATGCCACTCAAAGCGAATGATCCTGGGCCTCCATCACTCCCGTGTGTTATCCAATCTAAACGCTTCGAGCATTGTCTTTACGACACATGAGCTTCAGTCAACATAATGCCATATCACTTCTACAACTCGCTAAACTTGGGGGAGCTCAAACCAACACACTTATGTGTGAGATTAGCTAACGCCTCTGTTACTTATCTCATGGGCGTACTAGGGGACGTGTTGGTGAAAATAGGTGATACATGCATTCCAGCTAATTTCTACATTCTAAGGATGGATCACATTGATCAAAACGAGGAACCTCCACTCATCTTTGGAAGGCCTATACTAGCCACGGCATAGTGCCTCATTGATGCCAAAAACGACCAAGTATCCATCAAAGTCTTGGACAAGCTTCAGACATTCTCTATCCATGACGCCATCCAATATCCTGCGAAGCCTATCGTGGACTTCCCGTTGAATACAATGGACATGCTAGTGCAGAAAACAATCGCCAATTCATGCATGAAGGATGATTTGGAGAAAGCCATCACCAACACTTCACAAACCGAGGAGTCCCTTGATGAGAACGTGATTGAGGAGCTAAGGCTCCTCAATGCCGTGCCTTCCCTTCCAGTCTACAAGCATCCCTTTGAAGCTTTACCACCCATGACCCAGAAGACCTAACCATCCATCTTCAAAGCACCTGAACTCGAATTGAAACTATTGCCTGAACACTTAAAGTATGCGTACTAAGGCAACAATCAAACCCTTCCGGTCATCATTGCTTCTAACCTAAGTACGGAGGAAAACAAGGCATTGATCCAAGTTTTCAAAGCTAATCAAGCGGCAATTGGTTGGAAAATCGTAGATATCAAATGCATTAGTCCCGCCAAAGTGCATGCATCGAATACTTTTTGAAGATGATGCTAAACCATCAAGAGAATCACAGCGGCGATTACATCCACCAATGAAGGAAGTCGTGAAGAAAGAAGTTCTCAAACTTCTAGACGTGGGCATTATCTATCCCAAAAGTGACTCCAAGTGGGTGAGCCTGGTCCAAGTTGTGCCAAAGAAAAGTGGAATCACGGTAGTAAAAAATGAACATGATGAGCTCGTACCTCAACGAGTGCAGACGGGATGGAGAGTGTGCATTGATTACAGGAAACTCAACACAACCACACGCAAGGATCAGTTCCCCTTGCTCTTCATCGATCAAATGCTTGAGAGATTGGCGAGCCATTCACATTATTGCTTCTTAGATGGATACTCCGGCTATAATAAAATTGCTATAGCTCCCGAAGATCAAGAGAAGACGACATTCACATGTCCATATGCCACATTTTCCTATAGAAGGATGCCGTTTGGTTTGTGCAACTCCCCGACCACGTTCCAACGTTGCATGATGAGCATCTTCTCAGACATGGTGGAGGATATAATTGAAGTGTTCATGGCCGACTTCTCGGTGTTTGGGTATTCATTCGAGCTGTGTTTAGCTAACCTGTCCCGAGTACTAGAACGATGTAGAGAAAGCAATTTAGTGCTAAATTGAGAGAAGTGCCACTTCATGGTACAACAAGGAATCATCTTGGGCCATGTAATCTCTAGCCGTGGAATAGAGGTGGACAAAGCTAAGTTGGACATAGTAGAGAGGTTGTCGTACCCTACAATAGTCAAAGAAGTTCGATCCTTCTTAGGGCATGCCGGTTTCTACAAAAGATTCATCAAAGACTTCTCGAAGATCACGAGACCTTTGTGTGATCTTCTAGCTAAAGATGCCACATTTGAATTCACCAAGGAATGTCGTGAGGCATTCAACACACTAAGGGCAAAGCTCACGACATCCCCCATCATTATGCCACCAAATTGGGACTTACCATTCGAACTCATGTGTGATGCTTCAGACTTCGCTGTAGGAGCTGTTTTAGAGCAGGGTGTGAACAAGCTCCCTCACGTCATCTACTACGCAAGTAGAACTCTAAATGACGCCCAACTCAACTACTCCACCACGGAAAAATAACTTCTTGCTGTCATCTTTGCCCTAGAAAAGTTCAGATCATACTTGATTCAAACTAAGGTCATAGTCTACACAGATCATGCGGCATTTAAGTATCTATTCACTAAGAAGGATGCCAAGCCAAGGTTACTACGCTGGATGCTACTCCTCCAACAATTTGACCTCGAAATCAAAGATAAAAAGGAGAGCGAAAACGTGGTTGCTGATCATATGAGCCGCTTAATCCATGGTTCCAACGAAGATGCTGATCAATTGCCACTACTTAAGACTTTCCCAGATGAACAACTCTTTGCTATCCAAGTCATCGATCCATGGTATGCTGATCTCATTAATTACCTTGTTATCCAAGCCATCGATCCTTGGTACGCTGATCCCAATAATTACCTTCGCTATCCAAGCCATCGATCCATGGTACGCTGATCCCATCGATCCTTCATCATTAAGCAGGTATCAGAGGGACAAGCTAGCTAAACAAGCCAAGTACTATATTTGGGATGAGCCATACTTATGGAAGCATTGTCATGATCAAATCATTCGAAGATGCATCCCGAAAAATGAGATGAAGTCCATTCTAAATTTCTGCCATAGCTTGGCGTGTGGGGGCCATTTTGGAGCTAAGAAAACAGCACTCAAAGTACTTCAATGCGGATTCTACTGGCCCACACTTTTCAAGGATGCATATGAGTTCGTACTCACCTGTGACAGATGCCAGCGGCAAGGTAACATAGGCCCTCGAAATCAAATGCCATTGAACCCTATCCTCGTGGTAGAGATCTTTGACATATAGGGCATTGATTTCATGGGACCTTTTCCGAACTCTTTTGGTAATCTTTACATTTTACTAGCAGTTGATTATGTGTCCAAATGGGTGGAAGCAATTCCTACCAAAACTAACGATGCCAAAGTAGTTGTGATCTTTTTTCAGAGTCACATCTTAGCTAGGTTCGGAGCGCCAAGAGCCATCATCAGTGACGGGGGCACGTACTTCTGTAATCGCTCCTTCGAAGCTTTAATGAAGAAGTATGGCGTCACACATAGGATCTCCACACCTTATCACCCTCAAACGAGTGGCCAAGTTGAAGTTTCCAATCAAGAGGTGAAGGCCATATTGGAGAAGACTATAAGCCCAAACCGCAAAGATTGGTCCACCAGATTGAACGACGCTTTGTGAGCCTATAGAACGACATACAAGACCCCTATTGGCATGTCTCCATTCAAAATTGTCTTCGGGAAAGGATGTCACTTACCCGTAGAATTGGAACATAAGGCGTTTTGGGCTATTAAGAAGATGAATATGGAATTAGATGAAGCCAGGCTTCATAGAAAGCTTAAGCTAAGTGAATTGGAAGAACTCAGAAACGAGGCTTATAAAAGTGCTCGGATTTAAAAGGAAAAGACTAAAGCTTTTCATGACAAGCACATTCAACCCAAGGACTTTCAAATTGGACAGAAAGTCCACCTCTTTGACTCTCGGCTCCAACTTTTCCCAGTTGATTTGCGGTCATGATGGACTGGACCATTTATTGTTACTAACGTTTTTCCTCATGGTGCAGTTGAACTCTAGCACCCGGTTAGACAGGATCCGTTCAAGGTAAATAGCCATCGCCTCAAGCATTACTAAAAGGCCCTCACCATTCCCACTCATGATGCTCTTGCAACTCAGCCTGCGCCAACTACATAGCTTGCCAGCCCCATCTTGCCCAGACGTTAAATAAAGCGCTCCTAGGAGGTAGCCTAGCCCTGGTTTGTGTTCTCCTAGGAGGCAACCTTTACTTTGTTGTCATGCTTATTGCGTATCACATTGAGGATAATGTTCAGTTTAGGTTTGGGGGTATGGAGTTAAAATTTTGCATATTTTATCTAGGTTTGGGGGTGGTACACGGCCCGAAAAATGAAATTTTTTGAAGTGTTAATTAGTTAAGTGTTGCTAATGATAGTATTATAACTTGTTAATAGGGATGTACATGCTAAGTTATTATGTTTGCCTTACTAAGAGTCATGCCATAGTTAGTAGTTCATAATCTGCACTTTACAATGCCATGTTTTAAGTGATTAAGTAAACAAAACGACTGAATTTGAGAGAACCTTAGAAAATTAGTGGAGACTACCCTGTGAGATCTTTGAGCCTAATTGCCATTCTTTCTTAGGGATATACTTGTTTCTACTCTTAAACACTCATCGCTTTTGTTCTTAATTGATGATCTCATTATATCATATTTGCATTGGATTTTAAAGAACTAACATCATATAGATGCTCTTGATTTGAGATGTGGTTTGCCATAAGAAGTGATGTAGGCTATGTGTGCTTAACCTCTAAAGGCCTTATCCTACCCAATTGCATGCTCCCTAAGCCAACTTTGAAGCCAAACACTCAGCCTTTCCTTTCATCATCCAAAGTATAACCTAACCAAAATATCTAGCCATTCATCACAGTCATACCCTATAACCTGAATTTGTGCTAAGGTTGCCCTAAATGAGATTCATGGTGAGAATGACAAGTGAAAGAAGATGCTGCCCAATTCAAAGACATTGGCGTTTTTATCAAAGTTCAAAGTTCAAAGTTTTGAAAAGTTCTAGCTCTACAAGAGACGTTTGAGGAAATCATTGCATGATCTTGGTTCAATTCAATTCAAAAGAAAAAATAAAAAAAATAGAAAAAAAACATTGAAAAAGAAAAGAAAAAAAAAGTGAATTGAGCCAAGTGAGCCAAGAACCTCGAAATAAGCCATCAAGAGAGCACAATGTCGTGGGCATTAAGCAAGGATTCAGTTCAGGAAATTCTAAATTCAAGTCATGCCTTGGCACAGCTCAGGTTCTTTGAATCCTATCCTTCCTTTCTAAACCCCTAAGCTTAGCCCTAGTACAACCCAAAATGGAAGACCTAACTGATCTTATGGACAATCATGCTGAGGATTAAGGTACGTATCTATGTTCTTAAAGTTCAATTTCGTTCATGAGATCTTTATTTCCATAAAGTGATATTCTTCATTGATACTCATATGTGATTAAACTTGAATTCCATAACATAAACTCATCACATATGCTTGAAAGAGTGAAAGCCTAGGATTCTTGTGCGAATTGAGAGTTTCCTAGTGAGGATTAGAGTCGAGGCGAAATCTTTCTAGGGCACTTAGATGAAGTTGCTTTCAAACATGATCACTCGGAACCATGGCACTTAAACACTACACATGCACATGACACTCATGGCTATGTCATCTCTTTTGGTTCTGCAAAGCAAGTCTACTTATTTTGATTTCTATTAGCTTCTTAAAGGTATTGTTTCTGCATCCTAAGTGTCTAAGTAAAACGTTTGTGGATATCGTGCTGTTATAACCCTCAGGAGACAAAACACCTCCTACTAGGTGAACCTAGGGGTTTAAATGTTCTATCTTAACTAAGATCAAGTCTTTTTATTTTAAGTCTATTTTCCTTTGTTTGGCTTAGGGACTAGCAAAATATAGGTTTGGGGGTATTTGTTCAGTCATTATTTATGCAACATTTTGATGTCACTTAATTCCTCTCTTATATGTCTTTTGAATGATTTTGTGCCATCAATAGTAGAAAATGATCAATCTTGTGAGACTTGTGCGGATTTGGAACAATAGGTAAATCCTAAGAAGGACTTGAATCGGAGTTATATTGAAGGAGATATCTCAAAATGAATATCGGGTCTCAAACTGAGACATCCTACCAAGTTCATGTTGAGTCCCATAAAGGCTCCTATCGAGGTCAATGACATGTCCTTGACATGTCCTAGTCACGCCCTGAAATGAAGTCCAAGCCAAGAGCTCAAGCCATGCCCTGATGCGCCTTCATCGAGTCACAAGACAGCTCAACCTAGTACCAAGTCCCTAGACTGCCAGCGGTAAAGTTCACATCTTAGAATCAGGTCTTGGGACATGTCCCGAGACATGTCCAAAAGGGCTAGTTTGGGTCCTAATCTAGAACCCGATGGAACCTATGCGCCTAACCAAGCCACACTGCGGTTCTACCATGCCCATAGTGCGCCTTAGAAGCGCAGTCTCAGATCAGGTCATGGACGTGTCCCTGGTTCCTCAGTCCAAGAAGTCCTTTGCGCCCTGTTTCAGGCCCGGGAGGTTCAAAAGAGGCCCTAACCTAGATTTCGATGGAACCAAGCGAGACATCACTCACAGTTAGACTTCAAATGACCTATCTAAGCTAATGGAAGCCTGTGTCTCGACCAGAAATGCAAATGACACGTTCATGTCCTGTTTTTCCCTAAAAGACTTCCTAGGAACCCTGATTTGAGCCAAATTGGGCCATCAACTTTTCTACAAACTATTGAGCAGGAAAAAGACCAGAACCATATATTATTCTCTTATTAATCAGAAGTTGCATAGTAATTGAATCAAGGAAATCTGATTAATAACTATAATTAGTTAGAGTGGATAGTAAGCCTTAATTCGCCCTTAGTTAATAACTTTAATCAATCAATCTGAAGGACTCCCCCTGAAGCATTTCGAATAACAACGCCCACACCACCACTGTGGTCTCTTTCGTTAAAGGAACCATCGACATTACATTTGATCATTCCTTGCGATGGTGGAGACCACCTGAGAGGAAGATGAACAGGTGAGGGGCAGGAAATTTTATTACAGATATTGAAATCATACCACCAAGTTTTTTGTCGGGGAGATGTTGGCTGGTTTGCCCCCTAATCTCCTAGCTGGCAAGCCATTCTTACTTTCTTTTGATGTTCCCCAACCTTTGGAAAACAAAACTGCGATGCAGTTTTTCCTTTGGGATGTGTGGTCCAAAACTTGTTTTTGGGACTTTCAGGAACTCACCATCTCTTTTATCCCATCATTCCTTTAGTTTTAGGTCTCTCTTGGCACCTGGGGTTAGAATCTCTAGTACGCATTTTGCCCTGCACTTGTTGCACATTACTACTCCGGCAATAACTATAGCTTGAACCCTCTCAGGTTGCTGGGTATCCTCATGAGGTTTTGGTTGATCTTGTTTGATTACCCTGACCTTCTTCTCGGGCTATGACCAACGTAAATTGAGCATGTTCACTGATGCCATCGGGAAAGGATCAGTGTCTACTTTCATTGGCATTTTTGGAATTAGGGCTAACGAGATGTGCCCTTGATTAATCAAACTCTGAATTTTGTCCCTGAACTGGACACAGTTGGCTGTGGCATGATGTGGCAAAACGTGACTCTTGCAAAATTTCTTTCCTTTGATGTCCTCTAGTCGAGGCATCTCCTGCTTGGGGTCGGGTTTGATTACTTTTGCCTTTACTAACTCGTCATAAGTTTCCCAAGCTTTAGTAAGGTCAAATGAATATGAATTAAAAACTAGGACCTTGTTTACAAAATAACCTCCAGTCGAGTTGACTGGCCTCTACTCCCGCGCAAGTTTAACTAGTGATTTGAAAGTCACTGGTACTTTCTAGTGGTCTAGATTTCGGCTGTCGCAACCTCTTGTTCATGCACCTCTTCTTCTGTCAATGATTCTTCCTCGACCTCCTTATGGTCTACATGATGAACAGGGATCTTATTTTTGTAAAATAGGGATACTTTGGAGTTGTGTCTGTGTCTCTACTTTTCCTCCAGTAACCTCTCAAATTTGGTTGCCGATACTACTATTTCTTAAAGGTCAGAAAAGGAAGTATCATCGTACTTCTTTCTGAGAGAGAACCCCAGGGCTCTCTGTGCGAAGGCCACTATCTAGGAATTGTTCATGGGGAAACAACATTTCATCTTCAATCTTTTGAATCTTGCAATGAACTCCTCAATTGGTTCATGTTCCCATTGCCTGATGGCAGTTAGGTCGCTAATTGTTATCTCTGGTTCAATTCTATAAAATTCTTCACGGAATTTAGATTCAATTTTCCCCCAAGTGAGTATGGATGCTTCTGGTAATGAAGCGTGCCAAGAGAAAGCATCCTCATATGGGGAGCTGCTGCACAATCGGAGTTTAAGATATGAATTATCTTTCACAACCACGCACTGTGCAGAAAACCTTCCGATATGATCCAAGGATGAAGTGCTACAATCTCCACAAAATAGGGAAAACGTTGGTGGCTTGAAGTTTCTTGGAAACGGGTTATCCTGATCTACATATGTTGGGAAGGCATTTTGTATATCAGGACATTAGCTCTTCTTGGGGCCACAACTTGGCCTTGCATCATTCGTCGAATCTCTGCCATTTTGTTCATGATCGCTTGATGTTCGGGATTACAGGGTGTTCTTTGGTTGAGCACGACATCTTATTCTGAGCTGGCATCCACTGGCTCCACTTTTCTCTAGTTATCCAACTCATTTTTCTCTCCTTTCTGAACGACTTTGGCTAACTTCAACTGGGATTTCTTCCGAGTGACCATGGGTGGTCGATATTTTGAGGACATCCCGATTTCTTCTTTTGACATCCCGTCACGATTTTTGCTTGTTTCCTGGGTTTCATTCCCGAAACCTTTTGAGAAAACGGAGTCTGAGAATAGAGGTTAAAGGATTGACATCCCTGATCCTATAGTTTTCTTGCCTTTGTCAAGGCTCAAAGATCCCCAAGGGTGGGATGCTTGTTTCTTTTTCATCAGCTCTCCCCTGTTTGGCAAGTTCTTGGACTTGAAGATTCAGGGCCTCTATTTGTGTCACGATAGGGGATAGGCTATCTTTGAAGAACTGCATCAAGTCTCCCTTCGAGATAGACGTTTCCTTGACGGTGATATCTTTAACAACTCCTTCTCGGGGAGTCTCCATGTCAGTTTCTGATAGTAATAGGTTGGACACCGCTTCTTGGGAAGTATTTTTCAGAAATCTCCCTTTAGCATCCCAGCGTCGTTCAGAATACCTGAACTTGGACATGCACTAAAAAGAATCCCACTAGGCGTGCCAGATTAGGTTCTGCCCAAAAATGTGGCAGCGGGCTCGGGGTCACATTCGGTGGATCTCAGTCGAAATCGTCGTCGAATGAGCGGGCTTGTGTGGGTTTTAGTGATGTGTAGGTAATGTATGACTTTGTTGGAAGTTGGGTTTGGGTTGAAGGTTGTGGGCTTCGAAGCATTGATACCACAGTCTTTCCCTAGATGGGTTGACCATGAAGCAAGTAGGCCTTTAGCTACCTTCAAAGTAGGCGTGCCAGTAGTAGAAGCTGCTACTAGATAGTTGAAATGGGTTCGGTTGTGGCCCAAGAACTTTTCTTTTAATCAAGTGATTGTGAGGCGAGCGGGTAAATTCCTCACACTTTTCTTTTCTATGCCTTCTTATTAATGTATCCTAGGACTTTAATAATTTTCTTTCCAATTTAGTCCAAGTTCAATTCATGTGATGTCTGATATGTTCATGTTAGCAGCTTGTTATTTAGTTAGAAGCAGTTAAGTGCGCAGGTTTCCTTAATTCGGGATGATAGTATGGGACCAAAACACATAAATGGTTTTATGGCTTAAAATCATCCATAAAACACTATGGTTGGTATATTCCGAATACTTGTAACTCTTCTTAAGAAAATTCGTTGTAATGTAACGAAAATGAAGTACAAATACTGGAAAGTAAATGCTTAGATATTAAATTCTGTAAGTAAAATACAAGTGTTGTAAGTAAATATTTCTTTCGAAATCAAGCCTTTGAGGGGCACTATCTTCTAGAAATCTTCAACTGAGATGAACATTAGTCGGAATCATGCCAAACGGTGAGACGTCAGAGGTCGAGTGTATGGATGCCTCAAAGACTAAAGTAGTTGGGATAAGGTTAGTGTTTGGGGTTCCTTAAAGACTGAATTGAGAAGCAATCGGGATGAGGGAAAGCTTGAGTTCCTAGTCGGGAACTGAGAGAAAGAGGTTGAGAGAAGAGACTGAATCTCGATCCTAGATCGGAGAAACAAGGTGTGCCTTAATAGGCGAGCCATTGAACAAAGAAGCTTTTGAGGGTTTGCTTTGTTTTGAAATTGATTAGTTTGATCAATTTGTTTGTTTGATTGATTGTTGGTTGTCCTTTGACAAGAAGGCTTCTTCTCCTTTTATAGGCGGTTGGGGTTCGATCTGGCTTGCCAAGTAGATCTCCTGCGGGACCCGTGTGACAGTTGCATGTCTCGAACATCTCCTTTGTCTTCTGACATGTTCGGCGCCTTCAGAACTGACTTTCTCCACTTTTCCACATTTTCTAGTGGGTCATTTTGGGCTGGGCTTCGAAAATTGGGCATTTAATCTCTCTTCATCCTTTCTTCAACCCAAACTGGAGTATTTCGAGTGTAAATAGTTCGGTTATTGGTTATTGGCATGTCAATTGAAACTTGAAACATAGGCCTTATATATAACTGTGAGGGTTTAAATGGGGGTGGAGGTGGAGGTGGAGATGGATGAGGTGGACGTGAGGGCGATGATGGCGGTGGAAGTGGAAAGGGAGTAACCGAGAAAGTTAGTCGTTGACTCGTTGGGAGGAGGGAGTAATTGGTTTGGGTTGGGCTGAAATAGGATTGTTGTTAGAGTCCTCATCGAAATTTTGTTGGGCTGAGGAACTGTTTATTAACCTTGGCCCCAACATGTAAGGTTGTCCCCCGAACGGACCTCCCCCCTCCCCAAATGTACGGAAATCGAACATGGACCACTAGAATGGATTGGACTCTTTGGACAATTGGACCTTGGACCTAAACTAAACGAACAAAATTAATCAAAATGGTTCCGTGGATAAATGAACCAAATTTTAGTTTTATAATTCAAGCCAGTTTTTACTTTGTTGTCAAATAATTCTAGGGCAAATTAAAGATTAATACCCTGTAGTTTATACTAAATTAGACTTATGCACCCGTATATGCGTGTGTATATTAATTATTTTTATTTTGAATTTATTTTTTATAATTTTTCCACTAAAATGTTTATTTTTTATTTTTTTTTAATTTAAATATTTAATTTTACTATTATATTCTTAGGTATTAAATGTAAAGGTTATCGTCTCAAAAACAAATGTAAAGATTATTAATCAATAGGTATTTTTATCAGAAAAATTTGATGAAATTTTTTTACTCTCTTAACTTTATAATAATAAAGATAATAAAGTTATACTTATACCTTCAAATCTTTGAATTTACTCGTTTGAATTTTTTATTTTGTTAAATGTCGGTTAACAGCTAATAGGTCCAAAATAGGGGCCATCCCTTTTAACTAATGTGGCATAAATACATAAAAATAGGTGCCATGTGGATAATAAGAATAATTAATTACTTAAAATCTAATTATCAGTTTTTTTATTAAAAACATTTGGCAATGCACAGCCAAGAACATGACCTCCATTGCTCTATCCACAATTCCTATCCCTGTGTCAACAACTAGATCTCTCCAGCAAAAATCTTATCAACACATCCATTTGGTTTACGTCCATCTAGCCTACTGCATCTTCCTTTCTCATGGCAAGGATACACGGCTCCTGTTTTGAAGCATAGAGTGGTTTAACCACTGTCATTTTCGAATTGCAGCACTCCGCATCTTATTTGGGGAACCAACGGTGCCGTTGGACTCAAAATGGTGAAGTCTCTCGAACCCAAGTTATCGCGCGATCTGCGTCGCTCAAGCACGATGCTCCCGTGCCCAGCCACTCTCTCGGCAGAGAGATTTGATGGTGCCGACTGTACTGATCAGGAATTGGAGTAGGTGATTGCTCTGGGAAATTTTGGAAGGAAGGGTAAGATGGCTGGAAAATGTTTCGAGAAACGGAGGGGTGTGATGGCTGGGAGGCGATGCCGGCTTCTAAGGTATCGCAAGCAAAGGCAAAAGGTTGAAAAAGATGGGCCAAACTGTATGAGTACAAGCAATCAATACGGTGAAGGTGGTGGTGAGGGCGGTGCTGGCGGTGGAAATAGAAAGGGATTATTGGAGAAAGTTGGTCGTTGGGAGGAGGAAACAATTGGTTTGGGTTGGGCTGAAATAGGATTGTTGTTGGAGTCCCACATCGGAATATTGTTGGGCTGACCAACTGTTTATTAACCTTGGCCCCAACAAGTAAGGTTGTCCCCAAAAGGGACTCCCCCTCCCCAATTGTACATGAACCACTAGAATGGACTGGACTCTTTGGACAATTGGACCTTGGACGAACGAACAAACAAAATTAATCAAAATGGCAATGGTTCCATGGAGAAATGAACCAATTTTTCATTCTTTTGTTTCCAAAAATGAACCAAATTTTAACTTCATAATTCTAAGCCAGTTTTTTTTTTGGTCAAATAAATCTAAGTCAGTTTGGTTGTCTTTGTTTCTTAAAAAAAATTACAAAATCTGTTTTTACTTAAAGGGAGGCCATTTTTTTTTTGGTCAAATAAATCTAAGTCAGTTTGGTATTGTCTTTTTTTCTGAAAAAAAAATTACAAAATCTGTTTTTACTTAAAGGGAGTCAAATTTGAACTTTATCATTCTAAGCCAGTTTTTTTTTCGTCAAATAATTCTAAGGCCAAGTAATTTCCTGAGGAAAGTTTTATGGAAGCTGATAGGTTTTTTCCCACCTGTAAAACAAGGGTTAAAATCACACAAATAATACCTGCAAGAGTACAGGGATGTTGTAGTATAGCACTGAATGCAGGGTCGATTTCCTCAGGGACTGATATGGATAATTCTTATTTTTAGAATTCACTTTTAATTAATAATAAAATAATCGCAATAATTTTGGTGACTGAATAAAAATTAAGTAAACAATGTAAACAAGTACTAGGGCTCAACCTTCACCATTAACAATCATATGTGACTTAGAAAAGAATCTATGAATTAATACATGCAACTTTGAAGGTTAGATTTTTCGAAAGCATATTTTCCTCGTGGGCATTCAAGTGAAAACGTATACCTAACATGCGATTAGTCTATGGCATTTAGATCTAATTCTACATGCAAGATTCATTAAGTTCATGAAAATCTTTTATAACCATGCAATCTCTTAGTTATGGTATTTAACCTAGATGTATTACAATCCTTAATCACAAGAAGCTAATCCCAATTTTTAGGTGGGCATTCCTATAAAATTGCATCAAATTACTTGTCTAAATATCCTAAGGGTGATCAAGCATTAAGACATAAAGATAGTTTTAAACAGTGATTAAAGATTCAAAGCATGCATATACGAAAACATAGGAAAAAGATAAATCACATAATCATGTTAAGGCTTAGGCCTAACCCTAGTGAGAAAATTAGCTACTCATGCTCATAATGAATAGAAATAATTTCATTAAAATTGAAGTTAAGAGAACAAACAGTTTGTAGAACAAAGGTAGCCGAAAATCCCAGCTTGCCGTGCTCTTAGATGAAGAATTGTATTCTGAATTTTTGGTGTATTTAAATCTAAGCCAAACTTGGGTATTTATAAGGAAATATTCCTAATCCTATTCTGAAAAGGAGTAAAATAAAAATAATCAAATCTAATTCCTAGTTTGAACATAAATAGGAGAGCATATGCCTTCTCCTTCTTGAATTGAGATTTTATTGATATACTTCCTTCTTGTGCTCCAAACACTCCTTCTAGAATAAACCTGTCAATATAATCAATTCAAGTATCAATTCTTCCCAAAATAATAATAATAACTAATTAAATATATGGGAAAATACAAGTATATAATTGACTCATCAGAAGCTTATGTGGGTGTTAATTCTTCCTTCGCTTGGAAAAGCATTGCCCAAGCAAGGGATATTGTTCGAAGAGGTACTAGATGGCAGGTTGGAACTGGGGAGAGCATCAGAATATGGTAGGATCGTTGGCTGCCTAGAATCAATTTTCCAATGGTGGTTTCACCTAGGCCCTTATCCTGGGAGGAGAAGAGTAGAGTGAGTTTATTAATTCAGGAGGATGGAGGGAGAATGTGGCTATTGTTTGAGAGATATTCTTCCCGGAAGAGAGCTCTTTGATTCTCAAAACACCGCTGAGTATTAGAAGAACAACTTATCGATTAATTTGGCAGGGGGAAATTACTAGAATTTTTTCAGTCAATAGTGCTTATAAATATGCTTTAGCCCAGCTAGCCATGGATTCTAATATGGCAAGTAGTTCAGGATTAGGTACTAATTCTCAGTCTCTCTGGAAGAAAATTTGGGGAGCATGTGTTCCAAATAAGGTTAAAGTACTCTGCTGGAAAGCTGGGAGGGGCATTCTTCCCACTAAAACTAATCTGCAACGCAGACGTGTTCCCATTGACAATTTGTGCCTATTCTGTGGAAGCGAACCTGAAAATGATGCCAATGTTCTTCATGATTGCTCGGCCGCCGGTGGAGTTTGGCTGTCGTGCTCACTGGGCATGCGATCTCGAGCTTTGTGTGGACTGTCCATGGCGGCCTAGATATCTTGGTTGGCTTCTCATTTAACACATGTAAATTTTGAATTATTTATGATGATTCTATGGGGATTATGGCAGGAACGGAATAATCTGGTGCGGTCGGGATCGCATATGGCTCTCATTGAGATTCCCAGATCGGCCGAAAACTGGCTGCTCTTCTTCCACCACCATCATCGGCATACAAAAGGTTCTTCCCACCGTGAAAGGTTGTGTTGGAAGAAACCGAAGCAAGGATGGTTTAAGTGCAACTTTCATGGAGCTTTTGTGGCATCAAAGGGTCGTGGAAGGTTCAAAGTGGTGGTTCGAAGCTCTAATGGGGATTTCGTGGCGACGGTGGCAGGGAACAGTGGCACTGTGGCTTCGACGCTCCACGCGGAGGCTCTGGCGGCTCGCAGGGGAGTACAGCTGGTGGCTGCGATAGGTCTGCATCAGGTGGAAGTGGAGGGCGATTGCCTGCTCGCTGTTGCAGCCCTGGCGCAGAGCCGGGACGATGTCTTAGAAATTGGACCCGTCCAGAATGATGCCAGATTTTTTGCCAAGGCAATTAGCAGGGTGATTTTCCAGTATGCCCCGCGAGAGACAAATGTGGTTGCTCATAGACTGGCCAAGTGGGGACTTAACTCAAACACTGAAACTATATGGTTCAAGGAACCACCAAATATTATTTTCGATGTACTGATTGAGGAAACTATTTAAACAATTTGGGGTGGTGCAGGACACTCTTTATCCTAAGACCGGATTAAAAGCCCCGATCAGGTTTTAATGAGGTCACTTAGGTTGTAGGCACCACCGCGATATGTATGATTTCTCCTTATTTTGAATGCATTATCGTTATTTCCCTGAACAAAAAAAGAAAAATTACAAAATCTGTTTTTATTTAATGGGTAATAGACTCATTATACACGTGATGCGTTTGTGGTATTTTTTAAGAACACACACTACAGTTGTGACATTTTTAAAACATCATGTTACTTTTTTGGGTAACGGAACGGAGCATCAGCCCAGAAAGAAAAACAAAACTAAGGGACTAAGTGAGACCAAGTCACGCCCGCCCTGTCAAGAACAAGCAAATTCGCCACCTCCACCGGCAGAGCGACCAAATCCAAAAGACCCAAGGGCCTATAACTTCCAATCTCAGCTAGTTTATCTGCCACACAGTTCATCTCACGGAAAATATGAATCAGAGAGCAAGACCACTACTTGTGCAAGAGACATTGGCAGGCCCGAACGAGAGCAGCAAAGGGATGGTTCTGCTCCGCCTCCTTCTTCAGCAAATAACAACAACCTCATAATCAGACTCAACAGCAATTATCTGATGCCCCAACTCCCAAGTAATCTTTAGGCCATGGTAAATACCCCATAATTCATCATCTAAGACTTGACTAATTCCCAAATTAATAGCAAACCCACGCACCCACTCCCCAACATGGTTACGCAGCACACCACCAGTTGCAATGTTGCTTGTGATCCCATATCTTGCCCCATCAGTATTGACCTTAATAACCCTAGGAAACAACAAGGACCAAGAAAGGTCAACTGAATGGTGCTGAGGTTTCTATGAAGCTGCAGAGTTAGCTTTGTGCCATTCTACAGCTGCCTGCAAGATAGCCTCACGCGGGTTATACGGCATGACAAAACCAGGTTCAAAAATCCTCTGATTTCTCCAAATCTACATAGACCAAAAAGTGAACGCAAAAACGAGTGCCTAATCCATACCCCCACACCATCCAAGTGGAATCCCCCAGATTTTTCACAGCCCAAGTAACTAAATCCACATTCTCCCAAACCTCCAGATGAGCAGGAGAAGAAGAAACACCCCACACTGCATAGGCAGCAGGGCAGGACCAAATGATATGCTCAGCATCTTCCACTGCACCTCCACAATACTCACAGATAGGGGAAGGGGCAAGCCACCGAGTATACCTCTGAGAATTGGTGAGAATACGGTCTTGGAGACACAATCACAAGAAGTGTCTAATTTTTTAGGGAGCCCTCATCTACCAAAGACACCGAAGAGAGCTATCAGGAAGATCATTAGAGCTCATACAAAAATTATAGGCTATTTTAACCGTCAAAACCCCATTAGCAGTGCAATCCCAAATAAATTGGTCTTCAGAGTAGTCAAGGAGACCCACAGGAGTACTAGTGATCACACCTACCAACTCAGCAGGGAGAGCAGCAGATAACTTGTCAATGTCCCATCATCCATTTAAAGTATAGCCACCTTCAGGTGCAAAGCATTAGCGGGACCATAATCAGTCCATAAATTAGTCTGAAATCCATTACCCATATGAACACGAAGGCTGCCCCGAAGAAGAGATAAGCCATGGGCAATCGCTCGCCACGTAAGGGAAGGGGCGATAGATCTGGGGATGGGGTCTTTGAGTAAATTCATTACATCATTGCTTAGGTAGCATTGGAAGACAGCCTGCACCCATAAGCTCTTTCTATTTTGAAGCATACGACAACCAATCTTAGCAAGCATAGCTTGGTTCATCGCACAAGCTGACTTAATGCCAAGACCACCCTTACACTTAGGCCGACAAACCACTTCCCAATTGACTAAGTGGACTCTAGTTGCACCATCCACACCACCCCACAAAAAATCACGGTTTAATCTTGTCTAATTTAGAGCAAACACTTACAGGCAACTTCACGGTTTGCATAGTGTAGAGCGGCAAGGCCGAGGTCACTGATTGGATAAGAGTAACCCGGGCCGGGAGATTAAGTAACTTACTAGCCCATCCTGAAAGTCTCTGCTGAACATTGTCCACAACACCTCGATACATAGCCTTAGAGACTCGAGCATGGAAGAGAGGCACCCCTAGGTAGTGGCCTAGGTCCCGAGTGAGCAGGGACCCATATATGGCACTAATCTTAGTAGCCCTAGCAGCCGACACATTGGGAGAAATGTAGATTCTAGATTTATCAAAGCTCAAAGTCTGCCCAGAGTTCAAACAAAAGCGATCCAAGCATCGCTTGAGGACTCTAGCTTGAGCAGGGGTCACCTTAGCAAAAAATAGGAGGTCATCAGCAAAACACAGGTGGGAAATATTCGGACCTCCACAGGAAATGCTGACCGGCTTCCACTTTTTCTGGTTCACAACCCCACATATCAGATGAGACAGCTTTTCCATACAAAGAACAAAAAGATATGGAGATAAAGGGTCTCCCTGCGGAATACCACGCCCAGGCATAAAGCAATCAGTGGCTTCACCATTAATATTAACCTGAAACGAAACAGAGGAAACACAATTCAAAATGAGCTAAATCAGACCTGGTGAGAGGTGGCTTCACCCAGAATAGAGCTCAAAAAGTCCCACTTAACCCGATCATAGGCTTTGGCGAGGTCAATTTTCCAGGCAAAGAACCCCTTGCATAGGAGGAATTTTCCAAGTCAATTTCTGAAGTAAGGCAAAAAATCCCTTAGTTCTGTTGGATCCCTGGAATAAAGCTCACCTAGTTCGAACTCACCACTGATTGCATGGGAGGACGTAATCTACCAACAATGATCTTAGTTATCACCTTATAAATTGGATTGTAAAGGCTAATAGGCCTCATCTGCGCCATATAAGTGGGGTTATCCACCTTAGGAACCAAGGTGATAAGAGTTCTATTCAGCTCTACCGGAATCTCACTCAAAACAAACACCGACTTAACTAACTGACAAATATCAGGACCACACACCTCCCAACAATTTTGGTAGAAATAGGCAGAGAAACCATCTGGGCCAGGTGTTTTGTAAGCACAAATAGAGAATAAGCTGGCTTTGATCTCGCCCTTATCAACCGGCTTAACCAAATTATCCAACATAACCGGGTCAACATTAGGGAACAGACACGGCAAGACCTTACCGCAATCACCAACCCCATTCTCGGCAAACAGATCCATGAAGTAGGCTACCGCAAGCCCCTTGTTCCCCTCCTTGTCCGAGACCCAATCACCATCATTATTCTTGAGACGAACTATTTTATTCGGTCAACGTTTAACAATCGTTGTCATGTGAAAAAATCTAGTGTTACGGTCCCCTTCACAAAGCCACTGCGTTTAGACTTCTGGAGCCAAAGGAGCTTTTCCATATCAAGAATCTGGGCATACTCTTCCTGAAGCTTCTCCTCAAGATTAATTAGATATGGGTTATCCCCCAGACAAAAAGCTTTCTGAATGCCAAAAATACGAGCTAGAACCCTCTGTTTTCTTAGTCTCAAATGACCAAACACATTTTTATTCCACACACAAAGCTCCTTCTCTAAATCACCAAGTTTACCTAAAAGACCCTCATTACCATTGGCCCAGACACCAGCGATAAACTGCTTAAAATTCACATGATGCATCCACATAGCTTCAAACCTAAACGGACGAGCTTGGGGTGAGGATTTCATAGTAGGACACATCGATAAAACCAAGGGGCAGTGATCAGACTTAGCCCTGGCCAGATGCCGAACAAAAGCCTCAAGAAAAAGGAGGCGTCACTGATCATTACAAAAACACCGGTCCAACCGCATCAACACCTTCCCACCTCCTTTACGATTATTCGACCAAGTAAAATTCACACCATTGAATCCCATTTCAGTCAGACCATTACGATCCACAAGAAGACATGCCCCCTTGGCGGAACCCAGAGACCACCCTAGGCTTTTCATGAGGAGAAAGAATCTCATTAAAATCTCCTATGACCAACCAAGGAAGACGGTGAGCCACCGCCACACCATCAAGATGACTCCAAAGCAGCTCCCGTTTTGCATAAATAGGGCTGCCATAAACCAGGGAGAGCAACCAACTCCGTCTCCCCCCAACTGTAACCACAACCGTAATTGCCTGCTCAAAGTAATCAATGACCTCTACATGGCATCGGCCATCATCCCACAACAACCACAGCCCACCCGAGAAACCTACAGCATCCACCAAATCAAAACGAGGGAACCCAAGGCACTGGATCACCTTACGAGCCCTAGCACCACTCAAGCGAGGCTCCACTAACAAACAAATACTCACATCATGAGTACGACAGTGATCTCGTACCACAGTTTGAAAAGGCTTCCGCCCTGCACCACGAACATTCCAACACATAATATTAATCATTAAATAAGTAAAAGGAGGAGGAGGGACACACCCAAAATTGGGGGAGCAACATGGCCGCGCTAATCCTATAAGGGCCGCTCAACTGATTCTGATCATCAACATTATGAAGATTATCATCATTGGTCTCTAGGAATGTATCAGACACCATAGAACTTGAGCTTCCCACCTGCAGATCCCCCATAGTTCCACCAAACTGGGTCACGGTATTATTCCTAGGGGCGCCTTCCATCACGCAATCATCTTCTCCCTCATGGGTGCATGTCAGACTATCACGTAGATCCAACCCTCGTTCAACGAGAACAGAGCGAGGAGGAGCACCATCATTTATCCCCTAAGTAGTCCTCTCCTCAACCATTTGCGTACCCAGCTCACCAATACCACCATTTGTGTACCCCAACCACCAGCTGTGTAGGCAAATTTACGGCCCCTGGTTGGTTTAGCAGCCTTAAGAATTACTAGATGTTCAACCACATTAGTGACCTCCTTCAAGGCCTAACGAGGGCGCCTGACATTCTTTTTACCGCCAGAACTCTTTCCCCTTTTAACACCATAATCTGAATCTTTCCTCCCTACACCTTGCACCTCCGAAATACCCCCTCCTGAAACTCAACACGTGGGATACTAATAACAGGTAGGGCCCCCTCAGTATTCGCATGAGGATTCTCATTATCAGCATTCCTCAAGCCCTCAATAAGAAGGTCAAACCTCGAACCAGACCGGCGGATCTAAAGAAAATTATTTATATTTTAAATTCATGTATTTTTATTTACTTTGGAAAAATTTTGATCGTCTCTTATTAAATCCAAAGTCAACCATGTTTACACTAATCCAGATCAACCATGTCTAAAATTTTAATTAGCATATAAAATCATTAGATATCATGATGAAAGAAGAAAATTTTCTATTGAAGAGAGAATTATTACCATTATTTCCGTTCCACGTATATACTTAACTCTTAATTTCTATTATTTTCTCAAATTAATTTATTCAAATTCATATCAAATTTGCTGGCCCATTAAAATCAAGATTATTTGTCTTTCAATTGGGAAAACAAAACAAAAAAAACAAAAACAAACAAACAAACAAAAACCTAAATTTCATACAAGATAATCACAAATATCAAATCTATTTTAATCAAATTTAGTGAGGAAAGCAGTCCACTCTTCTGCTACTACGATATCTACATGATACTACATTTGCCTTTTTTCTCCGATTTGGCTTCCGTCTTAACTGCCTTGACTGCAGCATTACCAGCCGGCGGTGGCGGCGCCTTGTTTGCAACACCACCCGAGGAAAGCGCCGGTGGCTGTTGTGACAACGTTTGTGATTTCCGCGGTGCAAATGATGATGATGTTAATGGTAATGGAGGTGGTCGCGGAGGGGGCAGTGGCGGCGCCGACAAAGGCATCATTATCAGACGACTAGGATCACGCCACACGTAGTCACCAGCAAATCCTCCAAATGGTGGATAGGGATAAGGAGCCAATGCATAAGGGTTATATCCATTTCCGTTCCCATATCCATATCCATATCCTCCTCCAAAATAATCGTAGCCGCCACCGTCGCCGCCGCCGCCCCAGCCCTTGACCTCGCCTTCAAAATTGACACTTTTTAACTCGGCATGTTTCCCTGACCACTCAAGCACCATTAGAAGATCACTTGGATTTACTTTCCCTGAAACTTTCACTGTTCCTTGCTCCGCATCTATGTTAATTTTGTACACACCTAATGTCCACACATCAAAAAATAACAAACCCCTAATAAATAAATAATTAGAAAATAATAACTAGGTTATCAAAAGAGAGGGGAATAAAAGAATGAAACATACCGTATAGATTTTGCAAGATATTCTGGATTATTTTTCTGCATGATTTACATTTGACATCCACTTTCAAAACACAATTCTGCAAAAAAAAAAAGAGTAAAACCAAAATCAAATACCGAAAGATACTAAATACGAACCAATTCACCATTTCATTGTACTTTTTTTTTAAATCTTAAAAGGGTTCTAAAATTCGAATTCTTCGCATTCAAATTAATTAAAAGAAATACAAAGAGATATCGCAACAACAAAATTACGAAGAAAAAAGGGTAGGATTAAAGTAAACGAATACAAAGTGTTCTAACCATTTGTGCGATGGAAGAATCCATTTGAGCAACTTGTGTGAAGAAATTATTTCTTGGTAGGGGAGAGGCATGAAATATTCATTTATATAGGTACTTGAAATATATTTCTGTCATAAACTATATTTATTTTTAAGCAAGTTATATAAATTAATTTTGTTGAAGATAATTTGGGTGTATTTTACATTTTATGGTTGTATTTTGGTTGTGAAAATTTCAATTAGTTCCTAAAATCTCTCTTTCTCCATTTTCCTTTGTAATTAAGTTCCAGTTGTTCTCACTTCCCCAATTCAATACAGGTTAAATTGTTTTTTTTTTTTGGTGAAGAGTTAAATTGTTTTTAGTTTTTGACTTTTGACTTAATTTTGATTGACAGATTTTTGTTTTTGTTTGAATCTCTGTCAATAAAATTTTCTCTCAATCAAAATAAGAGAATCTCTCATAATTATGCTTATAAGAGAATCTTTCTATGCATGGGTAGAAAAAGAGAACAAAGTCAAACTAATATCAAATGCTTCAATTTTATTGGCTATTAAGCTTAAGGAAAAGAAAAAAAAAAACTTAAGAAAACTCATTCAAAGGCAGCCTGCACCAATCCGCTTTGCCTTTTGTTTTATTGCTACTGTGAATTTGTTTTTGTTTTTATTTTTAGAAATAAGAACAATAAAAAATAAATAAAAATTGTAACCCAATGAAATAAGGGTGGAGTAATTATCCATTTTCTTCAAATTTTTTAATACAAGTATATTGAAGCGAAATATTATACCAAATTCGAGATTTATCATTCAAATTGAAATAAGAGGAATATCACTAGCCTAGTAGCACTAGTGGCATCTACATTTGATACCGCCCGTATCGAAATTACACCCAACTAGAGTAAAATTACAAAAAAATGCCCTTTTTACGTCATTTAACAAGTTTTGTTGAAAACATTTCTTGATATTTTAATGTTATTCGAAACAACGCACTTTCCAAATTTTATGCGCATTTCAGGAAAGAGGAATTGAATTTGGACTCGATTTACGAGTCGAGTGTTCGGGTCCAATTCGGTTTATTAAAAATTCTATTACTTTCGTCGCTCATTTCACTCATCTTCCTTCTCACTCTCTCGACCAAGACAACAATAAACACACACAACCACCACCGACCACTACCGTAGCCGATGACCCACGGCCCACAACCACCACCATCCTCTTCCTCTCATCACCACAAACCCAGCCATAACATTCCCGTGTCCCGACGATCGCCGTAAAGGGGGAATAGAAGGGAGGAAGCTCAGCGGAGCCGAGGCTTCTCGACCAATTTTCGGCCACCATAGGTAAAATCTCGCCCCATGATTCATACCTTTGGATTGCTAGTGTTGAGTAGATGGAGATTAACTAATCGCATGTGTGTTTTTGGCCAAGGATCGAGGAAGAACGAAGCTCGCCGAAAAACTGCGTTTCCCTACAAACCCGAGAGTTGCCAGCCAATTTTCCGACCATTCACGGCGAGTCGAACTTCGTGAGGTACATTTCTGGTCTCCTGGGTTAATTTCGAGCCGATTGGTATTAGAGTTGTGAAATTCCTTATTCAAAATCGATTTTCCAACGAAAACCCCAATTTCGGGCCAGTGACCGCCGTCCGTTAACAGAATATTCCATCGGCGGTGTAAAATTCCGTTAAGTCAACGCTGTCAATTGCAACGCCATTAACGGCCGTCAAATCAGCGATGGACGGCGAAGTTACTGGCGTTAGGTCGACGGCGCGACGCATGACAGCATGTTAGAGATGAAGTTCAATGTGCCATTAATTTAAAAAAGAAACAAATAATGATGGAATTTTATTTTACAAAGACTTAATAATCGAATCATAAGTACTATGTAAATATGATAATGTATTTTCTTATAAATAAAGTGAATTATTAAGTTAAAACGTTATTCTCAAATCGAGATAGATCAAAAAATATTATTTAATTAAAATTATTAATTTATCGAGTATTAAATTATCGAGATTCTACTTTTTTTTTTTTTGAAATGAGCAAGAGTATCCCATGAATTAGCTTGTAAATGCCGAAATTGTTTTTGTTTCTTTTTAAGTGAGAACTAGTCACTCATTCTATCTTTATCTCATTTTCAACACCTTTTTTTTTTTTCTTTTCCTGAATCTCATTTTCAACACGTTAAAAGATGTTCTATCCAGTTTCACAAAGATTGTAATAATTGTACACTAAAATATTATACCTCACCAAACAAGTAAGTCCGATACATAGATACAAATCTAACCAAAATTGCCCCATGCGAATTATGAGAGACAGAAGGGATACAGAGATAAGGATGACTTAAATCTTAGGATTTAAGATGAATGGCTGGTACATGCATGATACGAATAAGTATTGTCTAAACATGGTATTTCTCTCCCAAGTATTGAAAAGATTCCAAATTCGAATCCAGTTGATAAACACAAAACTAAAATTACCGTCTGGTATAACCACCCGGATGAGCCTTGACGATATAGTTTTATAAACAGTCGCATTTTAGTCTTTTAGAGCAATGAAGCAGTACAATTATTATTACCTATTAAGCAGCATGCTAGTTCACCATATTAAACACAATGCTTTACAATTTGTTTAGAATTAATGTTTCTGCAGGATCCCAATTCATATATCCGAAGAGACGAAAAAGAAAAACAGACTTTGGATGCGATTTCACCAACATTTAACCGGAAGAACCAGTTTACGGGTTAGTTTCAAGTGATGTAGGACTATCCTCTCTATGTAGCCAACTATCAGCTACTGCTATTTCATGTAAAAGGGTGAAAATGATAATGTGCGATTAGCCATAAAGGAAAATTACATTACTAAGGAAAGCCATTACCATTTTTGTGTTTTCAGAGCATTGTTGGTAGAAGATGCTAGATGTAAACTCCACCTTGAATTTGGGATGGTATATATTCGTCCGACAGAAAGTTGAGTTCATGCACAGACAATGCTTCTAACTCAAATTTCACTCCTCGTTCCAGCATCTTCTGTAGCTGCAATCTATCATGCGAAAGGAACGAAATTACTTCATGTTATTTAAGCCAGTCATATGAGAGGTGAAATAGGAAAACTGAGTCTAACCTCCACTGTGGAACTTCTTGTAAGTAGCATCTACATAACATGGCTTCCGTTTTTCTCTTGTCTGGCATGATTATGAGGAACTTCAGGAAGGTTACAAACAAAAGAATGCCAACGTAAAGCAATGTATCTCTCACCTTCTGCTGTCAAAGGAAGGAGACATTGTTGAGGAAGACGGTACTTCTCTGAGTCCAAAGGGAAGGCTCCAAGCCAGACTATCTCAGGGACCCGTAGAAATTTGGCATCGTAGGCCATTTGCTTACATAACATCAAACTGGGTTAGAATTTCATATGAACTTAGCTTTCATAAAAATATATGAGCAGTCTACATAAGAATTTACATATTCAGCACTTCTCTATCCTCAAAATTTGCAGTCTTCCTAGGTAGCTCACATGTCAGTTTAACTATTTTAATTGTAGATAACAAGTTCATAGATTGGTCAGGAAGCCTAACCATAGAACCAAATCGATATGTGGACAGGATGTCAAAACCGTAGGGATCACAATCTACCAACGCATAGGTAGGGAGACGCAAAGAATCAACAAGAAGGCCTAAAAACCTGCCAAACATAAATGGAAATTTTATAAAGGAAATAGACAAATGGGAAAGAACGTTCAAAGAGGCTATACGGCAAGGCACTGCCGACTCCATTTGAATTGTAGGGGAGTCTTTACCTTCTTGTGGGAATATCAGGATATCCACGTCCCTGTGAAGAAAAGAAAAATATCCAATAAATAAAATTGAGTAAAAACAGTCAAGGATCAATGAGAGCCATTTGTCCAAATATAGAAAAGGTGTGTAGGCTCACAGTGATAACAATGCAGCGGTTTGTGTTGCAGAACTGGTCATCTGCCAATCGTTGAAAAACTGTATATAAAATAAAACAGATAATGGTTTATTGATAGAAACACACACCACAATCAAAATCTAGCTAGTTCAAGGATCATATTTGCTAAACAAACAAGGGTTACCTGATTCTTTCTCCACAAGAAGTATGTACTGAGCAACACTAAGAATATCTGCAAGAATTATAGGTTTGAGCATGCTTTTCATTTCCAGATGACACTTAAGGTTGATTATATAATTACCAATGCATTTGTACATTATTGAATTACAATATCAAATGATTTATTCATGGAAACTAGAACTATTCTCTCTTAATCATCTGGATACCTTTGACCTCTTCAACATAAACAGGAACAGAGAAGGTCTGTATGTGAACCAATGCAGAATTGTAAGTTCACAAACAACAAAAAGGCAATCGTTAGAAGAATAAAAATTTATGTTTAATTCTTACCGCGTTTGGCCTATTTATGCAATCAAATACATTGCCAGCTTCTGAGAACCTTAACCACCCCATTACCAACCTATAATGAGATAAATACATCAATTAGCAGTATGAGTTGACAACACTTAAATCATGATCATTCAACTCAATGAAATAGTGCCATAAACCTTTTGACAATTTCGCCAACTTTCTGGGAAGGTTGAATCATACAGAACTAACAGGTGCAAAAATGCTACAATAGGGAGGTAGTGAATCTACCCAAGATGAGCAATGCAGTCAACAGACCACAAATGCAATGTGAATGATGATTGGTGGTATTAGTCATGTTTATGCACAATTAAGCAGCAGTGTACACAATTCCCTTCTTGTCTTTGAAACACAACCAAAAGTTTTCATACGTACCCCTTTCCTACAGACACCTGCCAAAAGGAGGCAACGTGACGTAAATACCACAAAAACTGTATTCCGCGTTACCAGATTATTAAAAGCTCATGTGAGAATTTCAACAGTTCAGAGGACACATAACACCATGTATACATAAATAGATATAGCAGGCAAATGTAGGAGTACCCACCACATTCAAGTTGTGGCGACTACACTTCATAAGGACGCATATGTCATTGATTGCATGGTCTACAACTGACTGATCTGCATTTTGAATCAAGCAAAAAACCTACTGATTACTTGGAGAGACCGTAGACATAATGCATCAAGAATTTCCAATCACAAAAACCACATTCTAAACAGGAACACGCTGTTCTCTGTGATATCTTAGCACAAAGCATTAAGCCTAATTTGTCTGCCCATGGTAATTTGAAAAATAGTATGCATTACCATTTATCATAATCCAAGTTCAAGATCACATAAGAACTATATCTTAAAATCTATATAGAAAGGACTACTCATTTACATTGGGAATGAAAAATAACTTATATTCACCTGAAAATATAGAAGGGTGCATGTAATAGATATCTCTCTTAGAAGCGTGTCTGTGTTCTTGCAGAAGTTGCTGAACAATTAGTAGAACCCTTAGCAAAACATCTGGAACAGATTCGGTAAACAGGTAATCAATAACACATACACAGATACACTACATAAAACTCTTATTAAGTTATGATAATATACTAATATCTTATGTTGTTAATCTGTGACTATATATATGTATATATGTGTGTGTGTTTGAAAGCCTCATAAACATAACATCCCCGTCCGTGACTCTCTCTCATTCTGTCTTTTATTTTCAACCAAAGTTAGAAGACATGACGGCCACTTGTTTCAACTCATTGTGATAAATTTGTGTGTTCATATTTGAAAATAAAACAAACAAAAAAATGCAAGACGCAAAACATGAAAAGTTATATAAACCACCGCGGCATAACCTACCTAATCTACGCGCATGGCTTTCCCTTCGAAGTGTGAGAGCCTCTTTCCATTTTGGTGAATCAGAGCTACAATAGCTGCACATCACAGAACATTGTACCAGTTTTGATAAAAATAAAATAAAATTTAAATTAATACATGGTCTTCAATTTGTTTGTGTCCTACAGGCTAAAGTTAAATGAAGCTTAAAAATCAAATGTTATCTACGAATTAAGATTTTCATTTTCAAGGAATATCTGACCCCAAAATTACTGTAACATCATACTAAAAAACTTGAGGCGCTTGTTTGGTTGCTGAGAAAATGAGGAAAATCCGAACCGATCCGTGAAAATTGAGAAACTAAGCTTAGAATATAACCAGTTAGAATCGGGCTTCAAGCAGTAATTTCTGAAGCGATCGATGAGAACTTCCGGAGAGCGTCCATTGCTGAGATCTTCAACTAAAGCTCCAGTAAAGTCTGGGCACCGAAATGTATTATAAAAAATAAGCGTCTAATTGAAGAAATTAATTTCAAATTGGTGGGAATTTAAAAGATAATGTAATCGGGGAGCTTTGACCTCTGATTTTTCTTAGCACATCGCCGGGCCGTGGCGTTGAACTCCATCTGGAATGCTTTCCCTCCATAATTTTGCGCTAACAAAATTTTTTGAAGCTAATTTGGGATTGGAATTATTTATCGGGTTGTTAATGGGCCGGGTAAGTTTAGTTCGCTTCCTCCTAATCGGTACAACAGGGTTCTTCAAACTTGGGCCTTGCTGGATCAAATGGTTAGTTTTGCAGCAGCGCATAACTACCTACTTCCTAAATAAAAAAGATTTTAATTTTTTCATTTCATATTATTTTGTTTTTACCATTATGTCCATATTTTTTTAATTTTCTATTTATCAGTATAATTATTTAACTAAGGGTTTTGAGTAGGGATGGGCATAATTACCCATTGGTATTAGTTATATGGACAAAAATATTGATGGGTAAAAAATTACCCATCACTTGATGGGTAGACCAAGGGTACCCCGCAGGTAACCTTTACCCATTAAGAAAAACAGCGTGATTTCTTCGATTTCTCTTTCTCGGCCTATCGTCTCCTTGCTCTCTTCTCATCCAAATGACCACGACTCTCCATCTCGCTCTCTCTAATCTTCTTCTCAACCCTCCTTCTCGCTCTCTTCACTGCCCTCCTCTTCCTCTGCGCCTCTTCAACGAGCGCATGCCTTCAATCGAAGAACACCCAACATTACAAGCTCTCACTTGCGTTAACAATGGCAATGGTGCCAGAATACTCCTCATATGAGCAGCCATCCCTATCACCCACCGATTCCAAAAGCCACAATCCCCAAACCTAGAGCAATCTACCACGCCGTGGGTCGACTTCGCGGTCTAGCAGGCTCGCATTTACCAGAAGGTCATCGAAGAGAATTTT
This sequence comes from Oemleria cerasiformis, assembly GCA_037349345.1. Taxonomy (NCBI): domain Eukaryota; kingdom Viridiplantae; phylum Streptophyta; class Magnoliopsida; order Rosales; family Rosaceae; genus Oemleria; species Oemleria cerasiformis. The sequence goes on along the minus strand of JAZGTL010000009.1, from coordinate 1,198,543 downwards.
GAGTCTGTCATCGAAGCCTCTAAATCACTCAATGGGTGGTGGGGTGGACGGTTTATTATTTAATTTTTTTTTAATTATTTTTCTTTTTTGAATCAACTCTTGGAGTCTAAAATTTTAACCCAAATTATCAATTCAATCTTTTTAAGACCAAACAACTAGGAAAACAATTAAGTATAAACCAAAATAGTCAAAATTCATACAGATAATTATGGCAGAATGTTGAAAGGTTACTTTGGAGAAATACCAGGGTTCTACAAGCATGAAGAAAATCCAAAAGGTAAATCCATCATAATTTGAGATGACATATTTTTTTATAATTTACTTATTGATTTTTCTCTTCCTTGTTTTTAGTTTTTGTTTTATCAAATTTTTTTTTTGTATGTTATTTATTATAATGAAAGAGAAAAAAAATAAAAACCAAATAATAAAATGAAAAGAAAAGAAAAGGCATAAGAAATTGAATAGCAAAAAAAGAAAATTAGAAGCAAAAAAATGAAAAGTGGGGATAAAAAAGAAATTGAAAAGCAAAAAAAGAAAATACTGAATCTGATACATTTGACGATGACGTTGATGTTGAGATTGTTGATGATGATGACAATGATGAAGATGCTTAAATTTGCACAAACGTACTCATTATTTTGTTGTAATTTTATAAGATTGAATTTAAATTTGTAATATTGTGAACTGTTATGCATATATTATGACCAAAAGAAAAACTAATGTTGTGTTTAAAAATTTTGAGATAGTATGTTATTTATTATAATGGAGGAGAAAAAAAATGAAAAGCAAATAAAAAATGGAAGCAAAAAAAAAAATGAAAAGCAAAAGAAATTGAAAGGAAAAAAAAAATTAGAAGTTAAAAACAAAATGAAAAGTAAGAAAAAAAATTGAAAGGTAAAAGAAAATATAAAATTGTCATGGGTACCCAATGGGTAGAATTTGGATATACCCTTAATATAAAGTAATATACATTTATACCCATGTTAGGGTAAGAGCAACTCTAATAGGGGAGAGTCTAGTTTGGACTAGTCAAAGCTTTGCCCCAAATTTACAAAAATTCATTTCTAGTGGGAAGGGTTCGGCCTTGGCTAGTCCAGCCCTTGACAAGCCTTCAGACTAATCTTGCCTACATAGTGGACATGGTAAGAACTGGGCCCACTGACTCTTAAATCAGCAACCCATTTGCAGCCCACATGCTGCCATCACGCTAACTTTTGCTAGCCAATGGGAGATTGCCACATCACACTTCCTTTTTAAAAATTCTAGCCATTTTTTTTCCTACTTCTTTTTTGGTTTTTTTTTTTATAATTGTTTTTTATATTTTATTTCTATAATTACTCTTCCTGTAACTATAAATAAAAAAGAAAATACTTGCATTCATATTTAATTATTTTTTTATAACTAAGTAATACATAAAGGATAAAAGACAAACAAAAATATAGAAAATAATCAAATAAGATAAAATGAAATTAAATAGTATTTCAGAGATATTATATAAGATTTCTACATTATTATCTTTAAGAAAATAATTGACAAAAAATTTGAATTCTTGCCCCTTGCTTCTCCCCATTAGAACAACAAAAAACAGCTTTGGGCAAAATGCATGAATAATGTCATTTGAGGAGCAAAACTTTGCCTCTAGCCCTTTGTCCTTGCCTTTACCATTAGAGTTGCTCTAAGGGTTTACCCATACCCTTAATTTTACCCATTTGGCCATCCTTAGTTTTGAGGTTTTTAAAATTTAGGACAAACTACATAAACCCCTCAAACTATATGAGTCATTTCAAATTCATACCAAAATTATAAAAAGTTTCATCTTGGTACCCAGACTATGTGTGCCTCATCAGATTACTACTTCCGTTACATTTCCCTTTCAATTAGACGTTAAATCTCCACGTGTCAACTCTTTGATCCACTCAGCTACTGATGTGCCCCAAATTAAAAGGGCAATTTGGTCAATTAAATGGCACTCATCAATATCCCTTACCTAAAACCCTTAATCCCCCAATTTGAAACACTTAGCTGCTTCTGCAAACCCCAACCTGACAACCCTCTTCCTCCAACATCGACGACAACATCGTCTTCTCCCTCTCATTTCGACCCAGAAATCTTCTTGTTCGCGATGGGCTTCTTGTTTTCCGGCTTAGGGTTGAAGTTGCCGGATTCGATTCGGTTCTTCAGAACACAAATCTGATCGAGTTTGGAGAGAAGACGGTTCTTGAGTTCCACTGTCCGCAATTCCGAAATCGAAATCAACATCTGTTTACTTCATATTTTTATTTTTATGAGCAGAATCGATCAAGGGACTTGAGATGTCGAGCACAATGGACAACAGGAAATCTGATTCCAACATCAGCGGTTCTGATGGCGGCGGCAAAGTGCATTCAGTTCAACTTCCAAGTCGAGAACGTGGCGTTTCAACAGTGCAAGAAGGACCCAAACCCTGAGAAGTGTCTCCTCAAAGGTGTCCAACTCAATGGATGTGTTCTTACCTGTAGCCAATTAAAATTCGGTTTTTTTCTTCAATTTTCTGAGATTCTTAAGCTTCCATTTCTTCAGTCGGACACCCTTTTGAGTTAAAGTCTTGTGATTTTATCATTTGAGCCTTAGTTTTGCACAAATGAGCTCAATCAGGGTGATGGGTGATAGAGAATTCTCAAAAATCTGTTGAAATGGAAAATCTAATTTTTGTTGATGACCTCAACATGCCATCTTTATTGAAAGGAAAATTTTGGGATTAAAAAACCTTGAAATAGAAATTGGAAATGTATAATACAACAAGTTTTTGAAATAGAAATTGGAAATGTATAATACAACACGTTTTGGAAATGTATAATACAACCTTGAATTAGAAATTGGAAATTTGAAATAGAAATTGGAAATGTTTATGCCACTCCAAAACATTCCATGATACAATTTGGGTTTTCAATTTGGGATTTTAGGGGTTAATGTAAGGGATGTTAATGATTGGCATTTAATTGACCAAATTGCCCTTTTAATTTGGGACACATCAGCGGATGACTAGACCAAAGAGTTTCCACGTGGAGATGTAACGTCTAATTGGACGGGAAATGTAACAGATGTAGTAATCTGATGAGGCACACATAATCTTGGTACCTAGATGAAATTTTTCATAATTTGGTTATGAACTTGAAATGATCCCTATAATTTGGGAGGTTTTATGTAGTTTGTCCTAAATTTTAACCAAACAAAAGAGAAGATAGACATAGGTTCAGATTACCAGACGAGACAAGTTTTACTAATGTTGAGCTTTTTAATAATGTTGAGCTTACCAGACGAGACAAGTTTTACAAGCGGAAATATCGAAATTTTAAGAGATGTAGTGAATTTTGATTTTGATTTATACAGATAATTGCAGAGTTTTTTTGAAGTGATTTTGATTGAATTTCAAAAACTTGTGTACGGTTAATGCTGAATTATATAGAGTTACATGATTGACTTTTGCAGAATTTCATATTGAGTTATATAATTTAATAGATTTTTTTTTTGAAGAGTTTAATAATTAAACTTTAACTATTTTTTTTATACTAATTCTCCCACCAAATTCAAATAAAATATATATACTTAATACTATAACATAATTCAAAATTTTCAAATTATTAAACATAAAATAGACATAAAATTTAAAACATTTTAATGATCAATGAGATTGAGAGGCTATGTTACATCCCGTCCCGTAAATTTCAAGCCCGATAATTTAAATTGATCAAATTACCTCTACGCGCAACTCACTCGGGCTTTTGGGTACATAGCGAATGCCTTTGGAGTTGGCTATGTTTGGAAAGTGAATTTTTTTAGGTCCAAGCAAGCCTGCAAACTTACTCCCTCCTCATCCATGTCATCCCTCTCACTCTTTTCACTCTCTCTCAACTTGCAAACACCAAACCATAATCACCACCACTCACCAGCCGTTGCCGGTGAACACAAGCTCGAGACCACCACCTGTCTCACCACCTTGACGAGAGAAACACGACTGTACTAACCACCAGTGTTGACAATCACCGTAGGAAGAGATTCGAGGACGAGAAGTTTGGCGGAGCAGTGACTTCGCGGTCAATTTTCGGCCACTACAGGTAGTTACTCAAACTAAAAACTTTTGTTTTGGAATCCTTGCTTTGATTAGATGAAGATTGATGTGTTGCAAGTCCTTTTTGGCCGAAGATCGACGGTGAACGGTGACTAGCCAGAAAATGCCAATTTCGGCTAACCCGACGAATTTTCGGCCAGTTTTCTGACCTTTCAAGGCGATTCGAACTTCAAGAGGTACTTTTTCAAACTCTTGGGTTCATTTTGAGTGGCTTGGTGTAGAAATCGTAAAATACCGAGTTCAAAATTTATTTTCTGGCCAAAAACCTAGTTTCCAGTTGTTGACCGCCAACCGTACCGGAATATGCCATCGACGGTGGCATATTCCGTTAAGTCGATGCGGTTAACGATGACACCGTTAACGGCCATTAAATCTAACTAACGCCGTCAAATTTGACGGCATTGCTAACATCGTTAGCTTATTCCGTTAAGTCAACGACAGAAGGTGAGAATGACGTTACCGACGTTAGGTCGCCGACACCGCTGTCCAAGGCGAAGATTTCTATGGTTCCGACCTAATTTTTCCAGCCAATCTGACCACCGTCCATTGCGGTCCAGCCACCATTCACAGCGGCACCGATCACCATCCGGCTAATACCACGTGGCAGTACGTGCCAATACATGCCAACGTGTGGCCCTGCGTAAGACTCTTTTCCAGCGTGTGGCGGCTGTGAGCCCAGTTTTAGAATTCGAGTTTTTCTTTAAATGTGTTCCACTCCGCCTATCATAAGGAAGTTTGCTCTGCCGTTTCGGATCGTTTGTACACATTTTTCGTCCGTTCAAGCCTGTTTTAAGTCCGTTTTGACTAAACCAAAAGTGGTTTTCCTTATTTTTCTACTTTGGACTAGATTGTAAAGGCTGTACTTGTTTTTGCATAAGGAACCAACAATATTGGAGCTTACACGAACCCTGCACCATCGGGTGACTTTATCCTTGACTAACTATGAGTGGGTCCTTTTGTGTATATATATTATATGCTTGATTGCTATGCATGCTGTTGATGTCTCATAGTTATAGATCACTTCATAATTAGGTTTGATTATCTGTGATAGATATTATAGTAATCTTCCTTAGTAATCGATTTACGAGGTATGCGACGGTATTCATGAGTTATTTGTGCATAGGTATAGTTCTGAAAAGACTAGAACATCGTTGACGGTATTGTGACCGAGTTAGTGTTTTGTATTATTATGAGACTTCGAGGAGTTGAGTTGTTAATGAGATTGATAACCACTTGTTAGTCGTCAGTATATAAGTACTCGTTTGTAGGCAGCAGACCAATCCTCCACGTGATTGTTCACCCGCTATATACTAGTTAAAATAGCGCCAGTCTTGTCCTAGAGCTCCTTGGGGACATGAGGTGACAGTGATTAGCACCCAGTCCTTCACATGGTCTCGTTACCGAACGACATATACTCAGTCATGTTATGTGCTCATGACTCGTACGACTTAGTGAACTAGTGGTAGTTAGTGTTAGGTCATAATTAATACATATTTTATCCATGATTTAATAAATTTTTACTTATGTTTGATTAATATTTCGTGATATGAAACTAGAGAAAATAATCTATTTTGTGAGACATGTGCAGATTTGGAAAGATGATTGAATTCTGAGAATACGGAAAAAGAATCACTCCATTTGGAGTTGAAATGAAGAAGTTATAAAAGAATCAAAATCGAGTATGCGGGCTAGCGGTCAATTGCAAGATAACTTCAAAATCAGCCCAATATCTTCCCAAAGTCATCCAGCGCGAAGATCGCGGGCCAGCCAAGACAGCTTGTGTTCACATTTATTCTCCATGTTTCAAGGGGATTTCATACCTAACTCATTATAAACTATTATTTTTGGTCCTTTTATGTTCAGGAAAGATTTTTAATTAGATTTCTTAAATGTTTAGGAAACTTTTTCCTTACAGAATTCAATGTAAACTTCTATTTATTTGAGGATTAATAATTCTTTATAAATGGAGGTCCTAGGGTTTATGTAAAAAGGGGGATTCGAAGAGGAAGAGATCACCAAAATAATACACCAAAGAGCAAATACACTTTTCTTTTCTTTTGTAGTTTCTTTTTAGGTTAGGGTTTCTTGAAGTCCTAGCCATGGTTCTTCTTTAATATGATTTTGGCCATGATTTATATTATTTTGAATGCTGAATATAGTTTGGATTACTGCGCGTAATGATTTTAGTTTGTGTTTTATAAGATTGATCACCTTGTTTGCACACAATTATAGGTGAATAATTGCTTGTTTGACTGATAATCTTCATGTGATTGTTTGGCACCGACGGAAGTGGCTTTACATCTTACTTGTAATCCAACTCATGACCACCTAGATCATTAAACAAGACTAGGGGTAGTGTGATGTCATTAAATTTCCTTTTGTACTTAATGCTTTCTTTTGTGTTATAATCGCTTAAGAGAGGTGATATAATCTTAAGAGAACTATTGCATAATTGAATAGACGTTGTAGTGAGTCGAAAAAACCTGCAACATACAAACTAAGAAGGAGATAATATATGTGGAGTGGGCCTTAATTGGACCTCTACATAGACATCATATTCAGAGGTTTCATAGTAATTAGATCCTGAAAATCATATTAGGAAGTAATTGTGGTTAGCGGTGGATTGAGTGCTTTACCCTTTTCTTTTTATTAATTGTTTTAGTTTAGGTTCTTTAATTTGTTTTATTTAATTTTTATGTTTGAAACCCCCCACTAACGTGTTTATTTGTTTGTTTTTATTTTTTATTTTTATTTTATCAAGCTTCTGTGTTAATTAATCCATCTAAGTAATAAAGTGGATTTAAACATTAAGACAAGTCCTTGTGGGATTCGACCCTTGCTTATTTGCTATACTATCTATACGATTTGTGCACTTGCAAAGTTAAACTGAATAGAATATATTTATATTCTCTATTTTATCCAACATTTACCAATTTTGATAATATAGTGTTAACGACCTAGATGTGACTAAAGACTTATTAGACCGTTTGTGTGAAATTGATAACTCTCCTTTCATAGCATTATGCTCACTTTTATCTCGTGATGTGTGTGCCAATAGTTATATGTATATACATGTATGTTTATGCATGCCTGATTTACATACTTATTAAACTGAGGGGTTATGGTAAACATATTTTAAAATGTTTTACACTGATTATTTTTTTTGGGTCCATTCACCTTTCTTCTTTGCACCTTTCAGGTCTTAGTAGAACACCACGCATATCGAGGAGGATTTCACTGATGCTGCTATGACATTCACACCTGTTGTGCGGGTGTGACCTTTTCTGAAATCAAGACAACTCAAGTAGTTGCTTAATTTAGGATCATCAAATGTAGTATACTATGCACTGCGTTTCCGCTGTTGTGGGGATTTCGTTAACTATTTTTTACTAATTACTTTTCACACGACTTCCTATAACACACTATTTTTTTTTTACTTTTGGTTTACGTCACCAAGACCCAACGTTCAGGTGTCGGCCAACATACCTCGGTCACGGTGGTTATTACGAAATTTCTGGGTCGGGGTGTGTTAGGCTAACCGTAATTCATGCCTCGATTTTATTGTTTTTGCATTTTATGTTTTTTTCTTCACCAAATAGTAATAAATTCATGTGAGGTTCATGGAGGTATGAAATCTCCTGATTGAGTACACCCGAATTTATAGTGACTTTAGAAATCTCAATGTAAGTATAGATTGAATACCCCCAAATTTTTATCAACTTCTTAAAAATCCTAAGTGAATACACATAAACTTTTCGAGACATTTAAAATCTATGAAAATCTCAAATGAATACACCCTAGTTTAATTTGGCTTGATTCTAATATGAACCGAGCTTAAACAAGTCAAATTGAAATCAAACTTTATACAAACTCGAAATTATACCGAGCAAATTTACAGCCCTAAAGAGAGAAAATTATTACTAAAATGTGGTAGAGGTCACTAACTTTGATTATTAATTGAACATTAAAATATTGTAAGATTTTTATAAGCTAATATTACATAAATTTTTTCTATGGGTCATCAATTTCAGGTAGGCTGGAGCACACCCTAGCCCTTTGATGCTGCTTGGAGGATGTAAGCATTGACTTATGGCTTATGTTTCTTGAATTTTACTCAAGTAACGCAACTAATATTTAAGTCATAAATAATTAATCTGATATTAATGCGAATTGAGAAGAATAAGTTTTAAAATGTGTAATCACAATGAAAAAAATAAAATACTATTGTTAGCTGTTTCCTCTACATGTCTAATATAAATTGAAATTACTCTTTATGACCAAAATGACTATAACTGCACTATATGTCCAAGATTACTATAACTGCATTATATGTCCAAGATTACTGGAACTGCATGATATGTCTAAGATGACCGCAATTGCACTATAAGTTCAACTTGACCGAAACTGCACTATACATCTAAGATGACCGAAACTATACTATGCGTCCAAATTGACCGAGATTGCACTATACATCCAAGATGATGAAACTGCACTATACGTCTAATATGACCGAAAATGCACTTGTAATGTTCTGAACTATAGTTAAAATTTAAAAGTTAGTTTTAGAAGTATATTGACTAAATTACCCTATTAGAGGAGTCTTAACTTTTTTCAGGACACGTTCGTTAAGTTGAGGTTTAAATTTCATTTTTGTACCATTGGATGGAACACGTCTCTACGAGTGCGTGGGCGTAAATGACATGTAATTTTGAGTTGAAACGAAAAAGTTACAAAGGATTAAAGTTGAAGAGCATTTTGGTAATTCTACCAATTAATTATTGTTTAAATGGAGATTATCGACACTTGTCAAAGTTAGAAACTTCTTTGAAGTTTCTTTGGACCTTCTGCAATCCCATTGGGGTGTGTTTCGACGGAAAAAAAATATGAGTTTTGTTAAAAAATTAGAATTTCAAGTTTTCTATGCATCAATTCTCTTGTTTGGATGCATAAATATAGTAATTTAAAATTTTAAGAAAATAAAAAATTTGGAATATGGATGCTACAAATCCCAAATTTAAATTCCATATAAAAATGTGTCATTTTCTAAATTCCATCTTTATAATTACTATTTATATATGAACATTAAATTACATGTTTAAATTTCATTTTACTTTTATGTTACCCAAACATGATACTTCACAAATTCTGGAAAATGAATTTCCGTTCATTTAAATTCCGTAATTTGATAATTTTCTTAGTAATCTTAAAATTCTCCATCCAAACACACCCTAAATTCTCTTGAATTAATGGTTTTGCACGGCCAAAAACAAAAGAAAAGGCTAGGAAAGAAGAAATCAAACCCGCGAGGGTCTCCGCCACCTCACGCCTCCTTTCATTGATTGTGGTCATTTTTGGCCTCTTCGGACGACAAGGTTAGTACCTTTGTGTTCGACTCGATGAACCCAATAATTCATTAGTTTCGGTTTTATAAATTAGTTGCTCGTTTTTACAGTTTTAACTCGAGAAGTTTTGAGGTTTCAGACCGTTTTTCCCCTTTTTTGATAACCTCAGATCACTTTTGGCTTTCGGCCTAGGTATGAATGTTCATCTACTCATTGAGCTCTACGTAGTGGTATAATTGATTTTGATTTTTGTGATAGTTGAAAATTGAGGGTATTAATCCGTGTTGACCAACGAGTGTTTTCCTCGATTAATGAAAATCTGACCGTTGGATTGCTTTCAAATTACAATAGTATGCTTGTGGAATTATCATTGACCTTTCGGAACCTTCGGATTGGAAATCCAAGTTCCGTAGACTCTGAATTGGATTTCTAGGTGTTTGATGCGGTACCAGGCTGAGTTGAATGAGTATTGAATTTTAGTCAACTCTTCTATTTTTGGATCACAGTTGAGTTATCATCGTAGTTTGGTTATTATTATAACCTAAATTGACCAGTTGACCTTTGGTTGGTCAGTTTGGATTTAGTTTCGTTTTACGATAATTTAAGCTAGTTTGGGATCGTTTAAGGACGTGTGAGGACCTACGGGGGTTAAGGTCCCAGGTTTAAGGATTAAAATTTCGTTTAATAACCCCGATTGTTACCTTTGACAGGCGATACTGCTCCGGGGACAGCAGATGAGCGTACGGCTCAAGAGTGAGCTTAATCGAGCTTTCAGTGATTGGATTTTGGATTTCAAATCATAATGCATGCATAAATTGTGTTTTTGAATAAATTTCTATTAACTGTTAATTTTGGTGGACTAGAATAATTATTCTAAAATGATTTATTACTTTTTTTGAATTTTCAAAAATTTAGAATAATTATTCTAATAGCTTATTATGGATGATGAGCTTTCTATAAGGACTTGAAAATGATTTTGAGCATTAAGATCAGTGATGAGGTTTTGGGCTACGACACGGTTTTATGGATTGCAATTTTACGGAGTATGATTCTATGGATTTTTGGATTATGGATTTTGGCTTCTGTAGGGTTAATCATTTTGGGCTTAGGCTTGAGATTTCGATTTACTAGATTTTGGGCTTTAGGCCTGGATTTTATATTATTTTTGGCTTAGGCCAGGTAACAAGGATTTCAAATTAGATTTCGGATTTACATTACGATTTTTACTATGTATACCATCCTCGATGATTATGATTTTTCTCCGGCACATGATATTGAGGTATTTTCCGTCATGTGTTCGTTGAGGATTATTTTCTCTGACACATGATATCGAGGTATTTTCTATCATGTGCTCATTGAAGGTTATTTTCTCCGACACATGACGTCAAGGTATTTTCCGTCATCTACTTGTTGAGGGTTATTTTCTTCGACACATGATCTTGAGGTATTTTCGGTCATGTAATCGTTAAGGTATTTCTTACACAAGACCTTGAGGTATTTTTGGTCATGTGACTGCATGATCTTGAGGTATTTTCGGTCATGCGTGCTCATCTTCGACACTTGATCTTGAGGTATTTTTGGTCATGTGCTCGTCGAGGTTTTCTACGCGCATAGTACATGATTTTTGACACATGATCTTGAAGTATTTTTGGTCATGTGTTCGTCGGCATGATCTTGAGGTAATTTCAGTCATCCGGAGAGTAGATAGGTGATACTTAAGAATCGGAGTTCGTACGATAAAGTTATGGGTCAAAAACGTTGATGACGTAACGGTAATTTCTGAAAAGTCCAAAAGTATATATTGGAATTTTCTCTCTCTTCCCTCGTTCGGACTGAGACCTTTTTTCTCTCCTCCCTCGATATATCGCTCTCTACGTGCAAACACCACACCTCACAACCATCACCAACCCATTTTTGGGTCGATTCGAGTCAAACGAAGGCCAGGGGTGGAATCCCCTTGACCTCACGAGCCGTTTGACGCCCATTTCAAGACTCGAACACCACTAGAGACGGCGGATCGAAGATGGGTTTGAGCCGAATCTTCTCAATGGATTTCCAAGCAATTGAGGTAAGATTTCTCGATTTTAAGCTTGGATTTGGACTCCTGGGAAGCCGTATATGGTTTTACATGCGTGGATCTTGAAAAACGGTCGAGAAATGAAGAAGATGGAAGCTCGTCGGAAATGGTGATTTTCGGTCGACTTCTCCGGTGAGTTTCGGCGGTCTGGTTCGAGGTTGAGCTGTTGTGACAGTCCAATCAGCTGCTGACTCAACTAACACGTGATCATAATAGATCCTAACCAGTGGGATGCCCGCCGGCCTTCTGACGGCACGTGGCAGCGCATGGAGCCCTTTCCCGACCCACGGCGGCACGTGTCTTGGGTTTTGAGGCGTTCCGGATCCATTTTTGACAATTTTGAGGCAATTGGGATCCGTTTAGAGCCCCGTTTGAGTAATTTACTATTAAATTTGAGTTGTTTAAGGGGTATGAGTAAACCCTAGAACAAGGGGCCTTGTGTAATGATCTAATTAAGAGTTTACTAATACTAATACTTCCTTTTATGGGTGTTCTAGACGAGGTGACGATGGAGAGTCACTCCATTCGAGGCAAAAATCGAGGAAGGTACAGAAGCAAGTAAACTAACAAGGTGAGTGGTTCTCTTTCCCTAAGTTTATGGTTATGAATTCATTATATCAATGAATGCTTGATGAATGTTATGCTTAGGGAAGTCAAATAGAATTGTATGTGCTTGGGTAATGTAGTACATCCTAGACTATGTCATGGGTTGCCTCCAGGGCCCGACATTGTAGAACACAACATTTAGGGTTAGAAACCCTAGAAAGAGTAAATACTCCGCAACGAGTATAAACTAGATAATAACGGTAAATCACGAGGATAGATTCCTAGATATATCGATGAAAGGTAAATACTCCGGAATGAGTATAAACTACCACTATTAGGATATCTTGGGGGAAGATTCCGAGATATGTAAGACGACGATAATCGACAGTTACGGAGAGATTTTACAGTCGTGATGCTAGTGTCGAGGAGTCATGTCGGTACAACACGTGTGTCAGTCGAGATGCTATTACCGAGGAGTCATGCCAATTTTGCACGGGTGTCAGTGTTGAAGTACTACGGCCGAGGCATGCCGGCCTAGTACACTTATCTTATGCTCGAGTCATGGGTCATATAATAGTGTGATGATTGCCAATGATACATGTCGACATAGCACCTGAGTCATATGATAGTGTGATGATTACCGATGATACATGCTAGCATAACACATGAGTCGTGGTAGTGCGATGATTGTCGATGATACATGTCGGCATAGCACATGAGTCATGGTAGTGCGATGATTACCGATGATATATGCCGTAATAGCACATGAGTCATATAATAGTGCGATGATTACCGATGATACATGCCGGCATAGCACATGAGTCATGGTAGTGCGATGATTGCCAATGATATATGCCGGCATAGCTCATGAGTCATATGATAGTGCGATGATTGCCGATGATACATGTGGGCATAGCACATGAGTCGTGGTAGTGCGATGATTGCCGATGATACATGTCAGCATAGTACATGAGTCATATGGTGATTTGATGATTGCCGAGGAGTCATGACGGCATAGCACATGAACCAGTTATGGTATGCCCATATGGTGGTCCCTAGTGTCATACCTGTCTGTATGCCACATACCATTCTCCACGTGATCGTGGTACGAGCATAGACACCCAGTCTATCACCTGTGCTTGACTTGTATGGCTACAGTGCCATTGGGATACCTGTGTGTGTGATGCCAGCCGATGATACATGCCGACTAATGATATGAGATGCAAACCGAGGGTTATGCTGGCTGATGTCAGCCGAGGATTATGCCAGCTGATGTTGTGATATGATAGTCGAGGTGACATGCCGACTTACGTGTTTTATCAGCCGAGGGTTTTGCCAGCTGATGAGAGTCTTGGTCTGTACGTACGAATGCGACGTCAAGATATACGATACCATCCGTAGAGCGACGATGAGAGTACGACGTTGAGCTGACCGATTTCGTTCGTAGAGAGAGGACGAGTGTGAGGTATAATGATCTGAGTCATCAACGAAATGGATGAGTCCCTACTTGATAGTTGAGTATTCATACCGGCTTATGGGATGTGGATTCATATCGGCTGAGGATTCATACCGGCTTATTCGAGGATGAATTGCACCACACGAATACAAATGCTGAATCTGTTCAAGAGGCGACTAACTCTGCCAAGCTACGTATGAAGACGAGGGTCTTGACGTATGATGGCATGAGGAGTGGTCATGGAGTACATTCGCAGAGTGATACTACCTTCTGGATGGGACACATAGCGTGTGGTGGCGGTATACTTGCACCAGTGGATGGTCAACCTTATGAACCAGCTTGGAGAAGTTGTATGAGGCTTAATGGCTGGTAATCGCTATTAGCGAGTCACGGTTGTCCGAAGACACTCTGATGTTCGGGAATGACAGGAAAAAAATGGCATGGTTAAATGCAATGAAAAGCGGGAGCATTTACCAAATTCCAAGACCTCTTCAGGTCTAAGGTTGGCATGAGAACAAGATAAGTTAGACGTGATAAGGAGGTTGATATGGGTAATAGGTCTGGCTAGCCTTTCCAACGGTATGGCCACCTATTAAGGTAAAAGTGTTCTCCCTAGAGTATGTTGATGGGCAAACATACTCTGAGAAATAAAAGTGGAAAGGACGGAGATGATGGAGAAATAGAAGGATCAATAATGGGTCATAGAACCGATCAAACATTCTCTTTAGAGTCCGCACTACACTGCAACTCACCATATTCTATGAGGAAACTACACTGAAAATCCTCCCCACTCCTCCTTCTCGACATTGTGGTTATGTTGGCAACATGGTTGCAACTCCTCTCGATCCGGAAGTGGAGATAGAAGACAGGTAATTTACATATGTGGTTCGAGCATTCACTTGGTGTGTTTTGGCTCACTAGTAGAGAATGTGCCACGTATCACCCGACGAGCATCAAAACAACGCAAGGTGGGTTACATGACATGTCATAGGCCAAAAAGGGGCCTAAAAGGGTTTTTCTTGTCACGTATGAGCTTGTTGGGAATACGAGTAGGACCCCAAAGAGATTGAAATTAAACACCTAAGTGGTGTGTCAAATTTGAATGAGATGATAGGGAAAAGAATGTCTTCACTCTCATGAGAGCTTAAATTGGTCAATCTTGAGCTTGGTGGGGAAGCACTGAACGACGAAAATGTGACGGCTCGATTGACAGCTCTCAATAGATATTACTGATGGCAAGCAAAGTAGAATCACAACAAAAATCAAGGGTGAGTTTGACATCCACCACTCTGCTTCATGAAGCAAATGTGTGAGGTGTTTGGACTTCAATACCCACTAAGGAGATGGTTGAGGTGATGGAACTTCCACCAGAGGAAAGGATTGCCACAACTGCTTTATTTATGTGCGAATCAGCTAAAGCGGGGTGAGAAAACCCGGGAAGCATCTATTGCATTTGGAAGAGTTATCCATTTAAGAGGTTGTCAGATGACGTTTTGAGAACAAATTGTATCTCAAAAAGGATGAAAACCTGATGGAAGATGAATTCCTACACTTGAAACAGGAGGGATGACGGAATTATCTTCATGAACCAAATACAATCCAACCTCTTCTGCTAAGGACTACAAAGGGTATGATAGTGTCAAGGGGCACCGAATTAGAGTAGCTCAGCGCCATCGTGGCATAGATGAACCGAGTTGTCAAATAACTTGGTTGAGGGAAAGTACCCTACCTCCGAGGAGCAAGCAAATTTCGGGGACGAAATTCTTTTAAGGGGGGTAGATTGATACGACCCATCCAAGATTATGAAATGGAAATTAAATAATTAACAGGGAATCCGGTAAGTTGGGTTGAATTAAAATAGTTTTGGATCATTCGTGAAGGCCCAACGTTTTGGTGGGCAGTAATTTAAATGTTTGGGATGTGAAATGACCACTTTACCACCGTGGTATTGATGGACCCGGTAGTCACTTTTTTTTCAGGAATACTTTTGGCCACTTTTCTCATACCTTCACGTCCGTCTCGAGCTTTTGAGTTCGTAGACAGACGGCACTCGAGAATCGGAGTTCGTACAAGAAAGTTACGAGTATAAAACGTTGAAGACATAACAGTAATTTCTGAAAAGTCCAAAAGTATATATAGGAATTTTCTCTCTCTTCCCTCATTCGGACTGAGACCCTCTTTCTCTCCTCCCTCGATATCTCTCTCTCTCTTCGTGCAAACACAGCACCTCACCACCATCACCAACCCATTTTTGGGTCGATTCGAGCCAAATGAAGGCTAGGGATGGAATCCCCTCGACCTCATGAGCCGTTTGGTGCCTATTTCGAGACTCGAACACCACCATAGACGGCGGATCGAAGATGGGTTTGAGCTTAATCTTCTCAATGGATTTCCGAGCAAATGAGGTAAGGTTTCTCGATTTTAAGGTTGGATTTGGACTCATGGGAAGAAGTAGATGGTTTTATATGCGTGGATCTTGAAAAACGGTCTAGAAATTAAGAAGATGGAAGCTCGCCGGAAATGGTGATTTTCAGTCGTTTTCTTTGGCAAGTTCTAGTGGTCTAGTTCGAGGCTGAGTTGACGTGACAGTCAAGTCAGCTGCTGACTCAGTTGACACGTGGTAGCACAGTCAGCCATCAGATCAACTAGCACCGTCAACAGTTGACATAATATGCTAACGCCGTTAGCATATTCCGTTAAAATTTAACGGTGTCATAACAGATCCTAACGTTGTTAATACCGACGAAATATCCCATCGTGATTTTTCAGGCGCGTGGTGGTGTGTGGGATGCCCACGGACATTCTGCCAGCGTGTGGCGGTGCATGGAGTTGTTTCCCAACCCACGGCAACGCGTGTCGAGGATTTTGAGGCGTTCCGGATCCATTATTTGATAATTTTGAGGCTTTTGGGATCCGTTTAGAGCCCCGTTTGAGTAATTTAATATCAAATTTGAGTTGTTTAAGGGGCGTGAAAAACCCTACAGCTAGGGGCCTCATATAATGACTTAATAAAGAGTTTACTAATACTAATACTTCCTTTTATGGGGGTTTTGAACGAGGTGACGATGGAAAGTCACTCCATTCGAGGCAGAAATCGAGGAAGGTATGGAAGCAAGTGAACTAATGAGGTGAGTGGTTCTCTTTCCCTAAGTTTATGGTTATGCATTCATTATATCAATGAATGCTTGATGAATGTTATGCTTAGGGAAGTCAAATAGAATTGTATGTGCTTGGGTGATGTAGTACATCCTAGACTATGCCATGGATTACCTCCAAGGCTCGAAATTGTAGAACACAACCTTTCGGGGTCAGAAACCCTAGAAAGAATAAATACTCCGCAACGAGTATAAACTAGATAATAACGGTAAATCTCGAGGATAGATTCCGAGATATATCGATGAAAGGTAAATACTCCATAATGAGTATAAATTGCCACACTTAGGATATCTCGAGGGAAGATTTCGAGATAATGTAAGACGACGATAATCCAGGTTATGGAGAGATCGATACGAGTATGATCGTTACGATGAGTGCGGTATTCGAGAGAGAGATTTTACGGTCGTGATGCTAGTATCGAGGAGTCATGCCGGCACAGTAAGTGTGTCGATCGAAATGCTATTACCGAGGAGTCATGCTGGCTTAGCATAGGTGTCAGTGTTGAGGTACTATGGCCGAGGCTTGCCGGCCTAGTACACGTATATTGTGCTCGTGTCATGTGTCATATGACAGTGTGATGATTGCTGATGATACATGCAGACATAGCACATGAGTCATATGATAGTGCGATGATGCATGCCGGCATAGAACATGAGTCGTGATAGTGCGATGATTGTCGATGATACATGCCGGCATATCACATGAGTCGTGGTAGTGCGATGATTACCGATGATATATGCCGGCATAGCATATGTATCATATGATAGTGCAATGATTGTTGATGATACATGCCGGCATAGCACATGAGTCGTGGTAGTGCGATGATTGCCAATGATATATGTCGGCATAGCACATGACTCCTATGATAGTACGATGATTGCCAATGATACATGCTGGCATAGCACATGAGTCGTGGTAGTGCGATAATTACCGATAATATATGCTGGCATAGCACTTGAGTCATATGATAGTGCGATGATTACCGATGATACATGTCGACATAGCACATGACTCGTGGTAGTGCGATGATTGCTGATGATACATGCTGGCATAACACAAGAGTCATATGGTAATGTGATGATTACCGAGGAGTCATGCTGGCATAGCACATGAGCCAATTATGGTATGCCCATATGGTGGTCGCTGGTGTCGTACCTGTCTGTAGACCACATACCGTCATCCACGTGATCGTGGTTCAAGTGTAGACACCCAGCTTGTCACGTGCTGGTGACTTGTGCGACTACAATGCCATTGGGATACCTGTGTGTGTGATGCAAGCCGATGATGCATGCCGATTGATGCCAGTCGATGTTACATGCCGACTTATGCTAGACGATGATACATGCCGACTGATGATATTAGATGTCAGTCGAGGATACATGCCGGCTGATGCCAACCGAGGGTTATCCCGGCGGATGCCAACCGAGGGTTATGCCGGTTGATGATGTGATATGATAGCTGAGTTGACATGCCGACTTACGTGTTATACCAGCCGGGGGTTTTGTCGGCTGATTAGAGTCTTGGTCCGTACGCACGAGTGCGACGTCGAGATATGCGATACCGTCCGTAGAGCGTCGATGAGAGTATGACGTTGTGATGTCCGATCTCGTTCGTAGATAGACGATGAGAGTGAGGTATAATGATTTGAGTCATCCACGAGATGGATGACTCCCTACTTGATAGCCGAGGATTCATACCGACTTATGGGATGTGATAGTCGATGACTTATACCAGCTTATATGAATTGAAAGTCGAGGATGATGCCGGCTAATATAAGTTGACGATGATTGTCACGGGCTTTGATCGAGATTCAAAGCACTAATGAGTCAACACTCGTTACCGTGGTAAGTGGGATTGGTGTGGGCAATGACACGGATAAACGAGCTTTGTTTGGTCGCATGGGGGCGACAGTTCATTGACCTCCATTGTTCAATGTAACGATGGTGTTGATGTTTCGCTTGCTGAGGTGAAAAGGGGTCGATTATGGCCTTAGCCTCTAGGGCTTCATATATGATCATCCAGAAAATCCTAAGCTTCACTGTATTGCAGCTTAGTTAGTGGCTTTCGTCATCATGACTCAGTGTTCAGGTGTTGTCCAGCACCCGGGATTGCAGGTATCAAGGTGGATATCCAAGGCGAGGTTTAACATTTTGGACTTGGGGTTGGTTAGTTGTGAGTTGACTTGGATTGCTTGGATATTATTTTAGAATTTGAATCCTTCGTCTGACAGGTGGATGGCGGTTTGAAGAATTTACTAGGGAGATTCTGCCAAATTTTCAGTAGAATTATCGTAAAGTCTTTGTTGGACTGATGATGGTATTTCTAGAATTATTTGGAGGTTTCAGGGGTTGTCAGACGGGAGTAGGACTTCTCACGAATTTCGAAGGGAAAATCGGGAGGGGTCATGTCAGCACTATATGTCTAAGGGGATGAAAACTGCTCTATATGTCCAAGAGGACCAAAACTGCACTATATATCCAAGAGGAGCGAAACTGTTCTATATGTGCACGTGACCGAAATTGCAATATATATCCAAGGTAACTGAAACTGCACTATATATCCAAGATAACTGAAACTGCCTTATATTTCCAAATAATCGAAACTGCATTATATGAAAGTAACATAAAATAAATGCATAATTTTCATAATAAAAAAATAATAATAAAAACAAAAAGGGGTATTTTTTTTTTCCGAAAAAAGGAAGGTGGTGGAGTAGCATAATAAAATATTAAAATAAATAAACTAAGAGTGGGACACCAGATTAATTTTGTGATCTGGCAGAATTATTAATGGCCAAATTCTATTTTTAATTATATATTTATTAGTCAGCATGTGCATTTATTAGTCAAATACTTATTTGTCAAATAATTTTAGGTTAGAGTTAAATAGAAGGTTCAGAATTGTCCACCGCACTAGAGGGTAGTTTAGGAATAAAAGATTTAGTGTGGAGTTTGGGTGTTTTAAGTATATTTGTAATGGTCAAGGACGAGATAGTTTTAACATGGCAGTAATTGGAGTTTTGAATAGTGTCTAAAGCTTTCCGGAGCTAATCATTAGATAATCAAAAAATATATTGTCCATTTGTATACAGTATACTGGTGATGGGCAAGTTGGGAAGCGGATTCTTAGGGGATTTGACAATGACAAGACTTCTTCCGAATTTTCCCTCGAAACTCTTGAGAAGTTATGTTCTAATTTGACAATCCTGAAAAAACTTAAAACCTTTTAGAATAGCCATCACACTACCAATCAAACCTTACGAGAATTCTACCGAACATTCGGCAAAATCTCCCATGTAAACGGATCAAACCATCTTACACCTGTCAGACAAATGATACACAAGACAACACCATCAGTTCAAACAATTAAGATATAATCAAGTCCAGACAAACCCAACAATACTCCTTAACAACTCCAAAATTGATCAGAGCATACTAGGTTTACATTAAGTCAACATAAACTAATGAAAGTCCTACATGACAGTAGCGCATCAAAAGATGATGCATCCTCCTAGTCTCGACGTCTCGTCCGGCTTATACCTGGAGGGCACAAAAACAAAAACAACAGTGAGTGGACGATAAAACCATATCGAAGTGTACACATGCTAATAAAGTTAAGATAATAATAATAATATTAATAATCATGTTAAACCCACCACGTGGTAAATATTCATACTTCCATTAAGACCCTCCATTTCAAATATATAAAAATATATATAACCTACAACTTACCGGAGTACCATTAAATTACCTAGGTGGAACCTACACCATTTCCAATTGTAACTCCCATCATAATAACCCGGCCGAAACCGATATCCCCGACCGTAGCCCCACATCCGAGTGTATGATGGAATCCTCCGAGCCATACCTCAACCCATACCAAGCGTATGATGGAATCCTTCATACCATACCTCAAACCATACAAAGTGTATGATGGAATCCTCCATGCCATAGCTCATACTATACCGAGTGTATGATGGAATCCTCTATGCCATACCTCAACCTATACCGAGCGTATGATGGAATCCTCCATGCGATAGCTCATACTATATCGAGTGTAAGATGGAATCCTCCATGCCATACCTCATACCCCACCGATATTCACTCCAGGGCCGAAGCCCAAGAATCCATAATCTGAAATCCTGAGCCTAAGCCCAAAAACCGTATACTCGTATGAAGCTGAAAACCCTAAAACTGGAATCCATAAAGATCGGGCTGTAGCCCAAAACATCATAACCAAATCTAAACCCAAATCACATAACCGGCCCTAATGCCCAAAATCCATAATCAATAACGAATTCGCAAAACCAAGCCGTAGCCCAAAACGCTTTCAAACCATTAACTTTATTTATAAAATGTATAAACCCATAGTCCATACTCCATAATCCACGATTAACAATAAATCATTTAAACACAATCATCCTCAATTCTAGAAATGTATAAATAATAAGAAATTCTATAACTCCCTTTAAACCCAAAAGTTCATAAAATCAGGCTTAATTACACGTTAAGTAATCCAAAGTCATTCTCAAAATCATTATTAAGGTATATCCTCAATAATAAAGAAATCGTTAAAATGAATTTTCTCCCTTCCCGAGACTTGTTAAATTAATAAATATTTGAGGATAATTATCGCTGATGAGTCAAATATATACTTGTATTTCCCATATATTTAATTAGTTATTATTATTATTTTGGGAGGAATTGATACTCGAATTGATTATATTGACAGGTTTATTCTAGAAGGAGTGTTTGGAGCAAAAGAAGGAAGTATATCAATAAAATCCCAATTCAAGGAGGAGAAGGCATATGCTTTCCTATTTATGTTCAAACTAGGAATTAGATTTGATTATTTTTATTTTACTCATTTTCAAAGTAGGATTAGGAATATTTCCTTATAAATACCCAAGCTTGGCTTAGATTTGAATACACCAGAATTCAGAATACAATTCTTCATCTAAGAGCACGGCAAGCTAGGATTTTCGGCTACCTTTGTTCTACAAACTGTTTGTTCTCTTAACTTCAATTTTAATGAAATTATTTCTATTCATTATGAGCATGAGTAGCTAATTTTCTCACTAGGGTTAGACCTAAGTCTTAACATGATTATGTGATTTATCTTTTTCCTATGTTTTCGTATATGCATGCTTTGAATCTTTAATCACTGTTTAAAACTATCTTTATGTCTTAATGCTTGATCACCCTTAGAATATTTAGACAAGTAATTTGATGCAATTTTATAGGAATGCCCACCTAAAAATTGGGATTAGCTTCTTGTGATTAAGGATTGTAATACATCTAGGTTAAATGCCATAACTAAGATATTGCATGGTTATAAAAGATTTTCATGAACTTAATGAATCTTGCATGTAGAATTAGATCTAAATGCCATAGACTAATCGCATGTTAGGTATACGTTTTCACTTGAATGCCCACGAGGAAAATATGCTTTCGAAAAATCTAACCTTCAAAGTTGCATGTATTGATTCATAGATTCTTTTCTAAATCACATATGATTGTTAATGGTGAAGGTTGAACCCTAGTACTTGTTTAAATTGTTTACTTAATTTGTATTCAGTCACCAAAATTATTGCGATTATTTTATTATTAATTAAAAGTGAATTCTAAAAATAAGAATTATCCATATCAGTCCCTGAGGAAATCGACTCTGCATTCAGTGCTATACTACAACAGCCCTGTACTCTTGCAGGTATTATTTGTGTGATTTTAACCCTTGTTTTACAGGTGGGAAAAATCCTATCAATCGCTAATTTCCAGAATTCATTTTTAATGAGAAAATATATAAAAAGTATAATTATGCATACTTTATGATAATTATCGTTAAATCAAAATCGACTCACCATATCGTCCAAACGAGTCCAATCTCCAAGCTACGAGGTCCCCAGTGACCCTCGGAGCCACCACGCCTGTCAAAAACGTCACTTGGCATTACTAAACAACAATTATCAATCTAAAATCCAAACCTCTAAACTCCGAGAGTACACGTGCGTTCTAACGCGTACAACGTAATTTTAGACGTCTAAAACTACCCATAAATGAACTCCAATTGACCCGAAACCTGGGCCAAAAGATCTGAAACGTCGAAAACATGAAAACACGATTCGGGGGTACTGTTCACTCGCCGAGTACTGTTCATAGTCTGCCGGAAAACCCCATAACCGCCCAATCTTCAAAGCTTGATAACTCACTCATTTCTCAACCAAATTCGATGTTCTAATAATGGAAATCTATCTGATCGAGCCAAGGAATCCAAATATCAAGTCCAAATCGATATCCATTATCTGTGATGGCTGGCAATTGGACTCAAAGTTCCGGCGATGCTTTCAAGCTTCGTTCCTAAACTCTCAGCTGTCCTCAAGCTTCATGGATGGCATGGTTGAATTCTTGGAGAGTAGAGGAAGGTGATATTGTCCTTGGTTTGGGTTGAAAATTCGAGAGAGATGGGGAGAAAAAAGAAAAGAAAATATTTGATGAGGAGAGAGAGAAGAGGATAAGATACTTAAAAAAAAAAATCTCGGGTCAAAATTACCAAAGTGCCCTTTCACTTTCTAGACCCATAACCCTCTTATTCGGATTCCGTTTTTCACGTCCTGCCTGTTTACGAACTCGTGAATTTTCTTAGAGATCAACATCTTCTCTCAACAACTGAAATAAAACATGGGCTATTCATTTATGAGTTCTTGACAACATCAATATTTATTCAAAACTCTATTAATCATATTTTTTAAACTTTAAAATCTCTAACCACCATAATAATTACTCAAACAATGAAATTGACCCTTTAAAACTTTTAATCCCTGTTTAGTAGCTTTTTTTTTCCTTTCTTATTGAAAACATTACTCCCACTTATAATATTTTTTCTTTTTCACTTGTTCATTTTAAGGAGTAATGTAATGACAATTCAACTTAAAACAAGATAATTAAGAACAAGAATTCTTCAAAAATACATTTAAACTTCAAATTTGAAAAATGTTTAATTATTATTCGATATTAAAAGATTAGGTTAATCGTTTATGGTTTATGTTTTAGTTCTTGGGTTTTGTGACCAAAATCCAAGAATTAAACCCTAAACCCTAAGTCATAAGCTCTTTCACCACCGCCCCTACCTAGTTAAAGACCCCCACCCCCTCCCTAAAACTTTCTATACCCTATTGTTAAACCCCAGAGAACACGAATTTTATTCTTGATTTCAAAAAAAAAAAATCAATTGTGATATATAAGTTTAATTGTAAAATAGGGGTTAAAATTCTAATTATGTATTGTATAAGAAGATGACAATAAACATGCATAATTAAAAAATATAGAAGGACCTAAGATTAAAAAATTATTATATTTCAATATTTAGGTAAATTATAATCTAGTTAAGAATTAATTAGTAATTTATTCTTAAAACATCCCCTTAGGGATCTCGTCATATTCCTAGAGAATTCACTTCCGTGCAAGTTGTGGCGTAGCGTCCTACACGTGGCACGGTGGCAGGAGAGGCTTTTGGACTTTTGACTTTTGAGTTGGGGAGATTTGATGATTGTGGTCGAATCCAACCTCCATCCATTTCAATTAAATTAGAAAGGCGTGATTTGATGATTGTGGTCGAATCCAACCTCCGCAACTACACGGTGTCGTTTCAGTAATTGTAAAATCACGCCTGGCGACAGAGCACGTCCCCTCCCTTTCCGAAAAGAAATAGAATTTACGCGGCCAATGTCCCAAATGGGAGTCTAACAATTCAGTCTCAGATCTTCCAGAATTTTCAACAACTGAGGGAAAACTGAAATTTCGAGCATGCTGGTGACTGGTGAGTTTTTCTTTCTTTCATATGTTTGTTGTTTTAATTCCATGTTGTAGAGTTGAGACTTACAGAAAGAGAAGCTGTTGTCACTTGTCAGTTATTTCAGTTGATCTCTAAGCTACCCTCAGGTTTCATTTCTATCAGTCTAGTACTCTAGTTACTTATGAGAATTGATTGTGCATTCAATTTCTTTTTCCAATTATGACTATAAAAAATGGTGAATCACTGAATTTTGGCTTATGGGTTTCATTTTTCTTATTTTTTTTAGCAGTCATTTTAACTTAAGATTGTATTGGTATAATCCTCTTTCAAACTAATCTGCAAAAATTTCTTATTTTTGTTATTCCAGAAAAATCTGGAAAAGTAAATTTACTATTTTGCTGAATCTGCATCCAGGGTTTATAAAGATGACAAGTGAAGATGGTCACAATCTAATTATTTTGCCTATAGGAAGTTGTTTTAAAAAATTGATATGCTTGTCAGTGAAACTTTATGAGCTATTTGAGTAATGATTCAAATTTAAGAAAATTCTATGTTGCACCAGATTTTTCAACGGCTAGATTTTGATCTTTTCACCCAAATAGCCCTTGCAAAGTTTGGTACACCACAGAATTTTTTATCAATGTTATTAAGGTACATCTTTCACAGCTTTCCTAAAGTGTGAAACTGAAATAAGCTCAATCTATGTTGTTGAATTGAGGCACTTCTTTCACAACTTGGCTAAAGTGTCAAGCTTATGGTTATGCAGGTCTCCTAATTTAGTGAAATCTGTCTTGTCCTAATGGCTACGAATGGTGTGAGAGAACCCTTGATTTCAACACCAATAGATCCATCATCTCGAAAAAACATAAAGGATGCTCCAAATGGTGGTAGATATCGTCGTACGAGAAGTGCACCTCTTGCAGAATATGTACCCCTACAGACAACCGACAATTGCTCAGTTCCTCATTCTCAATCCATTTTTGGAAATTTACACCCAAATTTTCATAAAGTAGCTACGCTCTTGACTGTCTACCTAGGCATAGGAGCTATATGCTTTTACGTCGTTAGGAACCAGATCAAGGGACAGAAAACAAATGGAGTTCTTGATGCTGTTTATTTCTGTACTGTGACAATGACCACTGTCGGATATGGAGACCTAGTGCCGGACAGCACTCTTTCAAAGCTATTGGCTTGTGCTTTTGTCTTCACAGGAATGGCTCTTGTTGGGTTGATCTTGAGCAAAGCAGCTGACTATTTGGTAGAGAAGCAGGAAATATTGCTTGTTAAAGCCTTGCATTTGCATAAAAAAGTTGGTCATATTGATATTCTTAGAGAGGTTGAGACTAACAGTCTAAGGTACAAATGTATTGTGGCCCTTATCCTTCTTTTGGTACTCATAACTTCTGGCACAATCTTCCTATATACTGTTGAGAAATTGGACCTTGTGGATGCATTTTATTGTGTTTGTTGTACCATCACAACCCTGGGGTATGGAGATAAGAGTTTTTCAACTCAAGCCGGGCGTGTTTTTGCAGTATTCTGGATCTTGGCAAGCACCATTTGCTTAGCTCAGTTTTTCCTCTACGTTGCTGAGCTAAACGCCCAGAACAGGCAACGGGCATTGGTCAAGTGGGTTCTTACTCGTAGGATGACAAATGTAGATTTGGAGGCAGCTGATCTTGACAATGATGGGGTTGTAGGGTATGTAGAATGTTTTTTGAAAATTATTTCTGTATTATGGGCTCATTTCTGAATTCCCATTTGTTGATGGTTTCTTATAGAAATTTTTTCATGCTCTTCTTCTTCCTTCCTTTTCCATAGGGCTGCTGAATTTATCATATATAAGCTCAAAGAGATGGGGAAAATTACCCAGGAAGATATTCGACTTGTAATGGAGGAGTTTGAAGATCTAGATGTTGACCAGTCAGGAACATTGTCGACATCAGATATATTGCTTGCTCAACCACCTCCAATAGAGAGGTAACTCTATGATCATGCTGTGATTTTCTCTTTTACCCGGAAATACAGAGTAATCTGATTGTGAGAGGTGTATTGTAAGTTTATAATCTCTATGTTTGCTTACCCTTTCGGTGGTATAGATTCATATACAAACTTCAATATAAAGACTTGGTTTATCATCGTGGTTTATTATCGTCACACCTAAATTTTAGTCCTAATCTGTCTAATCGTTTAGCTAAACAACCATAGTTTAGTGGGTTAATACTATTTGTGAAATGAAATTGTAAAATGGCAACCGCTCACATAAGATTCTGTTATTCCAAAGCAAAGCCATATTTCGTGGTTGTGGTTTTGATCAAAAAATGAGAGACTGGGTTAGTGAAAGATGTTTAAGCTTTATAAACAGTGATAAAGAAAGAGGGAGGGGAAGAAAAAAGAGTTTCCTTTATATTTTATAGTATAGACTATGAGATGAATTAGTTAAATTTGGGTTTCGTTATACAGTACTATCTGCTTCTGCATATACGTTTTTACTTGTAAGCTATTAGCTATGCAACAAACAGGAGGCTTGTAGACATTAGGGTTTGTTTCTAAGTTCTTTTAGAATGGCATAAATCGCTTTCAAATAACCGAAAACGCATTTGACAGAACAAGGTTTGTGGTTTATAAAAGTGTGCGGTTTGGAAAAGTATATCAAAGTAACAGTAGTGCTAGGAATACCATATTTCGTAGGTCACATTTGTTAACACGCACTAATACAGGCAGATCCTACTTGTATTCGTGGGTCTTACCTGTATTAGTATTTGTTTACAAAGGTCTTCCTAATATTGCCCTTAAAATATACTCGTGTACCTTCTGCTCATCCTGAAAGGAGGAGGGCTCATTTGGTGCATAAGAATGGATTGTATTTGATACTCATTATATTCAAAGTGCATATGCTGTAGGAAGAAATGAAGAAATTTCGTTTGTACAAGATGTACAATTTATGAAGGAAATATAACCATGCTATTTTTTATGAAATAGTAGGATTGATAGCCAAAAGTGTCTTTTTGGCCATGTTTGGTGGGCGACTAATCAAATTCAAATTAGTGTGTAGGTTAAATGTGAAAAGTGATTGTTTTCATGGTAAGAGTAATGGAATTAAACATAGAAGAAAATTTACCTTTTCTAATTTTGTTATTTTGAGGGAATTGAACTGGATTTTATTTTTATATTCAAGATTCATTTAATTTGATAAGTTATTTAATCCAATTCAATTTAATTTCACACATAATGTGGCTTCATGGCTATTGGTATTGCCTCTTTACTAGTATGTGAGAGGTTTCAGGTTCAATTCTCATGGATAGTCCATTGTATGGCTTAGTCAAATTCCCCTACTCTTATACTAGAATTACAATAGAATATTTTTATATACAAAAAAGGTCAAACACTCTTTTATTTTATTAAAAAAAATAACCCTCTTATTTGAACAATTGAAAGTCCAATTTCTTATAATTTCCTCAAAATAAAAAACGATCGCTTCTTAATTTTTTTTTTTATTTTGTTCGTACCAAACATGACTAGGTCTAATGGATCACCAACATGACAACCAAACCCAAGCCCATGAATAAGGATGCACACATTGGTCTCGCGTGATGAGAAATCCCCCTTTCTACACAAGTCACATGTTAGCACCACAATGAAGGGCATTTAATCGCACATCGAAACTACTCAACGAGCCACACCCAGAAGCAATAAATAGGGGTCACATTCCCTAATAAGGTAACTATTCCACCACACCCTTATTCTGTCTAAGCAACTACTTACCATTTTCTCACCAACCATTGACTTGGGCATCGGAGATTCTTAGGTCGACATTGCACCGATGCTCTCCTTTGACCACTGATTGCCTTCTCTTCGTGAAACAAGATATCCAGAGGAACGTAGAACAATCGTAACAATCAGGATACCATTTTTAAATTAGTCCGTTTTATACATCAACAAATTTTCTATTTTATTCAATACAATTTAATTGAAGATAATGCCGATCAGTCGAGTCATGTAAGTACGTTTTTTGGTTTTTTGGGCCAGCAAGACCTTGACTTTTTGACACCGTAACAAGACCTTGACTTTATTGACACCTTAACAAGACCTTTGATGATGATGGTCCAGAGCTCAGAAGGCAAATCCAAATTGGATCTCAAAGCAATGGCTCTAATATGTCAAATTGAAATGACTGTGGGGCCGGCGCACCACATACGTTGTGCCCACACCTGGACAATCATCCATCGCAGATGGGCCCACATCAGGCACCGGATCCATCTTTAGGTACCATCACATCATAAGCATCAATGCCGCCCAATGCCCCACTTCAAATGGATGATAACTTCCACAGTTCCACATTATACTGGACCTATAGATTACTATCAATTATTAGCCACGTGACTAACGGCATTTTATTCTTTTTTATTAATTCATTTTTTGAAAATGTTACTAACTCATGATATTTTCGTTTGAAATTTTTAGTGAAATCTATTAACTAAAATTGGCAATAGGTTAAGTCGTGTCGGGTTTGTGTCGTACAATGAACTTTATTTACCCAAATATATTGAATCAGAACTCAAACCATTTAATAATTGTGTCAAGAATTACCGACATAAACTCGACTTGTTAATTAACCAGATAACTCATGTAACCCATTTAATAAACAAGTCGTATTCGACACCCAATTTAACCTATAACCTATTTAACCTATTTAACCTATTTAAACTATTTGACATTCTAACTTTATAAATTTATGTAATACACTCTTCAATTTAATATTTACTAGGAAACACCATTAATATATTATGAATTCATAAGTCCAAAACCCCAAATAATTTTAAAATTATAAAGATTTAATAAGTATATAAGTAGGTAAATGGGTAGATATATGAGTTAGTGACTGACACGTTCATTAAACGGGTCTATAGGTTGTTATATGTGTCATTAGGTTGATCCAAGACCCACCTGTTTAATAAATGGGTCATAACGGGTTGACTAGAAAATGACCCCAAAATTTAATTGTGCGGGTTGACCCGGTTAAATTGGAACGACCCGTACCTAAAAATAAATTAGTTTCGTAAAATTATTTAGGAAGGCCGATTTTGCCCTTGAGAGGTAGGGGGTTCGAGGTCCACTTCTCGTTTGGAATTACTTTTGGAAGTTTTTCTTGAACCATTACGTAGGTCTCGAACTCACGAGTTCGTAGACAGACGACATTCGGAAAGAAAGGGTATTTAAATCAGATCCTTCCTATCTGCTCAGCCAATTGGCCAGATATATTTTTGTCTCTCTCTCTCTCTCTCTCTCTCTCTCTCTCATCTTTCTCTTTCTCTACACTTTCTCTTTCCCCCCATATGACCCAAAAGGAAACCATCACCACCATCGTGACCCTCTCATCGTCACGAATCCATTCATACCAACAATCGAACCCGACAACCACCGAGGACGACGAATCGAAGTCCAGACGGAAATCGCCACCTCGACTTCACGGTCCATTTCCGGCCACCGGAGGTATAGTGGCTCCGGAGGTTGCGAATGACCGGACAAGTCAGAATTTAGCTTGCTTAGGCAATTAGTGAGTGGACTTTTGTTTTCTAAAGTATTATGCATGCATATTTATGGGTTTTATTGATATATTATTATTGTGGTTTTCTATCACTAAGGATAATGGTTTTGAAATGTTTTGGGTTTTGGTCCGGTTATGTGATTTTGGGCTTAGGCCCGGCTATGTGGTTTTGGGCTTCGTGTTACAACCCGTTCCGGAATATGAAATGGAATTTAAAAAGTTAACCTTGAAATCCGATAAGTATTGGGTTGAACTATAAGAGTTATGGACCATTCATGAAGGCCCAATATGTTGTGGGTTGTAATTTAAAACTTGGATCGCAAAATGACCATTTACACCTGTTTTATTGATGGCCCATCAATCACTTTTCGATCGGGGACATTTTTGGTTACTTTTTTCTTACCATTATGTACGTCTTGAACTCCTGAGTGTGAAGACAGGCGGCACTCGAGGATCAGAGTTTGTATGAGAATGTTACGGGTAAAAAACGATGAGGACATAACGGTAATTTTTTAAAAGTCCAATGTATAAATAGAGAATTTTCTCTCTCCTCACGCGATTGGTCCACCTGCTCTCTCTCTCTCTCTCTCCCCGTGCTATCACCGCACCACACCACTATCATCGACCCATTTTGGGGTCGATTCGAGCCAAACCAAGGCCATAAACAGCTTCCCCTTTATCCTACGAGCATATTGGTGTCGGTTCCAGGGCTTGACCACCGCCATGGAGGGCGAATCAAGGAGAAGAAGGGGGCCAAAACTTCTCAGCCAGATTCCTGCCAACTCAGGTACAATCTCGAGCTTTCGACTTCATTTTTGAATTCATGGGAGTGAGTAGGTGGATTTACATGTGTGGATCTTAAAAAATGGTGAAGAAATGGATGAGTTAGGAGCTCGTCGGAAATGCCGTATTTCAGTGAGTTTTTCCTAGAATCCAGCCACCGTCGATGGCGGCGGTCTACTCGTCTTCTCTGGCGAGTTTCGGCAAACTAGTTCGATGGGGACGTCCTAGCGTGGCACGGCACGTGGAAGCACAGTCAGCCCCCCAGTAAGCAATTAGTCAACCGTTAAGTAAACTAAAGCCGTCAACAATTGACGAAATATGTTAACGTCGTCATAACATATTCTTAACGTTGTTAATATGGATGGAATATTCCGTCAAAATGACGAAATATTCCGCCGTGACTGTACAGACGTGTGAGACGCGCGTGGGGGATTGGCCAGCCTACGCGTGGCGCGTGCGCCAACCCTCTGTCGGCGTGTGGGGTTGCCGCTAACCCTTTACTAGCGCGTGGTGGCGCTTGGGGTGGCCGTCTGCCTTCGAGGGCTAGGGGCCCTATGTAATGATTTAATAAAGAGTTTATTAGTACTAATGATCCCTTTTTGTTGGCATCATGGACGGGGTAACGATGGAGAGTCACACCACTCAAGATGGAAATCGAGGGAAAGTACGGAAGTAAGTAAATTAATGAGGCGAGTGGTTTCCTTTCCCTAAACTTATGATTATGCATTAATTATATCATTGAATGCTTGATAAATGCGATGCTTAGGGAGGCTTGATAGAACTAAAAATGCAATAGTGACCTTAGACTATTCCATGGGTTACCCTTAGGGCCCGACATTGTAGAACACAACATGTTAGGGTTGGGAACCTCATGAATAGTAAAATACTCCAAAATGAGTATAAACTAATGCAAGGGTGGATATCGATGTGAAACGAAGAGTGCGATAGTACGACAATCGATGAAGAGCAGCTATTTTATTGAGATGCTAGTGCCGAGAAGTCATGCCGGCTTAGCACATGAGTTAGTGATGAGATACTGTGGTCGAGGCTTATCTGCCTAATACATGTATCATGTGTTAGGGTCATGTGTCATGTACGAGTCATGTCGATACTACAGTCGCGGGACATCCCGACTTAGCACATGTTGAGTCATGGTATTACCCATATGGTGCTTGCTGGTGTCGTACCTGTCTGAACGCCATAGACCAGTCCTCCACGTGATTGTTCACCTGCGCTCGCTCTATACTAGTTAAACAGCGCTAGTCCTATTCCTGAGCTCTTATGATTCTATATGGTCCCAAAGCTCCTAGGGGGACTCATGGTGATGGTGCTTGCACCGAGTCCTTCACGTGGTAGTGGTACGAGCGAAGACACCTAGTCTTGTCAGGTGCACGTGACTCGTGCGACTACAATGCCATTGGGATACCTGAGATGATGATTGAGTCATGATATGCTAGCCGAGGATTATGCCGGGTAATGATATGATATGATAACCGAGGTAACATGCCGGCTTATGTGATATGATAGCCGAGGTAACATGCCGACTTATGTGATATGACAGTTGAGGTAACATGTCGGCTTATGTGATATGATAGACAAGGTAACATGCCGACTTATGTGATATGATAGCCGAGGTGTAACGACCCAGATATTTAATTATTGAATTGTTATAAATTAATTTGTGAAAAGACCATTTTAACCTTGGTTTTAAAGGGGGCTCGGAAGTCAATTTTGTGCATAGCCACATTTGAAGGTTTTTGCGAATACCATTACGTAAGTCTCGAACTTACAAGTTCGTAGACAGGCGACACGTGAAAAATGGAGGTTGTGCGAGGAAGTATCGGGTCTCGACTATTCATGGGTATTTTGGTCATTGGTATGTGGGATGTATATAAAGTCAAAATCCTCCCAACATTTGTCACTGGTCATTTGGATTGAATACAAATCCATCCAAAGCCGTGATCGACACCGACCAAAAACCAAAGAAAAACCTTGAATTCGGACCTTCAATTTCGGGGAACCTTGATCCATTTCGTTCATATGATCATCTTCTACTGCTTCCCGCAAGCACAACAATACCCAGCACCGAAGGAGGCAGCCGCGGGAGACACCGATCGGAGGGAAAAAGGACCGAAAGCTTTCAATCAATTTTTCGGCCAGCACATGTATGGGTTTAGTGTTTCGAGTTCATTTTTGGATTCCTGGGATTGAGTAGATGAATTTAGACATAAAATTCGTGAAAAACAGTTGAGTTTTGAAGAAGTTAGGAAAGCTTGAAAATCGACTGGAAATGGCGGATTTCGGCGACGGCGATGGCGCAGTCGTCTTCTCCGGTAGTATTCCGGCAACCAGTCGGGTTATGTCAGATCGGGTCGGGTCGAGTCAGACTAGGTCGGGTTGAGTAGACTGGTCGAGCGAGTTGGGTCGGGTCAGGCCGAGTTGGCCCGGGTTAGATAGGGTCAGTGCGTGTGGGCACTGTAGTAGCGAGTGGCCGGCGCGTGGCGCGTGGTTCGGGCTTCTGGCGGTACGTGGGGTTGATTCCGAGGTCACGACGGCCCATGGCTAGGGTTTTGGCACGTTTCGGACCGGATTTTGATGATTTTGAGGCCATAGGAGTTCATTTAGAGCCCCGGTTGGGTAATCCCAGCGGTAATGGTTGACCATGGAGCGGGTTTTAAGCTTGAGAGGTCAAGGTAGTTGGGTCACTATTGTGTCAAGAGTTCCTTGGGACTAGGGCATCCATGATTGGGTATTTTTCTGTGAACGGACTAGGGTTCTGGGATTGCATGTGTTGGCATATGTCTAGGTATTGGGATATACCATGGGATTCTCTGATGATTGGCATGGAGGGTATTTTTTTCTCCTCTACATTGTTGAGGGTTCTCTGATTGGCGTTAGAGGGTATGTCTCCGCCAGATCGACGAGGGGTTCTCCAATGCGGGCGTTCGAGGGATCTTTCTCCACCATATCGTTGAGGTCTAAGGTGGTTCAAGGTGAGCCGGGATATTGAGTTATCACTTGGGGGCTCAAGGTGAGCCGGGATATTGAGTGATCACTCGTGAGCTCAAGGTGAACCGGGATATTGAGTTATCACTCGAGAGCTCAAGGTGAGCCGGGATATTGAGTTATCACTCGGGGGCTCAAGGTGAGCCGGGATATTGAGTTATCACTAGGGGGCTCAAGGTGAGCTGGGATATTGAGTTATCACTCGGGAGCTCAAGGTGAGCCGGGATATTGAGTTATCACTCGAGGGCTCAAGGTGAGCCGGGATATTGAGTTATCACTCGGGGGCTCAAGGTGAGCCGGGATATTGAGTTATCACTAGGGAGCTCAAGGTGAGTCGGGATATTTAATTATCACTCGGGGGCTCAAGGTGAGCCGGGATATTGAGTTATCACTCGGGGGCTCAAGGTAAGCTGGGATATTGAGTTATCACTCGGGGGCTCAAGGTGAGCCGGGATATTGAGTTATCACTCGGGAGCTCAAGGTGAGCCGGGATATTGAGTTATCACTCGGGGGCTCAAGGTGAGCCGGGATATTGAGTTATCACTCGGGGGCTCAAGGTGAGCCGGGATATTGAGTTATCACTCGGGAGCTTAAGGTGAGCCGGGATATTGAGTTATCACTCGGGGGCTTAGGGTGAGCCGGGATATTGAGTTATCACTCGGGGGACTCAGGATGAGCAGGGGTATTGAGTTATCACTCGGGGGCTCAGGACGAGCCGGGATATTGAGTTTGACTCGGTGTAAGTTAGTGAGACTCAATTCAACCAAGTTTGGTTCCTTCGTCATCCGGGTCAGTGGGTTGGTGTGGGTGGTGACCCAGATGGACGAGCCAGTTGTCTTGTGTTATTACTGTAGAGCATTTGGCAGGGACTGACTTACTTACAATTAGTATAAGAGCTCATGTCAGAGAGTGTTACCTTTTCAGACCACCACTATTCTGAGGTTTCGGAGGTGACCAGTAAGCTATCCTACGTCTGACATGTAGGTGTGGTCAGTAAGTACAAAGGTTCTGTCTGGGACCCTGTAAGGTTAATTAAATATATTTAAGGACAAAGGGTATGCCTGGTATTAAATTTGAAGAAAAAGAGCTGTCAGACGGGATAAGAGTTTTTTGCGGATTTCGAGGTGAAATTCGGGAAGGGTCCTTACACGAGGTAACATGTCGACTTATGTGATATGATAACCGAGGTAACATGCTAGCTCATGTGATATGATAGTCGAGGGATATGCCGACTTATATGCGATATGATGATAACAGAGGGATATACCAGCTTATATGCAATACGATGATAGCTAAGGGGCATGTCGGCTTATGTTATATGATATCTATGCGATACGTCAGCTTATATGCAATCTGATGATAACCGAGGGATATGCCTGCTTACATACGATACAATGATAGCCAAGGGGCATGCCGGCTAATTAGATATGATAGTCGTGGGATATGAGGGCTTATATGCGATATGAAGATAATCGAGGGATATGCCGGCCTATATATGATACGATGATAGCCATGGGTCATGCCAACTGATGAGGTATGCCAGTCGAAGGTTATACCGACTGATGAAAAACGATAGATGTGGGTTATGCCGATCTATGCGATATACCAGCCGAGAATTTTGCCGGCGGATGAGATATTTTAGTTTAACGTTATGTTTGAAAGTTGGTTTGTCTGACATGTAGAAATTTTGGTTTGATGCTTTTACTAGGGAGATTCTGTCGAATTTTCAGTAGAAGTTCATAATTTCGTTTGCTAGGGTAAGGGTAGTTTTGTAAAGATTTTAACTTTTAGGCGTTGTCAGACAGGAACATGACTCTTCACGAATTTCAGTGGGAAATTTGGGAGGGATCCTGTCATAAATTTTGTGCAGGTTTCAAGTTGTATCAGAAATCACCACCCTACTTGTAACATCAAAATCCCATCATATGGCTTCTCGTTATAATAATAGAGAGGAACTTCTCGTTATAAGACTAACATCAAAGTTCAAATGATATTCTAATTTAATTATAATTTTTTTTAAAAAAAAAAAAATTGAAATAAACCACACAATAGAGTATGTATATTTTTTAGGATAAACTACATAAAAGTACCCAAACTATAGGGATCATTTCAAGTTCGTACCTGAACTATGAAAATTTTCATCTAGGTACCAAAAGTATCAAAACACAACATCTAGGTACCCACCATTAACAATCTGTTAAAAAAATCTATTAAGTGCCCAAGTGGCATTTGTGGGGCCTTTTTTATACAGACATGGATGCCGTGTAGACGAAAAAAAAATTTGAATATTATTAAAAATAATTAATAAATTTTTAAATAAATAAAATATTAAAAAAAACCAAAACAAAGCCCAACTTCCTTCTCGATCATTCTTCATCTTCTTCGTCCTCCCGTAACCCAAAACCTACCTTCTCTTCCAACGACGATGACTACTTTAATTGCCTCCCGGACTCCTTTCTTCTCTTCGTCTTCAACAAGGTCGGCCGCTGCTGCGTCGTTTCCCACTACAGTTGCGTCGCTTCTACCTTCTCCGTCGAAATTGATTCTACGTAGACAACAACAGCCACGACCAATCCGGTGTCCAAATCCAAATCCAAACACCCAAAATTCAACGACCGATAATCTAACCACCTAAAATATCCAAAACCTTACAAATAAATACCACCAAATCCAAACACCCAGACACCGAAACCCACACAACCACACATCGAAATCCAAAAAATGGAAGTGAAACTCCGAACAGCTCGCTCCTTGGTCTCCAAGCTCAGCCCAGTCTCCTTACAAACCCGAGTCGATGCCCTGAAAGAGCTTCACCTCATCACCAAGCTTGACCCCGACTGCCGCACCGATCCGGCACCACCGCCACCACCTAAGAATGTTGCTCTCGATTCCAAGAATGGGAAGAAGTAATTTCGACGGAAGAATGACGATTTCATGTTTACACCGCCTATGTACGCTGATTGGAACGAGATGACCCGAGACTTGGTTAACGACCCGAACGGCGACTGCCGCTTGCTCCAGAAGCTCCATTTTCGGTACCTCCAAGCTCCGTCATTCTATCCACCGACGTCCAGTGCGACCGCTTCAGGAAAGACCCAGGCACGGAGGCCATGCCCAATGGGATCCCGCGGTGGCGATGGACTTCTTGAGAGAGAGACGTTGATGATATATTTCTTGATGATGTCTTCCGGAGTGATTTCGGGGATGTACAACGACTGGGTGCCATGGATGAGCAGTAGGAAGATCGCAGAGATCGTAAGTGTACGGATTCCCATGGTGGATCTACAAGACTTCATCGCCTCTAACTGAGAGAGAGATCAGAGGGCAATGGGGTGTTTGTGGTATTTTCCTTAACCCCAAATTCATCAAAAATCGAAGATGAAGGGAGGGATTTGGGTGGAATTAAAGCTTCCATGTCTGAGATGTCAGGATTAGTTTTATGCTTTCTTTTTGTTTCTTTGAATTGTTTTGTTTTTTTTAATTGTTTTGTTTTGTTTATTTTGAAATTTTATTAATTGTTGTTATTATATATTCAAATTTTATTATTTTTTATCTGACATAGAGTCCATGTCAGCATTAAAAAAAGGGCTCATAAGTGCCACTTGACACTTGAAATATTTTTTTTAACATATTACTAACAGTGGGTACCTAGATGTTGTATTTTGATAATTTGGGTACCTAGAATC
The DNA here is from genome assembly GCA_037349345.1 of Oemleria cerasiformis. Classification (NCBI taxonomy): domain Eukaryota; kingdom Viridiplantae; phylum Streptophyta; class Magnoliopsida; order Rosales; family Rosaceae; genus Oemleria; species Oemleria cerasiformis. The sequence goes on along the minus strand of JAZGTL010000009.1, from coordinate 1,161,044 downwards.
CAATTTTCATAGTTAGGGTGCGATTTGAAATGACCCGTATAATTTTGGTACTTTCATGTAGTTTATCCTATTTTTTAACATATAGTATAAGCATGTTTCCAAAACATATAGTATAAGCACGTCCCAATTCGAAAACCATATTTTATACATGAATTGGTGGTCAAGATTTGGAACTGAAACTTTATGGTACAAGTAGATTGATTAATACAAGAATAATAATAATGTTTTGGAACTATTCAGGAATCTGTGCACAGTGCAATAATTTAGGATGTGACCAAAAAATACACACGAAAATTTAAACATTCGATGCACAAAAAACAAAACAATTACAACGAAATGAAGATGATGAGACGGGCATTAGAATTTAGAATCCACTAGACTCGGTGTTAATCATAATCTTGGGTGACTTTGAAATAAGATCCAAAGATTGCGTCCAATCACCATCGTCTCCCAAAAAGTTCAAACATTTTTACACTTTAAGGTAAATAAACAGCAAAATTGAAAAATGGGAGAGGAATATTAACAAGTGATATAGATCGAGGTAAAAACGTGTAATCTAAATCAATCATCGAACGCCAAGGTTTATAGTAGTTCACTCTAAAAGAGGGTTACGTCTACTGTAGCGTTTATATATATATATATATATATATATATATATGAGAATACATAATTGTTTACATGAGATATAAGTAAAGAGAGTGTGAGGGCCAAGGTCCCCACCCCTTTTTTGGTGGCTAAGAGCCATTATATATGGACTAGGAAACTACATGTGGAAGTCTCCAACATGCGGTCCAAAATGGAGGGTGACGTGGCCTCCTCCCATCCAAGAATAAAGTCAAGTGGTCTTCTTGAATGACGTCCACGTGGAGGCTTCTTATAGGCTGGTCGGCATAACCGAGTGGGGTAACGCTATGAGGACCATGTATCTTCCCGCCCTCCCCGAGGTGGACAACTGAGGCGGTACCCTCAGAGCGGGTACTCGCACCGACTGGTGGTCGACAGTTGATGCGGGTAGCCGTGGTGGACAACTGAGGCGGGTAGCCGTGGTTATGGACAATTGAGGCGGTCCCCTCAGAACGGGTACCCGTGTCGACTGGTGATGGATAGCTGGTGCGGGTAACCGTGGTGGATAGCTGAGGCGGGTAGCTGTGGTGGTGGACAACTGAGGTGGGTAGTCGAAGCAGTGGACATCTGAGGCAGTTAGCCGAGGCGGTAAGTCCCTAAGTCTGCTCAAGTCCTATGCGAGGTTGAACTTATGTGCACATGTGATTAACCAGACTTAGTGAACACAAGAAGATCAAATAGACAACAAGTATATAATTCAAAGTGCTTACGAAATAACACATCATATAAAGACATGAACACCTGGTTGGGGCACTTCTCTGCCGACCGGGTACCACTGGTCGAGTACGAGAGGCCAAGCTTGGGCGGCTGTCCACGTTGAAGGCAAGCGTAGGTGTAACGATCCGTTTATTTAATATGCGAATTTCGTAAATTAATTTGGGAAATGACGAATTTACCCTTGTTTTTATAAGAGATTCGAAAGTCAATTTTTTATTCGGGAAAATTTTTGTAAGTTTTTCTTGGACCGTTCCGTAGGACCCGAACTCACGAGTTTGTAGACAGGTGGCACGGGAAAATCGGGTTACGTACCGGGAAAGTTATTGTTCTAGAAGCTTGAGGGGTATTTTGGTCTTTTGTGGTTTGCGATATTTTTAGAAGGATTAGATCCTTTCTCTCTCGGATCCGTTCTATTTCCAGAAATTTGCCTCAAACACTCTCCCTCTCCCTTCGAACCGTGCAACCGATCCCAAAACCCCATACCCTTGAACTTTTGATTTGAAGCAACCCCATCCAATTTGGTTCAACCCATCGAAATCCTCTTCTCCCTGCGATCAAGAACGTACCAGCCATCGAGGGAAACATCAATGGAAAACCCAGAACCGAGGAAGGAGAAAAATGAACCTTTCGATCGATTTTCAGGCCAAATTGGGTATGATTTTCGTGTTTAGATCTCATTTTCTAGTTCCTGGGCTCGAGTAGATAGTTTTAGTATATTAGGTCATGAAAAATGATTGAGATTTGAAGAAAATAGGAATTTTTAAGGTTGGCCGTCAATGGCGATTTCTGGCGACGGAGGACGGCGGCGCATGACGGAACGGTCGTCTTCTCCGATGACTAGTTCTGTCATAGAGTTGACGTGGCATGCCACCTGGCAGTCACGTGGAGCCACCTAAAAGTCCAGTCAGTATCCAGTAAGCGAGCGTGTAGGATTGTGGGCACTGTATGTCAGGACCCGTCCCGAATTTCCCCTCGAAACCCGGGAAGAACCCTGATCCCATCTGACAACCTAAGGAAAAGTTCCCAATTACCCTTCAATCCTTACAAATTATAATAATAATAAATACTTTCACTTGTCAGACAAGGGATTTAAGCACTCAAAATTCCCGTAAGTAATTACCAACCAAATACAATATAATATCAGAGCGTCTAAGTAGGATCAAGGTACAATTTAGATATCCTACTCAAGTACAACTACACAGCGCAGCCGAAAGTGCTAATGCCTCTGCCTCGAGATAAATGTCCGCGTCAACTCTACTGCCTGAAGGGGGTTTAAACACAAAAGTTGTGAGTGAAAGTCATCCTCAAAGGAGTTCAAAATCATTTAATTCAACCTAGACACATAATATCTCAAATCCACTGTTCCCGACACATCCACTAGCCACCAGGGTATCCCTTGGAGTGTGCTAGTCCTGTATGACAACTCTCTGTACTATGCATAGACATCCTCGTGACCCGACGGAGCTAAAACTCCACGATGCCAGAGTCGGAGCACTCAATGAACCAACGGAGTAAAACTCTCGACGCTAGTCGAAGAAACAGTAACCAATTATATTGGAGGTTTACTGGGTTCACCACCAACAGCGGATCCTAGTCCCATATCCTAGTCCTCCTCAAATATATTTATCTTGGAGGTTCACCGGGTTCACCGCTAATACGGATCCTAGTCCCGGGTTCTGGCCTCCTTCAAATCAATGTTTATCTTGGAGGTTCATCGGGTTCACCGCTAATAACGGATCCTAGTCCCAGTTCCTGGCATCCCTCAAATCAATGTTTAAATCCGATAAACTGATACAACCGGGTCAAAACCCAAATCATGGACTCAATAATTTCCACGTCAAAACGATATCAAAACCGAGTCCAAAAACTATGATATTTCTCAAATCACAATTTAACTGAAATAGTGGAAAACATGTGTCCAGTAATCATTTCTTAAATCCAGAAATTCAATGCCACAATACATAACAGTATTAAACAAAGATATTTTGATGCATGCATTTCAGTTTATAAAACAAAAGTCCACTCACAAACCTGTTCAAGCCAGCTCAATCCCGTCTTGTTCGTTCCTCTGAGGTTCCCGGAACAATATCGCCTGTCAAAAACAACAATCGGGATTACCGGCTTGTAATAAGACTCTTATATAACAACTTCCTAAACCTCGGGAAGTCTACCCATGCTGTTTCTAGAAAACACAGCAACTTCGAACATCCAAGCGACCTCTAAACGTCGTCCGATCAACCTGAAACCTGTACCAACAGATTCGGAACGTCGAAACTAGTTACCACGCGCCGCCGTGACCTCAGACTCGGCCCCACGCGCCGCCGGAAGGTCGGGATACGCGCCCATGTGCCCTCACGCGCTGGTCACGCGCCTGCTACAGTGTTCACGCGCCTGGACCGGTCCAACCCGGTCCGGCACAACCTGACTCGGTCCAACTAGACCTGACCGGTTCACTCAACCCGACCGATTAAACTCGACCCGACCGGTTCACTTAACCCGACCGGTTCAACTCGACCTGACCGGTCACCGGTGACTAGCCGGAGAAGACGACTGGCTACTAGCGCCGCCGTCTGGTTTCCGCCGGAATCCCTCATTTCCGGCCGAAACTCCAAGCTTTACAAATTCCTCAAAACTCAACCATTTTTCACAAACTTTACGTCTAAATCTATCTACTCGAACCCAGGAATCCAAATATGACCTTAAAACATCAAACACGTACCTGTGTAAGCTGGAAAATCGATCTGAATATCCGAAACTTCCTATACTCGGTTCGGCTTCCCCCGTGGTCCTCACCTTCGATGGTTGGTACGGTTGTGATCATGGGAAGGAGTAGAATACGATTAGTTGATCAAAACTGGAAGCTAAAGTCTTAAATCCAAAGTTGACTTTATGGGTTTTTTTTGGGTGTTTTTCGCACGGGTTCGATGGTTTTGAGTTTATGTTTCAGAGAGAGAGAGATGAGTGTGAAGAATGAAGATGAAGTTAAGATGTAAATGAAGATGTAAAATGATTGGGGTTAAAATATCTTCTCTCAAATCAAAATTACCAAAATGCCCTTGCACATCTAGCCCATAACCTTCGTACACGAACCCCGTTTCCTGCATGTCGCATGTCTACGAACTCGTGAGTTCGAGACCTACGTAACGGTACTCGAAACACCGCCTAATAAGTTCCAAAACAAAACTTGATTTCCATGCCCTTTACCGACCAAGGGTAAAATCGTCATTTTACAAAAATAATTGCGTAAACCCAATAATTAAAATTCCGGGTTGTTACAATCTACCCCCCTTAAAAAATTTCGTCCTCGAAATTCATTCCTAACCATGGAACAAATGAGGATATTATGCCCGCATTAGTTCCTCGGTTTCCCACGTGGCCTCCTCCACGTTATGATTCCTCCACAACACTTTAACTAGAGGAATAGTCTTTCTGCGAAGTACCTTTTCCTTCCAATCCAGAATTTGCACCGGTTGCTCCTTTCACCTATTTCACTCCAACACAAAGGTGTCCTGCACTGCCTCCCATACAGTGCCTCGAAAGGAGACATCCCAATACTCGACTGGTAACTGTTATTATATGCAAATTCCATCAGAGACAAGTGTGAATCCCAGTTCCATTTAAATTGTTGTACACAAGCCCTCATCATATCCTCCAAAACCTAGATTGTTCTCTCAGACTGACCATCCGTCTGAGGATGAAAGGCTGTACTGAAATGCAATGTAGTGCCAAAAACCTTCTACAAACTCCGCCAAAACCTTGAGGTAAACCTAGGATCCCTGTCCGAAACAATAGACTCTGGAGTCCCATGCAGCCGTATGATCTCATCCACGAACAATTTGGCATACCGACTCATCCGAAAATCTTCTCGCACTGGCAAGAAATGTGCAGACTTCGTAAGTCTATCAACAATTACCCATATCCCATCATGTCCCTTCCGTGTCCTTGGAAGTTTATACACAAAATTCATCGTAATGTGATCCCACTTCCATTATGGGATAAGTAATGGTTGCAGTGTCCCATAGGGTTTCTGCCTCTCCGCTTTCACTTGCTGACATGTCAAACATCTACTCACAAACTCAGCAATTTCTCTTTTCATCTCAGTCAAACTTGACTCCTTTCTTAGTCAACCGAGTCAATGGGCCTGCTATCGTAGAAAATTCTTCTACGAACCGCAGATAATATCCTGCCAAACCAAGAAAACTCCTCACTTCTATCACTGTCCTTGGTTGCTCCCAGTTTGCCACTGCCTCCACTTTTTGGAGATCTATGCTGATACCCTCAGCCGAAATCACATGACCCAAGAATCCAACTTCGGTCAACTAAAACTGGCATTTACTAAACTTGGCAAACAATTGCTTTTTCCTAAGCATATTCAGCACCAACCTCAAGTGCTTCTCATGTGCCTTGGCACTCCTCGAATACACCAAGATATCGTCGATGAACACAATTAAAAATCGCTCCAAATACTTTTGGAACACCCTGTTCATTAAATCCATAAACGCTACCGGAGCATTAGTCAACTCGAAGGGCATCATCAGGAACTCATAATGAACATACCGAGTCCTGAAAGCTGTTTTCTGAACATCCTCTTCCCGGATCCTCAACTGATGGTACCCGGATCGAAGGTCAATTTTTGAAAAATACTTTGCCCCTTCAGTTGATCAAATAAATCGTCAATCCTTGGCAGAGGATACTTATTTCGCACCGTCACTCTATTTAACTGCCGGTAGTCGATACACAATCTCAGACCACCATCCTTTTTCCTCACAAATAATACCGGCGCACCCTATGGTGAAACACTTGGGCGAATAAATCCCATATTCACCAAGTCCTGCAACTGAGTCTTTAACTCTTGCAATTCTGCCGGTGCCATTCTGTACGGTACCTGTGATATAGGTTGAGTACCTAACAAAAGCTCGATGGTGAACTCAATCTCACGGTGAGGTGGCAATCCTGGAAGATCCTCTATAAACACATCAGAGAACTCACTCACCACAGGAATATCCTCCACTCTCATCGGAGTATCCCGAGAATCAAACACATGAGCCAAGTAACCTTCACAACCTTTTCTCAACAATCTCTCAGCGGTCAACGTTGATATCACTCCAAAGGGTAGCACCCTACGACCTCCCCGAAACAGTAACCAATTATATTGGAGGTTTACAGGGTTCACCGCCAACAGCGGATCCTAGTCCCATATCCTAGTCCTCCTCAAATATATTTATCTTGGAGGTTCACCGGGTTCACCGCTAATACGGATCCTAGTCCCGGGTTCTGGCCTCCTTCAAATAAATGTTTATCTTGGAGGTTCACCGGGTTCACCGCTAATAACGGATCCTAGTCCCAGTTCCTGGCCTCCCTCAAATCAATGTTTAAATCCGATAAACTGATACAACCGGGTCAAAACCCAAATCATGGACTCAATAATTTCCACGTCAAAACGATATCAAAACCGAGTCCAAAAACCATGATATTTCTCAAATCACAATTTAACTGAAATAGTGGAAAACATGTGTCCAGTAATCATTTCTAAAATCCATAAATTCAATGCCACAATACATAATAGTATTAAACAAAGATATTTTGATGCATGCATTTCAGTTTATAAAACAAAAGTCCACTCACAAACCAGTTCAAGCCAGCTCAATCCCGTCTTGTTCGTTCCTCTGAGGTTCCCGGAACAATATCGCCTGTCAAAAACAACAATCGGGATTACCGGCTAGTAATAAGACTCTTATATAACAACTTCCTAAACCTCGGGAAGTCTACCCATGCTGTTTCTAGAAAACACAGCAACTTCGGACATCCAAGCGACCTCTAAACGTCGTCCGATCAACCTGAAACCTGTACCAACAGATTCGGAACGTCGAAACTAGTTACCACGCGCCACCGTGACCTCAGACTCGGCCCCACGCGCCACCGGAAGGTCGGGATACGCGCCCACGCGCCCTCACGCGTCGGTCACGCGCCTGCTACAGTGTTCACGCGCCTGGACAGATCCAACCCGGTCTGGCTCAACCTGACCCGGTCCAACTCGACCTGACCGGTTCACTCAACCCGATCGGTTCAACTCGACTCGACCGGTTCACTCAACCCGATCGATTCAACTCGACCTGACCGGTCACCGGTGACTCGCCGGAGAAGACGACCGGCTGCTGGCGCCGCCGTCTGGTTTCCGCCGGAATCCCCAATTTCCGGCCGAAACTCCAAGCTTTACAACTTCCTCAAAACTCAACCATTCTTCACAAATTTTACGTCTAAATCTATCTACTCGAACCCAGGAATCCAAATATGACCTTAAAACATCAAACACGTACCTGTGTAAGCCGAAAAATTGAATTGAAGATCCGAAACTTCCTATTCTCGGTTCGGCTTCCCCCGTGGTCCTCTCCTTCGATGGTTGGTACGGTTGTGATCATGGGAAGGAGTAGAATACGATTAGTTGATCAAAACTGGAAGCTAAAGCCTTGAATCCAAGGTTGACTTTATGGGTTTTTTTCGGGTGTTTTTCGCACGGGTTCGATGGTTTTGAGTTTATGTTTCAGAGAGAGAGAGATGAGTGTGAAGAATGAAGATGAAGTTAAGATGTAAATGAAGATGTAAAATGATTGGGGATAAAATATCTTCTCTCAAATCAAAATTACCAAAATGCCCTTGCACATCTAGACCCATAATCTTCGTACACGAACCCCGTTTCCTGCATGTCGCATGTCTACGAACTCGTGAGTTCGAGACCTATGTAACGGTACCCGAAACACCGCCTAATAAGTTCCGAAACAAAACTTGATTTCCATGCCCTTTACCGACCAAGGGTAAAATCGTCATTTTACAAAAATAATTGCGTAAACCCAATAATTAAAATTCCGGATTGTTACACTGTAGCCGGCGTGTGGATGAGTCGTCGGCATTCCGACGGGGAGTGGTGGCGCGTGGGGCCGGTCCTTGGGCCACAACGATGAGTCTCAACATGTTTTTTACTTTTCGGACCTTTTGGCGCAGGTTTCGAGTCAATCGGAGTTCGTTTTGGCGTTGTTTTGGACATCCGAAGTCTCTGCCATTTTAGGTTTAATGTGTGCGCACGTTCGGGATTTAAGGGGGTTGGATTTAGGATTTTAATTATCGTTGGTAACTCCGATTGTTACTTTTGACAGGTGATACTGCTCTGGGAACTTCAGAGGAGCGTACAACTCGGGATTGAGCTTAATTGGACGTTCGATGAGTGGACTTGGTTTTGTAAACTATAATGGATGACGTATATTTTAAAATGATTATTAATGTTAACAAGTTTTGGGATTTAGAATAGATATTCTATTAATTTATATCTAGACATGGATTTTCAATAACAAATTGGAAATGGCATTTTGGGCTAAGGCTCGACCCTATGGATTTCGTTTTTACCGAATTTGGGCTTTGGCCCCGGTTTTTCTATGAATTTGGCTTAGGCCAAGAAATAAGGATTTCAAAAGTAGATTTTAGATTTTACTTTACGGGTTTGCTTCCACTATGTAGACTGTCCCCGAGGGTCATGATTTTCTCCGGCACATGATGTGGGGTATTTCCCATCACGTGTTCGTCGAGGTTTCTCCGATGCTGGCGTTGAAGGGTATTTCTCCGCCAGATCATTGAGGCTATCTACGCGTAGTACATGGTTACATCTGCACAACTCGAGGTATTATCGGGTGTGTGGAGGGTAGGTCCCCGGGTCAGTCAACTCGGATATCGAGCTACAGCTCGGGATTACATTCGGGGAGCGGTGAAATATGTTTATGATATTTTTTGTGTCCAGGTCTTTTCACATGATTTTTAAACTTCTTTGATGAGGGTTTTCAAGGCAAAGTTGTTGACCACGAGATTTTTCATTGTGCATGTTTTCATGGGTTCCGTCGAGTTTTATTTTATAAATGAATTTTCGGTAAGTTTTCATGTTATCTTTATAGATTACTTGTTTTAAAAGGAATTTTATATTATGCATGCATTGTTAAACGATTATTTTGTCCACTCACACTTTTCCTTGTTTTATATCCCCTCCAGGTCGTTGAGTTGACGAGGAAACATCCAGAGGCAAAGGCACTAAATTCCAACTGCGCTTTACCTAAGACCATTGAGTAGGACTTATAAATTTTATGTATTTACCTTTCCAACATAGTTGCTCTGATAAACCTTTTGAACGTTTTGTAAATTATGAATACGTCGATGGTTATTTAGTGATGTTGAGAATTGGACTGTTGGGATTCGAGTTTGGTATTTAATCCTTCATCTAATAGGTGGAAGACGGTTTAACCATTTTATAGGGGAGGTTCTGCCAAATTTTTGGCAGAATTCTCGTAACTAATTGCAAAAGCTTAAGGGTATTCTAGGAAATTTATTAAGTCATCATGAGTAGTCAGGCGGGAGTAGAGCTTTTCACGGGTTTCAAGGGAAAATTTGGGAAGAGTCCTGCTAGTAGGCGGGCAAGGCGCCTTGGTACTAGGCGAGGAATGTACTATTCAGGTTAGCTGTGATCAGAGCCGGGTACCACACTTCCCGCTTGCCGTGGAGGCCGCTGAGGGCGAGCTCCCCTCAATATGTACAAGGTGGAGAGCTGGTCATCCATTCAAGATGGATAAGTTGGAGAACATGTCATCCATTCAACATAGGCAAGTTGGAGAGCGAGTCATCCATTCAAGATAGATAAGTTGGAGAGTGGGTCATCCATTCAAGATAGATAAGTTGGAGAGCGGGTCATCCAGTCAACATAGACAAGTTGGAGAGCAGGTCATCCATTCAAGATAGATAAGTTGGAAAGCGGATCATCCATTCAACATAGACAAGTTGGAGAGCGGTTCATCCATCAGGTGGAGAGGTCTAAGGCAAGCCGATGACGGGGAAGGGTCACTTGAAGAGGCGAGTGGTACCCACCGAGTGGACTACTGCCACAACCGGGTATTAGTCTTCCAGCTTGCCGTGTACACAACTGAGGCCATCAGATGGAAAGGAAGGGTCGCATGATGAGGCGAGTGGTATCCACCGGGTGGACGGCTGCCATAACCAGGTACTTGCCTTCTCACTACCCATATCTGCAACTGGGGCCATTGGATTGCAAGGAAGGGTCGCCTGACGAGGCAAGCGGTAAGCGCTGGGTGGACGGTTGCCACAATAGAGTACATTCCTTCATGCTGACTGTTCCAACTGCTAGGAGATTTCTGATGCTTGTGAGAATTTCTTCCTCAGAGTACCCACTGAGCGGCTAGCCACTACTCTTTCGGGTAGTAGTCTTGGCTGCGGATGTGTCAGCACGCTGTCTCGTTGATGCACATGTGGTCCCAGGTGTTGGGGTGCTTGAGAGAGAGCCAAAGGAGTGGTTGTGCCGACCAAGCACTCATTGACGGGTTGGGTAACCGGTTAGCAGCTAGCTCGGGTCGGTAATTGATAGTGGTATAGGTGCATCAATGCACGTTTGAGCGATGGCACCAATATCCGTTGGCTCGGTGGTGAATGGAAGAGCTTGGACGTCGGGTCAGCTCTGTACATGGTGCCGAAAAGAGCCTGGACGTCGGGTCTGCTCATGATAGGCAATGGTCATCAAGCCGCCGGAGATAAGGTGTAAGAAAGAAATGCTCACGGCAGTGAGGGTGGCTGGTGCCACAGATTTAAGCCTCGCTAGAGCCCAGCTAGGAGAACATGAAGCCCTTCATGGCTGGGTTCCCAACGACGACGCCAAATGTTGACGAGTGACATAGATCGAGGTAAGAACGTCTAATCTAAATCAATCATCGAACACCATGGTTTAGAGTGGTTCACCCTAAAAGAGGGCTACGTCCACTGTAGTGTTTGTCTTATATATATGGGTGAGAATGCATAAGTGTTTACATAAGATATAGTAAAGAGAGTGTGAGGGCCAAGGTCCCCACCCCTTTCTTGGTGGCTAAGGGCCACTATATATGGACTAGGAAACTTCATGTGGAAGTCTCCAACATGTGGTCCAAAATGGAGGGTGACGTGGCCTTCTCCTATCGAAGAATACCAGCTACCATAGGGGCGACACCTGTTATCCTAGGCATTAGCCTAGGGTCTTGGAAGTTGCAATATCTCTGCCCAAGGCCACATGAGGAAGTGTGAGGGGAGCTCCCTATGTGAGACTTTCTACACCAAAGGATTGGAGAAAAGTGTCCCTACTTTACAGCTGTGTATAGAAAGGTGCCAGACACTATTTGTTGGGTCGCAGTCCCTGTTGGCTAGGCGCCTCCCAGGTAGGCGATCGGGCTGTACCCGGGTAGGCGACTGAGTGTTACCCCGATGAGTGGCAGCGCTACTTGGGCACGCCTTGGGCCATGTCCAACACTCTTGGGCTTGGGCCTTGGGCGGACCTTCTGAGCTTGAGTTGACGGTAGGTCCCCTTGGTGGGCCGTAGGGTTTGCCTTTAGTGAGTCCCGAGGAAATCTTGTCAACAACTATCTGCTAGATTCGGCTCGTCATACTATGACCATCAACAAAGACATTATTAGAAAGAAAATGAGAGCTCATCATATGACACCTACAAATAAATAGTAAGCAAAAAGCATACAGGTCTTCTATAGTAAGTCGAAAATTTTGAATTTGATTCTCCTATATTCGGTCAGAAAATTTGAGTGTAATGGGGTTCATTCTTACTTGTGAAAGCAATCTCATGAGTCTAATTCTTATTGTAAGGAGCCACATTATTAAATGGAGAGAAAAAAAAATAAAAACAAAAAAAAAATGTAATGACCAATCAAAACAAATTGTGGTCCGCAATTACTACATAGTAACTTACCTATATTATACTCACTAGTGTAGAATTAGTGTTATAGGATTCAAACTCAGATGACCTGATTCTTATATATAGGAATTAAACTCACTTGAACTACTGTGGAAGGTCTCAAGGGAGAAAACAAGAGCCACTTAGTATTACGGTATAGTGATATTTCTCTTCATATTTTATGTGAGAGGTCTTGGGTTTAATTCTCATAAAACGCGAGATTAATACCTAATGTGTATATTGTAATGTTAATCTCTCTATATCACCATAGGTATACCCATAAATACAATTAGTTCGAAATAAACTAAACAAATTGTAAAAGGATACCAGCCTTAATAACAAGCGAGATACAAACAGTTCTTAGGTTGCAATTACGTAGACTAAATTAATAGTAGAGCATGTCTCATAGTTCTCAATTATAAAGAATGTGAGTTGATACACAATGTAATTTTCTCCCTAATATTATTCCACAAATAAGAAAATTTTTATGGTACAGCAAACAGAGTGGTAAACCGAATATTCTAAATACGCAAACTAAATTATTAATTTTTTTTTTTTGCCAAAATTAAAATATTAAAATTGAGACGTTTAAAAATTCAGTTGCACGACACAAAATCTCTACACAAGCACCGTCACCAATCTCTACACAAGCACCGTCACCCATCCTTACACGTCACCAAATGAAGCATTCCTAATCCAGTAATCCTAGCTCAATTTAAAGTTGAATATTTTGTTACAAACTCTAAATCATAAATCTAATTTTTTTTTATAGAATAATAAATCTAATTCTAAACTAAACATTCAAATCTTCCATTGGTACAATAAACAAATCAAAATAGAATATGCTTCTGTTAAAAAAAGAATATTAGACATCATGTTAAAAAATTACCATATAAGCAATAATTAGCGAAAATTAGAGGGATTAAAGGATATTATTTCTTCCCAGAAGTAAATTACAGAGACAAAAAAAAAATTACATTTGTGATATATTCCCTCAACTAGAAACTGCTTTCTCTGGCCCAGCTACTCGGATTTGTAACTTTCTACGGCAAGCTCCGGTTGGCCGGCAACGTAATCGAGGAGGCCTTCACCGGCCTTGTCGGCGGAGGCGTCGGTACCCGCCAAGGTGGTCTTCCCGAATACGACAACGGCGAAGAGGAAGAGGGCGGTGGAGAGGAAGAGAGGCCAAAAGTAAGCCAAAATGGTTAGAAATCTGGGGGCTATGAGAGTCACAGCGTAAAGGGTGAGGCAGAGAATGAGAGCAAAGAGGAAGTGGAATTTGAATTTGAGAAGCTTTTCAGGGATCTCCATGACTGATTGGGTTTTCAGTTGCAGAGATTCAAAATTTTGAGTATGATTTTGTAGAGAGAGAGATTTTGAGAGGTTATTATCTCTGATCTCTGATCTCTGATTGCAGAGATTCTCTGAACCGGGAAAAATGCTGTCTCCTCAGCTTTGTTTTGGAGCGTGTAAATATTGTTTTGTTTTCCCACACCTGATAATTTTATCTTTTTAAGGTCGTTAGCCTCTTTGGAGTTTTCTATAAAAAAAATAAAAATAAAAAAAACCTATTTGGAGTTTGTTTACCATAATGCCCATCGTGTCTCTTGGGTAGAGATGATTTCAACATGGAGGCAATTTGGATTGGGCATCAAACTAGCCGGTTTGGATTTGGTTCGGTTTTGATTATAAAATCATTCAACAATTTGAAATCTAACTGAACGGTTTAGTTTTTCATTTTCTTAAGACTTAAATTGAATAAAATCAAACCAAACACTTAGAACTTTATTTTTTGAATCAAATTAAACTAAACCTTATGACATTACTTTGAGTTCTCATTCATTACCAAACCTATCCGTACAACCTTGGTTGATTTGGTTCAATTGCCTCCTTCTTCAAGCCAAACCATCCAACATTTGTTACTTTAACCATTTAGTATTCTTTTGGAAAGAACACCTTCAAGATAGGATCAAATGGAGAAACGAGAGCATCAAATAGCTAATATCTGAATTTACAGCTGATTTCAGCTCGACCTTCAACTAATTCTGCTATGCCCCTCGAAACAACATGATTATATTTGTAAATAATATTATACAGTCCAATCAAAACCACAATTATCAAAATAAATATTGGAATATTTTATGATGAAAAATGTAAATTTCTGAAAGTTATTTGAGGTTACAATTTCGAATAAAGAAGGGTGTTAGAGTCATTTTTGACAAAACTGGAGTGGATCCACAGATGCCCACTGCGGGAGAGTGGTGTTTTACCGAGTAGACAAATTGTCCTTGCATATTTTTGAAATAAAAGAGTTAACCAAAGTTTTTGTTTGTTTCTGGGAAAGTTTAGATCTAACAAATGACTTGGGTAATTCGAGGCAGAAAAGTCATTCAATGAGAGAATAATTATGTTACTAACTTTTTGAAAATTGAAATCAAATGGGCTTGACAGGTGTAGTAGTAAGTTAATTATATGAACACTCCCTAATGTTTGATGTGTCTTCATAAAACTCCTATTATGTATTAGAGTATTTCCATAAGAGTTTCTAAAATATATTTTTCAGTTATTAGGAATTTTTCAAGAAAACAAGGCTCCGGCAGAATTCTTATCCTACTTCCTATTTTAGAATTTTGATATTTTAGGGGTTCTTGATCCCTAAATTTAGTAAATTCGAGAGAGAATATAGCAATTGTTATCTCCTCGCAATTGAATGCATTTCATAAATAATAAAATAATAAATTGAGGATATTCAAATGTTTAACTTGAAACAAATAATAAAATATTTGAGATTTGCCAAAATAGGGAAACTGATGGAATAAATTTTTTTAAAGTAGTTTGTTAAAATAACTTTCCAACTATTCTAAGTAGAATTTAATTTAAATTTGAGGACTCTGTTGGAAATGATATCAGAAATTACATAAATATTCCCTATAGTTTGAAATTACTTTCACACTAGACTCATGCACCCGCGAACATACGCGTGTGTATGTTAATTATTTTTATTTTGAATTTATTGTTTATATTTTTTAAGAAATAAGGAGAAATAAAAATAAAAAAGAGTGAGTGTTGGAGTAACTACCCACCCCTTCCCTAAATGTTTATTTTTAAAATTTTCAAATTTAATTATTTAATTTTACTATTATATCATTTTGTATTAAATGTAAAGGTTATTAATTGATGGTATTTTTATTAGAAAAATTGGGTGTAGCCTTTTGATTTTTTTGATTTTATAATAATGGAGACAAATTTACCCTTTAAAAGTTGGTGACATCAGTATTAAAAATCTCCTAATCATACATTTATACGGTATTTTGTATATTCAACAACTGATTATAAACACACAAACCCGCAAGAAATCTTGCTGTTGATTTTCTGGGTAGGGGCCCGAATCTGGAGCTTGCCCTTCACGTTATTACAAGAGGACGACGAGTTTGAGGAAGCCCGATTCACATCCTTATTGAAACCTCCTGAAATAACGCAATCAATCTTATTGGGAATTGACGTAATGATTGGAGCATGATTGTGAGGGAGTGTTCAGACCAAAAAAAGAAAAAAAAAGATTGTGAGGGAGTTTAAGTAATGGAGATGGAGAATGAAGAAAGGAAGACCGGAGTGTAAGTAATGTCAGACGTACTAGGAAGGATTGACGGTGCCAATGGCAATACTGAGTAAACTTTTGGGGCAACAGTGAGATTCAAACAAACTGGGGGGTAGAACAGAGTGGAGAAACCCCTGGAGCCCAATACACTTGTAGAATGCAGTAATGAAAAATATACACATATTGCAATACGAGTGAATTGGGAATAATAAGTGATGAAGAACCCCAATCACCCATTGAATTCGCACTCATTTATTATGGATGTGGCTCGCCAATGGAAGGGCCGTAGCCTTCGTGTGGTGATTCTAAAGCTTGTGTTGGCTGTTACAGTGTCTATGGTCGGAAAGGAATACTTAAATTTTCAAGAGCTCCCACAAATCTCTAGCTGTGATTCTGCAATCTATATTATCCCTTGTCCATTGCTGTATCTCTACTCTTCGTTTTAAGCCTACGGCTGCTAATTTAGCGGCTGTAGCTTCCTGGAATGTTGTCCTAGTTTAATTTTTGCGACTTTTTGTTGGCTGTGTTGGATTAATTGGTTTTCCTTTCTGGTTTGGGTGAGTGGCTGATGTGGGGCCTCCCCTGTATTGTTGGCTCCCTTGTTGTGTCTAGGTGAGAGGCTGTGTTGTGGCCTCCCCTTTGGTTGCTGGTTTCCAGCTCTTTGCCGCTGGTTTTTCCCCTGCCGGTGTTCTTCTAGGCTCTGCCCTTTTATAGTTATTTGCTTACCAAAAAAACAAATATCTCAAGGCAACCTCCAATTTTGACATCACCTCTATTGTATCTCCTCACCTGATGACGATATCCAGCCCAACCCCGATGACGACCATCTCTTTATCTTTTTATTACGGTGTAGTATTATCGCAATTGACGATTAGGTAAGATAAATTTTAACTTAATTTCTATCAAAAATTCAATATTTAATATTAAGCATTTGATGAATTTTGAATAATACCTTTTTAATCCAAGTCCCTATATATAGGGACAATATATGGGTCCTCATAGTAAGGATATTACTTACTATCTTTACTTTTACATTTGGTCCAATAATACAATAAACTTGTATGATATTACATTAATTATACATGCAATCAATTTTTTTCTCTATTACAAAAGGGCGATATGTGTTATCAATTAAGGGTTCGTTTGAAGGTGCATTTGAAATTGTCGTAAGTGTTTCTAAATGAGCAAGTTTCCAAAAGAGGAGGTAGTAGTAATCGAGGCTAAAGACAAAAGCTTAGGCCCAGAAAAGAAAACCCATGGAAAAACAAGTGTGACTAATTAAAGGCCCAACCCAAAAGAGGATCAGTTTGACCAATTCGGCTCTCATCTTACACTTCCTCTTCTCCAACTACTCACCTTCCGTGTGCATGATCAGTAAAGCTTTTCAAGATTTGGGCCGGTGCCGGTGTTCCAAGTACGATCCGCCACAATGGCGCCTGTGAGAACCACATGCGCTGTTGTCGCTTCAGTCTCAGTGACCATGGCCTTGCTGTCCTTTTTCCTCTACAAGTCCAAGCTCTCCTCCAGAAAGACCAAACTGGTCCTACCCTCAAAAAAAAATTCCAGAAAGGGTCTCGTTGGTGCCATTGGCAATACCCCTCTAATTCGCATCAACAGCCTCTCTGAGGCCACCGGTTGTGAAGTAAGTAAGCTTTTCCACAGTTTCTTCAGTTATTTTTGCTGTCTGGGTTTTCCTTCAATTTGAATTTTCGTTCTAAAACTCCTTGCTTTTAGTGAAGTCTTACATAAATGAAAAAAAGAAAAAGAAATACAGCTCTCCTTGTTTATTTGGAATTATCTTTTCGTTATCAATTCTAGGATATTGGTTTTATCAGAATGTTTCCTTTCTGGTGTAAGTTTGATCTTCATGTGATCGGGAAAGGTTTACTCCCCTTTCTTATAGGATGGTTCAGTCATTTTGTATTTTGGATTTGTTCAGATTTTCGGCAAGTGCGAGTTTTTGAACCCAGGAGGGAGTGTGAAAGACAGGGTTGCCGTGAAAATTATTGAAGAGGTAAGTTTCTTTATTGATTTGTTTGATTGTTGAGAATTTTTAGGTAAAATTTTCATTTGTTGGTCTTAGATTCCTTTATTTTTGGGGTGCAGTGTATTTCTGTGTTAAAATTCCTAGAATATGCAATTGATACTACTGTTTAGCTTAGAGTAGATATAGTTATCTGTAAAGCAGAGTTTGTTGAAAATATATAAGTTCATCAAATTCAACTCTGTTTTAGGTCCTTTTTCATACTTTTTATTTTCTTACCGACTTACAATTTTTTTTTGAAGCAATCAAACTTTTGTTGGATGAATGATTTGAGCTTAACTGGGCCATGATTTTGGGAGATGTTTATTTGAACAGAATTGAAGAGACAAACTTTGGATGTACCGTGCTAATTTGATTCTGAAATTATCCAAAAATTAAAAATATGACAACAATGTTTAAGTATCAGGTGCAGAGATAATAGATACAATTCCAAACTTGTGGCCATATTTGGTTGACATAAGATTGTAGCTTCTAAATGTCATTTCGGTTAAGTAAACTTGGTAAATTTATGCATTGTGATGCTGTTCTGCCTGGTGGGAATTAGACATTAGATAATCAGTTGCATCGAGTTGTTGGCTGTAATTGGTTGGTTTTTTTAGTGGATCCACATGAACTGGTTTTTGGTTCTGTACAGGCTTTGGAGTCTGGAGACCTTGCTCCAGGTGGAGTAGTCACTGAGGGAAGTGCTGGTAGCACAGCAATTAGCCTTGCTACGGTTGCTCCAGCTTATGGTTGCAAATGCCACGTGGCTATACCTGATGATGCTGCTATTGAGAAGGTATTTATAGATTTCATTTTGGATTAACAGCATGGAATCATGGACTATGTTTGGGGCGTAACTGATATGAGCAAGCACCAGAAACCCCTGGCACCAAAAAGCACGATCTCTCTACCCATGTTCTTTTTCTCTTTCAATATGCTGAATTTTGATTCTGTCATGCCAATCTTTTCTTCAGTCTCAAATACTTGAAGCCCTGGGAGCCACTGTTGAAAGGGTAAGGCCAGTGTCAATCACGCACAGAGATCACTTTGTCAATGTTGCTAGGCGACGAGCATCAGAAGCAAATGAGTTAGCATTAAAGCATAGAAAAGATGAACAAATGGATGGCAAAGCCCTTGAGCAGAGAAACGGTTTTCAATATGATGAAGAGAAACATAGTTTGTTTTCAAGAAACTGTACAGGTGGTTACTTTGCTGATCAGTTTGAAAATCTTGCAAACTTCCGGGCACATTATGAGGGTACTGGGCCTGAGATTTGGGAACAGACTCGAGGAAATATAGATGTATTTGTGGCGGCAGCAGGAACAGGTGGTACACTGGCTGGCGTTTCCAAGTTTCTCCAGGTCCACTACTTTTCCTTCATAAATATTTTAATTGATTTTCTGGTGATATATGGTTGCATTAATCATTTGTTTTATGTTCAACAGGAAAAGAATTCTAACATCAAGTGCTACCTAATAGATCCTCCTGGTTCCGGTTTATTCAATAAAGTTACAAGGGGAGTGATGTACACCAGAGAGGAGGCTGAAGGACGAAGGCTAAAGAATCCATTTGACACGATAACTGAAGGAATTGGAATCAATAGGCTAACAAAGAATTTTATTATTGCAAAACTTGATGGGGCTTTCCGAGGCACAGATAAGGAAGTTGTTGAAATGTCCAGGTCAGTCCATAGCCTTATCCTCAGTAACCACATTATCATATTTCTTTCTTCATGCTGAGAGGTTCAGAAGATGGGAAGTAGTTGGAAATGAATTTAGCAATGCTTATGCCAGTATATTTTTCTTTCCAACTAATTAGTTAAACAGGTTTTCTTAGTATGTTCAATCGCTAACCAATTGATGTAAGAAAGTAAGAATGTTTAGTTGTTCTTGGCCTCACGATCTCTACGCTTCTAACTTTCTCAGGTTTCTTATGAAGAACGATGGGCTTTTCTTGGGGAGTTCTTCAGCCATGAACTGTGTGGGAGCAGTCCGAGTGGCACAATCAATTGGTCCTGGTCACACAATTGTGACCATTTTATGCGATAGTGGGATGAGACACCTGAGCAAATTTTTCAGCACCGAGTATCTCTGTCAATATGGTTTAACACCCTCGGCTAGCGGATTAGAGTTCCTCGGCATTGGATAGAGCTGAAGCTAGAGCTGAAGATAGAGCTGTAGCTAAGTTATTTTTAGGGTTAATTGCAACCTTAGAGATACAGCCCTTCCCCACCCGAAGGTTCTGAAATTTTGAGACGGCATAGAATCGCACACGATAGATTTGTATGACAGTTTTTGTGTCTCAGATTACTTTTTTTTTGTATCTCAGCTTGTATCTTTGTGTAAGGAATTTAATCAAGCAATTGAACACCCATTCAGATGGAAATGATACCATGCATATATTTTCCTTGAGAATCCATGGAGAGAAGGAAATAATTGGATTGAAACATCCAAATTCATTTATATCAATTTCTGCAATGATAGTGAAAGGTTCAGCAAAAATTTTATTGCCAAGATACATGGCGTCAAATGTTTCCAGAGATCAAAACCTAAAAATGGGTGCCAAATTCAAATATCTGGAAAGTTTTTAACGTATCAGAAACTCCAATCACTCTAATCACTGGGTGTTCCACTTCTCAAATTGAGACTCATGACAGTGTGGGTCTAGCCAATCCCTATTAGAACCCTTTGCCATGCTGCCGCTTCCTCTCCCGCCACCCACAAGCTCTCGCAGATTCTCCAACTTATTCTCCCGACCTGTCCTGGTACTTCTCTTATCTGCTTCCTTCAGTTTCTGCTTGAACTTCTGCTTACGGCTAGAAGGGTTTACCTCTTGCTGCTTTGATTGCGAAGGGGGAGCCCCGTGTGGTCCTAAGTAGATGTTCTCTTCATTTTTGGCCTGCACAAAAGAATACAACCTTCAATAATACGAAGTTCAAGGTTTCAGAATTAAGACTCGCAAGAAACTAGAGCACTTGCAACTGACCTTTGGAGATGGAGGTTTTGAGGCTTCTATTGTTGGACTTGGAGCATCATGATTACTTTTATCTTGGTCTTCAATAACCAAGCTCGGAATCACGAATCCATCAGTGTCTAATGTAAAAAACAGTGATTCGTTAATGCCAAAACAATTAAACACACATCAAATTGTTTCAGAAAGTAAGTTAAATTGCTGACACGAAACGAAAAAACATACACACAAAGGAGAAAACTTGTGCCCTAAAGAGGTCAGCCAAACACCGATGCATCTAGATAATAAAGACTACGATCAATTTAAGCCCAACACTTTCCTGCACTTGGAGCAATCACTTCCTCAATTA
Source organism: Oemleria cerasiformis (assembly GCA_037349345.1). Lineage (NCBI taxonomy): Eukaryota > Viridiplantae > Streptophyta > Magnoliopsida > Rosales > Rosaceae > Oemleria > Oemleria cerasiformis. The sequence goes on along the minus strand of JAZGTL010000009.1, from coordinate 1,140,004 downwards.
CACTAAACAGAAAATGCACGGGAAAAAAACAGATTGTAATTGCATTACAATCTCACTCCCAGATATAGTATAGATGAGGAATGCTAACATTATGAATTTCCCTCCAGAATTAAGTCCAGTTAGCATTCCTCTAGTATAGTTTGATAGACAAATCAACAATAACCGAGTCAAAATGATATTCTTAAAATCATATCAAGCATATGAGCTAAGTTTCATGTTAGTTTCAACCCCACATCCATAACTTTGTTGCCAATTCACAATCAGACACCAAGAGGAGAAGAACTAGAAAGAAAACAATTGAACTTCTAGCAGCAAACTAAATACCCAAACTAGTGATCCAATAGGCAATCATGTAGCTAATCAATTCTTTTGCAATGCCATACCATACCAACATCTAATACCTCATCAAAATAACATAACCAAAAATCAACTTAAAATCTAAGCACCACCAGATAGACGAATTATAAAGTCAATGCCCAAATGCAATCCAAACTTGTTGCATAACACAGCAATTGGCTTAGGCTAAGCTGACTATTCCAGACTAAAAAACCCATCTAAATTAGGTAAAAAGATGCCCAATTTTGTTATTCTTTCCACTTTCCACCAAATTTTCCTAGTAAACAAACAAGGGAATTAAGCGGGAAAAAGGAAAGACAGATGCCAAAGGCCATACCCCACTCATCTTCTTCTTCGATTGGTGGAGTGGTTCGCACTGAAGAGGGGTCCATGGGACGCTGATGATCATGGATTTGATCAGCCACAGGGCGCAAAAGCCCAGATCAGACCAATCCAATGGCTCAAATCCAATCACCAATGACACAAATCCAATAAGCCAAAACTTTGGTGTTTGTGAGCGCAAATCTGATAGAAAACACAAACCGGAGCTTTTCGTGCAATGCCCAAAAATTAAACATATGAATATGTGGATGGGGATCTACACAGTGACTAAAACTTTAGAACCCTAACCCTAAAAGCACTACATTTTTTAAAGTTGTTTTCTTTTCTTGGCTGCGGCAGGGCCAGAGGGTTCTTTCGTCATTTACTTGTTTTCTTGAATCGCTATTGACTTTTAATCCTTATGCTTTATTGGAGGTGGAGATTTTGTGAGAAAATAATGGTGGGCTATCGTAATGACACGTGGTACACTAATATTAACTGGGATTGAAATTTTTTGACCAGAGATTCGAACAGGCGAACCATACATCGCTCTTTCAATTAGACCGGATCCAACTTGAACTCATGCATTAATTTCAATTTGTAATATTAAAAAAAAAATTTAAGTGAAATGTCATTTTAATTTTCTAAAATTCACGAAATGTCACTCGGGCCTAAGGATGTCAAATTTTACATTCACTTTAAGGATTCGCGCCATGTGGGTTCCTTCGTCTCAGATCTGAAAGTTGTACTTTGAGGACTGCCTGAAAACCCTAGCTGTGCTGTAGAATGGGGCAAATTAGGAGATAGGTTTTTATTTCTAAGTGTGATTGAGCGAGTTGATGAGGACATGGATGAGTCGGGTCTGGACGAGTCGGTAACAAAGTGGCGATTGTAGACGGAGGAGTCCACGGTGGAGCCGCAGTCAATGAGGTAGTTGTCTGTGGGAGATGAGTGAGGGAGGGCCGAAAGGGTGGAGAAAGAAGTAGTGAGAAAAAGAAGACGAGGTTTGTGTACGAAACACGATGCGAGAAGGCCGGCTGAGTTTCATAAATGGTGGAAAACCGAGACTTGAAGTGCTGAGTTTCTGAATTTCGATGATGATGATGGATGATCGATGATGTTGAACTCTGCAGCAAAACTACATCGTTTTGGGGGTTTTTTAGATTTAATTTTTATGTTTTTAGATATTTAATATAAAATTTAATAAGTTGTTGCAATATGACTAAAATATTCAGTGTCTTGTTTTAGGTGTAAAATAAGACGAAATTCTTTTGTGGGTACAAAATGAGACGACATGAGTTGTTTTATGTGCATTTAAAATATTAAGTTTTTTTTTTTATTGTTTTGTATTTTTAACTTTTCCATTTATTAATATCTTTTTAAATAAAAATGTATATGATTAGATCTTCAATAATACTATGAGTACCACTTAAAATTCCATTTTTTGTATCCCATCATATGTGGCATCTGACGTGGCGTTCCTTGTCATCATTTTCAATTACCTATCTCAAAATAAAAATAAAAACCAAAACAAAATCAAACAATAATTTTTTTAATTAAAATACAAAATAAATAAAATATCAACAAGAGGGATCGTCTCATTCCCAAAAAATAAAGCCCTAAGAATTTCATAACATCAAATCATCTATTTTCCAAAAAATCATAAATCCTAAAAATTCAATCGTTCTCTCCTATTTCTATTTCTTGCCCTTTCAATATGATTGTTTGATTTACTTTATTATTTGTTTGTTAACCTAGTGAAGTTGGGCTTATCAATCTAATTTTATTTCTTAGAGGAATAATTTGACTCGGATTGTTCTCATCTTCTTGCTTTTTATCCTTTCTCGATTTGTGCCTTTAGCCTTGGTGAACAACCAAAGTTGGACTGAGACACTCTTCAATTCATCATCACATCACACCTCACCCTCTACTTAGGATTCACGTAAGAATGCGCGTGGAATACCAAAGGAAGTTATTCATGTTCAAGCAAGTTTCACCAATACCATTGTGACTGTTACAGATGTGCGAGGTCAAGTAATTTCTTGGTCCTCCACTGGGGTTTTTGGATTCAAGGGTACAAGAAGAGGTACACCATTTTCCACTCAAAACGCAGTAAGAAATGCTATACAAAGCTATCTGATAGTACCCAATTTTTCCGATTTGGTAGTTCGATCTATGCTATGATTTATCATTTATGGACGCTAATAAGATCCTTCCATTTAGCAGCACCTTAGGTGTAACGACCCGGATCAGAAATTAAATTATTTTGAGAATTGGACAATTTTACCCTCAATTTTAGACGGGTTCGGGAGTCGCTTTTTGACTGGCAGTACTTTTGGGAAATTTTCTTGGGTCGTTGCGTAGGTCTCGAACTCACGAGTTCGTAGACAGGCGGCACGCGGAAAACGGAGACCCGGTGAGTTCGTTACGGGTCTAGAAGTTTCAGGGGCAGTTTGGTAATTTTGGAAAAGTTGTAACTATATCTCAGATATTTTCTCTCTCCTCGAGGGGGGGTGCAGATATTTTTCAGTCTCTCTCTCTCTCCTACCCGTTTCTCCACGTGAGAACACCACAAACCATTTTAATCGGACGAATTTCAGTCCGATTTGACCGAAACTAAGGCTGTGAGGATCTTCCCCGCGACCCCACGAGCCTTTTGGTGTAATCATCGGAGTGGGAGCACCGCCGTAGGCGACGGACGGAGGAGGGAGGCGGACCGAACCTTCTTGTTCGTTTTTCGGCCAAACCAAGTACGATCTCAGAACTTTGACCTTATATTTGGATTCCTGGTGAAAAGTAGATGAATTTACATATGTGGATCGTGAAAAACGGTTAAGAAATGAAGAAGTTATAAAAGCTTGAAGTTTCGGCCGGAAATGGAGGATTCCGGCGAAACCAGACGGCGGATGCCGGTCATCTTCTCCGGCAGACTTCGGCAACGGCGCCGGCAGCCGATCGTCTTCTCCGACGACCGGTCGAGTCGGGTCAGACCAGTCGGGTCGAGTAAACCGGTCGGGTTGAGTGAACCGGTCGGGTCGAGTAAACCGGTCGGGTTGAGTGAACCGGTCGGGTCGAGTAAACCGGTCGGGTTGAGTGAACCGGTCAGGTTGAGTGAACCGGTCGGGTTGAGTCGAGTTGGACTGAGTCAGGTCGAGCCGGGCCGGGTTGGACCGGTCCAGGCGCGTGAACACTGTAGCAGGCGCGTGACCGGCGCGTGAGGGCGCGTGGCGGCGCGTGAGCGCTTGTTCTGACCTTCCGGTGGCGCGTGGGACTGTTCCCGAAGTCACGACGGCGCGTGACTAGGGTTTTGGGACGTTCCGGATCAGATTTTGTTGGTTTCGAGGCCTTAGGAGTTCGTTTAGAGCCCGGTTGGGCAATCCCAGCGGTAATGGTTGACCGTGGAGAGGGTTTTTGAGCTTGGAAAGTCAAGGTAGTTTGGTCATTATTGTGTAGGTGTTTCTTGGGCTAGAGCGTCCATGAATTTTGGGTTGGATGATGTTTGTAAGCAGACTTTTGATTTATAAATTGTAATGCATGTATAAATATCTTTGATTTAAATACTGTTGTGTATGGTTGTAATGATTTCCTGGAATTTATAAATGACTGCTGGACATTTGTTTTTCCAATAATTCAGTGAAAGTGTGTTGTGAGAATTGGCATGGTTGTTGGATTCGGTTTTGATATTGTTTTGACGTGGAAATTATTAGAGTCCATGATTTTGAGCTAAATCGTATTTGTGATTATAAAATGCTTGATTCTTGTAAACAATAAGGATTTGAGGGGGGGCCAGGATCCGGGGCTAGGATCCGCTGAGACGGTGAACCCGATGAACCTCCAAAATAAACAATACCGATTTGAGGGGGGGCCAGGATCCGGGGCTAGGATCTGCTGAGACGGTGAACCTGGTGAACCTCCAAAATAAACAATACCGATTTGAGGGGGGGCCAGGATCCGGGGCTAGGATCCGCTGAGACGGTGAACCCGGTGAACCTCCAATATAAAAGGTGATTTGGCAGAGAGTTGTGATACAGGACTAACACACCCCAAGGGATACCCTGGTGGCTAGGGATATGCCGACTGATGTAATATGATAGCTGAGGATATTTCCAGCTCTAATATGGTTTGACGACGATTGTCATGTGATTAATCAGCATATGAAATTACTTCGTCATCCGGGTCAGTGGGTTGGTGTGGGCGGTGACCCAGAGTGACGAATTATTGTTGGTTCACAAGTATCTGACTAGTCTGTTGTCTTGTGGTATTCTAGTAGAGATGTCAGCAGTGTCTGACTTACTGACATTTGATGTCAGAGGGTATTCCTATTTGGACCACCACTATTCCGAGGTCTTGGCTTTGACCTGTATACTATCCTGCGTTTGACAGGTAGGAGTAGTCAGTAAGTACAGAGGTTCTGTCGGGAAACCGGTAAGGTTTACTAAAAATTTATTTAAGGATAAAGGGTATTCTTGGTATTAAATTTTGAGAAAGACGAGCTGTCAGACGGGATAAGGGCTTTTCACGAATTTCGAGGTGAAATTCGGGAAGGGTCCTTACATTAGGGGATGTCATAGCCTTAAATAAAGTTAAGCACGAGGTTCAAATGAGGAAAGGCTTACGGTGGATACCTAGGCACCCATAGACGAGGAAGGGCAAAAAAAATTGAATATGATTAGATTTCACCCAAATGTAGTAGTATAAAAATATGTAGTAGTATAGGAACTACTCCTATTTCATTGAAGCTGAAAAATCAAAGAAATAATTCTACATAAAGAGAATTTATCTTATTGATTGGGATAATTCGAGGAGTTTTGGTTGAATTATGATCCAAAGAGGAAAAAGAATCTAATAATCATTCATATGAATGCAAAATTAAGTAGAGAGTGAGTAAAATCGTTGGGTTTTGCAGGGCTCACCGACAACACTGGTTCCTTCGGAGCCCATTTTGATGATGAATTCGCAAACTCAGCTGAAGATGGTGATGGAGAAAAGTAAGAGTCTAAGCGAGTGGGTGAGGTGTGATGTGATGATGAATTGAAGAGTGTCTCAGTCCAACTTGGGTTGTTCACCAAGGCCAAAGGCACACATCGAGAAAGGATAAAAAGCAGGAAGACGAGAACGATTTGAGTCAAATTATTCCTCTAAGAAATAAAATCAGATTGATAAGCCCTGCTTCACTAGGTTAACAATCGAACAATCAAATAAAATCAAACAATCAGATTGAAAGGGCGAGAAATAGAAGTAGGAGAGAACGGTTGAATTTTTTGGGTTTGTGATTTTGTGGAAATGAGACGATTTGATGCTATAAAATTTTTAGAGTTTTAGTTTTTTTGGAAGGAGACGATCGATCTCGTTGATATTTTATTTATTTTGTATTCAAATTTAAATTTTTTTAATGTTTGATTTGTTTTTATTTTTATTTTTAATTTGAGATATGTAATTGAAGATGATGACATGAAATGCCACGTCGGACGCCACATGTGATGAGATACAAAAAAAAATGGGATTTTAGGTGGTATCCGTAGTATTATTGTTAGATCTTTACAAAATGTTCGAAAGACGTTTACTTAGAGTTGTAATTGTTGTTAGAGGTTTAAGTTTATATTCCTTAAATATGGGGTAAAATTAATAAAACCAATGAAAAAAAGACCAATTTTACATATCCGATAGGAAAAATTATTAGATAACATCGTCTCATAATCACATAACGCATCCAATCCAAGTATTATGATATAAGTGGACGATATGGTTCAAATTCCCCATTTTTAGGGTATAATATCAATATACATACACTTATATCATAACATATGAATTGAATGCACTGTGTGACTTTGAAACAATATCATATAATAATATAATCCAAATCTTATGATATAAATTGACGATATAATTCAAATTCCCCAGGAATATTATCACTACCATTTTTAGAATTTGAGAACTACAAATGTTTCATTGAGCAAACTTCTAGCATTGTCCACTATTGAAATTTGTCGAAAGTAACAAGAACACGACAGAAGACTTTTAATATCCAAGATCACAGCCAAGGTTTTTACAGAACATGATTACATGAATGCACGAGGAAATTATTAGAGGGCTCAAAAGTGGGGAAAATAGTATTACAAGGGATGGATGCTTTGCTAATTGCGACTAACTTTTTTCTAAAGCACGTCTTAATTGGCCGAACTTGGAGTTCAAATCAAACATATCTAAAAACAAGGATACCTTTGTCTTCTCATCAGTGGTATAAATTTCTTGTGGGCCAATTTTTTTTTTTGTCCCATTAGAAATTTGGAATCAAAAGCCTATACAATTAATGACATGTTTAGTTTGCTATAATGGAAATGGAATAATGAATAATGATTACTCTTTTTTATTCCTCTTAGTGCTGTTTGCTTACGTACTTACATTAGCATAAGCGCACATGGGCATGTGTGAAGCTTTCTTTAATGAGTCCGATTTTATTCACCACCACTCCTCGGTGGTAACACTTATCACCAACTTTATAATTTGCTATGTCTCTTACAAGATAACTATAATTAGTAATTTTAATTAATATATATATATATATTTATTAATAGATTGGGTGAATTTTTTTGTTTCATATTTGTATTGAATAAATCTTTATATTATTTGATTTTATTATTGCGTTCAATTTCATATCCAATTAATTACCTATCAAAACAAAATTATCTTTTCATAGGTGCTATAATATTTTTTTTATATAAAGATATACATAAGGGGATTACATTTTACATATAATATAGACATCACCCTTTATAAGAATAGTATTTTTATTCATCGTATAATACCTTGATCAAAAGATTAAAAATTGGATTACCAGCTGACGGAGAAAATTGCTTAACCATGCAGATCCATACAAGGACCGGGTGGTAATAGAAATCAAACTTGATACAATGAAAGTTAATTTCTTCAGGCTTTCCACTCTTGATATGATGTCTTTTTGAAACTTGCATTTTATGAAGACATATCAATGCTTTGACATAATATTTAAGGTAAAATCAATTAAATCAAATAATAGAGAGATTTAGTCAATACAAATATGGAATGAATAATATTTTTTTCTCATTCTCAATAAAGTTATATATTAATTGAAATTATTAACCATAATTAACTTACAAGACATGACGAATGACAAAGTTAATTAGTGGTAAGTGTCATCACCAGGAGTGGTGATGAGTAAAATCGAACATTTTCTTTGATATGTTTTTATTTTTAGTTTTTTATATTGGCTAGCTACATGCCACTTTAATATATTTTATTTTTCGCTTTTTTATTGAGGATGGAAACCGATTTTAATGCCTCTTAAATCCCAATTTCCACTTTTTTTTTTTCCTTTTTTTTTTCTTTTTGCATTTTTCTTGGTAAAACACTAATGGAATACACCCCCTAAAGTGTGAGTTGGATAAGGTAACTGCTACACACCAACATATGTACGTGCGATTTTGTTTTTATTTTTCTTTTTAACCACACGGCCTCTTGCATGATCTTAGGGATTTTTCACATATATATTTTTTTCATTTTTCCTTCTTTAATTTATTTTATGTTTATGTTTTTATATTATAACCTTACAGTAATATCCTTGTGAGTAATATATAGGAATCTCATTAACGTTATAGTTTTTTTTTTGTTTTAGGGATATTTTTGCCTATTTTTTAGTGTGAACTCTATGACCCCAATTACTTTTCTACTCGCTTTATAAGGTAATCATTTAATACTTACGGTTTACTTAAAATCAGTAATGTCATTGTTCATTTTAAGGAAGAAAGTATCATAATGCCAACTCATAGTACTTCCATTTATAATTCGCCGCATAATAATTTTTTTATACATATGAATTTAGTTATTATTTCTACTATTAAATTAGATTAAAAATATAAAAATATAACTTTATTTTTATTTCTCTCTTCTGATTGGCAAGCAAGAAAATCTATGCCTCCGAAGGCTAGAGACAGGCAGGGAGCCTCCACAGCGCAGCCTCCGCCTTCACTCGAAGATCTCTTCGCTTCTCTTAACAAGCATATCGAGCGATCCGAATTCGAAGAAGCCGTCAAAGTTGCAGATCAAGTTCTCTCCATTGCCGGTGGCGATGTGGACGCGCTTTGATGCAAGGTCGTGGCTTTGATTAAGGCTGATGACATTGACCGTGCCCTTTCTACCGCGCCATTCGATCTTCCAAAAGAAGAATACCTAGATGAGGAAATTAAAAAGCGATCTTCGAAAAGAAGAATACCTAGATGAGGAAATTAAAAAGCGATCTTCTTCTATCTTTTTGACCAATTTTTTTTATTTCTTTAATTTTTTTGGAGATGAGAAATTTAAAAAAAGAAGGATTAGGATGATAATGGTAATTGGTATGGGAGAAAAGGAAGAAAAAAATTATGACGGATGGCAGAAACCTACTTGGATTAGGACTAGAAGGCGTCGATTGATGGCTGATGGCAGAAACCTACTTGGATCTCTACCTCTTCGTCTATGCTTCCCGCCTCAATCGGATGATACGCCTCCGCATAGAAAACTTTGTTCACGTTTATGTTTCTCCCACCCATTGGAATTAGAGGGCGGTGAAGGTTGGTCATTGATTTTCTCTTTTTCATTTTATTTTTTATATTTGTAATTTTTTTATATTATTGTATATCATAAAACATCAAAATCAAACTATGACAGTAAGACCCATAAGTCAATATAGCAATACTAACACGGATAAAGCCACACTAACAACACACATCACTGAAATTATGCAAAATTATAAATTAAGCCCATAAAGCTAAGAATAACCAAAACCCTAATAGCACATATAACCCTAAACAAACTATCTCCACTAAAAGAAACATTCATCGTCGTCAAACTCATCACATATGGTCTTGAAGAACTTGTAGAGCATGGCAGATATGAGGAAGGTTTGATCTCCAGCGATCCAATTACGCATAACAGGAAATAAAGGACAAAAATTCATAATCTAACTACTGTGATCAAATCTAATGGGAAATATTGCGGCAAACTCCTCCGACAGCAAGGTAGAACAAGATTTAGGGAAAATAAGAAATTTTAAAGGAAGATTTTGGATAAGGGAATAGATTGAAAAAATAGCAAAATAACATGATGCAGAAATTCAAATATGAGCATGGCTAAAACTATACCGTCACCACAAAGGGACTGTTATTATTAACCAAAAAAAAAAGAGGAAAAACGATTGAGGGAAGGAGGGAAGAAGGTGATATTCTCCTCCTCCCCCTTAGTTTGATTTTTCTTTGAGACTAGGAAAAGAGAAAACAGAGGGTATGGTTTTTCTAGTTTGGTGGGGTAAGCTTATATTTGTAATTAAATTTAATGGTAGAAATAAAATCTAAATTCATGTGTGTAAAAAAATTGACATATGACGAATTATGAATTGAAGGACTATGAGCTTACTTGGTATTATTGGACCACCTAATAATTTAGGGAAACATGATAATAGGATTAACATTAGACCATGGCAAAATGGAGTCAATTACTACATAAGGTCTAAACTATAACTTCTAAACCATTTTCAAATTCAGGTAAAAAGAAAAGTCGTGGTAGAAAGATAAGTTCTTCCCCCATTTAATGGTCAATTCCAATTGGCTAGTTTAGGATGCGGCCTACGTGGACGATGACCATTGATTTTATGAGGATTAGTCAAACTACAAAAATAAAATAAATAAGAAAATATATATTTGTAGTTTTGTACAACAGCATTATAGTAATCAATATAATTTTTATTTCTGTTTATAAAAAAAAAAAATAAACAATAACAATGAAAATTAACTCCATTAATATTCTAATTCTACATGGTTAGTATATAGCTCGATGTGAATGGTTATATACTTCTCGATTACGAGAAATTATTAGGTGGTATTGGATCACCACATGAATTTCTGGTACTCCCATTAAAAATTTATCATGTGTCCATTTTTTTACAAGTGGATTTAATTTTTTTTTTAACATTTTGAAATTAAATTAAAAAATCAAATAAAAAACTTAAAATATTAAATTAAAAAATCAAAAGAGAAAGAGAACGACGGTAGAGGGGAGAAGAAAGAGAACAACGGTCGAGGGGTGGGGAAGAAAGAGAATGACGTCGTGGGGTGGGGAGCATTGCGTTCTTCATCTAGAGAAAAGAATCTTTGAAGTTCGAAACTGATGTTTTCAAGTTTTCAGTTCTGGTTTCGAAACTAATGTTTGAAGAATCTTTCATCTTTGGAGATAAAGCTTATCTCCTCCCGAGCTTGTTCGAGGGCTGTTGCGTTTCTTTTGCTCGCCGCTGCCAACGCCAACAACCATCTCTCTGAGCTTTTGATACCATCTCAAGAGGATGTAGATATAGCCTTGTAAACCGAACGACGTCAATGGGGAGTGGGGGAAGAGAATGATCGGGAAGGGTGGGAGTGGGAGGGGAAGAGAAAGAGAACCAGGGAGCATGGGGAGAAAGAGAACGACGCCGGGGGTGGGGAAAGAGAACGCGGGAGGTTGGGTGGACAACGACAGGGGGCAGGGGGCAGGGGTGGTGAAGAAAACCAATGGGTAGAGGACGAGGGAGAAGAGAACAACATGTAGGGTTTTTGGGTTTTTTATTTTTTTATTTGATTTTTTAATTTTATTTCGAAATGTAAAAAAAAAATTAAATCTACATGTAAAAGAATTGACATATGGAAAATTTTGAATGAGAGTATCATGAGCTGACATGGTGATCTAGTACCACCTAATAATTTCTCCAACTTCCCCCTACTAATGAGTAAACGTGCCATAAATATGATATTCATTTGATTAAACAAACTGGAAAGCATCTAAACATATGTTAATCTTTCAATACAATTATATTCCAGAGCGAATATATGTATGGGTAAATTAAATTTGAGTCTTCTTTTGGCATTAGGTAAAAAAATATGTAATTAGATTACTAGTACTACTGAAAAAAAAAAAAAAAACCAACATAACATTTAGGCATCGTTTGGTACGTCGTATTATATTGACTATTTCAGTCGGATAGATTAATCTGTCTAGCGGATAGACTGTCTATTTAGTCGGGTGTTTGGTGTTCTACCGGATTAAAATACCGATTATATTATACTGACCGGATTATATTATACTAGCTGATAAGGAATATATATATATATATCATAAATATTAATTATGTCTATTATTATTTATATTTTTTATTATATTATTTATTTTTTATAATTCAAAATATATTAAAACACGGAGAACTCCAGAAAGCTACAAAGGCACGGGGAGGGGGAGCCACAAGCAGCTACAACCCAGTCCCAAAACAGAAAACATAAACACCACGCCAAACCAAGGAGAGGCGGCAGCTAAAGCCCAGACTCCATAACATACCTCAAAAACCAAGGCCAAATTACAAAGCCATATTCCAATTCAAAACTAAACCAGCACTAGCCCGTGAAGGCTTAAACACAAGGGTGCTCAAACGATCACGAACCAAATTAGATACACCAAGTATCGCCCTTGAAGGAGAGTTCTTGCGATTGGAAAAAACCCGGGAATTTCTTTCCTTACATATGCAATAAACAGAGCAGGCCAGCAGAAGCTTCAACTGAACATTATTATTTTAATTTTATTTTAGTTCATTATCGATATTATTATTATTTATTTAATTATTATTTATTATTATTATTACTTTTCAAGATTTTTAGTCATTCGATTATTTAATACAGATAATTTGAGGCTATTATTTTAGCGGATGTGGACTGTATAAATGTACTCAACCGTATTAACTTATTCAGTTGTTAATTAATACAAGTGGTATCAAACACCGATTTCGTATTATATTATCTTATCTAATTCTTTATACGGCGTACCAAACGTAGCCTTACAGTAAATATTACAATGTATTAACTATTAAAAATATATGTTAGGAGAGAAATTTTATTGAAACGAAGGTAAAAGGTGTACAAAGTTACTATTAAAAAGCATTAAGAGAACCCCTACAAATTGGAACCTGAAATAGTTGGAGTGTGGGTGGGTGAACACGACAGTCAAGCTATGTGAAAAGTAGAAAAGAAGTATTAAAATGGTCACCAAAATTTAAGATTTTTCTTCGGTTTTCATAAAGCACATAGATTGTGTATGAATCTATCAATGTGTTTGTTTGTGAGAAGTTGAGAACATGAAGGTAATGGATGCCTGACAAGTCCAGCCAAATGGTTTATGCCAGGAAATGGGTAATTATGCTTGAGATATTTTTAATGTTGAATTTTAAATTTCTATTTGTTTAAATTTAAGATTTAAAATTTTAGCTCTTGAAAATTTAAAATTTAAGATTGACTCTTGAAAAATTAAGATTAACCATCAAAAATTTCAAAGATAAAACATTCCGGTGAGATTAACGACAACAGAAAATGGGTCATAATGATTGGAGTCCTGAGAAATTTGCAGCACTAGTGGTGTATATACAATGACCAACATTCAATTTTCACTCTCCAGAAAGTTGGTAAGAAAAAATAGTGAAGCTGTTAATGTCACGGAATAATAGTGAATCTGTGACATCAAAAGTGCAGTTAAAAGATAGTAAAGAAAAAAAAGAACATAAAAACTTTGTTTAGGTGATTGTTTGTTTGGAATGAAAGTTGAATACCAAAAAGGGTGGTCTTCAAGGATTACTTTAGAAGTCACGCTTTTGTAAGTATGCTCTTTTTGGTTGATGGGTTTTGTTTGGTTGCCTAGAAAAGTGAGTGGGAAAGTGAAGTAAACTGATAATGTTCCTATGTGGATGGTGTTTGTTTGATTACCAGCCCTGTTCTGAATTCTGGAGAGAGTTCCATGTGGGGAGCAAAGCAGATCAGATCAGATGAGTCAACAGAATCAAAATCTTTGAAACAAAACTCATCATATCTGCCATTAAGCCCATTACCATTTTTCTGAAACCTCATCATATCAGCAAGCAGCAACCGAAAGTTTGCAACTTTTTAATTTCTCTTATATGGAAATGGGTAAGAAGAGTTCATGGTGTTTTGTTGTCCTAGTTTCTTCCTTGGGTTTCATTTGCTTTGTAAGCTGCTTTGAGTTGTTCCCTTTCCTTCTTATAATTTCAGTCTTGATTCTTCCAACTATTTTACTCCTCACCAACACAAGGAAAAAGGTGGGGTTGGATCAGAAACCAGCTGGGAATCTTCTCTTTGGCCAACAAAATCTGCTTGGTGAACAGGATCAAAAGTTGCTTTTAGCTCTGGAAACTACCCAGAAAAGTGATGAAAATGGTAAAAATTGTGGCTACCAAGTTGAGCTTTTGGATGTTCCATCAGAAAGTGATGAATCTAATTCAGTACCAAGTGAGAATATTGAGCTCAATTTTAGTTGTGATCACAATGTGGATGAAAAAGTTGAAATTTTTTATTGTTCATCAGTCTCAGTCTCTGATGATGATGAAGATGATGAAGAAAGCCTCATTGAAATCAAGCTACCAAGCAGTGAGGAAGAGCCAAAGCCAAAGCTGCAGGCAAATTTTGCAGACTCCATTTTCAGGCAACAAGCAGGTGTCAGAGAGATGATGATAGCAGAGATGAATGAGATGAGTGAAGAAGAAAATCTGATTGAGATTGACATTTCCATGGGTTCTATCAAGTGTCCAAGGTTTGAGATTGAAGCATGATTTTGCATATATTTCAAGAAGTCTAATTTTCATTTGAGTGTGTTTGCAGACATAGAGTATGACATCAATTAGGTAGCTAGGATATAGGCAAAAGTTCAGTATCTGAATTCTTTCCGTTACCAAATTCCTGTTTTTTATATATTGAAATCTTGGCATTATTATGACAAGGGAAAGGGATTGGTAAACTGTGTTTTCTCTTCCTTACAGACCCTTCAATCGATCACCATTCTTCATCATCTCTTTTTCAAAAGGCTCCATAGTAGTCAGATCTTTTTTACAGGCATAAGAACAATAAGGGTAATTTTTGGGGTGTAACCATACACGGCCGCCCTCAGGTTTTTTTTTTTATTGGAAAACAAAATATGGAATGGGGCATCCTTAGATGGATATCCCCCTGGGCGTGACCATAGGGGCTCCCACACGCTGAGTAATGTCCGCATTGAGCCATAGCTACTCGTCACAAAGGACGGACACATCACCGCAGCCCCACTGAAGGACTAGAAAACAAGAGCCGATGGGAGTTGATCATAGGACCTCCACCCACCATGTAACGACCTGTAAATTTAATTATTGAATTTTCATAAATTATTTTTGCAAAAAGACGAAATTACCCTTGGTTGTTAAGAGGCGTGAAAGTCACTTTTTGTTTCGAGACACTTTTGGTTGTGTTTCGGGTACCATTGCGTAGGTCTCGAACTCACGAGTACGTAGACAGGCGGCACGCTGAAAACGAAGTTCATGTGCGAGCGATGCGGGTCTAGAATGTTTAGGGGCATTTTGGTAATTTGGCATGGGTAGATATTTTAACCCCCAATCAGACCATATCTTCATCATTTCACTCTCTCTCTTCGCGAACTCACACCCAACCCGTGTACATTGAACCCAAAAACCCAAAATTCGAACTTCAATTCGAGGCAAGAACCTTCATTCTAGTTCCACTAATCGAGTTCTCCTCTTTCCCACGATCACAGACGTACCAACCATCGAAGGAGGCAGCCACGAGAGACACCGAACCGAGGAAAGGAAAATCGAGAACTTTCGATCGATTTTCCGGCCAACACAGGTATGGGTTTCGTGTTTAGAGGTTATCTCTGAGTTCCTAGGTTTGAGTAGATAGATTTAGACGTAAAATTAGTGAAAAATGGTTGAGATTTGAGGAAGTTAGTAAAAAACTCAAAGTCGGCCGGAAATGGGGTTTTCAGGCAACGGCAGACAGCGGCGCACGGCGGCGTGGTCGTCTTCTCCGGTGAGACTCCGACGAGGCTCCGACAATTGGGTCAGTTAGACGGGGCTGACGCGGCATGCCACATGGCAGCCATGTGGATGCCACATGTCAGCCAAGTGGGTGCCACCTGGCCACACAATCAGCAGTCAGTTGACTTAACGGTCAACTGACGCCGTCAAGGTTTGACGAAATATGTTGATGGCGTTAGCATATTTCGTCAAAAGTTAACAGAGTTATGACGGAACCCTAACACCATTAGTCTGGACGAAATATTCCGATTCCTTTGGGATATTTCGTCAGATTTGATGGAATATTCCGCCGTGAACAGGACATGGTGCGTGGCGGCGCTTGAGGGCGCGTGGCACGTGGCTCAGCCTTTCGCTAGCACGTGGGATTGGTTCTCGGGTCATGGCGACGTGTGTCAGCAAGCTTTCAACGTTTCGGATCTGTTGGCGTAAGTTTCAGGTTGATCGGATGTCGTCTAGGGGTAGTTTTGGGCGTCCGAAGTTGCTGCATTTTTAGTGAGACGTAAGCGGACCTCCCGGGGTTTAGGGAGTTTGGATGTAGGGTTTTTAATATTAGTTGGTAATCCTGATTATTACTTTTGATAGGCGATACTGCTCTGGGAACTTCGGAGGAGCCTATGGCTCGGGATTGAGCTGATATGGACGTGTGGTGAGTGGACTTTGGTTTCATAAATTATAATACATGCATAAAGGTATTTTGATATAATTGCTTATAACGTATTGTTACGTATTGTTTGGTAAATTTCTGGAATTTAGAAATTGTGCTAATAAATTATTACTGGACACGGGTATTCAACATTTCAGTGAAAGTGATGTTTTGGGATGTGGCCTGGTTTTTGGACTCTATTTTTATGTGGTTTTGACGTGATGGATATTGAGTCCATGATTTGGGTTTAGACCCGTACTTGAAATTTTAATGGATTTGGCAATAAACCGGGTTTTCAATGAATTTGGCTTAGGCCAAGAAACAAGGATTTCAAAACATGGATTTTGATTTTACTGTCCCAAAGGATCAAGGTTTTCTCTGACTGGCGTCGAGGGGTTTTTCTCCGTTAGATCGTTGAGGGTTCTCCGACGCTGGTGTCGAGGGGTATTTTCTTCACCGGGTCGTTGAGGCTGTCTATGCATAGTACAGGGTTCTGCACAACTCGAGGTATATCGGGTGTGTGGAGGGTTTTGAGCTACGGCTCGGGATTTTATTCTGAAACAGTAAGATATGTTTTGATATATTTTGTGTCCAGGTCGGTTTCCATGATTTAAACTCCTTTGAGGAGGGTTTTCAAAGCAGAATTGTGGACCACGGTATATTTTTCATTATTACGGATTTTCGTAGGTCCAACCAAGTGTTTTAGAAAAAGATGAAAATTCCAGTGGTTTTCGGATTTTCTATATATATTATGTTATATACAAGGGATTTTATGCTATGCATGCATGGTTTTACTCGTGGAGGGGGAAAAGGTAAGATTTCCTCGAAAATGATTTCTAAATGATTATTTTTGTCCACTCACAACTTTCGTGTTTTAAATCCCCTCCAGGTTGTTGAGTTGACGTGGGCATAATCCAGAGGCGGATGCATTAGAATTTCAGTTGCTCATTTTACCTAGACTTTTGAGTAGGATATTTAATTATGTAATTATGTATCCTACCTAGATGCTCTGATAACACTTTTGGGCTGATTGTAAAATTTCGATTACATCGTTGGATGGTTGATGTCTGTTGGAATTTGGAGTGCTATCTGATCCCTTGTATGACAGGTTGAAGACGGTTAACCAGTCCTTAGGGGAGATTCTGCCTTCGGCAGAATTCTCATAGTTAATTGTAAGGACTTAAGGGTGTTTTGGGAATTTCTTTAGGTTGTCAAACGGGAGCAGGGTTCTTCCTGGGTTTCGAGGGAGCAGGGTTCTTCCCGAGTTTCTAGGGGAAATTCGGGATGGGTCATGTCAATTTGGTATCAGAGCATTAGGTTTAAATTCCTGTAGACCGTACACCTAGTGTACAACTGATTTTTGGTATTGATGATTTATGGTTCTTTTCAGCGTAATGCCTCCGAGACGCGAGCCCCGTCAACGATCTGGAAACGATAAGGATACACATGAACCCGTAGTAGAGCCTGATTTGAGACAGACCCTAGATCAATTTGGTCGGGCTTTGACTACTGTGCTTCAGGGTAGGGTTACTACTGAGGTGTCTGAAATTGAGCGAGCCAAGAGGTTGGGGGCGACAGTATTTATGGGTGAGTTAGGCCCAGATAATGCAGATGAGTGGATTACTCGTTTGGAACGAGTCTTTTCGGTTTTGAGGTGTCCTCCGGAGGACAGGGTGCGGTTAACCACATTCCTTCTAGGTGGTCATGCGTACCATTGGTGGCATGCTTTGGAGCTGTCAGGCTGGGATGTCCATGCATATACCTGGGAAACTTTCCGGGAGCGCTTCCTTGAGCAATTTTACCCTCGCGCATACCGGGATGCTAGGGAGGCTGAGTTATTGCAGATACAGGGAGAGATGACGGTTGACCAATATGAGCAGAAATTTCTTGAATTGGCACACTTTGTACCGGTTCTGGTGGCAACAGAGAGGGATAAGTACCGAAGATTTGAATATGGGCTAAGAGGTGAGGTTCGGGCAGCAGTAACTGCTGTGGCTCATACTTCATTGAGAGCTTTGTCAGATGCTGCTGCCAGGGTTGAGTTAAGTTTTCCAGTTTAGTAGCAGTTTAGTGGCTCCAGGCGACGCTGGGATCGCTGGAATATCGGGGCCTCTAGTCAAGGACAATCCAAGAGTGGCAGTTTTAGTTTCAGATCTTCTGGGGGTGCGAGATCCAGCTCAGATAGTGGCGGTGCCGGTCAGGGACAGCAATCATCCGCTCAGTATAGCAGGGCTTCATGCAGTCGACCGGGAGACAGAGTGGCATACATGGTGAGACCGGTTGCTTCTTCTGCGGGGAGACTGGTCATTTCAAGAGGGACTGTCCATATCGTCGTCCGGGCAGTAGTTCCTTGGGCTGAGATGTCGCTGAACAAGGTCAGAGAGTAGCACAGACATCTGGTACTGCATCAGAGAGCCAGACCCAAGCTAGTGAGGCCAGCAGGGCCAGAGGGAGATATGGGGGTCGTGGTCGGTCTTTGGGTACACAAGCCCGAGTTTTTGCTATGACTTAGCAGAAGGCTTGAGCAGCACCAAAGGTGGTCACTGGTACGTTATCTATTTTTAATCTTGAAGCTCGTATTTTGATAGATCCCGGGGCTACACATTCTTTTATTTCTTAGGGTTTTACACTTTTTGCTGATAAATAGTTGTCCCCGATTGGTTGGGACATAGGTATTAGCACTCCTACCAGAGATATGTTAGTGGCGAATCTTGTGATATGTAGTTGTCCGGTAGTAGTGGGAGGTCATGAGTTAGAGGCAGATTTAATCCCCTTGGATATATATGATTTTGATGTGATTTTGGGGATGGATTGGTTAACCATGCACCATGCCTCCATAGATTGTTTCGACAAGAGGGTAGTTTTCTGGAGTCCAGGCTTGCCGGAACTTACGTTTCGGGGTGATTGTAGGGTACTTCCCTCAGGAGTGATATCGGCTTTAGCGGCTGAGAAATTATTAAGTAAAGGTTGTGAAGGCTATTTAGCTCATGTGTTTGATTCTCGGGATACTCCGGTGAGAGTAGAGGATATTCCTGTGGTGAATAAGTTTCTCGATGTATTTCCAGAGGATCTTCCGAGGTTGCCACCTCACCTGGAGATTGAGTTCACCAAGAGCTTCTTCTGGGTACCCAACCTATATCATAGGCACCGTACATAATGGCACCGGCATAATTGAGGGAATTGAAGACTCAATTGCAGAACTTGGTAGATATGAGATTTATTCGACCAAGTGTATCAACTTGGGGTGCATCGGTGTTATTTGTAAGAAAGAAAGATGGTGGTATGAGGCTCTATATCGACTACCGACACTTAAACAGGGTTACAGTGTGGAACAAGTATCCTTTACCAAGAATTGATGATTTGTTTGACCAATTAAAACAGGCAAGGTATTTCTCAAAGATTTACCTTCGATCCGGGTACCATCAGTTGAGGATTAGGGAAGGGGATGTCCCTAAAACAGCTTTCAGGTCACGCTATGGGCACTATGAGTTCATGGTGATGCCCTTCGGGTTAACTAATGCACCGGAAGTATTTATGGATTTGATGAATTGGGTATTCTTAAGGTATTTAGATTATATCTTGGTATATTCGAAGAGTGCTAAGGCACATGAGAAGCACTTGAGGTTAGTGCTGAATATGCGGAGGAAAAATCAATTATTCGCCAAATTCAGTGAATGTCAGTTTTGGTTGACCATTGTGGGATTCTTAGTTCATGTGATTTCTGCTGAGGGTATCATCGTGGATTCCCAAAAAGTTGAGGCAGTGGAAAATTGGGAGCAGCCAAAGACAGTGACAGAGGTGAGAAGTTTTCTGGGTTTAGCGGGATATTATCGGCGATTCGTAGAAGGATTTTCTACGATATCTGCTCCGTTAACTCGGTTGACTATGAAATGAGTCAAGTTTGACTAAGATGCTGGGTGTGAACAAAGCTTTCATGAGCTAAAGAAGAGGTTAACTTCTCCCCCAGTGTTAACCCTTCCAGATGATAATAGAGGATTTGAGGTGTACAGTGATGCATCATTGCGGGGTATAGGCTGCGTACTGATGCAGCATGGGAATGTGATATCTTATGCTTCCAATCAACTTAAACCCCATGAGTTGAATTACCCCACATATGATTTGGAGTTAGCTGCAGTCGTGCATGCACTGAAGATTTGAAGACACTACTTGTATGGAGAAACGTGTTGGATCTTTACTGACCATCAGAGTTTGAAATTCTTCTTTACCCAGAAAGATTTGAATTTGAGACAGAGAAGGTGGTTTGAACTGATAAAGGATTATGACTGTACTATAGAATACCACCCAAGAAAAGCCAATGTAGTGGCAGATGCCTTGAGAAGGAAGTCTATGGGTTCCTTGGCCTATTTGCATACTGTTTATATACTGTTGTTGGTGGAATTCCAAAGAGCGGGAATTATACATGACATGGATAGCAAGGGGGCTTTGTTGGCTAGCTTCCATGTGAGGCATGTCTTGATTGACTGATTATTGAGGCTCAACTCCAGGATCGTACTTTGTATGTTATTAGGATGGAGTTGGAGGTTGGGAACATGCATGATTATGTGATTAGGGATGATGGAGCCTTGGTTAAGGATGGCCGGTTGTGCGTACCAAATGAGCTAGAGTTAAAAAGAGAAATTCTTGAGGAGGCTCATAGTTCTGCTTATGCTATGCATCCAGGAGGTACCAAGATGTATCGTACTCTAAAGGAACACTATTAGTGGACTAGGATGAAAAGGAACATAACAGAGTTTGTGAGTAGGTGCCTGACGTGTCAGCAAGTAAAAGCAGAGAGGCAGAAACCATATGAGGCACTACAGCCATTACCTATTCCGGAATGGAAGTGGGATCACATTACGATGGATTTTATGTATAAACTTCCTAGGACTCAAAAAGGGCATGATGGAATCTGGGTAATTGTTGATAGACTCACGATGTCAGCACATTTCTTGCTAGTACGGGAAGATTATCGGATGGGCCAGTACGCCAAATTGTTTGTGGATGAGATCATACGATTACATGGGACTCCAGAGTCAATTGTTTCAGACATGGATCCTGGGTTTACTTCAAGGTTTTGGCGGAGTTTGCAGAAAGCCTTTGACACTACATTGCATTTCAGTACAACTTTTCATCCTTAGACTGACGGTCAGTCTGAGAGGACAATTTAGATTTTGGAGGATATGATGAGAGCTTGTGTACTGCAGTTTAAAGAAAATTGGGATTCACACATGTCCTTGAAGGAGTTTGCAACAACAACAACTATCAGTCTAGTATTGGGATGTCTCCTTTTGAGGTACTATATGGGAGACAATGCACGACACCGATATACTGGACTGAGGTAGGTGAGAGGAGACTGTTGAATCGGAGATTGTGTAAATGACAGAGGAAAATATTAGAATCATCAGGGAAAGGTTGAAGGCAGCT
This sequence comes from Oemleria cerasiformis, assembly GCA_037349345.1. Taxonomy (NCBI): domain Eukaryota; kingdom Viridiplantae; phylum Streptophyta; class Magnoliopsida; order Rosales; family Rosaceae; genus Oemleria; species Oemleria cerasiformis. The sequence goes on along the minus strand of JAZGTL010000009.1, from coordinate 1,118,384 downwards.
TAGGACTGCCAGAAATGCTATGCAGACCGAAGGATAAGAGATCTTGAGTTTGAGGTCGGAGACTGGGTTTTCTTGAAATTATCCCCATGAAAAGGAGTTGTACGTTTTGGTAGGCGAGGAAAACTAAATCCTCGCTACATTTGGCCTTATAAGATTGTTGAGAGGATAGGGCCAGTGGCGTACATACTTTCTTTACCCCCGGAACTGTCAAGGGTTCATAATGTTTTCCATGTATCCATGCTCCGGAAGTACCTATTCGATGAATCTCATGTATTGGAGGAGTAACCAGTTGAGCTGAGAGATGATTTGACTTTTGAGGAGCAACCAGTGCAAATTCTAGAATGGAAGAAAAAAGTATTGTGCAAAAAGACTATTCCTCTGGTTAAAGTGTTGTGGAGGAATCATAACGTGGAGGAGGCCACGTGGGAAACTGAGGCACTGATGCAGGCGCAGCATCCACACTTGTTCCAGTGATAGGTAAGAATTTCGAGGACGACCCGAAAATTAAATTATTGAATTTTAGTAAATTATTTTTGCAAAAAGATGAAATTACCCTTGGTTGTTAAGGGGCGTGAAAGTCAATTTATTTTTGGAGGCACTTTCGGCTGTGTTTTGGATACCGTTGCGTAGGTCTCGAACTCACGAGTTCGTAGACAAGCATCACGTAGAAAACAGAGTTCGTGTGCGTGAGATGCGGGTCTAGAATGTTCAGGGGCATTTTGGTAATTTATCCTCGGTAGATATTTTTACCCCCAATCAGACTAGATCTTCATCATTTCACACTCTTTCTCTCTCTCTTCTTGAACTCACACCCAACCCGTGTACATTGAACCCAAAAACCCAAAATTCGAACTTCAATTCGAGGCAAAAACCTCCATTCTAGCTCCACTAATTGAGTTCTCTTCCTTCCCACGATCACAGACGTACCAACCATTGAAGGAGGCAGCCGCGGGAGACACCAAACCGAGGAAAAGAAAACCGAGATCTTTTGATCAATTTTTCGGCTAACACAGGTATGGGTTTCGTGTTTAGAGGTCATTTCTGAGTTCATGGGTTCGAGTAGATAGATTTAGACGTAAAATTTGTGAAAAATGGTTGAGATTTCAGAAAGTTAGGAAAAACTCAAGGTCGCCCGGAAATGGGGTTTTCCTGCGACGGCGGATGGCTGCCCATGGCGGCGCGATTATCTTCTTCGACGAAGCTCCTGCGATTGGGTCGGTCAGATGGGGCTGACGTGGCATGCCACATGGCAGCCACGAGGAGCCACGTGGATGCCATATGGTAGCCACGTGCAGGCAACCTGGTAGCCATGTAGGTGCCACCTGGCCACACAGTCACCAGTCAGTTGACTTAACGGTCAACTGACGCCGTCAAGGTTTGACGAAATATGCTGACGACGTTTGCATATTCAGTGAAAAGTTAATGAAGTTATGACGGAACCCTAACGTAGTTAGTCTGGACGAAATATTCCGATTTCATTGGGATATTCCGTCAGATTTGACGGAATATTCCGTCAGAGCGACACAGTATTCAACCGTGAACTGTATAGGGCGCGTGGCGGCGCATGAGGGCCCATGACCAGCACGTGGCGTGTGGCCCGACCTTCCGCCGGCTCGTGGAGGTGCGTGGGACCAGTTCTCGGGTCACGATGACGCTCATCAACAAGCTTTCGACATTCTGGATCAGTTGGCGCATGTTTTGGGTTGATCGGACGTCGTTTAGGGGTAGTTTTTGGCGTCCGAAGTTGCTGCGTTTTTAGTGGGACGTAAGCGGACCTCCCGTGGTTTAGGGAGTTTGGATGTAGGGTTTTTAATATTAGTTGGTAATCCCGATTATTATTTTTTACTGGCGATACTGCTCCGGGAACTTCGGAGGAGCCTACGGCTCGGGATTGAGCTGATTTGGACGTGTGGTGAGTGGACTTTGGTTTTATAAAGTATAATGCATGCATAAAGGTATTTTGATATAATTACTTATTACGTATTGTTACGTACTATTTGGTAAATTTCTGGAATTTAGAAATTGTGCTAAAAAATTATTACTGGACACGGGTTTTCAATATTTCAGTGAAAGTGATTTTTTGGTATGTGGCCTGGTTTTTGGACTCTATTTTTATGTCGTTTTGACGTGATGGATATTGAGTCCATGATTTTGGGTTTAGACCCGTACTTGAAATTTTAATGGATTTGGCCATAAACCGGTTTTTCAATGAATTTGGCTTAGGCCAAGAAACAAGGATTTCAAAACATGGATTTTAGTTTCACTGTTTTACTGTCCCTGAGGATCAAGGTTTTCTCCGACTGGCATCGAGGGGTTTTTCTCCGTCAGATCGTTGAAGGTTCTCTGACACTGATGTCGAGGGGTATTTTCTCCACCGGGTCGTTGAGGTTGTCTATGCATAGTATAGGGTTCTGCACAACTCGAGGTATATCGGGTGTGTGGATGGTTTTGAGCTACGGCTCGGGATTTTATTCGGAAACAGTAAGATATTTTTGATATATTTTGTGTCCAGGTCGGTTTCCATGATTTAACTCCTTTGATGAGGGTTTTCAAAGCAGAATTGTGGACCCCGGTATGTTTTTCATTATTACGGATTTTCGTGGGTCCAACGAAGTGTTTTAACAAAAGACGAAAATTCCGGTGGTTTTCGGATTATCTATATATATATTATGTTATATACAAGGATTTTATGCTATGCATGCATGGTTTTACTCGTGGAGGGGAAAATGTAAGATTTCCTCAGAAAATGATTTCTAAATGATTATTTTTGTCCACTCACAACTTTCGTGTTTTAAATCTCCTCTAGGCTATTGAGTTGACGTGGGCATAATCCAGAGGCGGAGACATTAGAATTTCATATGCGCATTTTACCTAGACTTTCGAGTAGGATATTTAATTATGTAATTATTTATCCTACCTAGATGCTCTGATAACGCTTTTGGACTGATTGTAAAATTTCGATTACATCGTTGGATGGTTGATGTCTGTTGGAATTTGGAGTGCTATCTGATCCCTTGTCTGACAGGTGGAAGACGGTTAACTAGTCCTTAGGGGAGATTCTGCCTTAGGCAGAATTCTCATAGTTAATTGTAAGGAATTATGGGTGTTTTGAGAATTTCTTTAGGTTGTCAGACGGGAGCAGGGTTCTTCTCGGATTTCGAGGAGAAATTCGTGATGGGTCCTGTCACACCAAACCACATGGGAGTAAGCCTTTACCACTAAGTTCCCTTACAGCCACATGAGTTACAGTTGTTTTATAACACACCCACTTGGATGTTCACCAATCAATGATGGTTGTCGTAGAAGCAGAAATCAAACACGCTTGAAAAGTCTCCACGATCCCTACAAACAGCAAACAAAAAATAATCGAAGTCAAAGTTAAAGCCCTGAGGGGCTTGTTCAACCAAGAACGCTCCAATGCTTAAGTTAGCTTTGAGAGAGAAATTCGAAAGAGCTTTAGAAGCGAGGAATGAGTTACCTTGAAAGTAAAATGAGCTCCGCTATTTATAGGGAAACCTTGAGAGTCGCGGAGCATTCTGTTTGGTTGATGTATTTTGTTATTAATAAATAATTCTTTTTTAATAAAATATATTATTATTAACTAAATAATAATAACAATTAATTCTCTAGGAGAATATTATTATTATTGAGGACTTAACGCAATTAAATAATATATTTAGTTGGTAAATATATTATTTAATGTGTGGGTGTCGATAAACCGTTAATGTCATTACCAGGGGCAATTTGGAAATGATATGAATTATGAGCCACGTGACAGCTCCACAATTTTCGGGTGATTTTGGGTTCCACAAACGCCCCAACTTTGCTTAGAAATTCAAGGAATCCTACGAGATGTAGGTTTTTTGGTATTCGCAGTAAATCATGGTTGCCGTGTCGGCCTTTTGTCTGACATTGTTCTTGTGTCGAAAATTTTTCATTGAGTCCGGAATGTAACTTTGAATTGATGCAAATAAGCTTTGAGCTTTGAGCTTTGCTTCTTCAATTGAGCTCGACTTGTGGCCCAATAGAAATTAATTCACTCATTAATTTTAGGGTTTTCAATTTTTTTTTTTTGGTTTAGTGGGAGTTTGTAACTGCCATTTCCAAAAAACCAAAACCCGTTTCATTGCCTTGTCGTTGGTGACAAAGAAGAAAGAAAGGTGGACAAGTGTCTATTAATAATTAATTCACCCATTAATATTTTGGGTGAATAATCTCTATGATTTTAAAGTTAAGAGGGTCAAAAAGTTTCACTATCCACATAATTTTAGATTAGACAAATATAATTAAAGGTAAAAAATTATTTCGATTAGAAGAAATAATTAAGAAATCAAATGTGGAGGGGAAGAGGTGGAGAGAAATGTGGAGGGAGTGGGTAGTTACTCCTCCTCTCACAATCCTATTTATTTATTTTTTTTATACTTTGGATTTATTTAATTTCTCCTCATTTTTAAAATTTAAAACAATTTTTACACATACGTAAGCGAGTGCAGGGAGGCTAGTGATTATTTAAGGGGAGCCGTGAGATGTGGTTGGCACACCAGATGGAGGAGTCTTGGGCAAGGTGGAGAAACCTCCTTTTTTTTTTTGTTACAATGATGTTGGGAGTGGAGGATTACAATATAAACATTGGATATCGACCTCGTCATTTACAAAAATCGAATTCAAGACCTTTCACATAACGTGTAGAGAGAATTAACATTAGACCATAGCATTAAGTCGCTGAAATCTTCATTTTTTATTTGTTTATCAGGTGTTTGCAAGGCTGACATCAGGAGAATATTGATGTGATAAGAGCGAATGATTCGGTGTGGCGCGGGCGCACGCTTCAGGCAAGTGGGAGTCGGACCGTGAGGGGTGCGTTTGGCGTGGAGCGAGAGGCTGATGCCCCATTCTTTTTTTCTTCTCGACTCGTTTGGTGCAAGGTGAAAAAGTTTTTCCTTCCTTCATTGCTTTTCTGATGCAGAGTTGTAAGGCTTTTAATTGTTTTTTTTCTGCAAGTTGGAGGAAACGATGGGGTCGGCTGACGTCATTGCAAGGGAGAGCAGAAGGCAAGCCTTGAAGCAATTGGCGTGCGTGCGCACGGCTTAGCGGTTGGGGCGAGCGCCAGGCTGTTGGCTGGCAGTAAGGGAGGCTGAGCGCCTGGAGCATGAAGGAAGAAGAATCTTCATTCTTCGTTTCTGAAGCTTTTACTTCTGCCGTTGGTAAATTTGTAGTTTTCTATATATATATATAGGGTGCTGATGGATGACACACATTTTAGTCATAAATTTTGTTATAAATTTTCAATCAATAGATTTATATATTTTTAATAGTTAATATTAATCTGATTTGTCTAATTAAATTTTATTAATTAAAATAAATATAAATTTAAAAAGAAAATCTTCCAAATATTTAAATTAAATTCTCTCTCCTTTCTCATTAATTATTTATCCTTAATTATCTTAATCTCACTTTCTTCCCCAATAGACTTCTTCCTTCTCCCGCATCTCTTTTTTCTAAACCATTGATAAAATCCCAGATTTACACAGAAAAATATTAAGATTAAAAAACCTAAGGCCTAATTATTCTCTCCTTAATTTCTTTTTGTTTTGCTTGCACTCTGCAATTTCTTCTATTGATTGCGTTCTTCAATTTCTTCTATTGCAATTTGTTTTTGGCTTGCGTACTGCAGTTTTTCCGGAATGAAGAAAGAACTACAATTTCTTCTATTTTTATCGTGTTCAACCTTCTATTTTTTAATGGAATTTAAGATGCTATTTGAGGATTAACACCTCAAATTTGAAACTACAAAGAGATGAAAATTCTATTAATTTTCTTTTTTGGATAAACAAAAATGTATTAAAAGGGCCAAGCCCAGTGGAGAACAAAACAAACAGGGGAGAACCCCAAGTCACTGGAAGCCACCACAGGCGGAGGCAACCAAAAGGAACAAATTAAACCAACTCTAACTATCCAGAGTTATATCCCAACGCAAAGCAGCTGCTCGGTTGAAAATTCTATTATTATTGCTTACTTAAATGAATCTGTGAACAAATATGGGCAGAGGATTGAGATTGATGAAGATATATGATGAAGTGTTCTTGGTTTGAAGATGAAGAGAAAGGAGAGAGATTGAAAGTTGTCATAATTATTGAAAACAAAATATATTTATTACTATTTTTAGAACAATTATTACTTTTTGAATTTTTTTTTTATTTAAGAAACATTAAATCTCAACCATTGAAAGTGTTTTTAATCAAACGATTGAAAATTTGTTTCTAAAATATGGTGACATTGATCCGCCCCCATATATTACTGGTTCGTCAAATTTCAATTGATGGAGGAATGAGGTAGAACATTAAGTAGCAAGATAAAATATAAATAATATGAAAAATAATAAATAATATGAATAAGAAAATAATTGATAAATGAATGTTGGTTAAAATCATACTATGCAATTTTAAATAACTGAAATAAGATTTTATTAGAAATCTTACTTGAAGGTAAGTGATTGATTATAATTGGAGAAACTTATTGAAAGAAGTATGATACATGAATGCTGAAAAAATCATACTATACTAAATCAGTCGTTTGAAGTTTTTTTAACTCAAAGACTTGAGGGAATGAAAACTGAATGCTGAAAAAATGTTCTAAAATCATTCTACCTAAGACTACATGAGTTGCGTCCTTAAATAGACTTGGGAGGTTGGCTCAACTATGTTGATTGCGAAGTGAGATGTCTGACATTATTGGATGCCGAGTTGATTGCGGAGTGATTTGCGGAGTTGATTGCGGAATTATGTCTTCAAGTTGAGATTATTGGATGTCAGAGTCATAGATCTAACCGTTTTTTACTTTTATTGATGAATAGTAAAAAATCACTATTTATGAATAGTAAAAATCACTATTTATGAATAGTAACTTGTCTGATGGAATGATTTTTCAAACATAAAAACCCAAATCGTATGGATCTTGAGAATCTTGGAAATCTTCCCATCTTAACTTTGACAAAGGAGATAATTTTGGTTGACTGGATGAAGATGCTGCTGATCAATTGGGAGAGGCTGGTTCGTCTGAAATCTGTTCCTCTTCATTCTTCATTTGACTTGCTTGTAACATGAGCTATCTAGCTAGCTCTTGTATCTCTGATTTGGATTTTCCCTCAATTGAGAGAGATGATGAAGATACTCCTGAGACTGTTGGTTTTTCTAGCTTATTGACTGGAGGAAATTCTTTGTTAACCATTTGGATAATTCGATCGAAGTCAATCTTATCCCACCATTTTGTGTGGAATACTCTGACAACAATATCTGATTCAGTTTTGTATTCTCATTTGACTATCCACGACACCTTGTATTTTGCCATGAATTGCAACAGGCGTGAGTGTTGTTTTTTGGGGTAAACTTTGCTGAAATGCTTTACTATATCATGATGTTGATTGGGGATGACTTCCCAGGTGGGGCCGTGAGTGGTCCACCATTTTTGGAACCAAACTGGGAAGCTGTTTTTGAATTTTCTATCAAAGTTAACAAACTAATAGTGAGTAAAAGTATCATTTTGATGCAGGAACACATTGTACCATGCATCAATGTAATCGTAGTAAATGTATGGTACTTCTTCATTTCCTTTGGGGAAGTATTTGAGGTTGTAGGGTTTGGTTCCCCATTCTTGCTGATTGATGACTCGGAGGATGTAAATGGAATGGTAAAGTAATTTTGGGGGGTTACTTTTGTCATAAATGGGTTTAATACTAATGGATTATGTGTGGAAAATGATGGTTGTGTAATATTAGGGGGTTTTGGTAGGATGACTAGGGGCATAATGGTAATTGGGTGGAAAATAGGCCATGGCTAATTGGGAGGGTGATTTAAGATGACTGAAACACTCTTCAATGTAAAAGAGTGCATAACTGGTATTTTTTGCAAAATAAGGTGATGCTTGGGGTTTATAGTGGGTGACTGGTTGGCTAATGGCCTGAATTGATTGGTATGGATCATAGGATGTAACTAGAGCTGATTGGTAATTGGGACGTAATTGGCCACTTGTGGATCCAAGTGCTGTATATCTGTTGGTGAGGGTAACTGAGAGAGTTCTATAAGGAATGAGCCCTTGTGAAGAAGGGCTTTCTTATTTAACATTTTTTTTTACTGATGTTGGAGCCTTGCCAGTAGTTGATTGATCGGAGAGTCTTCTAGACTCAATCTGTATTTCCCTGCAGGAATTCCCTGGTAAGGAAATCAGGAATGCAATTTTGACTGCCTTGAATGTATTCGATGTCAAAATAAAAAATGCTTAATACGGATTGCCATCGGGCAAAATTCTGTTTTGATGCAATGTTTTTAACATCTTTTTCCAAAACATATTTTGCACTTTAACATTCAACACGAATTAAAAACTTTTGATTTAATAAATCTTCTTGAAATTTGCATATGCATAATACTATAGATAAATTTCTTTTTTAATAGTACTATAATTATTTTGAGTAGAATTCCAGGCACTTGAATGGAAACAGACAATTAACTCGGGACTGTTTGGATGACTTTTCTGTTTGAGAATACCTCTGTAACCAAGTTCAGAGGCATCAATTTCAACAATTTTGAAATAATTGACTGTTGGAATGCCAAGACATGGAAGGGCAATGATATGTTTTTTGATTTCTTTGACTATAGAAGTGTGGATATCTGTCCACGGAGTTTGGAGTCGCTCAAATAATGGTTTGCATTTTTGGCGAAGATTTTGATAGAATTCAGCGACATAATTCAAGGATCCAAGGAATCGCTGAAGTTGATTTTTGTCAAGGATTTTTTCAAGGAATTTATCAGCGAATTGGATGACTCTCTCAAACCAGGAGTAATTGTAGATTGATGAATATTATATCCAAGAAACCTAACTTTGGTTGAAAATTGTTTAATTTTTGGGGCTGAAATTACTAAACCGTTGTGTTTAATTGTTTGAAAGAAAGTATTAAGATGTTTCCAGTGTTCTTCAATGGATGATGAGAAAATGAGAACATCATCAATGTAGACAATGGAAAAATTACTAAGGGGATTAAATATGTCATTCATGATATTTTGGAATTCATTAGGGGCATTTTTTAATCGAAATGGTATTTAAGGCTTTAATCTCATTTTTATAGGTATTTACTTCTGCTTGGAGATCTTGGACTGTGACTGTTCTTTTAACTTTGTTGAATTTTTCAAGAGTTGTGCTGAGATTAATATTATTAGTTTTTGGTGTTGTTCAACTATTGGGGTTATTAAGGAGATATTTTAATTTAGTTAAATATTAAGTTTTGACTTCCGGATCATTTATTTGGTTAATTAATTCAATTAAAAGTTGTTCTTGTTGTTCTTGTTCTTCTTGTTTAGTAAGAACATTGATTGTTTTACTATTTAGGACATTGATTGTTTTACAACAATGATTGTTACAACCAAAATCTATATATGGAGAATCAGACGGTTGATTATCAGTATATGTGGTAGAGTGCGAGCTCCAATCATTATTTCTTTCTTCTTCATTTTCAGTAGAATCAATATTTCTTAATTCAAGAATTCTAATTAAGTTTTCCTTTTCTTTATCAGGAATTTGTAATTGATTAATAGTCTTTTTTACTTTGCAATCTCTTGCATAATGTCCTTTCTTATTGCATTTATAACAAGTAATTTCACTTTTATTTTTGGATTGTTTGTGAGGATAAAAGGGTTTTGTATATTTGTATTTTTTGTGATTGTTTTGATAGAATTTATCGGGTTTAAATTGGTTGTTTCTTTTGTAATTATGATATTTATTTTTTCTATGGTGAATTTCTTTTCTTTTATGTTTTTGTGATGGTGCAATGAAAGGTAGCCCATATTGTTCACAAAAATTACCCATTTCGTATTTTGCAGTTTTCTTTTCATTTTTTATTTGTTTACTTATTCTCATATCAATGCACATTTTTAAACCTTCTTGTTGGATGACACTTACTATGTTGCCATAAGTAAGTTGATCAAAGTTTATTATATTATTTCCATTACATAAAACTTGTCTAATTTTATGGGCTAATAAATTTGGAAATCCGTTAATAAATTTTTCTTTCCAAAACGATTGATTACAATCTTCCCTTAACACGACTCTTGATATAAAGACATCTTTATACCAGCATAAATCACTTAAGGTATGACATCTTAGGTTACTAAGTTGATCATGGAGCCTAGATGCAATGTTACTAGGTGTACCAATGAAGTGCTCAATTATTGGGAAGAATAATGTGTTAACTGCATCGGGAATTCCTAATCTGATAGTTTCGTCGAATAAGGGCATATCTCCTTCATCTTGTTTTACTGCTTATCGGATTTGTTGATCTTAAATCTTCTGTGAGATATTTGTCCCACCAGTTTTTCAACTTTCCTGTAAACGCTGTTAAGAAAAAGTCAACAATTTCTATTTGACTAAGATTGTGATTGGTGAGGTAACTGTTAGCAACCATCGACATGTGTTGCATTTTATTTAATATTTCTTGTTCTGATAAGCCATCTATATTTTATTCGTAGATTTAATCAGAGGAAACAGAAAATTGATTTTGGATACCTCTTTCTTCATATTGAAGATCAAGAGGAGTTGGCCAAGGATACCAATTTTTGGTGAGGCTAGTTAGGTTAACCTTTTTATTTGTGATACTGTTTACTTGAAGATTTTGAAAAGCTTTTTCTATTTGAGTTATTTGATATGAGTTTTCAGATTCAGACTCAGTGTTCGGATTACTAGTATGAGTACTTACTACGTTGACTGAAGTGGATTCTTTCTTTACCGATGATAATTCTTTTAACATTTGTTCAATTTTTTGAAGAGTTTGTGTTTTTAGACTGGTTCCTTGTTTAATTTCAGTAAGTTTAATTAAAGGTTGTTGTGGGGGTTGTTGGTCTGGGATGGTATCAATTTTGGTTTCAATTTTGTGTAATTGTTTTCCTATTGTGATTAAACATTGATTTATGTAGTTATTTTGTTTTACTACTTTTTTTATTTCATTTTCTTTAGAGATTTTGAAGGGTGTAACTTTTATTTGGGCATTTAATTGTTAAATAACTAAGGTTTCTACAGGGGGTGACTTGAAGAGGCTGTGGTGTTATCAGGTTTTTTCCAAATTTCTTTAGTTATTGTTTGTATAATTTTTTCTTTTTAATAGTGTTGTTCTACAAAATCAAAGAAGTATATTTCTGACTGGATTTGTAACATTAATTTTTTCCAAGCAAACCATACTGATTTCCTTTGTTCTGGAGTGTATTTTTATCGATATTGATTTCTTCTTTCAATATTGCTTTCAATATTAATGTCTTCTGTTAGGTGTTTCCAATTAATTTCAAAAGTTTGTGAGATGACTAATAATTGTGAGTCGAATGGTGGGTTTACTTCAAAGTCAGTTGTTGTAGGAGAAGTTTGTTTTTCTTCTTCTTCAATTTATTTAGTAGTGTCACTAGATTGGGCGTAACAAGGAAGACTTATTTGTGAAGTTGTTTTAATTCCTTTTAATTTTAATTTGGTTAATTCATTTTCTAAATCAGAGTCCCTTTGATTAGTTTCTTCAGTGGAGATTGATCCTGTGAAGGAATGTCTGGCAGGTTTGAAGGATTGACTTAGGTGTTACGTAACTAGAAGGGATGGAGGTTTAGGGTGATTTCCCAAATTAATTTTAACTGTACCATCACGATATTGTTGTATGTAATTAAGATTGCTTGAATCATTTTTAATTTGTTTTGGCTTATTTTCATTAGTTAATAACCAATTTGAGGGTAAATTTACATCTGACCATTTTATAGTGTGCGGGACTTTAATGTTTGCATCTTGATTGCTTTGAATTAATAAAGTTTTATCTCTTGGACTTTTACAAATGGCCTGGAAATTCATGTTGATTCCAGTGCATTTGTAATAAATACGGTATATCAAAGCCAAAGGTTGGACACCTTCTAAGACTTGATATCCACAAGTTTTAATATTTAAAGTTATTGCTTTTGAGATATGGGGATCACTTGAATTTACTGTGAGATCTGGAAAACAATCGAAATGAATCGAACCGTTTCACCTACTTTATTCAACGATGCTGAGTATACTATCATTGAAATTATTAAATCGAGCATCTTGAAGACACAAAAGAATAGAGGCATTAACACCTCTTCTTGTTAATGGTTTTACTGCAACTTGGATACATCCAATATGAATGTAATTGTGACCATCTTTTATATGTTTTTTAATTGATTCAAGATTAAATAATTGGCATGCTTCATGTTCATTACTTACAACATAAACTTGTTGAACTGTTTTGACCTGTTGTTCACTTTTAAAAGTATTTATTGACAATTTTGTTCTTGTAAATATTTTTATTGGGAACTTTAGGAACATTCCAATCATTAAAATCAACATTTTCATTTGATTGATATTCAAAATGTTCTTCATTAACTATGAATGGTATTGTATTAAGGCCTAATCTGGAAGAACTACTAGTTGAAGAATTTGATCTAAAAAGTCTACTCATTTTTACAGGTAATTGATTATCTAAGTAAAAGTTTTAGATTTCTGACCGTTGATTGACTGTCTAATACCGATTTTGCTTGACTCCTAGGGTGTTTCTACCTCTCCGCTCATGCCTCTCCTGGGACTTATTGTTTGGACGGGGCCTTACTGTTTGGTTTGGAGATTCACACCAAAAGAAAAGATAAACAAGTAATGGACAAAGAATAAACAACAATAATATCTAGAACAATAACTGAGATAACCAGCCACTTGGGCGGATGAATAGATTAATAGATGAATTAAAGAGCAAGTAAAGGGCAGATGAATAGAAGAATTAAAGAGTAAGTAGATCTCAACATTTACGACTCTGATACTAGTGGGGGAACAGATGGGGGAGGAGATGATTAGATCGATAAATGACTGGTTAGGCAAATTTCAATTTATTGAGGAATGAGATAGAACATTAAGTAGCAAGATAAAATATAAATAGTATGAAAAATAATAAATAATATGAATAAGAAAATATTTGATAAATGGATGTTGGTTAAACTCATAATATGCAATTTTAAATAACTGAAATAAGATTTTATTAGATATCTTACTTGAATGCAAGTGATTGATTATAACTGGAGAAACTTATTGAAATAAGTAGGATACATGAATATCACACTAATTGATATCTCAAGTATACTAAATAAGTCGCTTGAAGTTTCTTTTAACTGAAAGACTTCAGGGAATGAAAACTGAATGCTGAAAAAATGCTATAAAATGATTCTGCCCTAACTGAAGGAGATGCACTTCTTTAAATAGACTTGAGGAGGTTGACATGGCTGAGTTGATTGCGGAGGTGATTGCAGTCTTGAGCTGTCTAATGCTGAGTTGATTGTAGAGTGATTCGCGGAGATGATTTCGGTGATGAGTTGTCTCGCATTATTGGATGCCAGAGTCACAGATTTAATTGATTTGTCTTTTATTGATGAATTGAAAAAATCACTATTCTTGAATAGTACATTGTTTGATGGAATGATTTTGCAAACATCAAAACTCAAATCGTATGGATCTTGAGAATCATGGAGGAGGCCAGATTGTCCAGAATCTGTTCCTCATCATTCTTCATTTGGCCTGCCTGCAACATTAGATCTGGCAACCTCCTAGATTTCTAATTTAGTTTTTCCCTCTATTGACAGTGATGATGAAGATGCTTCTGAAACTGCTGGCTTAACTTCTTTTTTAACTGGAGGAAATTCTTTATTAACCATCTGGATAATTAGATCAATGTCAATCTTATCCCAATATATTGTGTGGAATAATCTGACCAAAATATCAGATTCGATTTTGTACTCCCACTTAACTATCCACGGCACCTTGTATTTTTCTAGGGTTTGGTTCCCCATTCTTGCTGATTGATGACTCGGAGGATGTAAATGGAATGGTAAAGTAATTTTGGGTTTGTCATAAATGGGTTTAATACTAATGAATTCTGTGTGGAAAAGGATGGTTGTGTAATATTGGAGGGTTTTGGTAGGATGACTGGGAGCATAAAGGTAATTGGGTGGAAAATAGGCATTGGCTAATTGTGAGGGTGATTGAAAATGACTGAAACACTCTTAAATGTAAAAGAGTGCATGATTGGTATTTTTGCAAAATAAGGTGGTGATTGGGGTTTAGAGTGGGTGATTGGTTGGCCAATGGCCTGGATTGATTGGTATGGATCATAGGATGTATCTAGAGTTGATTGGTAATTGGGGCATAATTGGCCACTTGTAGATCCAAATGTTGTATATCTGTTGGTGAGGGGAACTAGGAGAGTTCTATAAGGAATGAGGCCTTGGGAAGAAGGGCTTTCTTGTTTAACTTTTTTTTTTGTCTGGTGCTGCTGGAGTCTTGCCAGCAGTTGATTGATTGGGGAGCCATCTAGACTCCATCAGTATTTCCCTGTAGGAATTCCCTAGTAAAGAAATCAGGAAATCAATTTTGACTGCCTTGAATGTATTCGATGTCAAAATAAAAAATGCTTAATATGGATTACCATCGGGCAAAAATCTATTTTGATGCAATGTTTTTAACATTTTTTTCTAAAACATATTTTGCACTTTTACAATCAACTCGAACTAAAAACTTTTTATTTAATAGTCTTTTTTACTTAGCAAACTCTCCAAAAGAAAATCAATAATTTTGAAGAAGAATTAAAAAATGAACACTGTTATGATCTTCCCAAAGCCTTTTGGCAAAGGAAAAATACACAGTAAGACTTCTCTATATTAAGAATTTTAGGGAAACCAACATTCCAACAAAAGTACGCCCAATTCAAATGAGTCAAGAAATTATGGAATTTTGCAAAAAGGAAATAACATAATTACTCAGTAAAGGAATCATTCGACATAGTAAATCTCCATGGTCTTGTGCAACCTTCTATGTTCAGAAAAATACTGAATTAGAAACAGGCACTCCTCGATTAGTGATTAATTATAAACCATTGAATACTGTCCTAGAATGGGTTAGGTATCCAATCCCAAATAAGAAAGATTTAATTAACCGATTAAGCCAAGCCGTAATCTTTTAAAATTTTGAAATGAAAAGTGGATTTTGGAAAATTCAAATTCATGAAGAAGATAAATATAAACAGCTTTTGTCACACCCTTTGGGCATTATGAATGCAATGTAATGCCGTTGAATTACAAAATGCCCCTAATGAATTCCAAAATATCATGAATGACATATTTAATCCCCTTAGTAATTTTTCCATTTTCAACATTGATAATGTTCTCATTTTTTCATCATCCATTGAAGAACAATGGAAACATCTTAATACTTTCTTTCAAACAATTAAACACAACGGTTTAGTAATTTCGGCCCCAAAAATTAAACTGTTTGAAACCAAACTTAGGTTTTCTTGGATATAATATTCATCGATCCACAATTACTCCTATTGAGAGAGTCATCCAATTAGCTGATAAATTCCTTGATAAAATCCTTGACAAAAATCAACTTCAGCGATTCCTTGGATCCTTGAATTATGTCGCTGAATTCTATCAAAATCTTCGTCAAAAATGCAAACCATTATTTAAGCGACTCCAAACTCCGTGGACATATATCCACACTTCTATAGTCAAAGAAATCAAAAAACATGTCATTGCCCTTCCATGTCTTGGCATTCCAACAATCAATTCTCTCAAAATTGTTAAAACTGATGCCCCTTAACTCTGTTGCGGAGGTATTTTAAAATAGAAAAGTCATCCAAACAATCCCTAGTTAATTGTCTGTTTCCATTCAGATGCCTGAAATTCTACTCAAAATAATTACAGTATTATTAAAAAAGAATTTTATCTATAGTATTATACATTCGCAAATTTCAAGAAGATTTATTAAATCAAAAGTTTTTAATTCGTGTTGATTATAAAAGTGCAAAATATGTTTTGGAAAAAGATGTTAAAAACATTGCATCAAAACAGATTTTTGCCCGATGGCAATCCATATTATGTATTTTATTTTGACATCGAATACATTTAAGGCAGTCAAAATTGCATTCCGGAATTCCTTACCAGGGAATTCCTGTAGGGAAATACATATGGAGTCTTGAAGACTCTCCGATCAATCAACTGCTGGCAAGGCTCCTGCATCAGTCAAAAAAGAAGTTAAACAAGAAAGCCCTTCTTCTCAAGGGCTCATTCCTTACAGAAGTCTCCCAGTTACCATCACCAACAGATATACAACACTTGGATCCACAAGTGGCCAATTCTGCCCCAATTACCAATCAGCTCTAGTTACATCCTATGATCCATACCAATTAATCCAGGCCATTGGCCAGCCAGTCACCCACTATAAACCCCAATCATCACATTATTTTGCTAAAAATACCAGTCATACACCATTTTACATTGAAGAGTGTTTCAGTCATCTTAAATCACTCTCCCAATTAGCCAAGGCCTATTTTCCACCCAATTACCATTATGCCCCCAGTCATCCTACCAAAACCCTCCAATATTGCACAACCATCCTTTTCCACACAGAAACCATTAGTATTAAACCCATTTATGACAAAAATGACCCCCAAAAATTACTTTACCATTCCATTTACATCTTCCGAGTCATCAATCAGCAATAATGGGGAACCAAACCCTACAACCTCAAATACTTCCCCAAAGCAAATGAAGAAATTCCATACATTTACTATGATTACATCGATGCATGTTACATAGTGTTTCAGCATCAAAATGATACTTTTACTCACTCTTGGTTTATAAATTTTGGAAGAAAATTCAAAAGTAGCTTCCCAGTTTGGTTCCAAAAATGGTGGACCACTCATATCCCCACTTGGGAAGTCATCCCCAATCAACTCCAAGACACAATCAAGCATTTCAGCACAGTTTACCCATGGAGCAATACCCATGCAGTCCTCTTGCAATTCATAGAAAAATAGAAGGTGTCGTGGATAGTTAAATGAGAGTGCAAAATCGAATCAGATATTTTGGTCAGATTATTCCATAAAAAATGGTGGGATAAGATTGAAATTGATTGAATTATCCAGATGGTCAATAAAGAATTTCCTCCAGTTAAAAAAGAAGTTAAGCCAGCAGTTTCAGAAACATGTTCATCATCTCTCTCAATCAAGGGTAAAACTAAATCAGAGATCCAGGAGCTTGCCAGACAACTCATGTTGCAGGCAAGCCAAATAAAGAATGACGACGAACAAATTCCGGACAATTCGGCTTCCTCCAACTCATCAGCAACATCTTCGTCTAGTCGACCAAAGTTATCTCCTTTACAGAAGTTAAGATGGGAAGATTTCCATGATTCTCAAGATTCATACGATTTGGGTTTGGATGTTTGAAAAATCATTCCATCAGACAAGGTATTATTCATGAATTCTGACTTTTTACTATTCATCAGTAAAAGACAAATCAATTAAATCCGTGACTCTGGCATCCAATAATACGAGACAACTCATCACCGAAATCATCTCCGAGAATCACTCTGCAATCAACTCAACATCAGACAGTTCAAGACCGCAATCATCTCCGCAATAAACTCAGCCATGTCAACCTCCTCAATCCTATTTAATGAAGTGCATCTCCTTCAATTAGGGCATAATCATTTTAGAGCATTTATTCAGCATTCAGTTTTCATTCCCTCAAGTCTTTCAATTAAAAGAAACTTCAAACGACTGATTTAGTATACTTGGGATATCAATCAGTGTGATATTCATGTATCCTACTTCTTTCAATAAGTTTCTCTAGTTATAATCAATCACTTGCATTCAAGTAAGATTTCTAATAACATCTTATTTCAGTTTTCTAAAATTTCTAATTATGATCTTAACCAACATCCATTTTTCAATTATTTTCTTATTCATATTATTTATTATTTTTCATATTATTTATATTTGATCTTGCTACTTAATGTTCTATCTCATTCCTCAATCAATTGAAATTTTCCGAACCAGCCATTTATCTATCTAATCATATCCTCACCCATATGTTCCCTAACTGGTATTAGAGCCGTAAGTGTTGAGATCTACTTACTCTTTAATTCTTCTAGTTTTCTACCTTTTACTTGCTCTTCAGTTCATCTATTAATCTATTCATCCACCCATGTAGCTGGTTACTTCAGTTATTGTTCTAGATATTCTTACTGTTTATTCTCTGTCCATTACTTGTTTATCTTTTCTTCCGGTGTGAATCTCCAAACCAAACAGTACGGCCCCGTCCAAACAATAAGTCCTAGGAGAGGCATGAGCAGAGAGGAAGAAACACCCTAGGAGTCAAGCAAAATTGGAATTAGAAAGTCAATCAACGGTCAGAAATCTAAAACTTTTACTTAGATAATCAATTACTTATAAAAATGAGTAGACTTTTGAGATCAAATTCTTCAACTAGTAGTTCTTCTAGATTAGGCCTTAATACAATACCCTCCATAGTTAATGAAGAGCATTTTGAATATCAATCAGATGAAAATATTGATTTTAATGATTGGAATATTCCTAAAGTTCCCAATAAAAATATTTACAAGAACAAAATTGTCAATAAATACTTTTAAAAGTGAACAACAGGTCAAAACAGTTCAACAAGTTTATGTTGTAAGTAATGAACATGAAGCATGCCAATTATTTAATCTTGAATCAATTAAAAAACATATAAAAGATGGTCACAATTACATTCATATTGGATGTATCCAAGTTGCTGTAAAACCATTAACAAGAAGAGGTGTTAATGCCTCTATTCTTTTGTGTCTTCAAGATGCTCGATTTAATAACTTCAATGATAGTATACTCAGCATCGTTGAATAAAGTAGGTGAAACGGTTCGATTCATTTCGATTGTTTTCCAGATCTCACAGTAAATTCAAGTGATCCCCATATCTCAAAAGCAATAACTTTAAATATTAAAACTTGTGGATATCAAGTCTTAGAAGGTGTCCAACCTTTGGCTTTGATATACCGTATTTATTACAAATGCACTGGAATCAACATGAATTTCCAGGCCATTTGTAAAAGTCCAAGAGATCAAACTTTATTAATTCAAAACAATCAAGATGCAAACATTAAAGTCCCGCACACTATAAAATGGTCAGATGTAAATTTACCCTCAAATTGGTTATTAACTAATGAAAATAAGCCAAAACAAATTAAAAATGATTCAAGCAATCTTAATTACATACAACAATATCGTGATGGTACAGTTAAAATTAATTTGGGAAATCACCCTAAACTACCATCCCTTCTAGTTACGTAACACCTAAGTCAATCCTTCAAACCTACCAGACATTCCTTCACAGGATCAATCTCCACTGAAGAAACTAATCAAAGGGACTATGATTTAGAAAATGAATTAACCAAATTAAAATTAAAAGGAATTAAAACAACTTCACAAATAAGTCTTCCTTGTTACGCCCAATCTAGTGACACTAATAAATAAATTGAAGAAGAAGAAAAACAAACTTCTCCTACAACAACTGACTTTGAAGTAAACCCACCATTCGACTCACAATTATTAGTCATCTCACAAACTTTTGAAATTAATTGGAAACACCTAACAAAAGACATTAATATTGAAAGCAATATTGAAAGAAGAAATCAATATCGATAAAAATACACTCCAGAACAAAGGAAATCAGTATGGTTTGCTTGGAAAAAATTAATGTTACAAATCTAGTCAGAAATATACTTCTTTGATTTTGTAGAAAAATACTATCAAGAAGAAAAAATGATACAAACAGTAACTAAAGAAATTTAGAAAAACTTGATAACACCATAGCCTCTTCCAGTCATCCCCCGGTAGAAACCATAGTTATTCAACATTTAAATGCCCATATAAAAGCTACACCCTTTAAAATCTCTGAAGAAAATTAAATAAAAAAAGTAGTAGAACAAAATAATAACACAAATCAATGTTTGATCACAATAGGAAAACAATTAGACAAAATTGAAACCAAAATTGATACCATCCTAAACTAACGATGCCCACAAATACCTTTAATAAAACTTCAAGAAATTAAACAAGGAACCAGTCTCAAAACACCAACTCTTGAAAAAATTGAACAAATGTCAAAAGAATTATCATCGGTAAAGAAAGAATCCACTTCAGTCAACGTAGTAAGTACTCATACTAGTAATTCCAACACTGAGTCTGAATCTAAAAACTCATATAAAATAACACAAAGAGAAAAAGTTTTTCAAAATCTTCAAGTAAACAGAATCACAAATAAAAGGTTAACCCAACCAGTCTCACCAAAAATTTGTATCCTAGGCCAACTCCTCATGATCTTCAGTATGAAGAAAGAGGTACCCAAAATCAATTTTCTGTTTCCTCTGATAAAATCTATGAATGGAATATAGATGGCTTATCATAACAGGAAATATTAAATAAAATGCAACACATGGCGATGGTTGCTAACAGATAACTCACCAATCACAATCTTAGTCAAACTAAAATTGTTGACCTTTTCGTAATAGGGTTTACGGGAATGTTAAAAAACTGGTGGGATAAATATCTCACAAAAGATTTAAGATCACAAATCCGACAAGCAATAAAACATGATGAAGAAGGTATGCCCTTATTCGAAGAAACTATCGGATTAGGAATACCCGATGCAGTTAACACATTATTCTTCACAATAATTGAGCACTTCGTTGGTACACCTAGTAACATTGCATCTAGGTTCCATGACCAACTTAGTAACCTAAGATGTCCTACCTTAAGTGATTTCCGTTGGTATAAAGATGTCTTTATATCAAGAGTCATGTTAAGGGAAGATTGTAATCAACCGTTTTGGAAAGAAAAATTTATTAATGGATTACCAAATTTATTTGCCCATAAAATTAGACAAGTTTTAAGCAATGGAAATAATATAATAAACTTTTTTTTCTTTCCAAAAAGTCACTTATTTTATTAATAACGAACATATACACCAGCATCAATTGCTAAAGTATTAAACAACCAATCGGTTCCCAGTTCATCCCAACAATGAGAACCACCTACTCTAGTAACATAAGCCGCAACCAGATGCGTCGCCATGTTCGCCTGACGTGAAGTAAACACAAAATGGACACTCTGCAACTGCAAACCAAGCACCCGGATATCGAAAATATAACAATCCAGCTCTACCCCTCTAGGGCCCTTTCCAGTCAGGGCATTGACATGCTCTAAGTTGTCCGACTCAATCATGATCCGCTCATGTCCCTCCGCCACACACTGGGCTAAAGCACACCACACCGCTTCTGCCTCCGCCATCAGGCTCGACTGAAACCAAAAACCGCCATGACCCCGAGCTGATACCAACAAACCATAGCAATCTCAGATAACCCATCCGACACCACCACTCGCCGTTAACTTACTCCAGGCCCCATCACAGTTGACCTTCAGGACACCCAATCCCGGTTTCATCCACCGAAAGTTAGCAACCCTCACCCCCACGTCTGGAGGCCTTGGTTGCGAGAATTGGGCCGCCAAAACTAGTGCCCTCAGTTCCCGAAATTTAGCCACCCCCTATAGAAGACACCCAATTACCTCCCCTGGTGTAATCGTGGACCCCTCAAACACCAATTGATTCCTCCCCTTCCAAATTCGCCAGAGGCCAAAAGTCAGAGTCTGAAGCAATTCCACCCGATGGGGAAGTGATTTAAACTTAGCGGTCAACCCCTGCCATATTGTAGGAAAATCCCCTCCAACCAACCCGCCTATATCCAGCATCAAGGGATTACCAAACCAGAAGGCCCTAGCAAACGGACACTGGAAAAGAAGATGTATCTCAGTTTCATCATCACTCCCACAAACAGGGCAGACAGGATCCACCCCCATATGCCTCCTTACCAGATTGGCCCTAACGGCCAGGGTATCAGTGCAGCACCGCCAGATAAACTGCTTCAGCTTCGGGGGAACTTTCATGGACCAAATTTGACTCCACTGAAGCCCCTGGACAGGCATCGCACTAGAATCCCCTTCTCCCCTCCGGCCTAACTCACCATTACATTGGAGATGAAGCGCCACACCATAAGCCGACCGGACCGAATACACACTAGTCCTTGTGAAGTGCCACAGTAAACAATCACTCTTCCCCCAGCGGCTAAGGGGCAACCGTAAGATCATTTGCACCTCATCCGTAGAGAAACGCCGAATGGCAACCTCCTCCTTCCAGGTATGGGTATCCTGGTCAATCAGCTCCCGAACATAAAGGGGAATATCAGGATAAGCGGATATTACCTTAAAAGTATACGGAGTAGGCAACCACGGATCCCCCCCGAGTCTCGACCAATGCCCCATCACCAATACCCCATCTTAGGCCAGCCGTGAGAATCTTCCTCCCTTTGATAATACCTTTCCAGCCCCAAGAGGACCGACAACCCACACCAGCCTGGAGAAAACCCCCATTAGGATAGTACTTAGCACTCAAGACCCGAGCAAGGAGCAGAGGAGGATCATGAACAATCCGCCACCCAATCTTCCATAGCATTGCCAAATTGAAGCATTCCATGTCACGGAAGCCCAACCCAGTAATGGAAATAATATAATAAACTTTGATCAACTTACTTATGGCAACATAGTAAGTGTCATCCAACAAGAAGGTTTAAAAATGTGCATTGATATGAAAATAAGTAAACAAATAAAAAATGAAAAGAAAATTGCAAAATCTTAAATGGGTAATTTTTGTGAACAATATGGGCTACCTCCCATTGCACCATCACAAAAACATAAAAGAAATGAAATTCACCATAGAAAAAATAAATATTATGATTACAAAAGAAACAACCAATTTAAACCCAATAAATTCTATCAAAACAATCACAAAAAATACAAATCTACAAAACCCTTTTATCCTCACAAACAATCCAAAAATAAAAGCGCAATTACTTGTTATAAATGCAATAAAAAAGGACATTATGCAAGAGATTGCAAAGTAAAAAATACTATTAATCAATTACAAATTCCTGATAAAGAAAAAGAAAACTTAATCAGAATTCTTGAATTAAGAAATACTGATTCTAGTGAAAATGAAGAAGAAAGAAATAATGATTGGAGCTCGCACTCTACCACAAATACTGATAATCAACCGTCTGATTCTCCATATATAGATTTTGGTTGTAACAATCTTTGCTGTAAAACAATCAATGTCCTAAATAGTAAAACAATCAATGTTCTTACTAAACAAGAAGAATAAGAACAACTTTTAATTGAATTAATTAACCAAATAAATGATCCGGAAGTCAAAACTCAGTATTTAACTAAATTAAAAGATCTCCTTAATAACCTCAATAGTTCAACAACACCGAAAACTAATAATATTAACCTCAACACAACTCTTGAAAAATTCAACAAAGTTAAAAGTACAGTCATAGTCCAAGATCTCCAAGCAGAAGTAAATACCTTGAAAAATGAGATTAAAGCATTAAAACAGCAAAACAGCAAAATCGAGATATAATACAAGATGTGGAAACACTAAAATCAATCCTTCAAGTTCAACAAATCACTGAGGAAGAACGTCAAAATCATGAAGCCTCTCTCCTATGTATTAACCGATTAGAAATCAGAAAATGGTACTCTAAATTAACCATTAGAGTTAAAGATTTTGAATTATTCACCAACGCATTAATTGACACATGAGCAGATCTAAACTGCATCCAAGAAGGATTACTCCCAAGTAAATATTTTGAAAAAACATTTGAAAATTTAAGAACTGCCAAATAATTACGAAATTCCTAAAGCTCACGTCTGTCAAATAATGTTTGTTTCAAAACTTATTTTATCTTAGTTAAAAAATTTACTAACGAAGTAATTCTTGGTCTACCCTTCATTGCTCTGTTGTACCCATTTACGATAGAACATGATGATATAATTACATACCCCATGGGAGAAAATGTCAAATTCTCTTTCATAGCAAACCCGTCAATAAAAGATATTAGCACTTTGCAAGAAAGTGCTATCTCTAAATCAATAAACATGATCAATTGCAAAAATTCTCAAATTAATTACTTATTAGATGAAATTAAACACCACAGAATTGCACAATAATTAACCAATAAAACTCTTCAACAAAAAATCAATAATTTTTCAGAAAAATTAAAAAATTAACCTTGTTCTGATCTTCCCACTGCCATTTGGCACTGGAAGAAACACACAGTTAGACTTCCCTACATTAAGAATTTCAGTGAAACAAATATTCCAACAAAAGCACGACAAATTCAAATGAGTCAAGAAATTATGGAATTTTGCAAAAAGGAAATAACATAATTACTCAGTAAAAGAATCTTTCACCATAGTAAATCTCCATGGTCTTGTGCAGCCTTCTATGTTCAGAAAAATGCTGAATTAGAAAGAGGCACTCCTTGATTAGTGATTAATTATAAACCATTGAATACCATCCTAGATGGGTTAGGTATCCAATCCCAATTAAGAAAGATTTAATTAACCGATTAAGCCAAGCCATAATCTTTTCAAAATTTGACATGAAAAGTGGATTTTGGCAAATTCAAATTCATGAAGAAGATAAATATAAAACAACCTTGTTCACACCCTTTGGGCATTATGAATGGAACAGAATGCCATTTGGATTAAAAAATGCCCGTAGTGAATTCCAAAATATCATGAATGACATATTTAATCCCCTTAGTCATTTTTCCATTGTCTACATTGATAATGTTCTCATTTTCTCATCATCCATTGAAGAGCACTAGAAACATCTTAATACTTTCTTTCAAACAATTAAACACAACGGTTTAGTAATTTCTGCGGAAAAAATTAAACTGTTTCAAACGAAAATTAGGTTTCTTGGATATAATATTCATCAATCCACAATTACTCCTATTGAGAGAGTCATCCAATTCGCTGATAAATTTCCTGACAAAATCCTTGACAAAAATCAACTTCTGCGATTCCTTGGATCCTTGAATTATGTCGCTGAATTTTATCAAAATCTTCGCCAAAAATGCAAACCATTATTTGACCGACTCCAATCTCCGTAGACAAATATCCACAATTCTATAGCCAAAGAAATCAAAAAACATGTCATTGCCCTTCCATGTCTTGGCATTCCTACAATCAATTCTTTCAAAATTGTTGAAACTGATGCCTCTGAACTTGGTTACGGAGGTATTCTCAAATAGAAAAGTCATCCAAACTGTCCCGAGTTAATTGTCCATTTCCATTCAGGTGCCTGAAAATCTACTCAAAATAATTATAGTACTATTAAAAAAGAAATTTTATCTATAGTATTATGCATATCCAATTTCTAGAAGATTTATTAAATCAAAATTTTTTAATTCGTGTTGATTGTAAAAGTGCAAAATATATGTCGGAAAAAGATGTTAAAAACATTGCATCAAAACAGATTTTTGCCCGATGGCAATCCATATTATGCATTTTTTATTTTGACATTGAATACATTCAAGGCAGTCAAAATTGCATTCTTGATTTCCTTACCAGGGAATTCCTGCAGGGAAATACATATGGAGTCTAGAAGACTCTCCGATCAATCAACTGCTGGCATGGCTCTAGCATCAGTAAAAAAATAAGTGAAACAAGAAAGCCCTTCTTCTCAAGGGCTCATTCCTTACACAACTCTCCCAGTTACCGTCACCAACAGATATACAACACTTGGATCCACAAATGGCCAATTATGCCCAAATTACCAATCAGCTTTAGTTACATCCTATGATCCATACCAATCAATCCAGGCCATTGCCCAACCAGTCGCCCACTATAAACCCTAATCATCACCTTATATTGCAAAAAATACTAGTCATGCATTCTTTTACGTTGAAGAGTGTTTCAGTCATCTTAAATCACCCTCTCAATTAGCCAAGGCCTATTTCCCCCCAATTACCATTTTGCTCCCAGTCATCTTACCAAAACCCTCCAATATTACACAGCCATCCTTTTCCACACAAAATCCATTAGTATTAAACCCATTTATGACAAAAGTGACCCCCCAAAATTACTTTACCATTCCATAATTGCATTAAGTGTTGAGATATATATATATATATATATATATATATATATATATATATATATATATATATATATATATATATATATATACTAGCCTCCTATAACCGTTTATGCGTGTGTAATTTTTTTTTTATTTTAAAAAGGAGAAATTAAAATAAATCCAAAAATATAAAAAAAAATAATTAAAAAGGAATTAGAGGGAGGGAGTAACTACCCACGTCCTCCACTTAAGTTTTTATTATTTATTGATTAAAAAAATTGTTTATTATTTAAAATTTTAATTAAAATATATGATTTTACTATTTTGTTCATGTTTTTTAAATCATAATAAGGGTATTTTCGTCCAAACAAATTTGGTGAAGCCTTTTGACTTTCTTGGTTTTATAATAATAGAGATTATAAATATAATTCATATATAATTTATATATTTTTTTAGAAACTAATTTAAAATTGTTTCTTTTTGCAATCTTATTTTTTCGATGATTCCGGGAACTATGGGAGTTCAATCGCGATGATTCAATTTGCAATGCGCTCTATTTTTAGAGACGATATTTTCAAGATGCATGAAGGCATACTTTCGGTGAAATATCGAAGAACACACTTTGTGGGAATGTAGAAGCTTGAAAGTCCCTCATGTGGCGTGCATTGGTCCATCTTGTGGCGTGCATTGCTTCATCTTGTGGATTGCATTGCTTCATCTCGTGGCATGCATTGCTCCTTCTTGTGGCGTGCATTGCTCCGTCTTGTGGCGTGCATTGCTCCATCTTGTGGTGTGCATTGCTCCATCTGTGTGGCAAGTCGTAGCATTGGCAGCTATCTGAGAGGCTTTCGGCTGAAATCAACAAGTTAAAGATGATGTCAGCAGGATCCCATGTGTCGGCTGCTCTATGAAGAAAAGCTTTCAGCTGACGCCACCTATTGCAGTACTGACGTCAGCGTGGCTTGAATCCTCCAACACATGTGCGAAGATAGACGGCTGGGATATGGGGTCTGCATACGTTCATCCATGCGAGTGGCAACTGTGGCGGGTCCCATATGGCAAGGTACTATTAGTTAGTGTCTGAAGAGTGGCTTTCGGCTGATGTTAGCTTCGCATGGCTGATGTTGGTGTGGCATGTGAGCTCCTGACACGCTTGAGAATTGCCACAGTGCTCGATTAGATTTCCCCTAGCGCGGGGTTAGACTTATTCCAACGTTGGGTGAGACTTGACCTTGAAGGCCCCATTGAGCTTGAGACGGGGTGGTAACAAAGTGGGACTCGATATTGGAGGATTGGACATGCCCCGTGTGAAGGCTGTGACGTAATACTTCATTGTCATAGCCCAGTGAGGGAGGATAGCAAGTGCATGTCTTCAAGTTGTTCAGCTAAAGGCACCAAAAAGACCTCCATGAAGTTGGAGGTTAATGCAAAAAGTTTCCAGAGTGGCTGACCAATTGAAGGAAGAGAACTTGGAAGTTCCATACATAGAGGCGAGGTTGACACACTTAGTGAAAGTGTCGAATCCATCGCCTTTACAAGAAACAAGGAAAGTGGTCCTTGAACTCAAGGTGAGTGGCGTGAAGAGACAAAGTTCCAAAGCTGCAGTCGCCGTTCAAGATGATGTCGAAGCTTTCCTTGTGAAGCCTTGTGGTGCCAAAGTGAGTAGAGCTAAAGTCGTTTCCCTCATTGTTCCGGGGAGGAAGATCAAGTTCATGGAGCTTCAAATAATTGGTGTCAATGTTAAACTCTAAAAGTTGAAATTTGAGCCGTATTTGCCATTGTGTGCCCCCAAACATCGCATCAAATTAAAGACTATGCTTCTTCAACAAGTGTCAAAACTTGAAGACTCCGTGGGAGATTTGAGGCGGAAGTTTCTTGTGGAAAATTGCAATGAATCAGGATTGTGTGAGTAACGAATCCATGGTGAGCCTCAGAAGAGATGTGTCATGCCTCGGAAGAGATGTCTCATGCATCGAAATCTTGTGGCCAGCTTGTTCCTTCCAACTTAGTAATTCTTGGGATTTTTTCTAAGTGTTGGAACATTGGTTTTTTTTTTTTTTTTTTTTTTTTTTATGGAAGAAGAGATTTATTGGTTATTCAAATGCCCTCGTTGTATTGCCATGAGCATCCAAAGATAGCACTTTGACTCCATTTGCCCCTCGGAGAAGGGCTTCGTTTCGCCTTCCAGAGAAGGGCTTTGCATTGCCTTGAAGGAAAGGCTTTTGGCCTTTTCAAATGTCCCATTGCGGCCTTGGGCATTCGGAAATGGGGCTTTGATTCAACTTGCCTCTCATAGGAAGGCTTGGCTTTGCCTTCAAAAAAGGGATTTTGCTTCTCGGAAGAAGGGTTGGAGCGCTTCCCAAGGGAAGGCTTGGAATGTTTCCCGAAGGAAGTCTTAGAGTGATTCTCGGAGGAAGGCTTGGAATGTTTATCGGAGGATGGCTTGGAGTGCTTCCTGGAGGAAGGCTTGGATTGCTTCCCAGAGGAAGGCTTTGAGTGCTTCCCAGAGGAAGGCTTTGAATGCTTCCCCGAGGAAGGCTTTGAGTGCTTCCTAGGGGAAGGCTTGGTTGCTTCCTGTGAGGAAGGCTTTGAGTGCTTCCTGGAGGAAGGCTTGGTTGCTTTTCTGAGGAAGGCTTGGAGTGCTTCCTGGAGGAAGATTTTGAGTGCTTATGGGATTAAGGCTTGGTTGCTTCCCGGAGGAAGGCTTGGATTGCTTCCTGGAAGAAGGCTTTGAGTACTTCCGAGAGGAAGCTTTGAGTGCTTCCCAGAGGAAGGCTTTGAGTGCTTCCTAGAGGAAGGCTTGGATTGCTTCCCGTAAAAAGGCTTGGATTGCTTCCTAGAAAAAGGCTTTGAATGCTTCCTGGAGGAAAGCTTTGAGTGCTTCCCGGAGGAAGGCTTTGAGTGCTTCCCGGAGGAAGGCTTGGATTGCTTCCCGGAGAAAGGCTTTTAGTGTTTCCCGGAGGAAGGCTTTGGCAGTTCGCGGGGCGAAGGCATTGACGCTTCGAGGGGCGAAGGCATTGACGCTTCGCGGGGCGAAGGCATTGACGCTTCTCGGGGCAAAGGCATTGACACTTCGCGAGGCGAAGGCATTGGCGCTTCGCGGGGCGAAGGCATTGGCGCTCTGCGGGGCGAAGGCATTGGCGCTCCGCGGGGCGAAGGCATTGGCGCTCAGCGGGGCAAAGGCATTGGCGCTCCTCGGGGCGAAGGCATGGACGCTTCGCGGGGCGAAGGCATGGACGCTTCGCGGTGCGAAGGCATGGATGTTTCGCGGGGCGAAGGCATGGACGCTTCGCGGGGCGAAGGCATGGACATTTCGCGGAGCGAAGGCTTGGACGTTTTGCTGGGCGAATGCTTGGACGCTTTGCTAGGTGAATGCTTGAATGCTTTGTGGGGCGAATTCATGGACGCTTCGCGGGGCGAAGGCTTGGTTGTTTGTGCTCTAGATGCAGGCGATGGGGGTGCAGGAGTTA
Source organism: Oemleria cerasiformis (assembly GCA_037349345.1). Lineage (NCBI taxonomy): Eukaryota > Viridiplantae > Streptophyta > Magnoliopsida > Rosales > Rosaceae > Oemleria > Oemleria cerasiformis. Next base: position 1,089,025 of record JAZGTL010000009.1, on the reverse strand, counting down.
ATAGGACAGGAAAGGTTCTGATGCCAACAGCGGGAGTCGGTCCCTGTGTCTCGATGGTTGCCATTACCGTCACTTAGCATGTCCCGCATGGGAGAATGGCTAGATGTTCATCCTGGTTCTCAGTGTGCATCTCGCTCCCAGCTTGAGCTGTAGAGACGAAAGTAGCAGCTCTGGAGGAACGAATTGGTTGTTGTGTTCTTACCATGATATGAGCGATGAAAGACGTTCAAGAACGATGAACGAAGTTCAAGAACGATGAACGAAGTTCAAGAAAGATGAACGAATTTTGAAGTTTTTGAGAAATATTTAGAGAGCACTCCTTAAGTATTTCTCAATTCGGCTCTCAATGAAAGCACCAATTGTTGAAGCAAAAATCAAACACGCTAGAAAAGTCTCCATGATCCCTACAAACAGCAAACAAAAACCATTCAAAGTTAAGGTTGAAGCCCCGAGGGGTTTGTTCAACCAAGAACGCTCTGATGCTTAAGTTAGTTTTGAGAGAGAAATCCGAAAAAGCTTTAGATGTGAGGAATGAGTTACCTTGAAAGTGAAATGAGCTCAGCTATTTATAGGGAAACCTTGAGAGTTGTGGAGCGTTCTGTTTGGTTGATGGATTTTGTAATTAATAAATAATTCTTTTTTAATAAAAGATATTATTATTAAATGTATAATAATGAAAATTAAGTCTCAAGGAGAATATCATTATTATTGAGGACGTAACCCGATTAAATAATATATTTAGCTGGTAAATATATTATTTAATATGTGGGTGTCTGTAAGCCGTTAATTTCATTATCAGGGATAATTTGGACATTATATGAATTATGGGTCACGTGGCTGCTTCATAATTTTCAGGTGATTTTGGGTTCCACAATTGTCTAGTTAAAACTTTGCATAGAAATATCTAAGTGAAGGGAAAAGAGTACAACTTTGTTATTTCATTAACTATGGTGTCGGACGCGCTAATTGTTGCCTCATTAAAACCTTGGTAGGGAAAACTCAGTGGGATATGAACCTAGTGGAAAGAAAATTTTTACGTCGCGTTTTTATCCTTTGTGTAGAAATTTGACGGATGCTCCCTCTGATAACGACAAACTTCAATCTTGATTTGATAAGTTAGCGAGTAATGATCTTGTATCTATCTTTTGCAAAGTGAGCTTTAATAGGAGGACTTTTTTTTATCCCGGGTTAACGCCAATGTGGCTCTCTCTCTCTCTCTCTCTCTCTCATGAGGCGGAAATTTTTCTCTAATTTTGAGGTGGGGCTCCTCCAGATCTCCACCGACTGGTGGTTGATCTGTGAGACCCCTGCCTCCCCCCACACTTGTATATTCTGCCTCTCCCCTTCCCTCTTTCTCCTTTTTCCTTGATTCAAGACCTCTCCATATGTCTGGGTATATACCTATGGGGAGTTCTTGCTTTCTCCCTTAGGTGTACTCTCAATGTCTACAATTTATTTAGGGTGTACAATTTATTTGTGGTATACTTTGGTGAGTTCTAATTACTTTCTCCCTGGGGTATACCATAGTAAACTTGTAATGTTTCTTCCTATTAATCCAAAGTTAATATTTATTTACCAAAAAAAAAATGAGCTTTAATAAATATTAAGAGGTTTCATTCATGTTGAAAATACATAAATAAATATATATAGAGGCTATTTTAAGATAAGCCAAAAATGGTTGGAATCAATTCATAGTTGGATGTCTTGAATCAAGATATTGATTACTTGATTACAGCAATCAAGCACTGATTGATTATTGATGAGTGATTTATGTAATCACAATTTCCATTAGCTTGATTGATGAGTAATCAGATTATATTGTCATGTATTCCTTCTTTGTATCTGATATTACAACAATATAAGATATTAATATAAATGAGCTCAAATTATACTTGTAAGAGATCAGATCTTTGAGAGATGATTTGAGATAATTAGCCTTTCCAAATATATATATATATATATATATATATATATATATATATATATATATATATATATATATATAACAACTTCATAGGCTCATTAAGGGTCCTAGTGTCATGACCTTAAGCTTTTGAACACGTTGAAACATTTTTTGAATTTGAATTCATTCAGCCAATTAATTTAAATAACATGTAAGTACTATTTAAGTACTGCTTTGAGCTAAGCAAGTCCTTACATGGTTCTCATCCAAAAAACCTTAACCTCCGTTTTCTTTCCTTTCTGTCCTAAAGAAAAAGAAAACTAAGGGGGAGGAGGGAGAATATATCTTCTTCCCTCCTTCCCTCAATTGTTTTTTCTCTTTTTCTTTTGGATTAGTAATAAGAGTCATTTTTTGGTGAATGTATGGTCTGAGCCATGCTCATATTTGAGGTGTCCATCATGTCAATTTGCTATTTTTTTCAATCCATCCCCTTACCCAAAATATTCTTTTAAATTTTTTTTTCCTAAATCTTGTTTAACTTGCTGTTGGAGGATTTTGATGTTGACACGACCCGTCCTGCACAATAAAGTATAAAATATGATTTAGTTAATTAACCGGGAGTTACGGGTTAGATTAAAGTATGGATTTGGGCCAAACACGAAGATGGACCTTAGGAAGGGCCAAAAGAGGGTTATTGGATTGTGAATAAGAGTTTGAATTGCAAAAATGACCATTTTGCCCTTGAGATTCCCAAATGTCCGAAAGTCATTTTTCGATCAAGAACTCTTTTTGGAAGTTTCTTTGCACCATTATGTAGATCTTGAGCTTATGAGTACGTAGACAGTTCGCACGCAGAAATTGGAGTTCGAACGAGAAAGTTACGGGTCTAAAACGGTTGGAACGTATTGATAATTTCGAAAAAGTTTAAATTATAAAAGTGGATTTCTCTCTCCTCCCCTCATTAGTCTGTCTTTTTTCTCTCTTGCTCTCTCTCTCTCTCTCCTTCCCGTGATTTTTCGCAGAAAATACCCCCAAAATGGCCTCACAACCGCCACCAATTGGTGGCAACCCAGACCACCACTCTACCACTATCTTCTTCATCTCTTTCTCACGAACACAACCGTTCCATCGATCGTGGCTATCGACCACCGTAAGCGGTGCAACGAGCGACGAGCAAAAATGGGTTTCACGGCTTTAGAGGTGATTTCCTGCCGACATAGTTAAAATCTCAGACTTTGGACCTCATAATTGGATTCCAGGGATCGAGTAGATGAGTTTAGAATATTGGTTTGTGATTTTTGGTTGAGATTTAGAGAAAAGAGAAAAAGCTTGAAACCGGAAATCAATGGCGGTTTATGGCCAGGCATCGGCGAGTCTAGGAAGGGGCCAACTGAACCCCACAGTCGAATCCCTTAGCACACCTAGGGCGCGTGAGGGCTCGTGAGCCCCACTCTCGGCTCCTGGAAATTTGTGTCGTATGTAGTTCGATGTTTCGGAGCCGTTGACACAGGTTTCAGGTCAATCTGAGTTCGTTTGGGGGATGTTTAGGATAGTTTTTAGTCATTTTAAATGTGTTTTAGGGAGCAAGTGAACTTTCGGGATTAGGGAGTTAGAAATAATAGTTTAAATAATTTTTTATTAATATTAATTGCCCTATTTACGAGGCGTTATGGCATTGGAGAGTCCGAAGAGCCGTATGGATCTAGACGAAGCTCGTGGGAACTTCCAGGAATGAGTGCCTCAAAGTATGTGCAATAGTGGATCCTATTAGGTGATTTCTCCTCGACGTATTGTTTTAAAAGAAGGTTTGTGGATACGAGGAAGGAGTCACGTGATGATAGCTCTGACACCACCTGTGAAGGGTGTAACAAGGTAACAATCGGTTTAAACATTTGATATTTTAATTATGATCATCATTTGTTTGAATTATGCTCTGGGTTGTCCGCTGTTATGGTGAAACAGTAATTTAGTGGTTACTATTTTACCTTTCACTAAACAGTAATTTAGTGGTTACTATTTTACATGTCTAGGTGTCGGCCAACACCCGATGAATCCGGTATCCTATTGGACTTCAGAGGCGGGGTGTAACAATTAGTATCAGAGCGTGATTTTAGGAAATGACGTTGGTTACATACACTTGATGATCGTAAATGCCGACTTTTATATGTCAGAGCGCCTCCTCGAACAAGTTTTTGTGACTAAGTGTTAGCTAGCCAGACCTACTAAGGTAGGGAACACATTTAGTAGTTAGCTAAGGGTGAGATGTTTGAGTTACCTCGACCTTTTGTTTGAGGAATCTTGGTGATGTTCCGTCGAATTTCACGTTCGGGTGGTGAGAACGAGCAGCGAGGGTCATTTGGGTGGTGTGAACGAGTTATTAGACTGCGAATTTGACGACGTAGGTTGTACATGGTTTACTGCCGAATGTATTGTTTTGAGAACAAAGACTAGAAAATCTTGCTAGCTAGTAAGATCGTATCAAATTGAGCTGACAAATTAAGAAAAAAAGCTCAGCGGTCATGTTATCAACCCGGGAGGATTCATGCCCCCGAGGAGTTAGTATAGTTGGAGAGCCGAACCTAGTCCAAAGGTGACTACCTGTGGGGATTACCCATCTTCTCAAGAGGAGAACTGTCAATGATTGGTTAATGATAAAAGACTAACAACTCACTCATGAAAGCTAAATATTAGGTCGGAACACCAAGGTTCCTGATGATGACAAACTGTAGTAAACACTGAACCTTCCTTCGAGGTCGGAGAAGATGATAAGGATCAAATGGAGGTGTTTGGCTTGAGAGAAGGAATAAACACTAAAGACAGCTCAGTATATCCACATGTATTCCACCCATGACAATGTGAAAATGTCAGATCACTGGAATGATCAAAGTGTTGAAATGACTCAGGCTGCATATGTGAAGTCTTGAGGTTCCGGGGGGATCCTAGCTGTATAGAGAAATAATCGGGGGTAATCGATGTTTGGAATGAATGAAACAACATATAGCATAGATAAATGCAATGAAAAACAGAAACATATGTCACATCTTGAGAACCGCTGAGATCTAAGTGAAGGGTGACTCGGAAGCGATTAGATGTGGTAAGGATGTTGACATGAACAATGGGCTAACTAAGAAGACGCTACTAGTGTTGGATGCTAGGAAGCATACATTAAGAAATAAGAAAGCTAAGGATGGGGAGAAAGGAGAAATAGAATTACTGAAAGTGGGATTTTAAATCCAATAATCGTCCTCCTAAAGGCCCAAATTACTTCATAGCCAAGGTTCAAGTGTCACACCTAGCGTTCAACATTCCTGTCAATGATCTCCGTCTCTGGGAAATCCCTTGTGATCTTTCTTCATTTGGTTGTCACTGGAATGGGATTGTTCCAGGTTTCATGGAAGTTAAGTTGGTCAACATCGAGCTTGATTGAGGGGATATCGACCGTCGAAAGCAGAAAGAGTTCGTAGCGGCCTCTCTCGATAGATTTTACTAGTTGGTGAACAAAATTATGCGAGCCCGAAAGGTGCTAATATGGACATCAGAGGTGACTGAAAGGTCGCTTTTATTGGTGCCCTTATAGAATGCACGTCGAGAAGAAAGAAAGCGAGCGGAATTACTACCTTTAGTTATCAAACCTAGTAAGTAGTCCCAACTTGGTCTAATGGTTTGAGTAACCATACATGCAGAATTAACTATGCCAGGAAACAAAGATGGCGGTGTACCTTGTGGTGGTGTTGACACCGGTCCAAGAAAAGCCTTCTCGCAGTATTAAAGTACCTTCACAAATGCCAGGCAACTAATGAAGAAACTATCAAGACACGCTGATTTGTGATTTATGTTGTGAACGTTGCTCCGGGTTCAACGGGGGTACCTAGAAGTATTAAATGATTAATTGAATAAGATGATGATGACTACACCCGATGTCTGTTCCGAGCGAGGGTGTTGAGAAAAACTAATTAAACATAACTCCGAAATAAACCTTGGAGAAGAATGTTTATACCATGATGATTATTCGGAAGATGGGAAAGTCATTCGAGATTTCTGAGGAAATATCCACACTCTCCCTCCCGTGTTGGATATGGTGAATGGTAGGTAGGAAAAACCTAGTTAATAGCAACGAAAGTGGAGTCATCCTATAAGTTGACAAATTTCGAGGACGAAATTCTTATAAGGGGGGATACTGACACAACCCGTCCCAGAAAATAAAGTAGAAAATGTGATTTAGTTAATTAACTAGGAGTTACGGGTTAGATTAAAGTATATATTTGGGCCAAACACGAAGATAGACCGTAGGAAGGGCCCAAAGAGGGTTATTAGGTCGTGAATAAGAGTTTGAATTGTAAAAATGACCATTTTGCCCCTGAGATTTCTGATGGCCTGAAAGTCACTTTTTGATCAAGAACTCTTTTTGGAAGTTTCGTTTCACCTTTACGTAGATCTCAAGCTTACAAGTACGTAGACAGGTGGCACGCGGAAATCGGAGTTTGAACGAGAACGTTACGGGTCTAAAATGGTTGGAACATATTGGTAGTTTTCGAAAAGTTTAAATTATAAAAGTGGATTACTCTCTCCTTCCCTCATTGGTCAGTCTCTTTTCTCTCTCCCACTCTCTCATTCCTATGATTATTTGCGAAAAACACTCCTAAAATGGCCTCACGGTTGCCACCAATCGACGGTGACCCAGACCACCACTCCACCACCATCATATTCGTCTCTCTCACGAACACAATCGTACCATTGATCGTGGCTATCGGCCACCGTACGCGGCGCAGCGAGTGACGAACATAAATGGATTTCGTGACTTTCGAGGCCATTTCCGGTTGCCACAAGTAAAATCTCAAACTTTGGACCCCATAATTGGATTTTTGGGATCGAGTAGATGAGTTTAGACTATTAGTTGTGATTTTTGGTTGAGGTTTGGAAAAAAGAGAAAAAGCTTGAAATCGGCCATTAATGGCGGTTTTCAACCAGGTGCCAGCGAGGCTTGGTAAGGGGCGACTTGTCAGGACCCGTCCCGAATTTCCCCTCGAAACCCGGGAAGAACCCTGATCCCGTCTGACAACCTAAGGAAAGGTTCCCAAATACCCTTCAATCCTTAGCATATAATAATAACAATAAATAATTTCTCTTGTCAGACAAGGGATTTAAGCACTTAAAATTCCCGTAAGTAAATACCAACCAAATACAAGAATATCAGAGCGTCTAAGTAGGATCAATGTACAAATTAGGTATCCTACTCAAGTACAACTACACAGCGTAGCGGAAGTGCTAATGCCTCTGCCTCGAGATACTGTCCATTTATAAAACCATGCATGCATCACATAAACAATTCATGTTATAAAAACATCATCTTTAAATCACCGGCATTTTCATGTTCAAAATCATTTATTTCAACCTAGACACATAACATCTCAAATCCACTGTCATCGACACATCCACTAGCCACCAGGGTATCCCTTGGGGTGTGCTAGTACTGTATCACAACTCTCTGTACTATGCTATCACATCAGTCGGCATATCTCTCGACTAGCATATCATATCAGTCGGCATATCTCGACTATCATATCATATCAGTCGGCATATCTCGACTATCATATCATATCAGTCGGCATATCTCGACTATCATATCATATCAGTCGGCATATCTCGACTATCATATCATATCAGTCGGCATATCTCGACTATCATATCATATCAGTCGGCATATCTCGACTATCATATCATATCAGTCGGCATATCTCGACTATCATATCATATCAGTCGGCATATCTCGACTATCTCATTATATCAGTCGGCATATCTCGACTATCTCATTATATCAGTCGGCATATCTCGACTATCTCATTATATCAGTCGGCATATCTCGACTATCATACTTTAACTGAAATAGTGGAGAACATATGTCTAGAAATCATTTCTAACATTTAGAAATTCAATGCCACAATACATAACCGTATTTAACAAAGATATTTTGATGCATGCAATTCAGTTTATAAAACAAAGTCCACTCACAAACCTGTTCAAGCTAGCTCAATCCCGTCTCGCTCGTTCCTCTGAGGTTCCCGGAACGATATCGCCTGTCAAAAACAACAATCGGGATTACCGGCTAGTAATAAGACTCGTATATAACAACTTCCTAAACCTCGGGAAGTCTACCCTTGCTGTTCCTAAAATCACAGCAACTTCGGACACTTAAAACGACCTCTAAACGATGTCCGATCAACCTGAAACCTGTACCAACAGATTCAGAACGTCCGAAACTAGTTGCCACGCGCCGCCGTGACGTCAGCCTCGACCCCACGCGCCGCCACGCGCCGCCGGAAGATCGGCACACGTGTCCACGCGCCCTCACGCGCCGGTCACGCGCCTGCTACAGTAACCACGCGCCTGAACCGGTCCAACCCGGTTCGGCTCAACCTGACCCGGTCCAACTCGACCCGACCGGTTCAACTCGACCCGACCGGTTCAACTCGACCCGATCGGTCACCGATGACTCGCCGGAGAAGACAACCGGACGCCGTCACCGTCGCCGGAGGCTGGCCGGAGAAGATGACCGGACCGCCACCTCCGCCGCCGTCTGGTTCGCCGGAATCCGCCATTTCCGACCGAACTTCCAAGCTTTACAACTTCCTCAAAACTCAACCGTTTTACACAAATTTTACGTCTAAATCTATCTACTCAAACCCAGGAATCCAAATATAACCTCAAAACATCAAACACGTACCTCTATAAGCCGGAAAATCGATCCAAAGATCCGAAACTTCCTTTACTCGGCTCGGCTTCCACCGTGGTCCTCTCCTTCGATGGTTGGTACGGTTGTGATCGTGGGAAAGAGTAGAATACGATTAGTTGATCCAAATGGGAAGTTAAAGCCTTGAATCCGTCGTTGACTTTATGGTTTTCTCTTGGTTTTTCTTCGGTTTCGGTTCAAAGTATGGGTGTGTTTGTGTTTCTGTTTTGTTACAGAGTGAGTGAGTGAGTGTAGATAAGGAGATAAGATGAAATGAAGATGTAAAATAATTGAGGTAAAATATCTCCCATCTATGGCAAATTACCAAAATGCCCTTACACATCTAGACCCACAACTTCCGTATACGAACTCCGTTTCCTGCGTGCCGCCTGTCTACGAACTCGTGAGTTCGAGACCTACGCAACGGTACCCGAAACAACACCAAAAGTGTCTCGAAATAAAACTTGATTTCCAAGCCCTTTACCGACCAAGGGTAAAATCGTCATTTAATAAAAATAATTGCATAATATCAATTATGAAAAGTCCGGGTTGTTACACGACTGAACCTCACAAACGCACCCTTTAGGACACCCATGGTGCGTGGGGGTGCGTGGGCCTAACCCTCGGCTCCCGGCAACTCGTGCTACATGTAATTCGATGTTCCGGAGCCGTTGGCGCATGTTTCGAGTCCATTGGAGTTCGTTTGGGGCTGTTTGAGATAGTTTTTAGTCGCTTTAAATGTGTTTTAGGGGGTTGGTGAGCTTCCAGGATTAGGGAGTTAGACTTAATAGTTTAAATAATTATTTATTAATATTAATTGGCCTATTTGCGAGGTGTTACGGTATTGGAGAGTCCGAAGAGCCGTATGGATCGAGACGAAGCTCGTGGGGACTTCCGGGAACGAGCGCCTCAAAGTACGTACAATAGTGGATCCTGTCGGGGTGATTTCTCCTCGACATACTATTTCAAAAGAAGGTTCATGGATACGAGGAGGGAGTCACGTGGTGACAGCTCTGACACCACTCGTGAAGGGTGTAACAAGGTAATAATCAGTTTAAACATTTGATGTTTTAATGATGATCATCATTCGTTTGAATTATGCTCTGAGTTGTCCGTTGTCACGGTGAAACAGTAATTTAGTAGTTGCGATATACAATGATAGCATTTTTTATAATAAAAAAAATACTTCTTTACGCTTCACGCGCTTTGAAGAATTTAGATTTTTACATTAAGCAATTCACATATTTCATGGTACTTTCCAACTTGCCTTAGCAATAATTTAGGGATTTTTTTTTTTGAGTATTCCTGATATCAGTTTTGCGCTATAATCAAAGCATTGCATAATATTTAATATTTTCACGAAGATATGTCATCATAATTATGCAGTGAACATCTTCCATAGAAAGAAACTTGATTGCAGTTTTTGTTTTTGTTGCAGCTATGAAGAGAGACTCTATTATTTTAATTTCTAGGTTCCTAAAAGGAAATCTTGTGACATATCAAGTGTTTATATTTCGCTTGTCACAAACAAATATTTTTTTAACCGTTTGCCTTTGTGTTCGAACTAAAGGCCAAAAATTCCACGTCTATAAAGATAATCAATTTCATTGGATTCTCCGAGTTGCCCAATCATAATTTAATTTTTTTTCTGAAAATTATAGCGACGTGTTTATATAATCTTACATAGTCCTTGATGATTGTAGTAACTTTAGTATGTACTAAAAACCAATATATTATTGGTAATAATCAAATTTTGAATTCCATACTTCTCTTTTGGCTTGCGCTTTTTTTTCAAAGATATTAGGTACCCAAAGTTTTCTGGGACTTTATTGTCTCTCCATGAACTATTGCCTTTTGGAAGACTTTAATTTCTTTTGGATGAATATTTTGATATTGCTATTTATTGCCTTATATGGACCCTTCGATATCCACTTTTGAGCAGTTAAAACATTTAAGTTCAAATATTTTTCACGCTCGCGTATAGCGAAGAAAACATTTTAAGCTCATAATTTTTCTCTATGCTAAACTTGATACACTTTGACCCAGAAATCCACCTGAATATTGGAATAACGGGATATTGGCCGACACCTAGACATGGAGTCCGGATGACGAAAGCCAAACTAAAACGTTGTGTTTCAGGAAGCCGGGAGAGAAGATGAATATTAAGTACTAATTAACCATTCCACCGCTACAACGGGAACCCAGAGCATACTTAAATACAAAAGATGATCAAAAGTAAAGTTTTGAGTGCTAAAACCAATTACAACCTTTATTACATACGTCACTGTGTAATGTCAGAGTTGTCACTGTAAGACTTCCTCCTCGACTTCACGAAGCTTCCTTATGAGACTTGAGGGGCGTAAAATAGAAGGGAGAGTGGACCTTAATAGTATTTTAGTGAAAAACAGTTTATAAACCATATAATATCCCCTCAGTTTAATTAAAACAAAATCAGTGAAATACTATATAAGATAGTATAACGTAAAATGATGTATGCCATTGAAATAATGATGTAATATTCTAATAACCCCGCATGGTTGACAACTAACACGTTACAAGCATACAAACACTATAAATTACGAATAAGATTATAAAACCACACATACTACAACGTATCGGTAAATCTTTACACGTAGAAGATGACACATGTACACTAACGATGTGACTAAGGTCGCCTCGATGTCGTCGTCTCTCTACGAATAATACCGATCACGCCGAACGTCGCACTCGTCCCTACGTATCATGCCCTCAAAAATCTGGGTCACAGCCTACTCAAAGTTCACTGATCTCCATCATACATGTACCCTCACTGGTACCTCAATCAATCTAGTCATCTTATGTGATAATAATCATCATATGTACTAAGCTAGCAATCCTTCGGCTATCACAACTCAATCATCATATCATGTATCTCAATGGCATTATAGTCGCACGCGTCACGCGCACGAGATAGGACTGGATGTCTTTGCTAGTACCACGACCACATGAAGGACTGGGTGCATGCAACATCACCACAAGTCTCCATAGGAGCTAGGGGACAAGACTTGTGCTATTTAACTAGTATAGTGTGAGTGCAGGTGAACGATCATGTGGAGGAATGATCACGTGGAGGATGTAGCATCTCAATCATCAATCATGTGCTAGGTCGGCATATCCCTCGGTAGTAGCATCTCAATCATCAATCATGTGCTAGGTTGGCATATCCCTCGGTAGCAGCATCTCAATCATCAATCATTTGCTAGGTTGGCATATCCCTTGGCAGTAGCACCTCAATCATATCTCACATGCTAAGGCGGCATAATCCTCGACCTTACCAATCTCAATATCTATTCTCTCTCGAGTATCGTAATCGTCGTATTCGTCGTTTCGCATCGATATCTCTCTGTGATTCGTCGCTCGATATCGTATCGTGACTCTCCAATACGCTGACTACGCATGGCCTAACATTCTCAATTAAACAATGAAAGTTGGATACCAATTCTAAGACACCAATCAAAGATAAGATTCAGCTCACTAGTCACACAACTATGACTAGATTTACATATACATTCAATCAATCAATCAATCACGTGCAACAATCACATGCACACCAAGTTCACATTCACCTTGCAGAAACCACAATCACACAAGTGACACCCTAAGCACTTAGATGTTCCTTCAATGTAGGAAGCCTTGTGCTAGTTCTAAGTGACAATGAATGTGCACATGGATTATCATCATTCAATAACAGTAATAAGGAATAAGAATTAACAATAGGAACACACAGAGATTGATATGCATAAACCTTACTCAAGGTGAAAACTGGGGGTCTTTCCGCTGACCAGGAAATCCAATAAATTCAGAGTTCAATAAAAGGTATATCAATGCTCAAACCTCCTAGACTATGCTATAGAGGCAGCCATACCTTGTGCAACCTTGAATTTATCCTAATCAGCTATGCTCAATTGCGAATCTCTGTTCACAGCAACTTAACCATCTTGATTCCATTCATCAATAGCTCAGATGCATCCACGATTGAATGAAAAACTCAAAAACCAAACAATCCGAGTTCATCAAGCCATAATCCTTGATGAACCGAGATGAAGAAACAAAGCTTTGAAAGATTTCAACAAAACATATTTCAAAATACAATTTCTGAAAAATCAATGATGTGTTTTTGATAAAACTTTTAATGAATCAATCCAGCTTCATAAACACCATCTAGACTCAGCTGACGATTCAACCCAAAACCAGTTTTGAAAACGTTTTCTCAAAACCCAGAAGAAATCATCTCTATGGTTCATCTCCTCAGCTGAAGCTCACGGAATCAATCACCAAAATTTTGAAGTCACACACACACTGCATGAATTACGAAAACCCCAAAAGATATCCTCCAAAACTGTATAACTCAAAACGCACAGCATTAGAGCTGCATATAAGGAACGTGACAAAAAATACCCTTGACTGAAGTTGCAGTAAAATATTTAGTAGTAATTGTAAAAGTTAAACAGTGACTGGTCATCGGGTACACAACAATCTCTTTAAAATTCCTCTTCAATATATGATCTTTATCGACAAGGGAGAAGTGACAAAAAATACCCTTGACTAAAATCTTTGTAAAACATTTAGCAGTAATAGTAAAAGTTAAACAGTGACTGGTCATCAGGTACACAACAATCTCTTGAAAATTCCTCTTCAATATATGATCCATATCGACAAGGGTGACTTAGTGTAATCAATGACTAAGTCTGAGAGATTGAGCATGATTCAAATTACAGTGGGAGAGGTAAAGCCAATTACATCAATCCTAGAAACAAGAACTAACAATCTCCCCCTTTGGCTTTGCCTCGTCTGTAACAACCCAGAATTTTAATTATTGGATTTAATTAAATTATTTATGTAAAATGACGATTTTGCCCTTGCTTGTTAAAGGGCATGGAAATCAAGTTTTGGTTTCGAAACCTTTTCGGTGGTGTTTTGTATACCGTTGCATAGGTCTCGAACTCACGAGTTCGTAGACAGGCGGCACGCGGAAAACGGAGTTCGTAGACGAGAGTTATGGGTCTAAATGTGCAAGGGCATTTTGGTAATTTGGTTTTGGGAGAAGATATTTTAACCCCCAAATCAGAGTTTATCTGATCCATCTTCATTTTCATACTTATCATCTCCTTCTCTCTCTCTCTCTGTGACAAACTCAAACACACCCGAAACCATTGAACCCGTGCGAAATTCACCCAAACACCCACAAAAGTCAACATTGATTTCAAGGCCTCATCTTCCAGTTTTGATCCACTAATCGTGTTCTACTCCTTCCCACGATCACAACCGTACCAACCATCGAAGGAGAGGACCACGGAGGAAGCCGAACCGAGAATAGGAAGTTTCGGACTTTCCGATCGATTTTCCGGCTAGCACAGGTATGTGTTTGATGTTTTAAGCTCATATTTGGATTCCTGGGTTTGAGTAGATAGATTTAGATGTAAAATTCGTGAAAAATGGTTGAGTTTTGAAGAAGTTGGAAAGCTTGGAGTTTCGGCCGGAAATGGAGGATTCCGGCGAAACCAGACGGCGGCGGAGGTGGTGGTCCGGTCATCTTCTCCGGCCAACCTCCGGCGACGGTGACGGCAGCCGGTCATCTTCTCCGGCGAGTCGCCGGTGACCGGTCAGGTTGAGTTGAACCGGTCCGGTCGAGTGAACCGGTCGGGTCAGTTGAACCGGTCGGGTCGAGTTGAACCGGTCGGGTTGAGTGAACCGGTCAGGCCGAGTTGGACCGGGTCGGGCCGAGTTGGACCGGGTTGGACCGGTCTAGGCGCGTGGGTACTGTAGCAGGCGCGTGACCGGCGCGTGAGGGCGCGTGGCGGCGCGTGAGCGCGTGTTCCGACCTTCCGTCGGCGCGTGGCGGCGCGTGGGGCCGAGTCTGAGGTCACGGTGGCGCGTGACAGTTAGTTTTTGACGTTTCGGACCTGTTGGCGCAGGTTTCGAGTCGATCGGATGTCGTTTAGGGGTTGTTTCGGACGTTTTAAGGTTGCTGCGTTTTCTAGGACAGCATCGTTAGACCGGGATTTATGGGGTTTATACTTAAGATTATTATTATTAGCTGGTAATCCCGATTATTAATTTGGACAGGCGATACTGCTCCAGGAACCTCAGGGGAGCGTACAGTTCGGGATTGAGCGTGCTTGAACAGGTTTGTGAGTGGACTTTGATTTATAAACTGTAATGCATGCATAAATGTATCTTTGCTTTAAATACTGTTGAGTATGAGTGCAATGAATTTCTGGATTTTAGAAATGATGCTGGACACATATTTTACAATATTTCTGTGAAAGTATGTTTTGAGAAATGGCCTGATTTTGTACTCGATTTTGATATCGTTTTGACGTGGTGACTATTTGAGTATGTGATTTGGGTTTTGACTCATAATTGTGATTTTACCGATTTTGGCCATAAAATGATATTTTAAAGAATTTGGCTTAGGCCGCGAAACAAGATTTCGAAGTATGGATTTGATTCACTGATTCCCGTCCCGATGATTGTTGTTGCTCTGACTGGTGTTGAGGAGTATGACTCTACCAGTTGTTGAGGGTTCGGACCTTAGGTGTTGAGGAGTATGTCTCCGCCGGGTCGCGAAACTGTCTATGCATAGTACAGATATTACAGACAGTACATATGGTACACAGAGTTGTACAGATTTGAACACATCTCAAGGGATACCCTGATGTGTTATGAATATGTCGGGAACAGTGAATTCTTGATTTTGAGATATTTGCCAAATGGAACCAAATGATTTGAAATTGAGATATTCGTGAGTTTGAACCAAATGATTTGAATTTGAGATATTATGTGTCCGATTGAACCAAACGATTTGGATTTGAGATAATTTGTGTCCAGATTGAATTATATGATTTTAAACTCCTTTGAAGAGAGTTTTCAAACCAAATTGTGGATTACGAGGTATTTTTATTATACAGATTTTATGTGAGTCCAATTCATGATTTTAAAGATAAATGTGAATTTTGGATGATTTACATATGATGCTTTTATATGATAAATTGTTTTATGTTATGCATGCATGATTTTATAAATGGAGGGGAAGAAAGGTAATTCTTCGAAAAGGAATTTATAAATGATTATTTTTGTCCACTCACAACTTTTGTGTTTAAATCCCCCTTCAGGCAGTTGAGTAGAGTTGACGCGAACATTGATCTCGAGGCTGAGGCATTAGGATTCTGACTGCGCTGTGTTGTATATTTGAGTAGGATATCTAAATTTTACTCTTGATCCTACTTAGACGCTCTGATATTATGTTGTATTTGTTTGGTCGTTAATTACGGGAATTATTGAGTGCTTAAGTCCCTTGTCTGACAAGAGGAAGTATTTATCATGGTTATTATAATTTGTATGGATTGAAGGGTATTTTGGGAACCTTTTCTTAGGTTGTCAGACGGGATCAGGGTTCTTCCCGGGTTTCGAGGGGAAATTCGGGACGGGTCCTGACAATTGGTATCAGAGCACTAGGTTAAATTCCTGCAGACTGTACACTACGTGTACAATTATTTTGGTATTGATGAGTTATAGTTCTTTTCAGCGTAATGCCTCCGAGACGCGAGTTCCGTCAACCGTCGGAAAATATGGGGGACACACCTGAACCTACAGTGGAGCCTGATATGAGGCAGACACTGGAACAATTAGGTCATGCGTTGACTTCTGTACTTCAGAGTAGGACTGCTACTGAAGGTTCAGACATTGAGAGAGCCTAGAGATTAGGGGCTACAGTATTTATGGGCGACTCTAGCCCAGATGATGCAAGAGAGTGGATTACTCGTTTAGAGCGAGTGTTCTCGGTTATGAGATGTCCTCAGGGGGACAGGGTGTTGTTAGCCACTTTTCTGCTGGGTGGTTCCGCTTATGATTGGTGGAGTGCATTAGAGGTATCAGGTTGGGAAGTCAGTACCATTACCTGGGCGACCTTTCGGGAGAAGTTCCTCGAGCAATTTTATCCTTGCTCATACCGAGATGCCAGGGAGGCTGAGTTCATACACCTACAGCAGGGAGATTTGACAGTGGCTCAGTATGAGCAGAGATTTTTAGAGTTGGCTCGTTTTGCACCAGCTCTAGTGGTAACCGAGAGGGACAGACGCCGCAGATTTGAAAATGGGCTGAGGGGCGAACTTCGGTCAGCGGTAACGGCTGCAGCCCATACTTCATTGAGAGATGCGTCTGACGCTGCAGCTCGTGTAGAGTTGAGCATGGGTGTGCCAGTCCAGCAGCAGTTTAGGGGTTCCAGGCGACACAGGGATCACTGGGATGTTGGAACCTCTAGCCAGGGACCGTCCAAGAGAGGCAGTTACATCTCTGGATCTACTGCGGGTGAGGGATCTGGTTCAGGCAGTGGCGGAGTCAGACAGGCACCCCAGTCATCCGCCCGTTCTAGTGGTGCTTCTGTGCAATCAACTAGAAGACCGAGTGGCAGCTCAGGTAGCACTGGATGTTTCTTTTGTGGGGAGAGTGGTCACATCAAGAGATTTTGCCCACATTTGTATCCGGCTAGTAGTTCCTGGGGGCGGGGTGCTGCTGAACAGGGGCAGAGGACATTTCAGACGCCCGGTTTTGCAGCTGGAAGTCAGAGTCAATCCAGTAGGGCCAACAGGGCCAATTGGACAAACAGGCCCCGTGGGTCCAACAGGGCTAGAGGCAGACAGTGGGGTCGTGGTCGATCGTTGGATACACAAGCTTGAGTGTTTGCTATGTCGCAACAGGAGGCCCGAGCAGCACCAGATGTAGTCACGGGTATGTTATCTATTTTTAACCGTGATGCTTATGTTTTAATAGATCCTGGGGCTACTCATTCTTTCATTTCTCGGGAGTTTACATTATTTGCTGATAGAGAATTGTCTCCGATTGGTTGGGACATGGGTGTTAGTACTCCTACTGGGAATATGTTAGTGGCGAATCTCGTGATTTGAAATTGTCCAGTGTTAGTGGAAGGTCATGCATTAGAGGCAGATTTAATTCCCTTAGATATTTTTGATTTTGATGTGATTCTGGGGATGGATTGGTTGACTATGCACCATGCCTCTATTGATTGTTATGACAAGATAGTGGATTTCCGGAGTCCAGGTTTACCGGAACTTACATTCAGAGGAGATCGTAGGGTACTACCCTGTGGAGTGATATCAGCTTTGACTGCTGAGAAATTGCTGAGGAAAGGTTGTGAGGGTTACTTGGCTCATGTGTTTGATTCTCGGGAAACTTCGATGAGAGTGGAGGATATTCCCGTGAGGGTTACTTAGCTGCCACGCGCCGGTCACGCGCCTGCTACAGTGTTCACGCGCCTGGACCGGTCCAACCCGGTCCGGCTCGACCTGACCCGGTCCAACTCGACCGGTTCACTCGACTCGATCGGTTCACTCGACTCGATCGGTTCACTCGACTCGACCGGTTCACCGGTGACTCGCCGGAGAAGACGACCGGACGCCGGAGGCTGGCCGGAGAAGATGACCGGACCGCCACCTCCGCCGCCGTCTGGTTCGCCGGAAACTGCCATTTTCGGCCGATTTTCAAGGTTTTCTAACTTCCTCATTTCTTAACCGTTTTTCACGATCTACACATGTAAATTCATCTACTTTTCACTAGGAATCCAAATATGAGGTCAAAGTTCTGAGATCATACCTGGTTTGGCCGGAAAACGGCCGAGAAGGTTCGGTGAACCTCCCTCCGTCTGTCGCCCACGGAGGTGCTCCCACTCCGATAATCACACCAAAAGACTCGTGGGGTCGCGGGGAAGGTCCTCCCGACCTCGGTTTTGTTCGAATCGGACCGAAACCCCTCCGATGAATATGGCCTTCGGTGATCGCACGGGGAGGGCTCGGATAGGACCGAGACTGCATCCACCAATCTCCCGAGGAGAGAGAAAAATACCTGTTATATAATTCCAACATTTCCAAAATTACCAAACTGCCCCTGCAGCTTCTAAACCCGAAACGAACGCATCGGATCTCCGTTTTCAGCGTGCCGCATGTCTACGAACTCGTGAGTTCGAGACCTACGCAACAACCCAAGAAAAATTCCCAAAAGTTTTACCAGTCAAAAAGTGACTCCCAAACCCATCCAAAACTGAGGGTAAAATTGTCCAATTCTCAAAATAATTTAATTTCTGGTCCGGGTCGTTACAAATTAATGACTAAGTCCTAGAGATTGAGCATGATTCAAATTACAGTGGGAGAGGCAAAGCCAATTACATCAATCCTAGAAACAAGAACTAAAAATCTCCCCCTTTGGCTTTGCCTCGTCAACAAAACATTCACTCAAACCTAGAACTAAGTTCACTTTGCCCATACTAGATAACTCATCAACTCTTGAGAATAAACATGTAGTAAGAAGATCTAACAGCAGAACATAACAAGAGAGCAATACATATAACAAAAGAGCATAACATAAACACTTAGCAGTCAATAGAACCATAAAAACATAATCATAGTGTTAGGTCATAATTAATACACATTTTATCCATGATTTAATACCCTTTTACTTATGTTTTGTTAGTATTTCGTTCTATGAAATTGGAGAAAATAATATATTTGTGATAAATGTGCATAGTTAGATAGAGCTTGAATTTATGAGAATTCGAACGAAAGAATCACCTCAATCGGAGTTATATCGAAGAAGTTATGAAGGAAACAAGAGCGGCCACCAAAACTAGAATATACATTCGGTAGGACTCTACCGAGTCCAACAGAACTGAAGCTCAGCCCAAAACGCCATTCCTCAGGCGTCCACCGATCTCTGTAAGCAGTCCTTAGCGCGCCCGCGCCCATCCATTTCAGGGTCATTCGGTCAGTGTCTGCCGAATCCGTCTAAGCAGCGTTGACTGAGCAATTTAACCACCCCATTTCGGTGGAACCACCGAATTACAGCTGGAGCCTTTGCCAGCTGCCTTACGGATTTTGTGTTTTATTTTGGGGTTTTTCCAAGTTGTGTCCACACCTATTCTCCATGTTTCAAAGGGATTTCAACCTTATTTTATTCTTGAAAATAAAGGTTTTAATTAGATTTTTCATATGTTTAGGAAACTTTTTTCTTATAAAATTAATGTAAATTTCTATTTGTTTGAGGATTAATAATTATCTATAGATCATAGGATTTTATAAAAGAGGGAGATTGGAAGAGGAGAGATTGTTCCGAAAAATATTCAGAAATACAAAGAACGAAAACAATTTTATTTTATTTTGTAGTTTCTTTTTAGGTTAGGGCTTCTTGAAGCTCTAGCCATGGTTATTCTTTAATATGGTTTTGGCCCTTGATTTATATTGTTATGAATGCTGAATAAATTCTGATTACTGTATAAATTGCTATTCTTTTATGTTTATGAGATTGATCACCTTGTTTACATAAATTATTAATGGAATTGCATCAAGAGGTTGAGGTTAAGAAATAATCTTATAATCAGAATTCATGACAACCTATATCATTAAACAAGACTAGGGGTAGTGTGATGTCAATAAATTCCTTTTGTTCTTAATGATTTCTTTTGTGTTATAAACGCTTAAGAGAGGTGATATAATCTTAAGAGAACCATTTCATAATTGAATAGACATTCTAAGCAGAGAAAATGGCTAGGACTTGCTAAGTAAGAAGAGAATAATATGTGTGGGGTGAGCTGTAACAGGACCTTTGCATAAGCATCTTATTCAGAGAATTCATAGTAATTAGATTCAGGAAATCATATTAGGAAGTAATTGTGGTTAGTGGTGGATATTTTATTTTTATGTAAAACCCCCCAATGTGTTTTATATGTTTGTTTTATTTTTATAATTTTATTTTGTTAAGTTTCTGAGTTAATTAATCAATCTAAGTAATAAAGTGGATTAAATGTTAAAACAAGTCCTTGTGGGATTCGACCCTTGCTTATTTGCTATATTATCTATATGATTTGTGAATTTGCAAGGTTAAATTGAATATAATAGATTTAATATTTATGTTCTCTATTTTATCCAACAAGTGCTTGGCGCCATTTTCGGGGACTTTAACCCTTAACGGTGTCCATTTATCTTAGAACTTTTATTAACTCAGTTTGTTATTTTTTTTAGGTACATGCTTATTGGGAGGCAACCCAACCCGGTTAGATCTTTCCTATAAGCTTTTGGACTTATTGTAAATTATGACTACGTCGTTGGTTGGCTGGTGTTGTTGGGATTTTGAGTGTTATCTGATCCTTCGTCTGACAGATAGAAGACGGTTAAACAGTCCTTAAAGGGAGATTCTGCCTCATTTTTGGCAAAATTCTCATAATTAATTGCAAGGACTTAAGGGTATTCTGGGAATTTATTTAAGTTGTCAGACGGGAGCAGGGCTTTTCTCGGGTTCCGAGGGGTAATTCGGGAAGGGTCCTGTCAATGGTTGAGTTCTGCACTCCGAATAAGTTTAGTTGTTAAACTTTTCAAGAAGGTCTAAGCATTTTCACATTGGAGGTGTGGAGTCATCGATTCGTGTCGAGTTTTAGATATTGGCCTTGTCGTTCTAAATTTCCTTTCACGCATTAGTTAGGATTTCAAGAGGAATGGTCTTGATGCGTCACTTGAGTTGTGGAGTGACTCTCTTAAACTTTTGACGATCCCGTTAATGTTGGGTGGTAAAGAAACCGAAGTTGTGTTGAGTTAGTGCTAGATGAGGAGTTTTTGGGGTGAGTTGTTTTGTAGGTGAACAAGTTGGGGAATGAAGTGAACCTGAAAGTTATAGGTTAGGAAGGAAAATACTATGAACAAGATTGAACATAATTAATCATAATGCTCACTTTGGGAAGTATCGCTAGATAACGAAACTATAGATGTCGTGTTGTTATGTCGTGTACCTCCTTCCAAGAGTCGAGTTGATTTGAGAACGGAAGTTGTTGGAAGTTTTTACACCAGTTTTGGATTCTAAAGTTGGGAGGAACTTTTGCGCGACTCAATACTTCTTGCGGGGGAGAATCATCCATTTGAGATGGCTACCCGAGGAACCTAAAGAACTAACGAGAGAATTGAGTTCTCGTTTCGTTCTCCAGTTGAGAATCTAGGAAACTATCAGTGCAGTGAGTCTCAGTTACCTTTTGGACCTTGAGGCTTTTATGCAATTAACCATTCTAGCACCTAAAGTGCGTTTAAAAACACCAGTGGAGGGAATATGATCGTAGGTTGGTAGTTGTTGTATGGGTTAGTGAGAACCCGAGGTAACATGTAGTGATAGGGTTAGTCAATGCTTCACGAGTCCGAGTGTTCGAGACCGACGAGCGTGGTTTTAGTAATTGTTACTTCGAAGCATGTGCTTGAGTTAGTAAAATAAGGAAAGGAGATACCTTGGCACGTGATACGATATGAGATGGTTGGTGAACGTTGAAGTTTTGACAAACGTTGACCCACCAAAATCGCTAGTAGCAGTGAACACATACAAGATACTCAGAAAACGATTCTAGTAGGTTTTGATTTGTTGTATCTTTTGGGGACATTGAGTTTGTAGAGCTTCAGTTGGAGAGTCGCATCAGAAGTTTGAAAATACAAGTTGACGATCTACCAAAGATACATCACAAACCAATTGAATTTGTGTAAGGAAGTTGAGTTTCGTGTCGGTGGAGGCGCGGGAGAACTCGAGAAACCATTGGGGGGGGGGGGGGGGGGGGGTGTTGTGCCTTTGACTTACGTTGAGTAAATTTCAAGGACGAAATTTCTTTTAAGGGGGGTAGATTGTTACATCCTGTTCCGCAAATTCGAAAATCGGAATTAGTTTTTACTAAAGTAACCCTGCGATTTTTGTTGGGCCTTATCTACTTAGAGGAATTGGACCTTGTTGTGTGAGTGTGCCTTAAGCCCAAAGAATTAACCCAAAACCAGAGACTCTTGCAGCCCAAACCCACAATCCTTATTAGATATCTCTAACCTCATTCTCACACTCATTCTCTTGATGGCTATCGACCGAGAACAGAGACAACACCAAGCAGAGCCACTAGTTGTGAATCCACATCGCCGTCGAAAACCACCATTATCATGAATTGAGATGTAAAACCAGAGACAACAGAACCATTATCTTTCTCTCTCTCTCTCGCTTCATCTCATTTTTCTGTCGTTGCCGAAGAGGAACCATAACCCCAGACGACACTCATTATCTTCGTCTCACCCTCACGAGTTCGTTGGATTGAGCCGTGAGCCACAAGGGCCACCGTGACCCGAGTTGCAGAGTGAAACCCGACAAGGACCTGATTACGACCCAGCGAGATTGTGAACTAATCTAGTAAGTTCGATCTCTTTGAGTTTAACCATTGTCTTAGATGTACTGAGGACTTCATTCTGATCTTAGAAGTTGCAGAGACGCATAACCACCGTGAGCCTCGATGGATTTTTAGACAAAACGAGGTAAGCTCGCATTAAGAGAATCCCACCAATGAATTCGTCTGATTCTGGGCTTCAATCTCAATTATTTTCATGTAGGTTTTGGAAGGCGGACGACGGCAAACGAGTCTCACCAAAAACTGGGTTTTCCTCAACTTCACGGCGATTTTTCGACCAAACTAGGTAGTCTCTTGTACTGAACATGCAATTTTTTGGATTCTTAGCTGAGTTTCGAGTCGAATAGCGGAATTATGGTCCGAATCGGAGTTCAGGTTGAACTCCGGAGAGTTTTCCAGAATCCGACCACCACCCACGGCAGTGCTCTTGGCGGTCTGATAGCCGATCGCGGTAGTGGCGGTCTGATAGTCGATCACGGCGGTGCCGGTCATTGGTCTTTGAGCATGTGACAATCACGTGGGGACAATGTGGCAGACATGTCGAGTGACGTGTCAGCCTTGCGGCAGACACATGGAGTAACGTGGGCACCACGTGGATGCAACCTGTGAGCCACGTTGGCGCCACATGGCAGCCGCGTGCCAGCACACTCAGCAGGAGCATGAGCGCGCGTGGCGCCGCGTTCTACCTCTGGCCGGTGCATAACGGCACTTGAGGTCAATTTCGACCTCCGACCGCCACATGGTGGTGTGGGGTCACTTTTTGACCTCCGACCGGCGCTTGGCGGCTCATGGGGCCGTTTTTCTACCTACGTCGGCATGTGGGCCTTATTTTGGGACATTTCGGATCGTCTAAACACGATTTTAGTTAGTTTAAGGTTGTTTTAGTGCCGTTTTGAGCAACCCAAGAGATGTTTTCTTTTGTTTTCCCTTTTGAAGTAGTTAGTAAACTTATGGTTGACTTTGTTTAGGTTTGTGATGGCTTGGAGCTTACGTTGGCTTGACATATCGGATGATTTCGACTCCCCGACTAATTAGTGAGTGAACCTCCTTCTCAAACCTCTGCTTTATTATTAACTTTTACTTGCACATTTTTTATATCATTATTTAAGTTCATGATTTGATGATATGTTGGGTCGGGATAATGAGATTGATAAGTCATATCGTTAGTTATTATATTATAATTCCCGAGCATACCTTGTGTGATTATTATATTATAGTTCTCTAGCATGCCATGTGTGTTTATTATATTATAATTCTCAAGCATACCTTGTGTGATTATTATATTATATTTTTCGAATATGCCTTGTTGACTGGGCATTACTTGATTGAGATTGATTGTTAATAAGTGATTATTGCATATGCATACACTGGCTTCACGAGATGTGTGTGTGCATATGATTGTGTTTAGTAGTATTTTCCTTATGGCTCAATTATGATTGTGATTAGAGTTTAGATGACCTTGAGATAGTTGTTTCGAGTTATAATATCGAGTTGAGATTTTGGTGGTATGCCCACTTAGAGTCGCTGGTATCTCTAGCACCTGTCTGTTAGCCACAGACCAGCCTCCACGTGATCGATCACCTGCACTCGCTTGAATACTAGTTAAATAGCGCCAGCTTTCCTCAAGCTCTAGGGGACATGAGATGACGGTGCTTAGCACCTAGCCTTTACGTGGTCAAGGTACACTAGCGAACCATAGATACCCAACTTGTCATGTGCGCATGACTCGAGCCACTCAAGAGCATAATTAGTGGGTTGTATGTTCTACACTTATTGCTCCAGGATTATCTTTGGACTACTTGTTATTTTATAATTATTTCTCGTGGAACGTGCATGTTTGTCGTTATGATTTGTTGGTACCCTTTAAGTTTCTTTTCCAAACTAAGGGGTTAAAATATACTTTTAACTTGCTGTTTTACACTGAAATAACTTGTAAGATCCACTCACCCTTCTGTTGTGTACTATCGTTCAGGTGTGATGCGTCAAAAATCGGGACAACTCAGGCAGTTGTTTAAACTTTATGATCATCAAGTTGTGTACTATGCTCTGTACTTCCGCTGTCACGGTGTATTGTTAATTGATTTTTTTTTACTAATTACTTTTCAGTCGACCTCCTAAACGCACCGTTTCTAATCTTTTGGTTTTCGTCATCTGGGCGTTACCGTTCGGATGTCGGCCATCATACCTCGATTTTAGTGTTCACGTGAACTTTCGGGGTCGCGATTTGTCAGATTGAGCATGATTCAAATTACAGTGGGAGAGGCAAAGCCAATTACTACAATTCTAGAAACAAGAACTAACAATAATCAAACAAATGTCGGGCCTAGCTAACCCTTGGCATAGTCTATGAGTCCTTCCACCATCATCAAGCATTCAAAAACACAACATAGTTTACCCTAATCTCATCACATTCACAATACACATTCATAAAACACACATATTGATGAGTTTAGGGAAGGAGGTCCATTCACAGTACGTCGGGGAGAAGTCACCCGACAAGGTTCACCACTGCACGCATTTCGGGTTGCTCGTTTCTAAAAGTCCCCAAGAGCTCTATCTCAATTTACCCAGTCCTCCGTAGTCTCCACTACCATAACGCCTACCAAAAGTGGCAATTAGAATCAATAAACCATAATTGAAATCCTTAAACCTGATTCCCTAATCCTCTTGAGTAAACACGCATCCTCAACGGTTCTAAACCAACTTAGGACGCTCAAATAGCCCCCAAAAACAATCTTAAACGGACCCAAAACTATCAAAAACATATCCGGAACGTCCCAAACCCTAGAATTACGCCGCCGTGGGCCAAAATCGGCCTTACACGCCCAAGACTACCCCTACGCATGCCCACGCGCCCCTATGCGCAACTGCAACGCCTACTCACCTTCTTCCTCTCGCTCACACGCTAGCATCCGGACCACTGCCTGCCAGGCCAGAATCCGCCATTGTTGGCCGGGTTTCAAGCTTTTTTATTTTCTCCTATTCTCAACCAAAAATTACAAACTAATAGTCTAAATCTATCTACTGGACGCAAGGAATTCAAAAATGAAATCCTTGAGTCTATATCGTACCTGTGGTGGTCGAAAATCTCCTTGCAAAGCGTAGTGGTGATTTCCTTCTCGTCGTCATGCCTCCGCCTACAGGGGTAGTTGGCACCGATCGTTGGTACGGTTAGGTTCGCGAGGATGAGAGGAAGAGTATGGTGGTGGTTTGGAGGTCTGGGTCGCCGGCGAACAGCGGCAATGGTGGTGATGGGTTTTTGCAGGAAGAAAGGAGAGAGAAAAGTTGCTGAGAAGAGAGAGAAAAGCGAACAGACTAATGGGGAGAGGAGGGAGAAAATTTGTACTTATAGTTTTGAACTTCTCTAAAATTACCAATATGTCCCGACTGTTTCATACCCGTAACTTCCTCGTACAAACTCCAATTTTCGAGTGCCCCCTGTCTACGAACTCGTGAGTTCGAGACCTACGTAATAGTATGAGAAAAACTTCCAAAAGTGCTCCCAATAGAAAAGTGACTCCCGAGCCCTCTAGAAACTCAAGGCCAAAATGGTCATTTTCCAACTAAACGTACGGATTGCATTTAAATATGGTCCACTACAAGTTGGGCCTTCAATAATAGTCCAATACCAACTTAGCCCAACGTCACACACTAAAGTCCAACCCAATTCTTATTGGGTATTTAGGTAATTCTTTATTTCAAAATTTTATTTTCCGAGACGGATCGTAACAACACTAGCCTTTTTTAATTGCTAATCTTTTTCAAGGCCATTTCTTCTAGAGAATTGTGACTTTGCATTAATAAACATGCCATGATTTTAGCATTGTATAAATGAGTTGAAATTAGAAACATCAACATGAGCTGCCATACTTTGCATTCAAGATATATAATTTGCCTATTTTCCTGGATCCGCTTTTGGGTTTTGGCAATTAACTTTCACCTTTGGCAATTAACTTTCACCTTTGGCAAGTGAATAATATTTTAAGTTCACATTAGATTGTGGGGATCAAGATTAAATGATCTTAGATTTTTTGTTTTGTGAAATCTATTTCATGCTGTTGAAATCGATTTTTCTGCCCCCTAACATCGGGAATATCATCTCATCCTCATGACTTCCCTTTATAATAATGTAGGAGTTATTTACACCATATCATCGGAAGCTTTTTATGTTTTAAAAAAACCGCTTCGGATTCTTGGAAATTACACGAATCCCTGAAGTTTTAAATTACTTTCACATAACTCTTAAGTTTTTCTATATATATAGGGAATTGGTGGCACCACATTTTTGACACAACTATTGACACAAATTTTGAGCCATTAGATCAATATTCTTTTAATGGTTAAGATTAATCTAATTTATCATTTAAATTTTGTTTATTTAAATAATTACCTCCTTGAAAAACAAAATTTAATTCAGATTTTATTCCCTCTCTCCTCCCTCATTAATTCTCTTCATTTCTCATTTAACTCTTTCCTCTTTCATCATCGATGAAAGGCATCATAAAAAATATAGGATAATATTTGCATCTCACTCTAGTGGAATACTCTTATACCACTCATTTGATATGAACCAATTACATATTGATATATATCATAATCGGAACCGTTCATTCTCTAAATCATTATGTCAAGATCATATCCGTAAAAAATCAACAAAATTGGAGGTCGTTTAGTCATTCACATGTATCAAATAAATCAACAATTTTGGTAAGAATTAGGATCCTTATGGAGAATCGTCAATTTAGTTGATAAATATGAATAACTAAACGACCTCCAATCTTACTGATTTTTTACGGAGATGATCTTGACATGATGATTTAAAGAATGAACGGTTCCGATTATGATATATGTACAAAGACAATTTGATAAATCGAAATGGTGATACGAGGGTATCCCACTAGGGTGGGATACAAGTATTGTCCAAAAATATATTACATGAGAGGAATCACTTTAATGGTAAATATCTTCAGTCGGAAAAAAAAAAATTGATATCTCGAACGAGGATGAAAAAACATGATGTTGTTCTTACTTAAACTTAACAATGGTGGTTGTTTGAATTTTTCCCTGATAATATAGATTTAAATGGTAAATATCTTAAGGCAGACAAAAAAGAATTAATATATGAAGCAGAGAAAAAAAAATATGAAATTGTTAATTATTTTACAGAATTGATCTTGTCATCCTGACGTGCTGTTGTTTAAGAGGTTGGTGCAATGGATTAGACCAAAAAATATGAAGATGGAAGGAGAGATGAAATAGGAGAGGGCCAGGGAAGTGGAGAAGATGGATTCAAATAGGAAAGTAAGATAATTACTGGAGATGAGAGACAATACAATCTTAATCAAAAGTTTCTAATATTATTTTTAATGCATAACTATTTAAATAAAGAAAATTTAATTTGACAAATCAAATTAAATCTCAGCCATTGGAACTCAATAGAATCTAATGGCCTATAATTTGTATCTAAAATGTGGTATTACGTATCACCTCATATATATATATATATGAAAATTACACTTTACTATACATATATATATATATGAAAATTACACTTTACTACGCCCGTGGGGCCATTGACATTCTATTCTAACTCTAATTTAAGGGGATGAGGGATTTTTCAAACATTATGTCGTAGGGATTCGAATTTGAGAGCACTGTTTTACAGAACAAGGCTCTTACCAACTGAACACTAGAACACACGTCTATTTAAATCTTGCATTTACCATCTTGTACTCTTTAAAATTTTACATATATTTATATTTTCAAATATTGCATTTACCATCTTGTACTATTTAAAATTTTACAACATTGATCATCCGCTAATTATTCTATTAAAGTTTCAGTTAAGTGGTGATGTGGCGAAAGCAATTTAGAACCTTAAGGGGTGTTCGTTTAATTTTCAGAGCTTGAGGGGATTTGTGAAAACATAAAACCCCACAAGATGTGTTTGTGTAATTAACTCAATAATAACTAAAAGATAGTGATTTATTAAATCGTCTTTTTCAAACTTTCATTAATAAAAGATATTTTTATCCGAAGTTTTTTAATGCAACCTTTTAACACCTTATGACTTCCCTTTATAATAATATTAGTCTCTAGGTATCTGCTAATGCGTGTGTCAATTTTTATTTTTTATTTTTGTGAGATAAATTAAAATTAAAAAAAATCACATTAACTTTTAATTTAAAAAAATAAAAATTGGAGGAATTTTTTGACTCATTTTACTCTCCACCTCTTCTATTAACCATTATTATTTTTTTAATTATAAATTTAATATTTGATTTTACTATTGTATTCTTATTTAGTAAATGATTTATTTTTTTAAAGATTATTAGTCGAAAAATAGTTTAGTCTGAAATTTTTGATAAAATTCACTTACTTTTTTAATTTTATAATAATAGAGATATATCTTTGAAAGTCAAAGCCTCATATGTCTTATGACTTTTAAAATATGGTTTGTCCATTAATGAAACCAACTACGATTGTCAATAAACTATGTTTTAACCACTTTATTAAACTCTATTGTATTCTCTTCAATTTTTAACTTTTTTTTTAATCTCCAACAACAAAATACACTTTGCTTTTAATCTTCATTTTTGTTTTTTTTTTTTTTATAATTGACACGCAGTATTTCAAAATTTGAATAATTAATCTTCATTTTTATTTCATTTAACCACTTTCAACATTACAAATTAATTATTTTATAAAAAATATAATTAAAAGCACGAGTAAAGTGTGCCCCACGGCGCGACGACGTACATCTACCTCTACGATTACTTGCCAACATTAAGCGAATATCAAACGACAGCCGTCGATGCATTACGTGGCATCTTAATCCAGATCCGGGCCGTGGATGCATTTCCGAACTTCGCTCTCACGTCTGACACTGAAATCCGACGTGGCACTTAAATGCATTTTAGATCCGGATTTGAAATCCGGATATATAAATCCAGCGGCATAATAAAATATAAAATAAAATAAAAATAGAAAACGAACTCGAAGCATTATGTCGAAGAGAGAAGGAGAGAAAGCCAAGCACTGAGAGTGGGACTCGAAGACTTTGCTAAGCTTTAAATCAACCAACAGAAATTCAATTCTCTGTAAGTTTATGGCCTAAATTATTATTTTTGAATTGTAATTATTAATAATTGTTTCTTTCTCTTCCGTCGATACTTTTTTTTGTAAATTTTTTGGTTATTATTTGGTGAGAATTGCATTGGAGAGATTAGGGTTTCCAAATATGTGTTGAATCTCTCAAAATTTGTGACATTTGGCTGGTCTTTACTGAATTTTTGTGCAGAATTGTATTTTTTTTCCATGGTTCTGTTTGGTTGCCCTGAAAGTTTCCTAAAGAAGTGTAATTTGTAGTTTTGAATTTCGAATCATTTTGAACCCAAACTGATCTTAACATAATTCCTTAATTTTTGTCTTTAGTTATGGCGGGTAGAAGCTAAAGATTGGAAATTTGTTTCGCTTGCATTTAGCCCATATTTTCTCAGTGAATGAAAATGGTTTAATGTTTTTTTGGAATGCTATTGTGTGTCAGTTTTATTTGTTTTTAGACTAGGATGCTGAATTTTCTGGGGACTGTTATTTTTGTACTTGCCATGCCTTTTCTCCGAAATTCGATTATTGTTCTTTAATTTGTTGGGGAAAATCGGCTTAAGTTGCAGCATTTTGAGTTTGATGCATTTTATTTGAAAATTTCTTCTATCTTATGACAATCTCTTAGTGAACAGTAGTAACCCCTTCAATTTCTATGCTTTCCCTAAGGAAATACTACATATGTTTCAGGAGGTATTTTTCCTATCAATTCTGGGATAAAAGGACTCTATTTTAGATTAATTGAAATTGGCTTGATGATGGGTGAGGAAGACACAGTGACCAATGGCACTGAAAGTGGGGTGAATGGGACTAGCGAGTCACAGAAAACCAGTGTAGATGTGACTAAGAAAAAAGGGGAGGAAAATTTTGTGGTAAAAGAAATGGACATAGATAAGAAAGGTGATGAGACAGCTAAAGTGTTAAAAATGGATGGAGACTCAGAGGCCAATGGAAGTAAAGATGAAAAGCCGAAAGGAGGAACAGAGGAATTGAAAGTTGTGGAAATAAAAGAAGGATTTGAGCCAACTGAAGTTAAGAAAGATGGTGAGAAGGCTGAAGGTGAGAAAATGGATGAAGTCCTAGAGGCTAATGGACGCAAATATGAATTGAAAGAAGAAACAGCGGAGCTCAAAGTTGATGAAATAGATGAAGAAACTGGTCCAAATGAAAAGGAGACTCAAGAAAAGAAGGAAGCTGAAGCAGGAAAGAAGAATATTGATGCGATTAAGGAGGAAGAAGAGAAGAAAGGCGGAAAGGATGAAGAGAAGGAGGAGCAGAAGGAAGGAGATAAGGTAGAAGAGAAGGAAGAGGAGAAGATAGAAGAGAAGGTAGAAGAGAAGGAAGAGGAGAAGGTAGGAGAAAAGGTAGAAGAGAAGGAAGAGGAGAAGGTAGAAGAGAAGGTAGAAGAGAAGGAAGAGGAGAAGGAAGAGGAGAAGGTAGAAGAGAAGGAAGAGGAGAAGGTAGAAGAGAAGGAAGAGGACAAGGTAGAAGAGAAGGAAGAGGACAAGGTAGAAAAGAATGAAGAGGAGAAGGTAGAAGAGAAGGTAGAAGAGATGGAAGTAGAGATGCTAGAGGAGAAGGAAGAAGAGAAGGTAGAAGAGGCGGAAGTAGAGAAGGTAGAAGAGATGGAAGTAGAGAAGGGAGAAGAGATGGAAGTAGAGAGTGAAGAAGAGAAGGAAGAAGAAAAGGAACAAGAAACAGAAGAAGAGAAGGAAGAAGAGGTGGATGAAGAGAAGGAAGAAAAGAGGGAAAAGGGGAAGAGGAAGCGTGGAAAAGGAAAAACTGCGGAGAAAACTAAAGAGAAGAAAAAGAAAGTGGCCGAAAAGAAGGAGCCAGAGCAAAGGACTCCTGCTACTGATCGCCCTGTACGGGAGCGGAAATCAGTTGAAAGGCTGGTGGCATCTATTGAAAAAGATTCTGTCAGGGAATTCCAAATAGAAAAGGTGTTCTTTATATTTGCTTTGTGTTCTATAGATATTTAGTTTCAGTTATGTATTCCTGAGGATTATTTTGTTAATAGTTTTACCTTAAACATTGTAGGGACGCGGTACACCATTGAAAGACATACCTAATGGTATGATTCCTGCCCTATTATTATTTACCCTTTTCACACTATACTTTTTTATAAACCTCACTTTGGTTTTCTCTTTCCACTTTAATCTTGTACAATTTTATTTATTTCTTTCTTTCATAATGAAGTAACAAGATATGGAATCCAGATCCACTAGTTTTATCTTTTCACGTATTATACTCCTACAGTATAACTAATTGAACTATTTTTTTAGCTTTTTATTCAATTTTCGTGATCTGATCATCCAATAGGGCTGTGAAGGGGTCTGAGCGTTTAATGGTCACTTTTATTGGGGGAGATATTTTCTTGTTCTGTATGCTGTGTTTTGCTGGTAATGAAGCCTAGAACAAACTGTACGTTATTATTAATATTACTGTTGTCCCTGATTACATCATCATTCACTTATTTTCTTCTATTAAAGCACAGAGATTGTGAGTGTGGGCATAAGTGGAGGCCCTTTGATAGTTTACCAGAGGCATGAAAGGGAGGGCTCTATGCCCAAGCCCTGATTTGGAATATGATGATTTTAGTCCTATTTGGGGGTTCTTTGGTTATTGGGTTTAGTCAAGTTCAGTCAATATGGGCTACTGTTATATGGTCTTTTACTGCAGCAACCAAGAGTCTTTTATGTCTATAGTTTATGTATTGTGTGAAAATTTAGTCCTGTAATAACTAATGTTGGTTCAAGTAAGTGTGGTGAGGATTCATGTAGTGGGTAAATACATGATGCTTTAGTTATTAATACTGGGGGAATGTATCCATGGGTGCAAGGTATGGCTGATTCATGAAATACATTTAGTAGCTAGCCTAGTAGAATTCTAAATAAGGCTTGTGAGCCCTTTTTTCTTTTGGTCTATGTTTCTCAAATTACCCAGGAATTTAGGCTATATTATTAAGAAATGCACTACAAAAAATTAGAGGGATTTTAACTACTTGCAACTACCAAGGGAACACATGCTCCACACGATCATAACAAACCAAACAAGGAATTTCCAACGAACACCTATGAAGTAATTACTTACAAATCCCTCTAAGTGCATTGCATGTAGTCATTTGAAATCCCTCCATCTAATGTTTTGTGGTGCATTTTTAACTAACGTAGCCTAAATTCCTTGTTAGTTTGAAGTTCCTCATCCAAACATAGCAAGAAATGAATGAATTTAGTGACTTTTCTCGTAAGCATATGTTTCTCTATAGGATTGTGTTGTGCAACTCAACCCTAGGTCTGATGCCTAAGGCCTCTGGGACTGATTCCTAGAACCTTACTGGTGTGATACTCGTCGTTTATATCCTTGCAAGAGATCGTTTCTCCCAAGATTTTTGCTTAGTTATCCTGACCTAAAGTGGGCTCAGAAGGCCAACTGTATTGAGTCTTCACCATCATTTGTACATATTAAATAATGGGGGCTTGAGCAAAACCGAGTGGATGGTTAAAAACACCAACATATTTATAGGATTAGTAATGGAGATTACATAAATTCTCCAAAAGGCCATTTTACATGGTATACAAACAGAGAATACTAGTTGGGGCATTAAGCAGTACACGCCACAACATGATTCCAATCCTGAGTATACGCCTATCCACTGATTAAATAAATAACTATTGGGAACTTGCTTTTTTAAAATTCCATCCTTTCCGTATCCACCAACAATTTGCCGCAACCAAGATCCCAAAATAGTATTTCCACATTTTGTTCCTTATTGTCCTGTATCAGGTTGTTCAAATCAAGTCAAAATATGAAAAATTAGGGTGAGTGTAGACTAGGGAGATTATGACTACCATCCATCTGCATCGATTTTTTTCCTTCTCGTTATAGATTTAATTTTCTCTGTTAATATCCAAGTGCTTTTTCCGCTTTATACATTTTTCTTAGCAGAAATTCATATTGAACCCTTTCAAGTGATATACTGTTGAAATGATTATTTGTAGAAAATTTTAGTTCTCGTCTTCCATATCCTTTAGGTTTCCCTCCACCAATGCATGGGACTAAATTGTTGTTGCTTTGATTGACGAGAACCTTGTCTTTCAATTGGGGAGTTGTTTAAGCCCTTTCAAATTCAATGTTTGATATATGTCTTGTTCAAATTGTTCAGTGGCTTTCAAGTTGTCAAGAAGGAAACTGGATGATAGCTTAAAACTACTTCACACGATTCTTTTTGGAAGGAGAGGGAAGGTAATTCATTTACTGTTAACTTCTTATTTATGCTGTTCCATTACTTTCTTCTCCACCCTTCTTAGAAATGAGTATGTATTGAAGAGTCATATACACACTGAAATTAAAGTACACCTAATAGGAACTCTCAGGAGATTCTAAAGCTAGTATTCCTCATATATCATCATTGCATATTGAAATGTTGCTCCATTTAACTAATTCAATTTTTCAGGCACTTGAGGTCAAGAGTAATATATCCAGGTTTTCTGGTTTTGTGTGGCGTGGAAATGAGGTAAAACAATCTATAATGAAGAAAATAAGAAATCTGCTTAAATTTAACATATTTTGGTATAACTTGTTTACTGCTTTGAGGAATCATCTATTATCACTTAAATTGTAACAGTCATCTTTAGCTCATGATATGATAGTGAAGTTCAATGTGGTCAATGGCACAGGACAAGCAAAAGAATAAAGTGAAAGAAAAATTTGACAAGTGTAATAAAGAGAAGTTGTTGGAATTCTGCGATCTGCTCAACATACCAATTTCCAAAGCTACTACTAGGAAGGTTTGTTCACTTTCTATTGCTCCTGTTACCTGTTTCGTTCGGAATTTTGTCCCAAATTTTCCATTTATCGCGGAGAATCTATTACTAATGTAACCACCTGACTAGAGTGGCGACTTTCTCACTGGTTGGACTGGTTTCTTTATGGTTATTTTACTAGCACTATGGACATTATTCAATTTAAGCATAATTACCTGCCCCACATCTGGCCTCTTATTCACACAAGTGATAATCTAACTGTGAGTGTCTACAGATGCAACAATTTATGTGACTTTTTTTTTCTTCTGGAAAACAAAAAGAAAGAGGTGTTGCATCCTAAAATGATCCAAAACACTGGTTTTGGTTCTCATTTGCATGCTGATGGGGCATATTGAAATGAGTTTTCAGCCTAAATTTAAAAATTATTTTTGGTATTGTTGAAGTTGGAAGTGGAATGTCTTGAATGAGCTGGAAATGCAAATGCAGGAGGATATAATTGCAAAGCTGATAGAATTTTTGGTGGCCCCACAAGCTACAACCACTGTTCTCCTTGCAGAAAAAGAGACGGTACTTAGTTGCAGATTTTTCGCCTTTGATAGAAATTTTTTCTTTCACAGTTTCTCTATAATTTTTCATATCCTGTTTGGGGACAGCCAACTAAGGGCAAAAAGCGCAAGAGGGCAACTAAAGGAAGTTCTTCAATATCTGGGGGCACAAATTCAAAGAGCTCAGCAAAGGTACTTGTTTCTCATCCCGTAATATTACAATTAAATTTGTGCTTTAGCTTTTGTATAGTTTCCTGATTGGTGATCAATTTTTGTCTTCTTACTGTAAGTGGAAAAGATTCTACCTACAGTCAGCAGAAGTGGGTAATTATTTTTGTATGCATCTTTTACATTTGGACAACACTTTGTCTATTCATTTTGGTGAATCTTGTGTTTTCTGGCTTATTTTCTGTTCCATTTTCAAACATGCTAGGGTGTCTGGGGGTTCATTATTCCATGGCCTCAGCTGGTGTATAATGTGGCTTCTTATTTTCTTTCAATGTATAGGCTATTTCATTAATTAGCATTGGTAGATCTTAAGATAAGAACATCCATGTGCACTGTTTCCGAAGGCTTTTGTACTGAGGGTGAATTTTACTGCAATTCCACCTTAAGAGTAGATTTAAAGATGTAATCTTAGAACTTTTCGTGGGCAGGATTCTCAGAATTTAACTAGAGAAACATCTATGCATCAACCTGTATAAGATTCTCCCTGTACAGTCTGTTTAGAGGTCTTCATACGGTTATCGCTGTTTTAATTTTTGTCCTGTAATTTTCCAGATTCGTAGAAAGAATGATGATGATTCAAAATTGGAGGACAAGAGTGCAGCAGATACAGAAGATGAGTCAGAGGAAGATGAGAAAGACGTAGATGAAGAAAATTTTGAGGAGGAGAACAAACATGGTGTTCAGGAAAAGTCTGAGGATGAGATGCCTGAGCATTCAGAAAGTGAGAAGATATATGTGTCTTCAGATGATACTGAAGAAGAAGTGGAAAAACAGAAGCCAAGGTCAAAATCATCATCTAGAAAGAAGGAATCCCCTGGAAAAGCTAAAACCAAAAAATCTATAGGTTCTGCTAAATCCACTCCAACTCCACCATCTAATAAGATAGCAAAGAAGTCACCAACAAAACGCACCCCGGTTGATGATGACAGTGATACAAGTCCAAAGGCATCGTCAAGGAAGAAGAAAAATCAGAGAGTATCAAAAGTGTCGACTCCAACCAAACCTGCTGCGAAGGAAAAAACTGGTATAAATCAAAATCTCTCCTTCCGTTGTTATTTATTCTATACCATCATCATTGTCTTACATATATTTGTATTTGTCTTAATATTTACAAACAGTGGTTTATCTGGTCAATTTTTGTAAGATTGGATGATTTCACGGTTGAATACACATC
The DNA here is from genome assembly GCA_037349345.1 of Oemleria cerasiformis. NCBI lineage: Eukaryota > Viridiplantae > Streptophyta > Magnoliopsida > Rosales > Rosaceae > Oemleria > Oemleria cerasiformis. The sequence goes on along the minus strand of JAZGTL010000009.1, from coordinate 1,052,342 downwards.
ATTTTTATAAGAAATTGACTTTTGTCAACGGCACTAAATACTTATGGTTATTTGAAGGGAAAAAAGTCCCTAAAGGGAAGGGCAGGAAGACCAAGGAGGAAAAATTGAACTTAACTGATGATAATTTGAGAGATGCAATATGTCAAATTCTCAAAGAAGTTGACTTCAATACGGTACGCTTACAGGGCGAGTCTTATTTACCATGGTTGTAATGGAATATTCTTGAATAAACTGGCAAACATGGCTGTAAGGGGTGATTTCACTGTAATACTGTGCACATTATACATCTCAGGAACTTAAATTAGAATGTATCTGAAACCATGATATTCATGTTTACGTTACCATGGTATGTGGTAAGTAATGGGTTTTCTCATCCCACTCATGAGTTTATTTTCTCAAATCTTGCAGGCTACTTTCACCGACATTCTGAAGCAACTTGGTATGCACTCTTGGTTCATTTTTTATTTAAGTTTTAAGTTTTTTTTTTTTTAAATAATACTTTATCCAATCGATTTTGGCTTCAGCTTCTAAATGGTCTCTTAAAAGAAACTTTTCTTGATCTGTTCATGCTTTATGCATCCAATTTGGTTATCAAATTTGCCAGAGTCAATAATCATCTTTGGGTTTTCCTATTGGATGCCTTCCTACTTGCTGTTGTCCTTTTTCAGCTCGGGAGTTTGATACCGATCTCAGCCTGAGAAAGTCTGCAATAAAGCTGATGATCCAACAAGAGCTTACAAAATTAGCTGACGAGGCAGATGAAGAAGAAGATGAAGGAGATGCAGCAAAAGATGAAACTCAGTCTGCTGGGCAAGAGGTGGAAGCCTAAGCAATAAAAGGGAACACGACTGCATGGACATAGTAAAGCTATTTGTCCCTTTGTTTTTGCTTCTTTTGATTATTATTATTTTAACTCATCTTATATTCCTGCATGTATCTGTAATTTATTGTTAGTGCTGTTTGCTGGAAAGTAAAACTTGTAAGTTTGAATCACTGGATGTGAGACTGCTCTCAAGTGCGTCGCAGGATCGCAGCGTCTTATGTACACATTAACATAATCTGTAGGACATTTCTGTGTCTAAATTCTAATGTAACACCAGCCTTTTTTTTTTTTTTTTTTTTTTTTTAATTGTTTTTATGAAGATGCCCTCTAATTCACTCTTCATTTCACACCCTGATTTTCTGATTTAATACTGTGGCCCCATTTTTTGGATGTTATTGCTTGATTCTCTTCTGTGTTGATGGACTGACAACACTGGGTTTCAGACCCCACTTGATTAAAGTCATCGGTTGCTGTATTGGCTGTTGGTCATTTTTGTGGAGGTCATTGCTGTTTTTCTATGTAGTGTTTTGAATCAGGGTACCAAGGAATGTTACTGTCAGTCGTCCGTCCATGCATGGCACTCACCAATGAATCATGGATCATAATCCTCAAGACAGGCGATAGGACCCGAGAGGCGACTGTCTATGGTTTCTTTTTCTTCTGATGGATCGAGGCCAGAAGAAGTTCATCTGAGGCATTTACTTGAGAATGAAAAGTTGTTACAATTGGTTAGTTTTGTTAGGTATTATTAGTAGGAGTATTCAAAAGGGTTTTTGGAGGTTGTTTGTCTGTGATTCTGTCCCCAAAATAATGCAAAAAAGCATCTTTTTGGGGCTCCCTCGCATTTCTTTTTCCCTATGTTTTCTTCTGCTAAACTGTCTTCAACGTTTAATGGCCCCTCTCTTGCCTCCTTTTCCCCGGTACTAGGGACAGAAACCTGACCTTTCTATTGCGCCACTTTAGGTGGACATCTGTAGGCCACCCGAACCTGCATGTGAATAATTAAGAACTAGGGCTCCCACCCGCATCGGAAATCCTTTCATTATTTCATAACAAATATAAAAGTTCAAAGATTTTCAATTTGATTCGTGCTTTCAGTAACTGGAACTGTTGAAGCATGATGATTCTGGGCACTTTAGATGATTGTATACATGTATGTAAAATATATATAATATATATTCATTATTGTCACTATTAAATTGTTGATTGTCTACATTTTTTATAAAAGTCACTAATATTACGATATAAGGACATTTTTAAACACTGCATGGTGAATGGCTGTAAATCTGACTCATATAAAAGATTAAAGGGTTAAATTCATTATCCGTATATAATATTATGTATAATTCTTTTATAAAAAACCCTTTTTCAGATTGAAATTTTTTTATGTAAAAATATTTTTAGGAAATATATTATTCAGACAAAAATATAAAAAGTAAAATAGAAATTGGTCCACTTGTGAAGTGGAGCACTAGCCGTACCAAACACAAAAATCAACGTCCCATCAAAAATTAAACAAAGAAAGGATAACAGAGATAAGACGTGGATGGCACATGATCTACTAGTCGGGTTTAGAACCAGTGATATTATCTTAAGCGCATTTAAGCCTACCTCGTCAATAAAAATAAAATTAAATCTTGTGCTTTTTTTTTTTTTTAAATTGGACTGAATCAAAATATCATTACAAATAGAGAAATACTTTATGAGTGTTTACAATATATGCCGCTGTGTACCTATTATTTTTATAATAATAACTTCGTAAAAATCGAGAAATATTAGTAACTTTATAATATCATGTTTTTTTGGGTAAAAATATTAATGTTTTAATTTTTGATTTAACGATATTCTAACTTTAAATTAAGGGAATGAAGGAATTTTTCACACACGACTCTAATCTAAAGGGAGGGGGATTTTTTACACACGCGATGTCATCAAAGTTCAAACCTAAGACTACTAGTTTGTATGTCAAAATTCTTACCAACTTAGCTAGATTCCTATATTATCTTAATTAAATTTTTTTTTAGAACAATCATTTTACCATTATATTTCTCACGCATATTCTTTACATTTATTAAACAAATCACCTCATCTGGCTAAAGTCTACTCAAAACCACTGGCACCGTCATCACCACCATCACAACCTCTTCCATCCCTACCTCCACCTCCTCAATCACCATCACTGTTGCCACCACCACCTTCTTTACCCTCCACCGTCATTGTCACTACTACCTAAATCGCCACCACAACCTTCTCTACCTCCACCTCCATTATCACAAACACATCCACTAACACCCTCATCGCCTCCTTCACCCTTACCTTCACCACCATAACCAATATCATCTCATTTACTTCCACTTTCACCACCTTATTGAATGTGTTTAGATTATCACTGTTCTAGACTGTGGTCTAATTTCACCATCTCATATAAACAAAATAGTGTCATTTTTTCTAGCATAGAGTTTTTTTACATGACAATAAGAGTGTGATGTGTCACGTTTTAAATTGTTGGATTATTTTGATGATCAATGTGAAGTTATATCGAGTAAATGCGTATTATCTAAATGCTGAGAATCACAATCAAAAGGTTGGCTATTCGTTGGGTTGTATCGAATTCGGGTTGTGTGTGTATATTAAATGGGTCAAAGATCTCCAATCCTGACACAGCTGGTCTTTCAAAAAATGGTTTAGGAATCTCTAATTTGAACACAATTTATATATTAAATTATTAACACAACATTAACCAAATTTGAGCATGTTAATAAATAGATTGTTTTTTTTTACAAAAAAAGCAAGGGAGGGAGATTATAATATTAGGTATCATCCTCAACCTTTATAAGAGTCGAACTTGAGACCTCTTATTATATAGTGATAAGAAATATCAACATTGATCTGGTACTAGAGACGATCAATAAATTGTTCGGTTGGCATGAAACCTACGTGTTATTAACAGCGCCTACGTGTTATCAACATTGATTTTGTCATACAAGTTGAATAAATTTTGTGAATGTTTTGAATCGTTTATTAGGTGGTATCCAAAATTTACTTTTTTATTCACATAATCGATTGTTTTATTAACATCAAGCAACATAACATATCAAATTAAACAATGTGTAAATTAACGTCAATGTCACAAAGGTGTGTACAAAATTTGGCAAATAAATTTGAGAAGAAATAGGTATATTCTAGCATGAAGGGTCAGCATGATCCATGAGTTGGCGGTGGTATTGAAGATTTCTAATGTGGAGGTTTTGGTGTTATCTTTAGTTGCCCTAATAGTAAGTCATTGTTTGTGATCAACACCCCACTAGAGACTAGAAAAGTAGAAGCTCATTTCACCAGTAGCATTCAAGAAGAGGTTCATGCTTTTACTAGGAAAAAAATATGCTAAATATTATTTTATGAGTTGAATATTAAGTAATAGGGTAATATTTAATATATTCTTATTTATAATGAAAAAAATTAATCATAAAAATTTGAAATTTTGGGTTCTAATTTAATTTCTAATTTGAGATTTTGGGTTCAAATTTTGGGTAAAATGCTTTCAATTTTATAAAAAAAAAAATTGAACTACCGCCTAGCTACAAAGCCACCCACGTTCGCCGAGCCCACCTAGGCGCCGGCGTGTTTCTTTGCTGCCTCGTTTCTCTTACGCTAAAGCCAAATTCGGGGCGGCTCAGCCCTGCTTAGCTCCTAGGCAGCCGTCTAGCTCGCCGTTTTGAACATTAATATTTAATATATTTCTATTTAATTTTTCTTATTTATATGAAAAAAACTAATCATAACTATATATCCAAAATTTGATATTAAAAGCTTATATGTCTGTAATTTTCCTTAATCTAAAAGGTAATCATTTTCCTTACTTTATTGATCAAGGTATCTGTAGAGTCATATAGATATTGTTTCTTACTTGTAAATAATGCGTTGTTGTCCCTCGAAAAACTCTTTGGGACAGTAAACTAGTTTAATTCTAAATTTTCATCAATGACATGATTGAAGAAGAAGACAATTTTTGGAGAAAGTATAAAGTAGAGCTTCTTGGTCTTAGAGATGTCAATCGCTGATTTGCTCTATGGAGTTGGTACCTTGAAGGCATAAAACAAAGAAAAATAATATATTAAACCATGTCATGACAAGAATAAAAATAATATTTCGATCATTTGGTAATGTATGTTTTGATTATGGTCAATAATATATTGAAATATGTGTGTGAATCTTTTCTCTCTTTAGAAAAGTGGACTATCGTGGTTCGTCACTAGCTGGTTCCCTTTTTAAAAAAAAAAAAAAAATTGATGTTTAAAATAAAATACCATTTAGTACTATGATAGTATTCATTTTCAAGCGTTATGTGATAAATTTTAGATTCGATTTTCATAAAAAGTAAGATCAGTACCCAATATATGCAGTGTAATTTTCCTCCCCTCAAAACATTGTATTAAAAAAAATGAATTTCATTGAAAAACACTTTATTTAGTAATCATACATCCTCTCTCATTATACCGTCTAAGTCATTTAAACTCTTATTTGACATAACTCATTTTGGCTCGATAGATATTTACAAATTTAATATGTTCGATAAATGTTATAGGTATGATTTATATTAGTTAATTACAATCAACCAAAACTATAATAAGAAGTAGCTCATTAGTTGGTTGTATTTTTGAATATGCGCAAAAGTCGGTTAAGAGAGCCTTTGTTTATTGTTATAGGGAGAATTTTTCAAATTATTGAAAATATGAAGCTGATTTCACAAATAATTTTTTAAAAATTGTAACAATGATTATTTTCACGGCACAAGAATGTCAAATTACCTATAATTTATAATCCTGAGAGGTCTCCCCCCTCCCCCAGAAGGATGAGATTAATAACTAGCTATAATGTATTAATCTCGATATTTAGCTACAAACAAGGTAGGCATTTGATATTTTTTCTTTCTTTCCAAAATCTGAGGTGGTCTCCTTCCGAAAGGATGACATTAATCCTTAACGGAGCCCGAAGAGATTAAAAGTATTTTCATACCTGCAATTATAATATTTTTCATGTTTTTATTTAAAATTTTTTGCAATTTTCATGGAATAATTTTAATCTACAAATTAAATACGTGTAAATTTTTGCTAAAAAGGAAGGAATTGAGTTTTCATGTTTTGATTTATTTTGTTAGGCAGAAACTTATAGATGCCCTTTCATTCAAATGATCATCAAATTTCACTATGCCTATATCACACTCTTGACAATGGAACAAGCACTTGCATTTTTTAATATTCTATTTCTACCTAACATATATTTGTGCCAATATTAAATGTTACATTTCTGCGAACATGGACAGAAATGCTTCTAAAAAGTGGACCTATTGGCACGTTGAATTCGAGACCTCACACCACATAACGATTAAAGAGAAATATTATTAAATTATAATATTAAGTGTTATATTTGATCGAATGATACTATTTGAGCACACTTAATTAACCATAATATTTGAAATACTTGATGGGGCAGTTGATGTGATTTTTTATTTACCATAAAAATAAATATATTAAAAATAACATCTATTAAATGTGATTTAATTTATTAAAATAATATTTATGGTTGTCACATCAAATGAGTTTCAAATATCATTATTCTATTTAATTTTTACTTAATTTGAATTGAGGTGTTAAGTGAAAATTTAAAAGTTTTGATAATTCAAAATGTGTTGGTAAATACTATATGAAGCACTTATTGTAAAGCCTCGATAATTGATCATTCGATAAATGAATTTCTCAATTAATTATAAAATCTTCCGCTCCCAAATACTGTAAAACCTCAATAATTGATCATTCGATAAATGAATAATCTCGATTAAATATAAAATCTTCCGCTCCCAATTCGAGCTTGTGTGTTAATAATAATTTCCATAAAATCATAAACTAACAACTTTTCTTAATACCATTTATTAAATTAACAATTATAATCATGAGAAGATCTAAAGTGAGACACCATGGAGCAACAATATATGATAATTATAATCATTTGGTGTCTAAGACTCTAAGAGATTATTTATATAGAAATTATATCCTATGGTACCGAAACATCTTGAAACACATTACAAGTTTTGAAAACACTTGGTTCTTAACTTATCTTAAAAATATACTATCTTGAAAACACATGATTTTCTTGTTCGTAATTCATGTATGCATGTATGTACATATTACTTGATCTTCTATTTCATAAAGTCCATTTAAAATTTTGAAGTCGTACATATTGTTCGTTTTATAAGATACGTGTATTATTTATCAAAAAACATAAAATTCTAATAATTAAATTTAAAAAGTTTCATTTATCAATATATAAATAACCCTTTACAACATTGGTGTAGTCAAGATCTGAATTGTGAGGGGGCTTTTCACAAAATACTTAAAAGGAAAAAAAATTAAAAATTTTGATTAATTTAACTCATAATAGTATTCGAATGATTTTTTTTTTGTCAAAGTGGTATTCAAATTATTCAAATCAATATAATAATATCAAAATAAATAATAATAAAAAAAATTATACCTTATTTTTAATGGTTCATCACATATTGACTAATAGAAATTCAAATGGGGAATGTAAAAATTATAAACAAAGAATTCAAATGTGCAATAATTAATAAATTGATATATTTAATAAAAATAAAATTACAAGGAAAATAGAAATATTTTCTTAAAATATGATTAATTTAATATTTATTTAAACAAAACATCTTATAATATATATATATATATATATATATATATATATATATAATAGACTATATAAATATATGTAAGTGGGGGCCCAGAACCCCACTGGACCCCCCCACTGATTTACAATAATAATTTTTCATTGTCCTCATAGTACCAACCCTTTGCCATTGATTTACAATAATAATTTTTCATTGTCCTCATAGTACCAATTTATACGGGTCGTTCAACCAGTTGTTGTTAAACATAACAATAATCAGAAGCAGTTCATTACTTGCTCTTTATTCCTGCTTATGTCGCTCCTAGGGTGGCAGGTAGAGGCCTAGGCATTTTTTGAATGAAAAAAAGTTATTAAAAAAAAAAATGTATTGAACACTATCTAATGATATGATTTATTTACTAACATACATGATAAAAAAAATTAAAAAATTTATCAACTAACTCATCATTTAACCAATCACACATTCACAATTTCGATTTTAGATTGAAATTAGGGATTGGATTCTCAAACTTAAAAGTTAAAACCATGCTTTCTAACATTTAAAAAAAAAAAATCAAAACCCGCCTAGTCTACCTAGCTCGTCCAGGATCGTCTAGGTTTTCCTAGATCTGCCTAGGTCCACCTAGGTGGCCGCCTAATCATCAACTAATTACCTCTCCCATTTTGACCTTAATCGGAACTGTGTTTGAGCGCCTATGGCCTAAGCGGTCGCCTAGACCCTTTTTTTGAACAATGATTATGATACATCAGTATTCGATGAGGAGATATATACATTGTATGTTGATCTCGTTATTTACAAGTGTTAAACGGAAGACATAAAATCTCTCACTACACAGTGGGTAGAAATACGATTATACTAGTCGTTACTTCTAAGTGAAATAATTTAACTTTGACTCTTGCTATCAATGTGGAATTAAATATTTACTAGTTAACTTATATGATATTTCAAATTCCCTTCTAGAATAAGGTTGTAGATAAACCTCCTTTCGGTATCCTAGTGATAGAACGAACTTGCATATGTGTGGTTCATTCCTTTTATGATCGGATCAAGATTTAAGTTAAGACGGGGCTGTGGATTGCTGCACTAACATTCCTGAAATTTACTCGAGGTGAGTTCGATACTTCTATGCTATTTTGCCTTAAATCAGTTCATTTATTTAAAATAATGGTTTGTAAATATATTTTGTTTTTTTAAAGAAAAAAAAAACTTGAGCCCCACAAAAAGTTGAATATCTTTTTAAAAAGGTAATCCAGGTCAGACCAACCACGTGCCGGATACTAAATCCACGGTCCAGATCATCCACCTCAACTCATCGAACGGCCGTAGTGAGGTCAGTTCAAACTCTACACTTATCGGCAAACAACGGTCCACATTCATCCACGTGACTACAGGATAGGCGTTATTAACACCATGATCCAACGGACCCAACTCATTCGCTTCCAACACAACCCCCCTTCTTTCTCTCTCTCAGAATCCTAATTCCCCATATTTTCATGGAATTCAAAGGCCTTTGATATTTCTGGAAAAAAAAAGGTCTTTGATATTAAATTCCATAATTTTCAGAATTTCATACTCTTCTCACTGAATTTCCAATTCTACCTTTTTTGTTACTTGCCAAAAATTAATAAAAAAAAATTCATTGTTTTGTAAAATTCAAAGCTTCATTTTCAATTCCTGAAAATTTCAGCTCAATTTGTAACTTCAAATTTTGATTTTTGAGAATATTTTGATCGACGAGTTCAGCAAGCGAAGCCAATCTCCGAATTTCTCTACCAATATTAGTTTCCGATATAATTTTTTTTTTGAACGGGTAGAAAAAAAGGACAAAGGCTTGAATAGCTTCATCAATGGCAGACTCGGACAACGACTCGGGAGGACCACACACGAAATCGAACAGCGAGCTCTCACCTCGAGAGCAGGACCGATTGCTGCCGATCGCGAACGTGAGTCGGATCATGAAGAAGGCTCTGCCAGCGAACGCGAAGATTTCGAAAGACGCGAAGGAGACGGTGCAGGAGTGCGTGTCGGAGTTCATAAGCTTCATCACCGGCGAGGCCTCCGACAAGTGCCAGAGGGAGAAGCGGAAGACGATCAACGGCGATGATTTGCTCTGGGCGATGACGACTTTAGGGTTCGAGGAGTATGTGGAGCCTCTGAAGGTTTACTTGCAGAGATTTAGGGAGATGGAGGGGGAGAAGAGCAGCGTGGCGGCGCGTGACAAGGACTCAACCGGTGGTGGTGGGAATGGTGGGGTGGGGTATGAGAGTGGTGGTGGTAGTGGTGGAGCTGGGGTATATTGGCAGCAGCAACAGCAACAGCAACAGCAACAGCAACAGCAGCAGCAGCATCAGGGACACGTGTACGGTGGGAGTGGGTTTCATCAGATGGGTGTGAGTGGAGTTGGGCTTGGGAAGAGTGGGCCTGGATCTAACATGGGTAGGCCCAGATAATTGATTATGTTAGATAATATGGATGGTTCCTTCCAAATTCCAAATCCACATATGTGAGTAATTTTCTTCATGATTGCTAATTTGCTTGAAGTTTTTCAATTGAGTCTCTGTAGAGTGTGGTATATTTTGTGATTTAAGTCAATGATATGTGTAGAGGAATTTACTGTATTATCTCTTTTTCAACATGCCTATATTATAATTAAGGTAAAATTATTGACATCATTTTTGAATTTTATATTAATTTTAAATATTGTTTATAAATTTTATTATTAATAATAGACGTCCATTGAATCATGTCTAAAAATACAAGGATAGTCATTTTGTGAAAATTTTCAATTATTTCTATTAAGAATAAGGTAAAATTATCATATTATTTGTTTTTTTAATCGAAATCGTTGAAAAATTTAATAAAATGATTATTTTTACATGTTTAGACATAATTTAGGAATGTCTATTACTAATAATAAAATTTATAGAAATAATTAAAATTAGTATAAAATTTGATGACGCTGATAATTATTTTTCTTATAATTAATATATTATAATTAGATATCGATGTTTATAATAATATAAATTATCTTTAGAATTAAACTTGAGATATTTTATTATAAATTAAAAAAAAGTTATTAGACCAAAGTGCTGCGATTTCTTTTTTGTGGGAAAAACATGATGATTTGGTTGACCATATATAAAAGGAGGGAAAAAGCTTGATAGCCTCATTAGTTGGTTTGGATTTGACAAGGTGTTCTCTTTCTTTGGATAAGGGCGAGAGAGTGGTAGTGGTATTGGGTGGCTAAAGCTTAAAGGGTCAACTATCACTTCAAGTTCAACTAAGAGGAGCCTCCTGTTTTTTTTTTTTTGACGAAAGTTGTGATTCATTCCAAATAAAGAGAGAGTGGTAGTGGTATTGGGTGTCTAAAGCTTAAAGGGTCAACTATCACTTCAAGTTCAACTAAGAGGAGCCTTCTGTTTTTTTTTTGACGAAAGTTGTGATTCATTCCAAATAAAGAGGCCAAGCGGCACTTACAGAGAGAAAACAAAGCATGAGAAAGTTAAACTACAGAGGAAATAAAAGGATAAAAACGAACAAATACAGATAAGGGATCAGCCAAAAACCAAACGACGCGGCGCAGGGCAATACGTCCCAGCTCAAACCCCAAGTCTAAGTCCTATTCTGCGGAGGGCAGGGAAGGAGATCGCGGGAAAGAACACATTCTATAGCCTTCTATACAAAGAAAGGAAACACATTCTTTTATCTAAAATCACAAACTGATACTTTATTTTTTATTTTTATATAAAGATATTAAGAAATGAGGGTATATAAGCAGATGCTGAACTCGTGATCTGAAACTTCCCTCTACACAATCAGTTTTAAAGCCACGTGAGGATCAGAAGGTAAACTCATTCTAACTCCGATCATAATTTCGTTGCAATACAGTAAAACCTTAATAACGAATAATCGATAAATTAATAAACCTTGGTTAAATAATGAAATCTTTCGGTCTCAATTGGAGCCAATATTGAGAAGAGTTCAGGATGTTACCGGTTGAAATTGGGAGAAACCCGCTTTTCATTTGGTGGGATTGAGAATGAAAGAAACAGAGAATAAAAGGTAATCAAAGATTGAAAGGGTGGGGGTGTGGGTGGGTCAGACTTACTGAGGCAAACATAAAATAGTGGGATCATGTTCTTGCCAATTTGCTCGCTCAATCCCTTATAAGTCATTCTGAGATCGTGCAACTATCCAATATATGATTTTTTTTGTATCTTCACATTCTCACATGCCTATTTATGTTTGAAATTTTTTCAAACCTAATAATGTGGGATTACCCGCTCTGATATACCATGAAGGAAATTAAGGTTTCACCCTTTATAAGTCGGCCCTTTCAAGGTTGTGTATTTATACCTTCATATTCTCACACTGATTATGATGAATTAGGGTTTTTGTCGGATTTGGATAGGCATTCCTAGGTAGAAAGATCAACTGGTTTTTGGGTTTTTAACCTTTATTTGTTCTAATTTTAATTTTAAAATTTTTATTCACAATTATAAAGGAGCCTTAAATATCAAAGTTAATTCTAATTAAGTTAATGGGCACATGGCATACAAAGAAAATGGTGGTGAGCAAATATGCTCCCCTTAAATGAGCAGTATATTTTGTGTGCGCGCTCACATCTCATAAGCTTATTAGTCACTATTTGATGAAGGCTAATAGGCAAGAAAGGACATTTTTGCCCTTGCATGCATGTGAGACTCACATGCAAGGCCCGCCCTGTAACAACCTGAAAATTTAATTAGTGAATTTTTGTAAATTAATTTGGAAAAAGACGAAATTACCCTTGGTTTTATAAGGGGCTCGGAAGTCAATTTTGTGTGGAGATACATTTGCCAATTTTTTGGGTACCGTTGCATTGGTCTCGGACTCACGAGTTCGTAGACAGGGGGCACGTGGAAAAAGGAGACCGTGCGAGAAACTTACGGGTCTAGATTGTTTAGGGGCATTTTGGTAAATTCCCTTGGGTCTATGTATTTAACCCAAACCTTCCAGCAATTTCATTTCATTTTCTTCCTTCACACAGACCCGTGTCACCATTCAGACCCGTGACACCGACCAACCGAACCAAAACAAAAACGTCCGATTTGGACTTTCATTTCAAAGAGACTTTGGCCAATTTGGTGAAATCCATCACACTCTACTCCTTCCCGCGATCAAAACCTTACCCACCACCGAAGGAAACAACCGCGGGAGACACCGATCGGAGGAAAGGAAAACCGAAACCTTCCGATCGATTTTCGGCCAACACAGGTATGGGTTTCGTGTTTAGAGTTCATTTCTGAATTCTTGGGTTCGAGTAGATGGATTTAGACATAAAATTCGTGAAAAACGGTTGAGTTTTGAGAAAGTTAGGAAAAACTTGAAGCTCGACTGGCAATGGGGTTTTCCGGCGAAGGTCAAGACGACGAACGATGGCGGTGATCGTCTTCTCCAGCGAGTCTCCGACGGTTGAGTCGGTTGGCGGTGTTAATGTGGCATGAATCGTGGAGACACATGGATGCCATGTCGAGCCACATAGATGCCACCTGGCTGCCACGTGGAGCTACGTGGATGCCACCTGACAGCCACGTGGACGCCACCTGGTGGCGGAGTCAGTAGGCGCGTGTGACACTGTGCGGGCGCGTGAGGTCGTGTAGCCGGCGCATGGCTAAACTGCCGGTCTTCTGTCGGCGCGTGGCAGCTCGTGAGACCTGGTCTTGGGTCACGGTGACACTTGTCGACAAGGTCTCGACGTTCCGGACCTGTTGGCGCAAGTTTCAGGTCAATCGTACATCGTTTAGGGGTAATTTTGGACGTCCGAAGTGGCTGCGTTTTTAGTGTAACGTGAGCGGGCTTCCCGAGGTTTAGGGAGTTTAAATGTAGGATTTTTAGTTATCGTTAGTAATCCTGATTGTTACGTTTGACATGCGATACTACTCCAGGAACTTCAGAGGAGCGTACGAATTGGGATTGAGCTATCGATGAGTGGACATTGGTTTATAAATTATAATGCATGCATAAAGGTATATTTGAATTAAATATTGTTATATATTATTTTTGGTACATTTCTGGAATTTAGAAATTGTGCTATGAAATGATGACTGGACACGAGTTTTCAATATTACTGTGAAAACAATGTTTTGGGCTATGACATGGTTTTATGGACTCTGTTATTAAATGATTATGACTTGATAGATTTTGAGTCCATGGTTTTGGGTGTAGACCCGGATCTGTAATTTCCTTGGATTTGGGCATAGACTCGGTTTTTCAATGAATTTGGCTTATGCTAGGAAACAAGGATTTCAAAACGTGGATTTTGATTTTCACTGATTTACTGTCCCTGAGGATCACAGTTTTCTCCGACTGGCGTCGAGGGGTTTTTCTCCGTCAGATCGTTGAGGGGCTGGTGTCGAGGGGTATTTTCTACACCGGGTCGTTGAGGTTGTCTATGTATAGTACAGGGTTCTGCACAACTCGAGATATATTGGGTGTGTGGAGGGTATTGAGCTACGGCTCAGAATTTTGATTCGGGAGCAGTGGATAATATTTTGATATACATTTTGTGTCCACGTTGGTTTCATATGATTTGTAAACTCCTTTGAGGAGGGTTTTTAAAATAGGGTTGTGGACCAAAAGATGTTTCCATTATACGGTTTTTCGTGGGTCCCACGTGTGTTTTACCAAAACAATGGATTTTTCGGTATATTTTCGGGTTATCCTTATGGTTTTTTTGAAAAGAAATTTCATGCATGCATTGTTTTATTCGTGGAGGGGGAAATGTATGTTTTCCTCGGAACTAGTTTTAAATGATTATTTTTGTCCACTCATAATTTTCGTGTTTTAAATCCCCTCTAGGCTGTTGAATTGACGTGGGCATATCCAGAGGCGGAGGCATTACATTTCAACTGCGCGTTTACCTAGAGTAGGATATTTATTTCGGTATTTACTTATCCTACCTAGATGCTCTGATAAATCTGTTGGATTGATTGTCAATTTGGTAATTACATCGTTGGATGGTTGAGTTGTTGGAATTTGGAGTGCTATCTGATCCCATGTATGACAGGTGAAAGATTCTTAAACAAGTCCTTAAGGGGAGATTCTGTCGGAATTTTGTCAGAATTCTCATAATTTTTCAAGGGCTTAAGGGTATTTTGGGAATTTTATTAGGTTGTCAGATGGGAATAGGGTTTTTCTCGGGTTTCAAGGGGAAATTCGGGAAGGGTCCTGTCAATTTGGTATCAGAGCACTAGGTTTAAATTCCTGTAGACCGTACACCTAGTGTTCATCTGATTGTGTTATTGGTGGTATATGGTATTTTCAGTGTAATGCCTCCGAGACGCGAGCCCCGTCAGCGGCCTGAAACTATTGAGGACACACATGAACTTGTAGGAGAGCTGAATTTAAGGCAGACCCTAGATCAATTGGGTCGAACTTTGACTACGGTACTTCAGGGAAGGGCTACTACGGAAGTGTTTGACATTGAGCGAGCCCAGAGGTTGGGGGCGACAGTATTTACGGGCGAGTTAGGCCCAGATGATGCGGATGTGTGGATTACTCGTTTGGAACGAGTGTTTACTGTGATAAGGTGCCCTCCGGAGGATAGGGTGCGGTTAGCCACATTTATTTTGGGTGGTTATGCATACCGTTGGTGGCATGCTTTATAGCTGACAGACTGGGATGTTCGTACCTTTACTTGGGACACTTTCCGAGAGTGCTTCCTTGAGCAGTTTTATCCTCGTTCATACCGAGAGGCCAGAGAGGTCGAGTTCCTGCAGTTACACTAGGGGGACATGACGGTGGCACAATATGAACAGAGATTTCTTGAGTTGTCACGCTTTGTACCGGCTCTTGTGGCGATTGAGATGAATAAATGCCAGAGGTTTGAGTATGGACTGCGGAATAAGGTTCGAGTAGCAGTCATTGTTGTGGCACACATATCTTTGAGGGCTTTATCAGATGCTGCTGCCAGAGTAGAGTTGAGTTTGCCAGCTTAGCAGCAGTTCAGTGGTTCTAGGCGACGCCGGGATCGCTGGATTTTCGGAGCCTCTAGTCAAGGACCATCTAAGAGAGGCAGTTCCAGTTCTGGATCTTCTGGGGGTGCAGGATCTGGAGCAGGCAGTGACAGAGCCAGTCAGGGACAACAGTTATCCGCTCAGTGTCAGGACCCGTCCCGAATTTCCCCTCGAAACCCGGGAAGAACCCTGATCCCGTCTGACAACCTAAGAAAAGGTTCCCAAAATACCCTTCAATCCTTACAAATTATAAAAACAATAATACATACTTCATCTTGTCAGACAAGGGACTTAAGCACTCAAAATTCCTGTAATTAACGACCAATCAAATACCATTCTTCCCCTCCATTTATAAAATCATGCATGCGTCACATAAACAATTTATCATATAAAAAAAACATCATATGTATAATGAAATACCTCGTGATCCACAATTTGGTTTGGAAACTCTCTTCAAAGGAGTTTAAAATCATTTAAATCAATCCGGACACAAAATATCTCAAATTCAAATCATTTGGTTCAATCTGCCACATAGTATCTCAAATTCACTGTTCCTGACATATTCATAACACACCAGTCAAATATTGCTGATATCTCTACTGGAAAACCACAAGACATCAAACTAGTCAGATACTAGTGAACAAATAATAATTCGTCCATCTGGGTCACCGCCCACACCAACCCACTGACCCGGATGATGACGTATTTTTATATGTTGATTAGGCCCATAACAATTGTCGTCTGGTTCATATTAGAGCCGGATATATCCTCGGCTATCATATTCCTAGCCACCAGGGTATCCCTTGGGGTGTGCTAGAATATGTATCATATCATATCATATCAGTCGGCATATATCTCGACTATCATAACATATCAATCGGCATCTCTCTACTATCATCGGCATATATCTCGGCTATCATATTCCTAGCCACCAGGGTATCCCTTGGGGTGTGCTAGAATATGTATCATATCATATCATATCAGTCGGCATATATCTCGACTATCATAACATATCAATCGGCATCTCTCTACTATCATCGGCATATATCTCGGCTATCATATTCCTAGCCACCAGGGTATCCCTTGGGGTGTGCTAGAATATGTACTACTTGGACTCGACCACAATCTCTGCAAAATCATATTTTATATTGGGGTTCACCGGGAGTCCGCCAACACGGAACCAAGGCCCGGCTTCTAGGCCCCATCAACTCAATTTTGTTTAATTTAGGGGTTCACCGGGAGTCCGCCAACACGGAACCAAGGCCCGGCTCCTAGGCCCCATCAACTCGATTTTGTTTATATTGGGGGTTCACCGGGAGTCCGCCAACACGGAACCAAGGCCCGGCTCCTAGGCCCCATCAAATCGTTTTTTGTATCCATAATCAAGTATATATCTTGTTTATCATTTATCACAATTTCGGTTTCAACTCAAAATCATGTACCCAATTAATTTCCACGGCCAAACACTATCAAAACGGAATTCAACAACCATATCGTTTCTCGCAACTCGCTTCCACTGAAATATTGGAACAACAATTATCCAGCAATCGAGGATATTAATACATGCGTTACAATTTGTAAATATCACCATACACAACAGTAATTAAATCGAGGATATTAATACATGCATCACAATTTATAAATACAATCATACACCACAGTAATTAAATCGAAGATACTTATACATACATTACAATTTATAAATCAAAGTCCGCTTACCATCACCATCCAACCCAAAATTCATGTACGCTCTAGCCTCAGAACACCTACACCATAATGACCCAACTACCTTGACTTTCCAAGCTCAAAACCCTCTCTACGGTCAATCCCTACCGCTGGGATTGCCCAACCGAGCTCTAAATGAACTCCTATGGCCTCGAAACCAACAAAATCTGATCCGGAACGTCCCAAAACCTTGGTCACGCGCCGCCGTGACCTCGGAAACAGTCCCACGCGCCGCCACGCGCCACCGGAAGGTCAGAATACGCGCCCACGCGCTGCCACGCGCTGGTCACGCGCCTGCTACAGTGTTCACGCGCCTGGACCGGTCCAACCCGGCCCGGCTCGACCTGACCCGGTCCAACTCGACCGGTTCACTCGACTCGACCGGTTCACTCGACTCGACCGGTTCACTCGACTCGACTGGTTCACTCGGCTCGACCGATTACCGGTGACTCGCCGGAGAAGACGACCGGACGGCCCTCGCCGTCGCCGGAGGCTGGCCGGAGAAGATGACCGGACCGCCACCTCCGCCGCCGTCTGGTTCGCCGGAAACTGCCATTTCCGGCCGATTTTCAAGGTTTTCTAACTTCCTCATTTCTTAACCGTTTTTCACGATCTACACATGTAAATTCATCTACGTTTCACCAGGAATCCAAATATGAGATCAAAGTTCCGATATCGTACCTGGTTTGGCCGGAAAATGACCGAGAATGTTCGGCTCACCTCCCTCCTCCGTCCGTCACCCACGGAGGTGCTCCCACTCCGATAATCACACCAAAAGACTCGTGGGGTCGCGGGGAAAGTCCTCCCAACCTCGGTTTTGTTCGAATCGGACCGAAACCCCTCCGATGAATATGGCCTTCGGTGTTCGCACGGGGAGGGCTCGGATAGGGCCGAGACTGCATCGACCAATCTCCCGAGGAGAGAGAAAATATCTGTTATATAATTCCAACATTTCCAAAATTACCAAACTGCCCCTGCAGCTTCTAGACCCGGAACGAACGCATCGGATCTCCGTTTTCAACGTGCCGCCTGTCTACGAACTCGTGAGTTCGAGACCTACGCAACAACCCAAGAAAAATTCCCAAAAGTTTTACCAGTCAAAAAGTGACTCCCGAACCCATCCAAAACTGAGGGTAAAATTGTCCAATTCTCAAAATAATTTAATTTCTGGTCCGGGTCGTTACACTCAGTCTAGTGGGACTTTAGTGCAGTCGACCGGGAGACATAGTGGCAGACCCGCACGGTCGGGTGACATTAATTGTTACTTTTGTAGGGAGACCGGTCATTTCAGGAGAGACTGTCCACATCGTCATTCGGGAAGTAGTTCCTTGGGTAGAGAGGCTGCTGAATCGAGTCAGAGAGCAGCACATATATCTGGTACTGCAGTAGGGAGCCAGACCCAGTCCAGTGGGGCCAACAGGGCCAGAGGGAGACGTGGGGGTCGTGGTCGATCTTCTAGTACACAGGCTCGAGTTTTTGGGATGACTCAGCAGGAAGCTCGAGTAGCACCAGAGGTGGTTACTGGTACGTTATCTATTTTTAACCATGATGCTTGTGTTTTGTTGGATCCCGGGGCTACGCATTCTTTTATTTCTTGGGGTTTTACATTTTTTACTGATAGTGATTTGTTCTCGATTGGTTGTGACATGGGCATTATTACTCCTACTGGAGATATGTTAGTGACGAATCTCGTGATTCTCAATTGTCCGGTAGTAGTGGTAGGTCATGAGTTAGAGGCAGATTTAATTCCCTTGGACATTTATGATTTTGATGTGATTTTGGGGATGGATTGGTTTACCATGCATCATGCCTCCATTGATTGTTTCACCAAGAGGGTGGTTTTCCAGAGTCCAGGAGTGCCGGAATTGACATTTCAGGGTGACCGTAGGGTACTTCCCTCGGGAGTGATCTCAGCTTTGACGGCTGAGAAGTTATAAAGGAAAGGTTGCAAGGGATATTTAGCTCATGTGATTGGTTCTCGGGATACTCCGGTGAGAGTAGAGGATATTCCTATGGTGAATGAGTTTCCAGATGTATTTCTAGAGGGTCTTCCAGGGTTTCCACCTCACCGGGAGATTGAGTTCACCATAGAGCTTCTTCTAGGTACTCAACCTATATCCCAGACACCGTACAGAATGGCACCTGCAGAATTGAGGGAATTGAAGACTCAATTGCAGGACTTGGGTAGATATGGGATTTATTCGACCAAGTGTATCACCTTGGGGTGCGCCGGTGTTATTTGTAAGGAAGAAAGAGGGTGGTTTCAGGCTTTGTATAGACTACCGGCAGTTAAACAGGGTTACAGTGCGAAATAAGTATCCTTTGCCACAAATTGATGATTTGTTTGATCAATTGAAAGGGGCAAAGTATTTTTTCTAAAATTGACCTTCGGTCCGGGTACCATCATTTAAGGATCAGGGAAGAGGATGTTCCTAAAACAGCTTTTAGGACCCGCTATGGGCATTATGAGTTCCTGGTGATACCTTTTGGTTTAACTAGTGCCCCGGCAGCATTTATGGATTTGATGAACATGGTGTTAACTAATGCATTTATGGAGTTCCTGGTGATGCCTTTTGATTTAACTAATGCCCCGGCAACATTATGAGTTCCTGCCCTTCCAGATGGTAACAGAGGATTTGAAGTGTACAGTGATGCATCATTACGTGGTATAGGTTGCGTGCTGATGCAGCATGAAAAGGTGATAGCTTTTGCTTCCAGGCAACTTAAACCTCATGAGTTGAATTACCCCACACATGATTTAGAATTAGCTGCAGTGGAGCATGCACTGAAGATTTGGCGACATTATTTGTACGGGGAAACATGTCGGATCTTCACCGACCATTAGAGTTTGAAATACTTCTTCACCCAGAAAGATTTGAACTTAAGACAGAGAAGGTGGCTAGAATTGATAAAGGATTATGATTGTACTATAGAGTATCACCCATGAAAGACCATTGTAGTGGCAGATGCACTGAGCATGAAGTCTATGGGTTCCTTGGCCTAGTTGTACACCATTTATGTACCGTTTCTGGTGGAATTCCGAAGAGCGGGAATTATACTGGACATGGATAACCATGGGGCTCTGTTAGCTAGCTTCCATGTGAGACCTATCTTGATTGACCGGATTATTGAAGCTCAATTCCAAGATCCTACTTTGTGTATTATTAGGATGGAATTGGAGGCTGGGAACATGCATGATTACGTTATTCGGGATGATGGAGCCTTGGTTAAGGATCGCCGGTTGTGCGTACCTAATGATCTAGGGTTGAAAAGAGAAATTCTTGAGGAAGCTCATAGTTCTACCTATGCTATGCATCCAGGAGGTACTAAGATGTATCGTGCTCTTAAGGAACACTATTGGTGGACTAGGATGAAAAGAGAAATAGCAGAGTTTGTGAGTAGATGCCTGACGTATCAACAAGTAAAAGCAGAGAGGCAGAAATCATATGGGGCACTACAACCGTTACCTATTTCAGAATGGAAGTGGGATCACCTTACTATGGATTTTGTCTATAAACTTCCTAGGACTCAAAAAGGACATGATGGCATCTGGGTAATTGTTGATAGACTCACAAAGTCAGCACATTTCTTGCCAGTACGGGAAGATTACTGGATGAGCCAGTATGCCAAGTTGTTTGTGGATGAGATCATAAGGTACATGGGACTCCAGAGTCAATTGTCTCAGACCGGGATCCTAGGTTTACCTCGAGGTTTGGGCAGAGTTTGCAAAAAGCCTTTAGAACTACCTTGCATTTCAGTACAACTTTTTATCCTCAAACTGACTGTTAGTATGAGAGGACAATTCAGATTTTGGAAGATATGATGAGAGCTTGTGTACTACAGTTTAAGGGAAACTAGGATTCACACCTGGCTTTGATGGAGTTTGCATACAACAACAACTATCAGTCTAGTATTGGGATGACTCTTTTGAGGCACTGTATGGGAGACAATGCAGAACACCGATCTGCTGGACTGAGGTAGGTGAGAGAAGACTGTTGACACTAGAGGTTGTGGAAATGAAAGAGGAAAAGATTCGAATCAGCAGGGAAAGGCTGAAGGTAGCTCAGGACCGCCAGAAAAGCTATGCAGACTGACGGATTAGAGACCTTGAATTTGAGGTCGGCGATTGGGTTTTCTTGAAGTTGTCCCCTTGGAAGGGATTTGTACGTTTTGGTAGACGAGGGAAACTGAGTCCTCGTTACATCGGGCCTTATGAGATTATTGAGAGGATAGGGCCAGTGGCTTACAGACTTGCTTTACTTCTAGAACTGTCAAAGGTTCACGATGTATTCCATGTATCCATGCTCCGAAAGTACCTATTCGATGAATCTCATGTATTGGAGACGCAACCAATTGAGTTGAGAGATGATTTAACTTTTGAGGAGCAACCAGTGCAAATTCTAGATTGGAAGGAAAACGTATTGCGCAAAAAAACTATTCCTCTGGTTAAAGTTTTGTGGAGGAATCAGAACGTGGATGAGGCCACGTGGGAAACTGAAGCACTGATGCGGGCACAACATCCACATTTGTTCCAGTGACAAGTATGAATTTCGAGGACAAAATTTCTTTAAGGGGGGCTGAGTTGTAATGACCCGCAAATATAATTAGTGAATTTTCATAAATTAATTTGGGAAAAGATGAAATTACCCTTGGTTTTATAAGGGGCTCGGAAGTCAATTTTGTGTGGACACACATTTGACAGTTTTTTGGGTACCATTGCATAGGTCTCGGACTCACGAGTTAGTAGACATGCGGCAAGTAGAAAATAGAGACAATGTGAAAAACTTATGGGTCTAGATTGTTCAGGGGCATTTTGGTAAATTCCCTTGGGTCTATGTATTTAACCCATACCTTCCAACAATTTCATTTCATTTTCTTCCTTCACACAGACCCGTGTCACCATTCAGACTCGTGACACCGACAGACCGAGCCAAAATAAAAACGTCCGATTTGGACTTTCATTTCAAGGAGACTTTGGCCAATTTGGTGAAATCCATCACACTCTACTCCTTCCCGCAATCAAAATCGTACCCACCATCGAAGGAAACAATTGGAGGAGACAACGATCGGAGGAAAGGAAAACCGAAACCTTCCGATCGATTTTCCGGCCAACACAGGTATGGGTTTTGTGTTTAGAGTTCATTTTTGGATTCCTGGGTTCGAGTAGATGGATGCCACCTGGTAGCCACGTGGAGCCACATGGAGGCCACGTGGACGCCACCTGGCAGCCACGTGGATGCCACTTGGCGAATGAGTCAGCAGGCGCGTGTGACATTGTGCGGGAACGTGAGACCGTGTAGTAGGCACATGGCTGAACCTCCAATCTTCTGTCGATGTGTGGTGGCGTGTGGGACCGATTCTTGGGTCATGGGTATGCGTGTCGATAAGGTCTCGACGTTCCCGACTAGTTGGCGCAGATTTCGGGTCAATCAGACATCATTTAGGGGTAGTTTTGGACGTCCGAAGTGGCTTCATTTTTAGGGTAACGTGAGCGGACTTCCCAGGGTTTAGGGAGTTTAAATGTAGGATTTTTAATTATCGTTAGTAATCCCGATTGTTACTTTTGACAGGCTATACTGCTCCGGGAACTTCAGAGTAGCGTACGAATCAGGATTTAGCTATCAGTGAATGGACTTTGGTTTATAAATTATAATGCATGCATAAATGTATATTTGAATTAAATATTGTTATATATTGTTTTTGGTACATTTCTAGAATTTAGAAATTGTGCTATGAAATGATGACTGGACACGAGTTTTCAATATTACTGTGAAAACAATGTTTTGGGCTATGGCCTGGTTTTATGGACTTTGTTATTAAATGGTTTTGACTTAATAGATTTTGAGTCCATGGTTTTGGGTGTAGACTCAAATCTGCGATTTCCTTGGATTTGGGCATAGACCCGATTTTTCAATGAATTTGGCTTAGGCCAGGAAACAAGTATTTCAAAACGTGAATTTTGGTTTTCACTGATTTACTATCCCCGAGGATCACGGTTTTCTCCGACTATCGTCTAGGGGTTTGTCTTCGTCAGATGGTTGAGGGTTCTTCGACGTTGGTGTCGAGGGGTATTTTCTCCACCGGGTCGTTGAGGCTGTCTATGCATAGTACAATGTTGTACACAATTCGAGATATATCGGGTGTATGGAGGGTATTGAGCTACGGCTCGGAATTTTGATTCGGGAGCAGTGTAAAATGTTTTTGATATACATTTTGTGTCAAGGTTGGTTTCATATGATTTTTAAACTCCTTTGAGGAGGGTTTTCGAAACCGAGTTATGGACCACGGGATGTTTTCATTATACGATTTTTTGTGGGTTCCACGGATGTTTTACCAAAACAATGGATTTTCCGGTATGTTTTCGGGTTATCCTTATTGTTTTGTTGAAAAGGAATTTCATGCATGCATTGTTTTATTCGTGGAGGGGGAAAGGTATGTTTTCCTCGGAACTAGTTTTAAATGATTATTTTTGTCCACTCACAATTTTCGTGTTTTAAATCCCCTCTAGGCTATTGAATTGACATGGGCATATCCAGAGGCGGAGGCGTTACATTTCAACTGCGCGTTTACCTAAAGTAGGATATTTATTTCGGTATTTACTTATCCTACCTAGATGCTCTGATAAATATGTTGGATTGATTGCCAATTGGGTAATTACATCATTGGATGGTTGAGTTGTTAGAATTTGGAGTGTTATCCGATCCCTTGTCTGACCGGTGGAAGACGGTTAAATAAGTCCTTATGGGGAGATTCTGCCGAATTTTTGGCAGAATTCTCATAATTTTGCAAGGACTTAAGGGTATTTTGGGAATTTTATTAGGTTGTCAGACGAGAGCAGGGTTTTTCTCGGGTTTCGAGGGAAATTCGGAAAGGGTCCTGTCACGCCCTATGGGTAGTCCGACAAAGCGGCTGCTTCGGGCCCCCACCTTGAGAAGGCCCCGAATTTTTTATTATTATAAATATGATCTATAATATTGGTAATTCATACATATTTACAATTGCTTACCTAGGAAAATTGGTTGCTTTGTTTTCTACTAGGTACCATGCCTTGTTTCGATTATGTTAGGGGCATTTTACTTTATTTTTTTTCTTATGTTTCCTCTTTTGGTTTCTTGGCCAAGGATCGACTCCACGGACCTTTATTTTTTTTATAGTAATTTATTTATTTTATTTTCTCTTTTACAAATTAGTTTTTTTTTCACTTGTTATTTCAGCTGTGTTTCTTTTACTACAAACACAATAACTTTTTTCTTTATTTTCTTTTGTCCTAATTCAAATCAAATAACTTTTCTTATTGGATTTTGTTAAACCCTAACCTCCTCTATTTATTAGTACTCTATGTGTTACTTATTTTATTTATTTTTAAATAGAAGGTAATCCTCATTAAGATTGACAAAGAGGAATTACATGGGTGCATTGTGTGGCCTCATTAAAACCTTGTCAGAGATTTCAACCCTGCGAAGGAAAAACAGTACCACGCACCAACATTACTAACATTACATCATTGAAACAAGATCAACAACTAACAAATTCGAGAGCTAGTCAGGACTGTTCTTCAACCAAATCAAAGTGTCATTCAGCGTTAAAGCATGACGTGCTAGAGCGTGGGCTATTTTGTTGCAGTTCCGAGGTTTAAACTGTCATGAAGCCCACCCAAAGCCCATGGCTAACTGTCTAATGTCCATTACGGCACCCTCTTTAGCACCAAGAAAGCCCACCGTGTCATTGATTATGTGCACTGCTGCAAGGCAGTCTGATTCCACAATAATCTGCATGCATCCAAGATCAGAGGCAATTTGCATACCAAATGTGATGGCCATTAGTTCTGTTGTCATTGGGTTCAGGTTTTCCGTCACCGGTTGCATACCTGCAGCCATCATTTCCCCTCTGTCATCTCGAATCACCATACCTAAGCCCCGCTGCAGCCCAGTTCTCCCTCGCGCCCCATCAACATTTATTTTCCAAACCTCTGCTAGCAGTTTCTCCCAGCCAACTGCTACATCCCGTGGCCCATTAGCACTACTAGAGTAGCATTGAGCTGCTGAGAATTACTCAACCATTGCAATCCATGTTGCTAGCTTACGCACTCCATGTTCATGTGACTGCTGGAATTGCAGTGCATTGCGATGGTTCCATAGACCCCAACCTATATAGGCGAAGTAAATCAGATCTTAATTCGAGAGCACATCAATTACATAGCACCATAAATCAGCAAAAGTCATTGTAGACTAGTTTACCCATTTGTGTTGAAGAGGAGAAGCCTTACAAACCTACTTTGCATTTTGACAGTTCCATAAAGCTTGGAAACAAGTCTCTTGTCCCTTACTGCAGTAGCTACACACTGGAGTTGAAACTTTGCGTCGGTGATACAGTTGTCCTCTTGCTAGAACGATTTCATGCATACACCTCCACAATAAGAGTTTTATCTTCGGTGCAATATTTTGCTTCCAGAATTGAGTCCATATATTCGTACCCCCTAGAGTAGAGCATCTAACGTGTCCAGAGTTTCTGTCTCGAATTGCACTTGCCAACCAATATCCACTACGCACATTATAACAACCATTGCGTTCATAAGGCCATATCATTATGTCCTCTATATAGCCGATTGTTCTAAGAGGTATACTCAGTATTGCCTACGCTTCATATCTCCAAAAGGCCTGTGATACCAACTGACTGTTCCATTGACTCGTCTCTGTCATAAGCTCAAACACATATGAGTCACGTGGTAAACTTGCCGATGTTTGCAGCTGAAAAGAATGAGGAACTGGGATCCATTTATCTCCATACACCTTTATCATCTTCCCATCTCCCATCTTACATCTAAGTCCTTGCACCAGAGGGTCTCTGCCTCACATTAGAGATCGCCATGTGAATGATGGTTTTGAACCCACCTCAGCATCGAAGGCAATGCAGTAAGGATGATAACTGCCATTGAATACATGTGCAATTAATGAAGCCGACTGTAGACATAGTCGCCATACTTGCTTTGCCAACCAAGCCTGATTGAAGTCTTCAATATGCCTGAAACCAAGCCCCCCAAACTTCTTAGATAGGCACAGCACATCCCATCTCTTCCAATGTATGTCGTGTCCCCCTTTATGCTTCCCTCATCGAAACTTTGCATAGATACCAAGTATTTCTAAGATGAGAGTCTTTGGGAGTCTGAACAACTAAGAGAATAAGCCGGGACAGTATGTGCCACTACTTTAATAAGAACTTCTTTCTCAGCTACTGATAGGAATTGTTCTTTTCCGCCTTCAGTTTTCCTCTTTAATTTCTCAATGACTGATTTGAAATGGGATTTCTTACCTTGTCTCACCATGGCAGGCAATCGCAGATACTTGGCATGGCAAGCTACCACTTTTATCTGAAGGGTATCTTTCACCATCTCAATACAATCACTAGACGCCCCAAGACTAAAGGAAATCGCTGATTTAGCTCGATTAATTTGTTGTCCTAACGTTTTTTCATACACAGCTAGAATATCGTTAATCGCCATGCTTATCTTAACTGTAGTATCGAGGAAGAATATGGAATCATCAGGAAAAAATAAATGTGAAATAGAGGGTGCCATCGGTGCTACTCTGGTTCCTTGTAGAAGCCCATACCTTTCGGCTCTTGCTGTCAATGTTGTTAGTCCCTCCGCATATAACAGAAACAGATATGGGGATAGGGCAACCCTGGTGAAGATCCCTTTGTGGAACAATGTGCCTTAGTGCATTCCCCTGCCATAATACCGAGAAGGAGACCGTTGTTAAGCAATCCATGATTTTATCAACCCAAGCCAATGCAAAACCCATCCTACACATCACTTCCTTTAAAAATCACCATTCAACTCTGTCATAAGCTTTCTCCATATCGATCTTGATCACCTTTTGGGAGGTTGTGCATGTTGGTATCTATTCATATAGTGTATGCATTCAAAATCTGTTGGTATCTATTTATAACGTCCAAGCACAAAAGCACTTTGAGCTATAGATATTACATTAGGTGACACCGTCTTCAATTGATTAGCTAGTGTCTCAGCCACCAATTTATAAAGCACCGTACATAGACTAATAGGCCTGAACTTCGTAACATATTTAGGCACCTTCACCTTGGGTATGTGAGCAATAAGAGTATGATTAAATTCTCGAACAC
This sequence comes from Oemleria cerasiformis, assembly GCA_037349345.1. Lineage (NCBI taxonomy): Eukaryota > Viridiplantae > Streptophyta > Magnoliopsida > Rosales > Rosaceae > Oemleria > Oemleria cerasiformis. The sequence goes on along the minus strand of JAZGTL010000009.1, from coordinate 1,024,957 downwards.
TCCCTTGACCATTAAGAACCTTCAGACATGTTGCACTTACCTCATCACCAACGATGTGCCAATACTTCTGATAGAACAGCATTGACATCCCGTCATAGCCTGGTGCCTTGGTTGGGAACATCTGCTTAAGAGCCTGCTCCAACTCCTCTCTGCATAAAAGTTGATTTAAAACCTCATTCATTTCATTCGTCACTCTAGGAATTATAACTTCCAAAATTTTGTTCATGTCTTGACCATCCGTTTTGGTAAACAGACTTGTGAAGTAAGAGCAGAACAGGGTAACGATAGTAGTTTCATATGTAAACCAGATGTTGTCATCACCGAATAACCCAATTATCTAATTACTGCGGCCTTGAGATTTTGCTCTTTCATGAAAATAGCTTGTGTTTCTATCCCCATCCTTAAACCATTCGATCATGGACTGTTATTTCCAAATCATTTCCTCATCTTCTAGGATGACGTCAACCTACTTCTCTAATTCTTCCTTTCTTCTCAGATTAACCCCACTTTGAGATCCATTTAATGCTTTAATTTCGGCTGTAGCTTGTTCAATAATTATTTATGCATCTTTTAGATGTCATTTAATGCCCTTCTACTTGTCTTTAAAGTGATTTGATGTCATCAATAGGAGAAAATGATCAATCTTGTAAGCAATGTGCAGATTTGGACAGATAGGTTCATTTTGAGAACAATGCAAAAATAATGGCTCAAATCGGAGTTGTAATGAAGGAGATGTCTCAAGTTGAAGTTCGGGTCCTAAGTCAGGCCCTGGTGCATCCTTGCGCCCTATTTAGGGCGCATGATCAAGAGCTTCGAATCAATCCATCCGGGTTCTAAAACCATGTCTGAGGACCAGTAAATCAAATGCAAAGTGAGCCAAGACGAATACGAAGACGTATCCCTGCCATGTCTCAAGGACACTCCATCTGCGCCCTAATCCAAGACTAGCCCAGATGAGCGATGGCGCTTCTTCAGAGCTCTCAGCCAAGTCCCACTCGTGTCCTCTAACACACCTCAAGTTCTAGGATTCTTGGTGTGTTCCTTAGTAGTGCTAGAGACCAAGCCCAGCGGTGCGCCAATCCCTTCAGAAGACAGGTCCGTGACATGTCCCGATACATGCCGATTTAGGCCAAAATAGGACATGACTTGGAACTTTATGGAACCAAGCAAGACACCACCCAGAAGTACACTTCTAAACACATATCTAAGCCAACGCAATCGAGTGTCTAGCCCAAAACTGATAATGATATGTTGTGCCCTAGAAGACTTCCCGAGAGCCCTGATTTGATCCAAATTGGGCCGCTAAGCTTTCTACGAGCTTTTGAGCAGGACAAAGCCCATAACCATGCTAGATACATCATATGGAAGTGAATCAAGTGGTTTGTCACAACTACATTGTTCAATTTCCTACTGAGTTCATAACAGTCCAATAATGAGGTCCTAGGAGCTGAGATTGGGCCAGCCGTATCAAGAAGATCCAAGAAAGGTGCCAGTAGTTCCTTGCTGTCCAAGACAACCTCAGAACCTTCCAAAATCAGCCTTGCTTCACAAGAAAGATCCTTCCTTGCATCACAATCCCGCGGCCCAGCCTGTGCTCTTGCCAAACTAGGAAACATGTTTTAGCGTTTCATTAAGGGTTTTTTGGTCCTTTGCTTTATGTTTTCAATTCCTAGTTTTTCGGGGAAGCACTAGGAGTATTTAAAAATAGTTTTGAACGTGAAACTAGGGGTTCCAACCTTCTTTGCCGTATAGACCTTTTTCAGTTTTTAGTTTTTGCTTTTGTTCGTACGCTTGGGAGGAGAGCTTAGCACATAGAGTTGTGGAGAGGCCTGGACGTGTTCTTAGCTCGCCATTGTTCTCAGTGTTTCATTCTCTTCTCTTAACTTTTATTTTGTACTCATGACTTATTTTATTGCTTTCATTAATATAATGTGCGAGTAGTTCTACATAGAATTAGGGCTGCTTGAAGCCCTAGCCATGGTTCTTCTTTAATATGATTTTGGCCCTTGATTTATATTATTTTGAATGATGAATATAGTTTGGATTACTACATGTAATGATCTTAGTTTGTGTTTTATGAGATTGATCACCTTGTTTGCATATAACTATAGGTGAATAATTGCTTGTTTGACTGATCATCTTCTTGTGATTGTTTAGTACCGACGGTAGTGGCTTTACATCTTACTTGTAATGGAACTCATGACAACCTAGATCATTAAACAAGACTAGGGATAGTGTGATGTCATTAAATTTTTTTTTGTACTTAATGCTTTCATTTGTGTTATAATCGATTAAGAGAGGTGACATAATCTTAAGAAAACTATTGCATAATTGAATAGATGTTGTAGTGAGTCGAAAAAACCTTAAACATATAAACTAAGAAGGAGGTAATGTATGTGGAGTGGGCCTTAGTCGGATGTTTGCATGGACATCATATTCAGAGGTTTCATAGTAATTTGATCTTGGAAAACATATTAGGAAGTAATTGTGGTTGGTGGTGGATTGAATGCCTTAACCTGTTCTTTTTATTAATTGGTTTATTTTATGTTCTTTAATTGTTTTATTTTCATTTATGTTAAAACCCCCCATGTGTGTGTGAGTTTGTGTTTTTATTTTATTTTCTATTTATATTTAGTTAAGCTTCTGAGTTAATTAATCAATCTAAGTAATAAAGTGGATTTAAACGTTAAGAAAAGTCCTTGTGGGATTCGATCCTTGCTTATTTTCTATACTATCTATTCGATTTGTGCACTTGCAAAGTTGAACTGAATAGAATAGATTTCATATTTATGTTCTCTATTTTATCCAACAAGTTTTTGGCGCCGTTTCTGGGGATTTGTTCCTCAATGGTGTCCATTTAATTTAGATTGTATACTAACTCAGTTTGTAATTCTTTTTGTGTATATATGGACAACTTTTACATGGATATGGGACCATGGAGCGATCCCTACTCAAGTCCATTCATTCCATGATGGAGCAATCAGCCTGGATACCATTATCAAGAATATCCAGATCCATACAATCCAGGATGGTGCGCTCAACCTAATTTCACTTGGAATACCACTCCAACAACTCCTAACCCTGGCTCATATCCTGAACTCCAAGATTTGGTTGATACCTTGGTACAAAGTGTTAAAGCCACATCAAAGTATACTCAAGAAACTCAAGAGCTGATGAAGCGCGTGGATGAGAAACTTGAGAAGACCATGAGGTAGTTTGCGTTCTACATGAGTCAATGCGAAGACATGGCACCCTCCCCACCAAGTGAGGCCGTGGATGTTGATCAGGATGATGGTGTCATCAAGTTTTCACTTCCACAAGGGCCTACCATAGAGGTCGTGGCTCCTATCCAATGCCATGATTTGCCATGGCCTCCCAAATCAGCTCAGATTGAGCAATGAGACAGTCCCAATTCCGAACCTCCAATATATTACTTATGTTCTAATGTTTCTGACTTTGATCCAATGTCTAATAATACTTCTTTACCTTGCACTCATAGGTGGGAACTTGAAATGTTACATCCTATCCCGTAAACTTGAAATTGATATTTTGAGTTAATCAAAATGCCCTACTTGACCCTTGGGCCTTGGAAGCTTGTTGAATTGGATTGGTAATTGTTTGAGCCCAATTACTATGAGGCCCAAGTACAACTAAAACTCCACTTTCTTTTAACCAAGCCAATTCCCTTGTTTTATTTCGCTCCCCCATTCTCCCTCTCCGTCTACTTCTCGACGTCTCATTCTCTCAAAACAGTGATGCACACCTGAGAACACACAGAGAGCCACCACCACCTATGAAGCCGGTGACCGAGACCTCGCCAATCCATCCATCGATGGTCTCTCTCTCTCTTCCTCTATCACTCTCACGCCACTCTCCCTCGCGGTTCTCTCTCCCTCAAACGAAGAACCACCAAACATCTTAGAAAAACAAGGATGACGCTACTACCACGACGCACATGCTGCGGCCGTTCGACCAACGCTACCGAACCCTCTCGAAGTCTTCTTTCTCCCTTGACTTCTCATCTCCTCCCTCGAATACCTCTACTTCTCTCGAGCGCAGTCGAGGAGCCCAAAACAGAGCACGATCGGTCGCCTCCAGCAGCGTCGACTCAGACCAGCTCAGACCCTTAGACCACAACCAAAACCTTCCCTTCGACGAGAAGAAGCCAGAGCTGTAAACCACGACCATCAATGGCCACCGTGGTGTGAGCATTGAGGAGAAGAAGCTTGGCGGAGCCGAACCTTCCCGGCGAGTTTGTTATTGAACCAGGTGAGTCTCGTCTTCTTGAGTTTGACCATTGTGTTAGTCGCATTAAGGGCTTATTATTAGTCTGATTGCATGCTGTTTTGGTGCAAGGATTGACGACGGTCGACCTCGTCAAAATTGCAGAGCCGTGTCGGTCACCATGGAATCCGACGACCCAGTCTTTGTAACCACCACCCAAGGCTGCTTCCCGACGAGACAAACTCAACCCCGGCCACCTCCATTGTCGACGTTCACCGAGGCGTGAGAAAATGAGGAGGGAAGCACTGGTGGCCGAGAGGTTTCGAGCGAGTTTCCTTCTTTCTCAGGTAAGATTTGTTTTCGTTTGGGTCTTCTTTGGATTGCTGGTGAACATACTTGAGGTTTGATTGGTTGTTTGCGTGTTTGAGTGTGAGATTGATAATGGAACTCGCGCGGGAAAATAGGGTCGTGCAGTTCGTCGAAATCCACCGCGACTTTGAGGCGGGTTTCCAGCCAAGACAGGTAGTCTCCCGTCCTGAAACTTTGGCTTTTTAAATCCTTGCGTTGAGTAGATGAAAATCGAATATTTGCATGTTAAGTTTGGTATATATTTTAGGGAGTTAAGCCTCGCCGGAAAAACACGTTTTTCTGGCGAAAATTCCAGATTCCTGCAACCGCGTACGGCAGCGCGTGAGCACCATCTTTGGGACGTTTCGAGTCGTTTGTTTTGTTCCTCAGCCGTTAGAATTCGTTTGATTCTGTTTTGAACCTTTCTTTTGGGATTTCCTTTAGTTGACTCTTGTGTTTATGTTAGTGAGTTTTGTGCTTGGTTTTGGATTAGGAAATTGGACAATTTGGAGCTTACGCTGGCTTGCTGCTTTCGGGTGATTTAATCCTCGATAATGTGTGAGTGAACCTCTTTCTCAAACCTCATTTTTAGCACAACTTTTTCTACTTGCTCGTTTTATATTTTTTGGATTTTGGAAGCATACTTTGATTGATTATTATATTATAGCATGCTTTGATTAATTATTATATTATATTTTTCGAGCATGATATGTTTGATTATATTTGGTGAACCTTACAATAAGAATAGTTGAGACCTTGATTGTTAGACGTTAGAAAATGGTGGGTTAGAGTTGTTAACTAGGATGTGCCTTATTAACACTCTTCCCCACGAGCATAGTTAGTTAGAAATTAATTTGTGATCACCCTTACGAGATTGCTTATATGTACTTTGACTTCCCAAGATGTGTTTATGTGCATGTGAATATGTTTTAAAGGTCTTTCTCATTTCTTGATATGTTAGAATTCCAAGTCTAACTTGTTGACTATAGATGTCATACCGTATCCCCGAGCATGCTTCGTTGATTGTTTTGTTATTAGACTTCTCGAGCATGCTTTGTTTGCCTATGATTGTTTATGCCACTATAAGAGTTGTGATGTACGCACATTACACACAAGATGTCTAATAGCCACATAGGAGCCGCCGGTATCTTTATACCCGTATGTTGGCCACATACCAGCCTCCACGTGATTGATCACCCAAGCTCGCTCAAATACTAGTTAAATAACATCAGCTTGTCCCCGAGCTCTAGGGGACATGAGGTGACAGTGCTTAGCACCCAGCTTTCACATGGTCGAGGTACACGAGCGAACCATAGATACCCAGCCTGTCATGTGCGTATGACTCGAGCGACTCAAGAGCATAATTAGTGGGTTATACGTTCTATACGATACTTCAGGATGATTTCGAGATTGCATATTATTTTAATATTATTTCTCGTAGAATGTGCTTGTTTATCGTTTATGCGATGTTGGTATCTCAGATATATTTTCAAAAATTAGGGGTTAAGTTATGTTTTCAACTTACTGTTTTACACTGAAATAAACTGTTAGGTCTACTCACCCTTCTGTTATTGCACCCCTCTGGTACTTGTGGCACTTCACGCTTATCGAGGAGTTTGCGGTTGCTGCTCTAACATCCACACCGGATGTTCGTGTGTGATGGGATATCGGGGTAACTCAGGTAGTTGCTTAACAGTATGATCATCAAGTAGTGTACTATGCTCTGTACTTCCGCTGTCGCAGTGAATTGCTAGTTGGCTTTTTACCAATTACTTTCTCACGACCTCCTCAAATGCCTCGTTTTTATTTTTGGCTTTCGTCATCTTGACGTCACTGTTCAGTTGTCCGCCAGCATGTCTCGATTTCGGTGTCCATGTGGACTGTTCGGGTCGGGGTGTGTCATGAAATGGAAGAAGAATGGGAGGAAGAGAATAGGAAAGATGACAATGAAAATGACAAGCAGGCTGTGTCTGAGTTTTTGTCCAGCGTTGTGCCTAAGACGGGGTATTGCCCGCGACACTGACCATATATGTTCCCCATGATCTGCCCAAGGCCTTGTCCCAAGCTGAGCACCATGCCTTACCTCAGACCCTATTGGCTGCGGCACAACCGCAATACATACCGCAACACTACCCTCCTTGTTGCCCGCGGCTCAACCCAATGACAAGGACAAGCCCATGCCTGTGTCCCTACCCAAAATCGTGTCTCAGCACTTGTTTAGGGACAAGGACACGGTTTTGGATCCCAATGAGCCTCTTAAACTCAAATATGAAACACTTAAACTTAATTCTAACGATGTGGACTTGGATTCGGATTTAGGTACTAATGTTGTTCTCCATATCTTCCGTAGGTTCCACAACAAAAACAAAAGGAAGGTGGTGGAAGTCCTCAACTTGGTACCCCAATTCAAGTTCAAAAAGAAAAGACAACATAGAGGACCAAGGAAAAGGGTACTGACTTTTAGGGCGTACATGATAGAATCTAAGTCGTTCCATCACAAGCATTTGCGAAGGAAGACATTTGAGAATGGATATAAAATGCTCTCATTAAACTCACTTCTCAATCACTTTCCCGATAGATTGCGTTCTCAGAGGTGGATTATGTTTTGTGTTTCTAATTTATTTTCACATGGTTTAGCAAAAATTCTGCAGCAAGAGTCTCGCCACACGGTCCATGGTGACGCTGCCATGCCTCCACCAAGCACTTGACTTGTTGTGCTCGTCTTGTCCAGACATTAAATAATGCACTCCTAGGAGACAACCTAGTCCTAGTTTGTACCGCTCTCTCATTCTTTTGTTTATGCACATATCACCTCACTAAACTTACATTTTGTCTTGTTTTGCTTATTCTTCAAACATTGAGGACAATGTTTTGTTTAGGTTTGGGGGTGTGGGACTGAAAATTTTACATATAGAAACCAATAGGTTTGGGGGTGTACACGGCCAAATTTTGGTCAGTTTTAGCTTCTGTTTTTTACATTGTTTAGTTAGTTTACGTTGCCAGTTTATGCTATTGTTAGTAACTAGTGCTTTAATGTGTTAATAAGAGTGTACATGTCAAGTTACTATCCTTGTTTTGTTAAGAGTCGTTCCATATGCAGTTTGTAGCATGCAATACACTTCACATGGCATGTCTTTAAGTAATCAAGTGAAAAAAATGACTGAATTTGAGTGAACTTCAGAAAATTAGTGGAGACTACCTTGTGAGAACTTGAGCCTTAATGCCATTCTTTCTGAGTGATTCACATTGTTTCTACCTTTAAACACTCTTCACTTTTGTTCATAAATGTTGATCTCATTACATCGTATTTACATTGAATTTTAAAGAAGGATAAACTACATAAAAGTACCTAAACTATATGGGTCATTTCAAGTTCATACCCCAACTACGAAAATTTTCATCTAGGTACCCAAACTATCAAAATACTAAATCTAGGTACCCTCCGTTAGCCAATCTGTTAGTCAAACCGTTAATTGCTGAGTTGTCATTTTTTGGTCAACTGTTTGTGCTGAGTTGGAGTTCATGTGGATAAAAAAATAATTAAAATTTAAATATATTATTAAAAATAATTAATAAAATTTTAAATTAAATTATAAAATAAAATTATTAATAAAAAAAATCTTAAACGCTTCATCCTCATAGCATTTTAAACTGTTTGGTCGAGCAAACCCAGCTCCAAACTCAACCTCAGACTCCGACTTCGACCTAGACCCAACCACCGCACCATGACTCCATCGAGGCTACTACCATCGCTAACCATGACTCCACCGCACCATGGCTCCATCGAAACGCCATCTCCGAGCATCTCTCCGCGGAGGTAAGATCCGGGTGTGACTGCGTAGTCGATGTTCGCGATGATCTTGGTGCGAGGGAGGAAGGCGGTGACGTGCTAGAGGTCGAACATCTCGCCTCGAAGAGGACGACAAGTTGGAGAGGACAAAGAAGTCGAACATCTCCACCGGCTCTAGCCAGTACTTTGTCGATCTCCGCCTGGGCACCCCACCCTAGAGGCTATTACTAGTCGCCGATACCGGCTGTGATCTAGTGTGGCTCACAAGCTCCGACTGCACCAAGCGCGTCGCCGGTTCAGCTTTCCTCGCCCGCCACTCATCCATATTTTCCCCCTCCTCATAGCATTTTAAATTTTCTGGGCGAACAAACCCAGCTCCAAACTCAACCTCAGACTCCGACTCCGACCCAGACCCAACCACCGCACCATGACTCCATCGAGGCTACTACCATCGTTGACCATGACTTCACCGCACCATGGCTCCTTCGAAAATCCATCTCCGAGCATCTCGCCACAGAGGTAAGAATCGGGTGTGACGGCGTAGTCGATGTTCGCGATGATCTTGGTGCGAGGGAGGAAGGCGGCGACGTACTAGAGGTCGAACATCTCTCCCCGAAGAGGACGACGAGTTGGAGAGGACGAACATCTCCACCGGCTCTAGTTAGTACTTCGTCGATCTCCGCCTGGGCACCCCGCCCCAGAGGCTATTACTTATCGCCGATACCGGCAATTATCTGGTGTAGCTCACCTGCTCTGCTTGCACCGACTGCACCAAGCACGCCATCGGTTCAGCTTTCCTCGCCCGCCACTCATCCACATTTCCCCCCTACCACTGCTACGATTCCGCCTATGAACTCGTCCCACAACCCGACCCGAGTCCGTGTAACCACACTTGTCTCCACAGCCCGTGTAACCACACCCGTCTCCGGCAGTGATCTTAGCGTTTAAGATTTTTTTTTTAATAATTTTATTTTATAATTTATTTTAAAATTTTATTAATTATTTTTATTAATATATTTAATTTTTAATTATTTTTTTATCCACATGGACTCCAACTCAGCACAAACAGTTGACCAAAAAATGACAACTCAACAATTAACGTTTTGACTAACAGATTGACTAACGGAGGGTACCTAGATGTAGCGTTTTGATAGTTTGGGTACCTAGATGAAAATTTTCATAGTTGGGGTATGAACTTGAAATGACCCCTATAGTTTGGGTACTTTTATGCAGTTTGTAGCATGCCATACACTTCACAGGCCATGTCTTTAAGTAATCAAGTGAACAAAATGACTGAATTTGAGTGAACTTCAGAAAATTAGTGGAGACTACCTTGTGAGAACTTGAGCCTTAATGCTATTCTTTCTTAGTGATTCACATTGTTTCTACTCTTTAAACACTCTTCACTTTTGTTCATAAATGTTGATCTCATTACACCATATTTGCATTGAATTTTAAAGAACTAACATTATATAGATGCTCTTCGTTTGAAGTGTGGTTTTCCATAAGAAGTGATGTAGGCTATGTGTGCTCAACCTCTAAAGGCCTTATCCTACCCTATTGTGTGCTCCCTAAGCCATTTTGAAGCCAAACACTAGCCCTTCTTTCATCACCCTAAGCATCATCTACCCTAAATGTACCAAGTTAATTTCGCCATACCTTATAGCTTAGGTGGTGACAAGGCAACACCAAATGGAGTTCATGATGAATGGGAAGAGGACCTGCATTGCTGGTGAACCAAGTTAATTGCCGCTGAATAAAATGCCGGAGCCCTTATAGCGCCAAACTGCACCAAACTATGCCACAAAGTTCAATACCGCGCCAAGATGCACCAAGACCAGGGATGCCAAAAGATCACATCATTGCATGATCTTGGGTTAGCTCAAGAAAGAAAAGAAAAAAAGAAAAAGAAAATGAACAAAATGATAGAAAAGAAAATATAAAGAAAGAAAGTTGAAAGAAAAGTGATGAACTAACCCAAGTGAGCCAATGGGATCCAAAAATTCAAAGATTAGCATCAATTCAAGAATTCAAGTCACCGTGAGCCCTTGTATGCCCAAATTGCCGTGGGGGTTCTAAAAGATCAAAGAAAGATACATTCCAAGTCATGCTACTTCATGCCTTGTCTCAAACTGAGTTTTTGAAGTCCAATTCATTCTTTCTTAACCCAATTAGCCTAGCCCCATTACAGCCCAAGTGGAAGACCTAACTGATCTTATGGCTAGCCATGCTAAGGACTGAGGTAAGTGTCTATGTTCTTGAGATTCAATTCCATTCATGCGATCTTAATTCCAGAAAGTGCTGTTTTTCATTGAATATTCGTATGTGATTATATCTTGATTCCCATTTCATAACTTCATCACATGTGCTTGATATGAGTGTAAGCCTAGGATTCTAAAGTGAATCAAGAGATATCTAGTGAGGAATAGAGTTGAGGCGAAATCTTTCTAGAGCACTTTAATGAAGTTGTTATTGAGCATGATTGTTTAAGATTTTGGCATTCCCATCTTACATATGACTCTTACTGTTGTGGCATGATCTTTTAGTTTTGCAAAGCATGTTCATTTATGTTGATTCTTTTTAACTTGTCCTAAGCACTGTCTCTAGCATTCTACTAGGGACACCTAGGAGTTTAAATGATCTATCTTAATTAAGATCGAGTCTTTTCATTTTGTTTAGTTTGGTTTCCCTTGTTTTGCTCAGGGACTTGCAAAAGATAGGTTTGAGGGTATTTGTTAAGTAATTATTATGTATCTTTTAGATGTCATTAAATGCCCTTCTACTTGGTGAAAATGATCAATCTTATGAGCAATGTGTAGAGTTGGAAAGATAGGTTCATTCTAAGAACAATGCAAAAAGAATGGCTCAAATTGGAATTGTAATGAAGGAGATGTCTCAAGTTGAAGTTCGTGTCCTAAGTCAGGCCCTGGCGAATCCTTGTGCCCTATTTAGGGCGCAGATCAAGAGCTTCGAATCAACCCTTCCGGGGTCCTAAAATCATGTCCGAGGACTAGCTGATCAAATTCAAAGTGAGCCAAGGCGAATGCCAAGACGTGTCCCTGACATGTCTCAAGGACACTCCATCTGCGCCCTAATCCAAGACTAGCCCAGACGAGCCATGGCCCGTCTTCAGAGCTCTCAACCAAGTCCCACTCATGTCCCCTGACATGTCTCATATTCTAGGATTCCTATTGTGTTCCTCAGAACTGCTAGAAACCAAGCCCAGCGGTGGGCCAATCCCTTCAGAAGACATGTCTGTGACATGTCCCGGTACATGCCGATTTAGGCCAAAATAGGACATGACTTGGAACTCAATGGAACTAAGCAAGACACCAACCAGAAGTACACTTCTAAACACATATATAAGCCAATGCAATCGAGTGTCTCGTCCAAAACTACCAATGACATGTTGTGCCCTAGAAGACCTCCTAGGAGCCTTGATTTGAGCCAAATTGGGCCGCTGAGCTTTCTACGAGCTTTTGAGCAGGACAAAGCCCAGAACCATGCTAGATACATCATATGGAAGTGAAGTGCGTGGTTTGTCCCAGCTGTATTGGTCAATGTCCTGCTAAGTTCTTAACCGGTCGAATAATGAGGTCCTAGGAGCTGAGATTGGGCCAGCCGTATCAAGAAGATCCAAGAAAGGTGCCAGCAGTTCCTTGCTATCCAAGACAGCCTCAGAACCTTCCAGAATCAGCCTTGCTGCACAAGAAATATCCTTTCTTGCAACACAAGCCCGCGGCGTAGCTCGTGTCCTTGCCCAACTAGGAAACTTGTTTTAGCGTTTCATTAAGGGTTTTTTGGTCCTTTGTTTTCTGTTTTCAATTCCTAGTTTTTAGGGGAAGCCCTAGGAGTATTTAAACTAGTTTTTAACTTGAAACTGGGGGTTCCAACCTTCTTTGCCGCATAGACCTTTTTCAATTTTTAGTTGTTGCTTTTGTTCGTACGCTTAGGAGGAGAGCTTAGCGCAAAGAGTTGTGGAGAGGCCTGGATGTGTTCTTGGCTCGCCATTGTTCTCAGTGTTTCATTCTATTCTTTCAACTTTTATTTTGTACTCATGACTTATTTTATTGCTTTCATTAATACAATGTGCGAGTAGTTCTTCATAGAATATAGGCTGCTTGGAACTCTAGCCATGGTTCTTCTTTAATATGATTTTGGCCCTTGATTTATATTATTTTGAATGCTGAATATCGTTTGGATTACTGCGCGTAATGATCTTGGTTTGTGTTGTATGTGATTGATCACTTTGTTTGCATATAACTATAGGTGAATAATTGCTTGTTGGACTGATCATCTTCTTGTGATTGTTTGGCACTGACGGTAGTGGCTTTACATCTTACTTGTAATCCAACTCATGACAACCTAGTTCATAAACAAGACTAAGGGTAGTGTGATGTCATTAAATTTCCTTTTGTACTTAATGCTTTCTTTTGTGTTATAATCGCTTAAGAGAGATGACATAATCTTAAGAGAACTATTGCATAATTGAATAGATGTTGTAGTGAGTCGAAAAAACCTGCAACATACGAACTAAGAAGGAGATAATTTAGGTGGAGTGGGCCTTAGTCGGACCTTTGCATGGGCATCATATTCAGAGGTTTCATATTAATTAGATCCTGGAAATCATATTAGGAAGTAATTGTGGTTAGCGGTGGATATTTGCTAAACTATCTGTTAGATTTCTGCACTTGCAAGGTTAATCTGAATAGAATAGATTTCATATTTATCTTCTCAATTTTATTCAACATAGCTGCTGCAAGTTGTCGCTGAACCTTGTCATACTGCCGTGAGCTTCAGTGTGTCAATCTATCTCCACACTCACGGACCATCAGAGTAATAGAACCATATGCACTTCCCACTGACCACACTGCCTTGATTTCTTCCTCACATTGAACCTGCTTGACCCAAGCTTCTCAAACTTGAATTGCCTCTTGCCTCTGCCTAAATTCTTCCTTTCCTGCAAACAGAAATATTAACAAATGTTGGGGCGTGATCAGAGCCTGTACATACCAGATTTTCGCAGACAATGTGTGGGTACTGCGCCAATAAATCCACATGTCCTAGCACTCTTTCCAGACGAACCTCCGTGGCCACTTCTTTATCGTGTCGCCTTGCCCATGTAAAAGGGTAGCCTATGAAAGGTATGGAGATAAGTGAGAACTCTCTCGCTGCTGCTTTGAAAAGCCCAATCTGCTGTGGTGGTCTATCTCTGCTACTTAGATGCTTCTCAACATGTAAAACTTCATTGAAACTCCTAAGATAACCCTTGGATATTGCCCTACTAAGGATATTTTCTTTAGTAAGGTCCCCGAGTGTCTACGAAGATGAGTTTCCGGATGCCCATAGAAGCCAGTAACGTGAAAAGTACGAGCATCTGAATCAGTAACTTGTGTATCTATGTGACCAGCAGAATGAGTAAGCAACTTCATATCAAATCCCTGTCTACACATCATGACAAGACCGCCACCCATGCCAACTCTCTCGACCATAATAGCTTGATCCATGCCTAACTTTGTGCGCACCCTGTCCAAATGAGCTTCCATCATCCTAGTCTCCATTAGGAAAGTCACGTCGGGTTTTTTAACTCTCAATAGTTTCTTGAGAGATCGAAACGTGCGTGGATTCCCGAGCCCTTGCACATTCCAACTTAAGAGCCTCATTATGTTTGACAGGTCCGTTTTGTTGGACCTTTCCCAGGACTCTCAGTCCTATTTGTTCCTGCACTTCTAGTAACTCGTTCCCTTTCCAAGTTTGTTTTAGTCATCCCCTCCATGTCCCCTTTCCTTTTCTTTCCCACTTGGTCTAACTGCACAGTGCTTGATGTACTTCCATTCTAACGCGCTTTTCGCTTCCATTTCCCCCCTCCCACCTCCATCTGCTGCATTGTGGGGTTCACATCAGGAATACTTCTCCTGAACTCATGTTTCTCAGTTCCCGTTCATGCTGGATCAGTATAGCCTTCTCGGTTGCTAGCCCTGTGACTGAATAACTCTCTATTCAACTGATTTTCAAAGGTTTCTATTGGCACCGTTGAATTTGGTATCCCTTCTCCATCTACCATTATAAGTTCCAGTCCTTCCTGCTCTTTGGTTACCATTGCAGGGCTTAGCCCTCCATTTTCGCCCCCTCCCGTCATCATATTGGGTCCGTGACCTCCCTGCGTCTCTGCCTTGTTTGATACATGTGATCTATCCCCACTCCCTACTTCCTGAACTTCCACCCTTATATCTTTTTCGGTCGTGCCTTGGCAGCTTAAATGCTCTCCTTCTCTGCCAGACTTTCCAGCCTCTGTATGTGTTGAGAAGTTAAATGTTATTTGCTCTTTTTTTTTTTTTTTTTTTTCTGTAGCTTTACTGTTAAACTATTAGCCCTTTCCATCACTTGGTTAATCTTCTCCATACATTTCTTGTTAAAAAATTTATTCCTTTCTCCTTCCTGTATTACCTTCTTTCCCGTAGCCCTAGAGTTCTTTTCACTGGAGATGATGCAGTATCCGTAGTATCATCTACGAGGGGGATAGGTTCCCCTAGTGCCTCAGCTTCTGCCATAAGATTGATACCCGTGCCACTGTCATCCACAGTTAACCCACCATGGCCATCACTTTGTACTACCACTCTGTGACTGCCCCCCCGTTTCTGCCCTTTGGGGCTCCTGTCCTCGATTCCAGCCATTAGAATCCTTTGATGGGTAAGTTCTTTGGTGTTGGATAAAAAAGACAACATAAATATGAAGCCTATTCTATTCTTTTTAACCTTGGAAGTGCACAAATTGTGTACATAGTATAGCAAATAAGCAAGGGTCGAATCCCACAAGGACTTGCCTTAATGTTTAAATCCACTTTATTATTTAGATTGATTAATTAAGTCATAACTTAATAAAATAAAAATAAAAAATAAAATAAAAACACATAAACACGATGGGGGTTTTAAATAGCCCTCACTATTTCGCCCAGAAGCCCATGGGCTTGTGGGTACCCGCTTGGCTCGTTGACCAAAAGCCCGACCCGACCCGCTATGGGGCGTGGGCTAGCCCAACCCGAAAATTAGTGGGATGGACTTGGGCTTAGGGTGTTTAAGACCGATATACCCGATAGGCCCGGGCCTGGTAAGCATAGTCCGGCTCGTCCATATAAGCCTGGCCCGTAAGCCCGAATATATAAACCTATGATTAATTACCTGTTATTAATTAGAAATTTAGGTACCCAACTCATTTTTGTTAATAACCCATCCCCTTTTATCTTCAGCCCAAACCCAACCCCTTTAAAAGTCCAAACTTGAACAGGCAAATCCAATATGTTTTAAAAAGCCCAATACAAAACCCTAACCCTAACTAGTTATAGCCTCCTCTCTCTTGACTCAAACGCACAGCCTCCTCTCTCTAGACTCAAAGTCTCAACGCACAACCTCCTCTGACCTCTCTCTCTCTTTCAGCCGCACGGCGCACAGCCTCCCATACCGCACCTCTCTCTCTCTAACGCCGCTGACTCTCTCTCTCTCGAACGCGATCGCTGACCTCTCTCTCGAACGCGATCGTTGACTCTCTCTCTCTCGAACGTGATCGCCAACTCTCTCTCTCTCTCGAACACAATTGTCGACTCTCTCTCTCGAACGCAATCATTGACTCTCTCTCTCTCGAACGCGATTACTTCTCTCTCTCAAACGCACAGCCTCCGGCCCTCCAGACTCTTTCACCCTCTCAGGTCAGACTCTCTCTCTCAAACCCGATCTATGATCTACGATTAACCCTTCACTATGTTGGCTGCTTCATCGCTGATTAACCCTTCGCTATGGTGTTACAACTCATGATTTTTATTCAATTTTTGGAGTTTTAGTTCCTAACTCCTGCTTATGATTTCATTTCTTACGCTGATTAAGTTCCAAGGCTGATGCAGATTGGTGCTTTTGGTCTTTCAGGCTACTAAGCTGTATTGTTTCATGCACAAGGATGCAGTTTGCGGAGAATGCATATGTTTTCCCGAGAACCAAATATGTGGGGTAAACATTTGTGTATTTTGGTATTGGTTTTGTGCCTCAAATTTTTTTTTGGTAGTCTTTTGGCTACATGGTTAGGTTTTCTCGGTGATTCAATTATAACCAAGTCAAAGTAATCTCTTTATAATCATATTCAAGGGGCTTAATTGGACTAATAAAATAATCATGGGGCTGAATGCGAAACTTAAGTTTAGTTTGCATGTGCATTTATGTTTTTACGGATGTTCATATGCATCCGAGTACCTCGTGACTTTAAGATGGATGGTTTGAGTTTGCTGCATATACATACAACATACATAGAGTTTGATGAACAAATTTTTACGAAAAACATGGAGATATCTTAAAGATTTAAAAGATGGATGGGTTCAAATATTAGAAATTTTTAATTGAAAGACAATATGAAAATGTTTGACTCTTTTGGTGGCCATTTTCACTACTTCAATATGTCTTCAGTTCTAGGTTACCGTGGTAGACCTAGAGATGGCATAATAGGACCCATGGTTCTGGCTCAAGCTATGGATGGGGGTTGTAAGGCACTTGTAGGACCTGATCTGTGTATTTCTTGTAGGTTCGAACTTACTCAGAATGGGTAATTGACGGGGAGCATGATTAGCCTCCTTCATGCTGCGCTTGTCATGTTGCGCTTGTCATACTACACATACTACACATATGATAGAGAAAATGCTGAACTCGTACGACACATATGATACTCATTTATCTTGTTTTTCCTATAGATGTTATACATACTAGCTGCCTCATTTCACATATCAAAAGTTTCCCTTCACATACTGCACCAGCTGGATATGTTTGTCCTTCATGTTCCACATCGGTAAGATTTGTTTTCTACTTGTGGTATTTTCTTGATCTGTTAAAATTAGAACAAATTTCTTTTCAGTACGTGGATCTGGAATTGATCTTTTGGCATGTTACTATGGAATGGTTTGTTTTCACATGATTCTTTATTTGTGTAGATATGGCCTCCTAAGAATGTGAAAGATTCAGCTTCCCATCTTCATTCAAAGTTGAAGGAAGCTATTATGCAAGCAAGGCTCAGTCTTGACTCTTTTGATTATCATAAAGAAGTTATATGATGCAAAGTTTCTTACAATTGCTTCATGCAGTTGTGTTTGCTGCATTATAGAACATAACTTCCTTGGCAGTCTCATAATGATAGGCAACACTTAATTTTAGGGTTAAAGATAGCTATTAGTCTTCTCTATGTACACTAAAATACACACGTAGTCATTGTCAACATGATCTAAGAGAAGATGATGTGAAGTGAAAAAATATGTAGCAGGTTGGCATTGGATTGAACTGCTATTTGGTTGATACTAGTTATAGCCTCCTCTCATCAAGACCAGATTGGATGGAACCTAGTGATGATGAGGTTGAAGTGGTTGAGAGTGAAAGTGAGGCAATTTGAGGAGAAAGTTGTATATTTTTTTAACCAACAAATTTGTAATATGGCCATTAAATTAATAGGTATTATAATCTCGAACTCGAAGGATGCTTGTGGTACCTTTTTTCCTTACTTGATTTTTCTACTTAAGGTACGCTTTTAACAAGGCCATGTTTTTACACCCTCGAGTATCCTTCTTTTTTAATATTATTTTTTCCATATTTATCTTTTTTTTTTATCTCCAAATTTAGTTGAATTAGTAATTTCAGAAAGCCCAATTGAGCCAGACCCGAGTGGGCTTATTAGGCCAGGTCCTTGAAGCCCGATAAAAATCTGATCCGACAAAGTGCTTGGGCTTTTATATATGTTACTAAGCTCACTCGGCCCGGCCCGATACTTTTCAAAATATAACACAAGCTCGGCTCGGCTCGGCCCAAGCCAAAAAAATTTGGGCCGAGCTTGCCCTACTCGGCCCAATGCTGGGGGCTAGTTTTAAACATCAAAATAACATAGAACAAATTAAAGAACCTAAGCTAAAACAATTAATAAAATGAATAGGTTAAGGCTCTCAATCTCCCACTAACCACAATTACTTCCTAACATGATTTCTATGATTCATTTACTATGAAAAATCTGAATATGATACCCATGCAAAGGTCCGGTCAAGGTTCACTCCACACATTTGATTTCCTTCTTAGTTCTTATGTCGCAGGCTTTTCCGACTCACTACCACAACTATTCAATAGAATGCATTAAGTACGAAAGGAAATCTGTGCAATCACACTACCCTTAGAAGATGTTGTATAATCTAGGTTGTCATGAATTTAGATTACAAATATATGTAAAGCCATATACCGTTGATGCTAAACAATCACAAGAAGATGGTTAGTCTAACAAGCAATTATTTATCGATAGATCATGCAAATAAGTTAGCAGACTCATAAACACAAACTAAGGTCATGACGTACAATAATCAAAATTGTATTAAGGATCTTGAAGTAATGTTTAGAATGTTCTTGAAATGATATTGGAATGAATTCTAACCCGCAAGATAGATCGCGGGATGACTTTGGGATGACCTTGGGATGATTTTGAGATGATTTTGAAGTTGACCGCGATTTTGATTTTTTTTATAATTTCTTCATTTCAACTCCAAATTAAGAGATTCTTTTTTTGTTATTTTCATAATTCAATCATCTTTCTAAATCTGTACATGTCTCACAAAATAGATTATTTTCTCCAGTTTCATATTACGAAATATTAACAAAACATAAATAAAAGGGTATTAAATTATGAATAAAATATATATTAATTATGACTTACCCGTGCCACTATCATCCACGGTTAACCCACCATGGCCATCACTTTGTACTACCACTCTGTGGCTGCCCACCATTTCTGCCCTTGGAGTCTCGTGTCCTCGATTCCACCCATTAGAATCCTTTGATGGGTAAGTTCTTTGGCGAGCAAAATCATGAGTGGCCCGTAAGAAAGAGATGTATGGTTTGTCTTTGGACTGCAGAATTGCCTCCTCCACAAACATACACTCATCCCAAACCTGTTTCCCGGAGGGAAAAAGTACCTTTGTTCCCCCGTTTTAGAGGATTTGTGGCATTTAGTCGCACACGAATCGTTAGAAACTTCCCTATACATTCAGTGTTGAGCCCTCTTGTGACGTCAATACACTTGCCAATACTATTTCTAATCTGGATTCTCGTCTGTGCCGTTATCCTTACTAAAGGAAAATTATGGATTTGGACCCAAATTCAGCCTGTGTGAGAGTCATCATCGACGGCGCCACATCTCCGTCAGGCTCTTCCAGCCGTACTAGAGCCTTGTCGAAGTTCCATGGTCCGTTTCTCAACACCTTAATCTCGTCCGCCTCAGTTGAGAACCCAAATAAAAATAGGATTTCATCCAAGTTTTTCACCGAACTTCCCACTTCGTGCCCCATATTTTGAGCATCGTTTGCTTAAAAGCTTCCCTGTTAAAAGAATCAGTGGTCATCACCGTGGCTACCAACGACATAAGCAGTTTGTCGTTGATCTCTGTCGCATCATCGTATCCCATCTGTATAGGTTCCGTTTCTTCTTCTGTAAGTGACAACACCTTGTTGAAAGCCGTTGTCACCTCTTCCATACTTGAGTCTCGCGTAAGAAATTCCTACGATATGCTGCACTTAGCAGGTATTTCAGAAAAGAGCAAACCCACACTAGAGATGGGCTGAAGCCTAGACTCGCGGCTAGGTAAAAAACTTTAACGGCATCCGTAAAGTTTGGAGAGCTATCACTACAAGAAATTAGAAGTTGCCTGGCGAAAACAGTTCGTCGAGCCACGTAAATCATCCGTCGAGTAACATATACAACGGCGAATCTCTGTCGGGCAATAGGCGTCGGGCTAACGCTGTCGGGCTTTGGGT
The DNA here is from genome assembly GCA_037349345.1 of Oemleria cerasiformis. Lineage (NCBI taxonomy): Eukaryota > Viridiplantae > Streptophyta > Magnoliopsida > Rosales > Rosaceae > Oemleria > Oemleria cerasiformis. The sequence goes on along the minus strand of JAZGTL010000009.1, from coordinate 1,004,783 downwards.
TTACTCGACGAGCACAGTGACCTCGTCGAGCAATTAAATAATGCCCGGCGATAAAGTTCGTCGCTGGCATCTTCGTCGAGCAACATAAAGTCAACATCATAAGACCGTCGGGTAAGGTCTTCTTTATCCGTCGGGTAATCTATTAAATATACGTCGGGGGAGGTTTATAGACCGTCGGGTAAGGTCATATATACCCGTCGGGTAACGTTAAGAAACACCGTCGGGTAAGGTTAAATATAGTCGTCGGGCACTGTTATATACACGCGTCGGGTAACATGATAAACAACCGTCGGGTAACGTTTTACACATCCATCGGGTAACATGTCACTCAATCGTCGGGTATAGTTTGAATATCTGTCGGGTAACATTTAACTCATCCGTCGGTAATAGTTTTATATGTCATCGGGTAACATGTCCCCCATTCGTCGCGTGTATTGTTACAATTCGTCGGGTAACATGTACATAATTCGTGGGGCAACCTCCTCTTTATATTGAAAATAAAATATTAAATTAAATAATAAACAATAAAAAATTTAATTAAAAATTTTAATATAAAGAATAAAAATAAAATAAAATTAATATTAAAAAAAATAATGTAATTTTTGGACATCATTAAGAGTATAAAAATACTTTATATATACTCTAAGAATTAGTGGAGTTGTCAAATAGCCGGGATCCTGAGGGGGCGGTTGGTTGGGCGGTGAGAAAATATCATCCAATCCACGATCACCCAAACGTTGAAGGATGTTATCAAGGGCGCTCTTGATATGTTGGTTTTGGGCTTGAATCTACGCGTATTGGGCTTTGATCATAGCATTTTCGACTTCGAGATTTCTCATACTATCCGACGTCTCCTGGGAGCCTACCCGAGATGAAGACGACGATTGAGTCGAGACATCCCGCACAATCCCGTCGCCCGCTCCCCGAACGACCCTCCCTGGGCGCCTCCCTAGTCGTCGCTCCAGAATAGCAATCGACATGTCGACATTAGAGAGTTGTTGATGCAAAGGCACATCTGGATGCTGTTGGGTGAGCTCAACTTGTGTCTGTTGGACGTCTTGCACCATCGCATCCTACAAATTCGAATAAATATTAATTAGAAAAATAATTATGAAATTAAGAAAAAATGTTTAATCAGAAGGAAATAAACTAACGTGAATTCGATCAGCCTCTTCATCCCCCCGTCCAGCATACACCTGCCCCCAGGCATCCACCTCTGGGAACATCGACCCGGCGATGCGCCGATCCTCCTACCGGGCCGATAAGGATTGCGACCCCCCGTGGTGGTTGAATTTCTTTGCCCCCCGGTTCGATGTGTTGGCAATCGATTTCCGCTGTTCATTCGTAAAACCAAAAATTAGATTTGAAAATGGAAAATAACATAAAAATTAAATAATTTAATTAATTAGATAGATAATACGTACCAGATAAGTGGGTGACATGAAATGGTCGCACAACCACAACCACCCTGGCAGTTTCGGCCCGTCTAACTCCTCCGGAGGATTTGCCCGAGCTTCCTTCGGAGAAGGCCAAGTCAAGAAGTACTTGTGGAGCTCGTACTTCCAGTCGGGGTACCGTAACTGCCAGTGTTGGGACAAGTACCTACTGAGCTCGACGTTCTCCAAGTCGAACTCAAAATTGATCTGCAATCAAATATTAAAGTTAAAAAAATAATTAAAAAATATGAAATTAATGTTAAAAATGGGAAAAAAAACATACCGATAACTCTCCCCAACAACGCGAGATCTCCTCTGCAGTTTGGGTTCGGAAAGTCTCCCCCATCATTAGTGACTTGGTGCGAAGAATCGCACCAATGTCATGAACTAGGAGGCTGTGAATTTTGACCGGTGCAGACCGGAGGCGTGGCACGTATACCACCAGTATCTTTGCATTTGTCGTCCTACAAATACGCTGGGATGTCAAACCTCGGTTGATCCCGCGCACATTCAATGACATACCTGCAAATTCGATGAACATTGATAAATAAAATGAGTAGCAAATAAAAACGATTGGTTAAATAAACAAAATAATAAACTTACCCTTAGGGAGTGCTCCGATATTAGGCCCCATTTCGTCTCCTCCAACGTCGTCCTGTGAGGGCCGGGGGTCGGTACGGGGTTCCCCCCGTTTCTTGCTATGCTGTCTACGAGCCGATCGGACACCCGGTTGCTGATAGACTGATAGGGGTGCATGAACCGACGCCGCTGTTGAGGCAACTGAGTCAGGGGTTGCCTCCTCCGGCTCATGACCATCAACAGGATCCGGGCAAGGGCGAGTCCTGGATGTGATTAAGGTGCGATGCGACATCTACAATAACACATATAAATTAATTAATTTAAAATTAAAGAACATACTTTTAATTAAATAAAAAAGAAAGCAAACATTTTTAATATTAAATATTAAATATTAATTTCAAAAAATAAAAACAAAATCACATTTAAAATTAACCAACATTTTATAAATCCAATAAACATAAATAAATAAAGCATCAATTTTTTTTAGTAATAATTAGTAAATTGGTATCTAAAAACTAAAATCATCAAATTCTAATTTTTTAAAATAAATCCAACACAAACAAAAATTAAACTTAAACAACTAATTAATTCAAGCGTACTAAACTCAAAATTCACAACATTATACCTAAATTCCTAAATCCAAATTTCGGGACCAAAATCAAACTTACATATTAATCCAAACATATACTAATAATATCCAAATCCAAAAATTCACAAATTAAAAATTTATAAAACACATATTTCCAAAATCCACTTATACTACACCATACCAAAATTTCCCATAATTGTTTTTAAAATTCAAATACCCAAAATTCATACATTTCACATAAATACCATATAAAAAATCATACCATTATATCAATTTCAACATTATACCAAACATCAAAATTTCAACAAATCTTCAACTATTATATATACCTTAACAAATATATATATCCAAACATAAATATATACATAATCATTAACAATAACAATATCCAATTTCATAAATTCATTTTTCAAATCAAAATTAACAATAAACCAATATATCCAATATAAACCAATATAAACCAATAAACAATAAACCAATAAACCAATATATCCAAATTAACATTAACAATAAACCAATAAACCAATATATCCAAATTAACAATAAACAATATATCAAAATTAACATTAACATTAACAAGGAGAGCGGCGGCGACGGCAAACCTCGGTGAGGGGAGCGGCGGTGACGGCAAACCTCCGTGGACAAAAACAGTGTCCTTGACTGTTTGGGAGAACGGAGCCGACATGAAAACTAGGTGTAATAAAAGGCGTCCTTGACTGCTTGAGGGAGAGGAAGATGCAAGTGCCACTTCAAGCAAAACTGAAGAAGAACCAAAGAAGAAAGAAATCCAGAAAATGAAGAAGGAGGATGAAGAAGAAGACTCGGTCTGATTTATGTATCTGATTGGTCTTGCCCGACGGATACATCCGTCGGTTAACACTTTAATGAACCGTCGGGCATCAGAAAAAGGTCTCATGCGTCGGGTAACGTTTCACAACCCATCGGGTAACAATTAAATCAACGCGTCGGGTAACGTTTAACACCCCGTCGGGTAAGGCTGATTGTCGAATATCCCTCGGGTTATACCTTTATACTCCCTCGGGCAACAAAACGCGGGACTCTTGAGAATCCGCGAAAATTAAGTCGGTCGTGCCCGTCGGGCCACTGTACCTCATTCGTCAGGGAAAACAAGGCGGCAAATTTGAGATTTCGCGGAAAATTAGGCGAAAAATTGAAATTTTCAAAAAACTGGAAGATATATTGCGGTTACCCGACGGAAATGTTAATGATTCGTCGGGTAACACCAAGCGGCAAATTTGAGATTTCGCGAAAAATTTGGCGGAAAATTGAAATTTTCAAAAACTAGACGATTAATTGAAGTTACCCAACGGAAATGTTGAAATATCCGTCGGGCATGACCTTCCTGATGCCGTTTTTGGAATAAATCCGAAAACCAAGTCCGGCGAAAATATATCCAACATCAGGACCGTTTAAATTTTGGTTTTATATGCCTAAAACCCCATCTATCATTATTGTGATGTTTTGGGGATTTCAAAACGTCCGATCGTGAAGAAACGTTGTGTAACCGTTGAATCGTCGCACACCGTTACCTAATCCCGGGATTTCCAATTGGGGGAATTTTTCTCGCAGATGATCTATGGGTACCGACCATAAATGTGGACGGTTAGATCGGTCAGTTTCAATTTTTAAGTTTTTGAAAATCGGAAAACAAGCATATCGCCCAAGGAGGTTAAACTCTTGAAGGAAACTTCAATACATTTTTTGAATTTTTGGTTCTATTGATATTCAAACGAATGAATTTGAGCGATCTAACCGTTCACTCTGTGGTTTTACATGCCTAGATGTCGGCCGTCGAAAATCTTGAGGTTTTGAGGATTTCAAGCCTTCCATTCGTGATGAAACGTTGTGTAACCGTTGAATCGTCGCACACCATTAACCAATCCCGGGATTTCCAATTGGGGAAATTTTTCTCGCAGATGATCTTTGGGTACCGACCATAAATGTGGACGGTAAGATCGGTCAGTTTCATTTTTTAAGTTTTTGAAAATCGGAAAACAAGCATATCGCCCAAGGAGGTTAAACTCTTGAAGGAAACTTCAATACATTTTTTGAATTTTTGGTTCTATTGATATTCAAACGAATGAATTTGAGCGATCTAACCGTTCACTCTGTGGTTTTACGTGCCTAGATGTCGGCCGTCGAAAATCTTGAGGTTTTGAGGATTTCAAGCCTTCCATTCGTGATGAAACGTTGTGTAACCGTTGAATTGTCGCACACCGTTACCTAATCCCGGGATTTCCAATTGGGGAAATTTTTCTCGCAGATGATCTTTGGGTACCGACCATAAATGTGGACTGTTAGATCGGTCAGTTTCAATTTTTAAGTATTTGAAAATTTTTGTAAAAAAAAAATGTAAAGTTTTTAATATGGTAAATACATGTGTAATAAAAATTGTAAATTTAATCAACTAAATCTGACCCGACGGAGCTTCATATATCTCCGTCGGGTATGTATACGGAGTTGGTCGTCGGGTAACCCATACATTATCCGTCGGGTAACAGGTACAATAAAATTGTAAATTTAATACTCTAAATCCAACCCGACGAATCTTAAAATATCTCCGTCGGGTATTTATACGGAGCTTGCCGTCGGGTAACCCATACATTATCCGTCGGGTAACAGATTGAAAATTTAATAAACTAAATCCGACCCGACGGAGCTTCTTATATATCCGTCGGGTAACGTTAAGTCTGTCGTCGGGTAAACCAGACATATTCCGTCGGGTAGCATGTCTAATAAAATTGTAAATTTAATTAACAAAATCAGACCCGACGACGATTCATACGTATCCGTCGGGTTATGTTAAGGATTATGTCGTCGGGTAACCCATAAATTATCCATCGGGTAACATCTGTAATAAAAATGGTAAATATAATTAGCTAAATCAGACCCTACGAATCTTCATATATATTCGTCGGGTTATTTCAGGCTGAGGCAGTCGTCGGGTACACCTTCTATTCCCCGTCGGGTAACATTTTACATATAGTCGTCGGGTTATATTTACGAATATGTCGGGTAACATTTGTGGCGATCCGTCGCGTAAATTTTATATAAAAAATTGTTGTATCTTATTAGGTTAATATGAAAGTTTGGTTCAATTTTTTTGAAATTGCATTAAAGAGTAAAAATTGACTTATCATCAAAATATTGTACTAAATCTGCCATCTTCTTTTAGTTTGAAGTTGCGTATTTTGTGGAGGGCATGTATGGTTTCCTCACTTTAAGAAAGTAAAAAAACTATTTTTTTCAATGAAATCATACAACATACATACAAATAAAATTTATTGATTTGAAGATGGATATTTCATATATGAATGAAATTTTGAAATTACAACGCTTCATTCAGATTCTCTTTCCCCCTCCCAATCACGCTCGTCATCCGACATGTGTATAGTACTTGATTCCTCCGAATCACTTTCAATTTGTTCTAATTCCCCCAGATCAATAAAAATGTCATCAATCGCAATTGGTGTTATGATGTCATTGGTCCGAACTCCATCCACGTTTTGGGTGGATGCCGATGATTCTACCTGATAAATGATTTGGTCATCGTTTATTTCCCCATCTTCTTCATGGTATCGATCATCCAAGTCCCAAATGTTTCTGTGATTCACCATCTCGGTTACTCTCCATCCACCACCAGCTTTTGGATCATCCACATAGAATACTTGTTTCGCCGGACTAGCGTGGATGTGGGATCACTCTCAAACCACCGGGTGTTTGTGTTTATAGAAGTATATAACTGATCTTTGATGACACTTCCTGGGATACTTGGGTTCGTATTAAACCAATGACACTTGAACAAGATGACTTCCTTGCGATCGGCGTATAACACCTTAACCACAGTTAACAATTTGCCGTAGAAACCCGTCTCAGCATTTTCCCCATCCCCCGGCACGAAGACCCCGCTATTTTGCGTAGACAACTTGTCGTCTCGTTCTGTGCACACGAACTTAACTCCGTTAACGTGACAACCAACGTACGTTTCTCCTCCAAATGGGCCAATGGCAAGGTGCATTAATTCTTTATTGAAATTTGGCGAGTTGACATCTTTCAGCTGTGCCATCTGGTAAGATACACACAAGAAACGAAATAGGTAAGCTTAAAATAATTTAAGAACTTTGGGAATAAAATATTTGACTTACATGCTGGGAAAACCAACGTGGAAATAGTTGTTTGTCAATTTCTTCCCAATTAGAAGGAAATTGGGCCTTCATCAATGACTCGTGATGCTCGTGGAAGGGCCAGACTTCATCACAGTTGTTGAGAATGAACCAATGAGCCACCTCCATATCAGTATTGATGAACGGCTCCGAGATTGGACCAGTGCCGAATGGTCGTGCGGGTTGGGCAAATACGGATAGGGTCTCGGGACGTTGACCACCATCGTCGTTGCGAGACGCCCGACGCCCTATTGAAGGCAGTTTCAACATTTCGAAGGTACATTGCACAAAATGTGAGTGCCTCCTTTGCAATGTATGCCTCGGCTATGGAGCCTTCGGGACGTGTCTTGTTCCGCACGTACCGCTTATACGTACCTAACATTCTGCAAGGAAATTTACATTAAGACTCACAGATTATACATGATAGTAAGGAAATATTATCAAATAGCAGGGATAAGTTATACCTCTCGATTGGGTACATCCAACGATAATGCACCAGGCCAGCAAGCTTTGCCTCATCTGGCAGATGTATTAGTAGGTGCACCATTACATCAAAGAATGCAGGTGGATATATTTGCTCAAGCCGACACATGATGTACACAATATCCTCGTGAATTGCTTTAAGGTCCGCCTTAACCAACGACCTGGCACATAATATCTGGAAGAATTGAGACAAATAAACTATCGTCTCAACAACACCAGCCTCCAATAAGGGTCGAATACCAATCAGAATGAGTCGTTGTAGCAAAACATGATAGTCATGGCTCTTCATACTAGAAATGGTCCCACCGTCCGTGCTAACACTCCGGGATATGTTGCCGGCGTACCCGTCTGGAAATTTCACACCCTACAACCACTTTAGAAATTTTTTCTTATTGTTTGGCGTAAATGTATAACTTGGATGAGCCATGATGTATTTGCCATTGACGACTTTTGGCCACAAATTAGGCCGAATCCCCATTTCTTTCATGCCCAAACGAGTTTTTTTTGTGTCCTTTGACTTTCCTTCAATGGGTAAAGTCGTTCCCAGAACACTCTCAGCAACATTCTTCTCAATGTGCATAGCATCGGCAATGTGTCTAATTTTCAATTTCGACCAATATGGCAACCGGAAGAATATGCTTTTTTCGTCCAATTTTCCTGTTCGACTGGTTTCGATCCTCTTGTCACGAACTCATGTATACTGTTGAGTTTGGATAATATCTCATCACCGCACCTCTCCCTTGGTCGACCTCTTAACTCTGATTTACCATCAAATGAGTCAGATTGCATTCGCCATCGGTGATCCTAGGGCAGAAACCTTCTCGCACCCAAGTAGCATACCTTAGATGCGTGCCAAAATGACGTTGTGTCTGGTCCACATGTCGAGCAAGCAAGATAGCCCTTGGTGCTCCATCCCGATAACATACCATAAGCAGGAAAATCATTAATTGTCCACATTACGGCCGCTCGTAGGGTGAACATTTCTGCACTGCACTTGTCGTATGTTCGGACACCATTTTCCCACAAATCCACGAGCTCGTCAATCAACGGCCACAAATACACATTGATGGAATTACTCGGCGATTTGGGCCCCGATATCAAAGTACTGAGGATTGTGAATTCTTTCTTCATGCATCTCCAAGGAGGCAAGTTATACGGAACCATAACAACCGGCCAAGTGCTATAGGGCTTTGCAAAACTCCCAAACGGATTAAACTCGTCAGTAGCGAGCCCTAATCTGACATTTCTTGGCTCTGCAGTAAACTCGGGATACATATTATCAAATTCCTTCCAAGTCTCTCCATCCGCCGGATGCCTTAATACATCATCATCAATGCGTTCATCCTTGTGCCACCTCATATCACGGGCTGTGTGAGACGACATGTAGAACCTTTGTAACCTTGGCTTCAGTGGAAAATAACGCAACACCTTGTTGGGAATCTTGTTCTTTTGAAACCTAGGCTCATTGCACACGGGACATTTGTCAAGCTGCTCGAATTCATCGTAAAACAAAACACAGTTGTTCTTGCATGCATGGATCTTGATATACCCTAAACCAAGCCCCTTCAACAACTTCTTCGATCTATAATGATCTTTTGGCAGATAGTTGTCTTCAGGGAGCATTCGGATGATAATGTCCAACATGTGATCAAAATGCTTGTTCGTTTGATTATACTCAACTTTCATGTGCATCAACTCCACAACTGCCCCTAGAACCGAAAATGATTTACAACCGGGGTACAATTCGCGATGAGCTTCTTTCAACAATCTCTCAAAATGGAGATCAGAGTCTTCCGATTGCAACCTTGGTGCATCATCTTCCATATCATCTGATGCCGGAGGAAAAACATCGGTTAATAACTCAACGACTGGATCATTATCACATCACCCATCCAAACCACTTTCGTCCCTACTGGTCCCGGGAACCGAAGATGTCGATGTAGAAAATATTTCTTCACCGTGATAGATCCAATTAGTGTAGTTGTGTACTATCCCATTCCATTCCATATGAGTTTGGACCTCATTCAACGACATCCAAACGCAATTATTACATTTACGGCACGGACACCTGATACATCTTGTATCACTGCAATGACTACGTGCAAAGGCAATGAAGTTGTCGATCCCATGCAAATATTGATCAGAAGATCTATCAAACATTTGCATCCACCCTCTGTCCATTGTGCCTGCTTTCACAACATAGAGTCAACATAAGTAATTCAGTTAACATTGCCCAGTAAATAGAACAAGTTAAAATCAAAATAAACTCTTCTCCTTATGCCTCCGGTTATTTGTCCCTATCCCATTCGAGAGTGCACGTTCTGTGCTGTGTAGTTTGCGACCTACGAGGCTAAGTTCAAATCGAGGGAAATTTCGGCAGCATCTCCCTACAGTTCCCCAAATGCACGACGTAGATATTATAAACAAATATCTAGTATGCATTCGAAGAACATTGAGGGGATACAAACCGAATTTCCCACAATCGAAACCTAACCACATAGACCGCCAACTACACAACACATAGTTGCGCACTCCCAAACTGTCCGAATATATGGACAATTCAAGAGTCAGTCAATCAATCGGATTTACTGACTCTCAAACGGGTCTAAGGTTTTTCATTGAATTTCATTATACAAAGTTAATCAACTCGATTAACTTCGCATAAACGGTTATGAAATATGAATGTATTTCACTCCGTCGGAACTAAATAAAGCGTTTTAAAAAAAATATCACTACAAATTCACAAATACAAACATATATAAATTATGCATAAAACAAAGTTTTAAATTTTATAATTTCCGTACATATTTTCTATTTCCCTATTTTCCTAACATATTTTCTAATTTCCAAACATAATATCGAATTTTAATAATTTCATTACATATTTTTTATTTTCCTAAAATGTTTTCAAATTTCCTAATTTCCTAACATATTTTCTATTTCCTTATTTTCATAACATATTTTATATTTCCCTAATTTCCTAACATTTTTCTTAATTTCCAAACATATTTTCTAATTTCAATCATTTCATTACATATTTTTAATTTTCCTATTTTACAACAAAATTTCCTAATTTCCTAACATATTTTCTTTTTTCCTAATTTCATAACATATTTTCTATTTTCCTAATTTCATAAAATATTTTCTATTTTCATATTTTCCTAACAAATTTTCTAATTTCTAATTTCCTAAAATTCTAAAAAATTTCTACACATTTTCCACAATAAATACAAAATTTCCTAACATAATTATATCCAACATTCTTAACAAAATTAATTTGAGAGGTAAACACACATACTTTTTCACAAGTATTCCTTCAAATTAACTACAAAATTTCTACAACACAACACATAATTAATTCCTATTCAAAAATCAAAATTTCAAAAAAATAAAAATTTTATACCTTAATATTTGATATTTGATGATTGATAGAGAAAAAGGATTTGTTGGTAATGAAAATGGTGATGAGATGATAATAATAGGTATATAAAGAGAGTGAATGAGTGAGAGGGAGAGATAGAGAGCAGAGAGAAGGATGAGAAGCAGAGAGGAGGAAGAAGAAGAAGAAGAAAAAAAACAAACTCTGGTATTTAGAGTCTTTAGACAGTTGCCCGATGAACAGTATTCGCAGGGTAATATTAAATGATTCGTCGGGCAATAAAGAGTCAACGTCTAATATTACTCGACGGCGATCGGTCGTCGTTGTTGACACTATTACCCGACGGGTAGTTCACATCGTCGGGTAACAATGTCCAATTTTGCGCGCCAACGGTTTTTTCTTCCCGCCAACTTGTTACCCGGCGATTGTTTATATCCGTCGGACAATATTACCTTACCCCGCGAGATATTGTCCGTCGGGCTACTGCGATTTTCTTGTAGTGTATCAACTAAAACCTAGAGAGAGATTTTTTATTAAATTAAATTAAAAGTAAAAACATCTATGTGTTACTTATTTAAGTTATTTTTATTATTTCGTTAAACCATAGAAAGACGATATTAATGATATGACCACCAATATAAGTACATAATTTTTTTTTTATATCTCTCAGCTATATATATATATATATATATATATATATATATATATATATTGTCACGCTTCCAAATCCACGTTCTATATTATAAGGAAATATGACACATGTATTTGAAGCGTGAGTCGGACAAATTAAAATTTTATTCTTTTAAAGATGAAAGAATAAGGATATTTCAAATTCGAACCTTGATTATAAAATTTATACATAAAACTTTTACAGCAGCGGAAGACGAAAAGTAAGAGTACTGAAATATAGAAATAGAGTTTTTAAAACGAAAACTAACTTATAATTTTTTTTATTTTTTATGATATAGTAAAGATTGTCATGTCCCCGTTTTTCTAGTCAATACTTGAAAAGACAAATGTGTAGTATCATGAGTTACACAAACTCAATAAGCACAAATGAAATCAAATTATGATACATAGGCTTGATAAGTTAATTATGTACGTATTTTAACCACAAACCATAAGAATTGTCTAAAAAATTTCACATATCATAACATGTAGGAAAACATATACTTGGAATTCATATTCATGGAAAATAATAAATAGAGGATTGGTAACATAACATAAGCCCCGTATTATACAGAATAAGCTACAACATATTTGCTATTTACACCTACCCAAACATGTATACTTAAATATTCGACTTCTTGAACCTAGTAAGTATAATAGTGCACTATCTAAAGGGACTATGCCCACAACTAAACCTCTTAACTTCCCAAAGAACCAGTATTTCATAATAAGCATAAGCAGCACAAGCCAATGATACGACATTCCAAAATATAGATTATATCATAAGTGACGAATGAATGCCAATTAATATAGGATGCCTCCCTCCAAATCAAGTAAGGAATCGCATTTTAAACTCATAAAAGAAACCTTAGAATTATCAAGAAATATTGTGAGTGCAGAACTATGAAGGTGAGCTATTCTACAAGTGTTATCATCTCTTGTCTTTGGGGTCTGATTTCTGCCTCTGTGACATTTATCATTTTATCAAACTTCCCAAATTTAAAGTTCATTTGATAAGCTTCAAATGGATATATGGAACGTGAAAATCCATTAAGCAGTGAAAGAGATACAAGGTTTGAAAGTTTCAGTAAAAAAGCTTAGTTTGTCTGGACCACCTCTATTTCGGGCATTGATTTCTAATTCTGTATTAGTCCATTGTCCACCAAAATTTCCAGATTAACATTTTACTAAATAAGCTTTAATTTGATATAAAGAATGTAGAAATCCGTTAGGAACTGAAAGAGATACAAGGTTTAAATTGTTTAGTAAAAAGCAGTTTAGTTTGCCTGGACCACTCTGTTTCGGGCCTTGATTTCTAATTATGTATAGTCCATTGTTCACCAAAATTTCCAGATTAACAGCTCGCTAAACAAGCTTTAATTTGATATAAATAACGTAGAAATCCATTAGGAAATGATAGAGATACTGGGTTTGAAAGTTTCAATAATGTTAAGGTCCATTTTGTCTGAATAGGTAAGTTTCGGGCCTTATTTTCTATTTTTGTGTTACTCTGTTCGGTACCAAAATCTCCAGCTCAAAATTTTAGGTAAAGAGCTTCAAAATGATATATGGAATATAGATATCCATCAAGAATTGAGTAAGTTACAAAGGTTGAAAGTTGCAAAATCTTGTTGTTCATTTCTAGGTTTTCCAGCAGTGGTATGAGTTGATTTTACTTTTGCCATAAAATTCTGATTTCTCAATCCTTTTTAGATGATTCAAAAGCCAAAATTTAATAAATTTTCATGTACTCTATGTTGGTATGATCTTTTAACACTAACACAGTCATTAACAATACAAAATTCTAATTTTTACAGAGATGATGTCTTTAAAGCTTTTGTAGTGTTCTTCATGATATTTCAAAATGTGCAAGCAAAGAATCATAAGATAACTTCCTATGTACTTACAGAGAGATTAAGGTTGTGAAAGTGAGGATCTAAGAGCCTTAAACCCAGTCTTTGGCCACCCAAAGTGTGAGACTTCCTTCAAGAGTGTTGATTCCCAGATTTTCTCTCTTTCTTTTCTCACATATTTGGACTGAAATTTGGAGGTGGATTTAATTGAATCTCCATTCTATTTATAGGCTAAATTTGGTTAGGATTGAACAATTAATTTGGCTAGGTTAGGCTTAGTTACTTCTCTCAGTTAAGAGAAGTGATGGTTGATGATGGCTTGGATTTGAGAATCTTTCTGCAGCAAAGTTAACGCGTAGAGTAGATATATATATATATATATATATATATATATATATATATATATTAATTAATATTTTAAATGTTTTATTTTATTTTATTTTGTCTTAAGGCCTAAGGCAACAAGGGTAATTTAGTCTTTTGACAACAAAGTCTTAAAATTTCTCGAAAACTTCCGAAATTTCATAGAATGAAATCCTATACTTATTAAGGACTAAAAGTATGTAAGAATGTTCGTATAGCAGTTAGTGATATGGTTCGTGAAAAAGATAAATACTTCTTAATACAAGAGCATTTTCGTCATTTTTCACGCAGAATCCCAAAAACTGGAAACCTCATAAATTGACAAATATATATCTTAGCATTAGATAGGAAACATGATATAAACATTTTAAATCACATAAGCATTTCATATACAAAAATAAAAGTAAAATACGTATAGGGGTATTTTGGTCATTTTCCATTAAATTCTCATTTTCAAATATTGTCCAATTATGCTTGTGAAATATTAGTAAATAATAGTCTGAATGTTCTCAAAAGTTTGCTAAGATCATAAGGTAAGTAATAGGAATAAATTCAAAATTCATTGGACCCTACAGTGTAATATAATATTTCTTGGTTCGGGTTATTACAGTCTACCTTACTTAAAAGAAAATTCTTCTTCAAATTTACGTACCTTGTTACTAGAACAAATGTGGGTATTTGGAATTTATTTCTGATTCTAACTCCTAAGAGGCTTCATTCTCATCATGATGATTCCATTATATCTTTACTAATGAGATTTCCTTCATGCAGAGTTTTCTTGCTTCTCTATCTAAGATACGCACATGTGCTTCATTGTAGATGGCATCCTTAGAGAGTTCTTAGGTACTGTGATTGGTGACATGCGATTTGTCTAGCATGTACTCTCGCAACATGAAACACATTATGTATGCTGGAGAGGTTTAGGGACAGCTCCAATTGATAAGCCAAATTACCAATCTTCTTGGAAACTTTGAAAGGTCCAATAGATCGTGGGGAAAGTTTTGCTTTCTTCTTTCTGAAATGAATCACTCCTCGCATCGTAGATACTTTTAACATAACATAATCTCCAGCTTGGAACTCGAATTCCTTGGATGTTGTCCAACATAGTTCTTTTGTCGACTTTGTGCGGTCCTTCAACTCTTCTTGTTTGCAATGATGACCTCTGTAGTTTGCTTGAATAAATCAGGTCCTGGAATGATATTTTCTCCAACTTCTGTCCAACGGATCAACGTGCGACATGGCCTTCTGTAAAGAGCTTCAAAGGGTGCCATTTCAATACTTGAGTGGTAGCTATTGTTATAAGAAAACTCGATCAAATACAAATGCTCTTCCCAGATTCCACCGAAATCCAAGACGCAAGATCTCAGCATATCTTCCATTACTTGGTTGACTCTTTCCGTCTGCCTGTCCGTTTGAGGGTGAACACTGTACTTATATCCAGCTTCGTCTCCATTGCTTTTTGTAACCTTTACCAAAATCTTGACGTGAAACGAGCATCACGATCATATACTATTGAAACAGGGACTCCGTGCAGACGTACAATTTCTTTAAAGTACAATTTGATTAGGACGTCGATAGAATTAGTCATCTTTATCAGTAAAAGTGTGCTGATTTGGTAAGGCGATCAACAATTAACCATATGCCGTCATTACCCCTCTGAGTCCTCGGCAATCTTGTGATGAAATCCATAGTTATGTGCTCCCTTTCTATTCAGCGATTTTAAAGCGTTACAATAGTGCCCCTTTCCGTACATGCTCATCTTTAACCAGTTGGCATGTGAGGCACTTGGAAACTATGTGGCAATTTCCCTCTTCATATTATTCCACCAGAAATTCCATCGAAATCTTTGTATATTTTTGTACCTCCTGGGTGGACAGTGAACTTCGAGTGATGAGCTTCTTGCACTACTTCTTCTTTTAGCTCTGAGTCTGGTACGTATAGTCATCCTCAAAAGTCTATTCCTCCATCTAGATTCATACTCCAATCTTCAGGGCATTTCTCTTTCCTTTCTTGCACGTATTTAAAAAGTTCTTCATCTTCTCCTTGTGCTTGTATGACCCGTGTGATTAGAAAATGTTGTACCGCTAGAGTTCTAAGGAAGATTCCT
This sequence comes from Oemleria cerasiformis, assembly GCA_037349345.1. Taxonomy (NCBI): domain Eukaryota; kingdom Viridiplantae; phylum Streptophyta; class Magnoliopsida; order Rosales; family Rosaceae; genus Oemleria; species Oemleria cerasiformis. Next base: position 989,141 of record JAZGTL010000009.1, on the reverse strand, counting down.
TCCGTGTTAGGAGAGGGACAAAGATTGTATTAGGGTTTCCAACGTGCTCCAATTTTCCCTCATGACTATAGCTAGATGACTTCAAGGCTTTTGGCTTAAAGCATCAGCCACCACATTTGCTTTTCTAGGGTGGTATTGTAGGGTAAAGTCAAAATCTTTTATGAGCTCCATCCACCATCATTGTCGCATGTTCAGATCCTTTTGAGAGAAAATGTACTTGAGACTCTTGTGATCAAAGAATAAATCGAACTTTTCCCCATACAAATAATGCCTCCAAACCATCAAAGTGAAGACAACAGCGGCTAGTTCCAAAGCGTACGTTGGATAATTCTTTTCATGCGTCTTTAGTTTTCGAGATGCATTGGCTACCACCTTTCCATTTTTCATAAGCACACAACCAAGTCCTTGATGTGATGCATCGCTGTAGATGACGAAGGGTATTCCACTAATAGGAATGGTGAGGACATGTGTTGTCTTGAACTTCTCCTTCAACTTCTGGAATGCTTGTGCACACTTCTCATCCCATATGTACTTAGTATCCTTCCAAGTCAGCATCTTCATGGGTAATGCAATCTTCGAAAAACTTTCAATGAATCTTTGATAGTATCCTGCCAAGCCAAGGAAACTTTGCACTTCTCTAGGAGTAGTCGCAGCCTTCCATTCCAAGACCGAATCAATCTTGGAAGGATCCATAGCTATTCCTTGTTGTGAAACTGCGTACATGACTTAAGAATTTCACTTGGGGTTGCCAAAAATCGCATTTTTCCAATTTTGCGTACAGTTGGTTCGCCCTAAGAACTTGTAGCACATCCTCCAAGTGTTCTACGTGCTCTGCCTCGATTTTGGAATATATTAAGATATCATCAATGAAGACGATAACAAAATAGTCTAAAATGGACTAAAAACTCGATTCATCAGATCCATGAATATGGCTGGTGCATTGGTTAGTTCAAAGGACATAACCAACCATTCATATTGCCCATACCGTGTGTTAAATGTGGTCTTCGCAATGTCTTCCTTCTTGACCAAAAGTTGATGGTATCCGGAACGTAAGTCAATCTTTGCAAATACTTGAGCTCCCCGTAATTGGTCGAACAAGTCAGCAATTCTGGGAAAAGGGTATTTATTCATAATGGTGATCTTGTTGAGTTGTCGATAGTCAATGTACAGCTGAAGAGACGCATCCTTCTTCTTGACAAACAACACTAGTGCTCCCTAGCTAGAAGCACTAGGGTAGATAAGCCCTAAATCCTATAATTCTCGGAGTTGTGCTTGCAGTTCATTTAACTCCACTAGTGCCATTCTATAAGGGGTAACAAATATTGGCCATGCTTCGGCTGGCAAGTCGATACTAAATTCGACTTCTCTCATTGGGAGTAGGTGAGTGATTTCTTGAAAAACATCTTCAAAGGTATTTACCATTAGAATTTGGTCTACCTGTGGTGTTGGGTTCCTTATTTCAACTTGGTTGAGGATTCTAGTGGAGAAAGATTTGGTGATTGGAATGGCTTGAATTTTTCAGATTGGTTGGTTAGGAATTAAGAAAGTTATGATTCTCTATGGCAATTTAAGAGAGCATGATATTTGACTAGCCAGTTTATTCCAAGAATTATGTCAAATCTTTGCATGGGTAAGGTTATGAGGTTTACGGTTGCATCTAGGACATACACAAGACATGATCTACAAACTTGGCAAAGGATAGTTGAATTTCCAAGTGGGGTAGAGATAGCCAAACTTTCATCTGGTGATACTGATACTAAGTCCAAATTTCACAAATTTGGAAGATATAAAAGAATCTGATGCACCAATATCAAAAAGAAAATGTGCATGACTACTGAATGTTATTAGCATACCTTCCATGACCGAATTATCGAAGTCCATAATGTCATCGTAGGCAACAACATTTAGATGAACAATGCGATGTGGTGGTCTATTATCTTGTTTGGGCATTGGAAAATCCTTTGAGAAGTGCCCCATCTTCCCACAATTGAAACAAGATCCTGGAACCCTCCATGGTTTTGGAAAAGTGTTTGTCAGTTGTCCGGTAGCTCCACAATTGTAACATCGAGCCGGCAGCTTCATCTCTTCCTTTCCTCTGTTGTTTGCTGATGCCGGGTATTGAGTCGCATTTCCTCCCCTTTGTTGTTTCCAAGGTTGATTACCCCTCTGTTAGGAGCCGGATGAGGTCTCTTCCCGCGTTGGACATTGTTTCTTTCTTTTTCCAAGCGGTACTTATGGTACTCTTCCTCTTGCATCAGGGCTTTGTCTAATGCTTCCTCGTACATAGTCCCGCGATCATTGCCAATTCTCCGAATATTTAAATTCATCCCCGCAATGAATCGTCTAGTTTTTTGTTCAGGGGTGTTGATCATGTGTAGGGCAAAGCTTGACATTTTGGTAAACTTAGCCTCGTACTCAGTTATGCTCAGCTTCCCTTGAGTGAGTTCTATGAATTCGAGTTCCTTCTTATTTTTTTCAACTTGAAGGAAATACGTATCCAAAAAGGTTTCCCTGAATTCAAACCAATCCATCAGTTCGAGTGCCGGAGTAACAGTCGAACGCTTGACCATATCCCACCATAAATGGGCATCTCCATCTAAGAGTGTCAGGACCCGTCCCGAATTTCCCCTCGAAACCCGGGAAGAACCCTGATCCCGTCTGACAACCTAAGGAAAGGTTCCCAAATACCCTTCAATCCTTAGCATAATATAATAACAATAAATAATTTCTCTTGTCAGACAAGGGATTTAAGCACTTAAAATTCCCGTAAGTAAATACCAACCAAATACAAGAATATCAGAGCGTCTAAGTAGGATCAATGTACAAATTAGATATCCTACTCAAGTACAACTACACAGCGTAGCGGAAGTGCTAATGCCTCTGCCTCGAGATACTGTCCTCGTCAACTCTACGGCCTGAAGGGGGTTTAAACACAAAAATTGTGAGTGGACAAAAATAATCGTTTATAAAACGCTTTCCAAGGAATATTACCTTTTTCCCCCTCCATTTATAAAACTATGCATGCATCACATAAACAATTCATGTTATAAAAACATCATCTTTAAATCACCGGCATTTTCATGTTCAAAATCATTTATTTCCACCTAGACACATAACATCTCAAATCCACTTTCATCGACACATCCACTAGCCACCAGGGTATCCCTTGGGGTGTGCTAGTACTGTATCACAACTCTCTGTACTATGCTATCACATCAGTCGGCCTATCTCTCGACTAGCATATCATATCAGCCGGCATATCTCGACTATCATATCATATCAGTCGGCATATCTCGACTATCATATCATATCAGTCGGCATATCTCGACTATCATATCATATCAGTCGGCATATCTCGACTATCATATCATATCAGTCGGCATATCTCGACTATCTTATCATATCAGTCGGCATATCTCGACTATCATATCATATCAGTCGGCATATCTCGACTATCTTATCATATCAGTCGGCATATCTCGACTATCATATCATATCAGTCGGCATATCTCGACTGTCATATCATATCAGTCGGCATATCTCGACTGTCATATCATATCAGTCGGCATATCTCGACTGTCATATCATATCAGTCGGCATATCTCGACTATCATATCATATCAGTCGGCATATCTCGACTATCATACTTTAACTGAAATAGTGGAAAACATATGTCTAGAAATCATTTCTAACATTCAGAAATTCAATGCCACAATACATAACCGTATTTAACAAAGATATTTTGATGCATGCAATTCAGTTTATAAAACAAAGTCCACTCACAAACCTGTTCAAGCTAGCTCAATCCCGTCTCGCTCGTTCCTCTGAGGTTCCCGGAACGATATCGCCTGTCAAAAACAACAATCGGGATTACCGGCTAGTAATAAGACTCGTATATAACAACTTCCTAAACCTCGGGAAGTCTATACATGCTGTTCCTAAAATCACAGCAACTTCGGACACTTAAAACGACCTCTAAACGATGTCCGATCAACCTGAAACCTGTACCAACAGATTCAGAACGTCCGAAACTAGTTACCACGCGCCGCCGTGACGTCAGCCTCGACCCCACGCGCCGCCACGCGCCGCCGGAAGGTCGGCACACGCGCCCACGCGCCCTCACGCGCCGGTCACGCGCCTGCTACAGTAACCACGCGCCTGAACCGGTCCAACCCGGTTCGGCTCAACCTGACCCGGTTCAACTCGACCCGACCGGTTCAACTCGACCCGACCGGTCACCGATGACTCACCGGAGAAGACAACCGGACGCCGTCACCGTCGCCGGAGGCTGGCCGGAGAAGATGACCGGACCGCCACCTCCGCCGCCGTCTGGTTCGCCGGAATCCGCCATTTCCGACCGAATTCCCAAGATTTACAACTTCCTCAAAACTCAACCGTTTTACACAAATTTTACGTCTAAATCTATCTACTCAAACCCAGGAATCCAAATATAACCTCAAAACATCAAACACGTACCTGTATAAGCCGGAAAATCGATCCAAAGATCCGAAACTTCCTTTACTCGGCTCGGCTTCCACCGTGGTCCTCTCCTTCGATGGTTGGTACGGTTGTGATCGTGGGAAAGAGTAGAATACGATTAGTTGATCCAAATGGGAAGTTAAAGCCTTGAATCCGTCGTTGACTTTTGGTTTCTCTTTTGGTTTTTCTCTCGGTTTCGGTTCAATGTTTCGGTGTGTTTGTGTGATGTTTGTTTTGTTACAGAGAGAATGAAGGATAAGGAGATAAGATGAAATGAAGATGTAAAATAATTGAGGTAAAATATCTCCCATCCATGGCAAATTACCAAAATGCCCTTACACATCTAGACCCACAACTTCCGTATACGAACTCCGTTTCCTGCGTGCCGCCTGTCTACGAACTCGTGAGTTCGAGACCTACGCAACGGTACCCAAAACAACACCAAAAGTGTCTCGAAATAAAACTTGATTTCCAAGCCCTTTACCGACCAAGGGTAAAATCGTCATTTAATAAAAATAATTGCATAAAATCAATTATGAAAAGTCCGGGTTGTTACAATCTACCCCCCTTAAGAAATTTCGTCCCCGAAATTCATTCCTAATCATGAAATAAATGAGGATACTGTGCCCGCATTAGTTCCTCAGTTTCCCACGTGGCTTCCTCCACCTTATGGTTCCTCCACAACACTTTAACTAGAGGAATAGTCTTTCTGCGAAGTACCTTTTCCTTCCAATCCAGAATTTGCACTGGTTGCTCCTCAAATGTCAAATCGTCTTTCAGCTCAAGTGGTTGGTCTTCCAACACATGAGACTCATCAAACAGATATTTCCGGAGCAAAGATACATGAAAGACATCATGAACTCTGGATAATTCCGAGGGTAAAGAAATACGATATGCCACTGGTCCTATCCTTTCCAAAATCTCATATGGACCAATGTAGCGAGGACTCAGTTTTCCCCGTCTACCAAAACGTACCACTCCCTTCCATGGAGATAGTTTCAAGAACACCCAATCACCAACCTCAAACTCAAGGTCTCTGGTCCTGCGGTCTGCATAGCTCTTCTGGCGATCCTGAGCTATCTTCAACCTTTCTCTGATGATTCTTATCTTTTCCTCAGTCGTATCAACCAACTCTGGTGTTAACAGTTTCCTTTCACCTATTTCACTCCAACACAAAGGTGTTCTGCACTGCCTCCCATACAGTGCCTCGAAAGGTGACATCCCGATGCTTGACTGGTAACTGTTATTATATGCGAATTCCATCAGAGACAAGTGTGAATCCCAGTTCCCTTTAAACTGTAGTACACAAGCCCTCATCATATCCTCCAAAACCTGGATTGTTCTCTCAGATTGACCATCCGTCTGAGGATGAAAGGCTGTACTGAAATGCAATGTGGTGCCAAATTCCTTCTGCAAACTCCGCCAAAACCTGGACGTAAATCTCGGATCCCTGTCCGAAACAATAGACTCTGGAGTCCCATGCAGCCGTATGATCTCATCCACGAATAATTTGGCATACCGACTCATCCGAAAATCTTCTCGCACTGGCAAGAAATGTGCAGACTTCGTAAGTCTATCCACAATTACCCATATCCCATCATGTCCTTTCCGTGTCCTTGGAAGTTTATACACAAAGTCCATCGTAATGTGATCCCACTTCCATTCCGGAATAGGTAATGGTTGCAGTGTCCCATAGGGTTTCTGCCTCTCTGCTTTCACTTGCTGACATGTCAAACATCTACTCACAAACTCAGCAATTTCTCTTTTCATCCCAGTCCACCAATAGTGTTTCCTTAGGGTATGATACATCTTGGTACCTCCTGGATGCATAGCATAAGCCGAACTATGAGCCTCATTAAGAATTTCCCTCTTTAGCTCCAGATCATTCGGTACGCACAACCGTCCATCCTTAACCAATGCTCCATCATCCCTAATCGCATAGTCCTGCCTGTTTCCAGCCTCTAACTCCATCCTGATAATGCACAACGTAGGATCCTGGAGTTGAGCCTCAATAATCTGATCAATCAAAACAGGCCTCACATGGAAACTAGCCAACAAAGCCCCCTGGCTATCCATGTCCAGTACAATCCCTGCTCTACGGAACTCTACCAATAACGGTAAGTAGACTGTATGCAAATGGGCCAAAGAACCCATAGATTTCCTGCTCAAGGCATCTGCCACAACATTGGCTTTTCCTGGGTGGTACTCAATAGTACAATCATAATCCTTTATCAGCTCAAGCCACCTTCTCTGCCTCAAATTCAGGTCCTTCTGGGTGAACAAGTACTTTAAACTCTTATGGTCAGTGAAGATCCGACACGTCTCCCCGTACAAGTAATGTCTCCATATTTTCAATGCATGCACTACTGCAGCCAACTCCAAATCATGTGTGGGGTAATTCCTCTCATGGGTTTTAAGTTGTCTGGAAGCATATGCTATCACTTTCCCATGCTGCATCAGCACACATCCAATACCCCGCAATGATGCATCACTATATACCTCAAAACCCCCGTTACCATCTGAAAGGGTTAATACTGGAGCAGAAGTCAATCTTCTCTTTAGCTCCTGGAAGCTCTGCTCACAATCAGCATCCCAGTCAAATTTGACTCCTTTCTTAGTCAACCGTGTCAATGGGCCTGCTATCGTAGAAAATCCTTCTACGAACCGCCGATAATATCCTGCCAAACCCAGAAAACTCCTCATCTCTGTCACTGTCCTCGGTTGCTCCCAGTTTGCCACTGCCTCCACTTTTTGGAGATCTACGCTGATACCGTCAGCAGAAATCACATGACCCAAGAATCCAACTTCGGTCAACCAAAACTGGCATTTACTGAACTTGGCAAACAAATTCTTTTTCCTAAGCATATTCAGCACCAACCTCAAGTGCTTCTCATGTGCCTTGGCACTCCTTGAATACACCAAGATATCGTCGATGAACACAATTACAAATCGATCCAAATACTTTTGGAACACTCTGTTCATCAAATTCATAAACGCTGCCGGGGCATTAGTCAACCCGAAAGGCATCACCAGGAACTCATAATGACCATACCGAGTCCTGAAAGCTGTTTTCTGAACATCCTCTTCCCGGATTCTCAACTGATGGTACCCGGATCGAAGGTCAATTTTTGAAAAATACTTTGCCCCTTTCAGTTGATCAAATAAATCGTCAATCCTTGGCAAAGGATACTTATTTCGCACCGTCACTTTATTTAACTGCCGGTAGTCGATACACAATCTCAGACCACCATCATTTTTCCTCACAAATAGTACCGGTGCACCCCATGGTGAAACACTTGGGCGAATAAATCCCATATTCACCAAGTCCTGCAATTGAGTCTTTAACTCTCGCAATTCTGTCGGTGCCATCCTGTACGGTGCCTGTGAGATAGGTTGAGTACCTGGCAAAAGCTCGATTGTGAACTCAATCTCACGGTGTGGTGGTAATCCTGGAAGATCATCTGGAAACACATCAGAGAATTCACTCACCACAGGAATATCTTCCACTCTCATCGAAGTATTCCGAGCATCTAACACATGAGCCAAGTAACCCTCACAACCTTTTCTCAACAATCTCTCAGCTGTTAACGCTGATATCACTCCATAGGGTAATACCCTACAATTTCCCCGAAATGTAAGTTCAGGTAATCCTGGACTTCGAAAAACTACTGTCTTATCGTAACAGTCTATGGAGGCATGGTGCATGGACAACCAATCCATCCCCAAAATCACATCAAACTCAAAGATATCTAAGGGGATTAAATCTACCTCCAAACCATGGCCTTCAACCATCACCGGACAACTGCGAATCACTTGGTTCGCCACTAACATATCTCCGGTAGGAGTACTAATACCCATGTCCCAACCAATTGGAGACAATTCTCTATCCGTGACCACCTCCGGTGCTACTCGAGTCTCCTGTTGCGTCATGGCAAAAACTCGAGCTGGTATACCCGAAGATCGACCACGATCCCCATACCTGCCTCTAGCACTGCTGGTCCCACTAGCTCTACCAGCCCCACTGAAATGGGTCTGACTCCCAGTTGCAGTATCATACATCTGTCCTGCACTCGGGCTAGGATCAGTCGCACCACGACTAAAGGAACTACTGCCCGGACGTCGTTCTGGACAGAATCTCTTGATGTGACCAGGCTCCCCACAGAAATAACAACCGGCATCACTGAAGCCACTAGATCTGCCACCCTGTCTCCTGTTGAACTGCACTGAGGCACCCCGAGACTGTGCAAAAGATTGGCGTGTCTGACCAGCTCCGCCACTGCCTGTACTAGATCTCCCAGAAGATCCAGAACTATGACTGCCTCTTTTTGATGGTCCCTGACTAGAGGATCCTGCAGTCCAGTGATCTCGACGTCTCCTGTTCCCACTGTACTGCTGTGGCATTGGGAAACCCAAACTCAACTCTACTCGAGCTGCAGCATCAGCCAAAGTCCTCAACGAAGTGTGGTCCATAGACGTAACTGCTGACCGAATCTCACTCCGCAGTCCACTCTCAAATCTGTGGCACTTGTCTGACTCGGTCGCTACCAACGTCGGTGCAAAGCGACTCAGCGCTATGAATCTCTGTTCATACTGGGCCACCGTCATGTCTCCTTGCTGTAAATGCAAGAACTCGGCCTCCTTAACACTCCGGTGTGAGCGAGGGTAAAACTGCTCCAAGAAGCGTTCCCGGAAAATCTGCCAAGTAACCGTATGGACATTCCAGCCTGACACCTCCAATGAGTGCCACCAGTGGTAAGCAGAACCACCTAGTAAAAATGTGGCCAGTAGAACTCTCTCCTCTAGAGGACACCTCATAATCATAAACACCCGCTCCATGCGAGTAATCCACTCCTCAGCTTCCTCTGGGCTAGAGTCACCCATGAATATTGTCGCCCCCAGTCTCTGGGCTCTCTCAATATCAGAGACTTCGTGAGAAGCTCTATCCTGGAGTACAGAAGCTAATGTCTGACCCAGCTGTTCCAGTGTCTGCCTCAAATCAGGCTCCACTGCAGGTTCATGGTCATCTCCACCATTCCCTGACCGTTGACGGAACTCTCGTCTCGGAGGCATTATACGCTGAAAAGAAGTTGTAAACCATTAATACCAAAATTTCACCTGTACACTAGATGTACGGTCTACAGGAATTTAACCTAGTGCTCTGATACCAATTGTCAGGACCCGTCCCGAATTTCCCCTCGAAACCCGGGAAGAACCCTGATCCCGTCTGACAACCTAAGGAAAGGTTCCCAAATACCCTTCAATCCTTAGCATAATATAATAACAATAAATAATTTCTCTTGTCAGACAAGGGATTTAAGCACTTAAAATTCCCGTAAGTAAATACCAACCAAATACAAGAATATCAGAGCGTCTAAGTAGGATCAATGTACAAATTAGATATCCTACTCAAGTACAACTACACAGCGTAGCGGAAGTGCTAATGCCTCTGCCTCGAGATACTGTCCTCGTCAACTCTACGGCCTGAAGGGGGTTTAAACACAAAAATTGTGAGTGGACAAAAATAATCGTTTATAAAACGCTTTCCAAGGAATATTACCTTTTTCCCCCTCCATTTATAAAACTATGCATGCATCACATAAACAATTCATGTTATAAAAACATCATCTTTAAATCACCGGCATTTTCATGTTCAAAATCATTTATTTCCACCTAGACACATAACATCTCAAATCCACTTTCATCGACACATCCACTAGCCACCAGGGTATCCCTTGGGGTGTGCTAGTACTGTATCACAACTCTCTGTACTATGCTATCACATCAGTCGGCCTATCTCTCGACTAGCATATCATATCAGTCGGCATATCTCGACTATCATATCATATCAGTCGGCATATCTCGACTATCATATCATATCAGTCGGCATATCTCGACTATCATATCATATCAGTCGGCATATCTCGACTATCATATCATATCAGTCGGCATATCTCGACTATCTTATCATATCAGTCGGCATATCTCGACTATCATATCATATCAGTCGGCATATCTCGACTATCTTATCATATCAGTCGGCATATCTCGACTATCATATCATATCAGTCGGCATATCTCGACTGTCATATCATATCAGTCGGCATATCTCGACTGTCATATCATATCAGTCGGCATATCTCGACTGTCATATCATATCAGTCGGCATATCTCGACTATCATATCATATCAGTCGGCATATCTCGACTATCATACTTTAACTGAAATAGTGGAAAACATATGTCTAGAAATCATTTCTAACATTCAGAAATTCAATGCCACAATACATAACCGTATTTAACAAAGATATTTTGATGCATGCAATTCAGTTTATAAAACAAAGTCCACTCACAAACCTGTTCAAGCTAGCTCAATCCCGTCTCGCTCGTTCCTCTGAGGTTCCCGGAACGATATCGCCTGTCAAAAACAACAATCGGGATTACCGGCTAGTAATAAGACTCGTATATAACAACTTCCTAAACCTCGGGAAGTCTATACATGCTGTTCCTAAAATCACAGCAACTTCGGACACTTAAAACGACCTCTAAACGATGTCCGATCAACCTGAAACCTGTACCAACAGATTCAGAACGTCCGAAACTAGTTACCACGCGCCGCCGTGACGTCAGCCTCGACCCCACGCGCCGCCACGCGCCGCCGGAAGGTCGGCACACGCGCCCACGCGCCCTCACGCGCCGGTCACGCGCCTGCTACAGTAACCACGCGCCTGAACCGGTCCAACCCGGTTCGGCTCAACCTGACCCGGTTCAACTCGACCCGACCGGTTCAACTCGACCCGACCGGTCACCGATGACTCACCGGAGAAGACAACCGGACGCCGTCACCGTCGCCGGAGGCTGGCCGGAGAAGATGACCGGACCGCCACCTCCGCCGCCGTCTGGTTCGCCGGAATCCGCCATTTCCGACCGAATTCCCAAGCTTTACAACTTCCTCAAAACTCAACCGTTTTACACAAATTTTATGTCTAAATCTATCTACTCAAACCCAGGAATCCAAATATAACCTCAAAACATCAAACACGTACCTGTATAAGCCGGAAAATCGATCCAAAGATCCGAAACTTCCTTTACTCGGCTCGGCTTCCACCGTGGTCCTCTCCTTCGATGGTTGGTACGGTTGTGATCGTGGGAAAGAGTAGAATACGATTAGTTGATCCAAATGGGAAGTTAAAGCCTTGAATCCGTCGTTGACTTTTGGTTTCTCTTTTGGTTTTTCTCTCGGTTTCGGTTCAATGTTTCGGTGTGTTTGTGTGATGTTTGTTTTGTTACAGAGAGAATGAAGGATAAGGAGATAAGATGAAATGAAGATGTAAAATAATTGAGGTAAAATATCTCCCATCCATGGCAAATTACCAAAATGCCCTTACACATCTAGACCCACAACTTCCGTATACGAACTCCGTTTCCTGCGTGCCGCCTGTCTACGAACTCGTGAGTTCGAGACCTACGCAACGGTACCCAAAACAACACCAAAAGTGTCTCGAAATAAAACTTGATTTCCAAGCCCTTTACCGACCAAGGGTAAAATCGTCATTTAATAAAAATAATTGCATAAAATCAATTATGAAAAGTCCGGGTTGTTACAAAGAGTCCGGTAGCTGTCCGACGATATTCGATTTTCTTGCAGTCCATCATCTCGAAATGAATTTCAAGGTTGTAAATCCATTCTTCTGCCTCATGGGATTTTCCTCCTTCAAAGTTCCTTGCTCCTAAGCTCCTAATATGTGCTACAAGTCGCCCAATCTTTCCACCAACTTGGTTTGCCTCCATCCTTCTTGCGAAGGCTTCTCAAAATCTTCGGCGGCGATGGGTGGGTTCCTTCTAACCTCATCCATTGTCCTAATTTAAAAAAAAAAATTATAAGGTTATAAGTTGGAAGAAAAAGATATACTTTTAGTTGACTAAAACAAATCTTTCACATTAAAATTTAAACTACCTTAGTTTATATACAAATTTTTTAGGGAGAGTGCTTCTACGAGCTCTCGTGTCACAAAAGCGTGCGACTAGGCACTATCTGTTCTCTAAGGGGTTGTGTTATTCAAAGCAATTTAAAAGTAACCAAGTGTTCCTTAGAACTAAGTTCTAAACATCCATAGCATTGTCACTGGTAAATTCCCTCATGCTAAGGTCTCCAACGGTGCTAGGATAAAATCTCAGGGGAAGGACACACCCTAGAGGAGGTGGACGGACACTCATGGGAGGCTTGATGAGAGGAGCAGGTGCACTAGAGGTGGAGGGTAGATCACAATCCATGGGAACTTTCAGGTCCTCGAACATCCCATTTACCGATTCCTCAGATGTTGCCCTCTTAGAGTAGCGAGGGTAAACATGATCAGCTACATTGAGAAATCCATCGTCCCATGGCTTCATCCTTTAAGGTTGCCTCTTGATAGATACCAACTTCCTTATTTGCACATAGTTAAGCCTCCATTCTTTTTAAGAAACTATGGGCACTTGGATAGTTCTTCCCTATTTCTACAAGGATGTTTGTGGCCTTTTTCCTTGCTTCGCTGTGAATCTCAGTCCTATAGACATCCATAGGATCACTGCTAGGACTCGGGTTTGGATTGAAACTACCCATGACTGTACACATAAAGGCAAAAACTTCAAACACTTAATGCATGCAAAATGATATTAACAAGCATATACTTATATGTGGCAAAGCATTTAATCTTTTGGTTTTTTTATATTTGAAAAAAAAAAAACGTAATAAGTCTACTAAAAACTAAGTAGAAAAAATTTACTTTCAAAAATCAATATCTTTAACCAAGCATATAACAATAAGCATAAAGTTCTCTTAAGAATTAAACCAACTACTTCACATATCATATGGAGTCATAATCTTTTACTTGACTCTAAACAATACTTATACCACACATTCTTAACTTAAGATCATAATTTGAATTCCAAAATTGAATTCTCGAATTTATATATATATATATATATATATATATATATATATATATATATATATGCCAACCAAAAATAGCTTTTAAAACTAAAATTCACTTTGGTTTTTGAAATAGGCTCTGATACCAATCTGTCACGCCCCCAAACTCGCGTTCTATATTATAAGGAAATATGACATGTGTATTTGCGGCGTGAGTCGGACAAATGAAAATTTTCTTCTTTTGAAGATGAAATAATAAGAATATTTCAAATTCAAACTTTTATTATAAAAATTATACATAAATAAAACTTTTACAGCAGCGGACGAAAAGTAAGAATACTGAAATGTCGAAATATGGTTTTTAAAACGAAAATTAACTTATAAATATTTTTTTATTTACAACATAGTAAAAATTGTCCCGTCCCCGTTTTTTTACTCAATACATGAAAAGACAAAAGTGAAGCATCATGAGTTACACAAACCCAGTAGGCACAAATGAAATCAAATAATGATACATAGACTTGATAAGTTACTTACATTTTAAACCATAAATCACTAAGAATTGTCTAAACAATTTCACATATCATAACATGTAACATAACGTATACTTGGAATTCATATCTTGGGAAACTCATAAATAAAGGACTAGCTAGTAACATAACATAAGCCCCATATTGTACAGGATAAGTACCAACATATTTAAGTTTACACTTACCCCAGACATGTATACTTAAAGATTTGACTTCTTGAACCTAGTAAGTATAATAGTGCACTATATGAAGGGACTATGCCCTCAGCTAAACCTCTTAACTTCCCAAAGGACCAATATTTCATAATAAGCTTAAGCACTACAAGCCAACAATACGACATTCCAAAATATAGATTAAATCATAAGTTATGAATGAAAGATAATTAACATAGGATGCTTCCCTCCAAATAAAGTAAGCAATCACAGTTTAATCTCATAAAAGAACCTTCGAATTATCAAGAAATATTGAAAAAAATTTAAAATGTTGAGAGTGCAGAACTATGAAGGTGAATATGCTACAAGTGTTATCATCTTTTGTCTTAGGGGTTTGATTTTTGCCTCTGTAACATTTATCAGTTACCCAAAATTTTCAGATTTAAATTTCATTTGACAAGCTTCGAATTGACATATGGAACGTGAAAATCCATGAAGCAGTGACAGAGATACAAGGTTTGAAAGTTTCAGTAAAAAGCAGTTTAGTTTGTCTGGACCACTCTGTTTCTAGCCTTGATTTCTAATTCTGTATTAATTAATTGTTCACCAAAATTACCAAATTAATAGTTCACTAAACAAGATTTAATTTGATATAAAGAACATAGAAATCCCTTAAGAAATGAAAGAGATACAAGGTTTGAAAGTTTCAGTAAAAAGCAGTTTAGTTTGTCTAGACCATTCTGTTTCGGGCCTTGATTTTTAATTATGTATAAGTCCATTATTCACCAAAATTTCCAGATTAACAGTTCACTAAACAAGGTTTAATTTGATATAAAGAACTAAGCAATCCGTTAAGAAATGAAAGAGATACCGAGTTTGAAAGTTTCATTAATGTTAAGGTCCATTTTGTCTGAATAGGTATGTTTTGGGATTAATTTTTTATTTATGTGTTACTCCGCTCGGTACCAAAATCTCCAGCTCAAAACGTTTATGTAAAGAGCTTCAAAATGATATATGGAAAATAGTAATCCATCAAGAATTGAGTAATTTACAAATGTTGAAAGTTTCAAAATCTTGTTGTACATTTCTGGGTTTTCCAGCAGTGGTTTGGGTTGATTTTACTTTTGCCATAAAATTCAGATTTATCTACCTTTTAGATGATTCAAAAGTCAAAATTTAATAACTTTTATGTACTTTAAGATGGTTTGATCGTTTAACACTAACATAGTCATTAACAGTACGAAATTCTAATTTTTACAGAGATGATGACTTTAAAGCTTTCATGGTGTTCTTCATGTTATTTCAAAATTTGTAAGCAAAGATTCATAAGGTAACTTCTTATGTACTTACAAAGAGATTAAGGTTGTGAAAGTGAGGATCTAAGAGCCTTAAACCCAAGCTTTGGCTACCCAAAGTGAGAGACTTTCTTCAAGAGTGTTGATTCCCAGATTTTCTCTCTTTCTTTTCTCACTATATCGACTGAAATTTGAAGGTGGATTTGAACTGAATCTCCATTCTATTTATAGGCTAAATGTGGTTAGAATTGGACAATGAATTTGGCTAGGTTAGGTTTAGTTACTTCTCTCAGTTAAGAGAAGTGATGGTTGATGATGGCTTGGATTTGAGAGCGATTTGAGATTTGACAATCTCTCTTCAGCAGAGTTAACGCGTAGAGTAAATATTTCTTTCTCTTTTTATTTTTGTAAATTAATATTTTTTTATTTTATTTTATTTTATTTTTGTCTTAAGGTCTAAGGCAACAAGGGCAATTTAGTATTTTGACAACAAATTCTTAAAATTTCTCGAAAACTTTTTTTGAGGCTAATAACACTTTTTTCCTTTTCCAAATTACATTTTTGGTCGTTATATTTTGACTGATTTTTTCAGTTTGGTCCATGTCAATGTGATTTTGACAATTTTAATCAATGTAGTTTAGTTTAACTTGCAAATTAGTTCAAATTATATATTATAAATGTCTCTAGTGTTTTGAATTTTATTATGAGACATGGATAAATGTCCCATAATAAAATTATAAATTATACTAATCGATGAAATTCGATTAGCGGGTATGTGATTACAACATGTTAATAAGGATATTTTCTTCTCTTTAATATGAAAGCATTCAACTCAAATTATAATAAAGATGTGGATTTTTTGTAACAAATTTACGCGCATAGGACTGAACTGGTACATAAACTAAAGGTTTATTACTTAAAATGCATAAGGAACACGTCAGTCAGTCTCAAAATGTACCAAGAACGGAAATTTGACTCACTTTGCACTAGGAACAGTAGTAACGTCAAAAACGTTGCACCTTTTAACTGATGCAGTCTTAGACGCCATTTAGGGTAAGGGTATTTTTGTGTTTCCCAAAAACACCAATTTTCCTGGCCTTCCTAAAACACACCCCGACTCAATTTGCCTCCCACTCAACCTTCCCCTTCCTTCGACATGCCTACCATTTTTGGTGAAGAAACGAACAAAACACAAAAAGCAACAGAAATCCAACTCACATGCAGAGTTGTCTTCCCCACACCTCCCATTCCATGAAATCCAAGAAATCCAACGCAGGGGGAATTTATGATGCAAGAAATTTCAATAAGTTTAGAGGGATGGAGAGAGCTTTATGATGCAAGCAATTTCAACAGATGGGTCTTCGGTGGTGGAGATAGCTTTGACGACTTTGAAATCGGTCTCGACGCATTGTACGAATGGCGATACGAAGACACGGTGGATTCTGAAGCTGAGATCCAATCGGAGCTTCGTACCAGTGCAGAAGGCCCGAACCTTGCCCTCTTCAATCAGGGGCGGGTCCCATGGCCTTGGTGCCTGTGCCACCCAGCAGAGCTCGAAGTTGTCAATGCGATCGCTGTGGCGCATGACGACGACGCTTTGGTGGTGGTGCGCTGAGGGTTGATCGGAGCCATCGTCACCGATGGGTTGGGATAGACTATTGGGCGCGTCCATTTCGGGAGGGTTTGGGAGAAGTCATCATCATAATCTTCGTCATCAAGTTGGGAGGCTTTATTGAGGTCATGGGAGGCTTGAATTGGACGACCCTTTTAGGGTTTTGATTTGAGGATGAGAAATTGGTAATGGGTTGGTTTAGATTTTGGGATTTGGGCGGAGGAAGCGAGGAGAAAACAGAGGGTTTGGAGGTGGGTTTTGAATTAATTTGGTCGTCTTCTTCTTCATCATCAAGCTTTGATGGTTTTGTGTGGGTTTGTTTGGGGGATTGGAAGAAAGAGGAAGTTTGGGGTTTGGGTAGTGTAGAAAAGAGAGAGGAAGTTTGGGGTTTGAGTTTAGGCAGCGAAGAAAGGAGAGAGGAAGAGGATGAAGGTTGACAGATCGGCTTTGGTGGTGGTGGGTGGCGTGGTCTATGGCACAAGACGTCGGTGGGTCGATCTCGGCTCAATCTCTTCCTCTCTCAACCGGAAATTTTGAGATTGGAATCGGGAGGGTTGGGTAATAGTTTTAAGGGATTTATAAAGAGGTATTTAAGGAATTTAATAACGTTTTTAACGGTGTTAGTAATGACATCTGTTAAATGGTGTAACGTTTTTTACGTTGCTACTATTCATAGTGCAAAGGGAGTCAAATTTCCGTTATTGGTGCATTTTAAGACTGACTGGCGTGTTCCTAGTGCATTTTAAGTAATAAGTTTAAATTAAATTACCGGACTAACATTACCAAAATGGAAAACACGAGACCAGTAAATGTAATTGTATATATATATATATTATTTTTTTGTGGTTGTTGCAGATCAGCAGATGCTCCTGGTAGAAATGAATGAGCGGGAATCAGACAGTGATTCCACGACAAATTAACCGGCTAAGCCTGTGATGTCGTGCCAAGTAACGGCTACTTTACCCATTATAGCCGGTGAAAACGCGTCCTCACACAAACGGTAACATTATCTCATTTTTGTCTGCTATCAAACTTGCAACGTTTTAATTAGTTCCCAACAAAACCCAAAACCTTCCCTATAAATTCGTCTCCTTCTTCCTCAATCCCTCAGAATTATACCAACACACTTACTTAACACTCACAACATTTCAGTTTGAAGTTTCATCGGAGATTTTCCCAAGATGCATAAGCTTCTTGTACTCTCTGTTCTTCTCTTCTCTGTTTCACATTTCACTGTGGTACAAGGAGACAATGCACCTGCTCCTTCACCCAAATCCTCCACAAAAACCAGAAACCCGCCATCTCGACCGCCACTGCCACCGCCACCACAACCTTCTCCAGCGTCTTCTCCAACCACTGCTCCGTCCACTTCTCCGGCATCCCCTCCGACACAGTCGCCGCCTTCGCCTTCTCCCAAAACCTCTCCGACAGTTTCTCCGCCAACCCAAACTCCTCCGGCGACTACACCCACTGTCCCTCAGGCAAACCCTCCGGCACCGGTTTCTCCGGCGAAGAGCCCATCCAAAGGCGTGTCTCCCCCGGTATCCAAAGGCGTCTCTCCGGCCACATCTCCGCCCACTGTTGCCCCTCCAGCCAAGATTCCTGTGAGCGCTCCGACTGGAAGTCCAGTCGGGGCTCCGCCAGTGGCAGAGGGTCCGATGATTGCTGCAACCCCCTCTGAGTCAGGAGGTATTCCTTCGAGTTCTGCAACTCCAGCAGGGTCTCCCTCGATGTTCCCATCAAGCAGTAGCCCACCGAGTCCGGCGCCGGCGAGTCTGTCACCGGACACTGCGCAGGGTCCGTCTAGCGATGAGTCGACTGGTTCGAGTTTGAAGTATGGGGCTCGGGTCATTTTGAGTGGGCTGTCTATCTTGGTTGCTTTGGCCCTCTAAAATCTACACTTCAATTTCTGTTCTTTTACATTATTTATATTTTATTTATTAAGACTTGTATCTGTACTATTATTTGAATGATAAATATTCGTTTATTATTATTACTCAGTATAATATCCAGAACCTTGTCAATATTCCGAAACATGATAATTGATGCATAAAAATTTATGTATAAGAATTTCAAAATTTTAACTTTTAATCAAATTCTATGTTATTTTTCCTCTAAATCATCACGGCCTCCAATCTCCAGCGCGAACTATCACAATCTACTCCACTGAATCTTGTAGGCAACAGTTGTTTTTTTTGAACAAAACTAAAGAATCTTAGAAAGTGATAAATTGAAAGACCTTGGAAAATAACAGAGGGCTTGGTGTGATTAAAAGTTTGGGTATGATGAGAATCCTCCAACTATAGAAAGTGATGAGTGTTTCACTAAACAGGCCCAATAGGAAAAGACGAAATAGGCCCAATAGGAAAAGATGGCCCAAATTGATTTTAATTCTCAATCAGCTCTCCAGTATCCAGTCTCCAGTCTCCGTCGTGATTTCATTGAGATGTGGCTTGTGAGGGCCCCAGCAGCAGCCGCAACAGCAGAAACACTCTCAAGGCCATGGACTTATTCTTCCTTAATAGCCCAGATCCTCCCCAGACATAAAATTCAAAACCCCCATTACAAAACCAACCACTTGAAAATCTCCACCTCCTTGTATGGAATTGGAGGAAATAAGAAACACTTGCACACCCCCAGACCCAGACCCAGTATTTCTTCCCAAAACCCCCTCTCTCGGTTTCAGTATCAGTAAATTGCTCCCTCAATGAAGGAGCAGCAGCAGCAGATAGCTCTCCCCCAAATGATCAACAAAAATTGGAGGTTGGTACATTCTGTTTAAATTTGTACTCTTTCTATTTTTCAATATATTTGATATGTAATATTGAGTTGTTTATACATTTTGGTTGGATTAGCAGAGCAAGGGCTTCTGGAGCAAGGGCTTCGGGAGCAAGGGCTTCTGGAGCAAGGGCTTCTGGAGCAAATGGAAGGTAATGTCTACCTGCCCTTGTTCCTTTTGAGCTCTAGACTTGGTTGATATTATTGTTACTTGTCGTAGTTTATTGGTTTTTTTCTGTAAATAATAATATGTTGTCATTACTTTTACTTGAAAATGGGGATCAACTGTGGTCAGTTTTTGGAATTTAAGCTACTTTTGAGATCAATTAAGTAAATGCAATGCTTAGTAATATGTAAGAATCAGTGAGCCCATACACTATGCATACAGAGAGGATGCAGTTAAAGTGAGAGTGTCTAAGAAACAGGTGATATGTTGTAGCAAGTAATCAGCTGCAAAAATAAGACTTCTTTCTTTTTCATTTTTAAAAATTCATAAGTATTACGACCATATAAGGCCCTCCTCCTTCTACTACATATCCTCAGCAGAATTGAGAGCAGCTCTATCAAGTCTATGGCACACATAACCAAACTCACGGGGTTGGAAATCCATAAAAGTAGAAACCCATATTTGAAATCAAAGCCTTAGCTTCCTCAACTAAGTTCCTTTCAGCATTCATGGCTTCTTCCACTTAATGAACAGAAAATACCACATCCTGTGCATCGGTCTCAATTTCCAAACTGTCAAAACCAGAATCACGAGTGAAATACAACCCCTCCAAAATTTTCAAATATTTCTGCTCCAGTATTTTGCTTACTCGGATACTTGTTTCATTTGATTCCGCAGGACTTTATAAATTTTCCAATACTTTGTTTCACTGCTTTGCTAGTTCCTTATACGTATAGGAACAGAATCTCATTGCCAGAGAAAATTAAATTTTGCTCTTTTAAATATAAAAAATTGGATTTTGGGGTTTCCTTTGTTTTCAATAGGCTTCACATCTTTGGCCAGGAAAATTCGTCTGAAATGAGTTCAAAACTTACAAAGCTTGGGTTGGCAGCTGTGCTTGCTTATGGGCTGTTTGATGCAGTTACATACACAACCTTTTTTGTCCTTGCATTTCTCGGGTATGAGAAAAGTACTGGGAACAATCCAGCAGCCAATATCAAGGCACTTTTAGGGGTAATGTATGCTCAATGCTTTCTCTTCTTTTTTTTTTTTAACATTATTTCAATTCGACGCACTCTTTTTTATGGAATTCATTCAGACGGCTTAAATTTCAAGTACACATTTCTACTTTTTCCTTTAGCTATTAAGAAAGTTGTCATTAGGTAGTTTCCTTCCGCAGATTGTTTTCTTAATGTGGACAGGAAATAACGTCACGAGGCCATTTCGTGTGGCTGGAGCAGCTGCACTGGCACCCCTGATCGACAACGGTTTAAAAAAGATCCAAAAATATTTCAAATTTCCCAATCTGATCTATGCATTTGCGCTTGTGGTCTTTGTAGCGGCTGCACCATGTTTGACTGTTGTTGGCTTGCTAATCCTCTCTAGATGGGGAAAAATGAATGGAAAAAGGTTGTCTGCTAACTGTTGCTCGGAGTGATTCATTCTTGTAATATCTAGTTTCGTAGGTTTGTGTTGATCCTTGAAAATTAATGTAGCATGTGCCCTCTTCGAAAACTAGTGTATCATTCATGGAAACTACCTTGTGATGAATATGATATCCCTCTTTTCTTGCACCCTTCATAATTGAAATCTTTGAAGTGCTTCTTGAACTGGTACCTACCCACAAGAAAATAGCCTTCAGCCTGGAAATGGTGCCAAATCAAAACAATTTGAGTATGAGGTGGATGGCACAGCTGTTGTGGATTGCATACCGTGTCTTGGATCATCTACTGTAAGTTTCATTTCTTGTCTACTGCCTTTAGCTCTTCTATTATTTCTATTCACTGATTTATTTGTTAAATCAACTCCTGAAGCTAGTGAGAAATGCATTACGGCCTTCTTGTGCTTGATTTATGTGCATAGTATGAAGGACTTGATATTCCTACAAAAGTTCGTCAGGCGGTCTAATATCATCAAAGAGAAAGTATATTCTTAATTACTGTTTAACGTTCGTAATTAAAAAGGTCAAGTTTCTTAATGTTGTATTTTCCAGAATCTTATTGCCCTATTTGGGAATTCTCTGATGGATTAATACTTAGGCTGCCGTTGATATGTGTAATTAGAAAACGTAGTTTGAAATCCTTCACTTTGAAAGTTTGGAAGATTTTGCTTCATTGACAGCTTCTGTGTAGAGTAATATTTCTAGGTTCAATATTTTGCTTCAGAGCCTTAGTGTGTTAGTGTGACTTAGTGCTTGTATGGTTTTCTCAATGTGGGAGCTGTGAAGTGGGGAAGTGGGGAAGTGGGAAGCTACTTGTGTTTGCGAGAATAAATACGCCAAAAAGATACGAAACTTTAACTTTTCCAAGTCTCAAAAAGTTGTCACTAGTCAAAGACATGTTTACTATGAACCATCGAGGCAGAAATGGGCAATGGCGATACGATACGAAATGGAAATGGAGAAATGGAAATTTTTAAAATTTGAGGATATGGATACTTCTAGGATTTTAATTTTAATAAAGTCCAAATAAAATATAAAATATTCAAAGTAAAAGTACATAACAAAATATGAAAATCTACATTGGCCTTATTGTCGAACCAAATTTATTAAAAATCAATCAATGTCTTCACTAGTATCACCAATTCCCTTATTGACATTATCACCCGTTAATAATGTGGACTCCAATTCTGTTTCGTCTAATGTTAGATTTGCAATCTTAAATAAATCAACATTTGTTAAATACATGGAATAAAATGAATCACTTCTTATTTTAGATTTATAAAATAATTCACCGACTTTAAAAATATCTAAGTTTATCCCATTTTCTTCAAAAAAATATATATTATAAATAATTTCGCGTATCCTATAAGTATATGAAACCTCCCTCTAAGCTTCAATACGTTTTTGAAATTTCTTCTTTTTCCGAAACTCAAACCCAGGAATTTTAAAAGAGTTTTGTACCAATATCAATTTCCGAAATACAATATGCCACCAAATGAAGTTGGATGCTCCATTGCATGTTTACGAAGTTTCAGAGTTGCAAAATGCAATTGGGGGCTATAAATGACACTCAAAATGATATGGTAATTACAGTTTACTCCGGATAATTTAATATACGATAAATTAATAATTTTGGTTAAATAATATTTTTGGCCAATGTCGGGGATAACGTGCTAAATTAATAATTCGTTAAATTTATAAGATAATACATTAATAAAAATTCGCATAAGTTCATGTAATATATTAATTAATAATTTTTTAATATATAGTGCTTATTAGACCTTAAATCTCATCTTTAACTTTTCTTAACATACTAAAAAAATTTCATGTAATTTTCTCATATTATAACAAAAAATTATTCAATATCATCGTGATATAAAAAAGAGGCTAGTAGAAATATAGAATTATCATCTTCAACTTTTCTCATCATGCTCAGTTCTGTAACTTAGAAATTTTTTTTTTATCCATTTATATTTGGGGCCACAAAAAAATCCGAGAAGTACCCACAAGACTATATAACTCCTGATAAAAATACCAGAAAAAATTAAAAACATAAATAATATTGATTAAATTTTCAGTTGCAAATAATTTAGAATAATAGAATTTGCTACTCCGAGCACCGTCTGTCTCTATGATCGATGGCAATGGCGGACAATGGACGAGTTGTGTGCAAATGCACAGCGAGAAGGAGCCTCTGGTTCAGAGAAATGACTTTCGAGGAAAAGCCCAATCTCCGAAACAGTCTCCGAAACGTTTCGACCATTCCCGTCTTTAAAAACGGCCTCTTTACTCGGTGCCCATCTGTTGCCGGAAATAGCATTCTCAGGTTCGCCCCTCATACAATTATAATTTATTTTTCTAGCTCCATCGTTTGTTTGCTTCACGAGAGAACTCGGAATTTTTTTTGAACCTGTTCAGTATAGGGTTTACTGAATACTTGACTGGGATCGGTTGGTTGCTGATAACTATAATATTAAGAATATTAAAAATGAAAGCCGATGTCTTTGATTGGAGATTAATTAGAAATTTCTGAGCTTGTAGCTTGTTTCTTGTTTTTGGAATTTGAAATTGGATTGGTGTACATGATTGTGTAAATGTATGTGATTTTGCAATTGATCTGTGTTATAGCATGGATGCACGAGAAAATTCGAGGTCCTCGATATTGCCATCATCCAGACATAAGAGAATTCCCATAAATGTGATGATGCCTGTTGATACATTCTGCATTGATGGTTCGGGGCGTCCCAGGATTAGGAAGTGAGTGTTATGACTTTCCTTGTAGCGGATGTTTATATACTGTCAATATCAAATTTTTGAGAGTATGCTTATCTGAAATGTTGCAGCTAACTATTCTGATTTCTTCCAATTCAAGTTATTACTCTTGGGCTTAAATCTGCATTTTGAAATCCTTTTAAACTTTGTAATTTACTTTTTTTCCTTTTAAGTTTTATTGGTGATAGAGAAACACTTTATATGTGGATTGGTTCATTGTTGTTTCAGAATCAAGGCCTTAACTGTAGCTCTAAAAGCACTCAAGTTGGCAGGTGTCCATGGAGTTGCTGTTGAGGTTTGGTGGGGGATCGTAGAGCGTGTCTCTCCTCTTGCATATGATTGGTCTCTATATGAAGAACTTTTCAAATTGATTTCTGATTCAGGGTTGAAGTTGCATGTTGCCTTGTCTTTTCACTCAAACATGAACTCTTCTTCTAGCAGAACAGGGGGTGTAAGTCTTCCGCTTTGGATCATAGAGGTTTGTTTTCTTTCCTATTCTGAAATCCCATTTGACTGTTCAGCCTAGAAGTTTCCCTTAGATTGATGAACTTATTGGTCTGGTAGAATGCACATGATCCCCTGTATGGGCACCCTTTAATTACCTGGTCATACTTATCACAGCATAAGAAACATTATCAATTTGGATGACTATAAGTAGTATCGACGCCCATCAAGATACTGCTACGCTAACATGCCCTGGTACCTTGTACCCATTACCATACTTGTTTTTAGCAGTAGTGCACACAAAAGTTTATCATTGTAAAGGCCTATGAAAGAACTACAGTTTGGACTTAATTATATGTTAATATGTTTGGATCGTAAATTTCGATAAAGAAGCTGATACACTTATGTTTTTCCTCCCAGATTGGTGATCAAAATAAGCATATATATTACCAAGACCAAAATGGATTTTCCAATGATGATTATCTTACACTAGGGGTTGACCATGTTCCTCTGTTTTGTGGCCGGACTGCCCTCCAATGTTATGAAGATTTCATGTTGAGTTTTGTTAAGAGATTCGAATCCTTTATTGGAACTGTAATAGAAGAAATAAGTGTTGGTCTTGGCCCTTCCGGTGAACTGAGGTATGTTATAGTTAAACTAGAACCACAAATATGAACCAGTGCAATGATTTCTTATGCAGCATTACTCACAGGTATCCTGCACATCCTTTTGGTGATGGTAGATGGAAGTTTCCTGGAATTGGTGAATTCCAGTGCTATGACAAGTACATGTATGTTAAAACTCTTTCATCTTGCGATGGACATTGGTTGGTGCTGAATTTTCACTACTTTTAATATTGTCCCTTTTAGGATGGACGACCTAAAGATGGCTGCAGGCAAGGAAGGAAAGCCTCATTGGGGAGAGAGGGGACCACAGAATGCTGGCTCTTACAACAGTCTCCCATCTGGAGTTCCTTTCTTTGAAGGGGGAGAGGAAAGCTTTCTTTCTGATTATGGGTGTTTTTTCCTTGTATGAAACTGATGGAAGTTGTCTGCTTTAATATTTCTATAGAAAATTTATGCATAACCAAAGCTTAGCGAGCATTGCATGACATAAATGTTTTTAATCTTGTGGCTGTTCATGCACATTTCATCCCATAACTATTACATGGTTAAATCGCAAAACTTGATTGAATGGAAATATCTAGCGTTTTCTTTAGTTATGCAAGACTTCCTTGTAGGAACATGTGAACAACTCGGCCTGCAATATATCTTATCATATTTTCTGGAATTTTCTTGTAACTTCATTTGCTTCTGGGGGTTGCTATTGAAGACTGTTTAATACTAGTCATAAATAAACTTCTGCAACATGATTCCGAAAGTAGATAAGCTTTGAAGGATTTAATATAAAGTTCATGAGTGGTGAATGAGTTTTCTATCTTGAAACTGCCCCAAGTTAAATACAATTTGTTTAAAAATGTGAAAGCACTGATGCGTGTTTAGGATTGTATTGGTAAGTAAACCAAGAACAATTATAGATGTATAAGTGGAATAGTGTAATATGGTTACTACTCATCATGTGATACTTGGCATAACATGATTGAACTGATTGATAAAACATAGAGCTTCAGAGATCTGACAGTGCCTTAACTCGATGTAGGAATGGTACAGTGGCAGGTTGCTCCATCATGCAGATGATGTTCTTGCAAAGGCAGCTAAAATTCTGAAGAAATATCAAGAAAGCAAGCAAACTTCTATTCTCTTGGTGGCTAAAATTGGTGGAATATATTGGTGGTACCAGACAGTAGCACACCCTGCTGAACTAACCGCTGGATACTACAATACTGCTCTTAGGGATGGTTATGATCCTGTTGCTTCAATATTGTCTCGTCATGGAGCTGCTTTGCATATTTCGTAAGATTTTAAGTTTTAAGGTTCCCGCTGGAATTTTGTTCATAAACCAACCTGATTACCAATTGGGTTCCCTAGAAATTTTTATGTTTTCGAATGTATGTATTCTACCATGCTCATACCAAATTACGTTATTGCAGCTGCTTAGAAATGATGGATGGTGATAACCCGGAATCCTATCTTTGCAGCCCAGAAGGATTACGCCAACAGGTATCTGGCTTGTTGATTAATAATGCTTCGTAGTTTGTTGCCTTTAGGTATTATTGATGAGTGTTTTAGGTCAATCATAGTAAAAACCAGGTTATTTCAATTCGGACTACAATTAACATTACAAAAAATAAATTTAGAATTGCGTCACTATAGTTTGTGCATATCTAATTAAGGTTGGCATGGTCTGGTTTGGTCTATTTTACACCAATAGTAGTGGTGGTGGTGGTTTGCTTCTTTCTCTATCATTTAATTGGTTTCTTATTTTGACCAAGGAAAAAAAATGCAGTTGGCTTCTTAAATAAATGTTTACCGGATAATTTCCAATTACGCTTTGCCCTAACGTGATTATTTTTTACCAGATATGGACTGTGTCAAAGAAAAGGATAGATTTGATCGGGAGAAATACCAATGAACGATTTGACAGGGTACATTCCACCTTTTCTCAAGAACAGAAGCAAATTTCGGTTACCCTATATTTCTATTGGACCATGATATGGGATAACACACACAGATGCACACTAGCACACACACATAGATGCTCACTAACTCTAAAATTTTCATTATTGCAGTTAGATACGACTTCTGATATCTTAAAAGTCAGCCAAATTTTGATTTACTTGATGAATGATTGGCTGATTTTAGTTAGTGATCTAGTGAGCATTTGAATCCATTTTTCGGTTGCCCATGTTGCCCCCATATTCACCCGTATGCTTTCGTCTTGCAGGTTGGTTTGTGGCAAATACATGCTAACTGTTACCATTCGCAGGCCGAAGCTGTAAGATCATTTACTTATTTCAGAATGAATGACAAGATCTTTAGCGCTGAAAACTGGAATAACTTTGTTCCTTTTGTTAAGAAGATGAGCACAAATTGGTGAAGCTCCTCAAAAACCCCATGTAACCACTGCCCTATAATTTTTGTGAAGGGTAGAAGTAAAAGTTTTGTAACTTCCTAGTACATTATTCACTGAAATAACTGTGTTCCTGATTCTTTGATAAAGGCTTGTTTTAAGTAAACACATCTATCCTAAAATAAGTTAATAAAAAGTATATATGGAAAATTTGACTATTTTAAAAAAATATCAAAATTTCAAATTTGTACGCTTCAGAGAATTTTAAAATTTTAGAATACGAATTAGAACACCATTTTTTTATTTCAATAAGCTTGAGGTACCAGCTTAAATTTCAATTTTAATTATCAACTGATGTAGCATGAGATGGCAATACATGTCATATGCCACATTATTTATTTTAATTACCCAAAATATCCTTCACCCATTTGCCACTCGCCTTCCATCGCTGCCACCCAAGCTAGAGTAATGTGCGAAGCGATCCCTCAACACATACATCCACCACAGGGGTCAAAAGGTGTTGATATGAAGCAGTAATTCCGAGTTTTTATTGTTTGATAGACAACTAATGCGACATATTATTGGAGCTAAACTAGCGGAAATTGCAAATTAGCTTTTATTTCCAATTGCAGTCTACCTTAGTCGCGATACCCAGATGACTCGTGGTGCTGT
Organism: Oemleria cerasiformis; assembly: GCA_037349345.1. Taxonomy (NCBI): domain Eukaryota; kingdom Viridiplantae; phylum Streptophyta; class Magnoliopsida; order Rosales; family Rosaceae; genus Oemleria; species Oemleria cerasiformis. The sequence goes on along the minus strand of JAZGTL010000009.1, from coordinate 960,923 downwards.
TTAATCACCAGTTACCAATTACATTAGAGATCTTTCTATGATAAGACTGTCGGTTATAAGAGATGTGAATCCGCCACTGTAATGAAAGGAACATAGAAGTTTGTCGATTTTATATATCTTAATTTTGTTTATCAACTGACCCCTTTCAAATTATTCATATTATAGCTTTTTTTGTTGATATATAAACGACTCTGTATGCTCTCTATTCAATGGGCATAATGCAGCGTATGAATTGTTGGTAGTGTTCTATAATGGTGGTGGTTCATCGTTTAAGCATTGGCGTATGTAGGACAGAAGTGAACTGAATGAAAATGGAACAAGCGATACACGCAAAGCAACAATGGCTACCCCAGTTCTGGAGTTATTCTATCAAATCTGTTATGGTACACAATTGCGAACAAGTACATATCCATTACAGACTTAATGAATTTTCAAAGCATCAATACTTGGGCCCTTGAGCTTCCAGATTATGAATTCACGATTAGTTGTACTTGTACATTATCACTATTCACTGCTGCAATAATGAAGGGAAGCCACAACAAGAGGTTGAAAACTAGTCAAGTGTGTACACCGTCATGCAGACTTGGCTGAGACGTTCTGAATATGCAAAGGCTTCTTGTATGACTGCAACAAGAGAGAAGAACATACCACGCTTAGAGAGGAAGCAGCCATACAGGCACCGGCAAGCCATGGTGGTAGTCGAATTCCAGTGAAAGGGAACAAGATTCCAGCTGCGATTGGCAACCCAAGGATATTGTACCCCAGGGCCCACACATAATTCAATCGAATTCGAGACATGGTCTTTCTGGAGAGATCTATAGCTGTAACTACATCTTCCAAGTTGCTCTTCATAAGAACAATATCAGCGGCTTCTATAGCTACGTCGGTGCCAGCACCAATTGCCAAGCCAACATCGGCTGCAACCAAAGCTGGGGAGTCGTTGATTCCATCCCCCACCATCGCCACAACCATTCCTTTCATCTGCATCCAAAATTCAACTTCAATAGTCAGAAAAGGCTATGCTAGCTTAAATTGCACTTCCATATTATGCAGGGAAAGAGATTTGAGTTTAAACAATTCTACAATAACTCAACAACCAAGCAATTTGCATTCCAAATCAGAATATCATTACTTGTGTAGCATGAATAAGAAATTCAACAACCGACTCATCTCAATGCAACTACTAACACTTCAACTTCTTGAAAGTTCCTTTCTGCATTGACAATGCATCTTCCACTTTCGGAAAAAGCTCTTGTACTATATTACGATTTCCACAATTGAGTTTCACCAATACAGACAGTTAAGTCCATATTCCATTTCACACCCCTCGGTAACTATTTCATAAGCATACCTGTAATTCTTTGATTCTGTCAGCTTTTCCCAATGGATCCGTCTCAGCAAACACCTTATCAATGCCAACTTCCTTTCCAATGGCTGCTGCTGTAGCCCAGTTATCACCAGTAACCATGATGCTTGAAATGTTCATCGAGTGAAGATAAGAGATGACTGTTGCAGCTTCTGGCTTCACTGGATCAGTTACAGCAAAAGATCCAGCAACCTTTCCATCAATGGCAACCAACACACAAGTTCTAGCCAGTTTCTCATTTTCTGAAACATATTCCTCAACCTCAGGACCAATCTGGACGTTATGGTCCCACATGAGCCTCTTGTTTCCAACCAAAACCATTTTGTCACCAACTCTCCCACTAACCCCAGCTCCTGTGTGCACCTCAAAGTCCTTAGCCTCCATCACCTGTTCAGTTGATCCAAACTTGTTGAGCAGCCTCTTAGCATGCTCCACCACTGATTTTGCTATTGGGTGTTCACTATTTGCCTACATATTTGTAAAACAGAGGTGCGTTAGCATGAGTGACGAAATAATTTCAAGTTTTTAATCATTAATAAAATATAAAAATTGGGTTCATTAACTCTACAAGCACTCAAATTCTACACTAGAAGTACGGATATTAAAATTTTCATGCTCAGAATTAAAATATAAACACCAACCTCTGTAGCAGTAGCCATAGCACAGAACTCCTCCATTGAGTAATTGGAGAAGAGTACCGCACTGACTACCACTGGTTTTCCAACTGTCAGTGTCCCTGTTTTATCAAAGACAACTGTTTTCACCTGCAGGATCAAACACAAAAGAATTTAAAAACAAAGAAGGAAAGAAGATCCAGTTAACTGTCCGGACACCAACATAGAGTCAAATACCATGAAATCTATGGATGTGAATTACTTTAATCTTTTTCTTTGCATTTTCAAAGAAAAAAAAATGAAATGACAATATAGTAGCCTTGCTATCAAAAAGGGAGTTGGTGAGACCCATCATCTAAATACAAAGGGATTTCAAACTGCGAGTATGGTTTGGTGACATGAATAAGGTGCATCTATGATTGATTCTCTGGAACTACATCTGATATGAGACAGATTTTAACTAGTGAAAAAAAGTTGCTATACAATATTTTTCAGCTCTTGCATGTTAACTCGAAAGGGACACATACTCAGGAGATGCTTCGAACTTATGGATGGAAATCCCAATATATGTAGAAGGAAGGTTCACAGAAGGGAGGCATGTGGTTTACTGGTCATAAATGAATATAACTTATTATAATTGTGAACATCAACATAAGCTATGTTGGTAGAATATGTGAGAATATGCGAGAATATGAAAATGATCAGACCTGATGACCAGACCAATAAGAGGAAAGCAATTTCGTAAAAAAGGAAAAACAAGAAAAGAGATGCAGGAACCTCAAGACATACAAATTTATAATCAGAAATTCTGTGATGATAATGTCGCGCATTTCCTAATACCAAAAGAAGAAGTTTCGTGCATCCTTGTAGTACATAATCAGAATTTCTGTGATGATAATGTCACACTTGCATTTCCTAATACCAAAAGGAGCAGGTTCCTCCATCCTTGGACGTCAAAAAAGTAGTCTAAATTGAAGTAATTAAATACGCTAGCACAAAAAAGAGAAAGAAGAAAAAAACAACAAACCCAAATTATTTATTGGTCGTGAAACCCATATTACAATTAAAGATAAAGGTATCTCCTGGGGAAAGGTGGCCTTACCTTATGAGCCTTTTCAAGTGCATTTCCACCCTTTATAAGAACACCTTGTGAAGCACCCTTCCCTGTTGCAACCATTACTGCTGTAGGGGTTGCTAGTCCCAAGGCACAAGGGCAAGCAACCACTAGCACAGAGATACCAAACTGTAGTGCCAGCTCAAATTTATCCATGCCTTTTGGTACCCAGTGTTTGGGGTAAAGACCAAATTCTCCAGGGATGAACCATCCCAGCCATGTTAAAAATGCTGCAATGACAACCTGATGTAGGAAAGGCAAGAAAATCAATTCTGCAATCAAAAAGTTGTAATAAGACATGAAGGTCTTTGCCTCCAGCTAACCAGTTTTTCAAGCACCAAACTCAAATTTAAGTGAAATATGATTTTGGGAAAAAAAAGACATTATTTTGGATAAAAATATCAAAAAGAAAGACTCGGTAAAAGAAACCAAAAAAGCCAAACGACATAAATGACAAAAAACCTTGACAGAAGCAATAGGAAGAAAAGCATCGCCCACAATAAAGGATTCTGACCTTTTAAGCCAAGAACGCATTTTCAATTTAGAGAGAAGCATCTCTGCTGGCAATCAGATGCAGCTTAGTACTTCAAATTCTTATCCATATCCAATTTTCAACTTTAATTTACTTTTTTGGCAAACTTAGGGTAGGAGAAACACATTAGAAAAATAAATCAAAAGGGTGAATAAATCTAGCTAAAAAAGCATTAAGTAGAATTTATTTTATAGGTAGCAATATTACTGAGCAATTTGGAGGATTAGAAAAATAAACTCACAGTTGGAACAAAAAACTTTGAAATCTGGTCAGCTAGTTTCTGAACAGGTGCTCTGGCAAGCTGTGCAGCTTCAACAAGTTGAACTATCTGGGACAGTGCAGTTTCTGAACCAACATGAGTTGCCTTCACAAGTAAGCATCCATTCTCATTCATGGTGCCACCAATAACCTATTTAAACAAATGAAAAAAAATAATTAAAAGGAATTTAGGACATTTCATTAAATGCTTTGAAACAAATTAGTAAGAATAAAAAATGGCCTACCTTGTCACCTAGTCTTTTAGCAATGGGTCTTGCCTCTCCTGTGATCATACTCTCATTCACATAGCTTACACCACCAATTACAATTCCATCAACAGGAACGTTTGCCCCTGGAACAATCTTAAGTATATCATTTCTTTCAATAAGTTGAGTGCGGATTTCCATCTCTGAGATAACATTCCCCTCATCATCTAGTGACAACAGATAAGCTGTTTCAGGAGCAAGGTCAGATAGCTTCGCTAAGGCATCGGATGTCTTCCCTTTAGCCAGTACTTCTAAGTACTTTCCCAAGAGTATAAAGGATATCAACATAGAACTGGTTTCAAAGAAATCTTGCCCTTCAAATTTATCCAAAGCCAATGCTTTAATTGCAACATAGACAGAGTAAAAGTAAGCAACATTGGTGCCCATTGCAACAAGAACATCCATATTTGCTGATCTACGTCTTAATGCATGATATGATCCCACATAAAACCTGAAAGGAAATCGAAAATCACTATCTACTTCTCAAAAGCATTGATGCACAGGTGTTTCTACACAAATCAAAACAAGAACAAGAAGAATAGAGATACACAAATTGAATACCTCCGGCCAACGATGAACTGCACCGGTGTGCAGAGAATCCATCTTAGAAGCATCCCTATAGTGAGCATGTTGTGGACCTTGTAGTCTAACCAGTTCCCATAAGGAGAAAGCATGGGAAGCACCATTGAGAATAAGAATACAGGAACTGAAAATAGGCAGCTCAGGAAAAACTGGTTCCTGTACATCTGAATCTCATGTTGCTGCTCAGCTTCTCTTTGTCTTGGAGGAATATACAAGCTCGCCTGGTATGATTTGGGGTCACGACCAGCTTCTTTGATACAATGTATAAGAGACCTTGGGCCTGTGAGGTCTGAATCATAGGTAATAGTCACTGTTTTTTCTGCGAAGTCCACTTCAACATTACCTACACCTTCAACTGATTCTAGGGAGGATTGGACAATAGTCATATCCTCTGGAGAATTAACTCCTTCCAGTTTTAGATGAACTTTGTTTGCATCATTCCCAGAACTAATGAGATCAGCTCCAAATCCAGCATCTTCTATCGCCTCAATAATAGAACTGGTATCTGTGAGGTTTGGATCAAAGTGAACCTTTGCTTCTCCAAGAGCTAGACCAACAACTGCCGTTTTCACTCCATCAACCATTCTAAGGGCACACTCAACAGACTCAGAGCAACTGGTGCATGCCATTCCTTTTATCCTGATCCTGCATACTGCGACCTCTTGTTCTGGGAACTCATCAACTGGGAAACCTGCATCTTCTATGGCTTCCTTAATTTTTATTGCCTAGCACAAACGACACCATAATGTTTCCATTGTCTTATACAAAAGTCCATAGTCTACTAATGCAGTATTTCTAAAAACGGAAGAACATACAGAAATATTTTTCTTGGGCTATCATTCTATCAAATAAAGAATTTTCAAGAACAAGCAACAACATAGAGAAATGCTTAAACTTCACTCACATTAATGAGCTCTGGCACATAATTGACTGCCGCTTGGCCTTGAATGGGTGACACTGTTGTACTCTTGATGCCATTAAGCTTTCCCAGCACAGATTCAATGGTGGTTGCACAAGATGAACAGGTGATATCCCCTATTTTGAACTTAACTGTTCTAATTCTTTTATCTTTGCCATTAGTAGCCGAAGGCTTCAACAGAGGCACTTTCAGGTCATCCATTTCACCATTCAAATTGTCCGATTCCATCAAACCTAAATTACAAATGACAACAGCTAATAAATACATATATAATTGGAGTTCGGAACTCTATACATTCCAATATTTTTGAAGTTTCTTACCCAGTCTAAGTATACGTACACCCAACAACAATTAAGTTAGCCCAAGAAAAGCGAAAATCCAAATGGTCATATACGCATGATGAATCCATCAAAGACCAATAAAATTAACAAAGAATTTACAAATAAAACTGTATGTTACTGTTAAATTAGTACAATTCATCCAATTAACATCAGAAGAAAAAAAGTACACAAGAAACACACAGACATGAAAATTAATCATCAAGAAAATGATTTCAAAGTTCCAAAAGGAAAAAAGAACCCGAATTTCATACGTCATATGAGCGTGAGCAAACCATCAAACAACAAGAAAATAGGTGAATAAATATAAACAATCATAATCATGTGCAAAGAAAAAAGAGAAAACAAAATCAAAATTTGAAGTGAAATTAATCATGCAACAGGGGAATAGAGAGTTCAAAGTGATCGAAATGTAATTGACCTAAAATCAATCCGTTGTAGCTGTGATCAAGAACAATACAAGACTACAAACTCATCCACATATAAACGTGTGCGCGCGTGCATGTGGGTGTGCGTATAAATAAAGTACCTTTAGTCGACGAGGAAGACGACGCAAGTGAGTGAGTGGAGGAAAAAGAAGGGTGTCGTGAGAAGAAAAAGAGAAAAGCTGTGAAGGATAAAAAGAGAGCGTGTGTCAGAGGCGAGAAAGAAGAAAAAAATTAGGGTTTGTAAGAGGCGGAGGCGAAGGGCGGAGATTGTGAGGTCGGCGAAACCGCTTGTGACTTTTGGTGCGCCAGAATCTTGTTCTGCGAATGGAATTTTGGTGGGTTGGGACTTGTCCATTATATAGTTGCCTCATTTTTTAAATTTTTAAATTTTTTGAAATTGCAACGTATGCCTTGATGTATTCCCACCCTTGTTCTTCTTCAACAGGATGCATAGGTTTGAACGGTTTAATTTTATAATATGCCCCTGTGATTAGACTTAATTGAATTACGACCCCAAGTAAAAGGCCTAATTGCACTTGAAAAGTTGAAAGATTCATGCACATGTGCAAATTGGAATGGACGGTTTAGGATAAAAGAGAAAGAAGGTTGCTCTTTTTATCTCGGCGCGTTTCATTTTATCGTCTATGATTGTATCAATATAGCTTACTGTAGACATGGTGATGTCACTATTTGTCAAAAATTGCGATGGTTTGAACACACTTAATTGACCATATTAGTTTATATATTTTATGTGATAGTCTGATGTGGAATTTCATTTGCCAAATAAAAAACACATAAAACATAAATCTAAGTAAGTTCATTTAATTTAATAACATAGCATCTCAAATTAACTACGGGCCTAATTTTAAGAATTTGAAATCACTTTTAAACAAATTATTTTGTAAATTTATCGCATCCTCTTTCACAACCACTATCAGTATTCAGTCTCGTTTTTCAGTCCCTTATCTCGATTGCACTTCTCACCTTTTTCTTTGACTTAGCCACTAAAGATTTTGGATCTGAAAGTTGGTAATTGACTAAACTTACATATTAAATTTTAAGGTAACAAAAAAATAAAAAACTACCAAGATTTTGACAATGTTTCAACTATTTCCTTAAAATTTCTTGACATTTGAAATTCTTTTAAATGATGCAATGAACTATCGCGGCTCAATTTGGAAACAAATGTTTAATAATAGTCTTAAGATTTTGGAAAAAAATGTTTAATAATAGTCTTAAGATTTTGGAAACATTAACTTTTCTCATACAAGTGACATATTGAGATTCAAACTTAATATGCATTTTATTCTCATACATTAAGTTTAATTAATTATGCTTTTTTGGTTTGTTTAAATACACTAATTTGAAAAAATGGCTAAATTAAAATAATTAGTTACTTAATGAAAAATAAAATGAGAAAGAATTTTTAATGAATACCAAGAGTGCTCTTAATTTAATTGATGATTTAATAGTGAAATAAGGAGATAGAGTAAATTGATGTGATTTCATAACCATGTAGAGTAAAATAACGTAATTGAAGCTTAGTGGTCCATTTTAAAATTGACTCCCAAACTTTCGAGTGTAAAATGATGTTTGCCTTTATTTTTAAATTCGCTTTTTTTTGTTACTTCGATTAAAATTCAAGAGTATGCCTAATTTATTTAGTTGAGAAGAAAAAAAAAACCAGAAAAAAATTTATATGGATATGGTACATGGTCCAGGAGTTTGTCCGGACCTTGGGGGCATGCGCGTACTGTATTGCATATTGGAGTGCACCACAGCTTTCGAGCCCACTTATATCTGTCTGAATGGTATGGATCATTTTCAGGCTTTCAGCCTTCAAGATTAATACTGTCATGGAATCTCAAAAAGATCAGATTCTTCTTTTGTGTTATTTATGAAAAATGATTAAATGGTACCTTTTCATACTTATATGACTAATTTAATTTACGTATTTATTATGATATAAATTGACAACATTGATACAATTTATTTAGTCCACATATTTTGATATAATATCAATAAACAATCATTTATATCATAACACATAAACTAGATGCGTCATGTGAATATGAGACGATACCTTGTAATAATTTATCGTTATTTGTTATTTTTAGATTGATACTCTTGGAATATTTTGTGTTTTCATAACATTTCTCAAAATTTGAAAATTATATTAATATTTTATAAAATTTTAAAATATTATTTATACTCAATTTTAGACTCTTCATATCTAGCGAATTAATAAATATAAAATTTTCAATTTTATCTTCTTTAGAAATGACCATAGAGGACATAACAACAATATAAAAATACAAAAATATCAATAAAAATGAGTAATGCTAGGCTTACCAAATTTAAATAGCAAACTGAGTCCTAAATGAGGTGGAACATGTCATATCAACAATTTTAAATGAATAGGATTCTCTACATGGATTGAAAAGTGAATTTTTTTTTACTGAAAATACCTCGTTTATTGATTAAATCCGAATAGAAACACCAACATCCTTGGCAAGGACATTAAATAGCCAATCTGGTTCATACTCTAACCAGATGTGGTGTCCTCCCAACCGATTAACATAGTTAGCGACCGCATGGACTGCCATGTTACAACCCCATGGGGCAAACGCAAAAACAATTGAAATAAAAGAGTTCTTTAGGACCTTAATATCATGCAACACATTATCAATGGACTCCTCACTCTACTCATTATTATGCAACGACACAAGGAGTTGAGAGTCCGTCTCCACAATTACCCTTTCCTGCCCCGTATCAAGGCATGCCTCCAAACCATAAGCCACCCACACCACCTGCACCCTCAAAAGTGGCTGACTAGGACCGCATTACCCAACCAAAAGCTTCCTCCCGTCGTTGCGCAGACCAAGCACCATCGCAATTGAGCTTAACTGTCCCCATATTTGGCCTTTGCCAGACCGCAGAGAGGCGGGCCATCGGTGATTGTTATTCCTGAGACACCGGGCATACCGGCTCCACAACAGCAGCCCTAACTGCATTGTACTCAGAAAGTTGCTGACTCAAGAGCGAAATGGCTTCCCCCGGCATCCGAGCTACCTCCTGAAAACAACTCATATTCCGGGCCTTCCAAATCCTCCAGCATCCAAAGGAAAGAAGTTGAAACACACCATGCACATCGTCCACATTCTCAAACATCTGAATCAACACACCCCAGCAATCTCAGAAAGAAAGTCCCATGAACCTATTAGTATCCATCTGAAGGGGCCTCCCAAACCAAAAAACCTTTGCAAACATACATGTAAATAGTAAGTGAGATTCAGTTTCGTCATCCTCACCACACAAGGGGCATACATTTTCAACAGGGACCTGTCTACGCACCAAATTATGTCTTACAGCTAGGAATCCCCGACAATAGCGCTAGACAAATTGAAAAATCTTGTTAGTTACCTTCATCTTCCATATCTATTTCCGAAACTCATCATGTTCTCCCAAATCACTAGGTTCCCCACCACCTAGGCGAGACAGCTCCCCATTCCGTTCCATTTCCGTTGCTAGTAAATACCCTGAGTGAACATTATATGAGCCATTCTTAGAAAAATGCCATATTAACCTGTCAATAAACAACCATTTATATCATAACACATAAACTAGATGTGTCATGTGGATATGAGACGATACCATGTAATAATTTCTCGTTATTTGTTATTTTTAGATTGATACTCTTGGAATATTTTGTGTTTTCATAACATTTCTCAAATTTTGAAAATTATATTAATATTTTATAAAATTTAAAGGGTTATTTTTACTCAATTTTAGACTCTTCATATCTAGCGAATTAATAAATATAAAATTTTCAATTTTATCTTCATTAGAAATGACCATAAAGGACATAACAACAATATAAAAATACAAAAATATCAATAAAAAATGAGTAATGCTAGGCTTACTAAATTTAAGTAGCAAACTGAGTCCTAAATGATGTGGAACATGCCATATCAACAATTTTAAATGAATAGGATTCTCTACATGGATTTAATAGTGAAATTTTTATTTAAAACATATTAATAGAAAAATAAAAATAAAGATATCAACTAACCCTAAATTCCAAAGTGTTTCATCTCCACAAAATGTTCCAAGTTGCAGCATTGCGCCACCAAGCAACCATGTTCTCTTGATCACCATTGATTTTAAAAGCTTCAGATCAATTCGTTTATATAAATCTTATAAATGAATTTGTTAATCTACCATCATTGTAATTTGTAATCGCAGGAAATGAAATTTTACAACTGATGAAAATATATAATGATAAAACTTTACTTTTGTTATTTTGGTGGTGAATTTTCTAATTTCGGAATTAATAAACTTCTCCACTCTTTGAGAGATTGTTCATCATGTTCTTGATAATAATTTTTTTCTTTCTTTCATTCTGATGACTTGAGAGTAGTATTAATTTAAAGATTAATAAAATATAGGAAAGAGATTTGACGTCTATTGGTGATTGTGCGACGACAAAATTATTTTGGTTGAAGAACTATTTTACTTGGGTTGCAGAATTTTTTTTTCCCACCACGACCCTAAGGGTGCATTTGGATGGGGAACTTCAAAGTTCCATGGAATTTATTCTATATTACTAATATATGAACTAAAAACAAAAAAATGGGAATTTTAAGTAGGTAGTTAAGCACTAACAAACAAAAATATAGGCATTGTAAGCATAACAAACCATTAAACAAGGGACTTTCCAAAGTAACACCTTCATAAGTGTAACTTACAAATCTCATCTATATGCCTTGCATTGTATCATTTGCAAATTCCATGACACTTTCAAGTTCCTCATGGTTAACTAATTTTACCAAAATTTCATGGAACTTTCAAGTTTCTTATCCAAACGCACCCTTAATGATAAATCTTCAAGATCATGACGTGCAGCTTCTCCATCAGATCGACATCGCAGGAGTAGGCATTGATCTACATCACCTCAACCTGCTGGTGATACCAGAGGTGAGGAGAAAGTAATTGACAAAGATTTGGTGCTGATAAAATAAGAGAGTTTGATTAATAGGTACTTGAAACTTAAAAGTATACTGAAAATCTTGGTTTAGCAAATATTCAACAATCAGGTCCTTTCGTTGGAAAAAAAAAATAGTAAATGGCTAAATGCCTATGATGAACACCAAATTTACTATATGTCCCATTGACCTCTTGCCCAACCCAAATATATAAAGAAAGGCTTATTACTTGAAATACACCTAGAACAAGTCAGCGAATCTCAAAATGCATTCAGAACTGAAATTTACCTCATTTTGCACCAAGAACAGGCATTCCATTACCTCCGTTGCACCAAATAATTCGCAGCGTTAAACACTCCGTTTAGGAGGCTAACGTGGCAGCAAGGGATTGAGTGTTTTAATCATTTTGTAAAAAATTATAAAAACTAAATATTAAAAAAACAAAAGATGAAGAAGAAGATTATGAACTAACTGGGTTTCTCAACCCATTCCCAAACCTCCTAATCTAAACCCTCCAAGCCTTCCTCAACCCACCCCAATCACCCACCAACCTCTGAAACTCAACACTCCCTCCTCCTCTTCCCCTCTTCAAATCTAAAATCGAATTCACACCCGCAAATTAGAATATAGAAGTGTTGGTTTGGTGGCGATTTGTGCATAGAATGAACGTTGGGGGCGATGACCAGGATGTCAACAAACCCCAACACCACCAATCCCAAGAACCACGACACCACCGCCGCTGCCGCTCGATCACCCAAAACCCGGCGTCACCGTCGAAGCTAAGTGGCCACTGCCGTCACTACCGTCGCGGCGCTTTTGATCTCCACCACTACTTGGCTCTTCCTTGTTTTCTCCGGCACTCCTCAGTCTGTCCCTTACCCCCAATCCCTCACTCACTCTCAAATCGTACCGTTTCACTTTCCCAAGAAGCTAGGCACCACGGGGAGTTGAAATTAAGCGATATCGTTTTTGGCATTGCCGGATCGGCCCAACTCTAGAAGCAGTGGAAGGAGTACCTACGGCTCTTATGGCGCCAAAATGACATGCGCGGCCATATCTTGCTGGAAGAGAAGCTCCCAGAAAGCGAAATCGATCAGTCCTTGCCTCCGTTCATGGTTTCCGAGGACGTTTCACGTTTTTGCTACACTAACCCGATGGGTGACCCGTCGGGGCTCTGAATCTCCCGAATAGTCTCATAGTGCTTCCACCTCGGGTTGCCCAATGTCATGTGGTTCCTCCTGGCCGATGATGACACCATTATCAACGTCGATAATCTCGTTGATGTGGTCGGTAAATATGACTCGTCAGAGATGGTTTGGATTCGGAGGTTTGGGAATGGGTTGAGAAACCCAGTTAGTTCATAATCTTCATCTTCATTTTTTTTTGAATATTTAGTTTTAATAATTTTTTACAAAATGATTAAAACACCCAATCCCTTACTGCCACGTTAGCCTCCTAAACGAAGTGTTTAACGCTGTGAATTTTTTGGTGCAACGGAGGTAACATAATGCTTGTTCTAGGTGCAAAATTAGGCAAATTTCAATTCTGAGTGCATTTTGAGATTAACTGACTTATTCTGGGTGCATTTTAAGTAATAAGCCATAAATAAACCAGGATTTTGTGCCATTTCTGCTTCTTCTTTTTTTGTTAGAGTGGCATTTCTTCATGCTATTCACAAAAACAAATCCAGTGTCCCACTTTTTTTTTTTGGTCTATATTAATTGGTTTATTATGTTACTCCCAATTCTCCCTTTATTGTCAGAAATTAAGCCAATATATATTAACAATACAATGACTACCAATTTTGATTAGAATTTCACCACATTGACTATTACTAATTCAAAAGAGATCTCTTAACAGTCAAACTGTCAAACCAATTAAATATATTATTATACATTGATCAATTGTTTATGGCTTAATGTATTTACAATCAATCTTATATATTGTATATAGAGGCGGTTATGATACACCATGGACATATGATGCAATAACGATGTATCTTGATTAGACCGTTCATTTTATATATGTAAAGCAAGTTCTATATGTCTGGTACATATATGTGGTAATAAAGATTTATTTTGGACATAAAGAGTAATTTCAATCTACCTTGGACATATAGTGTAATTTCAGTATAGTTTGGACATATAGTGCAGTTTCGGTCTATCTTAGACATATAATGCAATTTCGGTCTATCTTAGGATATATAGTGTAGTTTTAATCATTTTGGACATATATTGCAGTTTCGGTCTATCTTGGACATATAATGCAATTTCAGTCTATCTTAAATATATATTGCAGTTACAGTCATCTTGGATATATAGTGCAATTTCAGTCATCTTGGACATAGAGTGCAATTTTAGTCTCTTGGACATATAGTATAATTTCGGGATATCTTGGATACATAGTGTTCAGTCATTTTGGACATATAGTCATTGTTGAATTTCGATATGTCTTGGACATATATAGTGCAGTTTTAGTGTAGTCATTCGGTCTCGCACATATAATATTGTTACCGTCTACTTTGCACATATAGTGCAGTTTCAATCCTTCCAAGAGAAGTACTATCTATCTTATACATCTAGTACATTTTCAGTCTGAATCTATATTGGACATATAGTGCAGTTTCAATCCATCCTAAAGAATTACGATCGTGCAAATATAATGCAATTTCAGTACATGAGAGTTAGATCTATCGTGTACATATAGTGCAGTTTCAGTCCCTCGTGGAGAATTACCATTTATCTTCCACATATAGTGCAGTTTTAATCCATCCTAGAGAATTACGATATATCTTGTACATATAGTGCAACTTCAGTCTATTTGCAACATTACAATCTATCTTACACATCTAGTGTAGTTTTCGAAAAATCTTGAGCATGTTGTACAATTTCAACCAACCATAAACATATAGTGTTGTTATAGTCTATTTTTCAAATATAGTGCATTTTCAATATCTTTTGCATATAGTGCAGTTTTGGTTTGTTGATGCTGAAATCGTCCAGATTGAAATTGACTGTTCAATCCCTACATACAGAAAATAAACACTTCCGATTAAGGTTGAATCCCAAGATGAGGGGGGGCTCAACCAAGAACGCTCTGATGCTTAAGTTAGCTCAATCTAGAGAGAAAACTGAAAAGCGAATTATGAGAATAATTGTGAGATACTTGAGAGGTGAAGAGATGTCCTCTATGTATAGTGGAGACCTAGGGTCATTCGGAGCTTTTGATTGGTTGAAGGAGATTGCAATCAATTAGTATTCCTAGTTAGGAGATACTTATAATTGGTTTTTAATAATAAATAATTCGCTAGGAAGTTATTTATTAGGAGTAGGAAAATGAATTCTAATCAATAAATAAATCCTTTTAGGAAAGAAAGTTTATTTATTAACTGAAACTTAGATGAAAAAGGACTCTCATGGAGCTGTCTTTTATTATAGCAATATAACTATTATTAATTAATATATTATTTGGTAAATATATTTAATTAATGCGCGGTAATTATATCCCAATAATGACTCCACCAAGGGCATAGTAGTCATTATATAAATTATGTGCCACGTGGTAGCTCCACAATTTTTGGACGATTTATGGTTCCACAAATGCCTCCACATCCCTTAGGAATTCAGGGAATCGTAAGGAACTAAGTTTTTGGAGTTCCAATAATCCATCGCCTTTTGATGCTTCTATGGAAAAAGAATTTTGATGCTTCTTTGAAGAAGGCTTGGTTGCTTCTATGGAAGAAGGCTTGAGTGTTTCTCGGGGGCGAAGGCTTTGATGCTTCCGCGGAGGAAGGCTTTAATGCTTAGCGGGGCGAAGGTTTTGGTGCTTTCGCGGAGGAAGGCTTGTACGCTTCGCAGGGTGAAGGCTTTGGCGCTTCTACGGAGGAATGCCTGAATGCTTCATCAAGCTTCGCAGGGCGAAGCCTTTGATGCTTTGGAGGGAAAAACCTTTTATGCTTTCCGCGGAGGAAGACTTTGATGCTTCCATGGAGGAAGGCTTGAATGCTTTGCGGGGCGAAGGCTTTGGTGCTTCCACATTGGAAGGCTTCAATGCTTCTGCGGGCGAAGGCTTTGGTTGCTTCCTGGAGGAAGGCTTGGATGCTTCGTGGGGCGAAGGCTTTGATGCGTCCGCATAGAAAGGCTTTGATGCTTCTGCATAGAAAGGCTTTGATGCTTCTACAGAAGAAGACTTGAGTGCTTCGCGGGGCGAAGGCTTGAACTGCTTCACTGGGCGAAGGCTTTGATGCTTCTGCGGGAGAAGGCTATAAGTTATTCACAGGGCGAAAGCTTTGATGCTTCTACTGGAGAAGGCTTAAATTGCTTTGTAGGGCGAAGGCTTTGATGCTTCCATAGAGGAAGGCTTGAATTGCTTCGGAGGGCGAAGGATTTGATGCTTCTACGGGAGAAGGCTTGAATTGCTTCGCAGGGCGAGGGATTTGATGCTTCTACATGAGAAAAATTAAATTTCTTTGTAGGGTGAATGCTTTGATGCTTTCGTAGAGGAAGACTTGAATTGCTTCGCAGGGGAGAAGGGTTTGATGCTTTTACAGGAGAAGGGTTCAATTTCTTCGCAGGAAAAAGGCTTTGATGCTTCTACGGGAGAAGGTTTGAATTTCTTCACAGGGAGAAGGCTTTGATGCTAATGTAGAGGAAGGCTTGAATTGCTTCGCAAGGCGAAGGCTTTGATGCTTCTACTGGAGAAGGCTTGAATTGCTTCACAGGGCGAAGACTTTGTTGCTTCTACGGGAGAAGGCTTAAATTGCTTCACAGGGCGAAGGCTTTGATGTTTCCATAGAGGAAGGCTTGAATTTCTTCGCAGGATGAAAGCTTTGATGCTTCTATGGGAGAAGGCTTGAATTTCTTTCCAGGACGAAGGCTTTGATTCCGAATTGGATTTCTTGTTCCATCATTGAACCGTCAGGAGTAATGATGACGATTACGGCTCCTGCTCCATATTGATTGGAGAAGCTGTCGACGAACAATTTTCAGAGGGGGTCTGCCCCTTGAATTTGCGGCAAAAGGGGAATGGCGGCCAAATGGAAGCGTCAGCTAGCCCCTTTTCGTGAGCCTCCCGGGAGGTGAACTTGGTGACAAAGTCGGCAAGTGCCTATCTTTTGACGATAGTTGTCGAACGATAGAGTAGGTCATGTTGACCTAGCTCCATGGCTCTCTTTATTACTCGTGATGATGCATCAGGTGCATGAATAAGCTACTGAAGCGGGTATTCCGTCATTACGATTACCCTATGAGCTTGAAAATAAGGCCTTAGTTTTTTGTTGGTAACCAAGAGTGCTAAGATTAACTTTTCAAGCTTAGGATATCGTGTTTCGACATCTAGGAGAGCCTTTGAGGTGTAGAAGACTGGGAGTTGGACTCCTTGCTCTTCTTGGGAAAATGAGAGCTTATGGCCAGTCAGAGACTTCGAGGTAGAGGTAGAGATCATCGTCATCCTTAGGCTTCGATAGGAGCGGAAGCGAAGTCATATATGTTTCTAGGTCCTGGAAGTCCTTATCATAATCTTCATCCCACTTGTCCTTCAAAGCCTTCTTAAGTGCTTAGAAGAAAGGCCGACGTCGGTCAGTTGCCTTAGATAAAATTCAAAGCCGTGGCATGGCCAGTTAGACTTTGAATTTCCTTCAAGGTTGATGGAGGTTTCATGTCGATGATGGCTTTGTTTTGCTTTGGATTGGCCTCGATTGCTTGTTGAGTAACGGGGTAGCCAAGAAAATTTCCTGCCCCCACACCGAAAGTGCATTTGAGGGGATTGAGTTTCACTTGATATTTCCTTAGCAAATCAAAGATTTTTATCAAGTTGGCGATATGATCGCTGCGTTGTTTTTCTTCTTTGACCATGATGTCGTTGATGTAGAATTCCATTGACTTTCCAATTATGAGATCCTTGAAGATCTGGTTGACAAGTGATTGATAGGTGGCACCTGCGTTCTTTAAGCCAAATGGCATGACTTTGTAGCAACAAACTCCTCGTTTGAAGACAAAAGCGGTTTTGTCTCGATCTTTCTCGTACATAAAATTTGGTTATAGCCAGAACATGCATCGAGAAAGCTAAGTAGTTTATTTCCGGCGGTGGAATCCACCAAGAGGTCTATCCGCGGCAAGGGATAGTTGTCTTTTGGACAGGCAAGGTTCAGGTCGGTGTAATAGGCATAAACCCTCCATCGTCCATCCTCTTTTTTCTTGACAAGTACTACGTAGGCTAGCCATTCAGAGTGCGGGACTTCTTCAATGGAGCCGGCGGTGGGTAACTTGTCAATTTCTACCTGAATGGTGGAAACCTTTTCGGGGGAGAAGTTGCGTCTCTTTTTCTTGACCGGTTTATGACTCGAATTGACATGCAGCTTACGGCAAGCGATGGCAGGATCAATTCCGAGCATGTCGGATGGTGACCAACCAAAAGCGTCTATGTTCTCACGCAGGAATCCTCTGCTTGCATGCTCCTTCAAACTTAGACATTGCTGAGATTTTCTCTAAGTTTCCTTGAGCGTTGACTTTGCTTTCTTGTAGAGAGAAAGGGCTTTTTAGCTCATTCAAATGCCCCCGTTGTATTGCCGGCCATGGGCATCCAATGATGGCAACTTGAATGGACTTGCCTCTCGGAGGAGGGCTTTACTTTGCCTTGGAGAAAGGGCTTTTTGCTTTGAAGTAGCTTGTTTTTCAGCAAATGGTTGAGCCTTTGATTTGTGAATTGCCAACTTGTTTGTTGAATCTTTAAATGAAAGAATTCTTAAGCTTTAAAGCAATTCACAATTTTCGCAGTTTCTGGCAGATTTGACCTTTGTGTGGTAATTTGTCTCTACCGGGCTCAAATTAAGTCGGAATTGAGTCATTCTAGTGGGGTCGGAAAGCTGACTTCTATACCTTTCTAATTCCATTGGCCTTTCTAAAAAGGGTGGAGAATTGAATTTTTGACGGTTTTTTGAAGTCAGGTCATGTGTGCAATTCGCAGCCCTGACCTTCATCCAATAATTTGTCAATTAATCATTCATCGGTTGTCGGAATTAGATTGTTTTTGTGGGGTTAGAAAGTTAACACCCATATATTTCCAACGCTATCAAGTTTTATATAAAAGGTTAAGAATTGAATTTATGGTGAATTTCGGAATTGGATAGTGCATGGTTTTTGCCCTTCTTTACGATTTTGCCCATATATAATTCATTCTTTTTCCAAATTAGCTGTTCTGTATAGCGTTGGAAAATTAACATCCACAACTTTCAATGCCGTTGGGCTTGTTTGAAAAAGTTGAGAATTGAATTCTCAAATCAGCCCGCAAGGCATGCTTCTGCGCATAATTGCATTTTTGACCTTGTCTCAATGAAATGGACATTCCGGATTCGTTACAACTTGGATTGGGGTGCAATGGATGGTGTTGGCAAGCTAAGATCTGTAGCTTTCCAATGCCACCGGCCCTTCCGTGGTTATTAGTGATGAATACGAATTTTGCCTTGCAAGTGACGTTTTTTGCACAGAAAAATTCTGGCTGGGATGTTTGTCTCAACTTTAGATATCCTTGGGATTTTTCTAAGTGTTTGGACTTTAATTTTGCTTCTTTCGTCCAAGTATTTCCGCAGAAGTTCTGCTTAGATTTGTACTTGGTTGATGAGGCATGCAACCTGCTGGCTCGCGAGGGTGATTCTCATGAAGTATGTGCACGACGTGCATCATGTTGGGATTCGTGGGCCGAACGACGCGTAGGTTCCCTTGCTTCATGAGTATTTTGCTCCCTAGTGAGGCGAAGATCTTCTAGGACAATTAGCAAGTATGCATTCGTTGGTTGCCAACTTGTGGTATTCTGGGATGCTTCCCCCATGAACCTCCCATCTGTACACTGAAATTGCGTAGAATTGTGCTCTGGTTCCAGAGTTAGTGCGCCATTGCTGGACATTGCCACAAGTGGATGTCCGGGTGGACCTGGATGTATTGGGTTAATGACATGAGTCAACGGTTGTTGGGTCGAGACCTGGTCAGCAAATTGCTGCGCGTAGGCTATGCGCCCAGCGATGGGGGCGCGAGTTTGAGCGACAAGCAGGCCACGAGGTTGAGCGGCAGCGACAACAGGGCAATTGGCGGGGTGGCATATGGCAGCATGTGGATGTGGTAGAGCTGGGACGGCATGTCCTACAGCTTGGAGGCCGGCGCGGTTCTAGGGATGCAGGGCTGACGGTGGTGTGGTTCCAGGGTTACGGGCTGACGGCGATGCGGCTCCCTCCATGTGTTGATCATGGCGTCCTCCCCCGCGGAAGGTGTTCATCTCGCTGGATCTTGCAGATTGCCTTATTCATGCCATTATTTGAAGAACGAAGAACGAAAAACAAATACTTCGATTAAAAATTAAAACTTTTGAATTGAAGAGCACACATTGAGTATTTCTCAAATTGGCTCTTAATGAAAACACCAGCTGTTGATGCAGAAATCGTCCGGATTGAAATTGACCGTTCAATCCCTACATACAAAAAATAAACACCTGAGGTTAAGGTTGAATCCCGAGATAGGGGGTTCAACGCTCCGATGCTTAAGTCAACTCAATCTAGAGAGAAAATTGAAAAGCGAATTATGAGAATAATTGTGAGATACCTGAGAGGTTAGGAGATGTCCTCTATTTATAGTGTAGACCTGGGGTCCTTCGGAGCTTCTGATTGGATGAAGGAGATTGCAATCAATTAGTATTCCTAGTTATGAGATATTTAGGATTTACTTTTAATAATAAATAATTCGCTATGAAGTTATTTATTAGGAGTAAGAAAATGAGTTCGAATCAATAAATAAATCATTTTAGTAAAGGAAGTTTATTTATTAACTGATTCCAGGCTGAAAAAAGGACTCTCATGGAGATGTCTTTTATTATAGCAATATAACTCCTATTAATTAATATATTTAGCTGGTAAATATATTTAATTAATGCGTGGTAATTATATCCCAATAATGACTCCACCAAGGGCAAAGTAATCATTATATAAATTATGTTCCATGTGGCAGCTCCACAATTTTTGGACGAATCACTACAAGAAAATCGTAGTTGCCCGACTAGATTTTGCCCGACGGATACTATCTCGCGGGGTAAGGTCATAATGCCTGATGGATATGCACAGTGGCCGGGTAACAGGTTGGCGGGAAGAACAAGCAGTTGGCGCGTAAAATTGGACATTATTACCCGACGATTTGAACTCCCCGTCGGGTAACAGAATCAACAACGACGACCAATCGCCGTCGGGTAATAGTAGACGTTGACTCTATGTTTCCCGACGAATAATTTAAGATTGCCCTGCGAATTATGTTCGTCGGGCAACTGTCTAAACACTCTAAATACCAGAGTTTTTTTTTTCTTCTTCTTCTTCCTCTTCTCTGCTTCTCATCCTTCTCTCTGCTCTCTCTCTCTCCCTCTCACTCACTCACTCTCTTTATATACCTATTATTATCATCTCATCACCATTTTCATTACCAACAAATCCTTTTTCTCTATCAATCATCAAATATCAAATATTAAGGTATGAAATTTTTATTTTTTTGAAATTTTGATTTTTGATTAGGAATTAATTATGTGTTGTGTTGTAGAAATTTTGTAGTTGATTTGAAGGAATACTTGTAAAAATGTATGTGTGTTTACCTCTATTTCCCAATTTCCTCCTAATTTGGATGAAATGGACAAATAACTGTATGTGTGTAGAAAATATGTTAGGAAAATAGGGAAATAGAAAATATGTACGGAAATTATAAAATTTAAAACTTTGTTTTATGCATAATTTATATATGTTTGTATTTGTGAATTTGTAGTGATATTTTTTTTAAAACGCTTTATTTAGTTCCGACGGAGTGAAATATATTCATATTTCATAACCGTTTATGCGAAGTTAATCGAGTTGATTAACTTCGTATAATGAAATTCAATGAAAAACCTTAGACCCGTTTGAGAGTCAGTAAATCCGATTGATTGACTGACTCTTGAATTGTCCATATATTCGGACAGTTTGGGGGTGCGCAACTATGTGTTGTGTAGTTGGCGGTCTACGTGGTTAGGTTTCGATTGTGGGAAATTCAGTTTGTATCCCCTCAATGTTCTTCGAATGCATACTAGATATTTGTTTATAATATCTAAGTCGTGCATTTGGGGAACTGTAGGGAGATACTGCCGAAATTTCTCTCGATCTGAACTTAGCCTCGTAGGTTGCAAACTACACAGCATAGAACGTGCACTCTCGAATGGGATAGGGCCAAATCACCGGAGGCATAAGGAGAAGAGTTGATTTTGATTTTAACTTGTTCTATTTACTGGACAATGTTAACTGAATTACTTACGTTGACTCTATGTTGTCAAAGCAGGCACAATGGATAGAGGGTGGATGCAAATGTTTGATAGATCTTCTGATCAATATTTGGATGGGATTGACAACTTCATTGCCTTTGCACGTAGTCATTGCAGTGATACAAGACGTATCAGGTGCCCGTGCCGTAAATGTAATAATTGCATTTGGATGTCGTTGAATGAGGTCCAAACTCATCTGGAATGGAATGGGATCGTACACAACTACACTAATTGGATCTATCACGGTGAAGAAATATTTTCTGCATCGACATCTTCTGTTCCCGGGACCAGTCGGGACAAAAGTGGTTTGGATGGGCGATGTGATAATGATCAAGCCGTTGAGTTATTAACCGATGCTTTTCCTCCGGCATCAGATGATATGGAAGATGATGCACCATGGTTGCAACCGGAAGACTTTGATCTCCATTATGAGAGATTGTTGAAAGAAGCTCAGCGCGAATTGTACCCTGGTTGTAAATCATTTTCGGTTCTAGGGGCAGTTGTGGAGTTGGTGCACATGAAAGTTGAGTATAATCAAACGAACAAACATTTTGATCACATGTTGGACATTATCATCTGAATGCTCCCTGAAGACAACTGTCTGCCAAAAGGTCATTATAGCTCGAAGAAGTTGTTGAAGGGGCTTGATTTAGGGTATATCAAGATCCATGCATGCAAGAACAACTGTGTTTTGTTTTATGGTGAATTCAAGCAGCTTGACAAACGTCCCGTGTGCAATGAGCCTAGGTTTCAAAAGAACAAGATTCCTAACAAGGTGTTGCGTTATTTTCCACTGAAGCCAAGGTTACAAAGATTCTACATGTCGTCTCATGCAGCCCATGATATGAGGTGGCACAAGGATGAATGCATTGATGATGATGTACTGAGGCATCCGACGGATGGAGAGGCTTGGAAGGAATTTGATAATATGTATCTCGAGTTTGCTGCAGAGCCAAGAAATGTCAGATTAGGGCTCGCTACTGACGGGTTTAATCCGTTTGGGAGTTTTGCAAAGCCCTATAGCACTTGGCCGATTGTTATGGTTCCGTATAACTTGCCTCCTTGGAGATGCATAAAGAAAGAATTCACAATCCTCAGTACTTTGATACCGGGGCCCAAATCGCCGAGTAATTCCATCGATGTGTATTTACGGCCGTTGATTGACGAGCTCGTGGATTTGTGGGAAAATGGTGTCCGAACATACGACAAGTGCAGTGGAGAAATGTTCACCCTACGAGCGGCCGTAATGTGGACAATTAATGATTTTCCTTCTTATGGTATGTTATCGGGATGGAGCACCAATGGCTATCTTGCTTGCCCAACATGTGGACCAGACACAACGTCCTTTTGGCACGCATCTAAGGTATGCTACTTGGGTGCGAGAAGGTTTCTGCCCTGGGATCACCGATGGCGAATGCAATCTGACTCATTTGATGGTAAATCAGAGTTAAGAGGTCGACCAAGGGAGAGGTGCGGTGATGAGATATTATCCAAACGCAACAGTATACATGAGTTCGTGACAAGAGGATCGAAACCAGCCGAACATGAAAATTGGACGAAAAAAACATATTCTTCCGGTTGCCATATTGGTCGAAATTGAAAATCAGACACATCGCCGATCCTATGCACATCGAGAAGAATGTTGCTGAGAGTGTTCTGGGAACGACTTTACCCATTGAAGGCAAGTCAAAGGACACAAAAAAAAACTCGTATGGGCATGAAAGAAATGGGGATTCGGCCTAATTTGTGGCCAAAAGTCGTCAATGGAAAATACATCATGGCTCATCCAAGTTATACATTTACGCCGGACAATAAGAAAAAATTCCTAAAGTGGTTGCAGGGTGTGAAATTTCCCGACGGGTACGCCGGCAACATATCCCGGAGTGTTAGCACGGATGGTGGGACCATTTCTGGTATGAAGAGCCATGACTATCTTGTTTTGCTACAACGACTCATTCTAATTGGTATTCGACCCTAATTGGAGGCTGGTGTTGTTGAGACGATAGTTTATTTGTCTCAATTCTTCCTGATATTATGTGTCAGGTCGTTGGTTAAGGCGGACCTTAAAGCAATTAACGAGGATATTATGTACATCATGTGTCGGCTTGAGCAAATATATCCACCTGCATTCTTTGATGTAATGGTGCACCTACTAATACATCTGCCGGATGAGGCAAAGCTAGCTGGCCCGGTTCATTATCGTTGGATGTACCCAATCGAGAGGTATAACTTATCCCTGCTATTTGATAATATTTCCTTACTATCATGTATAATCTGTGAATCTTAATGTAAATTTCCTTGCAGAATGTTAGGTACGTATAAGCGGTACGTGTGGAACAAGACACGTCCCGAAGGCTCCATAGCCGAGGCGTACATTGCAAAGGAGGCACTCACATTTTGTGCAATGTACCTTCGAAATGTTGAAACTGCCTTCAATAGGTCGTCTCACAACGACGATGGTGGTCAACGTCCCGAGACCCTATCCGTATTTACCCAACCCTTACGACCATTCGGTACTTGTCCAATCTCGAAGCCGTTCATCAATACCGATATGGAGGTGGCTCATTGGTTCATTCTCAACAACTGTGATGAAGTCTGGCCCTTCCACGAGCATCACGAGTCATTGATGAAGGCCCAATTTCCTTCTAATTGGGAAGAAATGGACAAACAACTATTTCCACGTTGGTTTTCCCAGCATGTAAGTCAAATATTTTATTTCCAAAGTTCTTAAATTGTTTTAAGCTTACCTATTTCGTTTCTTGTGTATATCTTACCAGATGGCACAGTTGAAAGATGTCAACTCGCCAAATTTCAATAAAGAATTAATGCACCTTGCCATTGGCCCATTTCGAGGAGAAACGTACGCTGGTTGTCACGTTAACGGAGTTAAGTTCGTGTGCACAGAACGAGACGACAAGTTGTCTACGCAAAACAGCGGGGTCTTCGTGTCGGGGGATGGGGAAAATGCTGAGACGGGTTTCTACGGCAAATTGTTAACTGTGGTTAAGGTGTTATACGCCGATCGCATGGAAGTCATCTTGTTCAAGTGTCATTGGTTTGATACGAACCCAAGTATCCCAGGCAGTGTCATCAAAGATCAGTTATATACTTCTATAAACACAAACACCCGGTGGTTTGAGAGTGATCCCTACATCCTCGCTAGTACGGCGAAACAAGTATTCTATGTGGATGATCCAAAAGCTAGTGGTGGATGGAGAGTAGCTGAGATGGTGAATCACATAAACATTTGGGACTTGGATGATCGATACCATGAAGAAGATGGGGAAATAAACGATGACCAAATCATTTATCAGGTAGATTCATCGGCATCCACCCAAAACGTGGATGGAGTTCGGACCAATGACATCATAACACCAATTGCGATTGATGACATTTTTATTGATCTGGGGGAATTTGAACAAATTGAAAGTGATTCGGAGGAATCAAGTACTGTACACATGTCGGATGACGAGCATGATTGGGAGGGGGAAAGCGAATCCGAATGAAGCATTGTAATTTCGAAATTTCATTCATATATGAAATATCCATCTTCAAATCAATAAATTTTATTTTTATGTATGTTGTATGATTTCATTCAAAAAAATTGTTTTTTTACTTTCTTAAAGTGAGGAAACCATACATGCCCTCCACAAAATACGCAACTTCAAACTAAATGAAGGTCAAAGATTTAGTACAATATTTTGATGATAAGCCATGAAGGTCAATTTGATAAATCATGAAGGTCAATTTTTACTCTTTAATGCAATGTCAAAAAAATTGAACCCAACTTTCATATTAACGAAATAAGATACAACAATTTTTTATAAAAAATTTTGCATATAAAATGTTCTTTGGTAATATTTTTATAAACAATTAGTTAGTAGATTAAATTTACCTTTATTTAATATACAATTTTTTAAAATTGATTATGCCCGACGGATATCACGTATTTTACCCGACGGATCGCCACAACTGTTACCCGACGGATGCGTAACTATTACCCGACGACTATATGTAAAACGTTACCCGACGGGGAATTAAAGGTTTACCCGACGACGGCCTCAGCCTGAAATTACCCGACGGATATATATGAAGATTCGTAGGGTCTGATTTAGCTAATTAAATTTACAATTTTTATTACACTTGTTACCCGACGGATAATTTACGGGTTACCCGACGACAGACTCCGTATAATCACCCGACGGATATATATGAAGATTCGTCGGGTCTGATTTAGTTGATTAAATTTACAATTTTTATTACACATGTATTTACCAGATTAAAAACTTTACATTTTTTTTTTACACAATTTTTTAATAACTTAAAAATTGAAACTGACCGATCTAACCGTCCACATTTATGGTCGGTACCCATAGATCATCTGCGCGAAAAATTTCCCAAATTGGAAATCCCGGGATTAGGTAACGGTGCGCGAGGATTCAACGATTATAGAATGTTTCACCACGATCGGACGGCTTGAAATCCTCAAAACATCAAGATTTTCGATGGGCGAGATCTAGGCACGTAAAACCACAGAGTGAACGGTTTGATCGCTCAAATTCAATCGTTTGAATATCAATAGAACCAAAAATTCAAAAAATGTATTGAAGTTTCCTTGAAGAGTTTAAACTCCTTGGGCAATATACTTGTTTTTCGATTTTCAAAAACATAAAAATTGAAACTGACCGATCTGCCCGTCCACATTTATGGTAGGTACCCATGGATCGCCTGCGCAAAACATTTCCCAAATTGGAAATCCCGGGATTAGGTAACGGTGTGCGACGATTCAACGGTTACACAACGTTTCTTCACGATCAGACGTTTTGAAATCCCCAAAACATCACAATAACGATAGATGGGGTTTTAGGCATATAAAACCAAAATTTGAACGGTCCTGATGTTGCTTATACTTTCGTCGGACTTGGTTTTCAGATTAATGCCAAAAACGGCATCAGGAAGGTCATGCCCGACGGATATTTCAACATTTCCGTCGGGTAACTTCAATAATTCGTGCAGTTTTTGAAAATTTCAATTTTCCGCCTAATTTTTCGCGAAATCTCAAATTTGCCGCTTAGTGTTTCCCGACGAATCATCAACATTTCCGTCGGGTAACCTCAATAAATCGTTCAGTTTTTTGAAAATTTCAATTTTCCGCCTAATTTTCTGCGAAATCTCAAATTTGCCGCTTGGTGTTACCCAACGAATGATTTACAGGTTGCCCGACGGGCCCCGACCGACTAAATTTTCGCGGATTCTCAAAAGTCCCGCGTTTTGTTGCCCGAGGGAGTATAAAGGTATAACCCGAGGGATATTCGACAATCATCCTTACCCGATGGGTGGGATGGCTGTTACCCGACGAACGTCATACCTAATATTCCGTATTTCGATAATGGTATTGCCCGACGGGGTGTTAAACGTTACCCGACAATTTTATTTAATTGTTACCCGACGGGTTCTGAAACGTTACCCGACGCATACCACCTTTTTCTTATGCCCGACGGATCATTAAAGTGTTACCCGACGGATACAAACTTTTTCTTATACCCGACAGAGTATTAAAGTATTAATCGATGGATGTCTCCGTCGGGCAAGCCCAATCAGATACATAAATCAGACCGATTCTTCTTCTTCATCCTTCTTCTTCATTTTCTGTATTTCCTTCTGATTTCTTTCTTCTTTGGTTCTTCTTCATTTTTGCTTGAAGCGGCACTTGCATCTTCCTCTCCCTCAAGCAGTCAAGGACGCCTTTTATTACACCTAGTTTTCATGTCGGCTCCGCTCTCCCAAACAGTCAAGGACACTGTTTTTGTTCACGGAGGTTTGCCGTCACCGCCGCTCCCCTCACCGAGGTTTGCCGCCGCCGCCGCTCCCCTTGTTAATGTTACTGTTAATTTTGATATATTGTTTATTGTTAATTTGGATATATTGGTTTATAGGTTTATTGTTTATTGGTTTATATTGGATATATTGGTTTATTGTTAATTTTGATTTGAAAAATGAATTTATGAAATTGGATATTGTTATTGTTAATGATTATGTATATATATATATTTGGATATATATATTTGTTAAGGTATATATAATAGTTGACGATTTGTTGAAATTTTGATGTTTGGTATAATGTTGAAATTGATATAATGGTATGATTTTTTATATGGTATTTATATGAAATGTATGAATTTTGGGTATTTGAATTTTAAAAACAATTATGGGAAATTTTGATATGGTGTAGTATAAGTGGATTTTGGAAATGCGTGTTTTATAAATTTTTAATTTGTGAATTTTTGGATTAGGATATTATTAGTATATGTTTGGATTAATATGTAAGTTTGATTTTGGTCCCGAAATTTGGATTTAGGAATTTAGCGATAATGTTGTGAATTTTGAGTTTAGTATGCTTGGATTAATTAGTTGTTTAAGTTTAATTTTCGTTTGTGTTTGATTTATTTAAAAAAATTAGAATTTGGTGGTTTTAGTTTTTAGATACCAATTTACTAATTATTACTAAAACAAATTGATGCTTTATTTATTTATGTTTATTGGAATTATTAAATGTTGGTTAATTTTAAATGTGATTTTGTTTTTATTTTTTGAAAATAATATTTAATATTTAATATTTAATATTAAAAATGTTTGCTTTCTTTTTTATTTAATTAAAAGTATGTTCTTTAATTTTATATTAATTAATTTATATGTGTTATTGTAGATGTCGCATTGCACCTTAATCACATCCAGGACTCGCCCTTGCCCGGATCCTGTTGATGATCATGAGCCGGAGGAGGCAGCCCCTGACTCGGTTGCCTCAACAGCGGCGTCGGTTCATGCACCGCTGTCAGTCTATCAGCGACCGGGTGTCCGATCGGCTCGTAGACAGCATAGCAAGAAACGGGGGGAACCCCGTACCGACCCCCAGCCCTCACAGGACGACGTCGGAGCAGACGAAATGGGGCCTAATGTCGGAGCACTCCCTAAGGGTAAGTTTATTATTTTGTTTATTTAACCAATCGTTTTTATTTGATACTCATTTTATTTATCAATGTTCATCGAATTTGCAGGTAGGTCAGTGAATGTGCGTGGGATCTACCGAGGTTTGACATCCCAGTGCTTTTGTAGGACGACAAATGCAAAGATACTGGTGGTGTACGTGCCACGTCTCCGGTCCGCGCCGGTCAAAATTCACAGCCTCCTGGTTCATGACATTGGTGCGATTCTTCGCACCAAGTCACTGATGATGGGGGAGACTTTCCGAACCCAAACCGCAGAGGAGATCTCGCGTTGTTGGGTAGAGTTATCGGTATGTTTTTTTCCCATTTTTAACATTAATTTCATATTTTTTAATTATTTTTTTAACTTTAATATTTGATTGCAGATCAATTTTGAGTTCGACTTGGAGAACGTCAAGCTCAGTAGGTACCTGTGCCAACACTGGTAGTTACGGTACGCCGACTGGAAGTACGAGCTCCACAAGTACTTCTTGACTTGGCCTTCTCCGGAGGAAGCTCGGGCAAATCCTCCGGAAGAGTTAGACGGGCCGAAACTGCCAGGGTGATTGTGGTTGTGCGACCATTTCATGTCCCCCACTTATCTGGTACATATTATCTATCTAATTAATTAAATTATTTAATTTTTATGTTATTTTCCATTTTCAAATCTAATTTTTGGTTTTACGAATGAACAGCGGAAATCGATTGCCAACACATCGAACCGGGGGGCAAAGAAATTCAACCACCACGGGGGGTCGCGATCATTATCGGCCCGGCAGGAGGATCGACGCATCGTCGGGTCAATGTTCCCAGAGGTGGATGCCTGGGGGCAGGTGTATGCTGGACGGGGGGATGAAAAGGCTGATCGAATTCACTTAAGTTTATTTCTTTCTGATTAAACATTTTTTCTTAATTTCATAATTATATTTCTAATTAATATTTATTCGAATTTGTAGGATGCGATGGTGCAAGACGTCCAACAGACACAAGCTGAGCTCACCCAACAGCATCCAGATGTGCCTTTGCATCAGCAGCTCCCTAATGTCGACATGTCGATCGCTATTCTAGAGCGACAACTAGGGTGGCGCCCAGGGAGGGTAGTTCGGGGGGCGGGCGACGGGATTGTGCGGGATGTCTCGACTCAATCGTCGTCTTCATCTCGGGTAGGCAATACCCAGGAGACGGCGGATCGTATGAGAAATCTCGAGGCCAAAAATGCTATGATCAAAGCCCAATACGCGGAGATTCAAGCCCAAAACCAACATATCAAGAGCTCCATTGACAGCATCCTTCAATGTTTGGGTGATCGTGGATTGGATGATATTTTCTCACCGCCCACCTTCCGCCCCCTCAGGATCCCGGCTATTTTGACAACTCCACTAATTCTTAGAGTATATATAAAATATTTTATACTCTTAATGATGTCAAAAAATTACATTAATTTTTTTTATACTCTTGCCCGGCGGATCCATTCGTCGCCTATGATTTGTCGAACAATTCCAAAAGTCAACAACTTATGCCCGACGAACTCCTTTCCCCGGGCAAAGTTACAGAAATTCTGCAGGTGTGCACCAAATTATCTTACTTTGCCCGACGAAAGGGTAAGGACCCTTCCCGAATTTAGCCTCGAAATCCTTGAAAAGCCCTCATCTCGTCTGACAGCTCTTTTTCCTCAAAATTTAATACCAGGAATACCCTTTATCCTTAATATATTTAACAACCCTTACAGGGTTCCCGACAACACCTCTGTACTTATTGACCACACCTACCTGTCAGACGCAGGATAAGCTACAGGTCATAGCCGAAACCTCAGAATAGTGGTGGTCCCAAAAGTAACACGCTCTGACACCAAATGTCAGTAGGTCAGACACTGCTGAAACCCTACTGGAATAACACAAGACAACAACTGGTCAACCACTTATGAACCGTCAATAACTCGTCACTCTGGGTTACCGCCCACACCAACCCACTAACCCGGATGGCGAAAGAACCAAACTTGGTTGAATTGAGGCTCACTGACTCGCCCCGAGTCAAACTCAATATCCCTGCTCCTCCAGAGCACCCCGAGTGATAACTCAATATCCCTGCTCCTCTAGAGCAATCTTGGACCTCAACGATATGGCGGAGAAAGATCCCTCGAACGCCAACATTGGAGAACCCCTCGACGATCTGGCGGAGACATACCCTCTAACGCCAATCGGAGTACCCTCAACAATGTAGCGGAAAAAATACCCTCCACGCCAATCATCAGAGAATCCCATGGTATAACCCAATACCTAGAAGTATGCATACCCATTCAATCCCGGAACCCTAGTCCGTTCACAGCGCGACTAAAATACCCAATCATGGACGCCCTAGCCCCAAGGAACTCTTGACACATTATTGACCAAACTCCCTTGACCTCCCGAGCTCAAAATCCGCTCCATGGTCAACCGTTACCGCTGGGATTACCCAATCGGGCCTCTTAACGAACTCCTATGGCCTCACAACTAACAACAACCAATTTGAAATGTCCCAAAAACCTAGCCACGCACTACCGCGACCCCGAATTCGGCTCCACACGCCACCACGTTCCTGTAGAAGGCCGGACCACGTGTCACACGGTGACCACACGCCTTCACACGTTGGCCATGTGTCTGCACTCGCTGGCCACGCGTCTGCACGCGCTGGCCACGCGTCTGCACGCGCTGGCCACGCGTCTGCATGCGTTGGCCACGCGTCGGTACGCGCCTGCTACAGTGCTACATGCGCCTGACCCGGTCCAACTCAACCCGATCGGTTCACTCAACCTGATTGGTTCACTCGACCCGATCGATCGCTGGCGACTCGCTAGAGAAGATGATCGGACCGTCGTCGCCGACGCCGGGGTCTGGCAGGAGATGACGGCTGCGCCACTGCGTCGCCACTGTCCGCCTCGCCGAAAACTGGAATTTCTCGCTGGAAATCACCATTGCCGGCGAGCTTCCAACTCCTTCATTTCTTGACCAATTTTCACGATCCACACATGTAAATTCATCTACTTTTCACCAGGAATCCGAATATGAGGTCAAAGTTCCGAGATCGTACCTGGTTTGGTCAGAAAACGGTCGAGAAGTTTCGGTCCACCTCCCTCCTCCGTCCGTCGTCTACGGCGGTGCTCCCACCTCGATGGTGACCCCAAAATGCTCGTGGAGTTGCGGGGAAGACCCTCCTGGCCTTGGTTTCGGTCGAGTCGGACTGAAATTCGTTCGAAGAGAATGGGCGTTTCGGTGTTCGCACGGAGAGGGTCAGGTAGGAGAGAGAGACTGACATGGACCAATCTCTTGAAGAGAGAAAAATATCCAATTTATAGTTCAAACTTTTCCAAAATTACCAAACTGCCCCTGAAGCTTATAAACTAGTAACGATCTCACTGGGTCTCCGTTTTTCGCATGCCGCCTGTCTACTAACTCGTGAGTTCGAGACCTACGCAACGACCCAAGAAAAATTCCCAAAAGCACTGCCAGTCAAAAAGTGACTCTCGAACCCATCCAAAACCGTGGGTAAAATCGTCCAATTCTCAAATTAATTTAATTTCTAGTCCGGAACGTTACAGAAAGTGCTTGTTCGTCGGACAAAATCTTAATATTTATTTTTTTTAAATAATTTATTTAATTTAATAAATATATATAATTAAAATACAAATATTTAAAAAAAAAATACAATTCAAATAATAAAAAAAATCAAATGAAAATGAAAATTTTTTTTTATAAAAATTAATGTTATGTTTTTACATAATTAAAACTAAAGTAATGCTTTACATATTAAGTTCTAACTACTCGGTGACGGGTTGTGGTGGTCGGGGTCCTGGGCGGGCTGTTGGGCCGGGGGCTGAGGTTGTAATAGAAGCTCATCCAGCCCACGCTCACCCAAGCGGTCAAGCACCTTGGCGAGGGTGGCTTTGATTTGATCGCTTTGGGCCTGGATCTGCTCATTTGGGCCTTGATCTCCGCATTTTCGGCTTGGAGGGTCTCTAAGTTTCTCTTGAGCTCTGACATCTCCTCGGGACTGCCTCCCCGGGATGAACTCGAAGAGCGACTGGAAACATCCCGTACTATCCTGTTATCCACCCCCCGGACAATCTTCCTTGGACGCCTACCAAGTCGTCGCTCCAGGATGGTGATCGACTTCTCGAGATCCGGTAGCTGCTGCTGCAACGACACGTCAGGATGTTACGTTAGCTCAACCTTTGTCTGTTGGACGTCTTGCTCCATTACCGCCTACAAATTCGAATAAATATTAATTAGAAATATAATTATAAAATTAAAAATTAAATTTTAATCTGTAAAAAAATAAACTTACGTGAATATTGTCAGCCTCCTGGTTGCCCCGGCCAGCGTACACTTGCCCCCAGGCATCCACCTCCGGGAACATCGACTCGGCGATGCGCCAATCCTCCTGCAGGGCCAATAGGATCGTAACAAATAAAAACGGTTGTTTAAATAAAAAAAATAATAAACTTACCCTTAGGGAGTGCTCCGACAACAGTCTCCGGTTCTTCTGCTCCGGCATCGTCCTGTGGGGGCTGGGGGTCGGTACAGGGTTCCCCCCGTTTCTTACTGGGTTGTCGATGAGCCGATTGCACACCGGGTCACTGATGATCCGAGATTAGTGCCTGAACGGACGCCATCGTGGAGGCTACCGCGGCAGGGGCTGCCTCCTCCACCGCATGATCATTAACGAGATCAGGGCGGGGGCAGGTCCTAGATGTGATCAATGTGCGATGCGACATCTACAATAAGAAATTTAAAATAATTAATATAAAATTAACCAACATATTTTTAATTTAATAATAAAAAAAACCAAATATTTGTAATATTAAATTCACAAAATAAAAACAAAACAACATATAAAATTAACCATAATTTTTTAATTCGAATAATAAATAAACGAATTTTTTTTATTGAAAATTAGTAAATTGGAAAATAAAAAATAAAACCACCAAATTCTAATTTTTTAAAATAAAACCAACACAAACCAAAATTAAGCCTAAAATACTAATTAATCCAAACAAACTTAAACCTAAATTACTAAACTCAAAATCCACAACATTATACCTAAATTTCTAAATCCAAATTTCGGGAATAAAAACAAACTTACAAATTAATCCAAGCATACAATAATAATATCTAAAATCATAAAATTCACATATCCAAATTTTATAAAACTCACATATCCTACATCATATAAAAAATTCACATATTTTTTTTTAAATTCACATATCCAAAATTCATAAAATTCACATATCCAACATTCACATAAAATTCATATCCAAAATCATAACAAATATCATATGCAAAATTCATAACATTATACCAATCTCAACATTATACCAAACATCACAATTTCAGCAAATCATCAACATTAACCCTAAATTACTAAATCCAAACAAACTTAGTAAGCCAAATATTTATATTCCAATCCAATCCAAATTCACAATATTAATTCAAGTAAACACCCTCAATTCACAATCTGCAATTTTGACAAAAATTCACAATCTACCAAAATCCAATCCAAATTTCAATTCCAATATCAATCCAATATCATAATATCCAAACTAAATTTCAATTGAAATTTCAATCCAAACTAAAATTAAAATATAAACAATCAAAATTGACAATAATCAATCCACATTAACAATAAAGAGAGAGGGAGAACGAGTTCGACCTTAAGATGACTGTCGTCGAGAGAGAGTTGCGGTGGCGAGAGAGATTCGGTGAGAGAGAGGCGGCGAGAGAGAGAGTTGTGGCGGCGAGCTTGAGAGAGGAGGAGTTCGAGTGAGAGAGAGCGAGAGAGGGAGATAGTGGGTTTCTTCACCGGCGACCTTGAGAGATGAGGAGTCTGGTGTGTATATAGAGAGGTGAGGGTGCAGAGATAACGAGGAAAATGAAGAAGAAGGAAGAAGAAGAAGAGTCAGTCGCGACTTATCAGTGTCTGAATAACCTTGCATGATGACGACTTCGTTGGGAAAATTTTAATGAATTTGTCGGGTAAAAAAAGCGGTGGATATTCGTCGGGTAAGGAGTTTCAATTTCGTCGCGCAAATATGAATGACAAGTTTGAGTTTTCGCGAAAATTTTGGAGAAAAAAAAATTGCGGGTGTTTTTAGCGTTGCCCGACGAATATAATACATATGGCTGACGAATTCTGAAAAATTACCCTGCGAATGATTAAATTCCTCAGGCAAGATGCTTATGTTGTTGAGTTTCTGACTTATCTAAAAACCAGGTTCGACGATAGAATTTTCAAGATGGAGACCATTCACTTTTTGGTTTTACGTGCCTAAAGCCCCATCGATCGTTATCGTCATGTTTTACGAAGCTTATGTGCCTCGATCGTTAAGTTTGTGAATTTCAATGGGTTTTTCGTAGTTTCGGTTCAATTGATATTCAAACTATGGAATTTCAAACAATTGACCATTCAATGGTTATTTTTAAGTGTGTAGACCTCACCCGTCAAAAATCTTGATGTTTTGAGGATTTAAAGCCTTCTGATCGTCAAAAAACATTTTGTTACCGTTGAATTGTCGCGCACCGTTCCCTAATCCCGAAAATTCCAAATTGGCTAATTTTTCGCGTAGGCGATTTATGAGTACGTGCAATAAAGGTGGACGGTTAGATCGTTCCATTTCATTTTCTACATTATTAAAAATCGTAAAATAAGCATATTCATCAAGGAGTTTAAACCCTTCAAGGAAACTTCATTACATTTTTCGAAGTTTTGGTTCCATTGATATACAAACGATTGAATTTGACCGATCAAACCGTTCATTTTGTGTTTTTACGTGCCTAGATCTCTCCCGTCGAAAATTGTGAGGTTTCGAGGATTTAAAACTGTCGAATTGTGAAAAAACGTTGTGTAACCGTTGAAACGTTGCACACCGTTACCTAATCCCGGGATTTCCAAATTGAGTAATTTTTCGTTTAGGAGATCTATGATTATATGCAATAAAGGTGAACGGTTAGATCGTTCCATTTCATTTCGCAAGTATTTTAAAAATATTGGTTAATAATTAAATGTAAATTGAATCTGGTATGTATTGCCCGATGAAGATACATGAATATTCGTTGGGAAAATTCTCTGACCCATAATTTGGTAAATTGTTTAATAATTTTAAAACGTTGTTTAATAAGTAGACATTAGACAACGTTCCCTGACGAATGATACATGAATATTCGTCGGGCAAATTGTTTGACCCATTTTTTGTCAAAATTTTATAAATTTAAATGAATGAATTTGGTACGGGATCTGGTTTGCCACTCAATAGTAGCCCATTGTCACATAGTCATACTCATTTGATGTGTTGCAGATCACAGAAGACGAGGATGCATGCATATGTT
This sequence comes from Oemleria cerasiformis, assembly GCA_037349345.1. Lineage (NCBI taxonomy): Eukaryota > Viridiplantae > Streptophyta > Magnoliopsida > Rosales > Rosaceae > Oemleria > Oemleria cerasiformis. The sequence goes on along the minus strand of JAZGTL010000009.1, from coordinate 924,866 downwards.
AATTACCAGATGAAACATATATATGGTGAGAGACTTCTCTTCTGATGCCAAGTGGATAACATGCATTAGTCACTTGTAATCTAGCTCTTCATGACTAACTTTTCACTTCGCGATGTTGTTATTTGCTATGATGTCACAACTCCTTCAATTCTATTATGTTCTATAATAAAGGAAGAAAAACTGGTAGACTTGATAATTTCAATTCCAAAGTTACCATCCGGAATGGAGATGGAAATAGCAGCAAGTGCATGACACGTGGGGCCATCGAGTCTATTAAACGGAATGGAAATTTTGAAGAATTGGAGAATATCATAGATACCAGCTTGGTGCCAAATATATCTTTTTTGATCTTACACTCTTTGAAACCAAGAGAGCCAGTTAGGGTCAATAGTAGGCCAAAACCGACTATGCTTATGGAAGCATTCATAAAAATTGACATTTTGATTCCAAATATCCTATAGCAATGGCATTTTATGTCAATTAACATGTTTTACTTGATAAAATAGTGTTTAGAATTTAGGGAAAATTGGATCATAACCTTTGCCCGACGAATTTTCTTTGCTTGATCATCGGGCAAAGATTCTGAACCATTTTCCCCTAAGTTCTATACACTATTTTATCAAGTAAAAAAGGTCAAAACCGACTATGCTTATTGAAGTATTAATAAAAATAGACATTTTGATTGTTCATGAGAAAATCTTCATCATTGCATTTTGGAACTGACTAGTGTAAGTATCAGGGACATGACTTACAAGTAATTCCAGAGCAGGACCTAAGATGGACTGTTGGGAAGCTGAATCAGGGATGAGGACATCAAAGTTTGTGGCTTTAGTACATAAAAGATTAATTGAAACTTTTATCAATAAAATCATAAAACATACATATAAATCACACTTATTGATTTGAAGATGGATATTACATATATAAATAAAATCATTTATTTACAACTTTCATTCAGTGTCGGATTCGCTCTCCCCCTCCCAAGCACGCTCGTCATCCGAGATATGCACAGTACTTGACTCCTCAGAATCACTTTCAATTTGTTAAAATTCTCCGAGATCAATAAAAATGCCACCAATCGCAATTGGTGGGATGATGTTGTTGGTCCGTACTCCATCCACGTTTAGGGTGGATGCCGAGGAATCCACCTAGTAAGCGATTTGTCCATCGTCTGTTTCCCCATCTTCTTCATGGTATCGGTCAACCAAGTCCCAAATATTTCTACGATTCACCATCTCAGCTACTCTCCAACCAGCACCAGCTTTTGGATCATCCACATAGAATACTTGTTTCGACGTACTAGCGAGGATGTAGGGATCACTCTCAAACCACCAGGTGTTTGTGTCGACAGAGGTACACAAGTGATCTTTAATGACACTACATGGGATACTTGGGTTCGTATCAAACCAATGACACTTGAACAAGACGACTTACTTGCGGTCTATGTACAACACCTTAACCACACTTCAAAATCTGCCGTAGAACCCTGTATCAGTATTTTCCCCATCCCTCGGCAAAAAGACCCCACTGTTTTGCTTAGACAATTTATCATCTCGTTTTGTGCACACGAACTTAACTCCGTTAACGTGAAAACTAGCGTACGCTTCTCCTCGAAATAGGCCAATGGCCAGCTACATTAATTCTTTATTGAAATTTGGCGAGTTGTCATCTTTCAGCTGTGCCATATGGTAAGATACACACAAGAAATGAAATTGGTAAACTTAAAAACAATTTAAGAAATTGAGACATTAAAAGTTTTGACTTACATGCTCGGAAAACCAACGTGGAAACATTTGTTTGTCCATTTCTTCCCGATTCGAAGGAAATTGGGCCTTCATCAACGCCTCGTGCTGGTTATGTAAGGGCCAGACTTCGTCACAGTTGTTTAGTATGAACCAATGAGCCACCTCTATGTCGCTATTAGTGAACGGCTCCGACACTGGTCCAGTGCTGATTGGTCGTGGGGGTTGGGTAAATACAGATTGGGTCTCTGGACATTGACCACCGGCGTCGTTGCGCGAGGCCCTATTGAAGGAAGTTTCAACATTCCGAAGGTACATTGCACAAAATTTTAGTGCCGCCTTTGCAATGTACGTCTCCGTTATAGAGCCTTTGAGACGTGTCTTGTTACGGACGTACCGCTTGTACGCACCTAACATTCTGCAAGGAAATATACTTTATGATTCACATATATGCATGATAGTAACAAAATATTATCAAAAAGTAGGAATAAGTTATACCTCTCGATTGGGTACATCCAACGATAATGCACCGGGCTAGCTAGTTTTGCCTCATCCGACATATGTATTAGTAGGTGCACCATTACATCAAAGAATGCAGGTGGATATATTTGCTCAAGCTGACACATGATGTAGACAATATCCTCGTTAATTACTTCGAGTCCGCCTTTACCAACGATCTGACACATAGTATCTGGAAGAATTGAGACAAATAAACTATCATCTTAACAACACCAGGCTCCAAGAAGGGCCGAGTACCAATCAGAATAAGTCGTCGTAGCAAAACATGATAGTCATGGCTCTTCATACCAGATATGGTGCCACCGTCGGTGCTAATGTTTCGGGATATGTTGCCTGTGTACCCATCGGGAAATTTCCCACCATGCAACCACTTCAGGAATTTTTTCTTAATCTCCGGCAAAAATGTTTAACTTGGATGAGCCATGATGTATTTGTCATTGACAAATTTTGGCCACAAATTAGGCCGAATCCCCATTTCTTGCATACCCAGATGAGTTTTTTTTTGTGTCCTTTGACTTGCCTTCAATGGGTAAAGTCGTTCCCACAACACTCTCGGTAACATTCTTCTTGATGTGCATAGAATCCGTGATGTGACTAATTTTCAAGTTTGACTAATACGCGAACCGGAAGAATATGTTCTTTTTCGTCCAACTTTCCTGTTCAGTTTGTTTTGGTCCTTTTGTGACGAAGTCATGTATACTGTTCAATTTGGACAATATCTCATCACCGGACCTCTCCTTTGGTCGAGCTCGTAACTCTGATTTGCCATCAAATGAGTCAGATTTCATTCGCCATCGGTGATCCCAAGGCAGAGACCTTCTTGTACCCAAGTAGCATACCTTCGATGCGTGCCAAAAGGACGTTGCATCTGGTCCACATTTCGGGCAAGTGAGATAGCCCTTGGTGCTCCACCCCGACAACATACCATAAGCAGGATATCATTAATGGTCCACATTACGGCCGCTCGTAGAGTGAACATTTCCCCACTGCACTTGTCGTATGTTCGGACACCATTTTCACACAGATCCATGAGCTCATCAATCAATGACCGCAAATAAATATCGATGGAATTACTCGGTGATTTGGGCCCCGGTATCAAAGTACTGAGGATTGTGAATTCTTTCTTTATGCATCTCCAAGGAGGCAATTTATGCGGAACCATAACCACCGACCAAGTGTTATAGGCCTTTGCAAAATTCCCAAACGGAATAAAACCGTCAGTAGCGAGCCCTAATCTGACATTTCTTGGCTCTGTGGCAAACTCGGGATACATCTTATCAAATTCCTTCCAAGCCACTCCATCGGCTAGATGCCTCAGTACATCACCATCAATGCGTTTATCCTTGTGCCACCTCTTATCACGGGCTATGTGGGTCGACATGTAGAATCTTTTTAATCTTGGCTTCAGTGGAAAATAATGCAACACCTTGTTCGGAATCTTGTTCTTTTGAAACCTAGGCTCATTGCACACGGGACATTTGTCAAGCTGCTCGAATTCACCATAAAACAATGCACAGTTGTTCTTGCATGCATGGATCTTGACATACCCTAAACCGTGACCCTTCAACAGCTTCTTCGAGCTATAATGATCTTTAGGCAGACCGTTTTCTTCAGGGAGCATTCAGATGATGATGTCCATCATGTGATCAAAATGTTTGTTTGTTTGATTTTACTTAACTTTCATGTGCATCAACTCCACAACTGCCCCTAGAACCGAAAATGATTTACAACCGGGGTACAATTCGCACTAAGCTTCTTTCAACAATCTCTCGTAATGGAGCTCAGAGTCTTTGGGTTGAAACTTGGGCACCTCATCATCCATATCATCCGATGCGGGAGAAAAAACATCGATTAATAACTGAACGACTTGATCATTATCACATCACCCATCCAAAGCACTTTCGTCCCGACGGGTCCCGGGAACCGAAGATGTTGATGCGGTAAACATTTCTTCACCGTGATAAATCCAATTAGTATAGTTGTGTATGATCCCATTCCATTCCAAATGATTTTGGACCTCATTCAACGGCATCCAACTGCAATTGTTACATTTACGACACGGACACCTGATACGTCTTTTATCACTGCAATGACTACGTGCAAAGGCAATGAAGTTGTCGATCCCATCCAAATACTGATTAGAAGATCTATCCAACATTTGCATCCAGCCTTTGTCCATTATGCATGTTTTCACAAAAATAGAGTCAACGTAAGTAATGGAGTTAATATTTTCCCGTAATTAGAACAAGTTAATATCAAAAGCAGCTCGTCTCCTTATGCCTCCGGTGATTTGGCCCTATCCCATTCGAGAGTGCACGTTCTGTGCTGTGTAGTTTGCGACCTACGAGTCTAAGTTTCAATCGAGGGGAATTTGGGCAGCATCTCCCTACAGTTCCCCAAATGCACGACGTAGATATTATAAACAAATATATAGTATGCATTCAGAGAACATTGAGGGGATACAAACCGAATTTCCCACAATCGGAACCTAACCTCGAAGACCGCAAACTATACAACACATAGTTGCGCACCACCAAACTATCGGAATAAATGGACAATTCAAGAGTCAGTCAATCAACCCGATTCACTGACTCTCAAATGAGTATAAGGTTTTTCATTGAATTTCATTATATGAAGTTAATCAATTCGATTAACTTCGCATAAACGGTTATGAAATATGAACATATTTCACTTCGTCGGAACTACATAAAGCGCTTTACAAAAAATGCACAACAAATTCACATATACAAACATATATTAATTATGGATATCACAGAGTTTACAATTTTCTAATTTCCGTACATATTTTATGTTTTCCTAATTTAATAACATATTTTCTATTTTCCTAACATATTTTCTAATTTCAGTAATTTCATTACATATTTTTTATTTTTCTAACATATTTTCTAATTTTCTAATTTCCTACACAAATTTTCACAAATTCTAAACAATTTATACACATTTTTCACAATAAATACACAATTTCCTAACATAATTATATCCAAAATTCTAAACAAAAATTAAATTGAGAGGCAAACACACATACCTTTTTATAAGTATTCCTTAAAATCAACCACAAATTTCCTAAAACACAAAACATAATTAGTTTATAATCAGAAATCAAAATTTCAAAACTAAAAAAATTAAATTTCTCAAACCTTCAAAATTGGTATTGGTGATTGAGAGAGAAATAGATTTGATTGGTAGTGAAAATGGTGATGAGATGATGATTGTTGATGTTATATAGCTAGAGAGAGTGAGTGAGAGAGAGAGATATGTGAGCTGTGAGAGATTGTGGGCAGAGAGGAAGAAGAAGAAATGTGTCTGGGTTATTTATTGTGTTTAGACTTTTGCCCGACAAAGCATATTCGCAGGGCGGAGTTTAATGATTCGTCGGGCAACCTTTAGTCAACGCCAAGTTTTGCCCGACGAACAATATTCTTCGTGATGGCTCATTTTTCCCGACGGATAGAACAGATTCGTCGCGTCAACCCTTTGTATTTTACGCGTCAACAACTTGTTCTTCTCGCCAAAATCTTACCCGGCGAGCCGTCATTTTCGTCGGGCAAAATGTACTTAGGCGGCGAAAACTACTTCGTCGGGAAAAATTTTGTCGGGCAACCTCAGATTTCTTGTAGTGTAAAGTACCCAACTGATGGAGTTTTTTTTTGTAAACCTTTATAGTAAAAGTTAGCCCTCGACATATGTAACCGAAATACTGAAATCATACCGTTCCGGATCAAACTAAATCGAAAAAATACCGAATAGTTAAACTGAATGAAAGTTTGTTACGGTACCGAACTAAACTGATTTGGTTCGGTACGGTTTCATTTCTAAGTTTTGAAATACCGTATCATCCCGTACCGTACCGAATTAGATTTTTTTTAAATTTTATTTTATATAATTCAAAACATATTACTATTGGTTGATTGGCCAATCCTATACTAGAATGTGTATATTCTTTGCTATCAATAAGCATGTTGATCTAACAATGAAAGTTTCACTTGCAGAACTTATGGACTTGTAATTGCATATTAGCATTTGCGACTGATTTAAACAATTGAGTTAGTGTTTAAGCAATTTTCAATGGGCTTTCTTTTTAGTTTACTTGAAGTGTAAGGTGGATCCATCTCTATGAGAATAGTAATTGTCAAAGCTTCATCTATGTATTTTTAAAAAAAACTTCATCTACGACAATAATAATTGAGCTATGTTTTGTCTTTCATCACACATGATTCCTTTATGAAGCATGGCTATTTGCGTGTAGATGTATAAAAGGTGAACCAGCAATTGAGGAGTATTATGACATGTTTTCAGAAGCTGAGAAATATAGTAAGTGTTGATGCGCAAAATGTACCAACTTAGAGATAGTATTTTGTCCAACCAATGTGTGCCACGTACTCTTCGGAAGACCTGTAAAAAGAAGAGTAAATTGGTCGTCGGTTAGGGATAAGCACCGGTGTGGTGCCGACCTAAAGGGTCTCCGACACCCAAGTCAGTATTGTGGTCTGTGTTCGTAAGAGGAATGTGGTAAATGGTAATTTTGACAGAGTAAGGGTAAATAGTGAATCTTAGTTACCTTTTTGGGAAATTTGCCTCCCTTTTGTATTGATGTTTGAGGGAGGCTTCATGAATAGTTTCGATGTGGGATAAATGTACTTTTGATGTGGTGCTGACACGTGGCACTAATATGGGTGGTGGATATGTGTCCACGTGTCAGTGTGTTGTTGGTCTTTGCTGGGATTAATTGCTTTGTGGGCTTGGATCCATTTAGTATTTGGGCCTGTTTGTTGGGCTTGGACTTGGTTTGTGGTTTCTGGACTTATTCTGTGTAGCCCACTGAGTCTGGTCTAATATGGTGTCAACAGAAGTCCCCCAAGTTCTTGACCGAGGTGGATTTCCTCGGTTGGGGACTTGTTACTTTTTCTAGACTCGGTTGGGAAGATATACATCTAGTCCCCAAAGTCCCTAAGGCGAGGGTGTGCACCAAGTGACTGGTCGGTATTGGTAAGTGATGGTATTCTTCTGTACAATTGACATTTCTGCTCGGTGGTAGTGCTTAGGTCGATCAGTGTTGTGGCTCGGAGCTGCGGAATAATTTTTATTGATGGTGGCTCGGTCTCTTAGGTATTCTGATCGGCCTGGTCAATTATTAGGACTGATCGGTGTAGTTGTATAGTTGCATGGTGACTCGATGAGGTGAATGGTCGGTGAGTATTGCATAGGGACCGGTCGATGTAGAGGCGACAGGTTGGTGTGGCCCAACTGGGGTGTATTGTTTTCATAGATAAAGCGAGTGGGGGCGCGTCTGGCCGCTGCATGTTGGACACGTGTCGTCTTGTGGTGCTTTGATCAGCAACCTGTCGCCTTCCCGACCATTGGTCTGACTTGGTTGCCTATAAATAGTTGAGGTGCTTACTTTCACTTTTCACTTTCAACTTTTATCTCGAGCAGAGCTGCTGCCATATTATCAAGGCGATTTCCGGTGGGATTTTTACGGCAGTCGGTGCAGTGATGTGATTTCCAGTCAGAGTTCTCCGTCGTTCAAAAAAAAAGATTTGTTGTTTTCTTGGAAGAACTAGTGGAGAACTGGTGGTCAGATGGTGGTTAGATCCGTGTAGGCATATTGTTCAGTCGGTCATAGTGTTTTTTTCCTTTTTTTCTTTAAATTGCCATCATGTCAGAGTAAAATAGCCAAAACGTTGAAATGCAAGATTATGAAGTGAACGCCAAGTCTGAGGCATCGAGCAGTTGGTCGGAGTTTAACGATGACGAACTGACTCAGTCTAAGGTTGCTCTTGGTGGAAAAGGGGGGAAGACCGAGCATGCAGTTGAGCTGTCGAATAATGATGATGAAGATAAGGCAAAAATGGCTCGGTATGAGGGTAGGACTGATCGGTATAAGGTTGGGCCCAATGGTCGAAAGTTTGAAGAGGTGGAGAAGGAGTCTTGGCTTGAAGATGAGGCCGACTGGGTAGAGGAGGATGAGTTTTTTCCGTTCGTGCTTTGAAGATTAAGCATGGGCAGAGGATGTTCTCAATGCCGTACCGATAAAAAAGGTAGAGTTTTACGGTGGATGAGATGATCAGTCGGGTGACCCATGAGAGGTTGGACAAGCTGCACATTGGTTGGAACATGCTTGGGAATGTCAAGTTCAGGGTAGTCTGACCAAGGTAGATGTAACGACCCGGACCAGAAATTAAATTATTTTGAGAATTGGACGATTTTACCCTCGATTTTGGACGGGTTCGGGAGTCACTTTTTGACTGGCAGTACTTTTGGGAATTTTTCTTTGGTCGTTGCGTAGGTCTCGAACTCACGAGTTCGTAGACAGGCGGCACGCAGAAAATGGAGACCCGGTGAGTTCGTTATGGGTCTAGAAGTTTCAGGGGCAGTTTGGTAATTTTGGAAAAGTTGGAACTATATATCAGATATTTTCTCTCTCCTCAAGGGAAGGGTCCAGATATTTTTTTTCAGTCTCTCTCTCTCTCTTACCCGTTTCTCCCCGTGAGAACACCAAAACCCATTTTCATCGGACGAAATTCAGTCCGATTTGACCGAAACTAAGGCCGGGAGGATCTTCCCCGCGACCCCACGAGTCTTTTGGTGCAATCATCGGAGCGGGAGCACCGCCGTAGGCGACGAACGGAGGAGGGAGGTGGAATGAATCTTCTCGGTCATTTTTCGGCCAAACCAGGTAAGATCTCGGAACTTTGACCTCATATTTGGATTCCTGGTGAAAAGTAGATGAATTTACATGTGTGGATCGTGAAAAACGGTTAAGAAATGAAGAAGTTATAAAAGCTTGAAGTTTCGGCCGGAAATGGGGGATTCCGGCGAAACCAGACGGCAGCGACGGCTGCTGCCGATCATCTTCTCAGGCCAGACTTCGACGACGGCGCCGGTAGCCGATCGTCTTCTCCGATGATCGGTCGAGTCGGGTCAGACGGGGGTCTGGTCAAGTGAATCGGTCGGGGTTGATTGAACCGGTCGGGGTCGAGTGAACCGATAGGGTCGAGTTGAACCGATCGGATTGAGTGAAGCGGTCGGGTTGAGTCGAGGTTGACATAGTCAGGTCGAGCCGGGCCGGATTGGACCGGTCCAGGCGCGTGAACACTGTAGCAGGCGCGTGACCGGCGCGTGACGGCGCGTGACGGTGCGTGAGCGCGTGTTCTGACCTTCCGGTGGCGAGTGGCGGCGCGTTTGACTATTCCCGATGTCACGGCGGCGCGTGACTAGGGTTTTGGGACGTTCCGGATCAGATTTTATTGGTTTCGAGGCCATAGGAGTTCGTTTAAGGCCCGATTTGGGCAATTCCAGCGGTAATGGTTGACCTTGAATCGGATTTTGAGCTCGGAAAGTCAAGGTAGTTGGGTTATTATTGTGCATGTGTTCCTTGGGCTAGAGCGTCCATGAATTTTGGGTTGGATGATGTTTGTGAGTAGACTTTTGGTTTATAAACTATAATGCATGCATAAATGTATATTTGATTTAAATACTGTTATGTATGGGTGCAATGGTTCATGGAATTTATAAATGATTGCTAGACAATTGTTGTCCAATATTTCAGTGAAAGTGTGTTGTGAGAAATGGCATGGTTGTTGGATTTGGTTTTGATATTGTTTTGACGCGGTAATTATTTGAGTCCATGATTTGGAGTTGAAACCGTATTTGTGATTATAAAATACTTGATTTTGGATCCAATACTATTTTGAGGGGGCCAGGATCCGGGCTAGGATCCGCTGAGACGGTGAACCCGGTGAACCTCCAAAATAAACAATACCGATTTGAGGGGGCCAGGATCTGGGCTAGGATCCGCTGAGACGGTGAACCCGGTGAACCTCCAAAATAAACAATACCGATTTGAGGGGGCCAGGATCCGGGCTAGGATCCACTAAGACGGTGAACTCGGTGAACCTCCAAAATAAACAATATCGATTTGAGGGGGGGCAGGATCCGGGGCTAGGATCCGCTGAGACGGTGAACCCGGTGAACCTCCGAGATAAACATTGATTGAGGGATGGTAGGATCTGGGCCAGGATCCGCTATTGGCAGTGAAACCGGTGAACCTCCAAGATAAACATATTTGAGGAGGACCAGAAAATGGGACTAGGATCCGCTATTGGCGGTGAAGCTGATGAACCTTCAAAATAATTGGTTACTGTTCTTCGAATAGCATCGGGAGTTTTACTCCGTTGGTTCGTTGAGTGCTTCGACTCTGGCATCGAGGAGTTTTGACTTCGCCGGGTCGCGAGGCTATTTATGCATGGTACAGAGAGTTGTGATATAGGACTAGCACACCCCAAGGGATACCCTGGTCGCTAGGGATATGTCGACTGATGTGACATGATAGCTGAATGTTATTTCGGTTGAGGATACGAAATGATAGCAGAGGATATTTTCGGCTCTAATATGGTTTGACGACGATTGTCATGTGATTAATCAACCTATGGAAATACTTCGTCATCCGGGTATGTGGGTTGGTGTGGGCGGTGACCCAGAGGGATGAATTATTGTTGGTTCACAAGTATCTGACTAGTCGGTTGTCTTGTGGTATTCCAGTAGAGTTGTCAGCAGTGTCTCACCTACTGACATTTGGTGTCAGAGGGTATTCCTATTTGGACCACCACTATTCCGAGGTCTTGGCTTTGACTTGTATGATTTCCTACGTCTGACAGGTAGGAGTGGTCAGTAAGTACAGAGGTTCTATTGGGAACGCTGTAAGGTTTACTAAAAATTATTTAAAGATAAAGGGTAGTTCTGGTATAAAATCTTGAGGTAAAAGAGCTGTCAGACGGGATGAGGGTTCTTTTCGGGTTTCGAGGAGAAATTCGGGAAGGGTCCTTACAAGTGGTATCAGAGATCTAGGTTAACTTCCTGCAGACCGCACACTTGTGTGCAAATTATTTAAGGATTTTTGTTAACAAGATGCCTCCGAGGTGTTTACCTCTTTAGCGACCTTGAACTTAATAGGAGCTTGGTTCTTTAACCAGAGTTAGTGAAATTTCGGGGACGAAATTTCTGTAAGGGGGGAAATTTGTAATGACCCAGACCAGAAATTAATTATTTTGAGAATTAGACTATTTTACCCTCGATTTTGGACGGGTTCGGGAGTCACTTTTTGACTGGCAGTACTTTTGGGAATTTTTCTTTGGTCGTTACGTAGGTCTCGAACTCACGAGTTCATAGACAGGCGGCACGCGGAAAACGGAGACCCGGTGAGTTCGTTACGGGTCTAGAAGTTTCAGGGGCAGTTTGGTAATTTTGGAAAAGTTGGAACTATATATCAGATATTTTCTCTCTCCTCAAGGGAGGGGTCCATATATTTTTTTTTCAGTCTCTCTCTCTCTCCTACCCGTTTCTCCCTGTGAGAACACCAAAACCCATTTTCATCAGACGAATTTCAGTCTGATTTGACCGAAACTAAGGCCAGCAAGATCTTCCCCGCGACCCCACGAGTCTTTTGGTGCAATCATCGGAGCGGGAGCACCGCCGTAGGCGATGGACGGAGGATGGAGGTGGATCAAATCTTCTCGGTCGTTTTCCGGCCAAACCAGGTAAAATCTCGGAACTTTGACCTCATATTTGGATTCCTGGTGAAAAGTAGATGAATTTACATGTGTGGATCATGAAAAACGGTCAAGAAATGAAGAAGTTATAAAAGCTTGAAGTTTCGGCCGGAAATGGGGGATTCCGGCGAAACCAGACGGCGGCGACGGCTGCTGCCGGTCATCTTCTCAAGCCAGACTTCGGCGACGGTGCCTACATCTGATCGTCTTCTCCGGCGACCGGTCGAGTCGGGTCAGACCGGGGTCGGGTCAAGTGAACCGATCGGGGTTGAGTGAACTGGTATGGGTCGAGTGAACTGATCGGGTCGAGTTGAACCGGTCGGGTTGAGTGAACCGGTCGGGTTGAGTCGAGTTGGACCGGGTTAGGTCGAGCCGGGCCAGATTTGACCGGTCCAGGCGCGTGAACACTGTAGCAGGCGCGTGACCGGCGCGTGAGGGCGTGTGACGGCGCATGAGCGCGTGTTCTGACCTTCTGGTGGCGCGTCGCGGCGCGTTTGACTGTTCCCAATGTCACGGTGGCACATGACTAGGGTTTTGGGACGTTCCGGATCAGATTTTATTGGTTTCAAGGCCATAGGAGTTCATTTAAGGCCCGATTTGGGCAATTCCAGCGGTAATGGTTGACCTTGAATCGGATTTTGAGCTCGGAAAGTCAAGGTAGTTGGGTTATTATTGTGCATGTGTTCCTTGGGCTAGAGCATCCATGAATTTTGGGTTGGATGATGTTTGTGAGTAGACTTTTGGTTTGTAAACTATAATGCATGCATAAATGTATCTTTGATTTAAATACTGTTATGTATGGGTGCAATGGTTCATGGAATTTATAAATGATTGCTGGACAATTGTTGTCCAATATTTCAGTGAAAGTGTGTTGTGAGAAATGGCATGGTTGTTGGATTCGGTTTTGATATTGTTTTGACGCGTTAATTATTTGAGTCCATGATTTGGAGTTGAAACCGTATTTGTGATTATAAAATACTTGATTTTGGATCCAATACTGTTTTGAGGGGGCCAGGAGCCGGGCTAGGATCCGCTGAGACGGTGAACCCGGTGAACCTCCAAAATAAACAATACCGATTTGAGGGGGCCAGGATCCGGGCTAGGATCCGCTGAGACGGTGAACCCGGTGAACCTCCAAAATAAACAATACTGATTTGAGGGGGGTGGGGGGGGGGGGCAGGATCCGGGGCTAGGATCCGCTGAGACGGTGAACCCGGTGAACCTCCGAGATAAACATTGATTGAGGGAGGCTAGGATCTGGGCCAGGATCCACTATTGGCGGTGAACCCGGTGAACCTCCAAGATAAACATATTTCAGGAGGACCAAAAAATGGGACTAGGATCCGCTATTGGCGGTGAACCCGGTGAACCTTCAATATAATTGGTTACTGTTCTTCGAATAGCATCGAGAGTTTTACTCCGTTGGTTCGTTGAGTGCTCTGACTCTGGCATCGAGGAGTTTTGGCTCCGCCGGGTCGCGAGGCTATTTATGCATAGTACAGAGAGTTGTGATACAGGACTAGCACACCCCAAGGGATACCCTGGTGGCTAGGGATATGTCGACTGATGTGATATGATAGTTGAATGTTATTTCGGTTGAGGATACGAAATGATAGCAGAGGATATTTCCGACTCTAATATGGTTTGACGACGATTGTCATGTGATTAATCAACCTATGGAAATACTTCGTCATCCGGGTCTGTGGGTTGGTGTGGGCGGTGACCCAGAGGGATGAATTATTACTGGTTCACAAGTATCTGACTAGTCGGTTGTCTTGTGGTATTCCAGTAGAGTTGTCAGCAGTGTTTGACCTACTGACATTTGGTGTCAGAGGGTATTCCTATTTGGACCACCACTATTCCGAGGTCTTGGCTTTGACCTGTATGATGTCCTACGTCTGACAGGTAGGAGTGGTCAGTAAGTACAGAGGTTCTGTTGGGAACGCTGTAAGGTTTACTAAAAATTATTTAAAGATAAAAGGGTAGTTTTGGTATAAAATCTTGAGGTAAAAGGGCTGTTAGACGGGATGAGGGTTCTTTCCGGGTTTCGAGGAGAAATTCGGGAAGGGTCCTTACATTAGACGCTAAGTGATCCTCCGCCGAGGTATGCGCTCTTCTATCTAGAGTTATTCATGCACAGTATGAGTTTCACCCTTCATCCATGGTTACAGATGATAGTGAAGAGGATAGGGGTGGCACTCGGTCAGCTCAATCCCAATATGTGGATTGTGCTGATCAATCTATATACAGCTTTTAGGAAGGCTGGGCAGCTAGAGCCGAGCTGTGAGTAGGTTATAAGTCCCCGGTCGGCATACCCTTGTGATCCTGTAAAGACCTTCCCAGTTTGGTCCAAGTGTTCCGACCCACCAGCCTCTAGTTGCTAGGTTGACCTTCCTCAAAACCTAGTCATCGTCCTAGAAAATTTGCAGTTTGACCCGTACATCGTGATATTGGCATAGTTTCTGCTTGTAGGCAATGTTCCTTAAGTTTGTCTGCTCTCTGTGTTCTTCAATAAAGTCAAGGCTGAGAGCCAGTTGGTCATCATTCTGCTCGGTGTCATAAGACATGACTCTGTATAAGGTTTAATGGATTTCAGCTGGGACAACCGTTTCAGTGCCAAAGGCCATCGAGAACGGTGTCTCGTTGATGGCCATTAGGTATGACGTCTTGTATGACCAAAGTACATTTGGTAGGATGTGTGCCCATTTGCCCTTTGTTTCGTCTAACTGTGTCTTCAAAGTTTGTTTGATTATTTTTTTGATAGCTTCGACTTGGCCATTAGATTGTGGATGTGCTCGAGAGGCAAAACATTGGTTGATGTAGTGACTTTCACAGAATGCTTTGAAGCTTTGGTTGTCAAACTGCTTTCCATTGTCTGTGACAATGGTGTGTGGAAGGCTGGAACGACCTATGATGTTCTGGAAGACAAAATTCTCCATTTGAGCCACTGTGATAGTGGCCAAAGCTTTGCCCTCGACCCTCTTAGTGAAGTAATTCACGGTGAAAATGGCCTACACGGTCTGGCCCTTTCCTGTTGGCATTTTTCCAATCAAGTCTAGCCCCCACTGGGAGAATGGCCATGGGCTGAGCATTGGTGTGAGGTTCTTTGGTGGGAGATGCAGGAAAGGGGCAAAACGTTGGCACTTGTCACATCGCCTAGTAAAGTCCGATGCGTCTGTATGCATGTTTGGCCAATAAAAAGCTTGGCGAAAGGCCTTGTGTGCCAAAAAACGAGGTTCAGAGTGGTTGCCAGAAATTACTACATGAATTGCCAAGATTAATCTTCCAGCCTCTAGTGTGAGGCACTTTAAGAGAGGGAGAATGAACCCTCGCTTGTAAAGTTGACCATTGATGATAGTGTATTGGGAGGCTTGTCGTCTTATCTTCTTCGCGATGGTTTTGTCAACTGGTAGGGTTCCGTCGGTGAGGAAACTGAGAAAAGGGGTCATCCAGGTTGAGTTGGTATTTATCACATTGATGGAAAAGCACTTAGTGCTTGGTTGTTGGAGGATTTCGACTTGTCTATTCATCAAGTGAGGAGGCTAGGCTTGCAAGATCGTCTGCATGGTTGTTTTCTGATCTCGGTATCCTTTAGTTAGTGTAAGCCTTGAAATTATCCAAGAGGGAC
Organism: Oemleria cerasiformis; assembly: GCA_037349345.1. Lineage (NCBI taxonomy): Eukaryota > Viridiplantae > Streptophyta > Magnoliopsida > Rosales > Rosaceae > Oemleria > Oemleria cerasiformis. The sequence goes on along the minus strand of JAZGTL010000009.1, from coordinate 909,408 downwards.
ATGGCTAGTCCCCTGTATGATGCCATGGAAGAGTCTTTTGCCTCTAACTCATAGTTGATTTGGTTGACGATGAGTTGGGAGTCTCTATAAATTTGTATTTGTTTGCGATCCATGTGTTTGGCCAAACGGAGACCTGCAAGCAATGCCTCATACTCCGCCTCGTTGTTGGATGCCTTGAACATGAAGCGAACGACGTACTCCAGGTGGGATTTTTTCGGAGTGGTGAAGACAAGTCATGCACCAGACCCATTGTGGCAAGCAGAGCCATCCATATGCAAGACCCATATGGGTTGTTGTATGTCCAAGGTTGGTGTGTTGGAATCTAGGATGAGCTTTGGGGCTACTTTCTGCTCTTACTGCCCAAGTGGTTGGTATGTGAACTCAGAGATAAAGTTGGTGATGACTTACCCCTTCTCAGCTGGCCTTGGAGCAAAATGGATGTCAAATTCACTAAGTTCAATTGCCCATTTGAGGAGGCGATCCGATGTCTCCGATTTTTGAAGCACTTGGTGGAGTGGCTTGTTTGTGAGAACTGTGATGGAATGAGCTTGGAAGTAGGGTCTGAATTTTCTGGATGAAATGATCAAGGCAGGTGAGAGTTTTTCGAGGTTCGAATATCTTGTTTCAGTGTCTTGTAATGCCTTGCGCACATAGTAGACCAAGTGCTCTACTCCGTCATTCTTCTTAATGAGCACTGAGCTGACAGCTGAGATGGATACTGACAAGTACATGATCAGTGGTTCTCCAGTCTCTGGTCTTGCTAGGAGGGGTGCTTTGCTCATCTATTCCTTAAGTTCTGTGCATGCCTTTGTGCACTCTTCCGTCCAGGTAATGTGTTTGGACTTGCTTTTTAAATTTTTGAATAAGGGAACACACTTGTCTGTGGCCTTGGAAATGAAGCGGGTAAGAGTTGCCACTCTTCCAGTGAGGCTTTGGATATCATTCTATGTGCGTGGGGGTTCTATGTCTTTGAGCGCCTTGATCTTCTCAAGATTGGACTCTATACCCCTTTGGCTGATCATGAAGCCTAAGAATTTTCCCGAGCCCACTCCGAAGACACACTTGGCTGGGTTCAAGCGCATCTTGTATTTCTTCAAGACTTTGAACATCCGTGCGAGGTTTTGCATGTGCTGGTCAGCGATCTTGATCTTGACTAGCATGTCATTAATGTATACTTCCATGGTCTTGCCTATCTGGTATGCAAACATGAAGTTCACTAGGCGTTGGTAGGTGGCACCCGCGTTTTTTAAGCCAAAGGACATTACGTCGTAGAAATAGAGACACTGGTCCGTCCTAAAGGTTGGGTGGATTTGGTCAGCTGGGTGCATGAAGATCTAGTTATATCCTGAGTATGCATCCAAAAAACTTAGGAGTTCTTGTCCCGCTGTGGCGTCGACCAGTTGGTCTATTTTTGGGAGGGGAAGATATCCATGGGACATGCCTTGTTCAAATCTGTGAAGTCAATGCACATTCGCCAAGCGCCCGAGGGTTTTTTCACTAGGACCACATTAGCCACCCAAACTGTGTAGACCACCTTTCGCACAAAATGTATGGTGCTAAATTTGACTATCTCTGCCTTTATAGCTTCTGTCCTCTCGGCATTATATATACGGCGCTTTTGTTCCACCGGTTTGAAAGATGGGTTGATGCTATGGAGATGGAAGATGACATATGTTGATATGCGGGGCATGTCGGTGTATGTCCAAGCGAAGACCTCAGAGTTTTCTTAGAGAAAAGTGATTAATTCTGAACGCATGGTAGGGCAGAGTGTGGTGTTGATCTTCACCTTTCGGTCAGCATGGGTGTGGGAGAGGATGACCTCTTCAACTTCGTTAGTGGGTCGAGGGTGTGGCATGGCTGAGTGGTCCCTTGGGCCCTCAATTGGTCCTTCCTTGATGTGTTGAACGACCTGAGGGTCAACCGGGTCTGCCTCAAATGATGATTATGAGACCGTCATTGTTTCTTTGGGCTGAGTAGTGGTATTCCTATCAAGAGTTGTGGAATTGCATGTTCTTGCTGTCATCTGGTCTCCACGGACCTGGCCTATGCCATGGGGGTGGGGAACTTGATCAGAAGTAGGTGAGTGGATACTACCTGTAACGACCCGGACCAGAAATTAAATTATTTTGAGAATTGGACAATTTACCCTCAGTTTTGGATGGGTTCGGGAGTCACTTTTTGACTGGCAGTACTTTTGGGAATTTTTCTTGGGTTGTTGCGTTGGTCTCGAACTCACGAGTTCGTAGACAGGCGGCACGCGGAAAACGGAGACCCGATGAGTTCGTTACGGGTCTAGAAGCTTCAGGGGCAATTTGGTAATTTTGGAAAAGTTGGAATTATATAGATGATATTTTTCTCTCTCCTCGAGAGATTGGCCCGTGCAATCTCACTCCACCCGAAGACCTCCCCGTGTGAACATCGAAGACCCATTTTCATCGGATGGGTTTCGATCCGATTCGAACAAAACCAAGGTTGGGAGGATCTTCCCCGCGACCCCACGAGTCTTTTGGTGTAAGCATCGGAGTGGGAGCACCTCCGTGGGCGACGGACGGAGGAGGGAGGTGAATCGAACCTTCTCGGTCGTTTTCCAGCCAAACCAGGTACGATCTCGGAACTTTGACCTCATATTTGGATTCCTGGTGAAAAGTAGATGAATTTACATGTGTAGATCGTGAAAAACGGTTAAGAAATGAAGAAATTAGAAAACCTTGATGTTCGGCCGGAAATGGGGGATTCCGGCGAACCAGACGGCGGCGGAGGTGGCGGTCCGGTCATCTTCTCTGGCCAGCCTCCGGCGACGGCGAGGGCCGTCCGGTCGTCTTCTCCGGCGCGTCACCGGTAACCGGTCGAGTCGAGTGAACCGGTCGAGTTGGACCGGGTCAGGTCGAGCCGGGCCGGGTTGGACCGGTCCAGGCGCGTGAATACTGTAGCAGGCGCGTGACCGGCGTGTGTTCTGACCTTCCGGTGGCGCGTGGCGGCGCGTGGGACTGTTCCCGAAGTCACGGCGGCGCGTGACCAAGGTTTTGGGACGTTCCGGATCAGATTTTGTTGGTTTCGAGGCCATAGGAGTTCATTTAGAGCTCGGTTGGGCAATCCCAACGGTAAGGATTGACCGTGGAGAGGGTTTTGAGTTTGAAAAGTCAAGGTAGTTGGGTCATTATGGTGTAGGTGTTCTGAGGCTAGACCGTACATGAATTTTGGGTTGGATGGTGATGGTAAGCGGACTTTGATTTATAAATTGTAATGTATGTATAAATATCTTCGATTTAATTACTGTTGTGTCCATGTGTCCACGTGCCAGTGTATTGTTTGTCCTTGCTAGGCTCATTTGCTTTGTGGGCTTGGGTCCATTTAGTATTTGGGCCTGTTTGTTGGACTTGGACCTGGTTTGTGGTTTCTGGGCTTATTCTGTGTGGCCCACTGAGTCTGGTCTAATATAGTGTCAACAGTAAGGAAATACAGGAGACAGTTATGCAGTCTTCTGTTGCCCAACAATTTCTTATCACTAGTAGAGTGGTAGTCATGAAATCAGAATTAGTGAGTTCCTTGCATAGTTTACATATTTATACCAATTTCAATCCTAACCTTAAAATATTGAGTTCCTTGTAGGGTATTATATGTTGATTTGATATGTTGGAAGAAAAGATTGTGTTACTATTATATTTTGAATCGTTCTTTCACAATTCAATAAAAGTTTGGCTAAAAATCGAACCAAATCGAAACCATACCGAACACAATTGGTATGGTATGATCCAGTTTCATTTTCAAATTGTGGAATACCGAACCGTATCGAACCGGTTAAAATCAAATGGTATGGTTCCACTATGGACTCAATACCGAACCGTGCTCAGGTCTAGTAAAAGTTTTTAAATAAATTTTTGGGCTGTCAAGGAGCCTACAATTATTTACACATAAAATAATTTGGAATTTAGGATGAGTTGACATTTTTATTTTTGTTTTCTATTAATAGCTTTTAAACAAAATTTTCACTTTTTAAAATCCATGTAGAGAATCTTATTCATTTAAGATTGTTGTCTTGGCATATTCCCCAAAATTTAGGACTCAATTTGGTACTTAAATTTGGTAAGCGTAGCATTACTGATAAAAAAAATAGCTCTCCATACCCAACCATTATACCCATTTTTTTTCAGAAGCCCATACCCGTATGTTCTAGGTCAAACATTCTCAAAACTCAACAAACACTTGCTCTCAAAAACCCTAATTATCACAATTTGATCATCTACTATCTTATATTGCCACCAAGAGAAAAAAAAATTGTTTTCACAAAAGTTAGATAGAAGATGTTTGCGAAGCTAAATGAGGTTATTGTAAATATTTTCATTCGAATTTTATTTGTTTATGATGACAAAGATCACTACAGTTCATGAGTAATTTAATTTCATCATGGAAAGTTCTTGAAATCAGCATTCTAGAGAATTTTACGGTTTCTGATTTCATTATGCGTGGAGGAAGTTATGCATGAATCAATGCTAGTGGGTCAATTTAGGAATTCTGTTCAATTCGTAGTTAATGTGACTTGATGACTACAAAACGTTTAAGCTAAGGCTTTGGAAGATTTTGGGGCATGAACTGGAGCTTAAATTCTCTATAACTCATTAGTAAAAGCCATTGAAGTCAGGAGTTAAGTTTGGAAAAGGAAAAGTTGGCTTGGGATGAATCAAAGTCCCATTTTGGAGCTGTTTTGTATTTGGACCACTCAGTCATTGTGAAAGAAATTCGTGAAACACCATTTGCAACCACCTTCATCAACCATTTTCACTCAAGGAACTAAGGATGGGCAAATGATCAAATAGTTATTAACTGCGATTTTTTTTGCCATAAACATTTAAAATTATAATCGCGGTTATTTATAACTATTGGTTATTTAGCTAAATGATTATTAACCATTACCATAATCATTAATATATGGTTAACCATTACCATAATCATTAATATATGGTTAATCGCGGTTCAGTTAACCGCGGTGCCTCGCGAAAATATTCTTAATTTATAATTTTTTTATTTCTATTTTTTAAAAGACTAAAATAACTTAAATTAATATTGAACAAAAAAAAAATAGGTAAAATTGCAAGGATAATCAACAATCTCGGATATCAATAAATTTTATATCACCGCGTAGAACTCGATGAGTAGAACAACTTTAATCTTGGATCAATGACCAAAAGTGGCCAAAGGTGATCGGAAAATGTGAAAAACACTTCGAAACTAAGAAATGTTTCAAGTTAGATCCACAAAAATAGACTAAGATATGAGAAATCTAAGGACATAGGTCTATAAGATTCGAAGAGAAGAACAAATCCTTACCAAGAGCGTTACCTGCGGTGGCCAGAAATGGCCAGAAAATTCGAGGCGACCAGCCGGCGTCACGGCGACCCGCAAGTCTGTTGATGAGTTTTTTTTTTATTTTTTTTTATTTTGTCAAAATTTTTAAAAAAAAATTTAAATGACTTTAATTAAACAACACCATACAAAAGGTTAAATAAATATGACCCAAAATTTTTTATATGATTATGTAATAAATGGTTAAATAGTTATGCAATAAATGGTTAAATGGTTATGTAATAAATGGTCAAATGGTTTATCCATTGGTTAAATGGTTAATAACCATAACCATAACCATACTATTTAATTGTTAACTTAAATGATAATAACCATAACCATACTATTTAGATAAATGGTTAAACCATAACCACCCAATTTAATATAAATGGTTATAGAAACCGCGGTTAATCATAACCGCGATTTTTTTGCCCATCCCTACAAGAAACCACCCAGCCGTGTTCTGCTTGAAGGAGTTCAACATTAGAATTGCATCTAGGGATTCTTCTCCCTTATGAATTTGCTTTCACATGCTTTGTATTATTTTTATACTTTCTTTGATCATGATGTGTAACTAATTAATTTCATAGCTAGGGATTTCGATGTAGCCTTGCAAAACTATTTTATGTTATTAAGTTAAACTGCTCAATTTTTCTGATCTGATTTCTTGTTTCATTCATCATACTTAATTGTTGATTGATATGCTTATTTTGTTGCTTGATCACCATTAGAAATGCATGTTAGTTTTCTGGCTCAAGTTTAGAGTAAACATCATGCCTTTACTTGAATGACTTGTGAATGAATGAATTGATTATTATGCACACATCATGCCGTATAATCTTTTTGGTTCTTTGATGTTTTCTTGTGCTTAATGGCTTAATTTATAATCTGAGTTGAACATCACGACTATGTTGTATATTAGGAATACTTAATATAACCACACACGATATGGATGATCATGAATAGGTAAAACGAACCCTAGAATCAGATTAGTGACTTGGACTCATTCTTGACTTCAAATATATAGAATTGGATTGTAATGGTGAAACTTAAATGCCTAATGGTGAAACTCATTCTTGACTTCTCTCATGGTGAAACTTTCATTTCAAATCAAAACAAAAATCAATTTGCTTCTCTTCATAGTCTAGTTAGGATTCGCTTAAGCTTCTTATTTGCGTAGTTCTAATCAGTCTCTGTGAGTAGGACATATTTACTTTTGCACCACTATACCATCGACTCTTGTACACTTGCAAGACACATATCAATAGTTTCCGTTAAAGTTTGCTTAGATTTTGGTCGGATTTGTTCTTCTTTGCAACCAAAGAAATAGAGTTCCATAAATCATGATTGTATTACGTCCCTTACTCCAAAGATGAAAATATTATATTAGAATAACTCAACTAATTAATCTTCAGTCTTGACAATTCAAATTCAAAAACGAGGCAACTATTATACTACTAATTAAGATAAAAAATAGAAAAACAAGAAGCACCAACCACTTATTATTGCAAAGAGATCTTTCTCTAAATTAGGGATCACTTGAACTGACCAAACGGATCAAAGCCCCCAGTGAGATTCTGGCCTTGGGCCCCAGAAGATGATGAAGACCCCGCTCCGCCACCACCGGAGGAGGACACATCCCTAAATAGTGTAGCCATAGAGGGGTCAATCATACCCTGACCATGCTGGGCTCCAAAAGGAAACCCCGGCCCATAAGGTGACGGAACAGAAGGCAACATAAGATGGGGCCCAAAGGGCCCAAATTCCATTCCGCGCTCCCTCTTGATGAGCTCTCCCCTGAGGGCAGCGCGATCAGAGTTCTCAGACTCCCGGTACTTCTGTAGAAAAAGAGAGAGGGGCTCAACATAGTTGTCGAAGCCCAGCTTTCCCATGGCCCAAAGGACATCCTCGGCGGTGACAGTCTTGCGCTGCTCGCGCTGGCAGCGCTCGTTGGCCTCCCCGGTGACGAAGGCGATGTACTCCGACACACATTCCTGGATGGTCTCCTTGGCATCGTCCGAGATTTTTGCATGGGGTGGAAGAATACGACGCATTATGCGTATGACGTTGGCGATGGGCATGTATTGATCTTGTTCCCGAACCAAGCATTGTGGGGCCTTCTGGGAAGCAGTAGCAGTAGTATTTCCAACACTCGTTGTGGTGTCGCTGCCGGTGGCTTTTGCTGGCAAAATAACAATTAATGTAAGTCAAGCAATGAACCACTGAACAGATATATATATATATATATGCTCATAAATCACTACCCTTAAAATAAGAAACAAAAATTGGACTTTGAAAATAACAAATTGTAACAATAACTCAAGTGAAGATGAATGTATATACAAATGAATTTGCATTCTATATACATGGTAATTGAACAAGACTCAACTATCTAAATTACGGTTTTAAGTCTGATTTAGTGGGCCGAATTGGATAACTAATCAAATTTAATATACCTTATATGTAAAAATGAATATATTCTCATTAATTATGACATGATTAGAGGTTACATTATTGGTCAAGCTTCTTTTAAGTCCATAAACATTGGATTTTGTATATTTTCGTGGACGACTAGTAATCATTGATTTACTCTTAAACAATCGGATACCAATTATATTTAAGGCCACATTTCTGGAAAAATAAAATAAAAATTTAATGCCACATTTAGCATGTCAATTTGAATTGGATAATTAATCAAATTCAATGTATCTTAAATGTTTTTAATAATGTCTACTCCTCATTAATTAATTCCATTCCTAGAATAAATACATCCATATACTCTTTATATTCAAAATACATTGAATTTAATAAATTATCTAATACAATCTGATTATCCAATATACAACATAGGTTACATTCTAAGAGAAAATGATGAGAATGATACATCAATGAGAAATTTAATTTTAATTTTAACACATCTTTGGTCGTAATAGTAATTTCAATTAAGGAAAACTAATTGAAATAATAGTAATGATTAACACCCAGAATCAAAGACACACCATTTTGACGCACACGAAGACGCACGTTTTTAGTTATTAGATTAAAGAGTTCTCAATGGCTAAGATTCGAGGTTGGATAATTAATTTATATAGAAAAAAGAAATGGACGTCATTCCTAGATCTGGTCCCAATAAACTTCTACTAGGGCTTGTAGTTTGGTGTGGGAACGATTAACCGTTGGATTGAAGCATTACAATTAGGACATGGTTGAAATTATTAAAGCATTTGAGATAATTAATTAAATATTTATTTTATTTTTGTATTGGTAAGATAAAATGCACAACTTACAAAACACACACTCTGGAAAAAAAAAAAAAGAAAAAACAAAACATACACAGTACTCTCTCTCTCTCTCTCTCTCTCTCTCCCTCCTCTTTTAATACCAAAATTAAGCACCTCTTATTTCTCTCTCTCTCTGGAATCTGGATTAACCAGAAGGCTTGTGGCAACTGAGTTGCCATTCTCTATGCATACTCGTTTTTCTTTTCATTAACATTGTGTAGAACAAATGTTTGATTTTGAATATTTAGTATTAAGACTGAAAAAATATAATTAGAAAAGATCGACGACCAATAAAAAAAATCTCTAGATCTTACTTTATAGTTCCGAGGGTGGGAGACCTCCATTGCTATGGACCTTCTCAATTCTCACATGAATCTTCATTCTTTTTATTCTTGGGAAACCGATATTTCTGCTTTAATTTTAATTTTTTTATATATGACCCTTGTTCCGAAGTTTATCTTTGCATTGCTTTCTACAGAAAAAGAAAAAAATATTCCATCCCTACTACATAAGAGAAAAGAAAAATAATCGTCGTTCTTGTTATATATATATATAATCTGCAGACACACATGAACGTAATTGAATGTTTGTTTTTCTGTCAGAAAGAGTGTATATTGTTTGTGAAGAAAAATAGAGAGAGTTTTATAGTCTTGATAAAATTCACATCAGTATCTATGTCATTAATGATGAAAGGGTTCTTATATAACTTTTAATTAGAACCATTAATTGGATGCTAACAAATCTAAAAACTCAAAACCATTGTAAAATTACGTGTAAAAATAGTTGTCTCCTGATCTTAACATATATATATATATATATATATTATCAAGGAGAGGCTACAGAAAACAACCAATATATTTGAGCAGCCGTTATGCTCAAACCAGCTAGCTAAGACAAAGGGGAGGTAAAAAAGATGTTGATGACTTGAAAAACAGAAAAATAAAAGATAATTATTTGATTCATACAGGCAAGAAAAACATATTTATCACTTCCACCGGAAATCAGGAATAAACCCGAAGACGCGAAAACCCTAAAGGGATGATATATATATATATATATATATATGAAATTAACACATACGGAGCTGAGACAGACATATATAAAGCTACATGAAAAAAAACCAAACCAAAAATTGCAGGATCCGAAGCAGGAGGTTTGAGATGAGATCAGCCTTGGAACAAAATATTTTCTCGGGAAAAAAAGATAGCGATGGAGAAATTTTTGACAACAAAATTTTGAAAACAAAACGACATGCATGCAATAGAAATCTATGAACAAATAAAAAAATAATCAGAAACCCCAGTAGAGCTAATTAATATATACTTTTTATACATTGATCGATCATATGATCGATATATAGAATGATGAAGAAATTGAAATGGTTTATTAGAAAATGAATATATAAATAATAATTAGAAAGATTTTACCAGCAGTCGGAGGGTTTGAGTTTGAATTTGCATGTCTGCTGCGAGATTGCCCGCTCATCATACGTTCCATGAGGAGGACTCTTCACTGTTACAGCTTTCTCTCTCTCTTTCTCTCAATTTTATTTTTTTATTTGTCTGTCTGTGTTGAATGGGCAGTGGTGGTGGTCAACTGAATTTATAGCTAGACCAGCATTCCTAGGGTAAAGTCGGAATTTCTCCAGTACAGCGCATTGTACTGCGTACAACTCATTTGCAGCCATTGGATCAGAATCTTTTTGATCTGATGGTTGTCTTTTTAGTAAAAGAGAGTGAAGAGAAAAGAAATGAAGCGGTTGGTTAAAAAAGGTGTCCCGCCTCTCTATTCCTTCTGCTTTCCATTGGTTTCTTTCTCTTTCTTTCTTACGTACGTTGACAGAGTGGTTGGTGGTTGGTTAGAAAAAAGAGATTTTGATGAGATTGGATGGCGACAATGGTGTCGCTAAATGAAGGTGGGCGGCCGGAGATTGGAGAGGTGCAGCGGGGGCGCCATTGAGTAGCCGGTGTCCGGAGTCCATTGAGTTTATAAACACTCACTCCACTTTTGTCTAGCTCTTGGTCTTCGTGGGTTTTGGCCCATATGCTTTTTTGTTTAATGAATTCTTCATGATGAAAGGTGAGAGAGCAAACAATTGATTTTGATGTCATGCTGGAGAGAGAGGGAGATGAACTGTTGATTCATCTTCATCACAGCTACAAAGAGGTACAGATCGATTGACACAAAAAATATATTGAAAACTTCTAATAAAAATCATAAAATACTATGTATAATTAAATACCTACAAAATAATAATAGTAAGATCTATAAATTCTGTTATTTAGAAAGATATTAATTAATGAAAATGATCTAGAGAAGTTGAATTTCATTTTATCCATTTAATTCCATTTTATCTTATCTGATTTTTTTTTTTAATTTACAATCTAAAATGATATATTTTATTCTCTTATATTAGATTTTCATACTACAATTTTGTGACATGTGTCTTATCTGCATTTAAATATTAATAAATAAATTCATTCTTCATCTTCTTATCACAACACTCTTTCTTCAAATTAAAATTCTCCAGACATAGTATCTTGAGTACCTATGATGGTGACCACATCCACTGGCAACACTTTTATATTTCTCTAACTAAATTCAGCCATCAACTGTTTGTTGAAAAAAATAAATCAAGATGACGAGGAAGATGATAAAAATAGACGTCAAATAAACATACTAGCTCATCGTTCGCGCTATGGCAGAATAGCAAAGTCCATCTTCCAATCCACCTAACTAACCAGGTTCACAACCTGGTTGCGAAGTCGTTAATCGATGTAGGCATATGCATGCCCTTTTGCTCATGATATGATGGATTACTTTGTGCCACGACTGGTGTATTTGCGATCACGATTTTCGTAGACGCTACAAAATGAAGCATCACCTCTTTGACTGTATATTGCAAGATGTTGTCTCTCATGACAATTACTTCCTACAAAAATCATATGGCCTCAGCGTACTCGGGTTGACACCTCATCAAAAGATTACATATGTGCACTTAGACTGCTATTATACAGTTCATCAACATATCAATGTGATGATTTATGCAAGTTGGGGGTCCAAACAGCAATTGAATCCATGATATGTTTTTGCAAAGCAATTGAAGATCTTTACACCAACGAGCACCCCTATGATCTCCAACATACATGGACTTGCAATGGCTTACGGTGAAAGCTGAGCAACGAGGTTTTCTAGGTATGCTTGGTAGTATTTACTGTATGCACTGGCAATGGAAAAATTGCCCAATAGGCTGCGCAAAAGCTTATTGTGGCTACAAAAAGACTTTTACTATAATCTTAGAGGTTGTTGCTTCATATGACACATGGATCTGATATGTCTACTTTGAAACTCCAGGATCGCATAACGATATCAATGTTGTATAGGCATCACCAGTGTTTGATGAACTCGCAATAGGAGGAGCACACAGGTTGTGTATAATGTCAACGACCACAAATACAATATGGGCTACTATTTGGCGGACGATATCTATCCAAAATGGGGTATATTTGCCAAATCATTTCCAAGACCTATAAATGAGAAGAATAAATTATTTGCTACGTATAAGGAGTCATATCATCAAGACGTTGAAAAATCTTTCGGTATACTAGCTACAAGCTTGATTTGGCATCATTCAGGGGCACCGCTCGTATGTGGAGTAAATCTACCCTATGAAGCATCATGATGGCTTGCGTAATCATGCATAACATGATTGTAAGGGATGAATGGGCACTACAAGAAAAGCAGGCTTGCCCGGCGAAACTGATTCGTCGAGCAACTTTTTGGATTCGTCCGGCCAAATTAAAAACGCAGAACATCCATCGGGCAACGTTCGCCGGGCAAAGGCCGTCTGGCTTGAAGTTAGTCGATGAAAACAGTGAATTCGTCGAGCAATTTAAAGCTTTCCTGGCGGAACATTCGTCGTCTATAATTTGTCGAGCAATCCAAAAGTCAACTACTTTTGCCCGACGAACTCCTTTCGTCGGGCAAAGATAAAGAAATTCGGCAGGTGTGCATCAAATTCTCTTACTTTGCTTAACGAAATGATTGTTCGTCAGGTAAAATCATAATATTTAAAAAAAAAAAAATTTATTTAATTAAATAAATAAAAATATTTTTAAAAACTACAATTAAAAGAATAAAAAGAATCAAATTAAAATAAAAAATATATATTTATAAAAATGAATGTTATGTTTTTACATAATTAAAACTAAAACAATGTTTTACATATTACATTATAACTACTCGGCGACGGATCGGGGTGGTCGGGATCCTGGGGAGGCTGTTGGGACAAAGGTTGAGGTTATGATGGAAGATCATCCAGTCCACGGGCACCCAAGCGGTCAAGCACCTTGGCTAGGGCGGCCTTGATATCCACATTTTGGGACTGGATCTCCGCATATTGAGCCTTGATCTCAGCATTTTTGGCTTGGAGGAACTCGTAGTTTCTCTTTATCTCCGACATCTCCTCAGGATTGGCTGCCCAAGATAAACTCGACGAGTGACTGGAGACATCCCGCACTATCCCGTCGCTAGCCCCTCGAATGATCTTCCCTAGACGCCTCCCAAGTCGTTGCTCGAGGATGGGGATCGACATCTCGGGATTCGGGAGCTGTTGCTTCAACGACACTTCTGGATGCTGTTGTGTGAGCTCAGCCTGTCTCTACTGGACGTCTTGCTCCATCGCCTCCTACAAATTGAAATATATATTAATTAGAAATATAATTATCAAATTAAAAATTAATGTTTAGTTTGCAAAAAATAAACTTCCGTGAATTTTGTCAGCCTCTTGGTCGCCACGTCTAGCGTACACTTTCCCCCAGGCATCCACCTCCAGGAACATCGACCCGGTGATGCGCCGATCCTCCTACCGGGCCGATAAGGATCGCGACCCCCCGTGGTGGTTGAATTTCTTCGCCCCCTGGTTTGATGTGTTGGTAACCGATTTTCGTTGTTCATTAGTAAAAACAAAAATTATTCAAATGGAAAATGACATAAAAAAAAATTAAATAATTTAACTAGGTAGATAGTACGTACCACATAGGTGGGGGAGACGAAATGGTCGCACAACCACCCTGGCAATTTCGGCTCGTCCAACTCCTCTGGAGGATTTTCTCGAGCTTCCTCCGGGGAAGGCCAGCTCTTGTAGTACTTGTGGAGCTCTTACTTCCAATCAGCGTACCGTAACTGCTAGTGGTGTCTCAAGTATCTATTGAGGTCGACGTTGTCCAAGTTGAACTCAAAATTGATCTGCAATAAATTATTAAATTTAGTAAAATAATTAAAAAAAATGAAATTATTGTAAAAAAAGGGAGAAACGCATACCGATAACTTTCCCCAACAGCGCGTGATCTCCTCCGGGGGTTGGGTTATGAAAGTCTCCCCCATCATCAGGGCCTTGGTGCAAAGAATCGCGCCAATGTCATGCACAAGTAGGCTGTGGATTTTGACCGGCGCGGACCAGAGGCGCGACACGTACACCACCAGGATCTTTGCTTTCGTTGTCCTGCAAATCCGCTAGGATGTCAAACCCCGATTTATCCCGCGCACGTTCACCGACTTCCCTGCAAATTCGATGAACATTCGTACATAATATGAGTAACAAATAAAAACGGTTGTTTAAATAAACAAAATAATCAACTTACCCTTAGGGAGTGCTTCGACATTAGTCGCCGTTTCGTCTGCTCCGGCGTCATCTTGTGGGGGCTGGGGGTCGGTACGGGATTCCACCTATTTCTTGTTGTGTTGTTGACGAGCCGAGCGGGCACCGGGTCGCTGATGATCCGACATCGGCAGGTGAACCGACGTCGCTGTTGTGGCAACCGAATATGGGGCTCCCTCCTCCGACGCATGATCATCAACGGGATCAGGGTAGGGGCGGATCTTAGAAGTGATTAAGGTGCGATGTGACATCTACAATAAGAAATATAAATGAATTAATATAAAAATAAACAACATATTTTTAATTAAATTAAAAAAAAACCAAACATTTATAATATTAAATATTGAATTCAAAAAATAAAAACAAAACCACATTTAAAATTAACCAACATTTTTTAATTCCAATAAAAATAAATAAATAAACCAATTTTTTATTATTAAAAATTAGTAAATTGGTATCTAAAAACTAAAACCACCAAATTCTAATTTTTAAAAATAAAACCAACAAAAACGAAAATTAAACCTAAAATACTAATTAATCCAAAAGCACTAAACTCAAAATTCACAACATTATACCTAAATTTCTAAATCCAAATTTCGGGAATAAAATCAAACTTACAAATTAATCCAAATATACAATAATAATATCCAAATCATAAAATTCACATATTAAAAATTTATAAAACTTACATATTCAAAATTCACATATCCTACACCGTATCAAAAATTCATATAAATTTTTTTAAATTAAAATATCCAAAATTCATAAAATTCATATAAAATTCATATCCAAAATCATAACAAAAATCATATGCAAAATTCATAACATTATACCAATTTCAACATTATACCAACCATCAAAATTTCAACAAATCTTCAACTATTATATTCCAATCCAAACAAATCTTCAAAATCTCAACAGTATACCAAACAAATATTTATATTCCAATCCAATCCAAAATCACAATATATTCAACTAATCCCCCTAAATTCTCAATCTTCAAATTTGACAATAATGCACAATCTGCAATAATCAAATCCAAATTCAAATTCCATTTTCAATACAATTTCATAACATCCAAACCAAATTTAAATTGAAATTTTAAATCCAAACAAAAATTTAACTAATTAATCAAAATTAACAATATCCAAATATGATTAACAATAGTGAGAGAGAGAGACAATGAGTTCGACCTTGAAGAAACTCGGTGAGAAATAGGTCCGGCGAGGCGGGCGGCGGCGACAACTAACCTCGGTGTGAGAGAGGCGGCGTGATGGATTGCTGGGGCGGCGGAGTGAGGGCTGGAGTCTGAGTGAGAGAGAGTGAGATAGGGCTGGAGTTTAGGCGACCAAAACGGTTGGAGTGAATATGGGGTCTGAGTTGTAGAGAGCCGGGTTCCGGAGAAAATAAGGAAAATGAAGAATAAGGAAGAAGAAGAAGAGTCGGGCTGATTTATCAGTCTGATTGACCTTTCCCGATGCACACGTCCGTCGGCCAACCTTTTTAATGATTCGTCGGGTAATAACAACGGTGGATATGTGTCGGGTAACTTTTTACAGCTTCGTCGAGTAATAATCGGTGGATATATCGTCGGGTAACAAGCGGTGGATACGCGGTAAGTTTGAGATTTCGCAAAAATTATGGTGGGATGTTCATCGGGTAACCGTTTCAAATCTTCATCGAGTAACAACAAGCGCTGGATATTCGTCGGGTAACATTTTACACATTCGTCGGGCAAAAACACGCGATAAGATTGAGATTTCGCGAAAATTTTGGCAGAATGTTTGAAATTTTTGGGAAACAAAGTGCGTGTTTTATTTATGTAGCCCGACGAACTTTTCTACTGTTGCCCGACGAATAACTACAGATTTCCCGGCGAATAGGTCCTTCGTCGGGCTAGAGTCTTTCACTCGTTGGAAAATCAGGTTCGAGGATAGAATTTTCAACATCGGGACCGTTCAATTTTTGGTTTTACATGCCTAAAGCCCCATCAATCGTTATCGTCATGTTTTTATGAGCTTATGTGCCTTGATCGTTAAGTTTATGAATTTCAATGGGTTTTTCGTAGTTTTGGTTCAATTGATATTCAAACGATTGAATTTCAAAAAATTGATCGTTCAATAGTTACTTTTAAGTCTGTAGACCTCACCCATCAAATATCTTTATGTTCAAGCCACCCGATCGTTAAGAAACGTTGTGTAACCGTTGAATCGTCATGCACCATAACCTAATCCCGGGATTTGCAAATTGGGTAATTTTTCGCGTAGGCGATCTATGTGTACCTACCATAAATGTGGACGGTTAGATCGGTCCATTTCAATTTGTAAATTATTAAAAATCGGAAAATACGCATATTCATCAAGGAGTTTAAACACTTGAAGGAAACTTCAAAACAAACTTTGAAGTTTTGGTTCTATTGATATTCAAACGATTGAATTTTACAGATCTAACCGTTCATTGTTTGATTTTACGTGCCTAGATCTCACCTATCGAAAAGCTTGATGTTTTGAGGATTTCAAGCCGTCTGATCTTGAAGAAACCTTGTGTAACCGTTGAATCGTCGCGCACCGTTACCTAATCCCGGGATTTATAAATTGGGTAATTTTTCGCGTAGGCGATATATGAGTACCTACCATAAAAGTTTACGGTTAGATCGGTCCATTTCATCTCGTAAGTCATTTAAAAAAATTATTTTTTAAATAAATGTAAATTAAATCTGGTATATATTGCTCGACGAACATAAATGAATATTCGTCGGGCAAAATATCCCAGTTCGGCAACCCCCACCGAACAGAGAAACACGTACTGATGATATTTGAAGCCTTTGCTCGACGGATGTCTAAGTTTATTTGTCGGGCAAATGTCTGCTAGTTTTTATAAATTCAAATTAGATTTAGTTAAAATTTTTAATTTTTTATATTTGGTATAAATAATTGTTTGTTGTATACAATATTTTATCAAATAAGATGAAATGTTGGGAAGCCGATTCAAGGATGAGGACATCAAAGTTTGTGGCTTTAGTACATATATAAAAGATTAAGTGAAACTTTTGTAAATGAAATCATAAAACATGCATATAAATCACATTTATTGATTTGAAGTTTGATATTATATATATAAATGAAATTTCTAATTTACAACTTTCATTCGGTGTCGGGTTCGCTTTCCCCCTCCTATTCACGCTTGTCATCCGAGATGTATACAGTACTTGATTCCTCCGAATCACACTCAATTTGTTCTAATTCCCTGAGATCAATAAAAATGTCATTAATCGCAATTGGTGGGATGATTTCATTGGTCCGTACTCTATCCACATTTTGGGTGGATACCGAGGAATCCACCTAGTAAACGATTTGGTCATCGTCTTTTTCTCCATCTTCTTCATGGTATCGATCATCCAAATCCCAAATGTTTCTATGATTCACCATCTCAACTACTCTCCAACCACCACCAGCTTTTCGATCATCCACATAGAATACTTGTTTCGCCGTACTAGCGAGGATGTAGGGATCACTCTCAAACCATCGGGTGTTTGTGTTTACAGAGGTACATAACTGATCTTTAATGACACTGCCTGGGATACTTGGGTTCGTATCAAACCAATGACACTTGAACAAGACGACTTCTTTGCGGTATGCGTATAACACTTTAACCACACCTGACCCGGCCCAACTCGACCTGACTTGGTCCACTCGATCCTACCCGGTCCACTAGACCCGACTCGGTCCACTCGACCCGACTCGGTCCACTTTAACCACATCAAATGTTTTTAGGGGTAAAAAAAAATATCTACCCTTACCAAATTACCAAAATGCCCCTGACAATCTAGACCCGTAACTTTCGCACACGAACTCTGTTTCCCGCGTGCCGTCTGTCTACAAACTCGTGAGTTCGAGACCTACACAATGGTACTCGAAACACAACTAAAAGTATCTTGAAACAAAATTTGACTTTCACGCCCTTAACAACCAAGGGTAAAATCGTCTTTTTACAAAATAATTTACAAAAATTCAATAATTAAATTTCCGGGTCGTTACTTTTTGTATCTAGGTTTTTCTCATGATTTTAAGCTCCTTTGAGGAGGGTTTTCAAAGTAACGTTGTGGACCACAAGATGTTTTCATTGTTCATGTTTTCGGGGGTCCCGTTGGGTTTTTATTTTATAAATGGTTTTCCGGTAAATTCTTCATAATTATATTCATTTAAATAGCGATTTAAAAAGGATTTTATGGTATGCATGCGTGATTGTACTTACGGAGGGGGAAAAGTTATATTTCCTCGGAACTTGTGGTTAAAATTATTATTTGGTTTGGCCGGGTATTAAGATGGCAGGTACAGTTGGATTTGGCTAGGGTTCCATCTATGTAATTGATTGGTACTCTGGTAAGTTTTAGGTATATATATATATGTCTTAATGTATTTTGATTCACCACGAGGTGGGTTGTTCGGATTACCCTTATTTTATTTTTAATATTATTATCGTCACTTTATTAGCGTGTGTACGCTTCGATATGGTTTATTGTCCACTCACAGTTGTTTTGGTTTGGTGCCCTCCAGGCCATAGCGGAGTGAGGCAACGAGACTAGGAGGAGGCATCATCTTTCGTTGCGCTTCCATCACGTAGGACTTCCATTAGCTTATGTAATTAAAGGTTACCTAGTTGCCCTGATCCTCTTTTGGGTATTGTAAATTATTCGAGGGCTTGGTAGTTTGAGTTCGGGTTTGTGGTGGCTTGTGGTTGTAGCTGGACTGTTCGGTTTTGTATTTTTTTTGTATCCTTCGTCTGATAGGTGAAAGACAGTTTGATCGGTTGCAGGGGAGATTCTGCCAAATTTTCAGTAGAATTCTCATAAAGTCTTTCTTGGAATGGTGAGGGTATTTCATGGATTATTGTGTTAGTTCAGGTATTGTCAGACGAGGGCAGGACTTCTCACGGATTTTAAGGTGAAATTCCGGAGGGGTCCTGTCATCTAATGTGGGTGCTAATAGGTTAGTTGGTCAATTCCCTCCCAAGGGCTAAAAACTAAAGCATTGTGCCTTAGCCACTAAGGCACTACGGCTCCTTATTTACGGATAGCTGAAAGTTTAGAGTAAAATAAGCTGGTTTTCTTATGGAGAAAAATCCCATTTTATACCCGTAATAAAATCAACATTTTTTTCTTCTCTTCAATTTTAGCTTGTGATGACACGGTTTTGAAAATAATTATAACTTGTGTAATTTGTTTTAAGGAAATAATCACATATAGGGAAGGTGGTTTCCGTTAACGTTTGCTTAGATTTTTAGTCGGCTTTGTTTCTCCGTGCAACATAAGAAATAAAGTTTCATCAATCATGATTGTATTACGTCCCTTACTTCAAAATGAAAATATTATATTAGAATAATTCAACCAGTCTTCAGGCTTGACAATTGAATTCAAAATGAAGCAACTATTTTACTAATAAGATAAAAATTAGAACAACGGCAACCAACCGGTTACTTATTATTGCAAATTAATTAGGTTCAACACTTGTTTATTGTTTTTGGGAAACAAAGACCTCTCTCTAAATTAGGGCTCACTTGAACTGACTAAACGGATCAAAACCCCCTGCGAGATTCTGGTACCGGGCCCCAGAAGATGAGGAAGAACCCGCTCCGCCACCACCGGAGGAAGACACATCCCTAAATAGTGCAGCCATAGAAGGGTCAATCATACGATGACCATGCTTGCCTCCAAAGGGGAAACCCGGTCCATAATAAGGTGGTGGCGGAGGAGGTAGCATAAGATGGGGCCCAACAGGCCCAAATTCCATTCCGCGCTCCCTCTTGATAAACTCTCCTCTAAGGGCAGAACGATCAGAGTTCTCAGACTCCCTGTACTTGTGCAGAAAAAGAGCGAGGGGCTCGACGTAGTTGTCGAAGCCCAGCTTTCCAATGGCCCAGAGGATGTCCTCCGCGGTGACAGTTTTGCGCTGTTCGCGCTGGCAGCGCTCGTTGGCCTCCCCGGTAACGAAGGCGATGTACTCCGACACACATTCCTGGATAGTCTCCTTGGCATCGTCCGAGATTTTTGCATGCGGTGGAAGAATACGACGCATTATGCGTATGACATTGGCAATGGGCATGTATTGATCTTGCTCCCTAACCAAGCATAGTTGGGCCTTTTGGGAAGCAGCAGCAGTAGTATTTCCGGTGTTGACGTCACCAGTAGCAGTAGGGTTTGATTGGCTGTTGGTGTTTCCACCACTCGGTGTGGTGTCGCTGCCGGTGGCTTTTGCTGGGTTCAAGGCTGAAAATAACAATTAATGTAAGTCAAGGAATTAATCACTGTACAGATATGCTCATAAATGACCACCCTCAAAATAAGAAACAAAATTTGGAAATCAAGAAAGTCATGCATGCAAAACTTATCCCTCAGAATTTTTTTTCCCAATGTTGTACCCAAAAAAAATTGGAACAATAACTTATCCAGTGAAGATGAATGTATAATACGAATGAATTTATATTCTAAACATGGTAATTGAGCCTAACCCAACTATCTAAATTATGCTTTTAGGTCATATTTGTTGGGTCGAATTTGATAGCTCATCAAACTTAATATATATTTAATATAAAAATTAATGCGTTCTCATTGTTAAAGGTCACAATATTATTAGTCAAACTTCTTTAAGTCTATATACATTGGATTCTTTGTAATTACGTGGATGATTAACAGTCGTTGATGAAATTCAATATATTTTTAATGTTTCTTTTTATGTTTATTCTCTTTTAATTCCCTTACAATAAAAACACTATTAATCATACACAGAAATCAATATTTATGGTCTTAAAAAAGCTTGACTAACGATGGGAAGACCATTGACACTAACCTAATCTTTTACCTAGATAAAGTCGAAAAATCAGAGAGGGTCTCGGTACCAAGGTGGTTTCTAATGCACGCGCACACTCGCGCGTCTCCATCCACTTACAGTTACGCCAGTCATGACAAAAGAGAAAAAGGCCCAGGTCTTTTCAAAGGAAGAGGTTCCTCATTCTCGCTCTGGGTATTGTCCGTACCTACACTTCACCTAAGGCCCCACATCCCCACAAAAGAAGAATAAACTGGCACATCACGCGCTTGCATGTCCACGTGCCACCTTGGATGTAAAAACGGTTCATTTTAAGCACAAAAACAAGGTCCCACACAAAAACAGCTCACCTCATTGGGTCCTACCCAACCCCAAAACCACTGTTCAAAACTCGTCTCCTAATTTTCTTCCTGACTTCTACTATGGTTGAGGTAAATTTGCTCAATATATAAGAATTAGGTCCCTTGAATTTAATTCTTATAATTTTAAATTGTACATTAGTGAAGGTAATAAAGATAAGTTTTATGTATTAATTATAGGATCCAATTTGTTTTTATTGGTCATTACATTTTTATTGTTATTTTTATTTATTTTTCTCATCATTAAATAATGTGACCCACCACAACAGTATTCAAACTCATCATAGCAATCTCAGAAATAAGAATGAATCATATTACACTCAAATTTTTTGGCCAAGTGTAAGAGTTTGATTCCTATAAATATGAATCAAACTCAAATTTTCCAACCTACTATTAAAAGCCTTAATCTAGCATCAACCTAAAACACAACCTAGTGCATTTGGCATGTTAATCTCATTTCCTACGAAGCTATACATGTTTGTAAAATTTTGATTCTTGCAGGCAAGAAAAACATATCACTTCCACCGGAAATCTCATACATACAAAACACAAACACACGATTTACCGGAAAATTCTGGCATAAAAAAAACTTGACCCGGAGACAGAAAACCCTAAAGAGATCGGATATATATATATATATAACAGTAACACATAAGGAGCTGAGACAGAGTCACAGAGATAAACCTATTACCCATGTGAAAAAGAAAACCCAAAAAATGCAGGATCCGAAGCAGGAGGTTTGACATCAGGCTTGGAACAAAATATTTTCTGGGGAAAAAAAGAGGGAGATGGAGAAATTTTTGGAACAAAAATTTTGAAAACAAAACGACATGCATGCAAGAGAAATCTATAACCAAATAATAAGAAAATGAAAATAAAAATAAAATCAGACAGCGCACTGATATTTTTATATGAATAAATTAAAGGTGTGTGATCGAGAGAGATTTTACCAGAAACTGCAGGTTTTGGGTTTGAGTTTTCATGTTTGGTGGGAGATTGCCCGCTCGTACGTTCCATGATCGAGGACTGTTCACTGTTGCAGCTTTTTCTTTCTCTTTCTCTTTCTCTTTCTCTCAATTTTATTTTATATAATATTTTTTATTTTTTTATTTCTCTGTGTTGAATGGGCAGTGGAGGTGGTCAACTGAATTTATAGCTACAGCAGGCAGGGTAAAGTCCAAGGGCTTTGTGATTGGATAAAGGGCATGTTTTTACCGGGAGTAACGGGTTATTTACTGACACATGTGCATCACCCACTAGGCACTGCTGCTCCATATTTACCGACACATGTGATGAGGGTAAAATAGGTTGGTTTTTTCTGGACAAAAAAGACCATTTTATCTCGGTAACAAAACCAATCATTTTTATTTTCTCTTCAAGTTTAGCTTGTGAAATAGTTTTCAAATTAATTACTTGTGTAATTTGTTGTAAGGAAATAATACTATAATTTTATGACCATGCATGTAGTCTTAATTTTTTTTTTCATTTTAGATTTTTTGTGAAATAATTTAATAAAAGTTTATGCACTAATTTGATAATTTTAGGTACATTCATCTGTTGACACAAAACACTTTTATAAAATTAATATATTCGATAAATTAATTACGTTTTTGCATAAATAGTAAGATTTTATATTTGTTAATTAGTTACCGAATGTGCCAAAAAATTTCTTTATGCTCACAAAAGTGCCATATATAAAAATATTACACGGCGAAACGTACTTCCATCTACAAAGAATTCCGATTGCAATATATATATTTATCCACATATGGATAAACGTACTTCCCATGAATCTTCTTCTTGAAGTCGGCGGTCAGTGATAATTGATATAACTTTTTGTAATCCGTTGATGCAAACTTATCACGAACTTTCCAATTTTAAAATGAACAATTGTAACTAAGAGTGTGTCAAACACGAAAGAATTTAAGACCTTTTTTCTTTGGAAACTTTTCTCCAACCTCCCTCTAAACACACCAAACACTATAGGAAAACCAAATTTTCCCTACGAAATAATTCGTCGGGCCAATCTCATCAGATCTCACGCGTTGGGCACGATGTTGCTCGACAAAAAAATAAATTCGAATGGCAAACTACAACTTGTCCGACAAACGACATTGGTCGCGAATGTGTCCTCAAGCAAACGCATTAAGTCAATGGGGCTTTGCCCAACGAAATTTAACAGTCGGTCGAGCAAACATGTTCCATATACGACATATGATAAGATACCTTGCCTGGCGAAACGCGGCAGTTCGTCGGGCAAAGCGTCCCAATTACGGCGACTTTCCACCGAATTCTTGTTATGAAATTCGGCGACTGTTCACCGTTAGCCCGACGAAATTCGCGGTTCGTCGGGCAAGCCTTCAATTTTAGGAAAAAATATTAATTTTTTAATAATGTATATAATTAAAAAATATATAGATTTAAATAAATATAATTAAAATAAATAAAACGAATCAAATAAAAGTAAAAAAAATATTTCTACAAATTAATGTTTTACATAATTAAAACTAAATTACAACGTCTTATATATCTAAATATTCGGCGACTGGTCGGGGTGCGGGTCGGGCTGTTGGGCCGGGTCCTGAGCTTGCTGTTGAGCCTGCGGTAGAGGAATAGTCATCCCACTCGCACACATCGCTTCAAGCCCCGCTTGAAGGGTGGACTGGATGTTCGTGTAGTCGGCCTTGATGTTCGCATTCTCGGCCTTGACGTTCGATAACTTGGTCTGGAGGTTCTCGATGTTTTTTTGGAGCTCCGTGAACCTATTGCGATGCTTGTTGGCTCCCCGAGAAGAACTCGAAGTGCCACTCGTGACATCCCGAACTATCGCATCTCTCGCCCCCGGTATTATCTTCCCTAGACGCCTCCCCAGGCGTCTCTTCAGGATCTCCACCGACCTAGTGGGATCCGTTAGCTGCTACTCCATCGGGACGTCAGGTTGCTGCGACAGCTCAGCTTGTACACCCTCCATGTCTTGCACCATCTCCGCCTACAAATTCGAATAAATATTAATTAGGAATATAATTATGGAAATTAAAAAATAACATTTAATAGGCAAAAAAGAAACCTACGTAAATATTTTCAGCCGCTTGGTTTCCGTGGCCAGTGTTGACTTGCCCCCAGACATCCAACTCCGGCAACATCGACCCGGACTTTCATCAATCCTAGTGCCGGTGCGCATAGGCTCACGACCCCCGTGGTGGTTGTATTGCTTCTTCCCCCGATTTATTGTGTTGGCGGCCGATTTTCACTGTTCATTAGTAAAAACAATCATTATATTCAAATGGAAAGTTAAATAGAAAATAAAGAAATAATTCTTATAGTTAGCATGTACCAAATATTGGGGGGTCTCGAAATGGGTGCACAACCACATCCACTCCTCCAACCGATCCATGTCCGCTAACTCAGATGGAGGATTTGAACGAGGTTCTTCCAGGGATACCCAGCTCTTGTAGTACAAAGGGAGCTCGTACTTCCAGTCAGAGTACAGTTTCTACTAGAGGTTGGTGAGGTACTAATTAGTGTCAGGTGATCAGTCATTATTTATGCATAATTTTGATGTCTTTATATGCCTCTCTTACATGTCTTTTGAATGATTTCGTGCCATCAATAGAAGAAAATGATCAATCTTGTGAGACTTGTGCAGATTTAGAAAGATTGGTAAATTCTGAGAAGAACGCGAAAAGAATGACTCAAATCGGAGTTCAAATGAAGGAGATGTCCTCATTTCAATATCAGGTCTTGAACTGGGTCCAGAGTGCGCCAGTGCGCCTATTTTGGGTCCTTCACTAAGTACCTCAGATCATGCCATCCGGGTCCCAAACCTGTGTCTCATGACATCAAGTTCATGTCCTAGAAGTGCCAAGCTCATGCCAGGACATATCGAGTACATTTCCCAAGAACTTCCCATCCAAGCCCAGCCTCTGCGCCTAAACCCTAGTTCCTGTTCCACCAGCAGTGGATCAAAGTTCCTCCTCTGCGCTAAGCCTAACAACCTGTGTGTCTAGCCTGAGTGAAGATACGCTTCTACTATTGTCATGGTGTGCCTCAAAAGCGCAGTCCCAGACCCCTATGACGAAGACATTCCAAGGGCCAAGTTCTAAATTCCAACGTTTGCTCGCGGCCAACTTGTGTTCCCACTTGCCAGCTTACATTCACACTCCCAACTATGTTCTGATTGGTTCTAATAGATTTTAGGGACTTTGTAATTAATTAGAAGTACAATAACTATTCCAGAACATTCTAGGATAGGGTTTTTAATACCAATCCTTATAGGACAAGGTTTTCCCTTTGTCTATAAAAATGAGCCTTTGTTCAGTGTTTAGGGAGACCATATTTTTAGAGATAATATTTTACACACAGATTATTAGGCGTGGAGCTTGGAGAAGAAGGCTCTACTGTGGCTCTGTTGTGCATGTTCTTCAACAATCTCTTATGTACCCGTATTTTTATTATTGCAATTTACTTATGAATTCAATTATATTTGTTTCAATTTCAGTTATGAGTGAGTAGTTCCTATTAGAATTAGGGTTGTTTGAAGCCCTAGCCATGTTAGCTTGTTAAGTAGATTTTTATTCTTGTTCTTAATTGCTATGCATACTGAATAACTCTGATTACTGCTTTAACTACCATTCTTTTATGTTTATGAGACTTGCTACCTTGTTTGCATAAATTATTGATGGAATTGCTTGAGTGACCGCCATATCATCATGTGGTTCATTAGCATCAACATGTTGAGGTTAAGAAACAATCTTGTAATCGGAATTCATGACAACCTAGGAATGCATCCCACTCTTTTAGGCTAGTGTGGTGTCATTAAATTCTCTTAGTACTTCATGCGTCATCTTAACTGGTAAGTGATAGATGTTCTAGGCATATGCCCTATCTAAAACATGCTAAGTAAGAGAGAATGATATATGTTTAGCAACGCCAAGACCTAGGCATGGGCACCTAATTCAGAATTACATAGTAATTAGGTTAAGATTAGTTCATAAATATTGTATTCAGTATTTCTTCTATCATCAGGGTCGTCCATGTTGTATTCAAAATTGATCTGCAATGAATAATAAAATTAGTAAAATAATAAAAATAATATTAAAAAATGGAGAAATACATACCGATAACTCACCCCAACACTTCCTGATATGGTCTGCTTGGAGCTTCTTGAAAGTCTCCCCCACCATCTGGCACTTGGTACGAAAAATAGCGCCAATGTCGTGTACCACCAGGCTATGGATTTTTTGGGACGCTTTCCGCAGATGAGGCAGGTATTCCACCCGGATCATTACCTTTGTTGTCTGGAAAATCCTCTGTGATGCCAAACCCCTGTTGATTCCGCGCACGTTCACCGAATGCCCTGTACTTACGAAGAAAATTAGTACAAATATGAGCAAAAAAAATTGGTTTTTTAAATAAACAAAATAATCAACTTACCATCGGGAATTAATCCGGCGTCCTGTGAGGGCTGGGGTTGGCAGCTTGTGAGGGCTGGGGGTTGGGACGTGGTTCCCCCGTTTCTTGCTATGACGTCGACGGGCCGATCGCGCACCGGGTGGCATGGATTGTGAGGTGTCGACGGGTCCCTCAGTGGACTCAGCCGTAGAAGCTACCGTGGCAGGTGGTGCCTCCTCCTCCGCAAGGCCATCAGCGGGGACATCGCGGCGGGTCCTGGATGTGATCAAGGGGCGCGACGACATCTACAAACAGAAATTCAAAATAATTAAGATAAAACCAAGATATTTTAAATTTTAATAATAAAATAAAAAAAACAAAAACCAAAATTTTTTAATTTTAAATAGTAAATTCACAAAAAAAAAATAAACCCACCTAATTTTAATTGTTAATAATAAATTCACAAAAATGAAATAAAACCACCTAATTTTAATTTTTAAATATAAATTAAATTTCTAAATTTTAATTTTTAATAATAACTCACAAAAATGAATCTAAATCACCTAATTGTAAATTTTGATAATAAATTCATAAAATTAAAATAAAACCAATACAAACCAAAATTAAACCTAAAATATAAAATCCAAACAAACTTAAACCTAAATTACTAAATCCAATTTTCACAAAATTAAACCAAAATTAAACCGAAATTACTAAATCCTAACAAACTTAAACCTAAATTACTAAATCCAATATTAACCAAATTTAACCCTAAATTACTAAATCCAAACAAACTAATTAAACCAAAAATATTCACAATCCAATCCAATATTCACAATATTTACAAATTCAATTCCTAAATCCAATCCAATATTCACAATATTTACAAATTCAATTCCTAAATCCAATCCAAATTCACAATATCCAATCCAAATTCACAAATTCACAAATTGAATTCCTAAATCCAATCCAAATTCACAATATTCACAATATCCAATCCAAATTTCAATTCCAATATTCACAAATATGATAGAGATAGGGACTTACAGTGATAGGGCTGCGACGAGAGAGAGCTGTAGCGGCGAGAGAGTGTGAGAGAGGGGGCGAGAGAGAGCATCAGCGAGTTTCTGGTTTTTGTAGAGAAAGAGATATGTGGCGTCGATCGAGAGAGAGAGAGGCAGCGACCTTAAGAGAGATGGAGTTCGAGTGAGAGAGAGCGAGAGAGAGAGAGAGAGAGAGAGAGAGAGAGAGAGAGAGAGACAGAGAGAGAGACAGAGAGACAGAGAGAGGGAGAACGAGATAGACCTTTGATGGTGGTTGGGTGGTTTTTGGGTATTTGCAGAGAGGATCCGGAGCGACCGAGAAGGAAGATGAAAGAGTTAGTTGTGACTTATCAGTTCTGGAGATCACTTGTCGGTGAAAGCTTCGTCGGGCAACCTTTAATGAATTCGTCGGGCAAACTATTGCGGTGTATATTTGTCGAGAAATTATTTAAAACTTCGTCGGGCAAAAGGAGGCTGTAATTTTGATTTTTTGCGAAAAATAAATTAAGGGAGTTTTTTAACGTCGCCCGGCGAATGGTGAAGCTTGCCCTATCAAATTTTGAACATTTGCCCTACGACACTAAAGTATTCGTAGGGAAAACTTGGTTTTATTTATAAAAATATGGCAATGTAAAAACCAAGCCCAAAGATTGAATTTTCAAGATCGTTATCGTTCACTTTGTGTTTTTACGTGCCTAAAGCCCCACATTCGAAAATCGTCATGTTTTACAGAGTTTATGTGCCTCGACTGTTCACTTTGTGAATTTCAAGGCATTTTTTGAAGTTTTTTTTCAATTGATATTCAAACGATTTAATTTGAAGAAATTGACCGTTCAATTTGTGGTTTTACGTACCTAGACCATGCCCGACGAAAATTGTGAGGTTTTCAGAAGTTAAAGTCATCCGATCGTCAAAAAATATTTTGTAACCGTCGAATCGTCGCGCACCGTTACCTAATCCCGGGAATTCCAAATTGGCTAATTTGCGTCGCACACCGTTACTTAATCTCGGGAATTCCAAATTGGCTAATTTTTCGTGTAGGCAATCTATGAGTGCGTGTAATAAATGTGGACAGTTAGATCGATCAATTTCATTTTGTAAATTATTGAAAATCGTAAAATCATCTTATTCATCAAACACTTTAAACACTTTAAAGAAATTTCAATACGTTTTTTGAAGTTTTGCTTCAATTGATATTCAAACGATTTAATTTGAAGAAATTGACCGTTCAGTTTGTGGTTTTATGTGCCTAGACCTCGCCCGTCAAAAATTGTGAGGTTTTGAGAAGTTAAAGTCGTCCGATCGTAGAAAAATGATCTGTAACCGTCAAATCTTCGCGCACAGTTACCTAATCCCGTGAATTCCAAATTGGCTAATTTTTCGCGTGGGCGATCTATGAGTATGTGCAATAAATGTGGACGGTTAGATCAGTCGATTTCTTTTCGTAAGTAATTTAAAACCGTTGTTTAGTAATTAAATATAATTTTAATCTGGTATACATAGCCCGACGAACACTTGTATATTCATTGGGCAATGATCTTCCATTTTCGGCGAACGACCGTCGAATATAGTACAACATTGCCCGACGAATGTACAAGTATTCGTCGGAAAATCTTCTTACCCATTGAAAATCTCTCAAAGTTCTATACACTATTTTGTCAAACAAACTAATTTTGCAACCATTTCCAACCCTTGTCAAACATACTAAATTGCCAAGTCACTTTGACTGTTGTCACTTCAGGTATTAATACGAGGACTTACAATTGATCGACTATTCATTTATCGAGGGCTTTATTATAAATGTAAATGATTGAATTTGGTACATAGTTTGAAGTGCATGCAGTAAATGAATGAATCAATAATGAAAAGGGTGGGCTTGGTGCTAAGGCCTCACACATTTATGCATTACTCATACATACAAAGAAAATATGGTCGCATTGTAATAATTTCGTAGGTGAGTAGTAAATCAAACTAAAGTTGTTGTATTTATGGTGTGTTGAAGATGTGCTTTGGGTTTTGGATGGGAGAACTTGGTCTGTTGAAGATGTGGTTCACTCACTGAGGGTCTCTTTGGAGTTCCATGAGACTCTGAACTCAGAGCAGATCAAGGCTTTGGAAGCTGTTATTCCATCAAAGTCGGGAGCATCTCAGGTCATAGATATGGAGGTGGATGGGTGATATTTGGTTTAGAAAGGGTTGGAAATTCCAAATGTCCTGTGGGTTAGACAGTTGCCCGACGAAGTACATAATTGATCTGGCAAAGCGTCTTCGCCTAACGAATTTGCACCAATTTCGTCGGGCAAATACGTGTTTCCTGATGAATTATGTACTTCGTCGGTAACTGTCTGACCCACAGGACATTTGGAATTTCCCAACAATTGTATAACTTGTCGTAAGATGGAAGAAAATAATGAAGAAGTTGATGATGATGAAAGTGTTGAAATCTTGGAGGATTTGCCATGTCCACCTCAAAAGGAAAGAAACGGTTCAAGTAAAAAAGCTTCATTGACTGAAAATGAAAATGCTATAGCTCTTGAAAGAGCTCATGCTTTCAAATCTGCAAAGCCTCACTTTAAAATTGCACTGCAACCTTCCTACTTAATGCAATTAGTAAGCCTAATTTCTACACATTAATTTTATTGATTTTTGGTTTGGATATTACATATATAATGAAGTCATTTATTTACAACTTTCATTCCATTTCGGATTTGCTTTCCCCCTCCCAATCACTCTTGTCATCCGAGTTGTGCCCAATACTTGCTTCCTCAGCATCACTGTCAATTATTGGTGGTAAGGGCCTGAGATCAATAAAAATCTCATCAATCGCAATTGGTGGGATGACATCATCATTCCGTACTCTATCCACGTTTAGGGTAGATGCCGAGGAATCCTCCTGGTAAAGAATTTGGTCATCATCTGTTTCCCCATATGCTTCTTGGTCTCGGTCATCCAAATTCCAAATATTTCTTTGATTTACCATCTCAGCTACTCTCCAACAAGCACCGACTTTTGGATCATCCACATAGAATACTTATTTCACTGTACTAGCGATGATGTAGGGATCACTCTCCTACCACCGGGTATTTGAGTTGACAGACACACATAAATTATCTCGAACGACCCTGCCTAGGATATTTGGGTTCGTATCAAACCAATGACACTTGAACAAAACGACTTCCTTGCGGTCTGCGTGTAAAACCTAAACCACACTTAACAATCTGACGAAGAACCCTATAGCAGCATTTTCCCCCTCTCCGGCACGAAGAGCCTGTTGTTTTGAGTAGACAATTTGTCGTCTCGATCTGTGCACACTTACTTAACCCCGTTAACGCGACAACCGGCGTACATTTCCCCTCGAAATGGGCCAATCACCAGCTGCATTAATTCTTGATTGAAGTAAGGTGAGTTGTCATCTCTCAACTGTGCCATCTATGTCCATACACACCAGAATTGAAATTCATCAACTTAAAACAAAAATCAGAAATTATGCAAATAAAATATTTGTCTTACATGCTTGGAAAACCAACTTGGAAACAGTTGTTGGTCCATTTCTTCCTAATTCGAAGGATATTGGGCCTTCATCAACGCCTCGTGCTACTCGTAGAAAGGCTAGACTTCTTCACAGTTGTTTAGTATGAACCAATGAGCTACCTTCATGTCGCTAGCGATGAATGGCTGCGACACCAGACCAGCGTCAAATGGTCTTGCCGGTTGAGCAAATACAGATAGGTTCTCGGGACGTTCACCATCGTCATCGTTCCGCGGGGCCCTGTTGAAGGAAGTTTCAACATTCCGAAGGTACATTGCACAAAACGTGAGTGACTCCTTTGCAATGTACACCTCCGCTATAGAGTCTTCGGGACGTGTCTTGTTGCAGACGTATCGCTTGTACCTACCTAACATTCTGCAGGGAAATAGCCATTATGATTCACATATATCAAAAGGATAGTAAAGAATAGTCTCAAAAGCAGGATGAAGTTTACCTCTCGATTTGGTATATCCAACGATAATGCATCGGGCCAGCTAGTTTTGCCTCATCTGGAAGATGTATTAGTAGGTGCACCATTACATCAAAAAATACAGGGGGATACATTTTCTCCAGCTGGCACATGAGGTAGACAATATTCTCGTTAATTGCATCGACACCTTTCCCAACGTTTTAGCACATAGTTTCTGGAAGAACGGAGACAAATAAACGATCGTCTCAACAACATCATGTTGCAAGTATGGCTGAATACCAATAAGAAGGAGGCATTGTAGAAAAAACATGATAGTTATGACTCTTCAAACAAGACAAGGTCCCATCGTCGGTGCTAACGTTTAGAGAGATGTTGTCGGGGAAACCATTGGGAAATTTCACTCTACAATCATTTCAGGAATTTTTCTTATTCTCCGACGTAAATGTATAACTTGGATGAGCCATTATGTATTTGTCATTAATGAGTTTTGGCCACAAATTAGCCCGAATCCCCATTTATTGTATACCCAAATGGGTCTTTTTTGTGCCCTTTGACTTACCTTCGATGGGTAAAGTCGTTCCCACAACACTCTCAGCAACATTCTTCCCAATGTCCTTCGGATCCGCGATGTGTCTAATTTTGAATTTCGACCAGTATGCCAAACGAAAGAATATGCTCTTCTTCGTCCAATTTTCTTGTTCCGCTGGTTTTTGTCATCGTATGATGAACTCCTGTATACTGTTCAATTTGGACAATATCTCAACACCAAACCTCTCCCTTTGTCTTGCCCGTAGCTCTGTTTTGCCATCAAATGAGTCAGACTGCGTATGCCACCAGTGATCCCATGGCAGAAATCTTCTCGCACCCAAGTAGCATACCTTCGATGTGTGCCAAATGGACGTTGTGTCCCGTCCACATGTCGGGCATGGAAGATAACTCTTGGTGCTCCACCCTGAGAACATACCATATGCAGGAAAATCATTAATAGTCCACATTACAGCCGCTCGCAAAGTGAACATTTCTCCACTGCACTTGTCATATGTTCGGACACCATTTTTCCACAAATCCACGAGCTCATCAATCCAAGGCCGCAAATAAACATCAATGGAATTACTCGGTGATTTGGGCCACGATATGAAAGTACTGAGGATTGTGAATTCTTTCTTCATGCATCTCCAAGGGAGCAAGTTATATGGAACCATGACCAACGGCCAAATGCTATAGGGCTTTGCAAAACTTCCAAACGGATTAAAGTCATCAGTAGCAAGTCCTAATATGACATTTCTTAGCTCCGCGGAAAACTCGGAATACATCTTATTAAATTCATTCCAAGCCTTTCCATCGACTGGATGGTTATACATCATCATCAGTGCGTTCATCCTTGTGCCACCTCATATCACGGGCTGTGCGGGTCGACATGTAGAATCTTTGTAATCTCGGCTTCAGTGGAAAATAATGCAACACCTTATTCGGAATCTTGTTCTTTCGAAACCTAGGCTCATTGCACACGGGGCAGTTATCAAGCTGCTCGAACTCACCGTAAAACAATGCACAATTGTTCTTGCATGCATGGATCTTGACATACCCTAAACCAAGGCCCTTCAACAGTTTCTTTGAGCTATAATGATCTTTAGGCAGACGGTTATCTTCAGGGAGTATTCGGATGATGATATCCATCATGTGATCAAAATGCTTGTTCGTTTGATTATACTCAACTTTCATGTGCAACAACTCCACAACTGCCCCTAGAATCGAGAACGGTTTACACCCGGGGTATAATTCGCACTATGCTTCTTTCAACAATCTCTCGTAATGTTGCTCAAAGTCTTCGGGTTGAAACCTGGGCGTCTCGTCGTCCATATCAACTTACACGGGAGGAAAAGCATCGGTTAATATGTCAAACACTTGGTCATCATCACATTGCCCATCCAAAGCACTTTCATCCCCACGGGTCCCGGGATCCGAAGATGTCGATGCTGTAAATATTTATTCACTGTGAAAGATCCAATTAGTATAGTTGTTTCCGATCCCATTCCATGCCAAATGATTTTCGATCTCTTTCAAAGTCCCCCAATTGCAGTTGTTACATTTTCAGCACGGATACTTGATACGTCCACTATCACTGCAATGACTATGTGCAAAGGCAATAAAGCTGTCGATCTCATCCAAATACTCATAAGGACATTTATCTTCCATTTGCATCCACCTTCTGTCCATTGTGCCTTCTTTCACAAAATACAATCAACGTAAGTAATTGAGTTAACATTATCTAATAATTAGAATAAGTTAATATCAAAAGATGCTCATCTCCTTATGCCTTCGGTGCTTTGGCTCTATCGCATTCGAGAGTACACGTTTTGTGCTATGTAGTTTGCATCCTATGAGGCTAATTTCCGATCGAGGAAAATTTCGGCAGCATCCCCCTACAGTTCCCCAAATGCACGATGTATATATTATAAACAAATATCTAGTATGCATTCGGAGAATATTCAGGAGATACAAACTGAAATTCCCACGATCGAAATCTAGCCTCGTAGACCGCAAACTACACAACACATAGTTGCGCATCCCCAAACTGTCCGAATAAATGGACAATTCAAAAGTCAGTCAATTGCGCGGTCACACATTGCGTCCATGTACGCATCCAACTGACTCTCAAACGGGTCTAAGGTTTTTCATTGAATTTCATTATACGAAGTTAATCAACCCGATTAACTTCACAAAAACGATTATGAAATATCAACATATTTCACTCCATTGGAACTACCTAAAGTTTTACAGAAAATATCACAACAAATTCACAAATACAAACATATATTAATTACGCATATCACATGGTTTACAATTTTCTAATTTCCTAACATATTTTCTATTTTCCTAATTAATTTCCTAACATATTTTCTATTTTTCTATTTTCCAAACATATTTTCTATTTTCCTATTTTCCAATCATATTTTCTATTTTCATATTTTCCTAACATATTTTCTAATTTCCTACAAAATCACATAGCATATTTTCCATCAATTATACACAATTTCTACACAATTTCCACAATATATACACAATTTCCTAACATAATTATATATCCAAAATTCTTAACAAAATTAAATTGAGAGGCAAATACACATGCCTCTTTATAAGTATTCCTCAAAATCAATCACAAATTTCCTAAAACACAAACAATAATTAATTTACAATCAAACATTCAAAACTAAAAAAAAATATTTTCAAACCTTTAAATTTGATATTTGATGGAGTTTGGTGTCTGAGAGAGAAAGAGGGAGAGATTAGTAGTGAAAGATGATGGTCGTTAGGCAAAATCGATCAACGTTCAGACTTTGCCCGAGGAGTAATTGTCGTCAAGTTTTCCCATTTTTCCCAACGAAGACAAAAATTTGTAGGACAATGGCATCAATTTTACGCGCCATCACCGTTTTCTTCGTGCCAAAAACTTGCCCCCACGAAACAATCTTGCCCTACCAATCTTTCCGTCAGGCAATGTTAACAAAATTACGCCGGAAATTTTTTTTTTCGTTCCAAAACCTTACCCCACGCTTGAAGCTTGCCCTACGAATTTCTTCATCGGCAACATTGGACAGGTTTTTGCCCCACGAACTTAGTTTTTGCCAGGCAAAGAGTTTTTAGGCAACAAAATATTCTTCGTCGGGCAAAATATGGTCGGGCCAGACCCGATTTCTTGTAGTGAGGATCCATACCATATGGGGGTGGGGTTTTCTTTAGATCACCACTTGTTGGTGGGAGATCTGGAGCTAACCTCCATTTCCCTGTCCATCCTAGAAAGCCCTCCCTCCCTTGGTTCTAGTCTATCTCCTCACCTCTCCCCATTCTTGTTATTGGGCTACCCTCTTGACTTGTAGCTGCAGTTGGTCGTGGCGGGGCTTCTCTACGGATAACCTTATTTGGGTGAGGTGGAGGCAGCATCGAGTCTATCTAAAAGCTGTTTTGGTGGCTCTGCTTGGAGTATTTGACGACATCGTTGTGGATCAGGACTTATGATGGCAAGACTAGGTGTGATACTTCCTCGGGAGTTTTAAGTTTATGTAACTTTTAGTTTCCAGTTTCCTTAGTGTTGGCTCAGTCCAACAAGCACAACAGCTTCCTCAAGGGGCTTGATGTGGTAGTTTTATAAGCTGATCTTGTAGGTCTTTGGGTGGTGGTGATGAGGCTTCCTCGCCAATCTGGATATCCATGCAATTGAAAAAACTTCTCAACAACATGTTAGAATTGCCACAATGAGTGCATCCACATTGACTGACCCCATGAGTGTAAGAGTGGGCAGGCCGATTCTGGGTCAATAGAGTTTTGAGTGCAATAGCCATACTAGAACCAGCATGAGTGTTGAGCATGGTATTTCGTCTCTGCTCTATTCACTTCTAATAGTCGCAAAAGCTGCCTCCGAATTAAGGGAAATGGTCAGTTATAAGGATATCCTACAAACACCATTATAAGTGTCATCAAGGCCAACCAAAAACATATAGACAAGTTCTTCATCAATTTCTTTCTGTCGAGCTTGTATTATATCTGGCTGTTTGAAAGCAATCGGCTTCCTATAATCCAATTCCTACTACATTGCACGAAAATCAGCGTAATATGCAGAAACTGATTTACCCTCATGTTTCAACTGCATAACTTGACCAGAAGGGTCATATATAAAATATCTATCATCTCCCTCATAGTAGGTCTGAGATACAGTATCCCATATACTCTTCGCCGTCGATAGACAAACGAACAAAATCATTACATCTGGTTCCATGGTATCGATGAGCCAACCTTTGACAAGAGCATTCTCCATGCTCCATCTATCAAACGAATCATCATCTGAAGTGGGTTCTTTAGTTTTCTCAGTTAAATATCACAATTTGCCCCGCGTGGCAACACAAGTCAGGACAACTTGTGACCAATGGGAGTAATTCGCTCCATTTGACTTCACGCCAAAGGGAATTGCGATGGGTTCTAGTGCAAAGACTCAGAAATTGAGCAAAGATTGGAGCGGCTTCAGATTTAGGTATTGAACTCGTCATAGTGATCGTGACTAGTGCCACGGGATATGACTAGTAACACGGTATAATCGAAAAAAGTACCAAAAAAATATAGGCAACCGATGGCGTAATCTCTGAGGGAAAAAACGCAAAAAACCGACCGGGTAATCTTCGAGGGCAAAACACAGCGGTAATGGAATCACCACTCAGATACTATGTTAAATAGACGGCTAGGGTTAGGGTTTTATTTAAAGCTGAATAATTCTATTCTCACTAGGAGGTATTTATAAAGTTACAATAAAAATGTCAAACTAGACCAATTAGGAAAATAAATACAATTCCTATAATTGCTTCAATTTCTATACTTACAAGGTAATTGTGTCGCATGGCTCACGCCAAAAAAATGTGTCAAAATTTTTAATTTTTACATAAGATCATTTCGATTAGAAACTGATATTCACACTCCTTTTCTTTTGATGCACTTCTCTATTTTTTTCTAACCATCGGATTGAGTAAATCATAGCAAAATCAATGGACGGAAACAAATAGAGAAGTGCATAAGGAGGAAAATGAAATGTGGAAATCACTTCCCTTCTATTTTAATAATTTTACACGATGAGTTCTACTATTATTTTGACAAATGAATATTTCTATTTTGACAAAAGAATATTTCTATTTTGAAATTTAGACAAACTTAACTTTTCATATTCTTCATGAATGTTAACGGTCATTGACGTATTATTAATTTTTGTAGTTAGTTTATGCTCAAATGGAACCTAGTCTCAGAACTACAAATTCTTAGTTTGATGCTCATTTACAGTACTAGAATTATATTTTTTGTGTACGGGGTTTATAGTTTTGCAATTTCGTTTGAGCCTTACTCTTCATCCCAGTTCTCATGCCTGTTCTTCCATCAAATGTACATTTTGCAGCAGCAAAGCAAGTATTGAGATAATTTGAAGGCATTGACACAAAAATTAGGCACTTACAATTTTCTTTTGAACTGAGCATAGTGATCCACAAGAAATTCCGACAAAAGATCATTACAACCAAACTTACCGATGAAGTTATACGGACACCTGGGACCACGAGTGTAGATCTAACAAAATTCACCCAGTCCCTACTAATCATAATTTTGGTCAGTCCTAATGAAAAGTCACATTTACAAAAACCGAAGACAAACCATTCAGCTTCTAAAACCGAGATCTGCGCCTGTGCATTTTTGATCGCTTCCTTGATGTTTCAGTACCATTTACACTTTCTTTTCGCCTCTTAACACCATTACTGAGAGAACCAGCTTCCAAGGCTTCAGGGGTCTGCTTATACTGGACAACATTGGTTACAATGGCATATACAATGATCTCGGTTTTGGGGCTCAAGACGGTACTTCTCTCAACAACTGCATTCTGCCCACAGCGTGATTCTTGGATTGCTGTGTGCCTGAGCTTTTGCAGTATCTCATCCTTGTCAAGCTTAGAGCAGTCTCCTGAAACCTGAACGGTAATAAGTCACAATCACATCAAAGTTTCCCTTTAAACATAGCAGGAGCAATATCCTTGATTTTCACATTCGAGACCAAATCAATATTGCAGTTATCAGTAGAAACAATATCAATAGCCATAATCCTAGGATATTTTACCTATTTACGCCAAGTGAAACACCATAAAAGAGACGAGAAGATGATTGCTCTAACTTCTAAACTACTCACCTTATAATTTACAGGTATAATAATTTCTGTAGATGGACAACCACAACTATCGATGAAGTTGACCTTCAAAACCATTTCAAATGATTTTGCCTGTAAGGTTCTCCTGATACATAAGGAACACAAAAATGTGAGAAGATGATTGTTAGATGACACATATCTATTTAGATCATGCACCGACATGAAAATGAAATATAATTGCTAAGGTCCCATTTGGTAACACTTGCGTTTATAGCTTTCATCTTGTTTTCATTGATAGATAGAGAAGGAAAAGGAGAAAAGTGTAATCATAGAGAAGGAAAAATGATGAGAAAGTGTGGGAGAGATGTGAAAATATATGTATAATGGTTCATGTATTAAGAGAAAACAATTTAAAAAATTCTATTTTAGCTTTGGTTCTATGTTTCCCTTATTTCTCCCACATGCTCTCTCATCTCCCACCACCCTCTCCTTTCTTGCATACCTTCTGATAGAAAAACAAAAACGTCGCCAAGCGGGGACCTAAACTGTTGGAGTCTCTAGGTTAGATTACATTATCCAGAGTTACAAGTAAAGCCACTATAGTACATTATTCATACACAACAAAGCAAACTTTCAAGGACACCAAAAATCAAACTACTAGGGAGGATGATAAAAATCTTTACTGATAATTATTTTCTAGGGAAAAATTTAGCAATACCACCTGAACATTAACCCTTGTGACACTAGACCACTAAGACTATTTTTTTTGTGCAATTCCACTACCTACACTCTTATTTTGTGACACATAACCACCTATCGTCACTGCCACACTTTCTGTCCAAAAACGTTCACGTGTCATCCACTTCAGGGTTATCCCCAAAACCAAGTGAACTATAGTAAAAAAGGGTCACAGGTTACTCATTTGTAAACATAAGAGATTGGAAACTTCAATAAGGGTTTGAGAATTTCACTTCGAATTTCGCCTCGATAAGGATAGTACTAAGTGACGTAATTATTTTTTGATGAGAAGTATGACTATTGACCATAGGTGCTTATGTTTTATGTGCAACAAAATCAACATCTATATCTGGTGAAATGCCACAAAGTAAAAGTTTAGGGGGTAAAATGCCACAAATTAAAAGTTTAGGGGGTGAAGTGTCACAAAATAAAAGTTTAGGTAGTGAAATGTCACCCAAAAAAAAAGTTAGGTTGTTAATTATCACAAGGAGTAGAGTTCAGGTGGTATTGCTAAATATTCCCTATTTCTAATTAAATCCAATTTACAATTTTTTTTTTGTCAGTGACATGCAGTATCTCAAAGCTTTCAACCAAGCACTAATCTGCGACGGGGGCCGGGGGCCGGGAAGACTCACAGAGGCATTTCAGCCTCCCCTTGGCCACAAGTCAAATGCCAGTTTCGTGTCTCGAAATCTAGTTTACAATTACTATTAAGTATTTCCGAACCTATATTTTGAAATTCAAAACTGAAAAGAACTAATCCATAATTCCATATTAGCATACCTTTTCAATTTAAATGGTTCCTTCTGCAGAATAGCTGATTTATACCCTTGATTGTCTAAGAAGGATATCTGGGATGCAAACATAACGAAAGGGTTAGCACCAAATCGGAGAAAAGGCTATAATATTACAACATGATGATTTTGAAGGTGATGTCTTGTAAAACTAGAATGGTTTCCTAAGGGACCCCCTCCTGCACTGACACACATTCACCAAGGGGATCCGTCTCGAGGCAATGCAATGAACAGGTTCCTATACTAAGTGACATTAAAAGTTTATGAATTGTAACAAGAGATATCTTTATTGCAGAGGGGTCGCTTGCTTCAAAAGATGAACTGGGGTGGACAAACCCCAAAGAAAGTATTACACATTCCTAATACCTATTGATCCAGCCAGTCTGTAAATGACAAAAGTGCAAACATGAATCTACAACTCCAAAAAAGCTATAAAAATGTGGGCCTGAATAGATAAGTGGATCATTTCTGAGAAGCAGTAAACAACAGCACTGAAAAAACATGTTCCTATTCTCAGTGCCAGAAAAAATAAAAAAAGCTCAGATGTATGTAATAACAATACATAATGATATCTAACAACAATACAGGTTACGTTACTTTCATACAATCACAAGTGGATAGCTTACGGAAAAAAATATTCAAGGGTTCATCCTTGTAAATATAAGACATTTCTTTTGTGCAATGGTCAATCGTTATAACATAATATACTATTTACACAGTTATTTGGTTTCTACAATGGGATAAAATACCAAATATATAATTATATATATAAATATATAGGGACCTGAAAAATGACATATACAAATGTGTATATATACATATGTAAGGTGTAGTCTGTCACTGTAAGTAAATTGACAAGAATGCAAGGAATCAATAATAACCTATAAAAATAATAATAAATTAAATTAAATGAATGGCAGGTCACTTCAGCCTCTTAAAAAAGTATTTCACCTCAATAGATTTGATGAAGGGCAATGGGGCTTTCTGTCTATGTACACTTGCTATGCGGAGGTTCCAGTTCATACTTTTTTTATCTGTAATACAAGTGAATGGACTATGTGAGAAAAATGAAACCAAATGTTTACTAATTTGTAGGCCAACTCAACAAACCACGGGGACTGGTTATGTCATGCACGGGAACTAAAACAAGGAGCCATAAGAGAGAGAATAATCAAATCCTAGGGTATTGATATATGTATGTATGAGAATGTACCTAGCAATGTTATGACTAATAAAAAATATGGCATGTTTCAAAATGAGCCACATGATAGGTTAAACTACCGTGCCAGACAATCCACTAGCCCCAAAAAGATTAAGCTGTTAGGGGGGGAAAGAATGCCTATCAAATTAACACATTCCCACCCTGCAACTTGCAAACAAGCAGTAATTTGGGGAACGGGGATGGAAGTTCCAAACCCATTACCTCTGCAAACCAAGGCTATGATACCATTTTAGACAACCACCAGACACCAAAAGGTTAACTTCTTAAAAAGTGGACCAAAAATGTAAATTTAAAAAAATAAAAGTAAGTACAACTAACACCTTTTGCAGAAGAACAGTAACAAGGACCACAAAGTTGGAAAGTTCATGGAAAAAAAGAGATGTGCTCTCATTGCTACCAGAGGAAATATTTTTCAACTACACTCCAGCACAGGAAAAAGAAAAATTCAAGCTTTCTAAAAAATGTACTTTACATGTCAAAGAAGAGTTGTAAGTTTAAAACAACCACACTCAAATCATCTCCTTCACATTCAAGCAAGCACAAATTTGTGACTCTCAGCACCTGGTACAAATATTTAACATAATAAGCATGAATCCAGATTACCTATAGATGAGGATTGAGTTAGAATGATCTCAAAAAGATCTATCCGTACAAAGGGAGGAATCTGAAGATTTAGAAAGTCCATTACACCTGTAATAACCTGTTGTCCGAATGTAGAAGACAGAATCAGAAAATGAAAGAAAAACCAATCGGATCATGCATCTATTTATGAAGCTTGGATAAGACCTGAGGGGATGTGCACATTTGTGATATACAAAATGGTAATACAGGAATTTATCAGCATTAAAGGAATTAAAGCTTGTCCAATAAAAACTACACTGATGCTATTCCATCAGGAGAAAGGAAAGAAAATAATCTCTGCATATTATGGTATGAATTCCAACACCTTATCTACAAGTCCATGGATCAATATATTTGCTTTCTTGTCCTTTGGAGTTTTCTGCGAAGTTAAAAAAAGCACATAATAAATAACTGGGAGATCAAGGAGGAGCTTATATGTAATGTGGGCCTTACACATACAGAAGCAGCAGTTAAAGGAAAGATAGAGTGGCCATGCATATAAAAGAAAAAGTTCCTCAGTATCAGTTTCTAAAAGAAATAAGACATGAGCTCATGCTTTTCAACTGTCAAGAAAATTCAAGTGACATCTCCAATCTTTTAAAGCCCATACTTACAGGAAACTACCTGAAGGTTGACAATTACAATCTTTCCCCCACCACGGAGCGATTTCAGAGGAAGGTTGCATGCTGGAGTGATCTGCAAACTGCAGAAACAAGACCAATCAGAAAGAACTTCATGCCCTAAAATATTTA
The DNA here is from genome assembly GCA_037349345.1 of Oemleria cerasiformis. Taxonomy (NCBI): domain Eukaryota; kingdom Viridiplantae; phylum Streptophyta; class Magnoliopsida; order Rosales; family Rosaceae; genus Oemleria; species Oemleria cerasiformis. Next base: position 866,759 of record JAZGTL010000009.1, on the reverse strand, counting down.
GTCTGATTTAACCCTTTCTTGCCTTAGTTGATTTGATAACATGGAGATTTGAAATCCATTTCAGATTTTCAATAAAGATATTTAAACCTAAAAGTTACTTCCATAACTTTAAAAAGTCCATTACAACCACAATTTCCAATACTCATATGTAAAAACTAAATATATGCAAAATTCTTCAAAAAGTTACTAAAATAATGTATTGGGATGTCAAATGCAAATATAAAATTGGAATGACATGGACCGATATAAAAATTTGAAAAGTCACAATGTTGAGCCCATAATTAGGCCCACTTAACGTGCATCCCTGGTAAAGGTATAAAAAAAATAAAGCCAATATTCTCTGGACAAATTGAGGCAAATGAATACAATATTTTCAACCAAACAAAGAAAAGGGCTGCTTATAGAAGTTAAGCAAAACCTGTGACAGCTATATCAGGTAGTGGTGTTACCTTGTACCCAAACATAATACTACATCCGCCATCCTGCAGTGCTTCTCAGCCAGATTCATCTCCTTCAGTGGCAATGCATCCTGCACATAAAGTGAAAAGAAAGTTAGCGGTCCTTAAAAAGTTAATTTTTAATAAGATGCATGAACGAGCCATGATCCCTGAAAATTCTTCCTATTCTCAGCCTATATGGCTGAAAGTGAGTAACACAATCCTATGCAAGTTAACATCTCACTTTTGACTCCTGGACAAAGAACATCGACTTACAGAATGAAATGGGCCCTACAAACCTACAATTGGATACACAGGTCAAACCGGTCAACATCTCCCCAGCATAAGGACTACTAACAAAAATGCCATGCAATTCTAGATTCCATAACCTAACTATTAAACATTTTCTTTTGTACGAAGAATTTTATAGAACAAAATAGAACTACAAAAGAAGATGATAATGACATCCTCCGAGGCAAAGCCTACCACAAACTCATAATGAGCAAACCAACTATCAATAATAATTCCCACCCTCTCAAGGATGAATAACACAAGAATGAACATTCCCAACATGCTTACAATGACCCCCCAAAAGTGGCAAGGAATTTATTTTTGAAATCACAATTAATATGCTTAACCTAAACGCCTGCATTGCCTTCTATAAGAAAGGAAAAGAACAAGTAAATCAAATTAAGCTTCCAGCTTGAAAAGAAAAAAGAGAAAGAATTTATTTCATCCCCAAGGAAATCCCAATTGCACCTCACTTAGTAGTAAGCAATACCTCCCAGTCAAGAACTGAATCTCTAAGCCTTGCTCCACATGTTTTATCTGAGCACCGTCTTGAAGTCTCCTTCAGTCCAATAGTCTCCACCTCAAAGTCCCTCAAATACCTTTACAAGTTTGAATCATGAAATTAAATCTTGATTAACAAAAGACAAAATCAGCAAAACTGTGAACGAGACAAAATATTGACTTCAGTACAACAACAATCCCCCACTGCAATTCCCAAGCAAAGGATAGGCAACAAATCAGAATCGCTACAATAAAAACAGGATGCTATGAAGAGAACGCCTTACTCGACTCCACATGAAGGGCAGGTTTCCAAAAAGGAGTTACCATGTAACTCCGCAAGTTTCTCCCTCGGTATTCCAGATCGAAGATGAAGGCCATCAACATTCTAGCATTAGGAGAGGTAATAAGAATGTAGAGAGATAAAGGACCTATTTAAGGGATTTCAAGAATGAAAGAAGAAAGTAGCGCATAGAAAGTAATGCATATTGAAAGTCTTTCGAAACTAACATGGTTAAACAGAACAACAAATTACAAAAAAAAAGGAATTATTAATGCAACCAAATGAGTAAAAATCCAAAGTTCCTACATGCTTGTCAGCAATAAAAACTCTATGCTCTTGATGACACCTTCCATGAGTCCCATATGGGAATAGGAAAAAGGGGGAATGTAATCTAAGCGACTCAAAATAATAGCATGAAAACAATGTCATTAGCTAATTTGAAGAAATTATCAATAATCTTCAAGATAGACATTCTCAGAAGTAGCCCAAAAACAAAGTAGCACCCACCTGGCTAATCACAAACTTCAAAATTCCAGCCCTCTCCAGTTCAACCAAAGCCATATGAGTTAAGCTCGGCATTGCACGATGAAATGGCAATGATGCTTCAGGCAAGGCTTGGCCTTCACGCTGCACTAGTAAATAGAAATCAGAACCATATATATCTCATATCTGGGAAAAGCAGGAAAAGTGAGAAAGAATGAGACCTCAGAGAGAGAACGAGAGAAAGAGATAAAGAGTTACAAAGGAAGGATCAGACTTCCTTTTAAAATCAAGTTCTCACAACACTTCGAGCCCAGAAGATACTAAAGACAGCAAAAAAGATCCTTAAGTCGGATAATTATGGTTTCTCAAGTCAGTATCTCCTCTCTAAATTATTTCATGATGGTTAATTTAGCAGAAGCCTTAATGTTGTAAATACTATATCATAAAAACCACTTTTAATTAACAACTTATATAGTTAATGGCTCCCCCCTAACTGTGACAAATGTAGTGGTTGAGGTGAGAAGCTTGTGCTTAATTTATAAAACTAGAGGGTTACGAATTTTACAGGGGCAGAAAAGTTGTTTGAATATTGAAGAAAAAGATAAAGCTGTGATGGACACGAAGTCCGTCATATTTAACATAAGACTCAAAAGTCGAACCAAAATTACATTCAATACAAAACTGAAAACTCCCCTCCAATCAAGAATAAGAGGACGATCTTTAATTATTCTTTTTTAATTAAAGAAGCTAAAATTTTATTCAGGGGTTTGAATATTCTCACCTGTAGAGTCCAAATTCCCTTTGGACCTCGAAAATCAGGTATACCACAAGAAGTCGAAATTCCTGCCCCTGTAAACACCACCAGATGCTTACTCTGCAAGTACAAAGAAAAATCTTAGAAAACTTGGTTAACTAATCTAATACGAAATAGACCTATCGTATCATGACAAATGGGATGTCTTCGTTCAAACCTTTTGTAGCAACAAAGCAAGTCGTTCAATCTGCCAATTCCAAAAATATATACACACCATGTTAGCATACTGAGCATACGTACACAAACTTTTATGCCAGCATAGATTAGAGCAAACAACTGAAAGATCATAAAGACACACAAGTACAAAAGTGAACAAACACGCAATGGAACTTGCAGTTAGTAAGAAAATCCAAACATCTTTCATATTGTTTTGGGTAAAACTTCATAAATTTATTTCATGTATCAAAAAGTTAGCAGTGAAGTGAATTGCTGACACATAACAATTTTGGGAACTAAGGGATAATTCAGGACTCTAAAATTCTTAAAATATCGAAGTCTCAAATACCAACAAGACAACAGGAACAGGGAACATGAAAACCGTGGAAACTCCAAGTAACCCCAAATCAAATGCAAGTATATATTGGGTTAAAATATGAATGGTACAATCATGGTTCAAGTTCACTCCATCAGCACGCCATATCAATTGGATACCAAAAATTTTTATTGGAAGCCCCAAAATGGCGCTAACCATGTGCACAAACCTTATCAAAGAAAAACTATAAGGGAGGATAAAAGAGAAAAACTAAGCATAGAAGCGAAAGAGAAGATTGTGTTTTTGTCCAGTACATTCCATCCCAATATGTTAACATGATCCTCAATAACTCTTAAATAAGGATGCACGCAATAACCAAAGGCTCGGATATGGAAGTAATGTTTAACGAAACTCAACCCATTGATCAAAAAGCAAGTAAATTTCAAAATGTACAAATGAATTCCTAAACCCAGATATCAGATATTCATAAAAGTGAAAGCAAGTATAGCGAAATCATCTATGTTCCAAATCAAACTAATGCCATAATTTTAGCATAAAACCTAAGTAACATTCATGGCGATCACAATCGCAGAAGACCAAAAAAGACATTAACTTAAACAACCAGTAGCAATACAAAACAGAACACGAAAGGGAAAGGGAAAAATAGAGAATGAGAAAGTTCTCACTTTTTCTTGCAAAACGTGAGGTGGGTCGAAATGCTCAGTCATTCCCACTTGGCCGACATCTTCTATGTAGGAAAGCTTCTCTGCATAACCCAAGGACATGGTCACTCTGATGCTTCGTATACCACTTTGACTCTTTAGAACACTCGCTCTCGCTCTCTCGCTCTTTGTCGAGAATGTTTGATCAGAAGGAACGAAGTTGGAGAGTGAGAGAGCCTCTTGTTTTATTTCTTCCCTTGCTATTGCACGGAGAGTTGAGAGTACTTTTAAGGAGACCCAAAAGCCGAAATCGATTAGCTCTTTAATCTTGTTCTAACCTCGTTCCATATTTTTAAAGTTATATTTTAATTAAAAATTCTAACAAATTAATTTATGAGCTCTTTAATTTTTTTCTATAGTCCATTTTCTATATATTTAAGTCTAGTTTAATTTGTTTCTTATGAAAAAAGTCTCGTTTAATATGGTGCATTTATCAACTACTTCAGGCTGATAAATTAATGTATCTATTGAATAGAAAATACTTTATATATACTAAGGTCTCATTTAATACGCAGTATTGTTGTGGTAAACTAAGAAATTTGTCCAAGGAAGGTCAACTTATAAAGCATTTAAATTTTTTTAGAGATGAAATATGTATTTTTTTTTATCAGCGACACGCAGTATCTCAAAATTTTCAACCAAGGACTAATCTACGCCGGGGGGTGGGAAGACTCACTGAGGCATTTCAGCCTCCTCCTAACCAACAAATCAAATGTCAGTTTCGTGTCTCGAACCCAAAACCAAGGAGCAAACCTGACTTGGAACTCGAGTTTTCACTTGACCACTTGCTCGTGGTTGAAATGAAATATGTATTAGTATTTGTAATTTATGCAAGATTATAAGTTAAAGTTGTTGGAGGACGAATTTTCATCTCATAGTAGTCTAATTTCAATATCAATATAAGTAAAAAAAAAAACATATGAATTGAATTTATCCATATAGCAAATAATCAAGAAAAAACTTATATGAATTCAGATTAGAATTAGGTATAGAAATTAAAATTAACACTCTGTTAATTTACAATTAGATATTTTATTTATTAAACTTTAAGTTTTTTATAGAATTATCTTGAATTTTTTTTCTTCAAAAAATTAGCCAAATTATCTATTATCTTTAAGAGTCTTATTTTAATCCATCACTTCTTCATCCTTCACCCTTCGTCTTTTTAGTTTCCCACACTAACTTTCATATTCCCCATTTACTATTATTCCTAAATCATCATTCAACTATTGTTAGGATGGATTGCTATGGTGACCAATAACATAACGCCAACCTCATTCTTCCTGTTGTATTTTCCAGCCCATGATGAGGTTCCCAAGTCTATTAGGAATAATAGTCTTAGATGATAGAAATCATATTCTTAATAGGAGATTGTTTTCTCAATTGGAAAGATAGTTGGAATCCAATTAGGATTAGGATTCCTAATTGAAGGCCATTATTGCAGCTATAAAAGGAGGGTTGTTGTGCTAGTTTGATGTGTCCAATTAGTTAGCAAGAAAGGAAAATTGTGTTATACCACTCAAGGTGTTAGAGTGAGAGAATATTGATAGGGCAAAGTTTGTAAGGGAGAGAGTGTTTTGTTTCTGTTTCTTGTTCTTTCTAGTTGTTCATCAAGCCTTAATTCTAGAGGCTTGGTAAGATAACTCGTTGTACCCATTATTGATATAGTGGAAGTTTGTTGTTGCTGCCCTGTGGACGTAGGCACATAGCCGAACCACGTTAATTATTGGTGTTGTTTATCTTCTTGCTTATTGTCTTCAATTTCCAAAGTTTGTTTGTTTTTCCCATTCTTAAACGAAATCACAACACTTCCTCTGTCATATTTCATCATCACCCGCACTTTATCCCCTTATGTAAAAATTTGACTCTCGTCTCAACCATATTGTCAAACAAATTAGGTCACTAAAAAGCAAAGTTAGGCTGTGTGTAACGACTCAGAAATTTTATTTGTGAATTTTCATAAATTAATTTGCAAAAGGACGAAATTACCCTTGGTTGTTAAGGGGATTGAAAGTCATTTTTTGTTTTGAAACACTTTTGGCTATGTTTTAGGGACCGTTGCGTAAGTCTCGAACTCATGAGGTCGTAGACAGGCGGTATGCAGAAAACAGAGTTCGTATGAGAGAGTTGTGGGTCTAGAATGTTCAGGGGCATTTTGGTAATTTGCCTTGGGTAGATATTTTAAATCAGACCTTTGTCCAGATTTTTTTTCTCATTTTATCCTCTCTCTCCCCGCGCTATCTCTTTCTCTCCTGTGAACTCGTGTGAAGGCCAATGGAGAAACCCAAAAATGTTTTGGACGTTTTAGACCCAACCAATGACATCATTAGCTTCCTCTTCTCCCCACGAGCACAACCATAACCTTCGAGAGCCGAGGGGATCGCTGTGGACGACGGAGCAAAGCTCTAAACATTGACCTGAACTTCTCGGCCAGTTTCCGGCCACCATAGGTATGAGTTCTCAATTTGGACTTGAGATTTGGATTCCTTGGCTTGAGTAGATAGATTTCCATTATTAGAACGTCGAATTTGGTTGAGAATTGAGAGAGATATAAATGTTTGAAGTTTGGGTGTTCATGGAGATCCGGTGACGGAATATTCCGTTGCTCTGGTTAAGACTGATGCCATTAAGTTTATTGGAATATGCTAATGGCGTTAGCATATTCTATTAAATCTAACGGTATAGTAACAGACAGAATATTCCTTCGCCGTTAGAATATTCCGTTAGGATTGACGGAATATTCCGTGAATAGTGTCAGGTGAGTATGTGATGCAGTCGCGCGTGGGGGAAGGAATCCCAGCCGTCAACCAGTGTGTGGCGACACTTGGAACTCCTCCTTGAGCTCCGACGAACATAAGTTTCAAAGCTCTCGACGTTTCAGACCTTTTGGCACAGGTTTCGGGTCAATCGGACATCGTTTAGTGGTAGTTCTGGGCGTCCGAAGTGGTTGCGTTCTTAGTGGGACGCATACAGACCTTCTGGGGTTTTGGGAGTCTAAATGTAGGGTTTTAATTATAGTTGGTAATCCTGATTGTTACTTTTGACAGGCGATACTGCTACGGGAACTTCAGAGGAGCGTACGACTCGGGATTGAACTATTTGGACGTGTGGTGAGTGGAGTTTGGTTTTGTAAACTATAATGCATGCATAAAGGTATATTTGATATAATTGCTTATTACGTATTATTTTGGTAAATTTCTGGATATTGTTAAATTATTACTGAACACAGGCTTTCAATAATTATTTGGAAATGTCGTTTTGGACTATGGCCTGGTTTTATGGGTTCGGGTTTTATATGGTTTGACGTGATTGATTTTGGGATTTCGGTCGAGTCCACGATTTTGAGTTTAAACCCGATTTTTCAATGAATTTGGGCTAAACCAAGAAAGAAGAATTTCAAAACATGGATTTTGGTTTTCACTGGATTTTTGTCCCCGATGGTCAAAGTTTTCTCCGACTGGCGTCGAGGGTCTTTCTCTGCCAGATCATTGAGGGTTCTCCGATGCTAGTGTCGAGGGGTATTTTCTCCATCAGGTCATTGAGGCTGTCTACGCATAGTACATGTTTCTACACAAACTCGAGGTATAACGGGTGCGTAGAGGGTATCGAGCTACGACTCGGGATTTCATTCAGGCAGCATTGAGATATGTTTTGATGTATATTTTGTGTCCAGGTATGTTTACATGATTTTAAACTCCTTTGAGGAGGATTTTCAAAGTAGGGTTGTGGACCACGGAATGTTTTCATTATTCGGGTTTCGTGGGTCCCTACAAGTGTTTTAACAAAAGATGGATTTTTCCGGTGGGTTTTCAGATTATCTATATATTATATTTATATAAAAATGAATTTTATGTTATGCATGCATGGTTTTACTCGTGGAGGGGGGAAATGTATGTTTTCCTCGGAAATGATTTTAAATGATTATTTTGTCCACTCGCAACTTTTGTGTTTTAAATTCCCTCCCGGCCGTTGAGTTGACGTGGGCATATCCAGAGGCGGAGGCATTAAATTTGCAGCTGCACGTTTACCTAGACTATCGAGTATGATATTTATTTCTGTATTTACTTATCCTACCTAGATGCTCTGATAAGTCTTTTGGACTGATTGTAAAATTGTGGTTACATCGTTGGATGATTGACCTTATTGGAATTTGGAGTGTTATCTGGTCCTTAGTTTGACAGGTGGAAGACGGTTAACCAGTCCTTAAGGGGAATTTCTTTAGGTTGTCAAATGGGAGCAGGGTTCTTCCCGGGTTTCGAGGGGAAATTCGGGAAGGGTCCTGTCACTGTGGACAGGAGACAACCTACTGCCTCAAGGAAGGAATAATTTTCCGGTGTGGGAGGGTCACTTGACCCTCCTTACTTCTTCATGGTTCCGCTAGTGATGCATTGTATGAACTATTTCAAGTAAATAGACTAATTTATTTATCTGATAGACTAACAATATAGTCTAGCGTTTGATGTCCAAACCAAATTAAAATACTGATTATATAATGCAAGTAAAACTATAATTATCCAAATAACAAAAATAGCCATTGAAAAAGTTCAATTTCAACGAACAAAACCATTAAACACATTTAGGGCACGTTTACTTACCAAGAATAGAAATAGTGGGTAATGGGAGACATAGGCAATCGGAGAAGTGGGTAATCATTCACATTTAGTTGTTTACTAAGTATATATAATTATAATAGTAATGAGATTGGTTTTCATTGTTTTTGTTTACTAAGTCCTATGAATCGGAATAAAAACTAACTTGATTACTAAAATGTCCTTGCATATATATATATATATATATATATATTGGTTTTGGTTTTTTTTAGGCTTGTTGCTTAATATGCACCCAGAACAAGTCAACGAGTCTTAAAATGCACCAAAAACTGAAATTTGCCTCAGTTTGTACCTAGAACAGGCATTCTGTTACCTCCGTTGCATCATCCGTCAGTCTCTGTTACTAACACCGTTAAAAGTGCTGATGTGACAATAATATTACAAAATGTGTAGGAGCAATTAAGACATTTGCTATATTTTATTAAATTATATATTAAAATTCTTTTTAAAAAATTAAAACAAATCTCAAAATACCCTACACGTCCCCTTCCCCTTCCTCCCTTCTCTGTGATTAGCGACCACTTCCCAATAATCTCCACGAAAACTGCCACCTCCCTCCCTCTCCAATCCCTCAAACGCCCGACCAGCCCAACCCACCCGATCCTCGTCTCCCTCTCTCCCTCTACTGGACCTCCCCCACTGCCCACCCACTCACCATTTTCCGACGAGGCTCTTCCGCCACCATTTCCTTCTCTCCCTCTCTACTTCTCCGCTTTCAGCCGCAAAGCCTCCCTCTCCTTGGCCAGCTCCAACTCTGTCCGCTCCATTCTCATAATCGACTCCGACACGACTTGGAAGCTTGCCGCGAGTCCCGACAATCGCGTCGACTCACCATCCGAATCTGAGGAGCTTTCCGAGTTAGAACTCAAGTGCCAGTGTAGTCATTGCGATTGGCTACGTTTGGATGTCCGCCTCCCTCTCCTTGGCCATCTCCAACTTCGTCTGCTCCATTCTCAGAATCGACTATGACACGACTTGGAAGCTCACCGTGAGTCCCGACAACCGCGTCGACTCACCATCCGAATCCTAGGAGCTTTCCGAGTCAGAACTCAAGTGCTAGTGAGAATGCTCGTCATCGCGATTGGCTACGTTTGGATGTCCGCCGGAGAAGAATCTGGCATCAAAGGCGTAATTCTGACGGCCAGTGGTGTTGCGTGTGTTTTGGTTCGGCCTGGTTCGACCGCTCTGGAATGCCATTATCACTGTCAGCGTCTGTGAGATTGTTATTCAACTACGAAAAAGCGAGGCAGCGTTTCGTTGACTCGGCGGTGGAAGAGCCTCGTCGGAAAATGGTGAGTGGGTGGGCGGTGGGGGAGGTCCAGTAGAGGGAGAGAGGGAGACGAGGATCGGGTGGGTTGGGCTAGTCGAGCATTTGAGGGATTGGAGAGGGAGGGATGTGGCTGTTTTGGTGGAGATGATTGGGAAATGGAAGCTGATCGTAGAGAAGGGAGGAAGGGGAAGGGGACGTGTTGGGATTTTGAGATTTGTTTTAATTTTTTAAAAATAATTTTAATATATAATTTAATAAAATACAGCAAACGTCTTAATTGCCCCTACAAATTTTGTAATATTACTGCTACATCAGCACTTTTAACGGCGTTAGTAACAGAGACTGACGGATGGTGCAATGGAGGTAACAGAATGCCTGTTCTAGGTGCAAACTGAAGCAAATTTCAATTTTTTGTGCATTTTAATACTCGATGACTTATTTTGGTTGCATATGAAGTAATAAGCCTTTTTTTTAAGATCGAGGTTGAGCCTTACATAGCCAATAATAATAAATCCAAAATGTCATATATCTTGTTGTGATTATTCACTAATAAAATATGAGAAAATATGTCTGATTGGTTTTTTTTAGCATTATATAACTCATTGATAAATATTGTAAATCATGTTTTGAGTTGTTGAAGAAGTTGGCTTAGAAAATGAGGATTTATTCAAATGAGAACATCATTACTATGTAGAATTATTGTAATTAATACTTGTAAACTATATTCTTAGTTTTTTTTTTAATATTGGGTTGAGGTATTTGGAATTATTGTAGAATTGTAGGTTACTTTAGTAAATTAAAATAATGAAAAAGGGTAATGGGATTACCTATTTTGAATAGGTAATTATTACTTAGTTGTAAGTAAACGTAGGAAAAGTAAGTAATGAGAATCATTATTTTTTATTTTATTCCCGTTTACTGGTAAGTAAACATGCTTTAAATCATAAAATCCATTGAGAAACCAATACCATGGGGAGATTGAAAACAAAAACCGAAGCAAATATTTAAAGACACCTAATATATGTGTTGTTCTGGAATTTGTGTCAATAACCAATCACATCACCTAGTAATCTGGCTAGTTTAGGTAAATCCCCACAAAATTCAAATCAATAGAAAAATCTTTAGAAAGGAATTTCTCGCTAGAAGAGAGTTTCAGGTATGTTTCATAAGAAGACAAATCTATTAAGAGTGTGTTCCAAATGAACGGAGAAAAAAAAATGTTGCAGCAGATGAATGAGATGAGAGAGAAAGAGATAAGCCCATTTAATTTTCTAATCAGAGTTAAATGTTGAGACATATAGAAGAAGTGGAGAGCCATGTTGGAGAATAAATTGTTTACAGACTAGAGGATGAGACGGAAGTGATGGAGAAGATGAGAGAGCAGAGAGGACACGAGAAAGCGTGCCACTAAGTTAACTTGTCCTTTTTGAGCGTATTAGTATAGCGGGTGTAGAGTGGATAAGCGAGTTGGATCTGTTAAAATAAGCAGGTATTTCAATTCACTGTGATCGACATCACCATTACCAATAGAGAGCCGCAACCGCTTAATCAAAATTACCAAGCCACATCACTAGCCAAACCCCATGAAAGCATATAAGGCCCGAAGATAAGAGTTTCACGGGCAACCTGATCCGTCGAGACACCGAAACCTGTGACTATGACCAACACCATGATGGTAGAACGAGAAAATGGAGCATCACACAAACTCTAGTGAAATCAATACCAAGGTCTTCTGGATTATCATGAATTATTAATTACATTCCTAGCTATCATCAAGGCCGGCCCTGAGGGTAGTTGGGTAAGGCGGCCGCCTCGAACCCCCACCTCGAGGGGGTCCACAAATTTTTTTTTAATACATAGTTGTTATGTTAATTTGTTACTTCAGTAATAATCAAATTATCTACTTGGACGAGTTGGTTTGGTCGTCATCTTCCTTCAAAAAGGCCCCTTGCTCAAATCCCATTGGGGGTCTCCTTTAATAGTTTTTTCTTTTTTCTTCCCTTTTGGTTTCCTTTCAAAGAGACCCCTTGTTCAAATCCCATTGGGGCCTCTTTTTTTCCCCTTTGGTTTCCTTTTCCTTTTTTTTTCTTTTTTTTTTCCTTTTCTTTTCCTAAACAAAATATTTTATTTTTTATTTTTTATTTTTTTCTCTTTTCCAAAATCAAACCAAATAACTTTTCCTATTATGTTTTGTTAAACAATAACCTAGCATTTGCTATTATATTTAAGTTAATTTTTAAACCCTAATCCATCTCCCCTCTTCTCATTTTTTAAAGAAATCGAAGACAATAATTTTAATTCGAAGGGAGATGATATTTAGTAATTGTTCCTTATCATAATTTTAATTTTTGTGAGTTTTGATATAAAAATAGTTTTTTTAAAAGTGTTAAGATATATATATATATATATATATATATATATATATATATATATATGGACACTTTGAGGGTTGAAAAATTGTGGGGCCTAAAGTAGTGCTTGAGGCGATGACCATTAACTTTGAACTGCTCGAGTTTACTTGGGTGCTGAATTTCAACTACACCATGAGGAAACACTTTAGTGATAATATATAGACCAGACCATCTTGAACGCAACTTACCTGGGAAGAGTTTGAGGCGTGAGTTGAAGAGGACTTTCTGTCCAATCTGAAAGTGCTTTGTCTGAATCTACTTGTCATGAAAAGCCTTAGTCTTTTCATAATAAATCCGAGCACTTTCGTAGGCCTCGTTTCTAAGCTCTTCCAATTCACTCAATTGCAACTTCCTATGTAGTCTGGCTGCATCCAAATCCATGTTCATCTTCTCGATATCCCACAATGCCTTATGTTCCAACTCCATCGGTAAGTGACATCCTTTCCGGAAGACAAGTCAGAAAGGCGACTGGCCAATGGGAGTCTTATAGGCTGTCCTATAGGCCCATAATGCATCCTTTAGTCTGTTGGACCAGTCTTTAAGGTTTGGGCTCACAGTCTTTTCTAGGATGGCCTTCACTCCTCTGCTCAAAATTTCAGCTTTGCCACTTGTCTGAGGATGCTATGGCATAGAGACTCGATGAGTGACGCCATACTTCTTCATTAGGGCTTCAAAAGAGCGATTGCAGAAGTGTGTTCCCCCATCACTGATGATTGCCCTAGGTGCTCCGAACCTTGCTAATATGTGACTCTACAAGAAGCTCACAACTACTTTGGCATCGTTAGTTTTGGTGGGAATTACTTCCACCCACTTGGAGACATAATCAACTGCAAGCAAGAGATAAAGATAACCGAAAGAGTTTGGGAAAGGCCCCATGAAATCAATGCCCCATATGTCAAAGATCTCCACTACGAGGATAGGGTTCATTGGCATCTGATTCCGAGGGCCTATGTTACCTTGTTGTTGGCATCTGTCGCAGGTAAGAACAAACTCGTATGCGTTCTTAAATAATGTGGGCCAGTAAAATCCACTTTGAAGTACCATGAGGGTTGTCTTCTTAGCCCCAAAATGTCCTCCACACGCCAAGCTATGGCAGAGAGTTATAATGGACTTCATCTCAGCTTCCGAGATGCATCTTCGAATGATTTGATCAGGACAATGCTTCCATAAGTATGGCTCATCCCATACATAGTACTTAGCTTGTTTAACAAGCATGTCCTTTTGATATCGGCTCATAAACGAGGGGACTCGCTTAGTAGCAAGATAGTTGATGATGTCAGCATACCATGGATCAATGGCCTTGAGCGCGAAGAGTTGTTCGTCTGGGAAGGTCTCAAGGAGTGGCAATTGGTCACCCTCTTCGTTGGAGCCATGGATCAATCGGCTCATATGGTCAGCAATCACATTTTCACTTCCTTTCTTATCGCGGATTTTGAGGTCAAACTCTTGGAGAAGTAGCATCCATCGTAGCAACCGTCACTTGGCGTCCTTCTTAGTGAGTAGGTACTTCAGGGCTGCATGATTAGTGTAGACGATGACTTTGGTCTGAATCAAATACGATCTAAACTTCTCGAGGGTGAAGATGACATCAAGGAGCTCTTTCTCCATGGTGGAGTAGTTCAATTAGGCATCATTTAGTGTTCGACTTGCATAATAGATGACGTGTGGGAGCTTGTTCACTCTCTGCCCCAAAACAGCTCCTACAGTGAAGTCTGAAGCATCGTACATTAGTTCGAATGGTAAGTCCCAATTGAGTGGCATGATGACGGGAAATGCCGTGAGCTTTGCCTTGAGTGTGTTGAATGCCTCACGGCATTCCTTGGTGAACTCAAATGTTGTGTCCTTGGCTAGAAGATCGCACAATGGCCTTGTGATCTTTGAGAAGTCTTTGATGAATCTTCTGTAGAAGTCGGCGTGCCCTAAGAATGATTGAACTTCTTTGACTATGGTAGGGTACGACAGTGTCTATACTATGTCTAGTTTGGCTTTGTAGACTTCGATGCATTGATTGGAAATCACATGGCCCAAAACGATGCCTTGTTGTACCATGAAGTGGCATTGCTCCATGTTTAGCACTAAGTTACTTTCTCTGCATCGTTCTAGTACTCGAGAAAGGTTAGCTAAACATAGCTCGAATGAATGACCAAAATTCGAGAAGTCATCCATGAAGACTTTGATGTTGTCTTCCACCATGTCGGAGAAGATGCTCATCATCCAGCGTTGGAAGGTAGCCGAGGCATTGCATTGCCCGAAAGGCATTCTTCTTTATGCAAACGTGCCATAGGGACACGTGAATGTTGTCTTTTCTTGGTCTTCCGGGGCTATAGCAATTTGATTATAGCCTGAGTATCCATCCAAGAAACAGTAATGTGAATGGCCGGCCAATCGCTCAAGCATTTGATCGATGAAGGGTAAGGGAAAGTGATCCTTGCATGTGGTTGTGTTTAGCTTCCTGTAGTCGATGCACACTCTCCATCTCGTCTGAACTCGTTGAGTTACAAGCTCATTATGTTCGTTTTTTATTATCGTGATTCTACTTTTCTTTGGCACGACTTGAACCGGGCTCACCCATTTGGAATCGCTAATAGGATAGATGATTCCCACATCTAGAAGTTTGAGCACCTCTTTCTTCACCACTTCTTTCATTGGTGGATTCAACCTCCTCTATGCCTCCCGTGATGGTTTGGAGTCTTCTTCGAGAAGTATCTGATGCATGCACTTAGCGGGACTAATGCCTTTGATGTCGGCGATTGTCCAACCAATTTCCGTTTGATTAACTTTTAGTACTTGAACCAACGCATGCCCTTCCTCCGTACGTAGGTAAGATGCAATGATGACCAGAAGGGTTTGATTGTCTCCTAAGTATGCGTACTTCAAGTGTTCTGGCAGTGGCTTCAGTTCGAGTTCAGGTGCCTTCATGATGGATGGCAAGGTCTTTTGGGCCGTGAGCAGTAAAGCCTCGAATGGACGCTTGTGAAATGGAAGTGAAGGCACAACATTGAGGAACCTTACCTCTTCAACCACGTTCTCATCAAGGGACTCCTCGGTTTGTGAAGTGTTGGTGATGGCCTTCTCGAGATCATCCGTCATGCATGAGTTTGCAATGGTCTTCTGCAGTAGCATGTGCATTGTATTAAAAGGAAAGTCCATGTTAGGGGTGGTTTGTGCTTTTAGAATTCTGAAAATTAAAACAAACAATTAAAAGTGCAAGAAATTAAAATGCAAGAATGATAGATTGATTGAAATTAATAACTAAGGCGAATTAAGGCATACTATCAATTTTAACCAATTATAGTTATTAACCAGATTTCCTAGATCCAATTACTATGAACTCTCTGAATTAGGTGCCCATGGAAAGGTCCGACTAAGGCCCACTCCACATATATTATTTTCTCTTACTTGGCATGTCCTAAGCATGATGTGTACCTAGAACATCTATCATCTACCGTTTAAGATAATGCATGAAGTACAAAGAGAATTTAATGACACCACACTACCCTTAGAAAAGTGATGTGGAATCCTAGGTTGTCATGAGTTTAGATTACGAATAGGTGTCCCTCCACCTACCCGAGATGCAACAAATCACAAGATGATATAGTGGTCCGTCAAGCAATTACATCAATAATTATATGCAAACAAGGTAGCTATGCTTATAAGCATAAATTAAATTCATTAAGCTCAGTAATCCAACTTATTTAACATTCATAGCAATATAAATCAAGAGCCAAAATCTAATTAATGAACTAACATGGCTATGGCTTCAAGCAGCCATAATCCTAAAAAGACTACTCACACATGATTGAAAATGAAACAAACATAATTGAATTCATAACTAACAATGAAATGACATAGTAAAGTAAAGAAGGATTGTTGAACAATGAGGCACGGTAAAAGAACAGAGCAAGGCATGCTCCTCCAAGCTCCACGCACAACTCTCCCTCAACTTGGAAAAATAAAAAGTGTATCTAAAACTCAATTACAAAGAATTTTTGGCTAGGGTGTCTAGAGGTCCTCAGCCGCGAGCCTTTAGGTCCTTTAAATAGGGCCTATAAACCTCTACAAAGTAGGAAATAATATAGGACAAAAACCTAATAAAAAACCGACTCAGAACTGCTATCCTAGTCAGGAATGAAAAAGGACTCAACAAGGCAATCCTTGAAAGACAAGGACTAGGAAATGCGAAAACTTTGTAAGATAAATCTTCTGAGTTTTGTTGCATGCCAAGGCAGCTTCTGGAATCTTCTGGATGTTGCTTGGGCATCAAGAACTGGGCATGATCACTCATGAATGCTTCTAACACAGCTGGGCCAGATTCTGGGCTTCAAGAACCTCAAATTTGGACTTTTAAGAACTCAAAATGTCATTGACCAATCTGATCTGGACAAACCACGTCTTGGACTTTCATATGAAATAACTAGATGAGTTATGGGCTTTCTCTCTCCCAAACTTTGGCAGAGAAGGGTGATCGCAAAACTGTGCCCTAATTAGGGCGCAAATGAGTCTTTAGGGCGCAAATGAAACACAGACGTGTCATTTGCATTTCCAGGCGCGCCTTCAGGCTTCCTTAGCTTGCTAGCATCATCTAAAATCCAAATATGGTTGGTGTTCTGGCTTTGTTCCATCGAAATCAAGGTGTTGACACATGTTGTCCTCCCCGGACCTGAATTAGGGCGCATCAGGTTTAGGGCGCATATTCAAGGCTCGGCAGAGGATCTTCAGGGACTCCAATTATGGCGCACTTTTAGGGCGCATGACATGTCTTCGGGGCTCGATTTTGGGAGCAGATTTAGGGCGCGTCCTGGCTGATCTCGTCATGTCACTGGCTTGTTCCAGGACCCAGTTTTGGACCTTTTCAGGGCCTGAACTTCAACTTGAGACATCTCCTTCGTTATAACTCCGATTTGAGCCATTCTTGTTGCGTTCTTATCAGAATTTACCTATCTTTCCAAATCTGCACAAGTCTCACAAGATTGATCATTTTCTACTTTGGATGGCACGAAATCATTAAAAAGACATGTAAATGAGGTACTAAGTGACATCAAAAGGATGCATAATTAGTGACTGAACATTATACGTGTTATACTTTTACTTCGGGATGATATTCTTGACTGCATATTATGTTATTAGTATTTTTCATAAAATGTGCAAGTTTACTATTATGATGACTTGTTTTCGTAAAATTGAGGGGTTAAAATATGTTTTCAACTTATGGTTTTACACTGAAATAACTTGTAGGGTCCACTCGCCCTTTTGTTTTTGTACCTCTCAAGTCCTTGTAATACTTTACGCTTATTGAGGAGGAGTTCTCAGTTGCTGCTCTGACTTTCACACCAGCGCCTTCGGGTGTGACCGTTCGAGAATCGGGATAACTCATGTAGTTGTTTAAACTTTATGATCATCAAAGTTGTGTACTATGCTTTGTACTTATGTTGTCGCGGTGAATCGTTAATAGTTTTTACTAATTACTTTTCACACGACCTCTGAAAACTCACTGTTTAACTTTTGGCTTTCGTCATCTGGATGTCACCGTTTGGATGTTGGCCAGCATACCTCGATCTTAGTGTCCACGTGAGCTTTCCGGGTCTGGGTGTGTCAGTCTTAATGTAAGTATAATTTACCACGAGGTGGGTTATCATGATTATTAATAATATTATTATTATTTTAATTTTATTAGCATGTGTTCACTTCGATATGGTTTTCTCGTCTACTCATAGTTGTTTTGATTTTGTGCCCTCTAGGCCAAGCAGGACGAGGCGACAAGACTAGGAGGAGGCATCATCTCTTGCTGTGCTGCCGTTACGTAGGAATTTCATTAGTTTTTGTAGAGTTAAGGTTAATCTAGTTTGCTATGATCCACTTCTAGGTATTATAATTATTTCGAGGACTTGGAGTTGGTTGGATGTGATTTGGTCTGGATTGTTTGGATATTCGCTTAGTATTTGAATCCTTCGTCTAACAGGTGGAAGAAGGTTTTACCTGGTTATAGAGGAGATTCTGCCGAATTTTGTGTAAAATTCTCTTAACATTTGGTTGTTAGTATGAGGGCATTTCGGGGATTATTTGAGTGTTAAAATGTTGTCAGACGGGAACAAGACTTCTCACGGATTTCGAGGGGAAAATTTGGGAGGGGTCCTGTCAACTTGGTATCAGAGCTCTAGGTTTGAATTCCTGCAGACCGCACACTTAGTGTGCATGTTATTTGTGTGACTGCCAAATACTTGTTTTGGATCAGCGTGATCCCTCATAGACGTCGTTCTCATCAGTGGCCTAATATAGAGGAAGAAGCAGAGAATATCCATGGTGCACATGATCCGGTGTTGGAACCTGACTTACAACAGACCTTAGACCAGTTGGGGCGGGTTATGGCGACCATTCTGCAGAGAAGGGGCTACTTCAAAGGTATATGATATTAAGAGGGCCTAGAGAATTGGGGCTACAGTTTTTACGGGTGAAACTGACCTTGCATATGCTGAAAGCTGGATCACCCGAGTAGAGGGAGTATTTGCAGTTATGGGATGCCCTCCTGGTGATAAGATTCATTTAGCTACCTTCCTACTAGATGGCCACGCTTACTGATGGTGGCATGCCCTGGAGCTGAAGGGCTGGGATGTCTGTACTACCACCTAGGAGGCATTCCGGGAGCGATTCTTTGAGCATTTTTATCCTCGATCATATTGTGATGCTATGCAAGTGAAGTTTCTATAGTTGAGGCAAGGCACGATGACCGTACAGGAGTACGAGTAAAGGTGTATAAAGTGTTATCCCGATTTTCCCCAGCTTTGGTGGATAATGAGGCAGAAAAATCCAAGGGGTTTAAGTTTGACTTGCAAGATGAGATTCGAGTTGTGGTTACGATGGTGGAGTACACCTCGATGAGAGTGTTAATTGATTCGATGGCCGGGTTGAACAGAGTCAGTGTGGTGGCTCTAGACGACGTCTTGAACAGATGGGTCATGGAGCAGAAGGTCAGAGACCGTCCAAGAGGGGTAGCTACAGTACTGGTTAATTGGGAGGTGACTAATCTGGCGATTTCAAATTCGGGTTTATTGGCGAAAGGTCAGGACTTGGTATGTCCCGAGATGTTGCTACAAGGTAGTGATCATTAGCTCACTAGGGCCAAGGTCCAGTTCAGTCGAGAGGGTGACAAAGTGCCCAGAGTAGTGGGTCCGAGCGAGTTCATGATGTGGTATGTTTCTACTCTGGGGAGCTAGGACACGTCAAAAAGAATTGTCCCAACCCTCTTGGGTTCAAAGATGTTGGATGTTTCTTTTGTGGCGAGTTTGGACACCTTTTGGGTGGTATTTCCATGGGCAAGGAGTCAGATGGACAAGGACAGAGGACATCACAGTCATTGAGTACAGTTGATGGCAGTCAAAGATTATCTCTGCTTCTCTGGTTTGCTTGCATTTGGCCGGATTCCGCCATTGTTGGGCGATTTTCAAAGCTTCATAACTGACTCATTTCTCAGCCAAATTTAATGTTCTAATATTCAAAATCTATCTACTCGAGCCAAAGAATATAAATATGAAGTCAAAACTGAGATCCCATATCTATACTGGCCGAAAATTGGGCAGGAAGTTTCGGTGAAGCTTCCGGGCTTCGCTTTGTCGTCCACGACTGTCTTAAGGTTCAAGGATAGTATGGTTGAGTTGGTGGGTCGAAATGGCCAAAAATCTTTTGATGCGTATATGTGTGTGTTTGTTTGGTCATGGGGAAGAAGAAAATCGAGAGAGGGAAGAGAGAGAGTCCAGAGAAATCTGGAAAATAAAAGGGAAACGAGGGTAGATGTTTTCCAAAAATATCCGAAACTCAAATTATCAAAATGCCCCTGAAGATTATAGACTAGTAACTCGCTCAAACGAGCTCCGATTTTCGCGTGCCACTTGTCTACGAACTCGCAAGTCCGAAACCTATGCAATGGTCTAAGAAAAACTTCCAAAGGTATTCCCAAACTAAAAGTAACTTTCGAACCCCTCCTAAAGCCAAGGGCAAAATAGTCCTTTTTAAAATTAATTTACAAAAATCGAATAATTAAACGTACCGATCTGGGTTCCAAGAATTGCAGCCACCGGCTCCTCCATGGTTTCTTTCAATTCTATAACAGGATTTAGATAATTGAGATGTATGGTTGTTGGGGTGGGGCGCTCTTTTTCCTCACCGGATTTTTCATGTTTTTCTTAGGGTTTCCAAGGTGAGGTTTTAATGAGGCCCTAGAAAGTATGACACCCTGGGTTTGAATTGTAGGTTATTACCTTTATTATTGAATGAAATTCTTTCTTCTTGATAAAAAAAAAAAATTCGGCTTGTTTGAATACCCATGGATTTTGATTTGAACTCTCCAAATCCAATTTCTTATGTTCGGATTTAGATTTGATCCAAATCCATTGGGGATTTCATAAGTTCAAATCTAAGAATTTAAAATAACTTTTAAACTAGTCATTTGAGTGGATTTGGTTCTCTAGCATCTCTTGACCAAAAGATTGGTAACTTGCGATGTCAAGTTGTCAAGAGTTGCTAACAATTTCAACACTGAGCTACTGGTACTAAAATTGATTTAACCTACTCTAGAAAAATGAAATTAATGAGCCGTATAATCTCTATAAACTAGACTTCTAGAGCTTTCCAAGCATTTATGGCTCATTGTCTGGTTCTTTATGAACATGTATAGTTTAATCCGTAAAGTTGAGACATCTACATTAACAGTTTTTTATTGATAGCACTGAGTTACTGATACTAAAACTAATGGAACGATCCTTCTAGAAAACTCGAAATTATGTGCTGTAAAATTCTACAGTAACTAGACTTCCAAACTTTTCCAAGCATATATGGCTCATTATCTAGTTCTTCCTGAACAAGTACAGTTTAATTTGTAAACTTGACACATTTGCCTTAACAATTTTATTGACAACATTGAGCTACTGGTACTAAATTTGATGTAAATCTCTCTAGAAAACTCAAAATCAAGAGTAATAAAATTCTACATAAACTAGACTTTCAGAGCTTTCCAAACATATATGGCTTATTGTCTAATTCTTAATGAGCAAGTACATTTTAATCCGTAAAATTGACACATTTGCATTAACATTTTTATTAGCAGCACTGAGCTACTGGTACTAAAACTAATGTAACTCCCTCTAGAGAAATCGAAATCATGAGTCGTAAATTTATGTAGAAAATAGACTTCCAAAGCTTTGAAAACACATATGGCTCATTAATTATCTAGTTCCTTTTGAGAAAATACAGTTTAATTCGTAGAATTGATCCATTTGCATTAACAGTTTTATTGACTTCCATGGTTGCTGATTACAAGCTTGGATTTCTTTGCTTATTTTCACCAGATTTCACTAATTTTAGCTACTAATCACCTTTAGAGACACTTTCTCGCAAAAATTGAATGCAACACATTAAAACAACAAATTCTATTGAAAAAACTAGTATAAAACATAGAAATAAGGTATGGAAAGTAAACAAAAATATTATCAGACTTCAGTTTCAGTTCATATTATTATATTAGTTATCATAATCTTTAAAAAAAACAATAATTGAAAATAAAAATTATTTACGCGGTTAACCATATATTATCAATGGTTATGGTTATCATTAATATCCATTCAACTAAATAACGTACCAATGAGCATTTTGACATTATTATTTTCTATTTGTGTAGTGAAATTGCTTATTTGAAATCCTCAATTCAAATTCTTACAAAAAAAAAGTTTGCCAAAGAATGGATTTTAAATGAAGGAATCTTTAAACAAATAATTAAGTTGTCAAACAAGAGAATTTCAAATGAAGAGATTTGAAATCCAAATCCAAATCCTTGTTCCCAAATGGGCCCTTAAATTTTTCATATTGAATATTGACCTCATTTTTTACGAGAGTCAAACTGAGATCTCCCACCACACAACAAGTGGAAGGATATACAATTAGACCGTAATACTAATTGACGAGAACGGTGGAGTTTTAAAATTTTCATTTTCTATAAATTTGAAGGATTTTCTATAAATTTTAAGAGGTGTCTTTTCATTGTAACCGCATGTTATTTTGAACTATTGATTTATTGATATACTCACTCAATGAAAGTACAAAGAATTGCATATACGGTGGGAGGATGATAATGTTGGTATTTTCAGAGCTGCAGCATGAAGTAAATCTAATTTAATCTCTAGCTGAAAATGGATTGGATCTTGTACTTGGATGAATTTGGATGATGATTGATTGTTAGAGATTGTTTATGAACAACTATGTAAAACTGTGCAGACTAGGTGTTTAATGAAATTACTCAAAGAGAAATTTAGAGAATATTTTGTATATTTTTCATTTTGATTGAATTGAATTGATGTATTACATGTGTGTATAACTCTTACTTCCTCTCCACACAATTTTTTAGATGTGAGGATGACAATGTGATGTCATCCTTAACCAATAGCATGCCTCCACGTGGCTTAGCCTACAGTGTTATGACACTATGATTTCTTGCTCTCCAAGCAAGTACTCACATACTTCACACTTTTCTTTTTTTACATTTTCTGATTTTGAAGGTAAAAACTAGTAAAAAGTTTACAATCCAACACTCCCTTCTAAGATATTTGTGGGTTTTACACCAACCAATCTTCTTAAGTAGGAAACCCTGTCCTTAGGCAAAGCTTTAGTGAAAATGTTTGCAACATGCTCCTCATATATGCAGTACATTAGTTCAATCCTTTCATTTTACAATGCTTCTCTTATGAAGTGAAATTGCGGTTAATGTGCTTTGTCTTATGGTGGAAGACAGGGTACTATGGCTTGAGTAATTGCTTCAGTTGCACTCACTTCCTCTATCACAGTAGCCAAAAAATACATTTGATTTTCCTTTCACAAACTCAATACTATAACAACTAGTGCCCTGAATATATCTGAGCACTCTCTTGGCAGTACCAAAATCCTTCTTGGTGGGATTATGCATGTATCTAGACAATAGGCTAGCAATAAAATTAATATCGAGTCTAGTAGCAATAAGATAGAGTAGACTACCTACCATTTTTCTATAGTCCCTCATTTGCAGCTTCACTGCCATCATTCCTGCATAGTTTGTCATTTTTAGCAAGTGGTGTGCTCACTGGTTTACAGTCCTTGAGTCCAAACTTGCCAAGTAGAGATAGGGCATACTTCTTTTGATGGATGAATATGCTTTTGTCTATCTGAATTACACCCATGCCTAAGAAATGGTGTAGTAACTCCAAGTCAGTTATCTCATATTTGAGCATCATCACTTCTTTGAAATCGAGATTATGGTCTCATTGTTTTCAGTATACACTATCACATCCACATAGATGGACACAATCAATGTCTCTCCTTCATCACTTGTCTTCATATATAATGTAGCTTCAATAGGGCTTCTATGAATGCCACACTTGATCAGCTATGAGTCTATCTCACCATACCAGGCTCTTGGGGCTGCTTCAATCCATACAAGGCTTTCTTGAGTTTGCAAACATTCCCCTCCTCACTATGTGTTCAGTCATTATTTGTGCATCATTTTGATGTCACCTAGTGCCCTTTTACATGTCTTTTGAATGATTTCATGCCATTCATTGGAGAAAATGATTGTTCTTGTGAGACTTGTGCATATTTAGAAAGATAGGTGAATTATGAGAATAATGCAAATAGAAGGGTTCAAATCGGAGTTGGAACGAAGAAGATGTCTCAAGTTGAAGTTCGGGTCCTGAGAAGGTCCTAAACTGAGCCTTAATCCAAGCCCATGTGCCCCCTAAATCAGGTCCCTGACATGGCCCACAGACACCAGAATCGAGCCCCTACCGAGTCCGAGATAGAGCCTCTACCGTGGCCATCCTGTGCCAAGAATAAAGTCCTTACCGAGCACTAAAATGAGCTCCTCAAGAGCCTTGGATGTGACCTAAGTCGAGCCCAGAGGAGTCTCGCTGCGCCTTAAATAAGGACCTTGGACAAGCCCAGGTGCCTGTCTCAAGTTCCTCACGCCAGGACATGTCCAGTCACATGTCCCTGGTCCTCCAGCGACAATTCCCTTGCGCCCTAATTGGTGTCCGGTTAGGCCAGAACCTTGTCAATACCTAGAACTCGATGGAACCAAGTGAGACACCACCCATAATTGGGCTTCAAAACACCTATCTAAGCTAATGAAATCAAGTGGTGCACTCAGAAATGCCAATGACATGCCCTTGACATGTTATGCCCTAAAAGACGTCCCGGGAGCCCTAATTTAAGCCAAATTGGGCCATTGAGTTTTCTACAAGCTTTTGAGTAGGACAAAGCCCATAACCATGCTAGTTATGGCATATGAAATTGAAATAAGTAGGTTGTCCCAATTGCATTGCTTAAAGACATGATTGAGTTCTTAGAAGTTCAATTTTGAGGTTCTTGGAGCCTAGAATCTGGTCTAGCCGTGTTTGAAGCATTTAGGAGTGATCAGGGCCAGTTCTTAACATCCAAGCAAACTCCAAAATATTCCATAAGATTCCTTGGCACACAAGGAAGATCAAAGATTTTATCACTAAAACTTTGCAGAAAATCCAAGTCCTTGCTTTACTAGGATTGTCTTTTTGAGACCTGTTTCATTCCTAATTAGGATAGTAGTTGCAAGTCAGTTTTGATTAGGATTTTGTCTTAGATTAGTTCCTACTTTGTAGAGGTTTAAAGGCCCTATTTAAAGGACCAAAGGGCTCGCGGCCAGGACCTCTACAACCCTGGCCACAATTTTACCTTGTAATTGAGTTTAAGATTTTAAACACTTTTATTTTCCAAGTTGAGAGAGAGAGTGGTGCGTGGAACATTGGGAGGAGTAGGCCTTACTGTGTTCTTTTGCTGTGCATTTCTGTTCAATAATCTTTCTTTACTATACTCTCCTATTTCATTGTAATTATGAATTCTATTATGTGTTTGTTTTCCATTATGCGTGAGTAGTTCCCTTTAAGATTAGGGCTGCTTGAAGCCCTAGCCGTGTTCGTTCGTTAAATAGATTTTGGCTCTTGATTTTAATTGCTATGCATGCTGAATAATTCTGATTACTGCTTAAACTACCATTTTTTATTTTTATGAGATTAGCTACTTTGTTTGCATAAATTATTGATGGAATTGCTTGACTGACTGTCATATCATCTTGTAACTCACGTAGCATCAGAAGGTTGAGGGTAAGAAACAATCTTGTAATTGGAATACATGACAACCTAGGATTGCACGTCACTTTTCTAGGCTAGTGTGGTGTCATTAAATTCTTTTAGTACTTCATGCATCATCTTAACTGGTAGGTGATAGACGTTCTAGGCATACACCCTGCTTAGAGCATACTAAGTAAGAGAGAATAAAATATGTTTAGTGTACCTTGGCAGGACCTTTGCATGGGGACCTAATTCAGAGTTTGCATTGTAATTAGGTCAAGAAAATCTGGTTAAGAGCTATAATTGGTAAAGGTGGATAGTGAGC
The DNA here is from genome assembly GCA_037349345.1 of Oemleria cerasiformis. Lineage (NCBI taxonomy): Eukaryota > Viridiplantae > Streptophyta > Magnoliopsida > Rosales > Rosaceae > Oemleria > Oemleria cerasiformis. The sequence goes on along the minus strand of JAZGTL010000009.1, from coordinate 841,028 downwards.
CTTAATTCGCCTTACTTGAGTCATTGTGGTGTCTTGTTTGTCTTTCTTGCGTGCTAAGTGAGCTTGAGTCTTTGCCTTTTTTGGTGTCTTTGCATATTTAATTTAGTGTAAGAGTCTAAGTGTTGCCGCGTGTCTCAAGTGATTTCATTATTTTTGTGTTTGTTAATTGAGTTAAATAAATCTAAACTTAAGTGGAACTAAATCGTTGAAACAAGTCCTGGAGAGATAGACATTTGCTTGCCAATATATTATCAGAATCAATTTTGTATACTTGCAAAGATATAACCGTTAAAAATAGAGTACATATTCTTGTCATTTATTATTACGAACAAGTTTTTGGCACTCTTGCCAGGGACTTGTCCCTCAACGGTGTCCATTTAGTTTGGATTTATTAACTTAGTTTGGTTTTACTCTTTTAGGTACCCTTTTATGTCATCAAGAGGATCCGTCCAAGGCTCATTGCACTGCTCATCAAGTGGAACATCTTCAAGAGGATATTCGGTACAAGGCTCATTTCACTTCAGCCTCAAAGATCGTGCTAAGCCATGGTTTCATTCATTGGCGCCGGCCTCAATCAACTCTTGGAGGGACTTGTCGTCCAAACTCCTCACGGAATATTATCCTGTGGCGAAGACAAACAAATTGAAGGCCAAGATCATGGATCCACGCCAAGGCATAGATGAACAATTCTAGCCCTTTAATCAAATGCTTCATGCATGCCCTCATCACAACATCGACGAACATCACTTGATGTTGTATTTTTACGAAGGATTGAAGACCAGCGATTGAACCATGGTGAACTCTCAATCCCAATGGATTCTAGATGGCACGGCTGTGGAGGCAAGGACCACCTTTGAGAATATTGTTCAAAGGGAGAAACAATGTAGCTACAGAGGTCATACCTCTAAGGCTACTAGTGATGCGTACACCAATGAAAAAGATGATACCATTGCTCAACTCACGACAATGGTGAAAAAACTATGCGTAACAACCCGAAATTTTAATTATTGGGTTTATACAATTATTTTTGTAAAATGACGATTTTACCCTTGGTCGGTAAAGGGCTTGGAAATCAAGTTTTGTTTCGAGACACCTTTGGTGGTGTTTTGGATATCGTTGCGTAGGTCTCGAACTCACGAGTTCGTAGACAGGCGGCACGCAGGAAACGGAGTTCGTGGACGGAAGTTATGGGTCTAGATGTGCAAGGGCATTTTGGTAATTTTGATTTGGGAGAAGATATTTTAACCCAATCATTTATCATCTTCACCTCATTTTCATCTTCATTTCATCTTCATCTCACACTCTCTCTCTGTGACAAACATAAACACAAAACCATTGAAACCGTGCGAAAAACTCAACCGAAAAACCATAAAGTCAACGTTGGATTCAAGGCTTCAACTTCTAGTTTTGATTAACTAATCGTATTCTACTCCTTCCCACGATCACAACCGTACCAACCATCGAAGGAGAGGACCACGGTGGAAGCCGAACCGAGTATAGGAAGTTTCGGATCTTCCGATCAATTTTCCGGCTTACACACTTACGTGTTTGATGTTTTAAGGTCATATTTGGATTCCTGGGTTCGAGTAGATAGATTTAGATGTAAAATTTGTGTAAAACGGTTGAGTTTTGAGGAAGTTGTAAAGCTTGGAGTTTCGGCCGGAAATGGGGGATTTCGGCGAACCAGACGGCGGCGGAGGTGGTGGTCCGGTCATCTTCTCCGGCCAGCTTCTGGCGACGGCAGTCCGGTCGTCTTCTCCGGTGAGTCACCGGTAACCGGTCGGGTCGAGTTAGATCGATCGGGTTGAGTGAACCAGTCGGGTTGAGTGAACCGGTCGGGTCGAGTTGGACCGGGTCAAGTTGAGCTGGATCAGGTTGGACCGGTCTAGGCGCATGAACACTGTAGCAGGTGCGTGACCGGCGCGTGAGGCTCATGAGGCGCGTGGGCGCGTGTGCCGACCTTCCGGCGGCGCGTGGCGGCGCGTAGGCCGAGTCTGAGGTCACGACGGTGTGTGGTAACTAGTTTTCGACGTTCTGAATCTGTTGGTACAGGTTTCAGGTTGATCGGACATCGTTTAGAGGTCGATTTGAGTGTCCGAAGTTGCTGTGTTTTCTAGAAACAGCATGGGTAGACTTCCCGAGGTTTAGGAAGTTGTTATATAAGAGTCTTATTACTAGCCGGTAATCCCGATTGTTGTTTTTGACAGGCGATATTGTTCTGGGACCCTCAGAGGAACGAACAAGACGGGATTGAGCTAGCTTGAACAGGTTTGTGAGTGGACTTTGGTTTTATAAACTGAAATGCATGCATCAAAATATCTTTGTGTAAATACTGTTATGTATTGTGGCATTGAATTTCTGAATTTTAGAAATGATTACTAGACACATGTTTTCCACTACTTCGGTTAAAGTGTGATTTGAGAAATATCATGGTTTTTGGACTCAGTTTTGATATCATTTTGACGTAGAAATTATTGAGTCAATGATTTGGGTTTTGACCCAGTTTTATGAGTTTATCGGATTTGGTCATTTTGAGGGAGGCTAGGACCCGGGACGAGGATCCGTTATTAGCGGTGAACCCGGTGAACCTCCAAGATAAACATTGAATTGAGGGAGGCCAGGACCCGGGACGAGGATCCGTTATTAACGGTGAACCCGGTGAACCTCCAAGATAAACATTAATTTGAGGGAGGCTAGGACCTGGGACGAGGATCCGTTATTAGCGGTGAACCCAGTGAACCTCCAAGATAAACACATTTGAGGAGGACCAGGATATGGGATTAGGATCCGCTGTTGGCGGTGAACCCAGTAAACCTCCAATATAATTGGTGATTGATTCTCCGACTAGCGTCGAGAGTTTTGCTCCGTTGGTTTGTTGAGTGCTCCGACTTTGGCATCGTGGAGTTTTGGCTCCGTCGGGTCACGAGGATGTCTATGCATAGTACAGGGAGTTGTGATACAGGACTAGCACACCCCAAGGGATACCCTGGTGGCTAGTGGATGTGTCGGGAACAGTGGATTTGAGATATTATGTGTCTAGGTTGAATTAAATGATTTTGAATTCCTTTGAGGATGATTTTCAAACCAGATTGTGGATTACAATGTGTTTTCCTTATATGGATTTTTTGTGAGTCCTACTAAGTGGTTTTAAAGAGAAATGCAAATGCCGGTGATTTAAAGATGATGTTTTTATAACATGAACTGTTTATGTGATGCATGCATGGTTTTATAAATGGAGGGGGGAAAAGGTAATATTCGTTGGAAAATGATTTATAAACGATTATTTTTGTCCACTCACAATTTTTATGTTTAAACCCCCTTCAGGCAGTAGAGTTGACGCATACATTATCTCGAGGCAGAGGCATTAGCACTCTCGGCTGCGCTGTGTAGTTGTACTTGAGTAGGATATCTAATTTGTATCTTGATCCTACTTAGACGCTCTGATATTATATTGTATATGGTTGGTAATTACTTACGGGAATTTTAAGTGCTTAAATCCCTTGTCTGCCAAGAGAAAGTATTTATTATTATTATAATTTGTAAGGATTGAAGGGTATTTGGGAACCTTTCCTTAGGTTGTCAGACGGGATCAGGGTTCTTCACGGGTTTCGAGGGGAAATTCGGGACGGGTCCTGACAATTGGTATCAGAGCACTAGGTTAAATTCCTGTAGACCGTACATCTAGTGTACAGGTGAAATTTTGGTATTAATGATTTACAACTTCTTTTCAGCGTATAATGCCTCCGAGACGTGAGTTCCGTCAACGGTCGGGGAATGGTGGAGATGACCATGAACCTGCAGTGGAGCCTAATTTGAGGCAGACACTGGAACAGCTGGGTCAGACTTTAGCTTCTGTACTCCAGGATAGGGCTTCTCATGAAGTCTCTGATATCGAGAGAGCCTAGAGACTATGGGCGACGATATTTATGGGCGAGTCTAGCCCAGATGAGGTTGAGGAGTTGATTACTCGCATGGAGCGGGTGTTTTTGATTATGAGATGTCCTCTAGAGGAGAGAGTTCTGTTGGTCACATTTTTACTAGGTGGTTCTGCTTACCACTGGTGGCACTCATTGGAGGTGTCGGGTTGGAATGTCCATACACTTACTTGGCAGACTTTCCGGGAACGCTTCCTAGAGCAATTTTACCCTCGCTCACACCGGAATGTTAAAGAGACCGAGTTCTTGCATTTACAGCAAGGAGACATGACTGTGGCCCAGTATGAACAGAGATTCATAGCGCTGAGTCGCTTTGCACCGACTTTGGTGGCGACCGAGATAGACAAGTGCCACAAATTTGAAAGTGGACTGAGGAGTGAGATTCGGTCAGCAGTTACGTCTATGGATCACACTTCCTTGAGGACTTTGGCTGATGTTGCAGCCCGAGTAGAGTTGAGTTTGGGTTTCCCAATTTCGCAGCAGTACAGGGGTTACAGGAGACGTCGAGATCACTGGACTGCCGGAACCTCTAGTCAGGGACCATCCAAAAGAGGCAGTCATAGTTCTGGATCTTCTGGGAATGTGAGATCTAGTACAGGCAGTGGCGGAGCTGGTCAGGCACGACAATCTTATGCACAGTCTAGCGGTGCCTCAGTGCAATTCAACAGAAGACAGGGTGGCAGATCTAGTGGCTTCAGTGATTCCAGTTGTTATTTCTGTGGGGAGACTGGTCACATCAAGAGATTCTGTCCACAATGTCGTTCGGGCAGTAGTTCCTTGGGTCGTGGTACGACTGATCCTAGCCCAAGGACAGGACAGATGTTTGATACTGCAGCTGGGAGTCAGACCTATTTCAGTGGGGCCGGTAGAGCTAATGGGACTAGCAGGGCTAGAGGCAGGTATGGGGATCGTGGTCTATCTTCTGGTACACCAGCTCGAGTTTTTGCCATGACGCAACAGGAGGCTCGAGTAGCACCGGAGGTGGTCACGGGTACGTTTTCTATTTTCAACCGCAATGCTTGTGTTTTATTAGATCCCGGGGCAACTCATTCTTTTATTTCTCGGGATTTTACACTGTTTGCAGATAGAGAATTGTCCCCGATTGGTTAGGACATGGGTATTAGTACTCCTACCGTGGATATGTTAGTGGCGAACCTAGTGATTCGCAGTTGTCCGGTGATGGTTGAAGGCCATGGTTTGGAGGCAGATTTAATTCCCTTAGATATTTTTGAGTTTGATGTGATTCTGGGAATGGATTGGTTGTCCATGCATCATGCCTCCAAAGACTGTTATGACAAGACAGTGGTTTTCCAGAGTCCAGGATTACCGAAACTTACATTTCGGGGAGATCGTAGGGTACTACCCTATGGAGTGATATCATCGTTGACCGCTGAGTGATTGTTGAGAAAAGGTTGTGAAGGTTACTTGGCTCATGTGTTTGAATCTCGGGATACTCCGATGAGAGTGGAGGATATTCCAGTGGTGAGTGAGTTCTCTGATGTGTTTCCAGATGATCTTCCAGGATTACCACCTCACCGTGAGATTGAGTTTACCATCGAGCTTTTGCCAAGTACTCAACCTATCTCACATGTACCGTACATAATGGCACCGGCAGAATTGCGAGAGTTAAAGAATCAGTTGCAGGACTTGGTGAATATGGGATTTATTCGCCCAAGTGTTTCACCATGGGGTGCGCCGGTATTATTTGTGAGGAAAAAGGACGGTGGTCTGAGATTGTGTATCGACTACCGGCAGTTAAATAGAGTGACGGTACGAAATAAGTATCCTCTGCCAAGGATTGACGATTTATTTGATCAACTGAAAGGGGCAAAGTATTTTTCAAAAATTGACCTTCGATCCGGGTACCATCAGTTGAGGATCCGGGAAGAGGATGTTCAGAAAACAGCTTTCAGGACTCGGTATGGTCATTATGAGTTCCTGGTGATGCCCTTCGGGTTGACTAATGCCGTGGCAACGTTTATGGATTTGATGAACAAAGTATTCCAAAAGTATCTGGATCGGTTTGTGATTGTGTTCATCGATGACATCTTGGTGTATTCGAGGAGTGCCAAGGCACATGAGAATCACTTGAGGTTGGTGTTGAATATGCTTAGGAAAAAGCATTTGTTTGCCAAGTTTAGTAACTGCCAGTTTTGGTTGACCGAAGTTGGATTCTTGGGTCATGTGATTTCGGCTGAGGGTATCAGCGTAGATCTCCAAAAAGTGGAGGCAGTGGCAAACTGGGAACAACCGAGGACAGTGACAGAGGTGAGGAGTTTTCTCGGTTTGGCAGGGTATTATCGGCGGTTCGTAGAAGGATTTTCTACGATAGTAGGCCCATTGACTCGGTTGACTAAGAAAGGAGTCAAGTTTGACTGGGATGCTGATTGTGACCAGAGCTTTCAGGAGCTAAAGAGAAGGTTGACTTCTGCTCCAGTATTAACCCTCCAGATGGTAACGGGGGATTTGAGGTATATAGTGATGCATCATTGCGGGGTATAGGATGTGTGCTGATGCAGCATGGGAAAGTGATAGCGTATGCTTCAAGACAACTTAAACCCCATGAGATGAATTACCCCACACATGATTTGGAGTTGGCTGCAGTGGTGCATGCACTGAAAATATGGAGACATTACTTGTACGGGGAGGCGTGTCGGATCTTGACTGACCATCAGAGTTTAAAGTACTTGTTCACCCAGAAGGACCTGAATTTGAGGTAGAGAAGGTGGCTTGAGCTGAGAAAGGATTATGATTGTACTATTGAGTACCACCCAGCAAAAGCCAATGTTGTGGCAGATGCCTTGAGCAGGAAGTCTATGGGTTCTTTGGCCCATTTGCATACAGTCTACCTACCGTTGCTGGTAGAGTTCCGTAGAGCAGGGATTGTACTGGACATGGATAGCTAGGGGGCTTTGTTGGCTAGTTTCCATGTGAGGCCTGTTCTGATTGATCGGATTATTGAGGCTCAACTCCAGGATTCTACATTGTGCATTATCAAGATAGAGTTGGAAGCTGGAAACAGGCAGGACTATGCGATTAGGGATGATGGAGCATTGGTTAAGGATGGACGGTTGTGCGTACCGAATGAACTGGAGCTAAAGAGGGAAATTCTTGATGCGGCTCATAGTTCGGCTTACGCTATGCATCCAGGAGGTACCAAGATGTATCATACCCTAAAAGAACACTATTGGTTTACTGGGATGAAAAGAGAAATTGCTGAGTTTGTGAGTAGATGTCTGACATGTCAGCAAGTGAAAGCGGAGAGGCAGAAACCCTATGGGACACTGCAACCATTACCTATCTCAGAATGGAAGTGGGATCACATTACGATGGATTTTGTGTATAAACTTCCAAGGACACGGAAGGGACATGATGGGATATGGGAAATTGTGGATAGACTCACGAAGTCTGCACATTTCTTGCTAGTGCGAGAAGATTTTCGGATGAGTCGGTATGCCAAATTGTTCGTGGATGAGATCATACGGCTGCATGGGACTCCAGAGTCTATTGTTTCGGACAGGGATCCTAGGTTTACCTCCAGGTTTTGGCGGAGTTTGCAGAAGGTTTTTGGCACTACATTGCATTTTAGTACAGCCTTTTCATCCTCAGACAGATGGTCAGTCTGAGAGAACAATCCAGGTTTTGGAGGATATGATGAGGGCTTGTGTACTACAGTTTAAAGGGAGCTGGGATTCACACTTGTCTCTGATGGAATTTGCATATAATAACAGTTACCAGTCGAGTATTGGGATGTCTCCTTTCGAGGCACTGTATGGGAGGCAGTGCAGAACACCTTTGTGTTGGAGTTAAATAGGTGAAAGAAGACTGTTAACACCCGAGTTGGTGGATTTGACAGAGGAAAAGATTAGAATCATCAGAGAAAGGTTGAAGACAGCCCAGGTTCGCCAGAAGAGCTATGCAGACCATCGAACCAGAGACCTTGAGTTTGAGGTAGGTGACTGGGTGTTCTTGAAACTATCTCCATGGAAAGGAGTGGTAGGTTTTGGTAGACGAGGAAAATTGAGTCCTCGTTACATTGGTCCGTATGAGATTTTGGAGAGGATAGGACCAGTGGCATATCGTATTTCTTTACCCCCGGAATTATCCAGAGTTCATGATGTCTTTCATGTATCTTTGCTCCGGAAATATCTGTTTGATGAGTCTCATGTGTTGGAAGAGCAACCACTTGAGCTGAAAGACGATTTGACGTTTGAGGAGCAACCGGTGCAAATTCTGGATTGGAAGGAAAAGGTGCTTCGCAGAAAGACTATTCCTCTAGTTAAAGTGTTGTGGAGGAATCATAACATGGAGGAAGCCACGTGGGAAACTGAGGAACTAATGCGGGCATAATATCCTCAATTGTTCCATGGTTAGGAATGAATTTCGAGGACGAAATTTCTTAAGGAGGGTAGATTGTAACAACCCGGAATTTTAATTATTGGGTTTATGCAATTATTTTTGTAAAATGACGATTTTACCCTTGGTCGGTAAAGGGCTTGGAAATCAAGTTTTGTTTCGAGACACTTTTGGTGGTGTTTTGGATACCGTTGCGTAGGTCTCGAACTCACGAGTTCGTAGACAGGCAGCACGCAGGAAACGGAGTTCGTGGACGGAAGTTATGGGTCTAGATGTGCAAGGGCATTTTGGTAATTTTGATTTGGGAGAAGATATTTTAACCCAATCATTTATCATCTTCACCTCATTTTTATCTTCATTTCATCTTCATCTCATTCTCTCTCTATGTGACAAACATAAACACAAAACCATTGAAACCGTGCGAAAAACTCAACCGAAAAACCATAAAGTCAACGTTGGATTCAAGGCTTCAACTTCTAGTTTTGATTAACTAATCGTATTCTACTCCTTCCCAAGATCACAACCGTACCAACCATCGAAGGAGAGGACCACGGTGGAAGCCGAACCGAGTATAGGAAGTTTTCAGATCTTCTGATCGGGTTTCCGGCTTACACAGGTACGTGTTTGATGTTTTAAGGTCATATTTCGATTCCTGGGTTCGAGTAGATAGATTTAGACGTAAAATTTGTGTAAGACGGTTGAGTTTTGAGGAAGTTGTAAAGCTTGGAGTTTCGGCCGGAAATGGGGGATTCCGGCGAACCAGACGGCGGCGGAGGTGGTGGTCCGGTCATCTTCTCCGACCAGCTTCCGGCGACGGCGACGGCAGTCCGGTCGTCTTCTCTGGCGAGTCACCGGTAACCGGTCGGGTCGAGTTAGACCGGTCGGGTCGAGTTAGATCGGTCGGGTTGAGTGAACCGGTCGGGTCGAGTTGGACCGGGTCAGGTTGAGCCGGACTGGGTTGGACCGGTCTAGGCGCATGAACACTGTAGTAGGTGTGTGACCGGCACGTGAGGGCGCGTGGGCGCGTGTGCCAACCTTCTGGCGGCGCGTGGGGCCGAGTCTGAGGTCACGGCGATGCGCGGTAACTAGTTTTCGACGTTCTGAATCTGTTGGTACAAGTTTCAGGTTGATCGGACATCGTTTAGAGGTCGATTTGAGTGTCCGAAGTTGCTGTGTTTTCAAGAAACAGCATGGGTAGACTTCCCGAGGTTTAGGAAGTTGTTATATAAGAGTCTTATTACTAGCCGGTAATCCCGATTTTTGTTTTTGACAGGCGATATTATTCCGGGAACCTCAGAGGAACGAACAAGACGGGATTGAGCTAGCTTGAACAGGTTTGTGAGTGAACTTTGGTTTTATAAACTGAAATGCATGCATCAAAATATCTTAGTGTAAATACTATTATGTATTGTGGCATTGAATTTCTGAATTTTAGAAATGATTACTAGACACATGTTTTCCACTACTTCGGTTAAAGTGTGATTTGAGAAATATCATGGTTTTTGGACTCAGTTTTGATATCGTTTTGACGTATAAATTATTGAGTCAATGATTTGGGTTTTGACCCAGTTTTATGAGTTTATCGGATTTGGTCATTTTGAGGGAGGCTAGGACCCGGTACGAGGATCTGTTATTAGCGGTGAACCCGGTGAACCTACAAGATAAACATTGAATTGAGGGAGGCCAGGACCCGGGACGAGGATCCGTTATTAGCGGTGAACCTGGTGAACCTCCAAGATAAACATTAATTTGAGGGAGGCTAGGACCCGGGACGAGGATCCGTTATTAGCGGTGAACCTAGTGAACCTCCAAGATAAACACATTTGAGGAGGACCAGGATAGGGATTAGGATCCGCTGTTGGCGGTAAACCCAGTAAACCTCCAATATAATTGGTGATTGATTCTCCGACTAGCGTCGAGAGTTTTGCTCCGTTGGTTTTTTTGAGTGCTCCAAGTCTGGAATCGTGGAGTTTTGGCTCCGTCGGGTCGCGAGGATGTCTATGCATAGTACAGGGAGTTGTGATACAGGACTAGCACATCCCAAGGGATACCCTGGTGGCTAGTGGATGTGTCGGGAACAATGGATTGGAGATATTATGTGTCTAGGTTGAATTAAATGATTTTGAATTCCTTTGAGGATGATTTTCAAACCAGATTGTGGATCACAATGTGTTTTCCTTATATGGATTTTGTGTGAGTCCTACTAAGTGGTTTTAAAGAGAAATGCAAATGCCGGTGATTTAAAGATGATCTTTTTATAACATGAACTGTTTATGTGATGCATGCATGGTTTTATAAATAGAGGGGGGAAAAGGTAATATTCCTTGGAAAATGATTTATAAACGATTATTTTTGTCCACTCACAACTTTTGTGTTTAAACCCCCTTCAGGCAGTAGAGTTGATGCGGACATTAGCTCGAGGCAGAGGCATTAGCACTCTCGGCTGCGCTGTGTAGTTGTACTTGAGTAGGATATCTAATTTGTATCTTGATCCTACTTAGACGCTCTGATATTATATTGTATATGGTTGGTAATTACTTACGGGAATTTTAAGTGCTTAAATCCCTTGTCTGAATAGAGAAAGTATTTATTATTATTATAATTTGTAAGGATTGAAGGGTATTTGGGAACCTTTCCTTAGGTTGTCAGACGGGATCAGGGTTCTTCCCGGGTTTCGAGGGGAAATTCGGGACGGGTCCTGACACTATGTAATGAGAAGGCTTGAGGAGCGTTGTACAAATAGCAACCTAAAAATTACGCAACTATATGCACATTTTAAATCGCAAGTGCACAAGATCAGACAAATAGTATAGAAAGCAAATACGAGATCATTCCCACGAGGATTGAATTCATATGTGTTTAAAATTGATTTCCTAGAACTACCAACTAAATGGCACAAACTAAGAATGCAGAAGTGAAAGAAAACCCAAAAAAAAACTTATTTCAAACCCTAAGATTTCTAATCAAAGTTTATGTGCAATACACAAAGGCACTCGGTGTTCAAAAGGATGATTTTAAGATGATTTTGAAAACTACAAATTTCGAAACAAAATATTAAAAACAGCGTTTGATTAAAAATAGAAATTGATCGAGCTTAAAACAATGAGAAAACCAGTTATGGATTCGATGTTCACCGCTAATTTTCTTCCTTATGCAAACGACATGCACAATGCTACAAAACAGATTTTAGATGTTCATGTTTGTCGACTTAAAGGCATGATATCTACTCTTTAAATTATTGATTTCCCTAAGCAACAAGTTAGTCATGGGTATCTACACTAACTCTTTTCATTCTTAAAGTGTTTAGCATGGTATCTACTAAGTTGCACTTTAAGAACGCATAACACAATGGAAATCGACAAACACACAACTCCTAGAACATGGTATCTATTCTAGTTATTCATGATGATTAATTTCAAGGACTTATAACTAGTTCTTTTGTTACTATCACAGGCACAAGATTCGGTCATCTAAATTTACCTATGTAACAAAATCAATACACAGCATGCATATGGTGATCATGCATAACATAACGTATGTAAAGAGTAAAATATAATATGAAATTAATCAATTAAGCATCATAAAAGTAGTTTGCAGCAAAGGCATATCGAACTCCTTAAAGAAACATGATTAGGGCTTCGATCGAGCCCTAACTAAAGTACTCAGTTACCCATAATTTAAATAGACAGCAAGAACATACAGAACAGAAAATAAAAAGAGGAAGAAGATAGCTCTTTGATGATGTGTTGGTCAGCCAGAGTGATTGGATGACGCCTTGACGTTCCTCCTTGCTTCCTAAGCCTTTTAGACCTTGGAACCTAGAAGGATGGAGCAGAATGGGCTGGTGTGGCTGAGTCCTCCTGTGAGAGCCCCCACGTTTCTGCAGTTTTTAGGGAGAAAAAGAGCCTTTTCAAAGTGAGGTGAGGGGGAGACTCTTTGCTTCTCTGTTGTATGCCTCTCTGCCCCTTGGCTGCCAAGAATTTATGTGCATGTTAATTCACTGAGAGGGAGAGAGACGTTTTCTTTTTTTTGTTTTTATGAGGGAGAGCAAGCGTTTCTTTAATCTTGTGTGCTTGTTTGCTTGCCAAGTCCTTCCTCCCGTGGCTGCTCCTATTTTTTTTTTTTTTATTTTCTTCTTTTCTCTGATTAAAACGGCTCCTCCCAAACCCCTAACAAACTGGGCTTCTAGTCGTCCAAGCTTGATATGGATTAGAAGCTTGAAATAGAAGGAATGCTGAATTCCCGCGCAGCCTGACCTTGCTGTACTAAAACAGCCATAACTCCTTCTAGAAAATTCCAATTCATGAACCGTAAATTCCTTTAGAAACTAGACTTCAGTATCTTTCCAACGATATATGGTCCATCTTCTAGTTCTTCCCGAGCAGGTGCAGTTAATTTCGAGAAGTTGACACATCTACTGAAGTCTGTTTCAAAGTTTCCTTTTTATATTTCCCAAACAGCACTCATTAACTCCTTTTGTAACATTGCTTCCAAAAATCCTACAAAACACGAAAACAAGTTAAGTATTAAGAAAACATAGGAAACATGCTAAGAAAAACATAAGAAAACAAGATAAAACGTCGCATAAATATGCTCCTATCAAGGAGTTCAAGTCTGTGATGTGCACTCCATTAGGGGCCATACGTCCCAAGACTGCCCAATGGCGGAAGACGTCAACTTTGTTGGAGGATTCAACAATGGTTCACAACCCCGGAATGACCCATATTCAAATACTTACTATCCGGGGTGGAAAAATCATCCAAACTTCCGTTGGAGCAATAATCAAAATTCTGCAAACCCTTTGCCACCCCCTGGATTTCAGCAGCAATCCACGACTCCCAAGTGAATTTCCAAGGTCCTTCACCAAATTAGAGTGCTAGAGGCAAGTCCTGGGAGGATGCCGTCAATGTCATGGCTCAACAGAACATTCAATTGATGCAAACAACTCAGGCATTCACTCAAGAGAGCCAGGGCCATATTACAAAGACTGATAACGCAATCGCAAATTTAGATCGTCATATGGGGCAAATTGCAAATCAATTGAACCAAAGGGAGCAAGGGAAATTACCGAGTCAGGTGATGGTAAATCCTAAGGGATTTCACAATCCAACCGCAAACGCCATCATATTGCGCAGTGGAACACAACTCCGTGGCCCTACATACGCTGCCTTCGAACAACATATTGAAGGACTTGATGCTAAGGAGGATGATTTCATTGTGGCTCACTCAAAGCCCAACACTGCCGTGACACAACATGAGCCCCAAACTATTAACCTGCCTTATGGCATGCCGCAGACCTCAACACAAATGCAGCTATTGAACCTGCCAAGTACCATGTTGCCCTCACATGCTCTGCCGAGAGCTAAGTCACAAATTGAGCCCCTCATCACGCCGCATAACATGCCAAGGGCCCTGTTGCAGGACCTTCCGAGAGGCATGTCAAGGATTGTGCCGCAAGTACCTCCCAGCGACACACCACAGGCATATCCGCAGGCCCCGCCTAGCACCATACCAAGCCGTGACTTAGACACCTCGCAGATACAACCCACAGACTCGATGTTGCACCAAAAGGCACCCCAAGTTCCTCTCAACGCCAAGACCACGGTCTTAACTCCAAATGAGCACTCTCACCACCCCAAAACATCTAATTCTAAAACGCAAACTTCAATTCCTAAATCGACTAAAAAGGTTCATTTTGAGTTAGATAATGACATTTCTTTGCAGTTTCCTCGAAGGTTCCAAAGCAAGAACAAGCAAAAGGAAGAGTTCGAGGAGGAAATCATAAGTATGCTGCAAAAGCTTCAAATCACGCTGCCTTTTCATCAGATAGTCAAACACATGCCCATCTTCGCCAAGCTCATCATAGACTTGGTAGCCAGAAAACGAGGTTTCAATTCCAACGACATCATCGACATTCCTCAGGCATGTTCTGCTGCACTTATGCGCCTACCACTTAAAGCAAATGACTCGGGGCCTCCATCACTTCCATGTGTCTTCCAGTAAAAGCGATTCAAGCATTGCCTCTACGATACGGGAGCATCAGTAAACATCATGTCATTTCACATCGACCAATCACTCAAGTTAGGAGAGCTCAAACCAACTCACTTATGCATACGATTAGCTAACGCCTCTATTACTAATCTCATAGACGTACTGGAGGACGTACTTGTGCAAATCAGAGATACGTGCATTCCAACAGAATTTTACATTCTCAAAATGGATAGGATCGAAAAGAATGAAGAACCGCCATTGATTATTGGAAGGCCTCTGCTAGCCATGGTAGAGTGCCTTATTGATGTAAAAAATGACCAAGTTTCCATCAAAGTCTTGGACAAACTGCGGACGTTCTCAATTCACGATGTAATTCAGTATCCTGCTGAACCCATAGTGAACTTTCCTTTAAACACAATGGATATGCTGCTTCGGAAGACCATCACCAACTCATGCGTGACGGATTTCCTTGAGACAACCATCACACATACTTCACCAACTGATGAGCCACTTGACGATAATGTGATAGACAAAGTTAGAATCCTTGATGCCGTGCCTACTCATCCATGGACCAAACAGCCAGCTTTTGAGGCCCTACCCTTCACGGACAACAAGACACTACCGTCCAGTATTCAACCTCCTGGGCTTTAATTGAAACCCCTACCGAACCATTTGAAGTGTGCCTACTTAGGCAACAATCAAACCCTTCCGGTCATCATTGCAGCTAACCTAAGTACGAAGGAAGAGAAGGCGTTGGTCCAAGTTTTAAAGGCTAATCAAATGGCAATTAGATGGACAATCACGGACATCAAAGGAATTAGTCCCGCCAAGTGCATGCATCGAATACTTCTTGAAGACGAAGCTAAACCATCAAGAGAGGTGCAGTGGAGATTAAACCCGCCAATGAAGGAAGTCATGAAGAAAGAAGTTCTCAAACTACTTGACGTAGGAATTATCTATCCAATCGGTGACTCTAAATGGGTGAGCCCCATCCAAGTAGTTCCAAAGAAAAGTGGGATTACTGTCATGAAAAATGAACATGATGAGCTCGTACCCCAGCGAGTTCAGACATAATGGAGGGTGTGCATTGACTATCGGAAGCTAAACACCACCACACGCAAGTATCACTTTCCCTTGCCCTTTATCGATCAAATGCTTGAGCGATTAGCGGGACATTCTCACTGCTGCTTTCTGGACGGATACTCGAGGTATAATCAGATTTCTATTGCTCCCAAAGATCAAGAGAAAATGACATTCACATGTCCATATGGCACATTTTCTTACAGAAGAATGTCGTTTGGGTTGTACAATGCCTTGGCTACGTTCCAACGTTGCATGATGAGTATCTTCTCCGATATGGTAGAGGGCATAATTGAAGTGTTCATGGATGACTTCTTAGTGTTTGGTCACTCATTCGAACTTTGTTTAGCCAATCTATCCCGAGTGATGGAACGATGCAAAGAGAGCAACTTAGTACTGAATTGGGAGAACTTCCATTTCATGGTACAACAAGGAATCGTCTTGGGCCATGTGATCTCTAGCCATGGAATAGAGGTAGATAAAGCTACGTTGGGCATAGTGGAGAGACTATCGTACCCTACAATAGTTAAGAAAGTTCGTTCATTCTGAGGACACGCTGGTTTCTACCGACTTTTCATCAAAGACTTTTCGAAGATCACTAGACCTCTGTGTAATCTTCTGGGGAAGGATGTTGCCTTTGAATTCACTAAGGAATGTCGTGAGCTATTCAACACACTCAAGGCCAAACTCATGGCTTCACCCATCATCAGGCCTTCCGACTGGGACTTACCATTTGAACTAATGTGTGATGCATCCGACATTGCAATCGGAGTTGTTCTGGGACAAAGAGTAAACAAACTTCCTCACGTCATTTATTATGCGAGCAGAACTCTGAATGACGCCCAATTGAACTATTCCACCACTGAGAAAGAGCTCCTAGCTATCATCTTTTCCCTAGAGAAGTTCTGATCCTAACTAATTAAAATGAAAGTCATCGTCTACACTTATCATGCAGCATTAAAGTATCTTCTCACTAAGAAAGACGCCAAGCCGAGATTGCTAAGATGGATGCTGCAGCCTCAAGAGTTCGATCGCGAAATTCAAGATAAGAAAGGCAATCAGAACGTCATTGCATATCACATGAGTAGGCTAATTCACGGGTCTAATGAGGAAGTTGATCAATTGCCGCTCCTTGAAACTTTCCGAGATGAACAACTCTTCACAGCTCAACTAGGACAATTCAACACTCTCAATGCTATCGATCCATGGTATGCATATCTCATTAACTACCTTACAACTAAACGATTTCCTTTGTCTTTGAGCTGGTATCAAAGGAAAAATTGGCTAAATAGACCAAGTACTACATCTAGGATGAGTCATACCTATGGAAGCAATGTTTGGATCAAATCATTCGAAGATGCATTCCGGAAGCTGAGATAGACTCAGTCTTACATTATGCCATACTTTGAAGTGTGGGGGACATTTTGGGGCTAAGAAGACGACCCTCAAGGTGCTGCAAAGTGGTTTCTATTGGCCCACCCTTTTCAAAGATTCATATAAGTTCGTACTGACTTGTGATAGATGCCAGCGGCAAGGTAACTTGGGCCCTCCAAATCAAATGCCAATGCACCCTATCCTCATGGCTGAGATTTTTGACGTATGGGGCATTGATTTCATGGGGCCCTTCCCAAACTCTTTATGTTATCCCTATATCTTACTGGCGGTTGATTATGTCTTAAAGTGGGAGGAAGCAATTCCCACTAAAACTAATGATGCCAAGGCAGTTGTGAGGTTATTACATGGTCATATTTTAGCCAGGTTCGGAGTACCTAGAGCAATAATCAATGATGGGGGCACACACTTCTGCAATCGTTCTTTCGAAGCTTTAATGAAGAAGTATAGAGTCACCCATAGGATCTCCACGCCTTATCACCCTCAAACGAGTGGCCAAGCTGAAATTTCCAATCGGGAAGTGAAGGCCATATTGGAAAAAACTGTGAGCCCAAACCGCAAAGATTGGTCCAACAAATTGAACGGTGCATTGTGGGCCTATAGGACGGCATACAAGACACCCATTAGCGTGTTGCCCTTCAGACTTGTCTTCGGGAAAGGTTGTCACTTACCAGTAGAATTGGAGCATAAAGCATTTTGGGCAATTAAGAAGATGAACATGAATTTGGATGAAGCCGGAATTCATAGAAAGCTTCAGCTAAGTGACTTAGATGAGCTCAGGAATGAGGCATATGAAAATGCGCGGATTTACAAGGAAAAGACCAAAGCCTTTCACGACAAGCAGATTCAGAAAAAGAACTTTCAGATTGGACAAAAAGTCCTCCTCTTCGATTCACCACTCAAACTGTTCCCAGGTAAGTTGCGTTCTAGATGGACTAGGCCATTTATTATTACTAATATTTTTCCTCATGGTGCAGTTGAAATCCAGCACCTGGTTAGGCAGGATACGTTCAAGGTGAGTGGTCATCGCTTCATGCACTACTTCGAGGCCCCTCCCTATCCCAGCACCGCTGACTTTGACATTCAACATGTGCCAATTACATAGCTTGCCAGCCTCATCTTGCCCAGATGTTAAATAAAGCGTTCCTAGGAGGCAACCTAGCCCTGGTTTGTGTTTCTCTCTCACTTTATTGTTTCTGCCCTTTATACCTTTCGAAAACTTTATTCCGTTGTCATACGTATTGCTTATCACATTGAGGACAATGTTCAGTTTAGGTTTGGGGGTGTGGACTAAAATTTTGCTTATAGAAACATCTAGGTTTGGGGGTAATACACGGCCCTAAAAGTTAAACTTTTTAAGTGGTAATTAGTTAAGTTCTGCTAATGATAGTAGAATAACTTGTTAATAGGAGTGTACATGCTAAGTTAACTGTAAGAACCCTTCCCGAATTTCCTCTCGAAACCTGGAAAGAACCCTTATCCAGTCTGACAGCTCTTTTACCTCAAAAATTAAATACTAGGAATACCCTTTATGTAACGACCCGGACCAGAAATTAAAATATTTTGAGAATTGGACAATTTTACCCTCAGTTTTGGACGGGTTCGGGAGTCACTTTTTGACTGGCAGTACTTTTGGGAATTTTTCTTGGGTCGTTGCGTAGGTCTCGAACTCACGAGTTCGTAGACAGGCGGCATGCGGAAAACGGAGACCCGATGAGTTCGTTACGGGTCTAGAAGCTTCAGGGGCAGTTTGGTAATTTTGGAGAAGTTGGAACTATATAGTAGATATTGTTCTCTCTCCTCGGGATATTGGCCAATTTGTCTCTCTCTCCTACCCGAAAAACCTCCCCGTGCGAACACCGAAGACCTCCCTTCATCGAATGGATTTCGATCCAATTTGAGCGAAACCAAGGTCGGGAGGATCTTCCCCGGGACCCCACGAGCATTTTGGGGTAGCTATTGGAGCGGGAGCACCGCCGTAGGCGACGGACGGAGGAGGGAGGTGAATCGAGTCTTCTCGGCCGTTTTTCGGCCAAACCAGGTACGATCTCGGAACTTTGACCTCATATTTGGATTCCTGATGAAAAGTAGATGAATTTCCATGTGTAGATCGTGAAAAACGGTTAAGAAATGAAGAAGTTAGAAAACATTGAAGTTTTGGCTGGAAATGGGGGATTCCGGCGAACCAGACGGCGGCGGAGGTGGCGGTCCGATCATCTTCTCCGGCCAGCCTCCGGCGACGGTGACGGCAGTCCGGTCGTCTTCTCCGACGAGTCACCGGTGAACCGATCGGGTCGAGTTAAACCGGTCGGGTTGAGTGAACCAGTCGGGTCGAGTTGGACCGGGTCAGGTCGAGCCAGACCGGGTTGGACCGGTCCAGGCGCGTGAACACTGTAGCAGGCGCGTGACTGGCGTGTGAGAGCGCGTGGGCGCGTGTGCCGACCTTCCGGCGGCGCGTGGCGGCGCGTGGGGCCAAGACTAAGGTCACGGCGACGCGTGGTAACTAGTCTCGATGTTCCGAATCTGTTGGTACAGGTTTCAGGTTGATCGGACGTCGTTTAGAGGTCGTTTTGGGCAATCCCAACGGTAATGATTGATCGTATTAGCGAGTTTTGGGCTCGGAAAGTTAAGTTAGTTGGGTCATTATTGCGCATGTGTTCCTTGAGCTAGAGCGTCCATGAATTAAGGGTTGGATGATGTTTGTGAGTGGACTTTGGTTTTATAAACTGAAATGCATGCATCAAAATATCTTTGTGTAAATACTGTTATGTATTGTGGCATTGAATTTCTGGATTTTAGAAATGATTACTAGACATATGTTTTCCACTATATTAGTTAAAGTGTGATTTGAGAAATATCATGGGTTTTGGACTCGGTTTTGCTATCGTTTTGACGTGGAAACTATTGAGTCAATGGTTTGGGTTTTGACCCAGTTGTATGAGTTTATCGGATTTGGTCAGATTTGAGGGAGGCCAGGACTCGGGACTAGGATCCGTTATTAACGGTGAACCCGGTGAACCTCCAAGATAAACATATTTGAGAAGGACCAGGACCCGGGACTAGGATCCGTTATTAGCGGTGAACCCGGTGAACCTCCAAGATAAATGGTTACCGAGAGATATGTCAGTCGAGAGATATGCCGACTGATGCGATATGATAGCCGAAGGTTATACCGACTAATGATATAATATACCAGTCGAGAGATATGCCGACTGATGCGATATGATAGCCGAAGGTTATACCGACTAATGATATGATATGCCAGTCGAGAGATATGCCGACTGATGCGATATGATAGCGAAGGTTATACCGGCTAATGATATGATATGCCAGTCGAGAGATATGCCGATTGATGCGATATGATAGCCGAAGGTTATACCGGCTAATGATATGATATGCCAGTCGAGAGATATGCCGACTGATGCGATATGATAGCCGAAGGTTATACCGGCTAATGATATGATATGCCAGTCGAGAGATATGCCGACTGATGTGATACGATAGTCGAAGGTTATACCGGCTAATGATATGATATGCCAGTCGAGAGATATGCCGACTGATGCGATATGATAGCCGAAGGTTATACCGGCTGATGATATGATATGATAGTCGAGGATACTTGCCGATTGATGATATATCATAGTACAGAGAGTTGTGATACATGACTAGCACACCCCAAGGGATACCCTGGTGGCTAGGGATATGATAGTCGAGAGGTATGCCGACTGATGGGATATGATAGCCGAAGGTTATACCAGCTGATGATATGATATGATAGTCGAGGATACTTGCCGATTGATGAGATATCATAGTACAGAGAGTTGTGATACAGGACTAGCACACCCCAAGGGATACCCTGGTGGCTAGGGATATGATAGTCGAGAGATATGCCGACTGATGTGATATGATAGCCGAATGTTATACCGGCTGATGATACGATATGATAGCTGAGGATATTTCCGGCTCTAATATGAACCAGACGACAATTGTCATGGGCTTAATCAACCTATGAAAATACTTCGTCAGCCGGGTCAGTGGGTTGGTGTGGGCGGTGACCCAGAGGGACGAGTTATGGTTGGTTCACAAGTATCTGACTAGTCTGTTGTCTTGTGGTATTCCAGTAGAGATGTCAGCAGTGTCTGACCTACTGATATTTGGTGTCAGAGGGTATTCCTATTTGAACCATCACTATTCCGAGGTCTTGGCTTTGACCTGTATACTATCCTGCGTCTGACAGGTAGGAGTAATCAGTAAGTACAGAGGTTTTGTCGGGAACCCTGTAAGGTTTATTAAAAATTTTTCAAGAACAATTGAACTTTAAGAATATAAATACGTACCTTAATCCTCAGCATGATTGTCCATAAGATCAGTTAGGTCTTCCATTTTAGGTAGTAACGGGGCTAAGCTTTAGGGTTTAGAAAGGAAGGATGAGATTCAACAAACCTGAGTTATGCCAAGGCATGAGAAGTTATGGCTTGAACTTAGAATTTCTGAACTTAATCTGTGCTTAGGGCCCACTGCATTGTAACTTCATGGTGGCTTATTTTGAGGTCTTTGGCTCACTTGGCTCAATTCACTTTATTTTTCACTCTTTTTTTCTTTTTATTTTGTTTTTAATTTTCAACATTTTTCTTTCTTTTCTTCTTTCTTTCTTTTATATTTTTTTTCTTTTTCTTTTGAATTGAATTGAACCAAGATCATGCAATGATTTCCTCATTCCTTTAATATAGCTTGTCACCTGTAAAGCTATTTACTCTTCAACACTTTGAACTTTGAACTTTCATCCTTTGATAAAAACGCCAATGTCATTGGAATTGGGAAGCACTTCCTTTCACTTCTCATTGTCACCATTAATCTCATTTATGGCAACCTTAGCATAAACTGAGGTTATAGGGCATGGCTAAGTATTTTGGATAGGTTGTACTTTGGGTGAGGAAAGAAAAGGCAAAGTGTTTGGCTTCAAAATTGGCTTAGGGAGCATGCAATTGGGTAGGATAAAGCTTTTCCAGGCTCGAGTCAAGCAGCCGAAGCCGTCCAAGCCCACTCAAGCGACGGTCACGTGGGTACCCAACCTGGCCCTCCTGCGCCTTACTACTAGGACCAATCCCATCTTGGGCCCAGGTTCCGGGCAGGTCCGCACTAGCCGGGTCGCCCACGATACATCCCCGCCTGATTAGACTTGGACCCACACAGACTACCGGCCCAACCACGACCGAGGCCCAACCCGCGGTAAACTCGGGCCTTACTCTTAGGCCTGCCATCACATCAGGCCCAATTTCGGGGACCTCAGCCGATAATGGACCGGGCCTATGGTGGCTCCACCCCACTTCACCTCCGCCGCCGATGGCCTGTTTCCTCGTGGGCCCACGCCAATCGACCGTACTAGCCCGATGCTTACAACCTGGTCCTCCCTTCCCGTACTCATGAGCCCATCGGGCCCACTTTCCGAGCCGGGTACCCCTAGCCGTATGCCCCGAGTGTTCCCGCCATTGGAGTGAGCTCACGATCGACCGGTTGACCCATTTTCGGCCTCCAGCCCACGACCGCACTCGATCCGGGCCCAGTTACACGGAGCCCCGATCTCCGGTCAGTCCCTGCACACCCACCATCACCAAAATCGCCTCCGACGGCCGGTGATGGCCCACACAGACATTTCAGATGAACACATCTCAACAGACACATCACAGGCATCAAGAACATTAACAACCTATTTCAAATGAACACATCTGCACACATATGCATACCAGATTTGCAGAAATGAGGGTCTGTTACCTTTCAAGGGTTTTCTGTCCGCGTCCCCTACCCCTGCCCGCTCCAGGTCTCTCTCTGCCATCCCACCTCCATTTCTCCCACCTACCCACCGGTACCAGATTCCACATCAGACGCCACGAACGATATTCAAAAAAAAAAAAAAAAAACAAACAAACCAAAAAAAAAAAAAACAAATAGACACCAAATCGGAGCAAGCACGGAATCCTTACCTCGTGCCCACTACCGGTCGCTGCTGCTGGTTCCCTCTCGGCCGCTGGAGCCGTGTGGTGATGGACAGTGTCCCAGCCTTCTCCTTTCCGCTGTCCTGGGCTCCGACGGGTGCTTGGATTTCCACGCTTTTGGAGCCCATTTCTCTCGGACTTCGTTGGGTATCGGCGATGGGGAGGTTCGTGGTGTCTCTCGCTTGCACAACGGTGGTGGATCGTCGCTGGCAGTCATCGGGGACGCATCACGGCGTGACCGAGTGGTGGGTATTTTCGGAGCTGTTGATTTCAGACTCTCTGCTCTCTTGCTCCTGGACGGCTAGGGTGAGAAATGAAGCCCTCAGTCTGAAGAAGGGGGCTTTATATCTGCTCAAAACGGTGGCGTTTTCGGTCCACCTTCAACTCACACACAACGACGCCGTTTTACTGGCTGGGAGCACAGCTCAGGTCTCGGGTTCGACCCCAGGTGCTCTTCTTTCCTTTTATTTCTTTCTTGTCCTTTTTAATTTTCTGCTTAATTCTTTATTTTGTTTTCATTTTCTTTCTTCTTTTCTCTTTTGCACCATGGGGACATGTTGCATGATAAGTTTGGGGGTAGAAAAATATTATTTTGTTTGTGTCTATTACAAAAAAAATAAAAAAAAATTAATTAAACAACAAAAAAATATATATATATAAAATAAACATTTTAGAAAAGAAATAAACAATAATAATAACAAAGATTTTTGTTTAGATTTAATTTGATTTTTCATTCCTAAATTATTTTTAATGCACTCTATTTGCTATGATTGAAATTTGAAAATTCATAAGTGAGATTAAATATTAGAGCATGACCACCAAGAACACATAGTTGATTTTTGCACACAATTCGTACCATATTCAATTTCGCACATGCACATCAACTTATTTGTGGAAATTAAATTTGTTTCAAGCATGCTAATTTTTCTTACCCTAAGATTGTGGGTTATTTAATTTGTTACCGTCCAAGGTTCGAAAAAGTGAAAGCCATAAATAAATCGGAGGTGAGTCCGAGCCCTAAAATAAGGGTGTGCATTTACCCATCAATTACATGCTAGCCTTTCCAATTCGAGTAAATAAATCTTTTGGGACATTTGTTGTCTGGTGCCCTAAAGTCATCTGATTTGGGAGTCATCGATCTAAAGCTCGTTACATGGGTTGGATAGAAAGCTTGCTTAATGTTAAATAAAATTCCATCCTTTGTTAAAAAATATATATATATATATATATATATATATATATGTATATATTATAATAATAATAAATAACAAAACATAAATAAATAAATAAATAAAAATAAAAATTTCAGGCAAGAATGCTTTGGATGGTGATAAGTTAAGTGATTTTACAGTTGGTGGGTACATATGTAATGCAAGTGAGGGACTGGTTTAACTCTTACAATTTTGTTGAGATTCACATTACACGAATATGGTTTATGGATTGCTCACCAGAATCTGGTAATCTTCTGTTTTGAAAGTGTGGATTTGCTCTCTCTTTTAGACTTGCTTATGACTTGAGAATTTTGATTTTGCTTTTATGAGTGTTGCTTTATATTCAATGGAAGGAAGGTTAAATTAAGTTTAACAAATTTTGAAAGTGTTTGTGGGTTTCATAACTGGTAAACCCTCAGGAGACACAACTCCTCCTACTAGGGACACCTAGGGGTTTAAAGGCGTGTAGTGTTTGCTCAGCACTATCGAGTTCCCTGCGAAAGTGGCATCTTATTTTTCTCAATGTTTTCTTAGTTTTGTTTTATTTACTTGAGGACAAGTAACAATTCAAGTTTGGGGGTATTTGATGAGTCAATTATATACTTGTATTTTCCCATATATTTAATTAGTTATTATTATTATTTTGGGAAGAATTGATACTTGAATTGATTATATTGACAGGTTTATTCTAGAAGGAGTGTTTGGAGCAAAAGAAGGAAGTATATCAATAAAATCCCAATTCAAGAAGGAGAAGGCATATGCTCTCCTATTTATGTTCAAACTAGGAATTAGATTTGATTATTTTTATTTTGCTCCTTTTCATAATAGGATTAGGAATATTTCCTTATAAATACCCAAGCTTGGCTTAGATTTAAAGACACCAGAATTCAGAATACAATTCTTCATCGAAGAGCACGACAAGCTGGGATTTTCGGCTACCTTTGTTCTACAAACTGTTTGTTCTCTTAACTTCAATTTTAATGAAATTATTTTTATTCATTATGAGCATGAGTAGCTAATTTTCTCACTAGGGTTAGACCTAAGCCTTAACATGATTATGTGATTTATCTTTTTCCTATGTTTTCGTATATGCATGCTTTGAATTTTTAATCACTGTTTAAAACTATCTTTATGTCTTAATGCTTGATCACCCTTAGGATATTTAGACAAGTAAATTGATGCAATTTTATAGGAATGCCCACCTAAAAATTGGGATTAGCTTCTTGTGATTAAGGATTGTAATACATCTAGGTTAAATACCATAACTAAGAGATTGCATGGTTATAAAAGATTTTCATGAACTTAATGAATCTTGCATGTAGAATTAGATCTAAATGCCATAGACTAATCGCATGTTAGGTATACGTTTTCACTTGAATGCCCACGAGGAAAATATGCTTTCGAAAAATCTAACCTTCAAAGTTGCATGTATTGATTCATAGATTCTTTTCTAAGTCACATATGATTGTTAATGGTGAAGGTTGAACCCTAGTACTTGTTTACATTGTTTACTTAATTTTCATTCAGTTACCAAAATTATTGCGATTATTTTATTATTAATTAAAAGTGAATTCTAAAAATAAGAATTATCCATATCAGTCCCTGAGGAAATCGACCCTGCATTCAGTGCTATACTACAACAGCCCTGTACTCTTGCAGGTATTATTTGTGTGATTTTAACCCTTGTTTTACAGGTGGGAAAAATCCTATCAAGAAATTGGCGCCGTTGCCGGGGACTGTGCAGATTACTCTTATTTTAATTTACTTTTAGTTAATTATTTATTTTCAATTTTTTTTTTTCTATACTTCACCAAATCAACATTTACGCACAGGTCTCTACTCTTGCAGGACTATCTAATTGTGCATGGTTATTGCTACACGATCTACGAACCCGATTCTAGCACAATTCGATCCTGAACCTGAAAGAACAGCAAGAAGAAGAAGACAACTACAAGCAACTAACGCAAGGTTCACACTCAAAGGAACTTTCCTTGCAGCTTTGTTCACAGAGATAGACAACATACTGCCAGCACCAATGGCATTAACAATACCTGAAGTCGGCACACCGCTTAGCAAAAGCCTTGCAGCACGTGGGAATGGAACCCCACAATGCATCGTGTACCCCGAGGTACAGGACGGAGTCACTTTTGAGATCAGGCATCACATGCTTGAGCTTCTACCCACTTTTCATGGACTCCCAAATAGTGATCCAAACATGCACATATCTGAATTCTTGTCAGGGTGTGACAACATCATTGTTCGGGGAATTTCAAATGAGGCAATTAAATTGAGGCTTTTTCCTTACACCTTGAAGGATAAAGCTCGGGCTTGGCTACATTCATTACCTCCAGGGAGCATAACAGCATGGGAACAGTTACAAACAAGGTTTCTAAACAAATTCTACCCATCATCCAAGACTCTTGCCTTGAAAAAAGAAATACTGGCCTTTGCCCAGAAATCTAATGAGTCGTTTCATGATACTTGGGAGAGGTACAATGACCTGTACATGCGTTGTCCCCACCATGGTTTGGATTCAGACATGCAGATGAACATCTTTTATGATGGACTCAACCACATCACCAAAAGTTACGTCAACGCATCTGCAGGTGGTTCTCTCATATCCAAAACAGCTCGTGAAGCATTTGAAATATTTGAGCTAATGGCTAACGAATCTCAACAATGGACGGATGATGGCTCTCATACGAGGGGACACATCTATGATGTAGCACAAGGACATGGTACCCCTAATATTGCAGCACAAATCACCCAATTGGAAAAGAAGATCAACAGTTTGATGCTCACCACAGCTGCCCCAAAGACAACACAGGTTTGCGCCATATGTGAGGACCCTACACATAATGTCCTCCAATGTCCTCAGAAGGATGGGTATCCCGACCTTTTCCAAGAACAAGTAAATGGCATGAGTTCCTTCCCAAGACCCCGTAATGATGCCTACCCCAATACATATAATTCTGGATGGAAAAATAATACAAATTTTGGGTGGAATGGACAACACCAGGTCCGGCCCAATTACCAGCAGAATTATCAACAGCCACTCAACCATCAGACCCAACCGGCCGCACCACGCCAATTGAGTGTAGAAGAGCAGCTTACCAGATTTATTGAGATCTCTACCCAGAATCAACAAAATACTCAAGCATCAATTAAAAACTTGGAGCAGCAAGTTAGCCAACTGGCCCAAGAAATTTCTGAAAGGGATAAAGGGGTTTTTCCCAGTCAACCTATACCAAACCCGAGAGGAGCCGAGCACTGTAAGATGGTAAGGACTTTACGAGGGGGAAAAAGTTATGACAATCGGGAGGCATCAAAGTCATCCCAATCAGAAATTAATACCACCGAATCACATATTGAACCTGAACCTCAGGTTGAACTATTCACCCCCCAAATTAAATTTGCTCCATCCAACGTCCCTGCCTACACTCCGCCACTGCCATTCCTAGAAAGGCAGCAGCGCCTCTCAAACAAAGACCAACAGACCATTGACTTCATGCAGACATTAGCCAAGGTACATATCAATCTACCTCTACTAGATGCTATAAAGCACATCCCTTCCTATGCAAAATTTTTGAAGGAGGTATGCGCCAATAAGAAAAAAATTTCAGACTTGGAAAAGGTGGTTTTGACAGAACAGTGTAGTGCAGCTCTTCTACACAAACTGCCACCAAAGAAAAAAGATCCAGGCAGCTTTATTATTTCCTGCACAATAGGGAATTCTGAATTTCAGCAATCCCTAATAGATCTCGGATCCAGCATCAACCTTATGCCCTACTCAATATTTAAGCGATTAGGAGCAGGACAGCTCAGGCCTACACCAATGGTTCTCCAATTGGCTGACCGATCCCTCAGTTACCCTAAGGGGATCATTGAAGATCTCATCATCAAGGTGGATAAAGTCTATCTACCCATCGATTTTGTGGTACTCGATATGGTGGAAGACAAAGAGACACCCCTAATCCTTGGCCGACCCTTCATGGCCACAGCCCGCACACTGATAGACGTAGAAGCTGGCACTCTTACATTCCGTGTGCAAGATGAAACTGTGGTATTAAACCTATTTGACATGGCTAAAAGACCCCCTGAAATTTCAGAGTGTAGCAGAATTGAAGTTTTGGAGGAGGTAACTTGCATGGCACAGAGACAATTGCTCTTTACCGACCCTCTAGAGGCAGCACTCATGGACCCCATCCTCTGCCAAAACGAGGAAGATATTGCAGAAATTATGGCGGCACTAGATAGCAACCGACCACCCTATCCAAGATGGCGACCTCAGATTGAAGCGCTTGGGCCCCCAAAGACGCCACAACCGCCTTCCATTAAGATAGCCCCTCAGCTGGAAAAGAAGCCCCTTCCAGCCCATCTCAAATATGCACACCTTAGTGACCACGAAACTCTGCCCGTGATCATTGCAGCAGACCTCACCGACCTAGAGGAAGACAAGCTACTCAGAATCTTACGCAAGTACAAAGAGGCGATTGGGTGGACAATAGCCGACATCAAAGGCCTCAGTCCATCAATCTGCATGCATCGTATCCTACTGGAAGAGGACAGCAAGCCTACTGTTGATGCTCAAAGGCGATTGAACCCAATCATGAAAGACGTTGTTCGAAGTGAGGTCCTAAAACTTCTAGACGCAGGCATTATCTACCCAATTTCAGACAGCCCATGGATAAGCCCAACACAAGTTGTTCCTAAAAAATCAGGAATCACGGTTAGTACTAACGAAAAAGGGGAGCAAGTCCCTACAAGGTTAACTACGGGGTGGAGGGTTTGCATTGATTATCGCAAGCTGAATTCAGCCACACGAAAGGATCACTTCCCACTCCCATTCATCGACCAGATGGTGGAGCGATTAGCGGGTAAGGCATTTTATTGTTTTCTAGATGGTTATTCAGGGTACAATCAAATTCCTATAGCACCTGAGGATCAGGACAAAACTACATTCACGTGCCCATTTGGCACTTTTGCCTACCGACGTATGCCTTTCGGACTGTGTAATGCACCTGCCACATTTCAGCGATGCATGATGAGCATATTCTCAGACATGGTGGAACGAATAATTGAAGTGTTTATGGATGACTTCTCCGTATATGGAGATTCATTTGACAACTGTTTAGACAACTTGGCCACTGTTCTAGAAAGATGCAAAGAGACACATTTGGTATTGAACTGGGAAAAGTGCCACTTTATGGTGAAGCACGGAATCGTGTTAGGGCACCTAATTTCAGACCGTGGAATCGAGGTGGACAAAGCCAAGATTGACGTCATCAGCAACCTGCCACACCCCACATCAGTCAAGGATATCAGATCCTTTCTTGGCCATGCTGGGTTCTACAGAAGATTTATCAAAGACTTTTCTAAGGTTAGTCGACCACTGTGCAATTTATTGGCCAAGGACTCAGACTTCATATTCGATGACAAGTGCCTCCAATCATTCACGACCCTGAAGACACTTTTAACCACAGCCCCTATTATCACCGCACCAGATTGGAACCTACCTTTTGAAGTCATGTGCGATGCATCAGATTATGCGGTTGGAGCTGTTCTAGGACAGCGACAAGACAAGCTACCAAGTGTGATATACTACGCCAGCAGAACTTTAAACGATGCACAACTCAATTATTCAACAACAGAGAAGGAGCTCTTAGCAGTGATTTTCGCATTGGAAAAGTTCCGATCATATCTAATCGGTGCTAAGGTAATTATTTTCACAGACCACGCAGCATTGAAATACCTTTTTGCTAAGAAAGATTCAAAACCTAGACTCATACGATGGATTCTCCTATTACAAGAGTTTGACATCGAAATTCGTGACAAAAAGGGGAGTGAGAATGTAGTGGCAGACCACTTATCTCGGCTGGTGAACACCACTACAGCAGAGTCTGAGTCATTGCCACTCCAAGAAACTTTTCCTGACGAGCAGCTCTTCGCCCTCATGCAGCACACACCCTGGTATGCAGATATTGTGAATTTTCTGGTTAGTGGCAAACTTCCAATCGATATTGCATCCCAACAGCGGAAAAAGTTCCTATCCACTGTCAAATATTATTTCTGGGATGATCCCTACCTATTCAAGCACTGTGCAGACCAACTTATTCGACGGTGTGTGCCAAGTGAAGAGCAGGAAAGTATCCTACAATTTGCACATCAATCTGCGTGTGGAGGTCATTTTGGTCCCAAACGAACCGCAACCAAAATTTTACAAAGCGGTTTCTATTGGCCTACTTTATTCAAAGATGCTTACACATGGTGCAAAGCATGCGATCGCTGCCAGCGTGTTGGAAACCAGTCCAAACGCAATGAGATGCCCCAGCAGAGCATTTTGGTTGTTGAAATTTTTGACGTTTGGGGAATTGACTTTATGGGTCCGTTTCCCTCATCTCACGGCAATCTCTACATCTTAGTGGCTGTGGACTACGTCTCTAAATGGGTGGAGGCCATCGCCAGTCCAACAAATCAAGGATCGGTGGTTCTCAAATTTCTACAAGGTACAATTTTTCCTAGATTTGGAGTCCCCAGAGCTATCATAAGTGACGGAGGCAAGCACTTCTTGAATAAGCCTTTTGCCTCATTACTTGCAAAGCATGGCATCACTCATCGGGTGGCAACACCATACCACCCCCAAACATCTGGGCAAGTTGAAGTTTCTAATCGCGAGCTTAAGCGAATTCTAGAGAAAACAGTGTCTTCTACAAGGAAGGATTGGAGTACAAAGCTGAACGATGCACTATGGGCGTACCGAACAGCTTATAAAACCCCAATTGGAATGTCCCCATTTCGGCTGGTTTATGGCAAAGCTTGTCATTTACCAATGGAGTTAGAACACAAGGCATTCTGGGCAGTCAAGCAACTCAATCTTGCCTATGATGAGGCAGGAGAGCAGCGTAAACTGGAGCTCAGTGAGCTGGAAGAAATTCGGAATGATGCCTACGACAATGCAAGGATCTATAAAGAGAAGACCAAGCTTTTTCATGATCGCCAGATTTTAAGAAAGGACTTTCATCCCAGACAAAAGGTACTCTTATTTAACTCCAGACTCAGACTCTTTCCAGGAAAGCTTAAGTCCCGCTGGTATGGACCGTTTGAAGTTGTCCATATACATCCACATGGAGCAGTGGGTATAAAGAACGTCCAAACCGGAAAGGAATTCACAGTTAATGGACATCGTCTGAAACCTTATTTGGAGTCACCCTACGACCTAGCTAAGGATGTCGTGGCTCTACAACCGCCTACTCCATGATCCTACCAGCCCTACGTCGAGCTCTAGACGTTAACTTAAGCGCTTAATGGGAGGCAACCCACCTATATCCTTTACAATAGCGTATTTGTTTTTGTTTTACTTATCTAACATGCAATGACCGTTTTCTGTTGTTACCTAGCACTAAGTGTGATTCCAGGCATACATGGTTGAGTTGATTGGCGCGCCCTATCCACTAGCAGTCGGGTATAATCATACAACAAACTGTAGACATGCTTCAAAATCTAAATACCAAGGATAGAGGAGTCATACCTGGGCTGATGATGATCGTGATCCTAGGTCTATTATTACAACACTTTTACATCAAATGAATTGAATAACCTAGGAATCTACACCCTACTCTAAGTTTGGGGGTAGTACCTGCACACACACCAGTCTGGGTCAGTATCATTTGTTAATAAACAAAAAAAAAATAATAATAATTAAAAAAAAAAAAAAAAAAAAACTACGGACAGAATCGTAGTGAGTTTACCTGCCGGCCCACCCAAGCACGTGAGCTGCATCCAGGCTCGAGTCAAGCAGCCGAAGCCGTCCAAGCCCACTCAAGCGACGGTCACGTGGGTACCCAACCTGGCCCTCCTGCGCCTTACTACTAGGACCAATCCCATCTTGGGCCCAGGTTCCGGGCAGGTCCGCACTAGCCGGGTCGCCCACGATACATCCCCGCCTGATTAGACTTGGACCCACACAGACTACCGGCCCAACCACGACCGAGGCCCAACCCGCGGTAAACTCGGGCCTTACTCTTAGGCCTGCCATCACATCAGGCCCAATTTCGGGGACCTCAGCCGATAATGGACCGGGCCTATGGTGGCTCCACCCCACTTCACCTCCGCCGCCGATGGCCTGTTTCCTCGTGGGCCCACGCCAATCGACCGTACTAGCCCGATGCTTACAACCTGGTCCTCCCTTCCCGTACTCATGAGCCCATCGGGCCCACTTTCCGAGCCGGGTACCCCTAGCCGTATGCCCCGAGTGTTCCCGCCATTGGAGTGAGCTCACGATCGACCGGTTGACCCATTTTCGGCCTCCAGCCCACGACCGCACTCGATCCGGGCCCAGTTACACGGAGCCCCGATCTCCGGTCAGTCCCTGCACACCCACCATCACCAAAATCGCCTCCGACGGCCGGTGATGGCCCACACAGACATTTCAGATGAACACATCTCAACAGACACATCACAGGCATCAAGAACATTAACAACCTATTTCAAATGAACACATCTGCACACATATGCATACCAGATTTGCAGAAATGAGGGTCTGTTACCTTTCAAGGGTTTTCTGTCCGCGTCCCCTACCCCTGCCCGCTCCAGGTCTCTCTCTGCCATCCCACCTCCATTTCTCCCACCTACCCACCGGTACCAGATTCCACATCAGACGCCACGAACGATATTCAAAAAAAAAAAAAAAAAACAAACAAACCAAAAAAAAAAAAAACAAATAGACACCAAATCGGAGCAAGCACGGAATCCTTACCTCGTGCCCACTACCGGTCGCTGCTGCTGGTTCCCTCTCGGCCGCTGGAGCCGTGTGGTGATGGACAGTGTCCCAGCCTTCTCCTTTCCGCTGTCCTGGGCTCCGACGGGTGCTTGGATTTCCACGCTTTTGGAGCCCATTTCTCTCGGACTTCGTTGGGTATCGGCGATGGGGAGGTTCGTGGTGTCTCTCGCTTGCACAACGGTGGTGGATCGTCGCTGGCAGTCATCGGGGACGCATCACGGCGTGACCGAGTGGTGGGTATTTTCGGAGCTGTTGATTTCAGACTCTCTGCTCTCTTGCTCCTGGACGGCTAGGGTGAGAAATGAAGCCCTCAGTCTGAAGAAGGGGGCTTTATATCTGCTCAAAACGGTGGCGTTTTCGGTCCACCTTCAACTCACACACAACGACGCCGTTTTACTGGCTGGGAGCACAGCTCAGGTCTCGGGTTCGACCCCAGGTGCTCTTCTTTCCTTTTATTTCTTT
Organism: Oemleria cerasiformis; assembly: GCA_037349345.1. NCBI lineage: Eukaryota > Viridiplantae > Streptophyta > Magnoliopsida > Rosales > Rosaceae > Oemleria > Oemleria cerasiformis. Next base: position 807,829 of record JAZGTL010000009.1, on the reverse strand, counting down.
CTTGTCCTTTTTAATTTTCTGCTTAATTCTTTATTTTGTTTTCATTTTCTTTCTTCTTTTCTCTTTTGCACCATGGGGACATGTTGCATGATAAGTTTGGGGGTAGAAAAATATTATTTTGTTTGTGTCTATTACAAAAAAAATAAAAAAAAATTAATTAAACAACAAAAAAATATATATATATAAAATAAACATTTTAGAAAAGAAATAAACAATAATAATAACAAAGATTTTTGTTTAGATTTAATTTGATTTTTCATTCCTAAATTATTTTTAATGCACTCTATTTGCTATGATTGAAATTTGAAAATTCATAAGTGAGATTAAATATTAGAGCATGACCACCAAGAACACATAGTTGATTTTTGCACACAATTCGTACCATATTCAATTTCGCACATGCACATCAACTTATTTGTGGAAATTAAATTTGTTTCAAGCATGCTAATTTTTCTTACCCTAAGATTGTGGGTTATTTAATTTGTTACCGTCCAAGGTTCGAAAAAGTGAAAGCCATAAATAAATCGGAGGTGAGTCCGAGCCCTAAAATAAGGGTGTGCATTTACCCATCAATTACATGCTAGCCTTTCCAATTCGAGTAAATAAATCTTTTGGGACATTTGTTGTCTGGTGCCCTAAAGTCATCTGATTTGGGAGTCATCGATCTAAAGCTCGTTACATGGGTTGGATAGAAAGCTTGCTTAATGTTAAATAAAATTCCATCCTTTGTTAAAAAATATATATATATATATATATATATATATATATATGTATATATTATAATAATAATAAATAACAAAACATAAATAAATAAATAAATAAAAATAAAAATTTCAGGCAAGAATGCTTTGGATGGTGATAAGTTAAGTGATTTTACAGTTGGTGGGTACAGATGTAATGCAAGTGAGGGACTGGTTTAACTCTTACAATTTTGTTGAGATTCACATTACACGAATATGGTTTATGGATTGCTCACCAGAATCTGGTAATCTTCTGTTTTGAAAGTGTGGATTTGCTCTCTCTTTTAGACTTGCTTATGACTTGAGAATTTTGATTTTGCTTTTATGAGTGTTGCTTTATATTCAATGGAAGGAAGGTTAAATTAAGTTTAACAAATTTTGAAAGTGTTTGTGGGTTTCATAACTGGTAAACCCTCAGGAGACACAACTCCTCCTACTAGGGACACCCAGGGGTTTAAAGGCGTGTAGTGTTTGCTCAGCACTATCGAGTTCCCTGCGAAAGTGGCATCTTATTTTTCTCAATGTTTTCTTAGTTTTGTTTTATTTACTTGAGGACAAGTAACAATTCAAGTTTGGGGGTATTTGATGAGTCAATTATATACTTGTATTTTCCCATATATTTAATTAGTTATTATTATTATTTTGGGAAGAATTGATACTTGAATTGATTATATTGACAGGTTTATTCTAGAAGGAGTGTTTGGAGCAAAAGAAGGAAGTATATCAATAAAATCCCAATTCAAGAAGGAGAAGGCATATGCTCTCCTATTTATGTTCAAACTAGGAATTAGATTTGATTATTTTTATTTTGCTCCTTTTCATAATAGGATTAGGAATATTTCCTTATAAATACCCAAGCTTGGCTTAGATTTAAAGACACCAGAATTCAGAATACAATTCTTCATCGAAGAGCACGACAAGCTGGGATTTTCGGCTACCTTTGTTCTACAAACTGTTTGTTCTCTTAACTTCAATTTTAATGAAATTATTTTTATTCATCATGAGCATGAGTAGCTAATTTTCTCACTAGGGTTAGACCTAAGCCTTAACATGATTATGTGATTTATCTTTTTCCTATGTTTTCGTATATGCATGCTTTGAATTTTTAATCACTGTTTAAAACTATCTTTATGTCTTAATGCTTGATCACCCTTAGGATATTTAGACAAGTAAATTGATGCAATTTTATAGGAATGCCCACCTAAAAATTGGGATTAGCTTCTTGTGATTAAGGATTGTAATACATCTAGGTTAAATACCATAACTAAGAGATTGCATGGTTATAAAAGATTTTCATGAACTTAATGAATCTTGCATGTAGAATTAGATCTAAATGCCATAGACTAATCGCATGTTAGGTATACGTTTTCACTTGAATGCCCACGAGGAAAATATGCTTTCGAAAAATCTAACCTTCAAAGTTGCATGTATTGATTCATAGATTCTTTTCTAAGTCACATATGATTGTTAATGGTGAAGGTTGAACCCTAGTACTTGTTTACATTGTTTACTTAATTTTCATTCAGTTACCAAAATTATTGCGATTATTTTATTATTAATTAAAAGTGAATTCTAAAAATAAGAATTATCCATATCAGTCCCTGAGGAAATCGACCCTGCATTCAGTGCTATACTACAACAGCCCTGTACTCTTGCAGGTATTATTTGTGTGATTTTAACCCTTGTTTTATAGGTGGGAAAAATCCTATCAAGGTTAAGAAACAATCTTGTAATCGGAATTCATGACAACCTAGGAATGCACCCCACTCTTCTAGGCTAGTGTGGTGTCATTGAATTCTCTTAGTACTTCATGCGTCATCTTAACTGGTAGGTGATAGACGTTCTAGGCTGCCCTGTCAAAAACATGCTAACTAAGAAAGAATGATATATGTTTAGTGTACCAACGCTAGGACCCAGGCATGGGCACCTAATTCAGAATGGCATAGTAGTTAGGTCAAGATAATCTGGTTAAGAGCTATAATTGGTTAGAGTGGATAATAAGCCTTAATTCTCCTTAGTTAACAAACAATCAACCTTTCATTCTTGCATTGTTATTTTCTGCACTTTGATTTACTTGTCTTTAATTTTCAACTCTCAATCATAAACCCCCCCTTGGCGTGTGTGTGTGTGTGTTTTTATTTAAGTTAACAAATCTGAACTTAATTGAGTTAATCGTTGAACAAGTCCTCGAGGGATCGACCTTTGTTTGTCATTATACTATCTCCATCGATTTTGTGCACTTGCAAAGTTATACTTAGTAGAAATAAAGTTCATAAATATTGTGTTCAGTATTTGTTCTATCAAGTTTTTGGCGCCGTTACCGGGGACTTGTCCCTCAACGATGGCCATTAATTCAGATTTAGTTAACTGAATTTTGTATATTACCTATTTAGATTTCATTTAAATTGTTTACTAACGTTGTTTGTCATCCTTCTCATGTACATATGAACAACTCATACATGGATATGGGACCAGGGAATTATCCATACATGGAGACGGGAGTTTGGAACAATCCATACCCAACTTCATTCCATCAGGGGTGGAGCAATCAACCGGAATTCCATTATCAAGAACACCCAGAACCATACAACCTAGGATGGTGCCAGCAGCCTAATTTCACATGGAACTCCCCTCAAATATTTCCTCACTACAAACCAACTCCTGACCTCCAACCTTTGCTGAGGGCCTTGGTACAATGAAAAGAGGCTCGTAATCAATGCATGGTAGCCGCTTGTGAAGAACTCAGAGGGCAAAGCCAGCGCTTGGGGGAGAAACTGGAAAAGATCAAGATGGAGTTTGAGTTCGACATATGCCAAACCGAAGAAAGGGCATATTCCCCACCAAGTGAGGCCAGGAATGATGATCATGGTGAAGCTATCATCGAGCCAACACTTCGACAAGTGCTTGCCATGGAGGCCGCAAAGTCCACCCAACCTTCGCTGTGGACCAAGATACAAAGCATGAAGGCTTGTAATCAGAACCATCACACGGATGAAGAGCATAATGAGGACACCACCAAGCTAACACTTCGACAAGTGCTTGCCATGGATGCCATGAATTCCGCCCAAAGCCATGCCGTGACAGTGTCTCCCGATTCTGCTCAGATTGAGCAGTGGGACGCACCCAATTCATACCCTCCTCCAGTATGCTCTTCCTTTTATAATGTTTGTGATTCTGATTTCATGTCTAACTATACCTCTTTTCCTTGCTCTAAGAAATTGGAAAGTGAAATGGAAGAAAACTGGGAGGAAGAGAATAGGACGGATGATGGTGACAAGGACATCCAGGTCAAACCCATGCCCCTGCCCTATGTGCTGCCGAGCAGCAATGCACTGCCCCAAGCCATGTCCCACAAACATGACCACATTCTACCTATTGCCCTGCCACAAATCCAGCCTCAAGCTCCAGATGCCCTGCCGCATCCATAGCCCAGCGCCGAAGAAACCGGGACTTGTCCAGGGCACGCCTTCAAAGCGCCAAGCTGCGCCAACTGATTCACTGCAGGGCAAGTACTTAGCTGCTGTACCAGAACCTTCCCAGCGCACATCTGAGATGCGCAAACTGCAGCCACTCTTCAAGACACATCCTCGGCAGAATCCAAGGACTAGCCCGTGCCTCCTAATCTGCTACCAGCCGTGTCTTAGCCCATGCTCGCGATCAAAGACCCAGTTTTGAAATTCAATGCGCCTTCTCAACTCAATCCTGAAACACTTAACTTTCATTTGAATAAGGCAAACTTGGATTTGAATTCTGATTTAGCTCCTAATGCTGCTGAACTTTTCCCGTGCAGGTTTGACCATAAAAACACCAGGAATATGCTAAAGGCCCTCAATTTGGTCCTCCTCTTCAAGTTCCGAAGGAAAAAACAACCAAAAGGACCAAGGAGGAAGTCTAGAACGTACAAGGCACAACCAAAGCTGTTCCCCCACGAGCATTGTCCAAAGAAAACATTCAAAGTGGACAGAAACTGTTCTCATTCAAATCACTCCTCAATCTTTTTCCTGATAAGTTACGTTCTCGTCGGTGGATTTCTTTATGTGTTTCTAACTTTTTTCTCCATGATGCAGCGTAGATTCTACAGCAAGATGCTCATAATCGGTTCCATGTTGACGCTGAAATCCAGGGCACACCATCAAATGCCTAGCATGCCAGCCCCGTCTTTCCTAGACATTAAATAAAGCGCTCCTAGGAGGCAGCCTAGCCCTGGTTTGTATTTCTCTTTTCCTTTGTTGTTTCTGCCCGTTATATCTCTCAAACCTTTCTAGTATTGTCATGCTTACTGCTTATCACATTAAGGACAATGTTCAGTTTAGGTTTGGGGGTGTGGATTTAAAATTTTGCATATAGAAACAAGTAGGTTTGGGGGTGATACACGGCCAGGACTTTTGAATTTTCAGCCTTAGTTTTTTTTTTTTGTGTTTAGTTAGTTACTTACTTTTTTGCTTTTTAATAGTATGCTAACTTGTTAATAGGGATGTATATGCTAAGTTAACTATCTTAGCCTTACTAAGAGTCATGACATGGTCAAGTAGTTCATAATCTGCACTTCACAATGCCATGTTTTAAGTGATTAAGTGAACGAAATAATTGAATTTGAGTAAACCTTAGAAAATTAGTGGAGACTACCCTATGAGATCTTTGAGCCTAATTGCCATTCTTTCTGAGGGATATACTTGTTTCTACTCTTAAACACTCATCGCTTTTGTTCTTAATTGTTGATCTCATTACATCATTTTGCATTGAATTTTAAAGAACTAAGATCATTTAGATACTCTTGATCTAATGTGTGGTGTTCCATAAGAAGTGATGTAGGCTATGTGTGCTTTAACCTCTAATGGCTTTATCCTACCCTATTGCATGCTCCCTAAGCCAACTTTGAAGCCAAACACTTAGCCTTTTCTTTCATCACCCAAAGTATAACCTCACCAAAATACCTAGCCATTCATCACAGCCATACCCAATAACCTCAGTTTGTGCTAAGGTTGTCGTAAATGAGATTCATGGTGAGAATGAGAGGTAAAAGAAGATGCTTCCCAATTCAAAGGACATTGGCATCAATTCAAAGTTCAAAAGTAAAGAAAAGCTCTACAAGTTGCAAGCTGCACAAAAATTTGAGGAAATCGTCGCATAATCTTGGTTCAATTCAATTCAAAGAAGAAAAGAAAAAATAAAGAAAACAAAGAAAGAACAGAAGAAAAAAAAAACGTTCAAAAGAAAGAAAGAAACGTTGAAAAGAAAAAGAAAAAAAAAGGTGAAAAACAAAGTGAATTAAGTCAAGTGAGCCAAGAGCCTCATAATAAGCCACAAGAGCCTCAAAATAAGCCATCAAGAAAGCACAATGCCGTGGGCCTTAAGAAAGGATTCAATTCAGAAATTCCAAGTTCAAGTCATGACTTCTCATGGCTTGGCATAGCTCAGGTTCTTTGAATCCCATCCTTCCTTGCTAAACCCCTAAGCTTAGCCCCGTTACAACAGAAAAAAGATGACCTAACTGATCTTATGGACAATCATGCGGAGGATTAAGGTACGTATCTATGTTCTCAAAGTTCAATTCCTTTCATGAGATCTTTATTTCCATAAAGTGCCATTCTTCATTGTTACTCATATGTGATTAAATTTGAATTTCATAACATAAACTCATCACATATGCTTGAAAAGAGTGAAAGCCTAGGATTCTTGTGCGAATTGAGAGTTGCCTAGTGAGGATTAGAGTCGAGGTGAAATCTTTCTACGGCACTTAGATGAAGTTGTTCTCAAACATGATCACTCGAAATATTGGCACTAATACACGTACACCTTCACATGACACTCACAGCTATGGCATTCCTTTTAGTTCTGCAAAGCATGTCTACTTACTTTGATTCTTATTAGCTTGTTAAAAGTACTATCTCTAGCATCTTATTTGTCTAAGTAAAACGTTTGTGGGTATCGTGCTGCTATAACCTTCAGGAGACAAAACTCCTCCTACTAGGTCAACCTAGGGGTTTAAATGTTCTATCTTAACTAAGATCGAGTCTTTTCATTTTGTTAAAGTTTTTTTTGCCCAGGAACTAGCAAAAGATAGGTTTGGGGGTATTTGATTAGTCATTATTTATGCATCATTTTGATGTCTTTATATGCCTCTCTTACATGTCTTTTGAATGATTTCGTACCATCAATAGTAAAAAATGATCAATCTTGTGAGACTTGTGCAGATTTACAAAGATAGGTAAATTCTGAGAAGAACGCGAAAAGAATGACTCAAATCGGAGTTCAAATGAAGGAGATGTCCTCATTTCAATATCAGGTCTTGAACTGGGTCCAGAGTGCGCCAGTGCGCCTATTTTGGGTCCTTCACTAAGTACCTCAGATCATGCCATCCGGGTCCCAAACCTGTGTCTCATGACATCAAGTTCATGTCCTAGAAGTGCCAAGCTCATGCCAGGACATATCGAGTACATTTCCCAAGAATTTCCCATCCGAGCCAAATCTCTGCGCCTAAACCTTTGTTCCTGTTCCGCCAGAGGTGGATCGAAGTTCCTCCTCTGCACTAAGCCTAACAACCTATGCGCCTAGCCTGAACAAAGATGCATTTCTACTATGCTCATGGTGTGCCTCAAAAGCGCAGTCCCATACCCATATGACGAAGACATTCGAAGGGCCAAGTTCTAAGTTCCAACGTCTGACCGCGGGAAGACCGCGGGCTTCCTGCGGCCAGCTTGTGTTCCCACTTGCCAGCTTGCATTCACACTCCCAACCGTGTTCTTATTGGTTCTAATAGATTTTAAGGACTTTTTAATTAATTAGAAGTACAATAACTATTCCCGAACATTCTAGGCTAGGGTTTTACCAATCCTTATAGGACAAGGTTTTCCCTTTGTTTATAAAAGGGAGCCTTTGTTCAGTGTTTTGAGGGGAGACTATATTTTTAGAGATAATATTTTACACACAGATTATTAGGTGTAGAGCTTGGAGAAGAAGGCTCTGCCGTGGCACTGCTGTGCCTGTTCTTCAACAATCTCTTATGTACCCTTATTTTTTTATTATTGCAATTTACTTATGAATTCAATTATATTTGTTTCAATTTCAGTTATGAGTGAGTGGTTCCTTTCAGAATTAGGGTTGTTTGAAGCCCTAGCCATGTTAGCTCATTAAGTAGTTTTTTATTCTTGTTCTTAATTTCTATGCTTGCTGAATAACTCTGACTACTGCTTTAACTACCATTCTTTTATGTTTATAAGATTAGGTACCTTGTTTGCATAAATTATTGATGGAATTGCTTGAGTGACCGCTATATCATCCTGTTATTCATTAGCTTCGAGAGGTTGAGGTTAAGAAACAATCTTGAAGTCGGAATTCATGAAAACCTAGGAATGCATCCCACTCTTCTAGGCTAGTGTGGTGTCATTAAATTCTCTTTGTACTTCATGCGTCATCTTAACTGGTAGGTGATAGACGTTCTAGGCATATGCCCTGTCTAAAACATGCTAAGTAAGAAAGAATGATATATGTTTAGTGTACCAACGCTAGGACCTAGGCATGGGAACCTAATTCAGAATTGCATTGTAATTAGTTCAAGATAATATGGTTAAGAGCTATAATTTATTAGAGTGGATAATAAGCCTTAATTCGCCTTAGTTAACAAACAATCAACCTTTCATTCTTGCATTGTTATTTTCTGCACTTTGATTTACTTGTCTTTAATTTTCAACTCTCAATCATAAACCCACCCTTGGCGTGTGTGTGTGTGTGTTTTTATTTAAGTTAACAAATCTGAACTTAATTGGGTTAATCGTTGAACAAGTCCTCGAGGGATCGACCTTTTCTTGTCATTATACTATCTCCATCAATTTTGTGCACTTGCAAAGTTATACTTAGTAGAAATAAAGTTCATAAATATTGTGTTCAGTAATTCTTCTATCAGAAGTCTCCACTAATTTTCTAAAGTTTACTTAAATTTAGTTGTTTCGTTCACTTAATCACTTAAAACATGGCATTGTGAAGTGCAGATTATGACTAACTATAGCATGACCCTTAGTAGAACAAAGATAGTTAAGTTTGCATGTAGACTCCTATTAACAAGTTATAATACTACACAAGAGCAAGAACTTAACACAACAAAAAAAAACTAAAACTCAAAACTCAAAAGTTCTTGTCGTGTATCACCCCCAAACCTACTTGTTTCTTTATACAAAAATTCAATCTACACCCCCAAACCTAAACTGAACATTGTCCTCAATGCGGTAAGCAATATGCATGACAAAAATAGAATAAAGGTTCAAATAGTGTGTTGGAAGAAAAGCATGACTAGTAAATGCACACAATTCTTAACAAAGATATCCTAGCAAGCGCACTAATCAATAGACAATATAGTGGTACAAGTAAGGGTCGAATCCCACAAGGACTTGACTCAGCAATGTATCCAAAGAAATAGATTGTATAGTTCACCAGCAGGTACTCAAACACTAAGTAGATATGCAAGACACTTAAAATAAAGACACAGAACAAATGGGGGTTTTAAAGTTAAAAAATGTTGTAAAAGTAATAACTTGTAATGCAAGAAAGTAAACTAAATCAAATGGATTTGTAATCAGATTAAAGGCAGGTCAAGGCAGTCCCTATCCACACCTAACCACAATGTTTTCCAACTTGGTTTGCAAGGTTCAATTATCATATTTCCTTTTGGTTTAGTGCCCATGCAAGGGGTCTCTTAGGCTCACCCTCATAACTTTATTCCTCCTTAGTTTGTACGTTTAGTTCTCTAAGCTACTAAACTTCTAATCAATTATGTAATAGTTCTCTTAAGCTACCAAAGCATGCAAGAAAGCATTAAGTACAAAAGGAATTTACTGACACTACACTAACCCTTGAAAGTGATGTGCAATTCTAGGAATGTCATGGATCTTTTCACATATTATTTTTACCATAATCATTGATGCAAAGTCATCTTATAAGTCATGTAGTTAAAATGGCCAGTTTCAAGAACATGAACAAAATAGCAATTAACGTAGTAAATCAATCTACCAAGGCGCACACAATAATCAAACCAAGCGCCAAAACCTAGTCACGAAATTGTCATGGTTAGGGCTTCAAGATCAGCCCTAACCCTAACGTAAACTACTCACTAAGCATACTGAAAACATCAATTTAAATTTCATTCAAAGTAAAATTAGAAGAATAAACCCAATTATACTCTCAAAGGCAATATGTGAGCACAGCTTCAAGAATAGCTTCAAGAACACAACTGAGTGCTCGTGAACAAGCTTCACGTTAATAGCTCAAAATAATGATTCTAAGTTTGAATGTGTGTAAAAAATGGTGCCTAAAACGTTGGACAGAGGCCTCCTTTTATAGACACGAAGAAAACCCTGTCCTACAATGATTAGAAGAACAAATCCTAGTCTAGAATGTTCTAGAGTGACAATGGCACTCCTAAGTAATTACAAAGTCTTAAAACACTCTGAAAACCAATCAAAATAAGTCTGGGAATGTTAATGCTAGCTGGCAACTGGAATTAGGGTAGGTCCTCGAGCAGGATCCTGAAAACTTGGAATTTCAACTTGGGGACGTCCTCGTCGCGCCCTGGCGCACCTCAGAACTTGGATGGATTCAAAATGTGATAAGGAGTCATAGCGCACTCCTAGACTTGATCAAATAATCGTAGGATGAAAGATGGCCCACTTTGTAGAGATCTGGACATGTCCTGGGCTTGTCGATAAATCTCGACATTGCTCTGGGACTCGAATCAAGGCGCATTCTGGGACACGGCAATGGTGCAGTCGCGCCTTGGCTCTTCAGTGGGAACCTCGTCTGGGACTCGGCGAGGACATGTACTTGGCACACCCTGGGCGTGACTTTGGGGACTCGAGACACGACTTGGGGACCCAGATGGGCAGATCTAAGGCACTTGGTCTCCGTCTAAAATGAGGTACCTGGACATGTCTTGGGGACCCGATATTGAAATGATCATAACTTCTTCAATTGAACTCCGATTTGAGTTATTTTTCCTATTTTCTTATAATCATATTATCTTCTAAAGCCTGCACAAGTCTCACAAAAAGCATCACTTTCTACTATGGATGGCGAAGATTCAAAAAAAAGCTAAGGAAAGGGACATGAAATACATGTAGTTTTTATGACCTAACAGAGTGCAATAGCGCATAAATAATAGAATGAAAGGAAACACAAACCAGTGTTAGGTTGCCTCCTATGAGCGCTTTATTTAACGTATGGGCAAGAAGTGGCATGGTTTGCTAGGCATTTTGGTGGTGTACCCAGGATTTCAGCGTCAACATGGAACCGATTATGAGCCTCTTGCTGTAGAATCTGCGCTGCATCATGGAGAAAAAGGTTACAAACACACAAAGGAATCCACCGACGAAAACGTTACTTATCAGAAAAGAGATTGAGAAGTGATTTGAATGAGAGCAGTTTCTGTCCATTCTTGAATGTCTTCCTTGGACAATGCTCATGATGGAACAGCTTTGGTTGTGCCTTGTACGCCCTAGAAGTCTTCCTTGGTCCCTTCCGTTGATTTTTCCTTTTGAACATGAAGAGAGGGAACAAGTTGAGGGCCGCCAGCACCTTCCTTTTGTTTTTGTTATGGGACTTCGAAATCGGGTCCTTGTCCATGGGCATAAACTGAGACACGGCTGGCTACAGATTGGGAGGCACGGCCTTGTGCTGGTCCTCGGCCTTGTCTCTTGGCTGAGCCGTGTGTTGGGGCAGCAAGGTGGGCACAGTTGTGGGCAGCAGATCAGGTGTAGCTTGAGGCGCAATTTGGGGTAGCGCCGTAGGCACGTCCTGAGGCAGATCATGGGGCACAGCTTGGGGCAGTGCAGTGCTGCTGGGCAGTGCAGTGTTTCTAGGTAGTGCAGTGCTGCTGGGCAGCACATAGGGCAGGGGCATGGGTTTGGCCTGGATGTCCTCGTCACCATCATCCGTCCTATTATCTTCCTCCCAGTTTTCTTACATTTCACTTTCCAATCTGTGAGTGCAAGGCAAAGAGGTATAGTTAGACATGAAATCAAAATCAAAAACATTAGAAAAGGAAGAGTATATTGGAGGGTATGAATTGGGTGTGTTTTGATCAGTTGTTATTTATGCATCATTTTGATATCTATATATGCCTCTCTTACATGTCTTTTGAATGATTTCATGCCATCAATAGTAGAAAATGATCAATCTTGTGAGACTTGTGCAGAGTTCGAAAGATAGGTAAAATCTGGAAAGAACACAAAAAGAATGACTCAAATCAGAGTCTAGATGAAGGAGACATCCTCATTTCAATATCAGGTCCTGAACGGAGTCCTGAGTGCGCCAGTGAGCCAGTGCGCCTATTTTGGGTCACTGGCCAAGTACCTCATATCAGGCCCTCCGGGTCTCAAACCTGTGTTTCATGACATCAAGGTCAAGTCCTAGAAGTGCTAAGGTCACGCCAAGGCAGGTCGAGGACATGTCCCAAGAACTCCCATCCGAGCCAAGATGTGCGCCTAAGCCCGGGGTCCCTGTTCCGCCAGCGGTGGATCAGAGGTTCTCCCTCCGCGCTAAGCCTGATAACATTTGCGCCAAGCCCGAATGAAGATGCGCTTCCACTATACTCATGATGTGATTCAAAAGCGCAGTCCCAGATCCTGATTAAGAAGACAGTCCAAAATCCAAGTTTGGCCAGCTCGCGTTCCCACTTGCCAGCTTGCATTCACACTCCCAGCAGTGCCCTGATTGGTTCTAATAGATTTTAAGGACTTTGTAATTAATTAAAAGTACAATAACTTTCCTTATCCTTATAGGACATGGTTTTACCAATCTTTATAGGACAAGGTTTTCCCTTTGTCTATAAAAGGGAGCCTTTGTTCAGTGTTTTGGGGAGAAATTAGAGGGAGGAAGAAGAGAGCAGATTTTGAGAGATAATATTTTACACACAGATTGTTGGACGTGGAGCTTGGAGAAGAAGGCTCTGCCGTGTCTTCTGCTGCACCTGTTCTTAACAATCTCTTCTGTACCCTTATTTTCATTATTGCATTTTACTTATGAATTCATTTATATTTGTTTCAATTTCAGTTATGTGTGAGTAGTCGTTAGGATTAGGGCTGCTTGAAGCCCTAGCCATGTTAGCTTGTTGATTGGATTTCTGGCTCTTGATTATGATTGCTATGCATGCTGAATAAGTTGGATTACTGTGCTTAATGACCTTAATTTATGCCTATAAGATTAGCTACCTTGTTTGCATATAATTATAGATGTAATTGCTTGAGTAACCGTCATATCATCTTGTGATTTGGAGCATCGAAACTATTCTTACTTGTAATCTTAACTCATAACGACCTAGGATTGCATGTCACTTTGCTAGGCTAATGTGGTGTCATTAAATTCTCTTTGAACTTCATGCATCATCTTAAAAGGTAGGTGATAGACGTTCTAGGCAGATGCCCTGTTTAGAACATGCTAAGTAAGAGGGAATAAGATGTGTCTAGTGAACCAACGCCAGGTCCTAGGCACGGCCACCTAATTCAGAAAATGCATAGTAATTAGGTCAAGGAAATCTGATTAGTAACTATAATTGGTTAGAGTGGATAGTAAGCCTTAATTCGCCTTAGTTAATAATCAATCAACCGTTAATTCTTGCATTGATATTTTCTGCATTTTATTTTAATAATCAATCAACCGTTAATTCTTGCATTTTATTTTATTCTTGCATTGAACTAAAGTGGTCATAACGTTGATACAAGTCCTCGAGGGATCGACTCTTGCTGTGCTACTATACTATTCTTATCGATTTGTGCACTTGCAAGGATTTTATAACTGTTAGAATTGAATTGCATATTTCTTGCTCTTTAATTCCACCAACATGTCCCACTACTCAATCTGAGCAGAATCGGGAGACACTGTCACTTCATGGGCTTGGCTGGTAGCCACGGCCTCAATGGCAGGTTGTTGAAGTGTTGGTGTAATGGTGTCCTCATTATGCTCATCATCCTTGTGATGGTTCAGCTCTCAAACTTCTTCAGTAGCAGCTTCAATGCTTTGATTACAAGCCTCTATGCTTCATATCATGGTCCACATCGAAGTTTGGGTGGAATCCACAGCCTCCATGGCAAACACTTGTCGAAGGGTTGCTGTTATGATAGCGTTATCATGATCATCATCTACAACTTCACTTGGTGGGCATAGGGACATCTCTTCGCATGGACCTGTGCCGAATGCAAACTGCCGCATGCTTTGTTCATGTCTCTCATCCATGCGCTCCAGTAGCTCTTGAGTTAGCTGTTTATAGGCCTCAAAGGTGTGTATCAAGGCCTGTTGCGCAGCTTGGAGGTCAGCAATTGGTTGAGTGGTGTTCCACGTGCAATTAGGCGGATTTCCCCATCCTTGATTATATGGATCCGGGGATTCTTGATAATGGAATTCCGGCTGATTGCTCCACCCTTGTGGATTGTTCCAAACTCTGGTCTCCATGTATGGATCATTCCAAGGTCTAATAGCCACGTATGAGTTGTTCATATGTACATGAGAAAAATTACAAACTAAGTTAGTAAACAATCTAAATTAAATCTAAATAATTAATATACAAAATTGAGATAAGTAAATTTGAATTAAATGGGCACCGTTGAGGGACAAGTCCCCGGCAACGGCGCCAAAAACATAAAAGTAAAATATTGAATACAATTAAGATGAACTTTATTTCCACTAGTTATAAATTTGCAAGTGCACAAATCGATTTAAGATAGTATTACGGCAAACAAAGATCGATCCCTCCCGGACTTGTTCAATGATGAAATTCCAATTAAGTTCAAATTTTAACTTAGATAAAAGACTCAAAGAGTATGAAAAGAAAACAATGAACACTAAGACATGGCAAACAATGATTTAACCCTAGATTTTACTTAAAACGCAAGAAAAACAAAGAAGACTCCAACAATAACTCTAAACAAGGAAAACGGCAAAGGGGTGGGGGTGGGGTTTTGGGATTTTGAAAAATAGAATTTAAACAAGTAAAAACGCGGAAAATAATAATGCAAGAATGATGATTGATTAATTAATTATTGACTAAGGAGAATTAAGGCTTACTATCCACTCTAACCAATTATAGTTATTAACTAGATTTCCTTGACCTAATTACTATGCATTCTCTGAATTAAGTGCCCATGCGAAGGTCCCGATGGTTGGCCCACTCCACACAAATTATCCTCTCTTACTTAGCATGTTCTAAGCATGATGTGTACACTAGAACGTCTAACATCTACCGTTTAAGATGATGCATGAAGAACAAAGAGAATTTAATGACACTACACTATCCCTAGAAAAGTGATATGCAATTCCAGATTGTCATGAGTTTAGATTACGAATAGGTGTCCCGCCACCTACCCTTGATGCTACAAATCACAAGATGATAGCAATTACATCGATAATTATATACAAACAAGGTAACTAATCTTGTTGGCATAAATTAAGGTCATTAAGCAAAGTAATCCAACAAATTCAGCATGCATAGCAATTATATTCAAGAGCCAGAAATCTAATTAATGAACTAACATGGGTAGGGCTTCAAGCAGCCCTAATCCTCAAACGCCTACTCACTCATAACTGAAATTAAAGACATAATGTAAATTCTCATTTATAATTACAATGAAATACAAACGTAAAGTAAAGAAAGATTGTTGAACAATGAGGCACGACAGAAGAACACAGCAGGTCCTGCTCCTCTCTAAGCTCCGTGCACAACTCTCCTTCAAGCAGAAAACTAAAAACTGTTTGAATTTAAAACTGAACTATATTAAAACTTGCGGCTAGGTGTCTTGAGGTCCCCCAGCCGTGAACTGCCCTATTTATAGGACTCTAAACCTTTACAATGTAGGAGTCATTCTAGGACAAAATCCTAATAAAAAATTGACTCCAAACTGCTATCCTAGTTTGAATTGAAAAGGAACTCAAAAGGCAATCCTTGTTGGATTTGGAGTAGAAGTGTGCGGCAACCTTGTGAAACCAGTCTTCTGAGCTTTCTTGCATGACAAGGCAGAATCTGAGATCCTCCTAGGGTTTCTTGCACGTCACTCAATGGGCTGGGCTAAGCCTTAGACAATCAGAGCGCAGCTGGACCTCAATTAGGCACTTTTAGGCTTTTTTAAAGACTTCTTGAAACTTGGCATGTCCTGAACCTAAGCAGCTGGCCCAAACCATGTCTTGGGGTGGTTCACAATGTAACTTGATGGATTATAGGCCTTGGCTCACTCAGAAGCTGGCAGAAACTGGAGATCGCAAAACTGTGCCCTAATTAGGGCACAAACGTGTCTTGGAGTGCACCACTGGCTCATCATGAGGAAGTGTCCTTATAGGGATCTGGGACCACGCCTTTGAGGTGTACCATGGACATAGTAGAAGTGTATCATGGCTTGGATGAACGCACTAGGTCCTTAATTGGAGCAAGGTATGAAATCTGTTCTACCGCTGGCGAACCCTTGAGGAACCAGGGACGTGGAGCAGGACACGATTTGGAACACACCCCAATCCTCGCCGTTGTACTGCGCTTCTGAGGTGTACCACACACTTATTAAAAACGTGGCATGAAATGGCTAAGTGCATAGGTTTGGTTCTTAAGGACCTGGAACTTGGCGGAACTGGTCAGGGACTTGCGACAAGTCGTGGGCTCTCGGATGGGCTGTCTTTGAAGGACTAGGGACGCGTCCATGACCTGATCTGAGACTGCGCTTCTGAAGCTATCCAAGCATTTTTTACAAACGCATATGATTCTAGGTTGGTACACCTGGCATGTCGCAGGTGCAAAGGGTACAAGTTGGTGCACCGCTGGCAGACCAGGGACATGTCCTAGGACTCTGTTTGGGCGCAGACTGGGACTCGGTTTTCAACTTGAGATAACTTCTTCATTATAACTCCGATTTTAGCCATTATTTTTGCGTTCTTCTCAGAATTCCCCTATCTTTCCAAATCTGAACAAATCTCACAAGATTGATCATTTTCTACTATTGATGGCATGAAATCATTCAAAAGACATGTAAGAGAGGTACTTAGTGACATCCAAATGATGCTTAAATAATGACTGAACAGGAGTCCCTCTGCGCCTTAAATCAGGATCCTGGACAAGCCGAGGTTCCTATCCCAAGTTCCTCACACCACGCTAGGACATGTCTAGTGACATGTCCCTGGTCCTCCAGCGACAATTCCCTTGCCCCCTAATTGGTGTCTGGTTAGGCCAGAAACGTGTCAATGCCTAGAACTCAATGGAACCAAGTGAGACACCACGCAGAAAAGAAATCAAGTGGTGCACCAGAAATGCCAATGACATGCCCTTGACATGTTGTGCCCTAAAAGGCGTCTCGAGAGCCCTAATTTGAGCCAAATTGGGCCATTGAGTTTTCTACGAGCTTTTGAACAGGGCAAAGCCCATAACCATGCTAGTTATACCATATGAAAGTGAAATAAGTGGGTTGTCCCAATTGCATTGGTTAATGACATGATTGAGTTCTTAGAAGTTCAATGTTGAGGTTCTTGGAGCCGAGAATCTGGCCCAGCCGTGTTTGAAGCATTTAGGAGTGATCAAGCCCAGTTCTTGATGTCCAAGCAACCTCCAGAATATTCCAGAAGTTTCCTTGGCACACAAGGAAGATCATAGATTTTATCACTAAAGCTTTGCAGCAAATCCTAGTCCTTGCTTTACTAGGATTGCCTTTTTGAGTCCTTTTTTATTCCTAATTAGGATAGCAGTTGCAAGTTAGTTTTGATTAGGATTTTGTCCTATATTAGTTCGTACTTTGTAAAGGTTTAGAGGCTCTATTTAAAGGACCAAAGTGCTCGCGGTCAGGACCTCTACAACCCTAGCCGCAATTTTACCTTGTAATTGAGTTTTAGATTTTAAACACTTTTATTTTCCAAGTTGTGTGAGAGAGAATTGTGTGTGGAGCATTGGGAGGAGCAGGCCTTGCTATGTTCTCAACAACTCCATTTTTTTGTGCTGAGTATATTGATCAGTCGTTATTTATGCATCATTTTGATGTCTTTATATGCCTCTCTTACATGTCTTTTGAATGATTTCGTGCTATCAATAGTAGAAAATGATCAATCTTGTGAGACTTGTGCAGAGCTAGAAAGATAGGTAAAATCTGGAAAGAACGCAAAAAGAATGACTCAAATCGGAGTCCAGATGAAGGAGATATCCTCATTTCAATATCAGGTCTTGAACGGAGTCCTGAGTGCGCTAGTGCGCCAGTGCGCCAGTGCGCCTATTTTGGGCCACTGGCCAAGTAGCTCATATCAGGCCCTCCGGGTCTCAAACCTGTGTTTCATGACATCAAGGTCAAGTCCTAGAAGTGCCAAGGTCGCGCCAAGGCAGGTCGAGGACATGTCCCAAGAACTCCCATCTGAGCCAAGATGTGCGCCTAAGCCAGGGTCCCTGTTCCGCCAGCGGTAGATCAGAGGTTCTCCCTCTGCGCTAAGCCTGACAACATTTGCGCCAAGCCTGAAAGAAGATGCGCTTCTAATGTACTCATGATTTGCTTCAAAAGCGCAGTCCCAGATCCTGATTACGAAGACAGTCCAAAATCCAAATTTGGCCAGCTTGCGTTCCCACTTGCCAGCTTGCATTCGCACTCCCAGCCGTGTTCTAATTGGTTCTAATAGATTTAAGGACTTTGTAATTAATTAAAAGTACAATAACTTTCCCTATCCTTATAGGACATGATTTTACCAATCCTTATAGAATAAGGTTTTACCAATCCGTATAGGACAAGGTTTTCCCTTTGTCTATAAAAGGGAGCCTTTGTCCAGTGTTTTAGGGGAGAGGAGATAATTAGCTAGAGGCGTTTTTGGGAGATACAGAGAAACCTTAGCCGCATATAGTATTTTGGTATTTTAGAGTTTTACGTTAAAGCTTGGTTCTTCCCGAAGTCGAGTGTGTTGGACGTGGAGCTTGGAGAAGAAGGCTCTGCCGTGTCTTCTGCTGCACCTGTTCTTCACAATATCTTCTATACCCTTATTTTCATTATTGCAATTTACTTATGAATTCAATTATATTTGTTTCAATTTCAGTTATGTGTGAGTAGTCGTTAGGATTAGGGCTGCTTGAAGCCCTAGCCATGTTAGCTTGTTGATTGAATTTCTGGCTCTTGATTATGATTGCTATGCATGCTGAATAAGTTGGATTACTATGCTTAATGACCTTAATTTATGCCTATAATATCAGCTACCTTGTTTGCATATAACTATAGATGTAATTGCTTGAGTGACCGTCATATCATCTTGTGATTTGGAGCATCGAAAGTATTCTTACTTGTAATCTTAACTCATAACGACCTAGGATTGCATGTCACTTTGCTAGGCTAATGTGGTGTCATTAAATTCTCTTTAAACTTCATGCATCATCTTAAGAGGTAGGTGATAGAAGTTCTAGGAATATGCCCTGTTTAGAACATGCTAAGTAAGAGGGAATAAGATGTGTCTAGTGAACCAACGCCAGGTCCTAGGCACGGGCACCTAATTCAGAAAATGCATAGTAATTAGGTCAAGGAAATCTGGTTAAGAGCTATAATTGGTTAGAGTGGATAGTAAGCCTTAATTCGCCTTAGTTAATAATCAATCAACCGTTAATTCTTGCATTGTTATTTTCTGCATTTTATTTTACTTGTCTTTAAATTTCAGTTCTCACATCATAAACCCCCATGCGTGCGTGTGTGTGTGTGTGTGTTTTCACTAAGTTAATAAATCTGAACTAAAGTGGTCATAACGTTGATACAAGTCCTCGAGGGATCGACTCTTACTGTGCTACTATACTATTCTTATCGATTTGTGCACTTGCAAGGATTTTATAACTGTTAGAATTGAATTGCATATTTCTTGCTCTTTAATTTTACCAAAAAGTTTATGGCGCCGTTGCCGGGGACTTGTCCCTAAACGGTGCCCATTCAAGTTTAGATTTGTAACTTAGTTTTTCTTTTTGCCATGCCCTATGTCTCGGAGAATCAATTTCCAATTGTTTTTCCCGAGTCAACAGTGGCAAACTTCGAATTGAAGTCGGGGACAATTCACATGCTGCCCACATTCCACGGCCTTGCTGGCGAGGATCCGCACTTTCATATCAAGGAATTTGTTGAGGTTTGTTCAACACTGCGCATCAATGGTATGACAGAATCTGAAATCCGCCTGCGGCTCTTTCACTTCAGTCTCAAGGATTGCGCCAAGACATGGTTTCATTCACTGGCGCCGGCTTCCACTCACTCTTGGAGGGACTTGACGTCCAAATTCTTAACACAGTACTTTCCCATGGAAAAGACAAATGAGTTAAAGTCCAAGATCATGAACCCATGGCAAGACATGGAGGAGTCTTTCTACGAGTTTTGGGAGAGGTTCAATCAGATGCTACGGGCGTGCCCCCACCACCATATTGATGCCCATCATCTTAAGCTATACTTCTATGGAGGCTTGAAGACTAGCGATCGAACAATGGTGGACTCTCAATCCCAAGGGATTCTAGAAGGCACAGCCGAGGAAGCAAGGACCGCCTTTGAGAACATTGCTCAAAGGGAAAAACAGTTCAGCTACAGGGGTCCCTCCTCTAGAGCTACGGGTGATGCATCCGCCAAATACAAAGATGACGCCATTGCTCAGCTCACGGCAATGGTGAAACAATTGTGTAGCGAGAAAGCCAAAGAAGTTCACATCTGCGAGGTATGTTCAATTCAGGGCCGCAAATCCCAGGACTGCCCGGTTGTGGAAGATGCCAACTTTGCTGGAGGGTTCAACAGTAATTCTCGACCCCGGAATGACCCATATTCCAACACTTACAATCTGGGTGGAAAAATCATCCAAATTTCCGTTGGAGCAACAATCAAGCAACCGCAAATCCCTTGCCGCCTCCTGGATATGAGCAGCAAGCCGTAGGCCCTCAGGGGAACTATCACGGTCCTTCCTCAAATCATAATGGTGGAAGCAAGTCTTGGAGCGTCAAATGGGACAGGTGGTGAACCGACTAAATCAGCGAGAGCAGGGCAAGCTACCGCGTCAAGTCCTGGTAAATCCGAAAGGATTTCACAATCCTACGGCTAATGCCATCATGCTGGAAAGGGAAACACCACTTCAAGACCCCACATATGCCACCCTCGCAAGACCTGAACTGAGCCTCAACCTACTCTGCCAAGGATCACCGACCAGGGCGCGCCGCAAAACATGTCACAGCCAACACCTATGGCACAGAACCAGTCCAATGAGTCACCAAGTGCCCTACCGCAAAGAGGACCTGACAATGCGCCTACTTGGCCACGGCTGGCATGCAACCTGCTCCTAAGCCCAAGTCGCAGCACTCGAATACTTCTAACTCTAAACCTCAGAATTCCAATTCTAAAAAAGTCACATTTGAGTTAGCTAATAATGTTGATTATCCATTTCCTCGCAGGTTCCAAAACAGGAATAAGCAAAGGGAGGACTTTGAGGAAGAGATCATCAGCATGTTGCAGAAGCTTCAGATCACACTGCCTTTCCATAAAATTGTCAAGCACATGCCTATCTTTGCAAAGCTGATCAAGGACTTAGTTGCAGGAAAGCGTGGTTTTAGTTCCACGGACACCATTGACATCCCTAAGGCGTGCTCGGCTGCCCTTTTGCGCATGCCCCTTAAGACCAATGATCCTGGGCCGCCATCCCTTCCATGTGTCATTCAGTCAAAAAGATTCGAACATTGCCTTTGCGACATGGGAGCATCAGTGAGCATCATGCCATTCCACATTTACAGGTCACTCAACCTAGGCGCACTCAAACCCACGCACCCATGTGTTAGATTGGCTAACGCTTCTGTAACCAACCTAATGGGGGTTCTTGAGGACGTACTGGTACAAATTGGAGATACATGCATCCCTGCAGACTTCTACGTACTAAGAATGGACAGAATTAATAAAAGTGAGGAACCTCCACTCATCTTCGGAAGGCCCTTACTAGCCACAGCCGAGTGCCTCATCGATGTCAGAAAGGGCCAGGTCTCCATCAAGGTCCTGGACCCGCTTCAGACATTCTCCATCCATGACACCATCCAGTACCCTGACGAGCCTATTGTAGATTTTCCGTTAAACACAATGGACTTACTGCTAAGGGAGACAATTGCTCAGTCTTGCATGACGGATGACCTTGAGAAGGCCGTTACTAGTAACCCACACACTGTGGATTCACTTACAGATAGCGTGATCGAAGAGGTATGAGCCCTTGACATCATGCCAGCCCTCCCATTCCATAGGCCTCCCTTCGAAGCGTTACCACTCACAAGTCAGAAAACCCTGCCGTCCATCATAAAGGCTCCTGAACTCGAGCTGAAGCCCTTGCCCGAGCACTTAAAGTATGCATATTTGGGCGACAATCAAACCCTTCCAGTCATCATTGCATCTACCCTAAGTACGAAAGAGGAAAAGGCATTGGTTCACGTCCTTAAGGTCAATCAAACGGCAATTGGATGGACAATAGCTGACATCAAAGGCATAAGTCCCACAAAATGCATGCATCGGATATTGCTAGAGGAAGACTCCAAACCATCACGGGAGGCGCAGAGGCGATTGCATCCACCTATGAAGGAGGTCGTGAAGAAAGAAGTCCTAATGATTTTGGACGTTGGAATCATCTATCCAATAAGTGACTCCAAGTGGGTGAGCCCAGTCCAGGTCGTGCCAAAGAAAAGTGGGATCACAGTGGTTAAAAACGAGCAGGATGAGCTTGTACCTCAACGGATTCAAACAAGATGGAGAGTGTGCATTGACTATCGAAAGCTAAATATAACCACACGCAAGCACCACTTTCCTTTGCCCTTCATTGATCAAATGATCGAGCGCCTCGCTGGACACTCCCACTATTGCTTCTTGGACGGCTACTCAGGATACAATCAGATTGCTATTGCACCCGAAGATCAAGAAAAAACAACATTCACATGCCCATATGGCACTTTTGCATATAGAAGAATGCCGTTTGGATTGTGCAATGCCCCATCTACCTTTCAGCGTTGCATGATGAGCATCTTCTCCGATATGGTGGAAGATATAATTGAAGTATTCATGGACGACTTCTCGGTGTTTGGACATTCATTCGAACTGTGCTTAGTTAACCTAACCCGAGTACTGGAACAGTGCAGAGAAAGCAACTTAGTGCTGAACTGGGAAAAGTGCCATTTCATGGTACAATAGGGAATTGTCTTGGGTCATGTGATCTCTAGCCGAGGCATAGAAGTGGACAAAGCAAAGTTAGACATAGTAGAGAGGCTGCCGTACCCCACTACAGTCAAAGAGGTTCGATCGTTCTTAGGGCATGCTGGCTTTTACCGCAGATTCATCAAAGATTTATCGAAAATCACAAGACCTTTGTGTGATCTTCTAGCCAAGGACGCCACATTTGAGTTCACTAACGGATGCCATGAGGCATTCAACACACTCAAGGCAAAGCTCACGGCATCACCCATCATCATGCCACCGAATTGGGACTTACCATTCGAACTAATGTATGATGCCTCGGACTTCGCCATAGGAGCGGTTTTGGGACAGCGTGTTGACAAGCTCCCTCATGTCATTTACTACGCAAGTCAAACCCTGAATGATGCCCAGCTGAACTACTCCACCACCGAGAAGGAGCTCCTTGCTGTTATCTTTTCCCTTGAGAAGTTCCGCTCATATCTAATTCAAAACAAGGTCATAGTATACACGGATCATGCTGCCTTGAAGTATTTGCGCACTAAAAAGGACGCCAAGCCAAGGTTGCTACGTTGGATACTACTGCTCCAGGAATTCGACCTTGAAATCAGAGACAAGAAGGGCAGTGAAAACGTGGTCGCTGACCATATGAGCCGGTTGCTTCACAGTTCCAATGAAGAGGCCGATCAGTTGCCCCTCCTCGAGACCTTTCCTGACGAACAGCTCTTCGCAATCCAAGCTATTTATCCATGGTATGCCGAGACCTTTCCTTGTAGATACGAGCACTGTCGAAGGCCTCGTTTCGCAACTCCTCTAATTCACTTAGCTGAAGCTTCCTATGTATTCCAGCATCATCGAAGTTCAGGTTCATCTGCTTAATGGCCCAGAATGCTTTATGCTCCAATTCCACTGGTAGGTGGCAGGCTTTTCCAAAAACAAGCCGGAAGGGAGACATGCCAATCGGGGTCTTGTATGCGGTCCGATAGGCCCACATCGCATCATTCAATTTGCTGGACCAATCTTTGCGGTTAGGATTTACCGTTTTTTCCAGTATGGCCTTTACTTCCCGATTGGACACTTCCGCTTGGCCACTCGTTTGAGGGTGATACGGTGTTGAGACCTTGTGGGTGACGCCATACTTCTTCATTAGGGCTGCAAACGAATGATTGCAGAAGTGTGCCCCCCCCCCCCCCCCCCCCCCCCATCACTGATGATTGCCCTAGGTGCGCCGAATCTGGCTAAGATGTGACTCTGTATAAAACGCACCACTACTTTGGCGTCGTTAGTTTTGGTGAGAATTGCTTCCACCCATTTGGAGACATAATCAACTGCAAGCAGAATATAAAGATTGCCAAAGGAATTTGGAAAAGGCCCCATAAAATCAATGCCCCATACATCGGAGATTTCGACCACAAGAATAGGGTGTAATGGCATTTGATTGCGAGGGTCGATGTTACCTAGGCGTTGGCAGCGGTCACAGGTGAGTACAAATTCGTGTGCATCCTTGAAAAGTGTGGGCTAGTAGAGTCCACTTTGTAGTACCTTGAGGGCTGTCTTCTTAGCTCCAAAATGGCCCCCACATGCCAAACTATGGCAAAATGTCAAGACGGATTTCATCTCGTCTTCTGGGATGCAGCGCCGAATGATTTGGTCTGGACAATGCTTCCATAGGTACGGCTCATCCCATATGAAGTACTTAGCTTGTTTAGCCAGCTTGTCCTTTTGGTACCTGTTTAAAGATGAAGGAATTTGCTTAGTGACAAGGTAATTAATGAGATCGGCATACCATGGATCAATAGCTTGGATTGCGAAGAGCTGTTCGTCAGGAAAGGTCTCGAGGAGGGGCAACTGATCGGCCTCTTCATTGGAACTGTGAAGCAATTGGCTCATATGGTCAGCGACCACGTTTTCGCTGCCCTTCTTGTCTCTGATTTCAAGGTTGAATTCCTGGAGCAGTAGCATCCAACGTAGCAACCTTGGGTTGGCGTCCTTTTTAGTGAGCAGATACTTCAAGGCAGCATGATCCGTGTATACTATGACCTTGGTTTGAATTCGATATGAGCGGAACTTCTCAAGGGCAAAGATAACAGCAAGGAGCTCCTTCTCGGTGGTGGAGTAGTTCAGCTGGGCATCATTCAGGGTTCGACTTGCGTAGTAAATGACATGAGGGAGCTTGTCAACACGCTGTCCAAAAACAGCTCCTATGGCGAAGTCTGAGGCATCACACATTAGTTCGAATGGTAAGTCCCAATTCGGTGGCATGATGATGGGTGATGCCGTGAGCTTTGCCTTGAGTGTGTTGAATGCCTCACGGCATCCCTTAGTGAACTCAAATGTGGCGTCCTTGGCTAGAAGATCACACAAAGGTCTTGTGATTTTCTAGAAATCTTTGATGAATCTGCGGTAAAACCCAGCATGCCCTAAGAACGATCGAACCTCTTTGACTGTAGTGGGGTACGGTAGCCTCTCTACTATGTCTAACTTTGCTTTGTCCTTCTATGCCTCGGCTAGAGATCACATGACCCAAGACTATTCCCTGTTGTACCATGAAATGGCACTTTTCCTAGTTCAGCACTAAGTTGCTTTCTCTGCACCGTTCCAGTACCCGGGTTAGGTTAACTAAGCATAGTTCGAATGAATGTCCAAACTCCGAGAAGTCATCCATGAATACTTCAATTATATCTTCCACCATATCGGACAAGATGCTCATCATGCAACGCTGAAAGGTAGATGGGGCATTGCACAATCCAAACGGCATTCTTCTGTATGCAAAAGTGCCATATGGGCATGTGAATGTTGTTTTTTCTTGATCTTCGGGTACAATAGCAATATGATTGTATCCTGAGTAGCCGTCCAAGAAGTAATAGTGGGAGTGTCTAGCCAGGTGCTCAAGCATTTGATCAATGAAGGGCAAAGGAAAGTGGTCCTAACGTGTGGTTATATTTAGCTTTCGATAGTCAATGCACACTCTCCATCCTGTTTGAATGCGTTGAGGTACAAGCTCATCCTACTCGTTTTTAACCACTGTGATCCCACTTTTCTTTGGCACGACCTGGACTGGGCTCACCCACTTGGAGTCACTAATTGGATAGATGATTCCAACGTCCAAAAGCTTTAGGACTTCTTTCTTCACGACCTCCTTCATAGGTGGATGCAATCGCCTCTGCGCCTCCCGTGATGGTTTGGAGTCTTCCTCCAGCAGTATCTGATGCATGCATTTTGTGGGACTTATGCCTTTGATGTCAGCTATTGTCCATCCAATTGCCGTTTGATTGACCTTAAGGACGTGAACCAATGCCTTTTCCTCTTTCGTACTTAGGGTAGACGCAATGATGACTGGAAGGGTTTGATTGTCGCCCAAATATGCATACTTTAAGTGCTCGGGCAAAGGCTTCAGCTCAAGTTCAAGAGCCTTTATGATGGACGGCAGGATTTTCTGACTTGTGAGTGGTAATGCTTCGAAGGGAGGCCTGTGGAATGGGAGGGCTGGCAGGATGTTAAGGGCTCATACCTCTTTGATAACGCTATCTGTAAGTGAATCCACAGTGTGTGGGTTACTAGTAACGGCCTTCTCAAGGTCATCCGTCATCCAAAACTGAGCAATTGTCTCCCGTAGCAGTAAGTCCATTGTGTTTAACGGAAAATCTACAATAGGCTCGGCAGGGTACTGGATGGTGTCATGGATGGAGAATGTCCGAAGCTGGTCCAGGACCTTGATGGAGACCTGGCCCTTTCTGAGATCGATGAGGCACTCGGCTGTGGCTAGTAAGGGCCTTCCGAAGATGAGGGGAGGTTCCTCACTTTTATCAATTATGTCCATTCTTAGTACGTAGAAGTCTGCAGGGATGCATGTATCTCTGATTTGTACCAGTACGTCCTCAAGAACCCCCATTAGGTTGGTTACAGAAGAGTTAGCCAATCTGACACATATGTGGGTGGGTTTGAGTGCGCCTAGGTTGAGTGACCTGTAAATGTGGAATGGCATGATGTTCACTGATGCTCCCGTGTCACAAAGGCAATGTTCGAATCTTTTTTACTGAATGACACATGGAAGGGATGGAGGCCCAGGATCGTTGGCCTTAAGGGACATGCGCAAAAGGGCAGCCGAGCAGGCCTTAGGGATGTCAATGGTGTCCGTGGAGCTAAAACCACGCTTTCCTGCAACTAAGTCCTTGATCAGCTTCGTAAAGATAGGCATGTGCTTGACAATTATATGGAAAGGCAGTGTGATCTAAAGCTTCTGCAACATGCTGATGATCTCTTCTTCAAAGTCCTCCCTTTTCTTATTCCTGTTTTGGAACCTGCGAGGAAATGGATAATCAACATTATTAGCTAACTCAAAAGTTACTTTTTTAGAATTGGAATTATGAGGTTTAGAGTTAGAAGTATTCGAGTGTTGCGACTTGGGCTTAGGAGCAGGTTGCATGCCAGCCGTGGCCGAAGTAGGTGCAGTGTCAGGTCCTCCTTGCGGTAGGGCACTTGGTGACTCGTTGGGCCGGTTCTGCGCCAGAGGTGTTGGCCGTGGCATATTTTGCGGCGTGCCCTGGTCGATGATCCTTGGCAGAGTAGGTTGAGGCTCAGTTTCAGGTCCTGCGAGGGTGGCATATGTGGGGTCTTGAAGTGGTGTTTCCCTCTCCAGCGTGATGGCATTAGCCGTAGGATTGTGAAATCCTTTCGGATTTACCAGGACTTGACTCGGTAGCTTGCCCTGCTCTCGCTGATTTAGTTGGTTCGCCACCTGTCGCATTTGATGCTCCAAGTTTGCAATTGCATTTTTCATGTCTCCCGTCTGACTCTGGCTATCGTGCATGAATTTTATGAATTGAGCATGTTGTTGAGTCAGGATATGGAGGGAGTCCTCAAGAGACTTGCTTCCGCCATTCTGATTTGAGGAAGGACCGTGATAGTTCCCCTGAGGGCCTGCGGCTTGCTGCTTAAATCCAGGAGGTGGGAAGGGATTTGCGGCTGCTTGATTGTTGCTCCAACGGAAATTTGGATGATTTTTCCACCTCGGATTGTAAGTGTTGGAATATGGGTCATTCCGAGGTCGAGAATTGCTGTCGACCTTGGCACTTCTAGGACCTGACCTTGATGTCATGAAACACAGGTTTGAGACCCGGAGGGCCTGATATGAGGTACTTGGCCAGTGTCCCAAAATAGGCGCACTGGCGCACTGGCTCACTCAGGACCCCGTTCAGGACCTGATATTGAAATGAGGACATCTCCTTCATCTGGACTCCGATTTGAGTCATTCTTTTTGCGTTCTTTCTAGATTTTATCTATCTTTCTAACTCTGTACAAGTCTCACAAGATTGATCATTTTCTACTATTGATGTCATGAAATCATTCAAAAGACATGTAAGAGAGGCATATAAAGACATCAAAATGATGCATAAATAACGACTGATCAATTACCACCTTCAATTTTATATCCTAAAATTTTACAATATCCTACCCGAATAAAATAATTTTACACTTCATACTATTTCAATGGAATGCCTCCAAATTTGTAAAAATTGAATTTACATCTAAAATTTTACATATGCTCTAATATAAACAAAAATAATAATTTAACCTAAAACTTGAAGAATTTTCTGAAGAAAAAAAATAAACAAGAAAAAAGAAAACGACTAATAATAGAAAGCATCCATGTATAACAGTAACTTCATCGGTAAGGACGTACTGTCACTAAGTAACAAGCCGTTAGTACCATTGATTTGTTAAATATTGTATAAAAAAATTAATCGATGAACCTTCACTTAGTCTTTAATTCATGATCAATGAACCTATTAGTCTTTAATTCATGATCAATGAACCTACATTTAGTCTTTAATTAATGATCAATGAACCTACATTTAGTCTTTAATTATTGATCAATGAACCTACATATAGTCATTTAATTATTGATCCCCAGTTGATAAATAACAAAATTAATTTAGAAAGACTTGCAAATTCCATTAATTTTTATTTATTTTTGGATACATGATATTGTGAGTGGGGAATTTACATAATTTATATTAGGTATCGATCTCACCTTTTACGATAATCGAACGTGTAACCTTACACATAACATGTGAAGAATAGAACCACTAAGTCTTAGTATTTTACATTATTTATATTAGGTATCGATCTCACCTTTTATGATAATCGAAAGTGTAACCTTACACATAACATGTGAAGAATAGAACCACTAAGTCTTAGTATTAATTGGCTCGTTAAAGAATAACTTAGTTCAAGTCCATCTAAATTATTGATAATGTTGAAGTAGTCTAAATGTCTTATTTTTTATTTTATGTTGCAGAACAGCATAAGTAAGCATGTTCGAACTTTTTTGTCACCTAGGGATCTAGGGGACATCAGTATGCTTGCCTGTCTTCTGACGCCTCCAATTTCATTGTATCAAAAACTTTATGATCATATCCAATATTTAGAACCGCTCAAGCCCCGACTTATTGACATTATAATATGAAATCAACCACTTGTATGGCCCATTTTATAAGATAATATTATAATTTAATTGGTCATTTTGTAGATCCTCATTAAGAGATCGTTTTTGTAAAATTTCATCCAAATTAATAATCGTTTGATTATCGAAAACCATTATCAAATACATAACTTAATACAGTGTGTTCGAACACAAATAAATTTCATGGCCAATTGGATGGCTAAATGATTTATGATTGAGACCAAAAATGAAAAAGATTTACGTTTTAGGTAAATTTTTGTAAGAATAATCTTTAAATGGGACCTTTAAAATGAAAAGTTAAATTGTGGATATTATTTTGTGGGTTAAGCCTAAACAAATGGTTGATTTTGTATTATGCCACCAACTAATTGGTAGTTGACAGTTCCTGTCCTATATTCGTTTTTCTTATTCTATTCATATATCCAACAAAAGAAGGTAAAACAACTTCAAATATTGACGGTTATCTGTTTAATTTCAAAAACTTAGACGATTATTGCAAAATAAAAAAAAATAAATCTTAAAAGGTGTATCTCTTCCGTTTACACGTTAGTATTAAAGGTGTTTTTAACCTCACCCATATGCTAAACTTCTCTTTAACACTTCTAACTCATAGCATCTTCAGTAGACTTATTGTATATTTTGTCAAATTTGAATTTAGACTACTCAGTTTTTAAGGCTATTAAAGTTGATGATCATATTTCAATATCCAAATACTACCAAACCTCAAAACTCCAACTTTCCCACAAGATCTCGACCCGAGTGAGAAGTTAAAATTTGTTCAAAAGCTCTCATTGTAGCTAGCCCATATGTACTTACTCAAATTTGACCTCAAAGATAGAGAAACTGGTGGAAATAATTTTTCATCAGATTTTAAAACAAAATTGAAGTCAAATTTGTTCAAAAATCAAATATAAAGAGCTTGGTTTGGATACCCTTCGCGTGCCAAAATAAAATCAAAGGGAGCAACTAGCAATGATGGTGAGTAGGAGTGACGTATAGTAAGGTGATGTCAGCAATAATTAAAACTTCTATAAAAAGACCTTATACATTGTGTTCATATTATCTATCAATGGATATGATATATTATGATACCAATTAATAGATTTCATGATTAATGTCTAGACCGGATCGAAATCGATCCACTAATTTTTCAAAACTTCTATCACTAATTTGTTTACGATTTAATGCAGACTCTCATTAAAAATAAAAGGGTTGAATATATCACATTCTCATTTCTGTTTACTTTGAATTATTTAGCTTATATATCCTTTGGACCAAAAAACAAAAAAAAAAGCTTATATGTCCTTACTCCACCTTCCAAATTTTTTTTTTTAAATTGCAATTATTATTTTTACTTTAACAGGTTTAGGTTTAATTTTGGAATAAACTTATATTCCAAGTGATATTTGCATTTGAAAAAAGTTAATCAACACTTCATATTCATTATATATATACACTAGAATGGAGGGAATAGTGATTTTCTTTTTGAAATATTAAAAATAACTCCCTTGATATCTTATAGATTGGTCAAATTGGGTTAATTTTCGAGAAGGAAATTGATAGTAGTCATTCCCTTCACAAATCAAAATCAACAAAATTGAAGATCATTTAGCTATTCATATGTATCAACTAAATGAATGGTTCAACATTAGGATATTAATTGTCACAAAAACCGTTGATTTATATGATACATGCATATGTATGCCTAAACGACCTCCAATCTTATTGATTTTTTACGGAGATGATCTTGAAATGATGGTTTAAAGAATGAACGGTTCCGATTATGATATATATACAAAAACAATTCCATAAATCGAAATGGTGGTACGATGAGGTACCATTAGGGTGAGATGCAAGTATTAGTAACTAAATTAGTTTAGAAAGACTCCCATTAAATAAAGGATGGGTATTCGTTCAATAAGGAATCATATTGAACTCATCACTCGTATTAAATAAATTTTGGAAAGACCAATGTACGTAGCTACTCACCATCATGATTTATCACTTAAATCTTATTCTCTTATTGGAAGGGGAATCAGTCTTTTGACATGTGGTGCAACATACAGACGCAAATTCGTCATAAGTACTATGCTAACTATGAATTGATAATATTAAGAATTTTAATTATATATGTACGCTGTTGATGTTTATTGGCACCCACAATTATTTGTTGAAAGCAAACCCAAGTTGAAGTACATCTAGGAAAAACAGCTACCAATCTTACCCAAAATATATCATTCTTTATTATTGTACACACGGTTGTCAATGATAATTACATAAATCAAAGTGTAAAATAGGATGCAAGTATTATATATCTACAAATAAATAAATAGATATAATTTTAATAAAAACTGTTGAACACTGTCCCCTGCATTCCACATTTCCACTTTCTACTGATTATACATCCTAGCTTGCTCGTTTTCCATTTTTTATTTCTCACTTGTTTGCCTTTTCTTGTGGCCACTTTTGCGGTAGCTGGGCCGGCTGCCTGCTTGTATGCCTTGTATGTTCATATTCTTGTCTTCTAATTCTGTTCTTTTAATGTATAATGATAATTTAATTTTTAAGTGGAGACCTTTAATAATATATTAATTTCAAATTCAAATTAAATATAAATTATTATTGTTATGTTTGAACCGAAATTAAAAGTTTTATTTAAAAAACAACTAGCTAGCTACCGTACGTTGATTATTTGTTTTCAGTCCTTTACTGTAGGAGATGGCTGTGAGCTTCGTTTCGTGTTTTAAACTTTTAATTAATTGTCTAGTCTGCCCTTTGGTTGCTTGTTTTCTTCCTTGCATTTGGGGTTTATGAAATACTCATTGACTGAATAAGAAAATGAAAAACAAATACGCATTCACCAGAAAAAGAAATGTTCAAAAAATTAATGGTGTTAATAATAATTAAGATCCTTATTATGAACTGTCATTTTAGTTGATACATATAAATAGTTAAAATTAAGATTTCAATTTGGTTGATTTTTTTTATATAAACGACCATAAAATGATGATTTATGAGTTAAACGACTCTGATTAAGATACATGTATAAGGGTAATTCGATAAGTCGAAAAGATGATATAAGTAGAAACCCAAAAAGTAAGATGTAAACAGTGACGGATCAATTAAATGGGCAACCTAGGCTGTACCCTAGGTCAGTTTATGAGTTAGTATACAATATACCCATGTTTCAACTTGGCCGGTTGACTTTGTGGTTGGCTGTTCACATTTGGAACCTAAGATCGAATACTAGTTTCTTCAATTTTGTCAATAGAACTTGTAAGTGCGATGAATTTAATCCATTCAATTTAAAAATTTTGGATTCGTCTCAGGATGTAAGTATTATTCAAAAAAATATGAGTGTTTATTTTAATATAAGTGATGTGCAAAGTTGAATGAGTTGATTTTTTCATGTATATTGTTTACTATGCTAGAAACTGAGTAGGTAGTTTAGGATATGTGTGTAGGACATGAGAATTTTATATACATGTAACAGTGTGATGAATTATTACAATAGGGTTAGGGAGTACTCTCCAATTTTTCACGAACATTTTATATTTGTAACATGATGTATATTAGTATTAATGAAATTTTTACCTAAATTATCGATGTTAAAAAATTTGGAGAGCCATATGTACGTAAGATAAAAATTAGATGGTAGCACAATGCATGTAAGACACATCAATAAGCAGTGATGTTATAAAATTTATTCAGGTATCTGTGTGTACGTGTACATTGGTAGCGATGTTTTTAAATATATTAAGTATTGAGGATTGTTACTTAGTATTATAGTGTAATGATATTTTTTTTTGTATGATATTTTTAACTTGGTATTATAGTGTCATGATATTATTTTTTATTTATTTAAAAAATCTTAAGTTTGACACTTGTTAATAATGAAATCAAAATTGAAACCAAAAGTGAATTAAATAACGTTAAAAATCAATGGCTATTACATTGTAAAAGGTACGGGCAGTTATCCATCATTATTTCACTTTGTTGACACAGAAGCACCAGTTTTTAACTTGTCCAAGGTAAAAATTCTAGTAGAGCCAATTGAAATATGAATGAAAAAACATTCCTAAAATAATAGAATATATGGGAAAAAAAAAACAAGAAATAAGAAAACGACTAATGGAAAGCATGCTTATGTAACTTGATCGGTGATGAGGCCGTACTGTGTCATTTCAGAATTGCTATCACCAGTTTATTAATAACTAAATTAGTTTAAAAAAGACTTCCAAAGTAGAAAGACTTCCATTAAATAAGAGCTAGCCCGGGTATTCATTGAATAAGGAGTCACATTGAACTCTTTTTTGTTAAATAAATTTTGAAAAAATTAATATAACAATTTACCATTATAATTTAGTATTTAAATCTTATTTTGATCCGAAAAGGAATCAATCTCTTAACATGGGATGCAACATACAAACGCAAATTCGCCCAAACCACTAAACTACCTATGAATCGATAATATTAACAATTTTATGTTGGTATATATTGTACAAATGGTGATTTTATTGGCACTCACAACTATTTGTAGAAAGCAAACCCAAGTTGAACATCTATTAAAAGTAGCTACCAATCTTACCAAAAATATATCTTTCTTTCTTATTGTGCACACACTGGTTAAAAAAGAAAGGAAAATGATAGAGAGACTCACTACAAGAAATTCGAGGTTGCCCGACGAAGTAGTTTTCGCCGCCTAAGTACATTTTGCACGACGAAAATGAAGGCTCGCCTGGTAAGGCGTTGGCGGGAAAAATAAATTGTTGGCGCGTAAAATAGAGAGGGTTGACCCGACGATCAGTTCTATCCGTCGGGCAAGATGCGCCCTAACGACGAATATTGTCCGTCGGGCAAAACTTGGCATTGACTAAAGTTTGCCCGACGAATCATTAAAATTCGCCCTGCGAATATGCTTCATTGGGCAAAAATCTAAACACAATAAATAATCCTGACGCCCCTTTCTTCTTCTTCCTCTATGCCCATTTGCTT
Organism: Oemleria cerasiformis; assembly: GCA_037349345.1. Lineage (NCBI taxonomy): Eukaryota > Viridiplantae > Streptophyta > Magnoliopsida > Rosales > Rosaceae > Oemleria > Oemleria cerasiformis. The sequence goes on along the minus strand of JAZGTL010000009.1, from coordinate 773,486 downwards.
TCAGCCTCTCTCAACTCACATCTCTTTCTCACTCACTCACTCTCTCTCTCTCTCTAGCTATATAACATCAACAATCATCATCTCATCATCATTTCACTACCAATCAAATCCCTTTCTCTCTCAATCACCAATACCAATTTTGAAGGTTTGAGAAATTTAATTTTTTTAGTTTTGAAATTTTGATTTTTTAATGGAAACTAATTATGTTTTGTGTTTTAGGAAATTTGTGGTTGATTTGAAGGAATACTTATAAAAAGGTATGTGTGTTTGGATATAATTATGTTAGGAAATTGTGTATTTTTGGTGAAAAATGTGTAGAAATTGTTTAGAATTTATGGAAATTTATGTAGGAAATTAGAAAATTTGTTAGGAAAATATGAAAATAGAAAATATGTTATGAAATTAGGGAAATAGAAAATATGTTAGGAAATTAGGAAATTAGAAAATATGTTAGGAAAATAAAAAATATGTAATGAAATTATTGAAATTAGAAAATATGTTAGGAAATTAGAAAATATGTACGGAAATTAGAAAATTGTAAACTCTGTGATATGCATAATTAATATATGTTTATATTTGTGAATTTGTTGTGATATTTTTTGTAAAGCGCTTCATGTAGTTCCGACGGAGTGAAATATGTTTATATTTCATAACCGTTTATGTGAAGTTAATCGGGTTGATTAACTTCATACAATGAAATTCAATGAAAAACCTTAGACCCGTTTGAGAGTCAGTGAATCGGTTTGATTGACTGACTCTTGAATTGTCCATTTATTCGAACAGTTTAGGGGTGTGCAACTATGTGTTGTGTAGTTTGCGGTCTACGATCTTAGGTTTCGATTGTGGAAAATTCGGTTTGTATCCCCTCAATGTTCTCCGAATGCATACTAGATATTTGTTTATAATATCTAAGTCGTGCATTTGGGGAACTATAGGGAGATGCTGCCCAAATTTCTCTCGATCGAAACTTAGCCTCGTAGGTCGCAAACTACACAACACAGAATGTGCAATCTCGAATGGGATAAGGCCAGATCACCGGAGGCATAAAGAGACAAGTTGTTTTTTTATATTAACTTGTTCTAATTACGAAACAATGTTAACTCAATTACTTACGTTGACTTTATTTTGTGAAAGCAGGCACAATGGACAGAGGTCAGATGCAAATGTTGGATAGATCTTCTTATCAGTATTTGGATGGGATCGACAACTTCATTGTCTTTGCACGTAGTCATTGCAGTGATGAAAAACGTATAAGGTGTTTGTGTCGTAAATGTAACAACTGCAGTTGGATGTCGTTGAATGAGGTCCAAAATCATATGGAATGGAATGAGATCGTACACAACTACACTAATTGGGTCTATCTAGGTGAAGAAATATTTTCCACATCGACATCTTCGGTTCCCGGGACCCGTCGGAACGAAAGTGCTTTCGATGGGCGATGTGATAATAATAAAGTCGTTGAGTTATTAACCGATACTTTTCCTCCCACATCGGATGATATGGACGATGAGGCGCCCAGGTTTCAACCTGAAGGCTCTAAGCTCCATTACGAGAGATTGTTGAAAGAAGCTCAACGCGAATTGTACCCCGGTTGTAAATCCTTTTTGGTTCTAGGGGCAGTTGTGGAGATCAGCACATGAAAGTTGAGTATAATCAAATGAACAAGCATTTTGATCACATGATGGACATCATCAGCCGAATGCCCCCTGAAGATAACCATCTGCCTAAAGATGATTATAGCTCGAAAAAGCTGTTGAAGGGCCTCGCTTTAGGGTATGTTAAGATCCATGCAAGCAAGAACAACTATGCATTGTTTCACGGAGAATTCGAGCAGCTTGACAAATGTCCCGTGTGCAATGAGCCTAGGTTTCAAAAGAACAAGATTCTGAACAATGTGTTGGGTTATTTTCCACTCAAGCCAAGGTTACAAAGATTCTACATGTCGTTCCACACAACCTGTGATATGAGGTGGCACAAGGATGAATGCATTGATAATGATGTACTGAGGCATCCGGCCGATGGAGAGGCTTGGAAGGAATTTGATAAGATATATCCTGAGTTTACCGCAGAGCCAAGAAAAGTCAGATTAGGGCTCGCTACTGATGGGTTTAATCCGTTTGGGAGTTTTGCAAAGCCCTATAGCACATGGCCGGTGGTTATGGTTCCATATAACTTGCCTCCTTGGAGATGCTTGAAGAAAGAATTCACAATCCTCATTACTTTGATACCGGGGCCCAAATCGCCAAATAATTCCATCAATGTTTATTTACGGCCGTTGATTGATGAGCTCGTGGATCTGTGGGAAAATGGTGTCTGAACATACGACAAGTGCAATGGATAAATGTTCACTCTACGAGCGGCGGTAATGTGGACAATTAATGATTTTCCTGCTTATGGTGTGTCATCGGGGTGGAGCACCAAGGGCTATCTTACTTGCCCGATATGTGGACCAGACACAACATCCTTTTGGCACGCATCGAAAGTATGCTACTTGGGTGCGAAAAGGTTTCTGCCTTGGGATCACCAATGGAGAATGCAATCTGACTCATTTGATGGTAAATCAGAGTTACGAGCTCGACCAAGGGAGAGGTCTGGTGATGAGATATTGTCCAAATTGAACAGTATACATGACTTCATCATACGAGGACCAAAACCAGCTGAACAGGAAAATTGGACGAAAAATAGCATATTCTTCCAGTTGGCGTATTGGTTGAACTTGAAAATCAGACACATCGCTGATCCTATGCACATTGAGTAGAATGTTGCCGAGAGTGTTGTGGGAACGACTTCACCCATTGAAAGCAAGTCAAAGTACACAAAAAAAACTCGCCTGGGTATGCAAGAAATGGGGATTCGGCCTAATTTAGGGCCAAAAGTTGTCAATGGTAAATACATCATGGCTCATCCAAGTTATATATTTACGCCGGAGAATAAGAAAAAATTCCTGAAGTGGTTGCAAGGTGTGAAATTTCCCGACGGGTACGCCGGCAACATATCTCGAAACGTTAGCACCGACGGTGGCACCATGCCTGATATGAAGAGCTATGACTATCATGTTTTGCTACAACGACTCATTCCAATTGGTATTTGACCCTTCTTGGAGCCTGGTGTTGTTGAGACGATAGTTTATTTGTCTCAATTCTTCCAGATAGTATGTGCCAGATCGTTGGTAAAGGCAGAACTCAAAGCAATTAACGAGGATATTGTCTACATCATGTGCCAGCTAGAGCAAATATAACCACCTGCATTCTTTGATGTAATGGTGCACCTACTAATACATTTGCCGGATAAGGAAAAGCTAGCTGGTCCGGTGCATTATCGTTGGATGTATCCAATCGAGAGGTATAACTTATTCCTACTTTTTGATAATATTTCCTTACTAGCATATATATTTGTGAATCATAATGTATATTTCCTTGCAGAATGTTAGGTACGTACAAGCGGTACGTCCGCAACAAGACACATCCTGAAGGGTCTATAGTGGAGGCGTACATTCCAAAAGAGGCACTGACATTTTGTGCAATGTACCTTCGGAATATTGAAACTTCCTTCAATAGGGCCTTTCGCAACGACAACGGTGTTCAACGTCCAGAGACCCTATCTGTATTTGCCCAACCCGCACGACCATTCGGCACTGGTCCAGTGTTAGAGCCGTTCACCAATAGCGACATGGAGGTGGCTCATTGGTTTATACTGAACAACTGTGACGAAGTCTGGCCCTTCCACGAGCAGCACGAGGCATTGATAAAGGCCCAATATCCTTCGAATTGGGAAGAAATAGACAAACAACTGTTTCCACGTTGGTTTTCCGAGCATGTAAGTCACAAATTTTAATGTCTCAATTTCTTCAATTTTTTTTAAGCTTACCAATTTCATTTCTTGTGTGTATCTTACCAGATGACACAGCTGAAAGATGACAACTAGCCAAATTTCAATAAAGAATTAATGCAGCTGGCCATTGGCCAATTTCGAGGAGAAACGTATGTTGGTTGTCACATTAAAAGAGTTAAGTTCGTGTGCACAGAACGAGACGACAAATTATCTACGTAAAATAGCGGGGTCTTCGTGCCAGGGGATGGGGAAAATGTTGATACATGGTTCTACGACAAATTGTTAAGTGTGGTTAAGGTGTTATACGCATACTGCAAGGAAGTCGTCTTGTTCAAGTGTCATTGGTTTGATACGAACCCAAGTATCCCATGCAGTGTCATTAAAGATCAGTTATTTACCTCTATCAACACAAACACCCCGTGGTTTGAGAGTGATCCCTACATCCTCGCTAGTACGGCGAAACAAGTATTCTATGTAGATGATCCAAAAGCCGATGCTGGTTGGAGAGTAGCTGAGACGGTGAATCATAGAAATATTTGGGACTTGGATGACCGATACCATGAAGAAGATGGGGAAATAGACGATGGCCAAATCGCTTACCAGGTGGATTCCTCGACATCCACCTTAAAAGTGGATGGAGTACAGACCAACAACATCATCCCACCAATTGCGATTGGTGGCATTTTTATTCATCTCGGGGAATTAGAACAAATTGAAAGTGATTTTGAGGAGTCAAGTACTGTGCATATCTCGGATGACGAGCGTGATTGGGAGGGGGAGAGCGAATCTGACACCGAATGAAAGTTGTAAATAAATGATTTCATTTATATATGTAATATCCATCTTCAAATCAATAAGTGTGATTTATATGTATGTTTTTTTATTTCATTCATAAAAGTTTCAATTAATCTTTTATGTACTAAAGCCACAAACTTTGATGTCCTCATTCCTGATTTGGCTTCCCAATAGTCCATCTTAGGGCCTGCCCTGGAATTACATGTTTGTCATGTCCCTGATACTTACACTAGTCAGTTTCCGAAATGCAGTGATGAAGATTTTCTCATGAACAATCAAAATGTCAATTTTTATAAATGCTTCAATAAGCATAGTTAGGTTTGACATTTTTTACTTGATAAAATAGTTTACAGAATTTAGGGAAAAATTGGTCAAAATCGTTGCCCGACGATCAAGCAAAGAAACTTCGTCGGGCAAGTTATTTTAACTTTGCTTGATGAATATCTTTGCTTATTCGTCGGGCAAAGGTTCTGACCCATTTTTCCCTAAATCCTATACACTATTTTATCAAGTAAAAAAGGTTAATTGACAGAAAATATCATGGCTATAGGATATTTGGAATCAAAATGTCAATTTTTGTGAATGGTTCCATAAGCATAGTCGGTTTGGTAACTTTCATGCACTTGCTACTATTTCCATCTCCATTCCGGATGGTAGCTTTGGCATTGAAATTACCAAGTCTACCAATTTTTCTTCCTTTATTATAGAACATAATAGAATTGAAGGAGTTGTGACATCATAGCAAATAACAACATCACGAAGTGAAAAGTTAGTAATGAAGACCTAGATTACAAGTGACTAATGCATGTTATACACCTAGCAGCAGAAGAGAAGTCTATCACCAAATATATGTTTCATCTGGTAATAAACATATGCATGCATCCTCGTCTTCTGCAATCTGCAACACATCAAATGAGTATGATTGTGTGACAATGGGCTACTGTTGAGTGGCAAAACAAATCCCTTACCAAATTCATTCATTTACATTTATAAAATTTTGACAAAAAAATGGGTCAGACAATTTGCCCGCCGAATATTCATGTACCATTCGTCGGATAAAGTTGTCCAATGTCTAATTATTAAACAACATTTTAAAATTATTAAACAATTTACCAAATTTTTTGCCCGTCGAATATTCATGTAACTTCGTCGGGCAATATATACCAGATTCAATTTACATTTAATTATTAACCAACATTTTTAAAATACTTGCGAAAAGAAATGAAACGATCTAACCGTCCACCTTTATTGCACGTACTCATAGATCGCCTACGCGAAAAATTACCCAATTTGGAAATCTCAGGATTAGGTAACGGTGTGTGACGTTTCAACGGTTACACAACGTTTTTTCACAATCCGATGGTTTTAAATCCTCGAAACCTCACGATTTTTGATAGGAGAGATCTAGGCACATAAAATCATAAAATGAACGGTTGGATCGGTCAAATTCAATTGTTTGAATATCAATGGAACCAAAACTTGGAAAAATATAATGAAGTTTCCTTGAAGTGTTTAAACTCCTTGATGAATATGCTTATTTTACGATTTTCATTAATTGAGAAAATGAAATGGAACGATCTAACCATCCACCTTTATGGCACGTACTCATAGATCGCCTACGCAAAACCTACCCAATTTGGAAATTTCAGGATTAGGTAACAGTGCGCGACGTTTCAACGGTTACACAACGTTTTTTCACGATCCGACAGTTTTAAATCCTCGAAACCTCATGATTTTTGATGGGAGAGATCTAGGCACGTAAAACCACAAAATGAACGGCTCGATCGGTCAAATTCAATCGTTTGAATATCAATGGAACCAAAACTTCGAAAAATGTAATGAAGTTTCCTTTAAGTGTTTAAGCTCCTTGATGAATATGCTTATTTTACGATTTTCAATCATTTACAAAATGAAATGGACCTATCTAACCATCCATTGCACGTACTCATAGATCGCCTGCACGAAAAATTAGCTAATTTGGAATTTTTGGGATTAGGTAACAATGCGCAACAATTCAACGGTAACAAAACGTTTTTTGGCGATCGGACGGCTTTAAATCCTCAAAACATCAAGATTTTCGACTAGTGCGGTCTACAGAATTAAAAGTAACCATTGAACGATTCTTCGGACCTGGTTTTTAGATCAGTCATAAACTCAACAACATAAGTCTTTTGCCTGACGAATTTAATAATTCGCCGGGCAAATATACTGAATTCGTTGGACCTGGTTTTTAGATCAGTCATAAACTCAACAACATAAGCCTTTTGCGCGACGAATTTAATATTTCACCGGGAAAATATACTAAATTCGTCGGGCAATGTTAAAAAAACGCGCAAATTTGTTTTTGCGAAAATTTCATATATTTCGCCAAAATTTTCGCGAAAACTCAAACTTGCCGTGTATATTTGCCTGATCGATGTTAAACACCTTACCCGACGAATATACACCGCTTCTTTTACCCTACGAATTCATTAAAATATGCCCGACGAAGGCTTCGTCGGGCAAGGGTATTCAGACAAAGATAAGCCGTGACTGACACTTCTTCTTCTTCCTTCTTCTTCATTTTCCTGGTTATCTCCCCACCCTCAACTCTCTGCAAACACACCAGACTCCTCCTCTCTCAAGGTCGCCGGCGAAGATCCCTCTCTCGCTCTCTCTCACTCGGACTCCTCCTCTCTCAAGCTCGCCGCCGCAACTTTCTCTCTCTCGCTAGCAGTCATCTCAAGATCGAACTCGTTCTCCCTCTCTCTCTATTGTTAATATGGATTGTTTATTGTCAATTTTGATTGTTTATATTTTAATTTTAGTTTGGATTGAAATTTGGTTTGGATATTATGAAATTGTATTGAAATTGAAATTTGGATTGGATTTTGGTAGATTGTGAATTTTTTTCAAAATTGCAGACTGTGAATTTAGGGTTTTTACTTGAATATTGTGAATTTGGATTGGATTGGAATATAAATATTTGGTTTACTGAGTTTGTTTAGATTTAGTAATTTAGGGTTAATGTTGATGATTTGTTGAAATTGTGAAGTTTGGTATAACGTTGAAATTGGTATACTGTTATGAATTTTGCATATAATTTTTGTTATAATTTTGGATATGAATTTTATTTGAATTTTGGATATGTGAATTTTATGAATTTTGGATATGTGAATTTTAAAAAAAAAATTATGTGAATTTTTTATATGATGTAGGATATGTGAATTTTGAATATGTGATTTTTATAAATTTTGGATATGAGAATTTTATGATTTTGGATATTATTATTGTATGTTTGGATTAATTTGTAAGTTTGATTTTATTCCCGAAATTTGGATTTAGAAATTTAGGTAGAATGTTGTGAATTTTGAGTTTAGTAATTTAGGTTTAAGTTTGTTTGGATTAATTAGTATTTTAGGTTCAATTTTGGTTTGTGTTGGTTTTATTTTAAAAAATTAGAATTTGGTGGTTTTATTTTTTATTGGCCAATTTACTAATTTTCAATAAAAACAATTTCATTTTATTTATTTATTTATTATTCGAATTAAAAAATGTTGGTTAATTTTATATGTGGCTTTTTTTTTATCTTGTGAATTTAATATTTAATATTAAAAATGTGTGGTTTTTTTTAATTATTAAATTAAAATTATATTGGTTAGTTTTATATTAATTATTTTAAATTTCTTATTGTAGATGTCGCATCGCACCTTGATCACATCTAGCACTCGCCCACGCCCTAATCTTGTTGATCATGCGATGGAGGAGGCAGCCCCTGCCTTGGTAGCCTCCATAGCAGCGTCCGTTTAGGCATCGATCTCGGATCATCAGCAACCCGGTGCACGATCGGCTCGTCGACAGCACAGCAAGAAACGGGGGGAACCCCATACCGACCCCCAGCCCCCACAGGATGATGCCGGAGCAAATGAATCAGAGAATGTTTCCGGAGCACTCCCTAAGGGTAAGTTGTAACGACCTGGAAATTTAATTATTGAATTTTCATAAATTCTTTTGTAAAAAGACGATTTTACCCTTGGCTGTTAAGGGGCGTGAAAGTCAATTTTTTTTTCGAGACACTTTTGGCTTTTTTTTCGAGTACCGTTGCGTAGGTCTCGAACTCATGAGTTCGTAGACAGGTGGCATGTGGAAAACGGAGTTCGTGTGTGAAAGATGCGGGTCTAGAATGTCAGGGGCAATTTGGTAATTTAGCAGGGGTAGATATTTTTAACCCCCAATTTGATCTGATCTTCATCATTTTTCACACACTCTCTCTGGACTACCCCGAACCCATGCGACCCAAAACTAAATACCCATAAATTTGAACTTCGATTCAAGGCCAATTCTCCCATTCTAGTTCAACTAATTGAAAGAGGAAACCGCGGGAGAAGCCAGACCGAGGAAAAGAAAAATCGGAAGTTCCGATCGATTTTTCGGCCAGCACATGCGATACTGCTCCATGAACTTCGGAGGACCGTACGACTCAGGATTGAGCTTGCTTGGATGTGTGCTGAGTGGACTTTGGTTTATAAATTGTAATGCGTGCATAAAGGTATCTTTGAATTAAATTCTGTTATGTATTGTTTGTGACAATTTCCTGAATTTAGAAAATTATTACTGGACACAAGTTTTCCATATTTCAGTGAAAATTTGTTTGGGGGAAATGGCCTGATTTTTAGACTCCGTTTTTATGTCGTCTTGACGTGGTAATTATTGAGTCCGTGATTTTGGGTTTAGAACCGTATTTGTGATTTATTGGATTTGGCCATAAATGATTTTTCAATGACTTTGGCTTAGGCCAAGAAACAAGGATTTCAAAACACGGATTTTGGTTTTCACTGAATTTCTGTCCCCGATGGTCAAGGTTTCTCCGACTGGCGTTGAAGGGTTTTGCTCCGTTGGTTCGTTGAGGGTTCTCCGACGCTGGTGTCGAGGGTTTTTCTCCATCGGGTCGTTGAGGTTGTCTACGCGTAGCACATGTTTCTGCACAATTCGAGGTATATCGGGTGTGTGGAGGGTATTTCGGGAACAATGGGTTATGTGTTGATATATTTTGTGTCTAGGTAAATTTACATGATTTTAAACTCCTTTGAGGAGGTTTTGCAAACCAAATTGTGGACCACGGTGTGTTTTTCATTATACATATTTTCGTTGGTCCAACCAAGTATTTTTAAAGCAAGATGAAATTCCAATGGTTTTCAGATCATCTTGTTATCACAATTGCATAAAAAGAAATGCTTATGTTATGCATGCACGGTTTTACTCGTGGAGAGGGAAAATGTAAGATTTCCTCGGCAAACTATTTCTAAATGATTATGTTTTTTTTCCACTCGCAACTTTTGTGTTTTAAATCCCCTCCAGGCTGTTGAGTTGACGTGGGCATTTTCAGAGGCGGAGGCATTAGAATATCACCTACGCTATTACCTATACTCGAGTAAGATATTTAATTATGTAATTATTATCCTACCTAGATGCTTTGATAACACTTTTGGACTTACTGAAAAAATTTCGATTTCATCGTTGGATGGTTGTTCTCCATTGGAATTTGGAGTGTTATCTAATCTCTTGTCTGATTGGCAAAAGATGGTTAACCAGTCCCTAAGGGGAGACTCTGCCGAACTTTTGGTAGAGTTCTCATAATTAAATTGTAAGGACTTAAGGGTGTTTTGTGAAATTTCTTAGGTTGTCAGACGGTAGAAGGGTTCTTCCCGGGTTTCGAGGGGAAATTCGGGAAGGGTCCTTACATTTGGTATCAGAACACTAGGTTTAAATTCTTATAGACCGTACACCTAGTGTACAACTGATTATGATATTGACGATTTACGGTTATTTTCAGCGTAATGCCTCCAAGACGCGAGCCCCATCATCGGTCTAGAAACGGTGGGGACACACATGAACCTGCAGTAGAGCCTGATCTGAGGCAGGCCCCAGAGCAATTAGGGCTGGCCTTGACTTCAGTACTTCAGGGTAGGGCTGCTACTGAAGTTTCAGACATCGAGAGAGCCCAGAGATTGGGGACGACAGTATTTACGGGCGAGTCTAGCCCAGATGATGCAGATGAGTGGATCACTTGTTTGGAACGAGTGTTCTCGGTTATGAGGTACCCTCCGGAGGACAGGGTGCGGTTAGCTACATTCCTTCTAGGTGGTCATGCATACCATTGGTGGCATGCTTTGGACCTGTCAGGCTGGGATGTCCATGCATTTACCTGGGAAACTTTCCGAGAGCGCTTCCTTGAGCAATTTTACCCTCGATCATACCGGGATGCCAGGGAGGCTGAGTTCTTGCAGCTACAGCAGAGAGAGATGATAGTGGCCCAATATGAGTAGAAATTTCTTGAGTTGGCATGCTTTGTACCGGTTCTGATGGCAACAGAGAGGCATAAGTGCCGCAGATTCGAGTATGGGCTGAGAGGTGAGATTCGGTCAGCGGTAACGGTGGTGGCTCATACTTCTTTGAGGGACTTAGCTGACGCTATAGCTAGGGTAGAGTTGGGTTTGCCAGTTCAACAGCAGTTCAGTGATTCCAAGCGACGCTGGGATCGCTGGAATTTCAGAGCCTCTAGTCAAGGACCATCAAAGAAAGGCGGTTATAGTTCTAGATCTTCTGGGAGTGTGAGATCTGGGTCGGACAGTGGCGGAGCTGGTCAGGGACAGCAGTCATCCGCTCAGTCTAGCGATGCTTCAGTACAGTCGACCGGAAGACAGAGTGGCAGATCTGGTGACACCGATTGTTTCTTCTGTGGGGAGACTGGTCATTTCAAGAGAGATTGTCCCCATCGTCGTCCGGGCAGTAGTTCCTTGGGTCGTGATGCTACTAAACCGAGTTAGAGGGCAGTGCAGACGTCTGGTACCGCAGCAGGGAGCCAGACCTAATCTAGTGGGGCCAGCAGGGCTAGAGGGAGACATGGGGATCGTGGTCTATCCTTGGGTACACAGACCTGAGTTTTTGCGATGACTTAGCAGGAGGCCCGAGTAGCACCAGAGGTGGTCATTGGTACGTTATCTATTTTTAATCATGATGCTCTTGTTTTGATAGATCCCGGGGCGACACTTCCTTTTATTTCTCGAGGTTTCACATTGCTTGCTAATATATAATTTTCCTCGATTGGTTGGGACGTGGGTATTAGTACTGCAACCGGGGATATATTATTGGCAAACCTCGTGATTCGCAGTTTTCCGGTGATAGTGGAAGATCATGTGTTGGAGGCGGATTTAATCCCCTTAGACATTTATGATTTTGATGTGATTCTGGGGATGGATTGGTTAACCATGCACCATGCCTCCACAGATTGTTATGACAAGAGGGTGATTTTTTGGAGTCCAGGTTTGTTGGAACTTATGTTTCGGGGAGATCGTAGGGTACTTCCCTCAGGAATAATATCGACTTTGACTGTTGAGAAATTGTTGAGGAAAAGTATTGAGGGCAATTTGGCTCACGTGTTTGATTCTTGGGATACTCCGGTGAGAGTAGAGAATATTCATGTGGTGAGTGAGTTTTCCAATGTATTTTCAGAGGATCTTCTGGGATTGCCACCTCACCGGGTGATTGAGTTCACCATAGAGCATCTTTCGGGTACCCAACCTATATCGTAGGCACCGTACAGAATGGCACCGGTAGAATTAAGGGAGTTGAAGACTCAATTACAGGACTTGGTGGATATGGGATTTATTCGACCAAGTGTATCACCTTGGGGTGCGCCGGTGTTATTTGTAAGGAAGAAATATGGTGGTATGAGGTTATGTATCGACTACCGGCAGCTAAACAAGGTTACGGTGCGAAATAAGTATCCCTTGCCAAGAATTGATGATCTGTTTGACCAGTTAAAAGAGGCAAGGTATTTCTCAAAGATTGACCTTCGATCTGGGTACCATTAGTTGAGGATCAGGGAAGGGGATGTTCCTAAAACGGCTTTCAGGACACGTTATGGTCACTATGAGTTCCTGGTGATGCCCTTCGGCTTGACTAATGTACTGGCAACGTTTATGGATTTTATGAACATGGTGTTCCGAAGGTATTTGGATTGGTTTGTGATTGTGTTCATCGATGATATCTTGGTGTATTCGAGGAGTGCTAAGGCACATGAGAAGCACTTAAGGTTGGTGCTAAATATGCTAAGGAAAAAGTAATTGTTCGCCAAGTTCAGTAAATGTCAGTTTTGGTTGACCAATGTGGGATTCTTAGGTCATGTGATTTCTGCTGAGGGTACCAGCGTGGATCCCCAAAAAGTTGAGGCAGTGGCAAACTGGGAGCAACCGAGGACAGTGTTAGAAGTGAGAAGTTTTTGGGTTTAGCGGGATATTATCGGCGATTCGTCGAAGGATTTTCTACGATAGTTGCCACGTTAAGTCGGTTGACTAGGAAATGAGTCAAGTTTGACTGGGATGATGGGTGTGAACAGAGCTTTCAAGAGCTAAAAATGAGGTTCACTTCTGCCCCAGTATTAACCAATCCAGATGGTAAAAGGGGATTCGAGGTGTACAGTGATGCATCATTGCGGGGTATAGGCTGCATGCTGATGCAGCATGGGAATGTGATAGCTTATACTTCTAGGCAACTTAAACCCCATGAGTTGAATTACCCTACGCATGATTTGGAGTTAGCTGCGGTGGTGCATGCACTGAAAATCTGGAGACATTATTTATATGGGGAGACATGTCGGATCGTTACTGATCATCAAAATTTGAAATACTTCTTCACCCAGAAAGATCTGAATTTGAGGCAAAGAAGGTGGCTTGAGCTGATAAAAGATTATGATTATACCATATAGTATCACCCAGAAAAAGCCAATGTTGTGGCGGATGCCTTGAGCAGGAAGTCCATGGGTTCCTTGGCCCATTTGCATACAGTTTACCTACCGTTACTGGTGAAATTCCGTAGAGCGGGAATTATACTTGGCATGAATAGCCAGGGGGCCTTGTTGGCTAGCTTCCATGTGAAGCCTGTCTTGATTGATCGGATTATTGAGGCTCAACTCTAGGATCCTACTTTGTGTGTTATTAGGATGGAGTTGAAGGCTGGGAACATGCAGGATTATGCGATTAGGGATGATGGGGCCTTGATTAAGGATGACCGGTTGTGCGTACCAAATGAGCTAGAGTTGAAGAGAGAAATTCTTGAGGAGGCTCATAGTTCTGCTTATAATATGCATCCAGGAGGTACCAAGATGTATCGTACTCTAAAGGAACACTACTGGTGGACTGGGATGAAAAGAGAAATAGCAGAGTATGTGAGTAGATGTCTGACGTGTCAGCAAGTGAAAACAGAGAGGTAGAAACCATACGGGGCACTACAACCATTACCTATTCCGGAATGGAAGTGGGATCACATTATGATGGATTTTGTATAAACTTCCAAGGACTCAAAAAAGACATGATGGAATCTGGGTAATTATTGATAGACTCACGAAGTCATCACATTTTTTGCCAGTACGGGAAGATTTCTGAATGGGCCAATACGCCAAATTGTTTGTGGATGAGATCATACGGTTGCATGGGACTCCAGAGTCGATTGTGTTTGACAGGGATCCTAGGTTTACCTCCAGGTTTTGGCGGAGTTTGTAGACAGCCTTTGGAACTACATTGCATTTCAGTATAGCTTTTCATCCTCAAAGTGATGGTCAGTCTGAGAGGACAATTCAGATTTTGGAGGATATGATGAGAGCTTGTGTACTGCAGTTTAAAGGAAACTGGGATTCAGACCTGTTTTTTATGGAATTTGCATATAACAACAGCTATTAGTCGAGTATTGGGATGTCTCCTTTCGAGGCACTGTATGTGAGACAGTGTAGGACACCAATATGCTGGAATGAGGTAGGTGAGAGGAGACTGTTGACACTAGAGATAGTTAATATGACTGAGGAAAATATTAGAATCATCAGAGAAAGGTTGAAGGCAGCTCAGGATAGCTAGAAAAGCTATGCAGACCAACGGACCAGAGACCTTGAATTTGAGGTCGGAGACTGGGTGTTCTTGAAATTATCCCCTAGAAAGGAGTGGTACGTTTTGGTACGCGAGGAAAGCTGAGTCCTCTCTACGGCCGAATGAGATTGTTGAGAGGATAGGGCCAGTGGAGTACATACTTGCTTTACCCCCGAAACTGTCAAGGGTTCATAATGTTTTCCATGTATCCGTGCTCCGGAAGTACCTATATGATGAGTCTCATGTGTTGGAGGAGCAACCAATTGAGCTAAGAGATGATTTGACTTTTGAGGAGCAACCAGTGCAAATTCTAGATTGGAAGGAAAAAGTACTGCACATAAAGACTATTCCTCTAGTTAAAGTGTTGTGGAGGAATCATAACGTGGAGGAGGTCAGGTGGGAAATCGAGGCACTGATGCGGGCGTAGCTTCCACATTTGTTCCAATGACATATGTGAAATTCTAGGACGAAATTTCTTTAAAGGGGTGAATTGTAACGACCCGGAAATTTAATTATTGAATTTTCGTAAATTATTTTGTAAAAAGACGATTTTACCCTTGGTTGTTAAGGGGCGTGAAAGTCAATTTTTGTTTCGAGACACTTTTCGCTATGTTTCGGGTACCGTTGCGTAGGTCTCGAAATCACGAGTTCGTAGACAGGTGGCACGCGAAAAACGGAGTTCGTGTGCGAAAGATGTGGGTCTAGAATATCAGGGGCAATTTGGTAATTTGGCAGGGATAGATATTTTTAATCCCCAATTTGATCTGCTCTTCATCATTTTTCACACACTCTCTCTGGACTACCCTGAACCCGTGCGACCCAAAACTCAAAACCCATAAATTTGAACTTCAATTCAAGGCCAAGTCTCCCATTCTAGTTCCACTAATCGAAATCTCCTCCTTCTCACGGTCACAGACATACCAAACATCGAAGGAGGCAACCGCGGGAGACGCCGGACCGAGGAAAAGAAAAACTGGAAGTTCCGAACGATTTTCTAGCCAGCACAGTCGATACTGCTCCAGGAACTTCGGAGAAGCGTACGACTCAGGATTGGGCTTGCTTGGACGTGTGGTGAGTGGACTTTGGTTTATAAATTGTAATGCATGCATAAAGGTATCTTTGAATTAAATTCTGTTATGTATTTTTGTGACAATTTTCGGAATTTCGAAAATTATTACTGGACACAGGTTTTCCATATTTCAATGAAAATGTGTTTTAGGGAAATGGCCTGATTTTTGGACTCCGTTTTCATGTCGTCTTGACGTGGTAATTATTGAGTCCGTGATTTTGGGTTTAGACCCGTATTTGTCATTTACTGGATTTGGCCATAAATGATTTTTCAATGACTTTGGCTTAGACTAAGAAATAAGGATTTCAAAACACGGATTTTGGTTTTCACTGAATTTCTGTCCCCGATGTTCAAAGTTTCTCCGACTGGTGTTGAGGGGTTTTGGTTCGCTGGTTCGTTGAGGGTTCTCCGAAGCTAGTGTCGAGGATTTTTCTCCATCGGGTCGTTGAAGCTGTCTACGCGTAGCACAGGTTTCTGCACAACTCGAGGTATATCGGGTGTGTGGAGGGTATTTCGGGAACAGTGGGTTATGTGTTGTTATATTTTGTGTCCAGGTCAATTTACATGATTTTAAACTCCTTTGAGGAGGATTTTCAAACCAAATTGTGGACCATAGTGTGTTTTTCATTATACATATTTTCGTGGGTCCAACCAAGTGTTTTTAAAGAAAGATGAAATTCCAATGGTTTTCAGATCATCTTGTTATCATAATTGCATAAAAAGAAATGTTTATGTTATGCATGGATGGTTTTACTCGTGGAGGGGGAAAAGGTAAGATTTCCTCGGAAAACGATTTCTAAATGATTATTTTTTTTTTCCACTCACAACTTTTGTGTTTTAAATCCCCTCCAGGATGTTGAGTTGACGTGGACACTTTCAGAGACGGAGGCATTAGAATATTAGCTGCGCTATTAACTATATTCGAGTAGGATATTTAATTATGTAATTATTATCCTACCTAGATGCTCTGATAACAATTTTGGACTTACTGAAAAATGTTCGATTTCATCGTTGGATGGTTGTTGTCTGTTGGAATTTGGAGTGCTATCTGATCTCTTGTCTGACAGGTGGAAGATGGTTAACCAGTCCCTAAGGGGAGACTCTGCCGAACTTTTGGCAGAGTTCTCATAATTAAATTGTAAGGACTTAAAGGTGTTTTAGGAAATTCCTTAGGTTGTCGAACGGAAGCAGGGTTCTTCCCGGGTTTCGAGGGGAAATTCGGCAAGGGTCCTTACATAAGTTGATTATTTTGTTTATTTAAACAACTGTTTTTATTTGTTACTCGTATTTTGTACTAATGTTCATCGAATTTGCAGGGAAGTTGGTGAACGTGCGCGGGATCAACCGGGGTTTGACATCCCAACGGATTTACCGGACAACGAATGCAAAGATCCCCATGGTGTACGTGTCTCACCTGCGAACAGCGGTCGTAAAAATCCACAGCCTAGTGGTGCATGACCTGGGCGCGATTCTTTGTACCAAGTCCTTGATGATGGGGATACTTTTAGGAACCAATCCCCGGAGGAGATCACACGTTGTTGGGGAGAGTTATCGGTACGTGTTTCTCCCTTTTTTTACATTATTTTCATTATTTTTAATTATTTTTCTAACTTTAATAATTTATTGCAGATCAATTTTGAGTTCAACTTGGAGGACACCGACATCAGTAAATACCTGAGAAACTACTGGCAGTTACGGTACACCGACTGGAAGTACGAACTCCACAAGTACTACAAGAGTTGGTCTTCCCCGGAGGAAGCTCGGACAAATCCTCCAGAGGAGTTGGAAGGGGTGAAACTGGAAGGGTGGTTGTAGTTGTGCGACCATTTCGTGTCCCCCAGCTATGTGGTAATGTCCACCTACTTAAATTATTTATTTAATTTTTATGTTATTTTCCATTTGAAAATATAATTATTGTTTTTACTAATAAACAGCGAAAATCGGTTGCCAACACATCAAACCGGGGTGCGAAGAAATTCAACCACCACGGGGGATCGCGATCCTTATCGACCCGGCAGAAGGATCAGTGCATCGCTGGGTCGATGTTCCTGGAGGTGGATGCCTGGGGGCAAGTGTACGCTAGCCGGGCAACTAGGAGGCTAACAATATTCACGTAAGTTTATTTTTTGCAAATTAAACATTAATTTTAACTTGATAATTATATTTTTAATTAATATATTATTCGAATTTGTAGGCGGCGATGGAGCAAGACGTCCAGCAGACACAGGCTGAGTTGACGCAACAGCATCCCGACGTGCTGTTGGAGCAGCAGGTACCGAATCCCGAGAGGTCGATCGCCATCCTGGAGCGACGACTTGGTAGGTGTCTAGGGAAGATCGTCCGGGGGGCGGGCGACGGGATAGTTCGGGATGTCTCCAGTCGCTCTTCGAGTTCTTTCTGGGGAGCCAATCCCAAGGAGATATCGGAGCTCAAGAGAAACTTCGAGACCCTCCAGGCCGAAAACGCGGAGATCAAGGCCCAAAACGCGCAGATCCAGGCCCAAAGCGATCAAATCAAGGCCGCCCTCACCAAGGTGCTTGACCGCTTGGGTGAGCATAGGCTAAATGAGATTCTGTCATAGCCTCATCCCCCGGCCAATAGCCCGCCCAGGACTCTGACCCGTCGCCGAGTAGTTAGAACTAAATATGTAAAACATTACTTTAGTTTTAATTATGTAAAAACATAACATTAATTTTTATAAATATATATATTTTTTTCATTTGAATCATTTTATTATTTTAATTGTATTTTTTTAAAATATTTTTATTTCAATTATCTATATATTTATTTAATTAAATAAATTATTAAAATTATTTTTTTTAAATATTAAGCTTTTGCCCGACGAACAAGCACTTTCGTCGGGCAAAGTAAGACAATTCGGTGCACACCTGCCGAATTTCTGTATCTTTGCCAGGCGAAAGGAGTTCGTCGGGCGAAAGTTGTTGACTTTTGGATTGCTCGACAAATCATAGGCAACGAATGAATCCGCCGAGCAAGCTTTCAATTGCTCGACGAACTCACTATTTTCGTCGACTAACATCAAGCCCGACGGTGGTAGCCCGGCAAACGTTGCCCGACGAAGGTTCGCCGGGTTTTATGTGGCCCGACGAATTGTAAATTTTGTTCGACGAATCTGTTTCACCGGACAAGCCTGCTTTTCGTGTAGTGACTACATGGTTTGCAAACTATACACTAATACAAGTAGGACTCACACACATTTTTTTGTTATAATAGTCGTTTCATGAAAATTCCTCGAATCAAGTGATAACACTATATCGATGAGAAAAGTACGCTAGATTATGAATAATATTATTGACTTGACGGTTGATATGAGTAAATTATAGGACTAATAACACTTGAAACAATATCAAAGTGGGTAAGCATGAGATTGGAGGCTGCTAAATATCCGAACCCAACATTGTCCCAAAATTATATGTATCAGGATCCGCAAGACACTTTCAGTAGGAAGACTTTATTTTAAAAAGACTTCATTAATTAAGAAAGACTATATGTATCATGATTTACTTAATATTTGGTTGATATATGAATGATTGAACTTCATTTTTTGTTGTGTACTGTCATATATATCAGTTATTATTTATCCTAAGTTGATGACCGGATGGTAAACAATAGTTGTTTAGAAAGACTTGGATTAAAAAAGAAAGGATATACTTAGATCCTATTTCTGTGGTAGCTCTTCGTACCACCATTTCAATTTATTAAATCATTCTTATATATATCATAATCGCAACCACTCAACTCCTAAATAATTATTTCAAACTCATCTCTGCAAAAAATTAACAAATTTGGAGATTGTTTAGAAATTCATATGTATCAAACAAATCAACGGTAGTAGTAACAATTAAGATCCTAGCTTCATGGTGAAATGTCTATTTAGTTTATAATTATTAATGGTTTTAAATGATTTGATTTATTTTTTATATAAATGATCTTGAAATTATAATCTATTAATTGAACAGTTTCGATTATGATGTATGTATGAGAATTAGTCGATAAATCGAAAGGGTGGTACCTCTTCGTACCACTCTTTCGATTTATCGAAGAACCCTTACGCATATATCATAATCGGAACCATTTAACTCTAATCATTTCAAGATCCTCTTCACAAAAAATCAACAATTTTGGAGGTCGTTTAATCATTTCATATGTATCAACCAAATCAACGGTATTAGTAACAACGAAGATTTATCATGGTGAACCGTCCATTTAGTTTACAAATATGAATGGTCAAATGATCTCTAATTTGGTTGATTTTTTGTGTAAATAATTTTGAAATGGTAATTTAGGGGTTGAACGGTTCCGATTATCATATATGTATAAGAATTATTCAATCAATCGAAAGAGTACGTGGTACGAAGAGGTACCGCTATAGGTGGGATGCAAGTATTATCCAAAAAGAAATTAGCTAGTTAGTTGAACATTGGATCCGAATTCACTAGCTAATTAATCACATAAAAAATTGATGAGAGTCATTGTTTAATGAATTAATTAGTAAGAAGAATGAAGTCTATATATATATATATATATATGTGTGTGTGTGTGTGTGTATGAAATAATTGAATAGGGTTTGATGCATGTGTATGGATCCATTTATATATATATATATTAATTATTAATTGTTCATATATCCTGATTGAATCCAATGTATATGGTTTGGTGAAGAATACAGGTGAGGTTATTCCTATAAATAGGGCAGTGGGCATAGGCATTAAACTCACAGCTAACACCCATTGCAAGAGCTAATAATTAAGAGCTAAGATCAGAGTTTCAGGTGTCGCTAGCTGGATCAATCGATCATCATGACGAACTACGCGGATAAAACGCTGAAGTTTCTTTCAGGAGATGAGAGTTATGAGACCGAAATCACGAAAATGGTTGTGGGCACCCACCATTTTGAGAAGAGTGAAGAAGCCGCGTCTCATGTTGCTGATCTTTTCCCCGTTTCTAAACTCATCATCGCCGATTCAACTCAGACCATTGAGACCATTCTCCAGGTACGTACCTACCCTAAACCCTACGTATCTTCTTCATATATAATGCATGCATGTATGTGTGTATATGTTATTAACAACACAAAACTTGACATATTGTATATGCGAATTGATTTAGACTGGTAAGCCACCTGACAACACAAAACTTGCGGCCAGCTTGGATGGGAAATCTGTGGGCGAAAAACTGACCTCGCCATTGTGCATTCTTAGGACCATTGCCTGCGAGGTATATATATAATTTTTCCGATCTCCATATGTTTATGAATTTATTAGATCATCATGTGTTGATATATTCATATATATGTTGGAATGTTGGATGGATTATCAGATCATGTCATGCAAGAATCCAACAGGCGATGATTTTGAAAAACAGCTCCACTCAAGTACCCTAGAGATATTTAAAAAGCTAGAAAAGTACAGTTGGGAAGGCAAGGCAATCATGGTGTTGACGGCGTTTGCGTTGGAGTATGGAGAGTTTTCTCTCCTCACACATCTCCACCATTCTCAGCTCCAACTTGCCACCTCAGTCGCAATGCTGAAGCGAGTCCCGGTCCTTTTCGATCTCATCAAAACACGGAAGGATCTGATTAATGAGCTCAACAATCTCATCAAACTCACCTTCGAAACCATCAACTTCATCAATGAGCTCGAGAAGTGGACTCCTCGTTCAGCCCAATTCCCCGACCTCTGCACCGCGCTCAACCAGATCCCCACCTGTGTCTATTTCGCAGTCGTAACCCTAGTTCTTTGTGCCACTGAGCTCACTCTTATCACTGACACAGCGTAAGTATATATGTACGTTTAATTGATTTAGAGGAATTCAAAATTATATATATGCTTGCTCATGGACTAATTATCTCTAAATATATTCTCCCATATATGCACAAAATATACATTTCAGTGACAAGCCAAACTACATGCGCCAGTTTTCTATTAAGATCACCAAAATAAAGAAGACACTTGAGGATCATTACAAAAAGTTCAGCGTAATCATAGGTACGTGCATGAGAGTTACTTGTGATACACGCAAATAAAAACAATATTATGTACATGCAATGTTTTCTTATTTCTTAATTTAACTCGATCTATATATATTTACTAATTATTAATACTTACAGACGACAAAGCAGGCGACTACGGGACTTTGGTGAGAGATATAGAAGTGACCCATGAAGTTACTCAGGTTTTCAAAGCCCTCAAAGTATGGGAACAAGTGCAGTGGATCCAGCATGAAGAGGTAATAATTCATTGTTAGTAGGACATATATTTGTAATATTAATTAATTACCTGCTCCCCGGTACTCCTGCTGGTTCATATATATATATATATATATATATATATATTCATACTTAATTAACTGGCTTGGGTTATGATTGACAGAAAGCTATTGAAGTCAGTGTGCTGAAGGAGAAGTATGTTTTAGTGTTCATGTCCAGCCTAGAGGTTAGTCATGAGGAGTTGAAAGTTCTAACCGACTTTTATAAACAAGTACAAACCAAACAGGAAAATAAGTGCGCAGTTGTGTGGGTCCCGATAGTGGAAGACTGCAAGTGGACTGAGGAACGAAAAAGTACATACATAAAGAAGTATGAGGAATTTAAGGAGAGCACTAAAATGAAGTACTACGCAGTGCAGACATCCAATCAATTAGCGGTCCAGTACATGAAAGAGAAGTGGGAATACAAAAGTACTAGTTCCAAAGCCACTGCTTCGGTCTTGCTAAGACCCAATGGGAAGGTTTACTACAAGCATGCACTCCAATGTTTTTCAAAATCTGGAATCCAATTCTTCGGTGAGATGTTTGGTGTAGTAACTGAAACCAAAAAATGGATCCAAGCCATAGTCGCGGAGACTGTCGTTCATTATGAAAAAACAATCGTAGAGTCGGTACGTAATTAAACTCATTATTATTTCACAAATCCATCATAATTGTGGTTAAATAAATTATTTCTTGTGATCGAGGTTAATTATCATTGATATATATACATTGATCGATGCATGATGATGGATATTGTGTTGTGGCAACGTACGTACGTACAGATGAAACAAGATAAGTACATTTTGTTGTATGGAGGCAGCGATGGTTGGATTGGCCAGTTCACGGCCAAATCAGAGGCATTCACAAAACAAACATGCTGGAGTAAATCCACGGTTGAAATACAGTCAGTAAAACTTGGAAACAAAAAAGATAATCAGATGGTAAAATTTTGGGAGGAGGTACACAAGGCGTACGTGGCGGTAAATCATTCGGAGACTAAGGAGGTGACGACGACAGAGCAAATCCAACGGCTATACTCGTACAAAGAAGTGGAGAACTTTGCTGTGCTTATCAGAGGGTCTTGTTTTGTGACCTGCGCTCATGGCGAGACAACTTTGAAGGTTATTGAAAAGGTTGAGGAATGGAGTAGCAGAGTGACCTCAAAAGAAACATTCGAAAAGCTTTTCATTGGATACCACAAAGCGGTCAGCGAGAAAGAAGGCCTTCCGGTGGAACATGGTTGCTGCGTGATTGTCGTACAAAAGGAGGACGTGTCAAGCTTCGCAGACAGCATCAAGTGCCAAGTCTGTACCACCGGTACCATGGAAACGAAATCCGTCACCTATGAGTGCTGTCACCCTACGTTTTTCCGGGCCAAGAACTGCCCCCCTAAATGAGTGCCTCTCGCTCACAATAATTGAATAAGGTCGGCGGCTTAATTAGTATGTTAATCTGTTTTATATATGTACGCACGCAGGGTTAAATGAATGTTAATTTGTTTAACTGCTTTTAGTTTTAATTAATTGCTAAAATAAAGGGCATATATATGTACGTTGATGTAGTGTCGTCAATGAGCCACGCCCTCGCCCTCCTTCAATTCCCATGTATTATGTGATAATTAAGTTCATCTTTTGAATAATATAATGAATGTTATATATATGCTTTCATCTTCACTGACTCTTTTTTAATCGCTGGATCATATATGGATATCACATATATATATATATATATATATATATTCATGAATTTCAGTTTATTCGGTAGCTAGTCAAATTTATTCAAGGGCTTTTTACTCAAAATGCTCCATGAATTTCAAATTTACTCTCAAAGTGCACCATGATCTTGATTTTGTAACAATATACCCCATGAAACCCCTATTTTGTCTTAAAATACCTCAATTCCGTCATCTTAGCTAACTCACTGTTAAATTCAAGAACAAAATTGTCACTTTCTACAACTCAGCATTTAAGAGGGCCATGGTAGGGACATCTCATCAGTGGGCTTCACTTAAAAATCCACCTCAGCATCCGAGTTTGCGGCTCTCCCACTTAAAAACCCAACCCGTTCTATGGCCATTCAGTCGAAGGAAGACGAAATCGGGAATATGGAAATTCTGGTCAAGAATGAAGAGAAAGTAGAGAATTGAAGATGGAGACAAGTAATGAGAAACCAAATCAAGATAGTGGCAGTAAATTACAGGTTTCATTCTTTACCTCAGTTAAAATTTTCTCTAGTCTTTTGTTCGAAATCTCAATTTGAAGTTTTGAATAACATGAAGTCATGTTGGTATGCAGATGAGCAACTTCAATATGATTCTGAGGGAGGAGTTTGAGGGCTTTTTCATACTTCAACATGGCGCCCTCATGATCATGCTTCTGATAGAGCTTGTTACCTACCTCTTCGAGTTTTTGGGACATGTTGAAGAAGATTGCAGTGTCTTCATCAAAGGCTTTTGAGTTTCGATCCGAGGGCTTGCTCTGCTTACTGCCAGCACTCCCAGGCCTTTGTACCTCATGATCTTTCTTCGTCCCAGTTGGCATACCCATTGATATTACAACAAAAAGCAGCCAAACAACAAGAGAGCTCAAAAACAGAGCTTTTTATAAAGCTCTAAGCTCTGATTTTTATCTTGCCAAATTCCCTTTCACCACTCATACAATTGGGAACGCACATAGAGTTCCCTCCCTCTCATCGTTGCCCGTTTCTTACTTGGATGAATATGATTTATTTAATTTGTTTCTTACCCCAAGCGTTAAGTACAATCAGTACGTTACCAAAATTTAAAGGTTCTTGTCTGCCAGTAAGGAGCTCTTTAGTGTCGGCTCTTAAGCTATCTACTGCTTGATTACATTAAGTGAAACAGGAAGGTGGCATGCGGGTGTGTGTGTGATCATGTGTTGTGATATCAACTATGGATTCAAAACAGAATGTGAGATGAGGTGGATTACTTGAAGGGCAAGGTGTGCTAGTTGTCATAGTTTCTAGACAAAGTAAGGTGTCCAAATATAATTAGTACATTGCCATCACAATGACAACACCTCTAAACCGTTTTCTACACTCATGTAAAGCATGTAATTCAATTCAATCAATGAGAACCAGAAAATAGAAGAATTTCATACAATTCTCTCTAAGAAAAAAAACTAATAGGCATTTTCACAAACACATAGAGTGCAACAGTTTTTCACAACAAACAACATCCAATTTCAATCCAATTTCCATAAGCAAACAAGAAGACGTAATTGAAATACATCACGGGCTAATCCCAATTCAATCACAACTAGAAGTTTGAGTAATCCAGTTCTTACCCGATTTGCTTCTTTGGTGTCTTGAACCTTCACCCTTGAACTGAAGCTCTGAAATACCAACATTTAGTGGTCTCAACTCTCTACTTGTCTTTTGTTATGCATATATCTGGCTCTGGGACTTGGATCTAGGTCTACAGGAGTATAAATTAATAAATACATCCACATTGTGTATTGTTGATTATTTAAGATGATATGTTTGCCGTCTAAATAACCAAGCTATAAAGCTACAAAGCCATATAATTTTTGTGAATACTAGTCAGCTTAATACAAAGCCATAAAAGTTACAACGTTGAATATTCAATATGGTTAACACTTGTATAATTTTTTTAATTTCGAATTAATTTTTATTTTTGCCATCAATTAAATGAAGATAAGGATGAGATTTATCTTTACCTATGGACCCTAATATAAAAATATTTTTGTGTTGCCATTTCTGGAATTACAAATATATATATATATATATATATACTAGCCTCATGCACACGTTTAAGTTTGTGAATATTTTTTTTATTTTTAAAAATAAGATTATATGAAAATAAATCCAAAAAGATAAAAAAAATAATTAAAAAGAAATGAGAGAGAGGGAGTAGCTGCCCACTTCTTCTCTCTAAAAAACAAACTACCCACTTTCTCAACTTAAGTGTTTATTATTTAAAATTTTAATTCAAAAATATGATTTTACTATTTTGTTCATGTTTTTTAAATCGTAGTAAGGGTATTTTCGTCAAAAATATTTTGGTGAAGTCTTTTGATCCTCCTACCTTTATAATAATAGATATATATAGTAGGCTAGGCTAACATGTAAATAATGTGTAAATGTGGACGTACCTATGCATTGTGGACTTGGATCAGTTGACAAATCAAATTGGGCCCATTAAGCTTTTTTTTTTTTTTTGGGTCTGACCCATTAAGCTCGTTAGGGTAGCCAAATTGGAATGAAGCGGGACCAGTTGAGCGGATGAAAAGAATGGAATAGTGGCACACATGTGTTTTCTGGAGAAGCTAAAGAGTGTTCCATGGAAAACTCTTCAAGCACGACTCCATTTAACAAAAATAATCTTGGCATTGAGAATACATGACTTTGATAGAACACAAGAGAAAGTGGATTGGGGTGGCAAATCGTGAAAATCTTCATACTCTAGAACGATAGACGGTAGTGAATAGGGTCGTGCTGCAAATTGGAAGACGAAGAAGACAGAATGAGAATAAAGGTTGTTGTACGTGATAGTTCAAGGTACAAGGGATTGAAGAAGAGACTTCCTTCCAATGTAGGTTAGTGAGATGTGTCTGTATCTATCCATTATTGTGCTTGATTGATTCGTAGTGGATCTGGAAAATCCCCCGTGGAGGGTTTACCACTTCAAAAATTCTAGTGTGCTTTAGTTTATGTTTACATCCTTAATTCTGTTCGATTGGGAGTTTTACTTCCTGAATCGATTTGATTTCAATGCTGAGTGGCAACCTCTGTTCTGTGGCTCTGTGTTTGTGTGCTAATTCTTTGAGACTAAGTTTAGTTCAATTTGGAAGAACCTTATCTACAGAGATCTGCAAGGTAGCTTTAGGGATGGATCATGCCCCTGGATCCATTGCTCAACATACTTCGATGGTGAGAACTATGTGTTGGCATTTTCATGCCATTATAGCCAGGATCAAACCAAACTAGTTAATCACGACCAAGCTAGAAAATTTAGATAAACATGAATTGTCGTGCAAGGCACTAACCTGCACCAATCGCCTATAGAGCCATTGCTTCACGTACAAGTCACTAGGTTAACCTTCTCATATGTGTTAGATGTTGGTTGCTTAGCTATTAAAAGGCAATAGCTCAAACTTAAGCCTTGTGTTTATGTGAGATGAGAGGCTATCTTATATAGGCACAAGTTTGTGTGCTTTCCTATTATGACACAAATTGAACAACATGGTGTCTCCTTATTGTATAAGATAGAATTAATGCAAGTTACCTTTTCCCACATGGAGATTATTAACTTGGCAATTAATTTAATGAGAGTTTTCCATTCTGTTAATGGAATCCAACCCCTAATTAAATTCCACAAGACTTCCTTATCGTGCATGGATTCATTCTAAGTCATAATCTTGTGTCGCAATTCGAGTCACTCAGTGACGTGTCAACCGTAATGCCAATGACACGTTATGTGTCATACCCCGTGACATGACCCGCGACACGACATGCGACACGCCAATGACAAACCCCGCTAGTATGATAAGTGCGTGTCACAGTGACATGTCTAGGGCATATCTGAGACACATCCAGCAACTTCTCAGCAACAAGCCCAACGACATTTCCAGTGACATATCAATGACACGTGTAAGGACCCTTCCCGAATTTCACCTCGAAATCCGCGAAAAGTCCTTATCCCGTATGACAGCTCTTTTTCTTCAAAATTTAATACCATGAATACCCTTTGTCCTTAAATATATTTCGTAAACCTTACAGGGTTCTAGACAGAACCTCTGTACTTACTGACCACACTTACCTGTCAGACGCAGGATAGCTTACAGGTCACCTCCGAAACCTCATAATAGTGGTGGTCCGAAAAGGTAACACTCTCTTACATGAGCTCTGATACTAATTGTAAGTACGTCAGTCCCTGCCGAATTCTCTACAGTAATAACACAAGACAACTAGCTCGTCCATCTGGATCACCGCCCACACCAACCCACTGACCCGGATGACAAAGGAACCATACTTGGTTGAATTGAGTCTTGCTGACTTACTCCAAGTCAAACTCAATATCCCGGCTCGTCCAGAGCCCCCGAGTGACAACTCAATACCCCTGCTCGTCCTGACCCCTCGAGTGATAACTCAATATCCCTGCTCGTCTTGAGCCCCCGAGTGATAACTCAATATCTCGGCTCACCTTGAGCCCCCGAGTGATAACTTAATATCCCGGCTCACCTTGAGCCCCGATTAATAACTCAATATCCCGGCTCACCCTGAGCTCCCGAGTGATAACTCAATATCCCAGCTCACCCTGAGCCCCCGAGTGATAACTCAATATCCCAGCTCACCTTGAGCCCCCGAGTGATAACTCAATATCCCGGCTCACCCTGAGCCCCCGAGTGATAACTCAATATCCCGGCTCACCCTGAGCCCCCGACTCCCAACTATATGGTGGAGAAAGATCCCTCGAACGCCCACATTGGAGAACCCCTAGACGATCTGGCAGAGACATACCCTCTAACGCCAATCGGAGAACCCTCAACAATGTAGTGGAGAAACACTCTTCACACCAATCGTCAGAGAATCCCATGGTATAACCCAATACCTAGACATATGCATACTCATGCAATCCTGGAACCCTAGTCCGTTCACATCGCCAATAAAATACCCAATCACGGACGCCCTAGTCCCAAGGAACTCTTAACACAATATTGACCCAACTACCTTGACCTCCCGAGCTTAAAACCTGCTCTATGGTCAACCGTTACGGCTGGGATTACCCAACCGTGGTTATAAATGAATTCCTATGGCCTCAAATCCATCAAAATTAAGTCCGAAACGTCCCAAAATCCTAGCCACGCGTCGCCGTGACATCGGAATCCACCCCACGCGCCGTCATTACGCCGGTAGAAGGCCGGACCACGCGACACGCACCGACCATACACACCCACGTGCCTATCACGCGCCCCCACGCGTGTCCACGTTACCTCACGAGCCGGCCACTCGCTTCTTCAGTGCTGCACGCGCCTGACCCGGTCCGACTCGGCCCTACTCGGCCTGACCCGGTCCGACTCGAACCGATCGGTCTAACTCAACTCGATCAGTTCACTCGACCCGACCATGGTCTGACTAGACCTAACCCGGTCTGACTCGAACTAACCCGGTCTAACTCGACTCGATCGGTCACCGGCGACTCTCCGAAGAAGACAGCAGCGCCGCGCCGTCGCCGCAGTCGCTGTCGCCGGAATCTGCCATTTCCGACCAATTTTCAAGCTTTCCTCACTTCTTCAAAATCAACCTTTTTTCGTGAAGTTTCTGTCTAAATTCATCTACTCAATCCCAGGAATTAAAAAATGAACTCAAAACACTAAACTCATACCTGTACTGGCCGAAAAATTGATCGGAAGCTTTCGGTCCTTTTTCCCTCTGATCGATGTCTCCCGCGGCTGCCTCTTTTGGTGATGGGTATGGTTGTGCTAGCTGGAAGAAGTAGAAGATGATGGTGTGAACCAATTGGATCGAAGTTCCCCGGAATTGAAGGTCCGAATTCAAGGTTTTTCTGTGGTTTTCGGCCGGTGTCAATCACGGGTTTGGATGGATTTTTATTCAGTTCAATCACCAGTGAGATATGATAGGAGGATTTGACTTTATATACATCCCACGGGCAAATGACCAAAATACCACTGAATAGTCGAGACTCGATACTTCCTCGCACGGCCTCCATTTTTCACGTGCCGCCTGTCTACGAACTCGTGACTTCGAGACCTACGCAACGATACCCGCAAAAACTGACAAATGTGGCTCTACACAAAATATACTTCTGAGCCCCTTTAAAACTAAGGGTAAAATGGTATTTTCACAAATGAATTTACAACAATTCAATAATTAAATGTCCGGGTCGTTACATCTCACCCTCCTTAAACAAATTTCGTCCCCAAAATTTCCTTAACTCATATCAAAGAGCCAACCTCCTATTTCAAGTTCTCTCGCGTCACCACCGACATGAACTGGGCCCCAGAAGAACCTGTGCACTTTGCACACAATCTCGACAACAAACCGTAGGCGAGAACAACATCGTGGAGGCACTAGAATCCATTCAACACGGAACATACCTCGAGCCACGTCTATGAGCCTGAGAAATCCGTTGCGGGTCCTACTCCCAACATGACTTCATGACGTCACATGGCCGAACCTACCTCGAAGCCAAGTGTTAGATAGGAATACATGTACTACGTGCAGTCATTCTCAACGATCTAGCGGAGCACCACCTTGCAACGGCAGCATGGGTGAACCTATCAACGATCTGGCGGAGAAATACCCTCCTACGCTAGTCGGAGAAAATCTTGACGATTGTGTGCTGGAGAAGACCCTTCATCAAGTATTAAACAATGCGTGCATACACAACATTTCTTTTCAAACAAGTTCATAAGGATAAGCCAAAAGCTTGCTGGAAAACTCCATCTTTTGTAAAAACATTCGGTGGGACCCACGAAATCCAAATAATGAAAACATTATGTGGTCCGCAACCTTGCTTTGAAAACTTTCCTCAAGGAGTTTACAAATCATATGAAATCAACCTGGACACAACATGTAAATCAAAACATATTCTACTGCTCCCGAATAAAATCCCGAGCCGTAGCTCAAAACCTTGCTCGTCTTGAGAGTATGATGGAATCCTCCATGACATACCTCATATCATCCTGAGAGTATGTTAGAATCCTCCATGACATACCTTATAGCATCTCGTGAGTATGATGGAATCCTCCATGACATACCTTATACCTCAACGATGAGGCGGAGAAAAATCCCTCGAACACCAACATCGGAGCCCTCAACGATCCAGCGGAGCAAAACCCCTCAACGCCAATCAGAGAAACCTTTACCATCGGGGCATAACTTCAGTGAAAACCAAAAGTCATGTTGTGAAATCCTTATATCCTGGCCTAAGCCAAATCATTGCAAAACCGGGTTTATAGATAAATCCAAGGAAATCACACATCCGGTGTTACACCCAAAATCATGGACTCACAATTTATCAAGTCAAACCTATTTAATAACCGAATCCACAAAACCAGGCCATGGCCCAAAACACATTTTCACTGAAATGTTGAAAACCTGTGTCCAGTAGGATTTGTACGGAAATTGTCAAAAGCAATACATAAAAGAGTTTAATTCAAATATACCGGTATGTATGCATTGTCATCTACAAAACCAGGGTCCACTCACTAGCAACAACATCGTCAACCTCGCCCGTGTATCACGTGACCTCCGCCTCCCTCAGTCTTGTTTACAGGAATCCTTAAATCATTTGCACACAAGTGTGCGGTCTGCAGGAAGTTAAACCTAGAGCTTTGATACCAATTGTAAGGACCATTCCCGAATTTCACCTCGAAATCCGGGAAAAACCCTTATCTTGTATGACATCTCTTTTTCTTCAAAATTTAATACCAGGAATACCCTTTATCCTTAAATATATTTAGTAAACCTTATAGGGTTCCAGACAGAACCTCTGCACTTACTGACCACACCTACCTGTCAGACGCATGATAGCTTACAGGTCACCTCCGAAACCTCAGAATAGTGGTGGTATGAAAAGGTAACACTCTCTAACATGAGTTCTGATACTAATTGTAAGTACGTCAGTCCCTGCCGAATTCCCTACAGTAATAACAAAAGACAACTAGCTCGTCCATCTGGATCACCGCCCACACCAACCCACTGACCCGGATGACAAAGGAACCAGACTTGGTTGAATTGAGTCTTACTGACTTACTCCGAGTCAAACTCAATATCCGAGCCCGTCCGAAGCCCCCCGAGTGATAACTCAATACCCCTGCTCGTCCTGAGCCCCCAAGTGATAACTCAATATCTTGGCTCACCTTGAGCCCCCGAGTAATAACTCAAATCCCGGCTCACCGTGAGCCCCCGAGTGATAACTCAATATCCCGGCTCACCCTGAGCCCCCAAGTGATAACTCAATATCCCGGCTCACCCTGAGCCCCCGAGTGATAACTCAATATCCCGGTTCACCTTTGAGCCCCTGAGTGATAACTCAATATCCCTACTCACCTTGAGCCGCCGACTCCCAACGATATGGTGGAGAAAGATCCCTCGAACGTCCACATTGGAGAACCCCTCGACGATCTGGCGGAGACATACCCTCTAACGCCAATCGGAAAACCCTCAACAATGTAGCGGAGAAAACACTCTTCACACCGTTCATCAGAAAACCCCATGGTATAACCCAATACCTAGACATATGCATACTCATGAAATCCCGGAACCCTAGTTCGTTCACATCACGAATAGAATACCCAATCATGGACGCCCTAGTCCCAAGGAACTCTTAACACAATATTGACCCAACTACCTTGACCTCCCGAGCTTAAAACCCACTCTATGGTCAACCGTTACGGTTGGGATTACCCAACCGGGGCTCTAAATGAACTCCTATGGCCTCAAAACCATCAAAATTCGATCCAGAACATCCCAAAACCCTAGCCACGCATCGCTGTGACCTCCAAATCGACCCCACGCGCCGCCACGCTCCGGCAGATGGCTAGACCACGCGACACGCACCGGCCAGTTGCCCCCACGCGCGTCCACCCGTCCTCACGCGCCGGTCACTCGCTTCTACAGTGCTGCACGTTCCTGACCCGGTTCGACTCAGCCCTACTCGGCCTGACTCAGTCCAACTCAACCCGACCGGTCCAACTCAACTCTACCGGTTCACTCGACCCGACTAGTCACCGGCGACTCACCAGAGAAGACGGCCGCGCCGTCGCCGTTACCGAAATTCGCCATTTTCGGCCGATTTTCAAGCTTTCCTAACTTCTTCAAAACTCAACTGTTTTCACGGAGTTTATGTCTAAATTCATCTACTCAATCCCAGGAATCCAAAATGGACTAAAAACAATAAACCCATACATGTACTTGCCGAAAAATTGATCGGAAGCTTTCGGTCCTTTTTCCCTCCGATCGATGTCTCCCGCGGCTGCCTCCTTCGGTGATGGGTATGGTTGTGCTCGCGGGAAGGAGTAGAAGATGATGGTGTGAACCAATTGGATCGAAGTTCCCCAGAATTGAAGGTCCGCATTCAAGGTTTTTCTTTGGTTTTCGGTCGGTGTCGGTCACGGGTGTGGATGGATTTTTATTCAGTTCAATCACCAGTGAGATATGTTAGGAGGATTTGACTTTATATACATCCCACAGGCAAATGACCAAAATACCCCTGAATAGTCGAGACCCGATACTTCCTCCCACGGCCTCCGTTTTTCGCGTGCCGCCTGTCTACAAACTCGTGAGTTTGAGACCTACACAACGGTACTCACAAAAACTGTCAAATGTGGCTTTACACAAAATTGACTTCTGAGCCCCCTTTAAAACTAAGGGTAAAATAGTCTTTTCACAAATTTATTTATAACAATTCAATAATTAAATTTCCGGGTCGTTACAACACGTCGATCGACATGCCAATAATATGGTCGTACTCTAACCTTCTCCCACTTTAGCATATGGGCTTCATACTTCATGCCTCTGGAACACATGAAATCTTGGTAAATTAAAGCGCTCGAATTTCAGAGTCTAATTGCAACACTTATTGCAATGTAACTCTAAAATCACAAGCACCCAATTTGCACATTTAACATTGTGATCTATCCGGTGGATGAGTATTTTGAACAGATTACGCTCACTTTTCAAGCCAACCCCTTGACATTTAATCCATGTCAAGTTAGCAAGTCATGACTTATCCTGTGTTGTTAAATGTGGAGTCAATCATCACTGACTCGTGACTGACTTGCTCATGCTTGTCATTATTTCAAAACATACGGCATTTTGACAATGTTGCAACTTATTTGTGACTCAATAAGCATTACATGTCATTTAACATCTTTTTGACATGTCCTTGACTTGCTTCGATATGTGTCAACACTGTCGAGGTTCACAGTCATGACACATTCGTGACTTGTCATTTGACACGGCAGTCCATGGCACGACACAGTGTTAGACTCAAGCATGTTAGTGCTAGTTCAACCAATTGTTAAACTGCCGTCTTTATTAATGACACAATAATGAATTAAACACTAGAAGTGATATCTGTGAACAAAAATTACAAACAGAAAGTCACAAAACAAAACAACCACATAATCTTTCTACTTAAAGCATAAGCAATCATCAAAGACTACCAAAGCAAAGCTTGTCAGCTTGTGAAACTTCCATGCAAGCTTGGGACATTTACAAGTCACACATGAGGGTGCTAAAATTGTCAAAGCTATAGAACTTCAAATGTATACAACTTTGAAACTCTTAAAATGGAAGAAAGTGAGAAGTAATCTGAATTTTATGCCAAACTAAGTGGCATTGTGAGTGCCTATTGCAATCTTTGTCACCGGCTCACATCATTCCTGAAAATAGGGCAGTCAAAAAGATTTTTAGATCTTTACCTTCAAAGTTTCAAGCAAAGAAATTGACATTCAAAGAAGTAAGAAACTTAAACACATACCTTGAAACTTGAAGAACTGATTGGGTTCACTTAAAAAATTTGAAATAGAAGTTCATGAGTCAAAAAATATCCAAGAACATTGCACTTAAAAAGAAGAAGATGAGGAGTGCTAAATGAAGAATTCAATGATGGGGAGTCTGCTCTTCTAGCTAAAACTTAAAAAAATTCCTGTAAGCTTAAAAATTACAAAGGTCGAGACACAATGGCTAATCATGGTTCCAGTTCAAAAAGATTCAATGTAAATGAGCCTACAAACTACAAATTGTCAAAGACCACAAAATCCAATAGAATTGAGTGCTATGAGTTTGAAGGGTTTGGACATATAGCCTCCCATCTCTCACTTCACTATACATTATCTTCTTTCTTCCTCATTTTTCTTTCTTTTTAATGGTTTGGATGAAAAGTCAGACAGACAAGCCAATTCAATGGAGAGGACCAACAGTGTAACATATCATTTAATCATAATCATAACCAATGATGAAAATATCGTTTTTACTGAAATATCGACAGTCAAATTTATAGAAATAACGACGGATATTTCGATATCGATATCGATCTCGTTCACGCTCAACAAAAAACTGTTGAAAATTTAGTCCAAAACTTGAAAATTTTGAATGAATTTTAGGAAAAACTTAAGCACCAAATAATACTTAAATAAGACTAATACGAATATTGTGGAAAGTGGGTGAAGATTTTTCTTTCCTCTTATTTTTATGTCGAGACCTCAAAATACGAATATATCCACGGAAATATAACGGATATTTTCATCATTTCGAGGATAAGGAGGATAAAAAAAAAGTTCGAGGATTAAAATTGATGTTTTTTTATTGTTGAAGACTGAAGAGTCTCTAATCTTGATTCCAAGCTTTACTTTCTCTTAAATGGTTGCTAACGTCCATTAGTTTTACCCAAATTTTATTAACCGTCCTTAAACTTCAATTTTAGAGTTTGTCGTTCCTGAGCTTTACTCAAATATGCAACAATGGTCCTTACATTAATTTTTTGAATTTTTTCTATTAAAAAATGTCACGTTAAATGACATCTATACCCTTACTTTTAGCAGAATACGTTCAATAAATTAATGGAAGAACCATCGATACACATTTGTAAAATTCAGAAACGAAAAACTAATATTGAGATTTAAAAACGGTGCATAAGACCATCTCTAGCATTATCCTAAATCTGGGCTAAAGGCCAAAATTTAGGAATTTTGAATAAAAAAACCATCTCTAATAAGTGCCCTAAATTTGGATTAAATGATTAAATTGTGATCATTGGGATAAAGGCCAATCAAATATAACTGGCCCTTTAGGGTGTCTTAAACCAAAACAGTTGGGGGCCACGGAAGAGACAAAAGCTACCGACACCTTTTTTTTTCCTTTCTCTCTCTTGCTTGCTGCTCTTACAATGTGAAATGACTTTTGCTATTTTCAAAAGCTTCTCCTCCCAAACAGATTTTTTGTTCCGTTTAAATTAATAAAAAAATATTTTTCAATTAATTTTAAATATTTAATCAATTTTGATATTAGTATTTAAATATTGTAAAATTTAAAATTCATTCATTACAATAAAATATCAAGACAAATACAAACATAAGACTCAAAAAAATAAAAAATTTGAATTTTACTAGCAGACAAGTGATAAAAAAAATCTTAAATGAAATATTTGTAATTAATCACATATTCAAAAATTAGTTAAAATGTGATTTTAGTGTATTTATTAATTCATTAAATTAAATTATATATTAAAAAATTATAAAATATGAGACAAAATATAATATAACCCTCTATTACTAAAGATGATAAAATATAACCCTACATTATTTATTAAAAAATTAATATTTAATATCCTAAATTTACATTTAGGTGCCCCATTAATTGCGCCTTGCGGCCTAAAAATTGGATAAAAATCAAGGACCACGCAACTGGTTATTTTGTTTAGTTCAAATGGTGGACAGCAACACAAGCAAATATAATGTCACTAACATGGGCCGCGAACCGTTAACGTATGCTCGCTCCTCCTCCTGCGCTCTATCACTAATGGTGGTCCCTTCCCACTTATATTCCTCCACGTAAGCCAAAACCAGACGGGCGGCTGCTAAATGCGGGACCCTCCTGACGTAATCATGAATTTCATTGGTTGTCAAACCCAGTGGAAATACGTCAGCACCCACTTGCCCGCAGAGTAGTTTTCTCGCACCCCATCGTTGCAATTATAAATATCCATAGCTAAATTCTCACACACCTCCAGAGCTGAAGAGTGAACAGAACGTGAAAATCAATCAAACACTCGGAGAGCATTATAAGCTTTGTATGAACTCGCTTTGTTTTCCGGTCACTTCAAAACCAGACCCATCGGAATAGGTTTTGTTTTCGTGCTCTCTAACATGTTTTACTCCTTTTAACATGTTCACTATGTTTGCCTATGTAAATTCGGAGCTTGTTATGTTATGTCTGTTGCTGTTATTCTCCGAAATGGACTCTGTTGTTGTTGTTGTTATCAATTTTCATTTTAGGTTTGTTTATTTCCTCTAATGGTCCGTGAAATTAATTCAATGGGTGATAGTTTGAGCTTGTTGCCATGGTAGGAATTTCTTGAATCTTACAAAAAGATGTGAAATTTATAGCTTCCAACCAATGCAAGTTCAGAAATTAACCCTACCATTTGTCCAATTAGGAATTCTATTTTGGGTTTTATATGTTGGTTTGGAAATCCGGTTTGTTGATAAAATGGTTTCATATTTAAGATGCCACCCAGTTTGTGTTTTATTTTCTTCTGGGTGTTTTCTTGCAGGTTTTGTTGTGTTTTTGGCTTCTTTTGTTGTTGGAAGTTAAGACAATGCCGATTTCTGTAAATTCATCGGACCAGGTCTGTGAAAATGGTACTCAGCAGGATTTACTACTTCCTGCAACCAATGATGCCCATGGCGGAGTTATTGTAGATATGAAGGATGCTATGGAGCCTCAGGACTTTCTTACTTTGCTTAGGGCTTCAATCTTACAATGGACGAGAGAGGTGATATTATCCATTACTTTTTTATTGCATATCTACTTGTTTGATTGCTTATTAGACTATATGATATGTTTAACCAGAGTTGTTTGAGTAAATCTTATTTCAATATGGCCTTATAGTTAGAGACTTAGGATATATGCAGATTAGAAAAATTCTATTTTTTGAATTCAATTTACATGTCAGTGATACATATCATTATGCATTGGTTTTGAGTTTCTTGGTTGATGATGGAGATCATAATTTTGGGGATTTTAATAGAGATTTTACTTTGAGATGATCTTGGTTCGCTTTTATAAGTTGTTGAGGTTGAACACATTGCCGATAGACTTCAATAATGACATAGAGTAATATTCTCTCCTTTTTGTTCTTCTTTTCATTTCCCCCTTTCCATCGTCTTCTTTTCTATTTCTATTGCTAGCCCTTTATGTTTTCTATGTTGCTTCTGCATTGATCCGTTGTTGTTGCAGTCTCTTATTTGCTGACACTCTTCAAAATTCAAACTTTTATCCACCTTGTAGCTACAGTCTCTCTAACTTTTGAAAAACCTACCATAACTCATCATCAACGTTGACAAATGCCCAACCCATATATTTGAAACTATCTATTTGAAACTAATATAATCTCGTTCGCCAAAAATGCACAGCAGTTACTCAAACATCGCCACCGTGTGTTTTGGATGGTGAACACACATTGCCTCTGCAACTATTGGTTGACTCAAATAAAGACCACCAAAAAATTATGATGTTGATTGCGATCCCAACTCCTCCGGCTTTGATAGCCAACCAAAGGGTGTAACATCTTGGTTTCATTGCTGTCCAACTAACTGAAAACACCTAGTTGAATTTTAAACCCACAGAATTTCACACACAAGCCAAATGCACCCCACATGTCTACATCATACTTGCTACTTGTTTATACCTGTCATTAATGTGCTTATCCGGCAATCTCAAGCCTTTTGTTTTTCCTTAACAAATTGGGGTTTTGGAGTCAAACTTGGTGGACTCAGTTTGATTCCACTTAAGTTCATCACGGTAGGACTAGGTATGAACAAGATACAAGTCAATTTGGCCCTAGTTGGGATGGCAGATTACCAGCAAGTTAAATCGACTTTGCTCCAAGTCAAAATTGTGTTGATTTGTTAGCTAAAGTTTGATCTAGTTGGAAGTGAGTTTGGTTGAGCGCTCATTTCAGTTTCATTCTTGCCATCTTTGTGTGAGAGAATTCCAGATGTTATTCAAGGTTCATATTGGAAAATTGGCTCTGAATGTTCGAGAAACTGCTCATTCTAAACATTAGACATTGGTTTGAAACCAGATTTGAAGCCAAGTCATCACTCAAGAAATCTTTTGGGCATTGATTAATATTTAATACTGTAACCGAGATAGGAAGGTGAGTTACGTGGTGGGTGTACAATGTCATTTTATTCAGTATTTGATCTTTATCAAATAATTCAGCATGCCAACTGTTTGACATCTATGTACATCTACTAATATGTACGTACGTATGGGTATGATTGATGAATTTGGCTACAGTGTTCAGCTCTTTCTTGATGGATATGCTGATTATGGAATCATTTTTCATACTCATTATGCAGGGCAAGAAGGGTGTTTGGATAAAATTGCCCATTGAACTTGTAAATCTTGTCGAGACTGCAGTTAAGGTAATTTCACTGCAAAGTACTGTGTATTTTCAGGCATCATCGTCTCTATGCACATTCGACCTTTCAGTAATTTCTACTGACAAGGTTGGTTCAAAGTTATGGGTTGCTATGTGCCTACATGTAGACACATGTATATTATACAACAACAAAGGAAAGAAAAAAAGCTGATACGCATACTCGACATAGTTTTTCCCCCAATGGGTGGTTCTAATTTGAAGAAACTATATTTCAACATAAGAATCAATTTTATTTATATTTTTATCTTATTTTCTTAAAACGAAAAAATAAGTTGAAGGGGTTAAGGTACACTACATACAAGATTGGATGATAGCTTTATGTCATGTTCTGTCCAATAATCTTGAACTCTTGTCTTGGAAGGAGGGGTTTCGGTACCATCATGCTGAGCCACACTACCTCATGCTTGTTTATTGGATTCCTGAAACTACTAATACTCTGCCTGCAAATGCTTCACACCGAGTAGGTGTTGGCGCTATTGTATTGAATGATAAAGACGAGGTACTGGCTCTATATATTATTGCTTAATCGGTTGGGTAAGAGTAAAACACTGAGTAGCTGCTGGTGCTATGGTTTTGAATAATAAAAGCACGGTAGTCCCAATTTATCTACTCTTATCTTAGTGACTTAATGAACGATTTCTTATGTCATCTATGTGTTACGATTTTAATTTCCGAGGATTGATAGATTTCTTCTGCGTAGATGCTTGTAGTCCAGGAGAAGAGTGGCAGGCTCCAAGGAACAGGTATTTGGAAAATCCCAACTGGTGTCGTCGATGAGGTATGCACCTTAGGGTCCTGAACTACGTTCGAAAACTATGATGCTTGTCACAATTGGACATTGAATGACCTCTTCAATTACAGGGTGAGGATATTTTCACAGCTGCTGTAAGAGAAGTTAAAGAAGAGACAGGAGTAAGTTATCATTTTCTATCAATATATTATATTCATACTTTATAGTTCATGCTACCAGTATCAAGAGTGTGATGAAGACCAAATGGTTTTAACTGCTTCAGATCGACACCAAGTTTTTGGAGGTATTAGCATTCAGGTACAAGTATTTTGCACACTCTTGAATTCATTACTTTTATATTTATATCCAATTTTATGATTACTATCAAATTTGAATTGAACTTAGGCAAGCACACAAGGCATTCTTTGAGAAGTCAGATCTATTTTTCGTGTGCATGCTGGATCCTCTAAGCTTTGACATCCAAAAGCAAGAACTTGAGATTGAGGAAGCTAAGGTAATTATTGTTGGTTGCTAATGTGTTTGAATTCAATTTTCGTGACTTAATTTGTACGACGAAATTTGCTCATTTGCTGCAGTGGATGCCAGTTGAGGAATATGCAGCTCAACCAGTGACGCAGAAACATGGACTGTTCAAGTGCATTCTTGATCTTTGCTCTGCCAAAAGACATAGACACTATTCTGGATTATCTCCACTGCTTATAACCTCGTTTTTTGGCGATGAATCGAGTTATTTATATTTAAAGAAGGAGGATCTGCAGTGCCTAATAAGTTCTGATGATCAATCCTAGATGCTTGCATTTCTGTAACTCTACATTAATTGTTTTATGATTTATAATGTATATTTAATTGCTCTATCTATGTTTTCAATGATCATACTACAATATTGGGTATACTGCTTGCCATGAAGTGTTGAGAAGTTGAGAAGTTGAGTCGCATACAGCGAGAGTTTGATACTCTTTGTAAGCAAGGGTTGCTTCCATGACATGGTTTTCATTATATATATTTTTTGAAGAAAGGTTTTCATTATATTCCAAAACAGAATTTGTGTTCATTATGAAAAGTAAAAATAAAAAGCCTTTTTTTTTTGTTGAAAAAAAATAAAAAGCATTTTAAGTTGCAACGATTCACCCTTTACGTCAAAGTCCCACCCATAAAACTCAATACAAACCCAGTCTAAATAATGTGCTTCAAAATCAAATCTCACCATTGGTCAAAGCCTTCAGCAATTTGCAGCTCAATCTCCGAGTCCCAGCTATACCAATCCCCTTCTTCGCATACCAAGCCCCATCTCCACAAAACCCAGCTTAAGGCCGCTGCCACAAACCTGCTGGATCTCGGGGACCGCTTGGACCAACGTTGTCTGGAGCTCACCAAGCTGCAGCATCAGCAATTTAAACATCATCTACATTTTCCCCAAATTGAGCTTATGTGGGATCCAAATTGAGCTGTAGAAGGACATAGAGATATGGGTTTAATCGGACGGTTGGCCTTGGAGTGGGTTTCAAATATATGAAGATTTAGCAGTACGGAAGAAATTATCACTCCTTCTTTTGGTTCACTGTATTCTTAAACTATGAATAAGATCCAACTAGATCATTAACTCACTCTATCACCTCACCTCAAATCTCGGTCCATCACTTCACCTCAAATATATCTCTATGTATGTAAAAAAAAAGAAGAATAATTTATTTATTTATTAATGAATCGAATTTTCAGTAAATGGATTTTGAGATGGTGATCAGACAAGAGAACAAGAGATTGAGAAAATTGAAAAAAAAAAAAAGGCATTTTAGTAATCAATTAATTTTCATTCCGATTGATAATGGTTAGTAAACAATAATAATGAAAATCATTTCCATTAATGTTCTGATTATTTTTTGTTTGTAAACATCTCAATGAGAATGATTACCCACTACTCTGATTATCCACTTCTCTGATTGCCTATTTATCTCATTACCCATTATTTACATTCCTGGGAAGTAAACGTGTCCTTAAAGTATAAGTGATATTGGTATATTAGTGGAAAATAGAAAGCAATAAGTAAAAGAAAATAAATAATTTCAAAAAGTTTAGTAATTACAAAAATAAAAATAAAATAGTAACTAAAAATATTGCAGGAGGGGCCTAGCTAGAACCCCTTTGGCCCATGGTGGCTCCGCCTGTATTTGCATGAATAATCTTAATATGATCGATTATTTTAAAGTTGAATCGTTCCAATTTCTCCTTTAAAAGTACAATGAACTGCCTTATTAGTGAAATTTCTTGGCTCTAACGTAGTTTGTTAGATCCAAGAAAAAACGTGAGGTAATTTTGTTTTTGTTTTTTATGTTTGGACGAGTTGTGGATATGTAGAGAAGTGAGAAGCAATGCATGTAACAATGCTACTTGTTATGACAATGCTCTGCCATGCGGCACCAAATCCAGGTTTCAGAAACAAGAAAGAAAAATAAAATAAAATAAAATAAAAAGGGTGAAGAATCCAAAAATCAACACAACTCTCTCATCATCTTTATTTTCTCTTTTCATTTCTCTTTCTACTCGGAGAGGGGGGGGGGGGGGGGGGGGGGGGGAAGAAAATGTTTGGAGCTGCAAATAATTATAAAATGCTTACTGTGTTTATGAGAGCCCTCTCTTTGTGTACTATCTTCTTCAACCTTGTTTTGAGTAGGGAGGTTATTTCTAGCAGATCAGATGACGTCATCCCTTCTCCTACTTGTCAGTATCCATGTCCTCCCAACGTACCCTCTCCCAGCGGTTTCCCCTTATACGGCCCTCCTCCACCGGGACCGCCACCCCCATCAACTCCTGACTACCCTTATGTAGGACCTCCACCGCCACCGCCGCCGCCTCAGCAGCATGGTAAAGGGAAATGTCCCCCAACTCAGCCTGTTGAGTGCTGCCAATATCAGACCCCTCAATATCCGCAGTATCTCTCTCCACCGGGCACTGCCGCAGGATTTGTGCCTTACCCTGATGGCAACCATGCAGCGGGAGCTGGTTCATCTCCTTGGGCAATCTGCCTTCCAATTATGATGATGATGATGCTCTTGTTTTCTTATGCTGCCTTCTTTTAATTATGCGTCCTACCTATTTTGTGTCGTTTTTGTATGTAGTCGATAGAATATAAATTTTCTAAATTTTCATGTAATAATATAATATATAGCCAATAAATTGTTAATTTTCTTAGTTTTCTTTCCATATGCATATATTCACCATCTATCACCGATTCATTGTAGTAATTACATGTAATCATCATCGATATCTCACTTTTCTGAAATTTTATTTCCTCAATAACGTGGTATTAATTACCTCTTCCATCAGTCTTATTTATTGTCTCGTAGGGTTCGGTTTATAGCAGAAGAAGCTTGTTGTTTGTGCTTTATTTAGGTGGCATGGTTCATTT
Source organism: Oemleria cerasiformis (assembly GCA_037349345.1). Lineage (NCBI taxonomy): Eukaryota > Viridiplantae > Streptophyta > Magnoliopsida > Rosales > Rosaceae > Oemleria > Oemleria cerasiformis. The sequence continues at coordinate 730,292 of JAZGTL010000009.1, read as the reverse complement.
TGATTTTGCTAACCGAATGGTTCATTTTGATTTTGCTAACCGATTACCGGGAAGGGATAGTGTCATTATACACGATGAGTATATATCTCGTTCTTTATTATAAAAATCGAATCAGTTATATCTCACGCATTATTAATATACCGTAGATGAGTATATACCTCGTTCTTTATTATAAAAATCGAATCAATTATATCTCACGCACGCACTACTAATATACCGTAGTACTAATGGCGATTCTGTTATCACTACTAATATACCGTAGTACTAATGGCGATTCTGTTATCTTTCTTGAGAAATTGACAAACATTTAGACCCTTGCTTGCAAGAACGTCTCCACTTTGTTATGTAATGAATGACGAATGCCAAGAGATGGTATTCATTGGTGGATCGCTACCTGCCGAATTTCGCGCCACGCGGTACTCGATCAAGATCCCAGATGAGTAAGTACGCAGGTACTTGTCATAGTTATCAAATGCGCAATTATAATTTAGGCCATATAGCCAATCTACCTCTCAATTTGTATTCCTTTCTCAATTTTTCTCATGTATTTGTATTTCAGTCAATTTTTCACTTAAATTCTTATTAATGATTAATTTCTCCTTTTTGGTCATATTTCATCTCATATTTCATGTATTTGTATTTCAGTCAATTTTTTGCTTAAATTCTTATTAATGATTAATTTCCTCTTTTTAGCCATATTTCGTCCCATATTTCATTAAATTTATTACATTAAAAGTTTATTTGATAAAGAAAAAATTACTTATAATTAAATGACAAACATAATCTTATAATTAATTATATATAAAAAAGAATAAAAATTAAAAGCATCAACTACAAAATAATATGATCTGATTTAGGGTTTTTTTTGGTGAATACAAAAACATAATAACAAACCAGCAGCTCCTGAGGAATAGCTCGAAGCCGAGTTACTCCAGAAACATCTACATCCAGCAGATCAGCCACTTCCTATTTGATTTAGATTTAGATTTAGGTTCAAGTTAAATATTTTTTTTATATTTGTTTTGTAATGAGGACTTTCAAATTTAGCTGAAAATAATATTATCAAATTTGGTTGGCTTATCATTATCATCATCATTCATCTCCATATATCCACAGGCACATGCAGCAAGTCATCATATCCAAAGGCCATCGACGTTGCTTTCTTCCAGGGGAACCCAATCTCATGCTAAATTCATTGTAATCCTCCAATCCTTAATTTTATGCTTATTGAAATTCATCGACTGGAATGATGATCTATGGATGTGGTAAGCAAGCGATGAAAACAAAGTTCCCAGAATAAGATTGATCATGAAAATTGTGATGTAATTTATTTTTTATTTTTTAGTTGATGTATTTTATTTTTATTTTTTATATAATTAATTGTAAGGTTAAGTTTGTCATTTATATAAAATTATTCATTAAAGAACAATTTTAGGAGTTATGTGTTACAACTAGTCCCAGAATTTCAAATTTAAAATTATTAAATGACTAAATAACCCTTCTATCTCAATAATTGAAAATTTATAATAGTCACTAAGTAAGTAAAACGAGTAAATTCGGAAGTTAGACTCCAAATTTTCGACTTAAATTAACAATTTGTTAGAAAATTTTAAAAAACGAAATTCGAAACAAGGAAATTGAAATCGATAAAATATTTTGTAAATAAATTATTTAAGGAGAATTAGAAATTTTATTGCTTACTTATTTATGTTTATTGCTTTTATTATTTTCATTAAACCTAAAACTAAACCCACCAATCATCACTTTCCAAATTGCTCTCTCTCTCTCTCACCTGCCTATCTCTCTTCTCTCTCCCCGAGTCACCATCTTCACCCTTCTTCCCTGCGAACACAGCAACGCCATCACCGCCACTGCTCCCAAACCAGACCACGTACGGCCGCACCACCACAGCCGAATCACCCCCTCAATGAGACAAACCCTCCCTACCTTCATCCACCATCGAACTTCGCTGTAGAAGACGAGAAACGACCGAGAAAAAACTCAGAGCCTCCGCCATCGTCGTCGACATTCCCGGCAGACCCAGGTCGAGAGGGCACCTCCAATCACTTCGTCTGGGCAAGGCGAAGCTGTCTCTGCCCTTCTTCACGGTTGTCGTCGATCGTAGCTCGTGAATCGAAGCTCGAAAGCCAGCGAAGCTCGAAGCTTCTCGGCCCTTTTCTGAGAAATCCAGGTATGATCTCGAGAATCTAAGGGTAGATTCGAGTTCCTGGGAGTTCGTAGATGAAGATAGGTGGTTGAATCGAAGATTTTGGCGAGGTTGGTGCGAAGCTAGGTTTCCGGCTGGTGTGCCGCCGACTACAGCGGCGGCGTCCCTAATTTTCTGGTGGAATCTCTCCAATGAACCACCACCACTCACGGTGCAGGTAAGCAACATCACCGCCGCCGGGCCGTGGCGGAGCGTGAAGGAGGTTCTGACCTCCGGCCGGCGCGTGGAGCCTAGTTCTGGCTTCTGGCAGCGTGTGGATTAATCCTTAGGGTCATTTAGACCTGTTTTGTATACCTTGGTGATTAATTTTATGAAAATCCCATTTTGGAGTTTTTCAGAACGAGAGTATTACTAGTAAGTTCAGTTAAGATTATTATTGAACCTGTTGCGTATCTATTTCAGGCATTTGACAGTGTGAGAGCTACTACGGCTCGGGATCGTCGAGTGACGTTGACCACGAGTGCTGTGAGTGGACCCGTTTATTTTCTTATATATAAATATTATATGCATGAATGTGTGTGATTGTTTAATGCTAGCCTTGAATGATTGAACTTAAAATGGGTATGTACTTCTAACTATGTGGTTTTGAATAGGACATGATTGAGTCTGAAACAATCGAGTCTGATTCTCTTAGATTGATTAATGGCTAAGATGAGTGTCAAGCCTATGTGTGATTTCTAATGAAATTGATACTTGGAATAAGGAACCTAAGATAGATGGTGTGCTATTATGTGGTTGAAAATATGGTATATTGAAGTCTGAGTCAATCTAACCTGATTACATTGGCGCTTGCCGAATTGGAGATCAGAGCAGCAGGTCAACGCAGTCAACGCTCCTCTGATTCCTTTTGCGCGTGATTCGGTAGGTCCTTACCGAAATTAATGGCCAATCTTCTTTTCTTCATAACTTCTTCGTTATAACTCCAATTGAGGTGATTCTTTCGTCAAAATTCTCATAATTCCAATCTCTATCTAATTCTGCACATCCTCACAAATATATCATTTTCTCCAATTGCATAGAACCAAATATTAACAAAACATAAGTAAAAGGGTATTAATTTATGGATAAAAAGTGTATAAATTATGACCTAACAGTTATCATCTCTTCCTTCTAGACCTGCCTTTTGCGTCTGGGTGTCTCTTTACTCTTAGATCTATCTTGGGCTTTGGTTGAAAGCTACCGTTTTGTGATTATAGATCTGGGTTCTATGTGATTGCCCTTGATCGAGTTCATTTAGCTGCTTAGGCTAATTCCATCCATTCAGACGCCAACTGCTTCTTTGTAAAGTACACACTGCATTATCTATTTGGCTGAATTTACTTGATTGGACCAAATACTTGCCACATGGCCTTTTAACGTCGGATTGGACGGGAAACGTAATAGAGGTAGTGATATGTCTAGTTTGGGTACTTAAATGAAAATTTTCATAGTTTTGGTATGAATTTGGAGTGTTTAGCGAGTTTTATATAGTTTGTCTTAATTTTTTTTGTCAATCAACGAAGGAGAATACCGTCTGACCATACAACACCGTATCACTCAACGTTCAGGAAAAAAAAAGGAGCCACTTTAAGGAGGGAACGGGGGAAGAACAACATTGTCTTCTTCGTGAGACTGCCTCAAAGTTGGAGCGCAGTGGGCGAGCAGAACCTCTCAAAACCCAGGCGCAAAAGCAAGGGCGAATTAGAGGGGACACAAAGGTGAGGCTAATTACTAATTACACAAGCGCTTAGAGTTAAAGGAAACATAACATGTTAGAGATTTTAGGGATCAAGATGGATGCTTTAATGGAGGATTTCAGGGGTTGTGTGGTCAATTGACCACCCTTGCTCTTCTCACCCAAACCCAGCTGGCCCTAGATATGGGGTGGGGGAGTCTTCAGATATCCACCTTCTGGTGGTAGATCTGAGCTGATCCCTTACCTGCTCGCCTTTCTCATGCCCTTCCTCTCCCGTCCCTTTTTCTTTCAGATCTCCTTGCTCCCACCCTTCATCTTCGCCGGTTGTGGTGGTCTCTTCCCCAGGTGTGATGGGCTGTGCTTGTGCTCTTCTCTGTGGATGAGGATGGCGGCACCAGACCTTGGTGCTGAAGTGATTGGAGCTCGAATTGAAGGACTTGGTGACGCTGCTACCTTGTGGGTCGTGGGGTGATCGGGTTTGGGTTTTCTCCAGCAGGCTTGGGTAGTTTTATTTATTTAGTTTGTGTTGTTGTTTTAGTTTTTTAAATTGGGTTTATTTTCCCTAAAAGTCCAGTAGCTCTATGAGTTTGTTGTGTAGTCCTCTTTGTGGGTGTAGTTTGATAGGGAGTTTTGGTAATCTGCAGTGGGAAAGAGACTACTGTGGGGAAGCTTTGGTGGTAATTTCCCTTCCTTTAATCAGCGTTTCGATCCCACGGCAAGCCGAAATTCTGTTTAGTCTTGTGGAGTGTTTGGTTGTTGATGGAAACTTGATTTAGAGGCTAAATGTCAAAATGATGTTGTTTGGATAGAGGAAGCTCCCCTTTGGCTAGAGTCTATCCTCTCCAAAGATGTAACCGATTCTATTTCTGGTTAATGTAATGGTTCTTTCTTGATCAAAAAAATAAAAATAAAAAAATTGACCACCCTTGCCGCTTATTAGATCCGCCCCTGCCGCTTATTAGATCCGCCCCTGCCAACCAGCTGAATGGGATCACTCCCTGTAAAAAATGTAGAGCTTTTAGGGGTCAGGATGGGGAAGCTTTAATGTAGGCTAGGGTTCTAGTTAATTTACGGATTTGAGTTATTTTCATTATCTATCATGTTTTATTTTGTATTTGATGTTATTAAATACTCAGATATTATATATTTGGTAAGTCAGTATGATTAGCTTCTTCATAAGCAGGATTAGGAAAGCTAGCGTTGCTGTATTCTAGTATAAATAGGCTTATTAAGGGACTTTTGCATTCAATTTTTTAATTTCTTCAATTATCTTTGTTCCACCTTTATCTCTCTAGATTTTTGTTCATCATCAAAGTGACATTGTTGACTTTCATCTTTGGGAAGTGACAGATTTTGCAATTTCGTTTTTTTAGTTGTCTGCAGGAAACTATTTGTCTGACTGCACGGAACTAATTCAAATTATTGCCAATTACAAAGGACAATGCTTGCAGGAGTGAAGGTCATACCTCGTGACCAGCTTGATAAAGTAAAGCCTTTCCCTTCTTTTGTTTTCTATTTTAATTTGTTCTTTTTGGAGAGTAGATTAATAGTTTCTGCAACAGGATGAAAATCTGAGTGCTTCTGGGAAACATAAACACAAGCAGAAGAAGAGGGCTGGTAGTAAGTTGGACAGGCATGGGAGGGGAAGGAGTTCGCGATATTCATCAGATGAGTCGTCGTCATATTCTTCAGGAAATGAAAGTGAGGGAAGTTCTGACCGAGATAGAAGGAAGAGTCGGAGTAAGAAAAAGGGGAAGAGAATTAATGAGGATATGTCCGAGGATGAGGTTAGTTATAGGTCAAAGAAGAGATCGAAGAGTGGTAAAAAAGAATATATATCAGAAGATCATTCTTCATCTACTTCTGATGGTAAGGACGGTGATAGTTCATCTGATAGGAAAGAAAGACGCAAGAAAGGAAGTAAAAGAGATCAAAAGAAAAAGGGTAAACTAAGGATTCAAGAAGGCAGGGAGGCTGAAGAATTTTCTGGTAGGTATTCTATAACTCTTTTTTTCTTCTTTTTTATGTATTTTTTATCTAACAATATAATTTTTCTCACATTTTAGTTACTTTTCCTCCATACAGATGGTGGTAGAGCTACTAGTCGCTTGAAAGATGGAGAAATTGCAAGGAAGGCAAGTGGGCTAGAGTGGATGCTTAGACCTGAAGGAAAATCAGACAGAACACCTACAGTGACTGTTCTGGATCAACCGGAGGAAGCTAAGAATGAGGAAGTATGCTTTTACCTTGTAACCCAGATAATTTATGGGTGTAGATCACCACAACTATTTTCCGCACATGACCACTTTTAGAAAATTGAAACAGAAGTTATTTTTGAGACCAACTATATATTTGATTGTGAGTCTAGGAGTTGAAGTGTCACAATTTTAAGTTGGACTAAAATGGGACATGCACAAAAACTTAGAAGGGTATATCTACTCTCAAAAGCAGTTTACCCCTTCTAAAATGAACAGGTGGTGACTCTGTTGAGAAAATAAATATTTTAGCACCTCATTTTGGTGGCTATGACTTGTTTTGGTTTTCAACTTGTTTTTGTGGAATTCGTGTTGGTTCTACTGGTGCCAACATAAATTGTTTTTTCTTCTGGCTTCTGCTCTAAAGCCTTCAATGGTGGCTTAAATTGCATTCTCTGTCATTTTTTTTCATTGATTTTACTCCCTTCAACTTCTGTTTATTGACTGCACACTATCTTCTTCCCTATGTTTTAGATAAAGGTCAATCCCAGGGAATTAAATCCATATTTAAAGGATAATGGAAATGGTTATCCAGAAGATACAGATGAACCTAAGTCTGCTGGGAACCAACTTTTATCTTCCTCTGTTGGGGATGGAGGTGCAAGTTGGAGACTTAAAGCGCTGAAGCGTGCGAAAGAGCAAGCGACCCGAGAAGGACGGGGGCTCCAGGAGGTATGCTACGTTAGCTTTCTAGTTCTTAGCAAGCATCACAAGTTCATAACCTTTCTAGTTTTAATTTGTTTGTTTTTTGTGTTTTCTTGGGTCTGAACTTTGTTTTGGTTTCTTTTCATTCATCGGAGTTATACAGGTTGTTGGGGAGCGTTGGGGTTCTCTTGGTCATCTAACAGTATCTGTGGCATCTAATAAAGCTGCCCAATCTCGTGCTCATCTGCATGCGATAAGAAGTAGGAAGCAAGGGATGAATGAAGAACACCAAACAGGTTCCAACAACCAAAGTGACATAGATAATAAAAAGGTATATGGGAGAGCTCTCTATTGTTTCAAACATGCTTAATTGTGTAATTTTAACTATTAATGGAATCTTTTTTGTGTTAAAATTAATATATTCATATTTCTAACTTGCAACGTGAATGTGATTTCTAGGACACTACTCGGCCCTACCTGAAGGATGTCTCTCTTGGACATACTCAAATGAGGGTGCCTAAGGTTCGAGGTTCTTTATCGTGGAAAAGCCAAAAGAAGCGAGATGTTTCTATCCAGGAATCTGGTATTATAGCGGATGCAGCGTCTAGCTTAAATATGTTTTCGAATGATGGAAGCTTCATGTCTGAAGTTCGTAAGCGGGCTGATGATTTTGGTAGCCCTGTTCATGAAGATGTAGCAGACACTAGAAAACCTAGTGAAACTAGTTCTGAATTAAACAGTGAATTGAGTGCAAACCAGTTGGCAGCTAAGGCTTTTCAACTTCGTATGAAAGGAAAGCATGAAGAAGCTGAGGAACTTCTGAAAGAAGTAGAAAACAGAAAGGCAAAGCAAGTTGGTGGAGATAATTTGATTATACCACAAAATGATGGGAGCACGAGCAGGTATGTTAAGCAGGATATGTCTCTTCGACAGAAGAAAAAGGAGGATGATGCTGATATGCATCTAGCTGAAAAGATAGTGCAGAACAAAAAATACAGTATATCTGGTCAGGCAGATGATGAATATGACTATGATGATGCTCCAAGCAGAAAGTCCAGGAAGAAACAGGGAAATGATGATCATAAGGTCACCCAGAAGAATAAATTTGCAAATCGTCTCTCCACTCAGCAAGAACGCTGTCTCTTTTGCTTTGAGAATCCAAGGAGGCCTGCACATCTTGTTGTGTCAATTGCAAATTTCTCATATTTGATGTTGCCACAGCAGCAACCTGTTGTACCTGGCCATTGTTGCATTTTGCCTATGCTGGTGAGCTTATTTTTGTTGCCTCTCTTGCCTTGTTTATTTTATTCTTTTCATGGGAGCTTTAGTCATTTTGCTTTATTCTAAGGTTCTAGAAGGAAACCTTTCTTGCTTTTCGGAGGAATTATCATATACCAAATGTTAGGGCTTTGTAAAACATAGCATTCTCCAATCCATATGAATAAGGGAGGGATAATTGAAACCACCGAAATTGATTATAAAAATGTGAGGGGTGGCACTTCTTGGGAGTTGAGACTAGAGGGATGTTTATACTTTAATTTGTTCTAGTTTATCAAGATTCGTGGTAGACAATCTGAATCCATTTGATTACTAGGGCATGTAATATTAGTACGTTCGTCCTCTAATATTTAAATGCTTTTGTTAATACGTATTTGATTCTGATTTATATCATTCTCAACAGCATGTGCCATCCACAAGAACTGTTGATGTGGACGTGTGGCAAGAAATTCGAAATTTCAAGAAATGCCTTATTATGATGTTTGCAAAGCAAGAGAAGGAAGTAGTGTTTCTTGAAACTGTGATGGGATTGGCTCAACAGCGCCGCCACTGTATAGTTGAGTGTATTCCTTTACCCCATGAAATTGCCGAAGAGGCTCCTCTATATTTTAAAAAGGTAAGTATTATGCTCCTATTTCCCATTATTTTTGCATTGGTTTTCTTCTGCTTTTGAAATGTTATTATTAATTATGGAGAACTCCTACTTATTTTTGGGAACATTATGAATGAAGGGACATTACATAGGCCATCTTTGGTGCCTAGTAATGGATTGGATAACTCCTTATATTCAAGGTACATTGAACTAAGAAATGGAGGCCAACGATAATCCATCTAATTTTCTTCAACCTGGACAAAATTTTGAAAGTTCGCTTTTATTTCTTACTTCAATATACCTTAAGCCTAGTGAATTATCCAATTCAGCCCATCCTAGACACCAAACGTGGCTTCTCAAAAATCAGTGATACTAAATTCAAATACATACATGCGTGCCCAGGCTATATATATTTTTCCTTACATGACACAGCCACACATTTGCTGAATATATAGATTTTAGTAGGTTATGATTTTAATATTCTGACACGAACATCTGAGATACATTTTATTCTGTATCGCTGAGTTTACAACCTGTGATTTAATCTCTGCACATTTGAAATTCAGGCAATTGATGAAGCTGAAGATGAGTGGAGCCAGCACAACGCAAAGAAACTTATCGACACAAGCGTGAAGGGCTTACAAGGCTCAATTCCCGAGCACTTTCCTTATTTCCATGTTGAGTTTGGTTTAAATAAGGGGTTTGTCCATGTGATTGATGATGAAAAAGAGTTCAATAGCAGTCTTGGGCTGAATGTTATAAGATGCATGCTACAGCTGCCTGAGGAGGACATGTATCGCCGACGGAGATATGAGGCAGTGGAGGCACAAAAGCAAGCAGTGAAGAGCTTTGATCAAGATTGGGCACCTTTTGACTGGACTAAACAACTTCACCAATCCTAAAACCAATTTTTGCCTCCATTTGTGAGATGTAGTTATGGGATGGATGGCAAGTGAGACCATTGTTTTATCTCATCTGCCTCATTAGATTTGGTTGCCTGTGGTTTATGGAGGGCTACATTTGTACTGTATGGGTAGGTTTGTAAGTTGTAATTAAATCCTGGTCAGTGGTATTTTTTTTTGTTCAATAAAGTTTAGGTCTTTAGGGTTCAATAATTAGTTCCCTTTTTTTCTTCTATCTGTATGAACTGAACCAGCATTACAACTAAAGGTATATCTAGAGGACAATAGCATGCCCTTTGACAAAGGCTACTTGGTAAATACATCAAGAGGAAAAGCACCACAAAAAACGGCTGTAAAAATTAAAATATGGAGGCATACGTTTTATTAATTTACGCTGAGGGTAGGTTGAATTGTGTGGTGTGATTAGTTATAGGGTAAATCACACTTTGTTAATCTATATTTTACATCAAGTTTTAAGGTTATACCGAACTTTTAAACTTTTAAAAAATTCTACCAAGGTTCATTCGTTACAATCTACGTCAAGATTATATATGTAACAAACTAATCAAATTGGTGTTCGTTTAGTCATCCATACGTATTAAATTAATAAATCGGCAGTTTTGGTAACAACTAAGATCCTAATGCACGGTCAATTTAGCATATATATATATATGTATATGTGTGTGTGTATATATATGAGTTATTAAACGAACTAAAATTTGATTAATTAATATTTTTTTTTACAGAGGAGATGATTAGTTCGATTATGAAAAATGTATAAGAAATATTTGCTCAATGAAATAAGTAAACAAGAAGGTCCCTTCAGGTGTAATACACAAGTATTGTCCTTTAAAATAGGATTTTTACTTCAAATTCTCCTTGAACTTGCAATCAAATCTTAGAGTTTTAGGGAGTTAGTAAAAGTTTGAGGTTTATAAAGTTATTATAAGTTGAGGTGTATAAAATCATGACATTTCATAACTCCATAAAAGTTTAGGTGTATTTAAAATATCAATGAATATTGTAGACTTCATTAAATGGAAGAGTTTTATGGAGTTTGACAAATATTTTAGTGTAAATTATGCTTTAACAAACTTTATGATTTGTTTGGCCTCCCCCCCACAACCCCAACCCCTCCCCCCCCCCTCGGATTTCTACAGACAAGGTTTCAAATATAATTTGTGATTTTTATATTTTTCAATAGACTCGATTAATAAAATTCAAGTCTCCTACCAATATCTATTATTATATATGATTCTATATAGGAATTATAAGTGATTAAATAAAACAAATTTTACATGAATTTATTTACTGTTTGAAGAAAATAATAAAAAATTAATAAAATGAATAAAAAAAATTCAAAAGCATGTATGATGCATAACGGCCTTAGTATCTCAATCTTATTAATCGTTAAAAGTTTTATATCTTTGTAATTATTTTTGTAGCATTAGAAATATTTTTTTAAGTTAGAGAATTTTTATTAAAAAATTAATTTTGATTTGATTGTAAAATTCTTCAAAAAAATATATATCAAATTATATAACTCACTATTATTTTCCGCAAAACTCAATTACAATATATAAAACTCAATATGACTCTGCAAAACTCTGTCACGTAACTCTATATAATTTCGTTATTAACTCTGTAAAAGTTTATAAAAATCAATAAATCTGTAAAACTCGATCACTTCAAAAAATTCTGCAATTATATGTATAATCTGAATTCAATACACTCCTCTTAGTTTCTCCCTTGTATTAAATTTTGTCTCACTTAACCTTCTGAACATGGTTTCCGTCAATTTCGTTACCCCACTTTCGTTAAATCATTTTAATTTGTTATATTTCGTTAATTTTGCTGATGTGGGGTAATTATTATTTTTTATTTTATTTTTTATCAAAAGCAATTATCTATTAAATAATAGGCATTGTGTCAATAGATTCAAATATAATATATATATATATATATATATATATATATATATATTGCTACACATAATAATAATAATAGTATAATGTATATTTATATTAAATATATATATTATAATTTTGAGAGAAAAAGATTAGACAAATTATTATTTCCAAAACACATTTCTTCGTGCCAAAAAAAAAAACCCATTTCTTCCTTTAGACTTCCGTGTTCATGTCAACCCTTCAACTTCACTTCCCTCATTGTCAGAGCCTCAACCTCATCGCCTCCACTGTCCTCCGCCGATATACCTCGCCAAATTCCCCTAACCACTAAATTCATCCCCTTCAAAAACCCTAACCCCTTTCCTCAAGACCACCTGCGCCGCCAAAGCCACAACCGCATTCTTCTTCAGGCACCATTACCACAGTCCCAAACCAGCAATTGCTGCCACAATGGCATCTTCAGTGGTTGAATCCAAATGACAAGGGTCAACCACTGACGACATTCCGCACGAAGAGAATGAGAGGCTGATTGAAGAGAAATTGGGCTAAGACCCCGATAATGTTGAAGCGCTTAGCCGCTTAGGTATTTAATAGAGGTGAAGATCAAAGGCAACAAGCTGTCTGAAACAATTCAGGTGTTGGACCGCTTGATCGAGCTTGAACCTCAAGATTACGAGTGGCAATTGCTGAAAGCCAATGTTCATAGCTATGTTGGAGACTTCGAATTTTTCTTTTTTGTTCAAGTTTTTTTTTTCTTCTCAAAATTAGAAAATATATGTTTAATACAAATATTTATTATATTAAATCTGTTGACACATGGCTTATATTTTAATACATAATTGCGCCACATCAACAAAGTTAACGGAATATAATAGAAGTTAAAGTAATTTAACGAAAATGGGATAACGTGATTGACAGAAGCCCTATTCAATAGGTTAAGTGAAACAAAATTTAATCCAAAGGAAAAACTGAGATGGAATGACGAATTTAAGAGACATTTGAAGTAAAAAGCCTTTTAAAATATTCATTCTAACAGTCAATGCGTCCTCTAAATAATTTTTGCATAATAAGAAATTAATAGAAAGCAAATAATGAGATTTTGGTTAAAAAACAATATGAAGGGTGGAATGAAACTACCCCATTGCAAGAAAACTATCCAAACCACTAACTAAAATATTTTCTTTTACTTTTTAATTTAAAATATCCAATTTTACATTTTACCATTTTTTCAATATTCATTTAATTGTCTTTTATTTAAATTTCATTAACTAAGGGCATTTTCGTCTGAAGTTTTTTGGTGAAGTCTTGTAACATCAAACTACTCCCCTCTTGGCTTTATAATAATAAAATAATAGAAGGGTGGCAATAAAATTACTCCTATTTATAATGCGTGTTTTTATTGTCGAAGGATGTATTTCAAGAGAAACATCATGTGAGTCATTTTGACACAGAAGAGGCTTGGAGGGTATCTACACCTCTTGAGTTAATACATTCAGATGTGTGTGGTCCTATGCAAACATAAACAATGGGAGGTAATCTGTATTTTCTTACCTTCATTGATGATCACTCTAGAAGGTGCTGGCTGTATTTTCTGATACATAAATCAGGTGTGTTGAATGTGTTCAAAAAGTTCAAAGCTATGGTTGAACTACAAAGTGGGTTCAAAGTGAAGAAGTTGAAAAGTGACAGAGGTGGAGAGTATACCTCAAATGAATTCCAGAGACTCTGTGAAGAGCAAGAGCATGGAATTGAGAGACAACTAACAGTGGCTTACTCTCCTCAGCAGAATAGTGTTGATGAGAAGAAAAACAAGACTATAGTAGATATGGCTAAGTCTATGTTACATGGCAAACAACTACCCTATGAGTTCTGGGGTGAAGCAGTCAACACTGCAGTATACATTCTCAATCGATGTCCTACCAAGGCTGTGCAGGGTAAGACTCCATTTGAGAAGTTCTCTGGTAGAAGACCAGGAGTGTCACACCTATGGGTATTTGGCTCTATATGCTACATGCATATCCCATCCTAGAGGAGACAGAAACTAGATGATTCTAGTGTGAAAGGTGTTCTAGTAGGCTATGGTAGCTGTGAAAAGGTCTACAGAATCTACAGTCTGGAAACTAGAAATATTGTGGTGTCAAGAAGTGTAATATTTAATGAAGAAGGATGTTGGGGTTGGAAAAAACATGCAGAAGTTCAGAAGTATATACCAGTAAGGTTTTACACTAGAATTGATTATGCTACACCAGTAACACAGGGTGCTCATACTACTAGCAACAATTCAAGTTCAAACTCAAGCCCTGATTCTGGTCCTAGTACAAGCCCTAGTCCTAGTTCCTGTGATTCACCTAGCTCAAGTTCAGGTGATACACCTGTGAAGCTAAGAAGTCTAAGTGATGTTTATGCTAGATGTCACATGTGCATAATAGAACCTGAAAGCTTCAGTGAAGCAATCAAGGATTCAGCTTGGAAGAAAGCCATGGAAGTTGAGATACATATGATTGAAAAGAATGATACATGGGAACTAATAGAGAGACCTAATGACAAACTAGTGATTGGTATCAAATGTGTGTACAAAACTAAACTCAATCTGGATGGATCAGTTCAGAAGCACAAGGCCAGATTGGTAGCTATGGGATATGCTCATAAACCAGGAATTGATTTCAATGAGACATATGCACCAGTTGCAAGACTTGACACTATCAGAACCCTAATTGCCCTAGCAGCACAGAAAGAATGGAAACTGTTTCAGCTTGATGTGAAGTCAGCCTTCCTTAATGGTGTTCTAGAAGAGGAGGTATATGTGGACCAGCCTGAAGGTTTTGAAGTTCAAGGTAATGAAGCTAAAGTTTACAAGTTAAACAAGGCACTCTATGGTCTTAAGCAAGCACCAAGGGCCTGGTATGGGGAGATTGATTCCAACTTGCTGAGTTGTGGTTTTGAGAGAAGTTCAAGTGTGGCAACTTTGTACTTGAAGTTTAAGCAAGATGAAGGAACTTTAATTGTGTCAATTTAAGTAGATGTCATTATCTACACAGGTGACAGTGCTACTATGATGGCCGAGTTCAAGCAAGACATGATGAACATATATGAAATGAAAGATCTGGGATTACTACATCATTTCCTGGGGATGGGTGTTCTACAATATAGCAATGGTATCTCCATTCATCAAAGGAAGTATGCTTCTACATTTCTAGAGAAGTTTGGACTCAAAGACTGCAAGCCAGTGAGTACTCCCCTAGCAACTACTGACAAGCTGCAAAGAAGTGATGGTAGTGAAGATGCTAACGAGCAACTCTATAGACAAATTATGGGAAGCTTGCTCTATCTTACAGCTACTAGGCCAAATATAATGTATGCTTCATGTCTACTGTCTAGATTCATGCACAACACTACCAAGAAGCATTTAGGAACTGCTAAGATAGTCCTAAGGTATGTCCAAGGTACATTGACCTATGGAATTGAATACAAGAAAGGGAAAGTGGCTACTTTGGTGGGATTCTGTGACAGTGATTGGGGTGGCTCTGAAGATGACATGAAAATCACATCTGATTTTGCTTTTTCATTTGGCAGTGGGATTTTCTCTTGGGCATCTGTCAAACAGAGCAGTGTTGCTCTTTCAACAGCAGAGGCTGAGTATGTTAGTGCCTTTGAGGCAACTACTCAAGCTGTCTGGTTAAGGTTTGTATTAGGATATTTTGGAGAGGAACAGTTAGAGGCTACTCCCCTACTGTGTGACAACATGTCAGCCATTGCCATGGCCAAAAATCCAGTCTTTCATAAGAAGACCAAGCATATCAACAAAAGATTCCATTACATCAGAGATGCAATTCAAAATGAAGAAATCACACTACACTATTGCAAGTCTGAAGAGAAACTTGCGGATATCTTCACCAAAGCTTTACCTAGAGAAAGGTTCAGCTATCTAAGGGGTCTACTGGGAGTAGTTCCAGTGACTAGCTTAGGAGGGGCTGTTGGTGACTAAGCTGCATCACTGGCAGCTGACTTGGCAGCATACTTGCTGCTGATTCGAGGAGGACAAGTGTCACAAGATGAAGGCAGTAAATGTGAGAATGTGTGAGTTGTAAGTGTGTGAAATGGTTAGTATAGCAGTGAGTGTGTGAGCAGCCTTGAGTGAGCTGCAAGGAGTGTGTGTGTGTGATGCCATCATATTGTTATCATCTCTAACCGAATCATGGGGTGTGTGTGTACGAGTATATATGCTTTGTAATTCAACAAATTTGATGAGTAATCAAAAGAGAAGAACACCTAGGGTGCACAGATCATCATACTGATCATTACCTGATTTCCAGTTTAATTTTCAATCCAGATTCAATTATAGAAGAAGTAGTATTGAAGACATCACGAGCTAGCCTCGATTCAATTTCAGCTAGGAGTGAAGATAGAGAAGCATACCTTGAAGTGGTTTGCATTTCCTGCTGAATCGGGTCAATTGGCTCTGTCAGAGTAGAAGAGATAATTGTTGGTAAAATTAAAGAGCAAGAAATATGCAATTCATTGTTGAGTCAGGATATGGAGGGAGTCCTCAAGAGACTTGCTTCCACCATTCTGATTTGAGGAAGGACCGTGATAGTTCCCCTGAGGGCCTGCGGCTTGCTGCTCAAATCCAGGAGGTGGCAAGGGATTTGCGGCTGCTTGATTGTTGCTCCAACGGAAATTTGGATGATTTTTCCACCCCGGATTGTAAGTGTTGGAATATGGGTCATTCCAGGGTCGAGAATTACTGTTGAACCCTCCAGCAAAGTTGGCATCTTCCACAACCGGGCAGTCCTGGGATTTGTGGCCTTGAATTGAACATACCTCGCAGATGTGAACTTCTTTGGCTTTCTCGCTACACAACTGTTTCACCATTGCTGTGAGCTAAGCAATGGAGTCATCTTTGTATTTGGCGGATGCATCACCCGTAGCTCTAGAGAAGGGACCTCTGTAGCTGAACTGTTTTTCCCTTTGAGCAATGTTCTCAAAGGTGGTCCTTGCTTCCTCGGCTGTGCCTTCTAGAATCCCTTGGGATTGAGAGTCCACCATTGGCCGATCGCTAGTCTTCAAGCCTCCATAGAAGTATAGCATAAGATGATGGGCATCAATATGGTGGTGGGGGCCCGCCCGTAGCATCTGATTGAACCGCTCCCAAAACTCGTAGAAAGACTCCTCCATGTCTTGCCGTGGGTTCATGATCTTGGACTTTAACTCATTTGTCTTTTCCACGGGAAAGTACTGTGTTAAGAATTTGGACGTCAAGTCCCTCCAAGAGTGAATGGAAGCCGGCGCTAGTGAATGAAACCATGTCTTGGCGCGATCCTTGAGACTGAAGTGAAAGAGCCGCAAGCGGATTTCAGATTCTGTCATACCATTGATGCGCAGTGTTGAACAAACCTCAACAAATTCCTTGATATGAAAGTACGGGTCCTCGCCAGCAAGGCCGTGGAATGTAGGCAGCATGTGAATTGTCCCCGACTTCAATTCGAAGTTTGCCACTGTTGACTCGGGAAAAACAATTGGAAATTGATCTTCCGAGACATGGGGCATGGCAAAATCCTTAAGGAGCCGTGGGGCTTGCGGTACTAGGCCCCGGCAACGGCGCCAAAAACTTGTTGGTAAAATTAAAGAGCAAGAAATATGCAATTCAATTCTAACAGTTATAAAATCCTTGCAAGTGCACAAAACGATAAGAATAGTATAGTAGCACAGCAAGAGTCGATCCCTCGAGGACTTGTATCAACGTTATGACCACTTTAGTTCAGATTTATTAACTTAGTGAAAACACACACACACACACACACACACACACGCAGGGGGGGGGGGTGAGAACTGAAATTTAAAGACAAGTAAAATAAAATGCAGAAAATAACAATGCAAGAATTAACGGTTGATTGATTACTAACTAAGGTGAATTAAGGCTTACTATCCACTCTAACCAATTATAGCTCTTAACCAGATTTCCTTGACCAAATCACTATGCATTTTATGAATTAGGTGCCCGTGCCTAGGACATGGCGTTGGTTCACTAGACACATCTTATTCCCTCTTACTTAGCATGTTCTAAACAGGGCATATGCCTAGAACGTCTATCACCTACCTTTTAAGATGATGCATGAAGTTTAAAGAGAATTTAATGACACCACATTAGCCTAGCAAAGTGACATGCAATCCTAGGTCGTTATGAGTTAAGATTACAAGTAAGAATACTTTCGATGCTCCAAATCACAAGATGATATGATGGTCACTCAAGCAATTACATCTATAATTATATGCAAACAAGGTAGCTAATATTATAGGCATAAATTAAGGTCATTAAGCATAGTAATCCAACTTATTCAGCATGCATAGCAATCATAATCAAGAGCCAGAAATCCAATCAACAAGCTAACATGGCTAGGGCTTCAAGCAGCCCTAATCCTAATGACTACTCACACATAACTGAAATTGAAACAAATATAATTGAATTCATAAGTAAATTACAATAATGAAAATAAGGGTACATAAGATATTGTGAAGAATAGGTGCAGCAGAAGACACGGCAGAGCCTTCTTCTCCAAGCTCCACGTCCAACACACTCGACTTCGGGAAGAACCAAGCTTTAACGTAAAACTCTAAAAAACCAAAATACTATATGCGGCTAAGGTGTCTCTGTATCTCCCAAAAACGCCTCTAGCTAATTATCTCCTCCCTAAAACACTGAACAAAGGCTCCCTTTTATAGACAAAGGGAAAACCTTGTTCTATAAGGATTGGTAAAACCTTATTCTATAAGGATTGGTAAAACCATGTCCTATAAGGATAGGGAAAGTTATTGTACTTTTAATTAATTACAAAGTCCTTAAATCTATTAGAACCAATCAGAACACGGCTGGGAGTGTGAATGCAAGCTGGCAAGTGGGAACACAAGCTGGCCAAACTTGGATTTTGGACTGTCTTCGTAATCAGGATCTGGGACTGCGCTTTTGAAGAAAATCATGAGTACATTAGAAGCGCATCTTCTTTCAGGCTTGGCGCAAATGTTGTCAGGCTTAGCGCAGAGGGAGAACCTCTGATCTACCGCTGGCGGAACAGGGACCCCGGCTTAGGCGCACATCTTGGCTCGGATGGGAGTTCTTGGGACATGCCCTCGACCTGCCTTGGCGCGACCTTGGCACTTCTAGGACTTGACCTTGATGTCATGAAACACAGGTTTGAGACCCGGAGGGCCTGATATGAGGTACTTGGCCAGTGGTCCAAAATAGGCGCACTGGCGCAATCAGGACTCTGTTCAGGACCTGATATTTAAATGAGGATATCTCCTTCATATGGACTCCGATTTGAGTCATTCTTTTTGCGTTCTTTCCAGATTTTACCTATCTTTCTAACTCTACACAAGTCTCACAAGATTGATCATTTTCTACTATTGATGGCACGAAATCATTCAAAAGACATGTAAGAGAGTCATATAAAGACATCAAAATGATGCATAAATAACGACTGATCAAATGCCCCCAAACCTATCTTTTGCTAGTCCCTGAGAAAAAAAAACACTAACAAAATGAAAAAACTCAATTTTAGTTAAGATAGAACATTTAAACCCCTAGGTTCACCTAGTAGGAGGGGTTTTGTTTCCTGAGGGTTATAACAGCACGATACCCACAAAAGTTTTACTTAAACAAAAAGATGCTAGATATAGTACTCTTAAAAAGCTAATAAGAATTAAAGTAAGTAAACATGCTTTGCAGAACTAAAAGGAATGCCAAAGCCGTGAGTGTCATGTGAAGGTGTACGTGTATAAATGCCAATATTTTTAGGTGATCAAGTTTGAAAACAACTTCATCTAAGTGCCCTAGAAATATTTCGCCTCGACTCTAATCCTCACTAGGCAACTCTCAATTCGCATAAGATCCTAGGCTTACACTCCTTTCAAGCATATGTGATGAGTTTATGTTATGAAATTCAAATTTAATCACATATGAGTAACAATGAAGAATAGCACTTTATGGAAATAAAGATCTCATGAAAGGAATTGAACTTTAAGAACATAGATACGTACCTTAATCCTCAGCATGATTGTCCATAAGATCAGTTAGGTCTTCCTTTTTAGGTTGTAACAGAGCTAAGCTTTGGGGTTTAGCAAGGAAGGATGGGATTCAAAGAACCTGAGTTGTGCCAAGGCATGAGAAGTCATGAATTGAACTTGGAATTTCTGAACTGAATCCTTTCTTAAGGCCCACGACATTGTGCTTTCTTGATGACTTATTTTGAGGCTCTTGTGGCTTATTTTGAGGCTCTTGGCTCACTTGGCTAAATTCACTTTGTTTTTCACTTTTTCTCAACGTTTCTTTCTTTCTTTTGATTTGAACGTTTTTTTTCTGTTCTTTCTTTTGAATTGAGTTTGAACCAAGATCATGCAATGATTTCCTCAAATTTTCTTGCAGCTTGCAACTTGTAAAACTTTTATTTACTTTTGAACTTTCAATTGACGCCAATGTCCTTTGAATTGGGCATCATCTTCTTTCACCTCTCATTCTCACTATGAATCTCATTTATGGCAACCTTAGCACAAACTGAGGTTATAGGGCATGTCTGTGATGAATAGCTAAGTATTTCGGTTAGGTTATACTTTGGGTGATGAAAGAAAAGGTTGAGTGTTTGGCTTCAAAATTGGCTTAGGGAGCATGCAATAGGGTAGGATCAAGCCTTTAGAGGTTAAAGCATACATAGCCTACATCACTTCTTATGGAAAACCACACATTAAATCAAGAGTATCTAAATGATGTTAGTTCTTTAAAATTCAAAGCAAATATGATGTAATGAGATCAACAATTAAGAACAAAAGTGATGAGTATTTAAGAGTAGAAACAAGTATATCCCTCAGAAAGAATGGCAATTAGGCTCAAAGATCTCACAGGGAAGTCTCCACTAATTTTTTAAGGTTCACTCAAATTCGGTTATTTCGTTCACTTAATCACTTAAAACATGGCATTGTGAAGTGCAGATTATGAACTACTTGACCATGGCATGACTCTTAGTAAAGCAAAGATAGTTAACTTAGCATTTACATTCCTATTAACAAGTTATCATACTAATCACAAGCAGAAATTTAAATGTCCTGGCCGTGTATCACCCCCAAACTTACTTGTTTCTATATGAAAAATTAGAAATCCAAACCCCCAAACCTAAACTGAACATTGTCCTCAATGTGATAAGCAGCAAGCATGACAATAGTAGAACGGTTTGAGAGATATAACGGGCAGAAACAGAAAAGGAAGTGAGAAATACAAACCAGGGCTAGGCTGCCTCCTAGGAGCACTTTATTTAACGTCTAGGCAAGACGTGGTTGTCATTCTAGGAGCTGGGCGCATGCGGAGTTGCAGGGTTGACTGCGCTTGGATTAGAGAGGTCCTTGAAGTAGTGTTTGAGGCGGTGGCCATTTACCTTGAACGGATCCTGCCGTTCCGGGTGCTGGATTTCAACTGCACCATGAGGAAAAACGTTAGTAATAATAAATGGTCCAGTCCATCTTGAACACAACTTACCTAGCATTAGTCTGAGCCGGGAGTCAAAGAGGAGGACTTCCTGTCCGATGTGAAAGTCCTTGGGCTGACTGCGCTTGTCGTGGAAAGCTTTGGTCTTTTCCTTGTAGTTACGAGCACTGTCGAAGGCCTCGTTTCGCAACTCCTCTAATTCACTTAGCTGAAGCTTCCTATGTATACCAGCATCATCGAAGTTCAGGTTCATCTGCTTAATAGCCTAGAATGCTTTATGCTCCAATTCCACTAGTAGGTGGCAGCCTTTTCCAAAAACAAGTCGGAAGGGAGACATGCCAATTGGGGTCTTGTATGCGGTCCGATAGGCCCACAGCGCATCATTCAATTTGCTGGACCAATCTTTGCGGTTAGGATTTACTGTTTTTTCCAATATGGCCTTTACTTCCCGATTGGACACTTCCGCTTGGCCACTCGTTTGAGGGTGATACGGTGTTGAGACCTTGTGGGTGACGCCATCCTTCTTCATTAGGGCTGCAAACGAATTATTGCAGAAGTGTGCCCCCCATCACTGATGATTGCCCTAGGTACGCCGAATCTGGCTAAGATGTGACTCTGTAAAAAATGCACCACTACTTTGGCGTCGTTAGTTTTGGTGGGAATTGCTTCCACCCATTTGGAGACATAATCAACTGCAAGCAGAATATAAAAATTGCCAAAGGAATTCAGAAAAGGCCCCATAAAATCAATGCCCCATACGTCGAATATTTCAACCACAAGAATAGGGTGTAATGGCATTTGATTTCTAGGGCCGATGTTACCTAGGCGTTGGCAGCGGTCACAAGTGAGTACAAATTCGTGTGCATCCTTGAAAAGTGTGGGCCAGTAGAGTCCACTTTGTAGTACCTTGAGGGCTGTCTTCTTAGCTCCAAAATGGCCCCCACATGCCAAGCTATGGCAAAATTTCAAGACGGATTTCATCTCATCTTCTGGGATGCAGCGCCGAAGGATTTGGTCTGGACAATGCTTCCATAGGTACGGCTCATCCCATATGAAGTACTTAGCTTGGTTAGCCAGCTTGTCCTTTTGGTACCTGTTTAAAGATGAAGGAATTTGCTTAGTGATAAGGTAATTAATGAGATCGGCATACCATGGATTAATAGCTTGGATTGCGAAGAGCTGTTCGTCAGGAAAGGTCTCGAGGAGGGGCAACTGATCGGCCTCTTCATTGGAACTATGAAGCAATCGGCTCATATGGTCAGTGACCACGTTTTCGCTGCCCTTCTTGTCTCTGATTTCAAGGTCGAATTCCTGGAGCAGTAGCATCCAACTATGCAACCTTGGCTTGGTGTCCTTTTTAGTGAGCAGATACTTCAAGGCAGCATGATCCGTGTATACTATGACCTTGGTTTGAATTAGATATGAACGGAACTTCTCCAGGGCAAAGATAATAGCAAGGAGCTCCTTCTCGGTGGTGGAGTAGTTCAGCTGGGCATCATTCAGGGTTCGGCTTGCGTAGTAAATGACATGAGGGACCTTGTCAACACGCTGTCCCAAAACCGCTCCTATGGCGAAGTCTGAGGCATCACACATTAGTTCGAATGGTAAGTCCCAATTCGGTGGCATGATGATGGGTGATGCCGTGAGCTTTGCCTTGAGTGTGTTGAATGCCTCACGGCATCCCTTAGTGAACTCAAATGTGGCGTCCTTGGCTAGAAGATCACACAAAGGTCTTGTGATTTTCGAGAAATCTTTGATGAATCTGCGGTAAAAGCCAGCATGCCCTAAGAACGATCGAACCTCTTTGACTGTAGTGGGGTACGGCAGCCTCTCTACTATGTCTAACTTTGCTTTGTCCACTTCTATGCCTCGGCTAGAGATCACATGACCCAAGACAATTCCCTATTGTACCATGAAATGGCACTTTTCCCAGTTTAGCACTAAGTTGCTTTCTCTGCACCGTTCCAGTACTCGGGTTAGGTTAACTAAGCACAGTTCGAATGAATGTCCAAACACCGAGAAGTCGTCCATGAATACTTCAATTATATCTTCCACCATATCGGAGAAGATGCTCATCATGCAACGCTGAAAGGTAGCTGGGGCATTGCACAATCCAAACGACATTCTTCTGTATGCAAAAGTGCCATATGGGCATGTGAATGTTGTTTTTTCTTGATCTTCGGGTACAATAGCAATCTGATTGTATCCTGAGTAGCCGTCCAAGAAGCAATAGTGGGAGTGTCCAACTAGGCGCTCGAGCATTTGATCAATGAAGGGCAAAGGAAAGTGGTCCTTGCGTGTGGTTATATTTAGCTTTCGATAGTCAATGCACACTCTCCATCCTGTTTGAATCCGTTGAGGTACAAGCTCATCCTGCTCATTTTTAACCACTGTGATCCCACTTTTCTTTGGCACGACTTGGACTGGGCTCACCCACTTGGAGTCACTAATTGGATAGATGATTCCAACGTCCAAAAGCTTTAGGACTTCTTTCTTCACGACCTCCTTCATAGGTGGATGCAATCGCCTCTGCGCCTCCCGTGATGGTTTGGAGTCTTCCTCCAGCAGTATCCGATGCATGCATTTTGTGGGACTTATGCCTTTGATGTCAGCTATTGTCCATCCAATTGCCGTTTGATTGCCTTAAGGACGTGAACCAATGCCTTTTCCTCTTTCGTACTTAGGGTAGATGCAATGATGACTGGAAAGGTTTGATTGTCGCCTAAATATGCATACTTTAAGTGCTCGGGCAAGGGCTTCAGCTCGAGTTCAGGAGCCTTTATGATGGACGGCAGGGTTTTCTGACTTGTGAGTGGTAACTCTTCGAAGGGAGGCCTGTGGAATGGGAGGGTTGGCATGATGTCAAGGGCTCGTACCTCTTCGATCACGCTATCTGTAAGTGAATCCTATGGGTTACTAGTAACGGCCTTCTCAAGGTCATCCGTCATGCAAGACTGAGCAATTGTCTTCCGTAGAAGTAAGTCCATTGTGTTTAACGGAAAATCTACAATAGGCTCGGCAGGGTACTGGATGGTGTCATGGATGGAGAATGTCCGAAGCTGGTCCAGGACCTTGATGGAGACCTGGCCCTTTCTAACATCGATGAGGCACTCGACTGTGGCTAGTAGGGGCCTTCCGAAGATGATGGGAGGTTCCTCACTTTTGTCAATTCTGTCCATTCTTAGTACGTAGAAGTCTGCAGGGATGCATGTATCTCCGATTTGTACCAGAACGTCCTCAAGAACCCCTATTAAGTTGGTTACAGAAGCGTTAGCCAATCTGACACATAGGTGTGTGGGTTTGAGTGCGCCTAGGTTGAGTGACCTGTAAATGTGGAATGGCATGATGTTCACTGATGTTCCCGTGTCGCAAAGGCAATGTTCGAATCTTTTTGACTGAATGACACATGGAAGGGATGGCGGCCCAGGATCGTTGGCCTTAAGGGGCATGCGCAAAAGGGCAGCCGAGCAGGCCTTAGGGATGTCAATGGTGTCCGTGGAGCTAAAACCACGTTTTCCTGCAACTAAGTCCTTGATCAGCTTCGCAAAGATAGGCATGTGCTTGACAATTTTATGGAAATGCAGTGTGATCTGAAGCTTCTGCAACATGCTGATGATTTCTTCCTCTAAGTCCTCCCTTTGCTTATTCCTGTTTTGGAACCTGCGAGGAAATGGATAATCAACATTATTAGCTAACTCAAAAGTGATTTTTTTAGAATTGGAATTATGAGGTTTAGAGTTAGAAGTATTCGAGTGCTGCGACTTGGGCTTAGGAGCAGGTTGCAAGCCAGCCGTGGCCGAAGTAGGCGCAGTGTCAGGTCCTCCTTGCGGTAGGGCACTTGGTGACTCGTTGGGCCGGCTCTGCGCCAGAGGTGTTGGTCGTGGCATGTTTTGCGGTGCGCCCTGGTCGGCGATTCTTGACTGAGTAGGTTGAGGCTCGGTTTCAGGTCCTACGAGGGTGGCATATGTTGGGTCTTGAAGTGGTGTTCCCCTCTCCAGCGTGATGGAATTAGCCGTAGGATTGTGAAATCCTTTCGGATTTATCAGGACTTGACTCGGTAGCTTGCCCTGGTCTCGCTGATTTAGTTGGTTCGCCACCTGTCCCATTTGACGCTCGAAGTTTGCAATTGCATTTTTTATGTCTCCCGTCTGACTCTGGCTATCTTGCATGAATTTTATGAATTGAGCATGCTGTTGAGTCAGGATATGGAGGGAGTCCTCAAGAGACTTGCTTCCACCATTCCGATTTGAGGAAGGACCGTGATAGTTCCCCTGCGGCTTGCTGCTCAAATCCAGGAGGTGGCAAGGGATTTGCGGCTGCTTGATTGTTGCTCCAACGGAAATTTGGATGATTTTTCCACCCCGGATTGTAAGTGTTGGAATATGGGTCATTCCGGGGTTGAGAATTGCTGTTGAACCCTCCAGCAAAGTTGGCATCTTCCACAACCGGGCAGTCCTGGGATTTGTGGCCCTGAATTGAACATACCTCGCAGATGTGAACTTCTTTGGCTTTCTCGCTACACAACTGTTTCACCATTTCTGTGAGCTGAGCAATGGAGTCATCTTTGTATTTGGCGGATGCATCACCTGTAGCTCTAGAGGAGGGACCCCTGTAGCTGAACTGTTTTTCCCTTTGAGCAATGTTCTCAAAGGCGGTCATTGCTTCCTCGGCTGTGCCTTCTAGAATCCCTTGGGATTGAGAGTCCACCATTGTCCGATCGCTAGTCTTCAAGCCTCCATAGAAGTATAGCATAAGATGATGGGCATCAATGTGGTGGTGGGGGACCGTCCGTAGCATCTGATTGAACCGTTCCCAAAACTCGTAGAAAGACTCCTCCATGTCTTGCTCTGGGTTCATGATCTTGGACTTTAACTCATTTGTCTTTTCCACGGGAAAGTACTGTGTTAAGAATTTGGACGTCAAGTCCCTCCAAGAGTGAATGGATGCCGGCGCCAGTGAATGAAACCATGTCTTGGCGCGATCCTTGAGACTGAAGTGAAAGAGCCGCAGGCGGATTTCAGATTCTGTCATACCATTGATGCGCAGTGTTGAACAAACCTCAACAAATTCCTTGATATGAAAGTGCGGGTCCTCGCCAGCAAGGCCGTGGAATGTAGGCAGCATGTGAATTGTCCTCGACTTCAATTCGAAGTTTGCCACTATTGACTCGGGAAAAACAATTGGAAATTGATCCTCCGAGACATGGGGCATGGAAAAATCCTTAAGGCGCCGTGGGGCTTGCGGTACTAGGCCACGTTCCAAGCCCTGCTCTTCTCTGTGGTCCGCCATCCTCCTTGGGCTTGGTGGCGGGGAGCCGTGGACTGAAGATGCTTGCGATGATGGTCCACTTGATGACCCGTGCACTGAACCTTGGAATGACATACACGGGTACCTAACAAAAAGAAAAACTAAGTTACAAATCTAAACTTGAATGGGCACCGTTGAGGGACAAGTCCCCGGCAACGGCGCCAAAAACTTGTTGGTAAAATTAAAGAGCAAGAAATATGCAATTCAATTCTAACAGTTATAAAATCCTTGCAAGTGCACAAATCGATAAGAATAGTATAGTAGCACAGCAAGAGTCGATCCCTCGAGGACTTGTATCAACGTTATGACCACTTTAGTTCAATGCAAGAATAAAATAAAATGCAAGAATTAACGGTTGATTGATTA
This sequence comes from Oemleria cerasiformis, assembly GCA_037349345.1. Lineage (NCBI taxonomy): Eukaryota > Viridiplantae > Streptophyta > Magnoliopsida > Rosales > Rosaceae > Oemleria > Oemleria cerasiformis. Next base: position 703,666 of record JAZGTL010000009.1, on the reverse strand, counting down.
TTAAAATAAAATGCAGAAAATATCAATGCAAGAATTAACGGTTGATTGATTATTAACTAAGGCGAATTAAGGCTTACTATCCACTCTAACCAATTATAGCTCTTAACCAGATTTCCTTGACCTAATTACTATGCATTTTCTGAATTAGGTGCCCGTGCCTAGGACCTGGCGTTGGTTCACTAGACACATCTTATTCCCTATTACTTAGCATGTTCTAAACAGGGCATATGCCTAGAACGTCTATCACCTACCTTTTAAGACGATGCATGACGTTTAAAGAGAATTTAATGACACCACATTAGCCTAGCAAAGTGACATGCAATCCTAGGTCGTTATGAGTTAAGATTACAAGTAAGAATACTTTCGATGCTCCAAATCACAAGATGATATGATGGTCACTCAAGCAATTACATCTATAATTATATGCAAACAAGGTAGCTAATATTATAGGCATAAATTAAGGTCATTAAGCATAGTAATCCAACTTATTCAGCATGCATAGCAATCATAATCAAGAGCCAGAAATCCAATCAACAAGCTAACATGGCTAGGGCTTCAAGCAGCCCTAATCCTAATGACTACTCACACATAACTGAAATTGAAACAAATATAATTGAATTCATAAGTAAATTGCAATAATGAAAATAAGGGTACAAAAGATATTGTAAAGAACAGGTGCAGCAGAAGACACGGCAGAGCCTTCTTCTCCAAGCTCCACGTCCAACACACTCGACTTCGGGAAGAACCAAGCTTTAACGTAAAACTCTAAAAAACCAAAATACTATCTGCGGCTAAGGTGTCTCTGTATCTCCCAAAAACGCCTCTAGCTAATTATCTCCTCCCTAAAACACTGAACAAAGGGTACCTTTTATAGACAAAGGGAAAACCTTGTTCTATAAGGATTGGTAAAACCTTATTCTATAAGGATTGGTAAAACCATGTCCTATAAGGATAGGGAAAGTTATTGTACTTTTAATTAATTAAAAAGTCCTTAAATCTATTAGAACCAATCAGAACACGGCTGGGAGTGTGAATGCAAGCTGGCAAGTGGGAACGCAAGCTGGCCAAACTTGGATTTTGGACTGTCTTCGTAATCAGGATCTGGGACTGCGCTTTTGAAGCAAATCATGAGTACATTAGAAGCGCATCTTCTTTTAGGCTTGGGGCAAATGTTTTCAGGCTTAGCGCAGAGGGAGAACCTCTGATCTACCGCTGGCGGAACAGGGACCCCGGCTTAGGCGCACATCTTGGCTCGGATGGGAGTTCTTGGGACATGTCCTCGACCTGCCTTGGCGCGACCTTGGCACTTCTAGGACTTGACCTTGATGTCATGTAACACAGGTTTGAGACCTGGAGGGCCTGATATGAGGTACTTGGCCAGTGGTCCAAAATAGGCGCACTGGAGCACTGGCGCACTCAGGACTCTGTTAAGGACCTGATATTGAAATGAGGATATCTCCTTTATCTGGACTCCGATTTGAGTCATTCTTTTTGCGTTCTTTCCAGATTTTACCTATCTTTCTAACTCTGCACACGTCTCACAAGATTGATCATTTTCTACTATTGATGGCACGAAATCATTCAAAAGACATGTAAGAGAGTCATATAAAGACATCAAAATGATGCATAAATAACGACTGATCAATCATCATCCTCTTTGAGTCTGGTTTCCAGTAGTTTTGGTCTATGTACGTGGGTATGTGGAAAGCGTGGTTTCTTGTGGTAACTCTACTTCACGTGGTGATGGATTCGATTGAAGGGATGGTGTCGTCGCTGGTCTCAACCTTGGCTATTTTTGAACATGAGGCAACAAAGATTGTAGTTGAAGATGATCTTGAAACACTAATAGTGTCGAGGTTCCTACTGGTAGGAAGATTGGTTACTGCAAATGCTTACGACAAGGAACCATTTGGCACATGAAGGAGGATTTTAACCTGGCGGCGGTGGAAGGAACAAACATGCTCCTGTTTTCTTTCAAGAATGAACTAGATCGTCGAAAGGTTATGAGAGGGGCACCATGGAATTTCGATCGTGCCCTTCTTGTGTTGGCTATAACCAATGGAAGGGTGGATCCTACTGAGGTATCGCTGGAGGAACAAGAATTCTGGGTGAGGATCAGGAGGATTCCGACTTTGTTTTTATCTGCTTCCTTGGCAAACAAGATTGGCATGCACCAAGGAAGGTTCATCATGGTCGACAAGTGTCTTAATAGGGACTGTTTGGGAAGTTTCTTGCAGATTCGGGTGGCTCATAGGGTGAACCTTCCATTGCAACGATGCATTACCTTGAGACTGGCCAAGTATGAGGATGTTATACAGCTTGAGATTGAATACGAACGCTTACCGTTCTTCTGCTTGGTTTGTGTTAGACTTGGTCATATGGGGTCATCATGTAGCCTGGTCAGGGCTGAGGACAGAAGTTTTGAGCAGTTTGGCCAACATAAAATGTTAGCCAAAGAGGTTTATAGCATTCAGCCTAACGGGGGTTTGAAGGGCAGGGTTTAAAGGATTGTGGGTTCATGCGAGAGGTATCGCTGCGAGCAAGCCTCCCCCCCCCACCAAGAACTGGTAACTCTCGGCCTTTCCATGAGGCTTTTGTGGAGGAGGAAATTGATGACGGAGCAGGGCTTCTAGGAGTGAGGCTAAATGGAGGAAACGTTTTGCTAGCTGGGAGACTTTGGATACAGACATGCTTGATCAGCAGAGAGGGGGAGTGGCTTCGAAGGCAGTATAGGTGTCATGGATGGAAGGGGGACTGGAGGCTTCTACGTTGACTGATGGGGGCTCCTTTGTAGGCAGACCAAAGGAGGATAAGGGAGGCATTAGTGGAGGTTATATGCGCAGGAAATGGAAACGACTAAGGGCACTGAGCTGAACCAAACTGAGGATATGCGGGCAGTTCTCGTTTAAGTCAGGAGGCACAAATTGAAGCTCCGACTATGAATGGAAAAGAAGAGGTACTGGCCTCCCTCAAGTCGAGGTCAGGAAACGGACGTCGCCAGGTGGGGGGGGGGGGGGGGGGTTCTCGACTAATGCTCAGCCATAAAAAGGGAGTGGTAGCTGGGACACATCGAAGTCCTACCAAGAAATCAGTTTTGGCTTTGTAGTATTCTACGGTTGTACAAAATGGTGGTCATTGGATGGTACCAAACACGTGATGGGGTCAAAGACCCATCATGAGCAATGAGTATACTATGTTGGAACTTTTGAGGGCTAGGATGCCTACGAATTATACGTGCTCTATAGCATTTGGTAAAGTTGAAGAAGCCTAACCTGATTTTTCTGATGGAGATGCGAAAATCAGTTAGGTAGATGGAAGTGGTTAAGCGACAACTCCAAGTTGCTGGTGGGTTTTGTGTTGATCGTAGGGCTTTGGAGGGGGTTTGGTTCTCTTGTGGATGCATGGAGTTTTTGTGTCTCTTAGATCTTTCTCTGTGGGTCACCTTGATGTGTGGGTGGAGGGGGTAGGAGATGGAGGATTCCATTTTACTGGTTTCCATGGTAACCCAGTGACTCATCTCCGGTAGTTTTCTTGGTCTCTCCTACGACGACTTCAGGGGGAACTGACGGAGCGTTGGCTGGTTTGATGGGATTTTAATGAGGTAGTGGAGGTCAATGAACATGTACGAAAAAAGAGCCGGCCTTTGGCTCAAATTAGAGCTCTTGGTGAAGTACTGAAGGAGTGCGAGCTCTCCACCACCGGTTTTAAGGGCTGCAAGTTGTACACTTGGTCCAATAAATGGCGTTGGAAATGCTTAGTTTGCGTCAGGCTTGACTCGGGGGTGGTCAATGGTGTGTTCTTACAACGTTATCCTGCTGTAGTTGTAACAACCCGGAAATTTTAATTATTGATTTTATGCAATTATTTTTATTAAATGACGATTTTACCCTTGGTCGGTAAAGGGCTTGGAAATCAAGTTTTGTTTCGAGACACTTTTGGTGGTGTTTCGAGTACCGTTGCGTAGGTCTCGAACTCACGAGTTCGTAGACAGGCGGCACGCAGGAAACAGAGTTCGTATACGGAAGTTGTGGGTCTAGATGTGCAAGGGCATTTTTGGTAATTTACCGTGGAGGGGAGATATTTTAACCTCAATTATTGTACAACTTCATTTCATCTTCATTCATCCTTATCATCTCACTCACTCACTCTGTGACAAACATAACACAAACACCCACCCGAAACAGTGCGAAAATACCGAAGGAAAAACCATAAGTCAACGTTGGATTCAAGGCTTTAGCTTCCCATTTGGATCAACTAATCGTATTCTACTCCTTCCCACGATCACAACCGTACCAACCATCGAAGGAGAGGACCACGGTGGAAGCCGAACCGAGTAAAGGAAGTTTCGGATCTTTGGATCGATTTTCCGGCTTATACAGGTACGTGTTTGATGTTTTGAGGTTATATTTGGATTCTTGGGTTTGAGTAGATAGATTTAGACGTAAAATTTATGTAAAACGGTTGAGTTTTGAGGAAGTTGTAAAGCTTGGAATTTCGGTCGGAAATGGCGGATTCCGGCGAACCAGACGGCGGCGGAGGTGGCGGTCCGGTCATCTTCTCCGGCCAACTTCCGGCGACGGCAACGACAGTCCGGTCGTCTTCTCCGGCGAGTCACCGGTGACCGGTCGGGTCGAGTTGAACTGGTCGGGTCGAGTTGAATCGGTCGGGTCGAGTTGAACCGATCGAGTTGAGTGAACCGATCGGGTCGAGTTGGACCGGGTCAGGTTGAGCCAAACCGGGTTGGACCGGTTCAGGCGCATGAACACTGTAGCAGGCGCGTGACCGGCGCGTGGGCGCGTGTGCCGACCTTCCGGCGGCGCGTGGGGTCGAGGCTGACGTCACGGCGGCACGTGGTAACCAGTTTTCGACGTTCTGAATCTGTTGGTACAGGTTTCAGGTTGATCGGACATCGTTTAGAGGTCGTTTTAAGTTTTCAAAGTTGCTGTGATTTTAGGAACAGCATGGGTAGACTTCCCGAGGTTTAGGAAGTTGTTATATACGAGTCTTATTACTAGCCGGTAATCCCGATTGTTGTTTTTGACAGGCGATATTGTTCCGGGAACCTCAGAGGAACGAACGAGACGGGATTGAGCTAGCTTGAACAGGTTTGTGAGTGGACTTTGTTTTATAAACTGAATTGCATGCATCAAAATATCTTTGTTAAATACGGTTATGTATTGTGGCATTGAATTTCTGAATGTTAGAAATGATTTCTAGACACATATTTTCCACTATTTCAGTTAAAGTATGATTTGAGAAATATCATGGTTTTGGACTCGATTTTGATAACGTTTTGACGTAGAAATTATTGAGTCAATGATTTGGGTTTTGACCTTGTTGTATGAGTTTATCGGATTTGGTCATATTTGAGGGAGGCCAGGACTCGGGATGAGGATCCGTTATTAACGGTGAACCCGATGAACCTCCAGGATAAACATTGAATTGAGGGAGGCTAGGACTCGGGATGAGGATCTGTTATTAACGGTGAACCCGATGAACTTCCAGGATAAACATTGAATTGAGGGAGGCTAGGACTCGGGATGAGGATCCGTTATTAATGGTGAACCCGATGAACCACCAAGATAAACATTGAATTTAGGGAGGCCAGGACTCGGGATGAGGATCCGTTATTAACGGTGAACCCGATGAACCTCCAAGATAAACATTGAATTTAGGGAGGCCAGGACTCGGGATGAGGATCCGTTATTAGCGGTGAACCCGGTGAACCTCCAATATAATGATATGATATGCTAGTCGAGAGATAGGCCGACTGATCCAATATAATGATATGATATGCTAGTCGAGAGATAGGCCGACTGATGCAATATGATAGCCGTAGGTTATACCGGCTAATGATATGATATGCTAGTCGAGAGATAGGCCGACTGATGTGATAGCATAGTACAGAGAGTTGTGATACAGTACTAGCACACCCCAAGGGATACCCTGGTGGCTAGTGGATGTGTCGGGAACAGTGGATTTGAGATATTATGTGTCTAGGTTGAATTAAATGATTTTGAATTCCTTTGAGGATGATTTTCAAACCAGATTGTGGATCACAATGTGTTTTCCTTATATGGATTTTGTGTGAGTCCTACTGAGTGGTTTTGAAGAGAAAATGAAATGCCGGTGATAAAGATGATGTTTTTATAACATGAATTGTTTATGTGATGCATGCATGGTTTTATAAATGGAGGGGGAAAAAGGTAATATTCCTTGGAAAACGTTTTATAAACGATTATTTTTGTCCACTCACAACTTTTGTGTTTAAACCCCCTTCAGGCAGTAGAGTTGACGCGGACATTATCTCGAGGCAGAGGCATTAGCACTTCCGGCTACGCTGTGTAGTTGTACTTGAGTAGGATATCTAATTTGTATCTTGATCCTACTTAGACGCTCTGATATTTTTGTATTTGGTTGATATTTACTTACGGAATTTTAAGTGCTTAAATCCCTTGTCTGATAAGAGAAAGTATTAATTATTATTATAATTTCTAAGGATTGAAGGGTATTTGGGAACTTTTCCTTAGGTTGTCAGATGGGATCAGGGTTCTTCCCGGGTTTCGAGGGGAAATTCGGGACGGGTCCTGACAATTGGTATCAGAGCACTAGGTTAAATTCCTGTAGACCGTACATCTAGTGTACAGGTGAACTTTTGGTATTAATGGTTTATAGCTTCTTTTCAGCGTATAATGCCTCCGAGACGAGAGTTCCGTCAACGGTCGGGGAATGGTGGAGATGACCATGAACCTGCAGTGGAGCCTGATTTGAGGCAGACACTGAAACAGCTGGGTCAGACTTTAGCTTCTGTACTCCAGGATAGAGCTTCTCATGAAGTCTCTGATATCGAGAGAGCCCAGAGACTGGGGGCAACGATATTCATGGGTGACTCTAGCCCAGATGAGGCTGAGGAGTGGATTACTCGCATGGAGCGGGTGTTTTTGATTATGAGGTGTCCTTTAGAGGAGAGAGTTCTACTGGCCACATTTTTACTAGGTGGTTCTGCTTACCACTGGTGGCACTCATTGGAGGTGTCAGGCTGGAATGTCCATACGCTTACTTGGCGGACTTTCTGGGAACGCTTCTTGGAGCAATTTTACCCTCGCTCACACCGGAATGTTAAAGAGGCCGAGTTCTTGCATTTACAGCAAGGAGACATGACGGTGGCCCAGTATGAACAGAGATTCATAGCGCTGAGTCACTTTGCACCGACGTTGGTAGCGACCGAGTCAGACAAGTGCCACAGATTTGAGAGTGGACTGAGGGGTGAGATTCGGTCAGCAGTTACGTCTATGGATCACACTTCGTTGAGGACTTTGGCTGATGCTGCAGCTCGAGTAGAGTTGAGTTTGGGTTTCCCAATGCCACAGCAGTACAGTGGTTACAGGAGACGGCGAGATCACTGGACTGCCGGAACCTCTAGTCAGGGACCATCCAAAAGAGGTAGTCATAGTTCTGGATCTTCTGGGAGATCTAGTACAGGCAGTGGCGGAGCTGGTCAGACACGACAATCTTTTGCAGAGTCTAGGGGTGCCTCAGTGCAGTTCAACAGGAGACAGGGTGGCAGATCTAGTGGCTTCAGTGATTCCGTTTGTTATTTTTGTGGGGAGACTGGTCACATCAAGAGATTCTGTCCACAATGACGTCCGGGCAGTAGTTCCTTTAGTCGTGGTGCGACTGATCCTAGCCCGAGTACAGGACAAATGTTTGATACTGCAGCTGGGAGGCAGACCCATTTCAGTGGGGCTGGTAGAGCTAGTGGGACCAGCAGTGCTAGAGGCAGGTATGGGGATCATGGTCGATCTTCAGGTACACCAGCTCGAGTTTTTGCCATGACGCAACAGGAAGCTCGAGTAGCACCGGATGTGGTGACTGGTACGTTATCTATTTTTAACCGCAATGCTTGTGTTTTATTAGATCCGGGAGTAACTCATTCTTTTATTTCTCGGGGTTTTACACTGTTTGCGGATAGAGAATTGTCTCCAATTGGTTGGGACATGGGTATTAGTACTCCTACCGGGGATATGTTAGTGGCGAACCTAGTGATTCGCAGTTGTCCGGTGATGGTTGAAGGCCATGGTTTGGAGGTAGATTTAATCCCCTTAGATATCTTTGAGTTTGATGTGATTTTGGGGATGGATTGGTTGCCCATGCACCATGCCTCCATAGACTGTTACGACAAGACAGTAGTTTTTCGGAGTCCAGGATTACCGGAACTTACATTTCGGGGAGATCGTAGGGTATTACCCTATGGAGTGATATCAGTGTTAACAGCTGAGAGATTGTTGAGAAAAGGTTGTGAGGGTTACTTGGCTCATGTGATAGATGCTCAGAATACTTCGATGAGAGTGGAGGATATTCCTGTGGTGAGTGAGTTCTCTGATGTGTTTCCAGATGATCTTCCAGGATTACCACCACACCGTGAGATTGAGTTCACAATCGAGCTTTTGCCAGGTACTCAACCTATCTCACAGGCACCGTACAGGATGGCACCGGCAGAATTGCGAGAGTTAAAGACTCAATTGCAGGACTTGGTGAATATGGGATTTATTCGCCCAAGTGTTTCACCATGGGGTGCACCGGTATTATTTGTGAGGAAAAAGGATGGTGGTCTGAGATTGTGTATCGACTACCGGCAGTTAAATAAAGTGACGGTGCGAAATAAGTATCCTTTGCCAAGGATTGACGATTTATTTGATCAACTGAAAGGGGAAAAGTATTTTTCGAAAATTGACCTTTGATCCGGGTACCATCAGTTGAGAATCCGGGAAGAGGATGTTCAGAAAACAGCTTTCAGGACTCGGTATGGTCATTATGAGTTCCTGGTGATGCCCTTCGGGTTGACTAATGCCCCGGCAGCGTTTATGGGTTTGATGAACAGAGTGTTCCAAAAGTATTTGGATCGATTTGTAATTGTGTTCATCGACGATATCTTGGTGTATTCAAGAAGTGCCAAGGCACATGAGAAGCACTTGAGGTTGGTGCTGAATATGCTTAGGAAAAAGCAATTGTTTGCCAAGTTCAGTAAATGCCAGTTTTGGTTGACCGAAGTTGGATTCTTGGGTCATGTGATTTCGGCTGAGGGTATCAGCGTAGATCTCCAAAAAGTGGAGGCAGTGGCAAACTGGGAGCAACCAAGGACAGTGACAGAGGTGAGGAGTTTTCTGGGTTTGGCAGGATATTATCGGCGGTTCGTAGAAGGATTTTCTACGATAGCAGGCCCATTGACTCGGTTGACTAAGAAAGGAGTCAAGTTTGACTGGGATGCTGATTGTGAGCAGAGCTTCCAGGAGCTAAAGAGAAGATTGACTTCTGCTCCAGTATTAACCCTTCCAGATGGTAATGGGGGTTTTGAGGTATATAGTGATGCATCATTGCGGGGTATTGGCTGTGTGCTGATGCAGCATGAGAAAGTGATAGCGTATGCTTCCAGACAACTTAAACCCCATGAGAGGAATTACCCCACACATGATTTGGAGTTGGCTGCAGTGGTGCATGCACTGAAAATATGGAGACATTATTTGTATGGGGAGACGTGTTGGATCTTCACCGACCATCAGAGTTTAAAGTACTTGTTCACCCAGAAGGACCTGAATTTGAGGCAGAGAAGGTGGCTTGAGCTGATAAAGGATTATGATTGTACTATTGAGTACCACCCAGGAAAAGCCAATGTTGTGGCAGATGCCTTGAGCAGGAAATCTATGGGTTCTTTGGCCCATTTGCATATAGTCTACTTACCGTTGCTGGTAGAGTTCCGTAGAGCAGGGATTATACTGGACATGGATAGCCAGGGGGCTTTGTTGGCTAGTTTCCATGTGAGGCCTGTTCTGATTGATCGGATTATTGAGGCTCAACTCCAGGATCCTACGTTGTGCATTATCAGGATGGAGTTAGAGGTTGGAAACAGGCAGGACTATGCAGTTAGGGATGATGGAGCATTGGTTAAGGATGGACGGTTGTGCGTACCGAATGAGCTGGAGCTAAAAAGGGAAATTCTTAATGAGGCTCATAGTTCGGCTTACGCTATGCATCCAGGAGGTACCAAGATGTATCATACCCTAAGGAAACACTATTGGTGGACTGGGATGAAAAGAGAAATTGCTGAGTTTGTGAGTAGATGTTTGACATGTCAGCAAGTGAAAGCGGAGAGACAGAAACCCTATGGGACACTGCAACCATTACCTATTCCGGAATGGAAGTGGGATCACATTACGATGGATTTTGTGTATAAACTTCCAAGGACACGGAAAGGACATGATGGGATATGGGTAATTGTGGATAGACTTACGAAGTCTGCACATTTCTTGCCAGTGCGAGAAGATTTTCGGATGAGTCGGTATGCCAAATTATTCGTGGATGAGATCATACGGCTGCATGGGACTCCAGAGTCTATTGTTTCGGACAGAGATCCTAGGTTTACCTCCAGGTTTTGGCGGAGTTTGCAGAAGGTTTTTGGCACGACATTGCATTTTAGTACAGCCTTTCATCCTCAGACGAATGGTCAGTCTGAGAGAACAATCCAGGTTTTGGAGGATATGATGAGGGCTAGTGTACTACAGTTTAAAGGGAACTGGGATTCACACTTGTCTCTGATGGAATTTGCATATAATAACAGTTACCAGTCGAGTATTGGGATGTCACCTTTCGAGGCACTGTATGGGAGGCAGTGCATAACACCTTTGTGTTGGAGTGAAATAGGTGAAAGAAGACTGTTAACACCCGAGTTGGTGGATTTGACTGAGGAAAAGATTAAAATCATCAGAGAAAGGTTGAAGACAGCCCAGGATCGCCAGAAAAGCTATGTAGACCATCGAACCAGAGACCTTGAGTTTGAGGTAGGTGATTGGGTGTTCTTGAAACTATCTCCATGGAAAGGAGTGGTACGTTTTGGTAGACGGGGAAAACTGAGTCCTCGCTACATTGGTCCATATGAGATTTTGGAAAGGATAGGACCAGTGGCATATCGTATTTCTTTACCCTCGGAATTATCCAGAGTTCATGATGTCTTTCATGTATCTTTGCTCCGGAAATATCTGTTTGATGAGTCTCATGTGTTGGAAGAGCAACCACTTGAGCTGAAAGACGATTTGACGTTTGAGGAGCAACCGGTGCAAATTCTGGATTGGAAGGAAAAGGTGCTTCGCAGAAAGACTATTCCTCTAGTTAAAGTGTTATGGAGGAATCATAAAGTGGAGGAAGCCACGTGGGAAACCGAGGAACTAATGCGGGCACAATATCCTCATTTATTTCATGACTAGGAATGAATTTCGGGGACGAAATTTCTTAAGGAGGGTAGATTGTAACAACCCGGAAATTTTAATTATTGATTTTATGCAATTATTTTTATTAAATGACGATTTTACCCTTGGTCGGTAAAGGGCTTGGAAATCAAGTTTTGTTTCGAGACACTTTTGGTGGTGTTTCGAGTACCGTTGCGTAGGTCTCGAACTCACGAGTTCGTAGACAGGCGGCACGTAGGAAACGGAGTTCGTATACGGAAGTTGTGGGTCTAGATGTGCAAGGGCATTTTTGGTAATTTACCATGGAGGGGAGATATTTTAACCTCAATTATTGTACAACTTCATTTCATCTTCATTCATCCTTATCATCTCACTCACTCACTCTGTGACAAACATAACACAAACACCCACCCGAAACCGTGCGAAAATACCGAAGGAAAAACCATAAGTCAACGTTGGATTCAAGGCTTTAGCTTCCCATTTGGATCAACTAATCGTATTCTACTCCTTCCCACGATCACAACCGTACCAACCATCGAAGGAGAGGACCACGGTGGAAGCCGAACCGAGTAAAGGAAGTTTCGGATCTTTGGATCGATTTTCCGGCTTATACAGGTACGTGTTTGATGTTTTGAGGTTATATTTGGATTCCTGGGTTTGAGTAGATAGATTTAGACGTAAACTTTGTGTAAAACGGTTGAGTTTTGAGGAAGTTGTAAAGCTTGGAATTTCGGTCGGAAATGGTGGATTCCGGCGAACCAGACGGCGGTGGTGGTGGCGGTCCGGTCATCTTCTCCGGCCAACTTCCGGCGATGGCAACGACAGTCCGGTCGTCTTCTCCGGCGAGTCACCGGTGACCGATCGGGTCTAGTTGAACCGGTCGGGTCGAGTTGAACCGGTCGAGTTGAGTGAACTGGTCGGGTCAAGTTGGACCGGGTTAGGTTGAGCCGAACCGGGTTGGACCGGTTCAGGCGCGTGAACACTGTAGCAGGCACGTGACCGGCGCGTGAGGGCGCGTGGGCGCGTGTGCCGACCTTCCGGCGGCGCGTGGCGGCGCGTGGGGTCGAGGCTGACATCACGGCGGCGCATGGTAACCAATTTTCGACGTTCTGAATCTGTTGGTACAGGTTTCAGGTTGATCGGACATCGTTTAGAGGTCGTTTTAAGTGTTCGAAGTTGCTGTGATTTTAGGAACATAATGGGTAGACTTCCCGAGGTTTAGGAAGTTGTTATATACGTGTCCTATTACTAGCGGTAATCCCGATTGTTGTTTTTGACAGGCGATATTGTTCCGGGAACCTCAGAGGAACGAACGAGACGGGATTGAGCTAGCTTGAACAGGTTTGTGAGTGGACTTTGTTTTATAAACTGAATTGCATGCATCAAAATATCTTTGTTAAATACGGTTATGTATTGTGGCATTGAATTTCTGAATGTTAGAAATGATTTCTAGACACATATTTTCCACTATTTCAGTTAAAGTATGATTTGAGAAATATCATGGTTTTGGACTCGATTTTGATAACGTTTTGACGTAGAAATTATTGAGTCAATGATTTGGGTTTTGACCTTGTTGTATGCGTTTATCGGATTTGGTCATATTTGAGGGAGGCCAGGACTCGGGATGAGGATCCGTTATTAACGGTGAACCCGATGAACCTCCAGGATAAACATTGAATTGAGGGAGGCTAGGACTCGGGATGAGGATCCGTTATTAACTGTGAACCCGATGAACCTCCAGGATAAACATTGAATTGAGGGAGGCTAGGACTCGGGATGAGGATCCGTTATTAACGGTGAACTCGATGATCTTCCAAGATAAACATTGAATTTAGGGAGGCCAGGACTCGGGATGAGGATCCGTTATTAACGGTGAACCCGATGAACCTCCAAGATAAACATTGAATTTAGGGAGGCCAGGACTCGGGATGAGGATCCGTTATTAGCGGTGAACCCAGTGAACCTCCAATATAATGATATGATATGCTAGTCGAGAGATATGCCAACTGATCCAATATAATGATATGATATGCTAGTCGAGAGATAGGCCGACTGATGCAATATGATAGCCGTAGGTTATACCGGCTAATGATATGATATGCTAGTCGAGAGATAGGCCGACTGATGTGATAGCATAGTACAGAGAGTTGTGATACAGTACTAGCACACCCCAAGGGATACCCTGGTGGCTAGTGGATGTGTCGGGAACAGTGGATTTGAGATATTATGTGTCTAGGTTGAATTAAATGATTTTGAATTCCTTTGAGGATGATTTTCAAACCAGATTGTGGATCACAATGTGTTTTCCTTATATGGATTTTGTGTGAGTCCTACTGAGTGGTTTTAAAGAGAAAATGAAATGCCGGTGATTTAAAGATGATGTTTTTATAACATGAATTGTTTATGTGATGCATGCATGGTTTTATAAATGGAGGGGGAAAAAGGTAATATTCCTTGGAAAACGTTTTATAAATGATTATTTTTGTCCACTCACAACTTTTGTGTTTAAACCCCCTTCAGGCAGTAGAGTTGACGCGGACATTATCTCGAGGCAGAGGCATTAGCACTTCCGGCTACGCTGTGTAGTTGTACTTGAGTAGGATATCTAATTTGTATCTTGATCCTACTTAGACGCTCTGATATTTTTGTATTTGGTTCATATTTACTTACGGGAATTTTAAGTGCTTAAATCCCTTGTCTGATAAGAGAAAGTATTAATTATTATTATAATTTCTAAGGATTGAAGGGTATTTGGGAACTTTTCCTTAGGTTGTCAGACGGGATCAGGGTTCTTCCCGGGTTTCGAGGGGAAATTCGGGACGGGTCCTGACAGTAGTAACCCACCACTTAAACTCATGGGCATTAGACCACCTCATAATCCTCATCAAACTCAGTTTTAAACAGCTGCTGTGACGACATAGAAGGTTATTTTTTGAGGAAATGTGGGCTCATAGGGAAGATTTCAGGACGGTGGTAGAGCAGAGTTGGGGCTCACAGGCTGGTTTTGTAATGGTGAAATTGACCTACTGTTATGCTGATCTCCAACAGTGGAACCGAGACTGTGTGGGTTCTCTACCCATAAAAATCCGAAAGCTGCAGGATATGGTGGAGAGTTTCTATAACCCTTGTCCTTCAGAATCTGATATGAGGAAGCATCAGTAAATCTCACTAGAATTGGATTCTCTTCTAGAACAGGAAGAATTGATGTGGAAGCAACGGTCCTAGGTGGCTTGGCTTAAGTTTGGGGATCAAAATACTCGGGTTTTCCATGAATTGGAGAAGCAAAGAGGCCAGGAAAACATGATAAAAAGGGTTTTTGATCGATAAAAAGGGTTTTTGATCAACAAAAACGAGGGCAAATTAACCACTGATGACACCATAGGGGACCGTTTGAGTCTTACTTCCACAATTTATTCTCGTCCTCTAGGCAAGGAGACTTGTCCCATATATTGGAGGCGGTACCATGCAGAGTGACGCATGCTCATAAGGTGGAAATGAACAGAGCATTCACATGAGAAGAAATTGAACAGGTCATGTTGCATATGTTTCCAAAAAAAGCTTCGGGGGATGTCGGGCTACCTGCCTTATTTTATCAGAAGCACTGGAGCATAGTGGGGGACGATGTTGTAGGTTTTTGTTTGTCAGTGCTGAATGAGGGGAGAAGTGTTCAGGAGATAAATCACACATTGGTTACCCTATTACCTAAAGTTGACTGGCCGAAAAAGGTAACTGAATATTGCCCCATTAGTTTATGTAGGGTGATTTATAAGATCATCTCCAAAGCCATGGTCAATAGAATGAAGCCTATGATGACATGTATAATCTCTGAATTCCAAAGTGCTTTTGTGCCCTCCCATTTGATTACTGATAATGTTATTGCAGCCTTCGAAAGCATTCATGCTATTCGAAGAAGGAGTTCTTCGAAGCTAAAGAAAATGGTATTGAAGTTAGACATGTCTAAAGCCTATGACAGGGTCGAATGGTTCTTTTTGGAGGGAATGAGGCGGAAGTTAGGTTTTGATGATAGGTGGATTGCCTTGGTGATGAACTGCATCTCTACTGTTACATATTCAGTTCAGGTGAGCGGAAGGCTGATGGGACACATTAGACCACAAAAAGGACTGCGGCAAGGGGATCCCTTATCCCCCACCTGTTTTTGATATATGCTGAAGGCCCATTAGCACTGCTTTCACATGCACATGAGAGGCTGGTAATTCACGGCATATTAGTGGCATTAGAGGCTCCTGCCATATCTCATTTGTTCTTTGCAGATGACAGCTTGCTGTTCTGCAATGCCCACTTACACCAATGCCAGTAGCTGATGGACATTATGTAGGTTTATGAGAAGGCCTCCAGCAAGTGATTAATTTCGAAAAGAGTGCTGCTACTTTCAGTCCACATACGAACCCTATAATCAAGCAACTAATCTTGGAAATGATGGAGGTGAGGAAGGTGAACTTCCATGAGAGCTATTTAGGGCTTCCTACTTTCCCACAGAGAAGAAAGAACCAAATGTTTAATCGAGTGAAAGAGGTGCTCAGAGGGAGATTAACTGGATGGAAGTCAAAGCTCTTATCGACGGCTAGTAAGGAAGTATTAGTCAAAGCGGTGGCTCAAGCACTACCTACTTATACGATTGGGGTGTTCAAATCACCCTAAGGACTTTGCCATGAGCTATCTTCTATGATTGCTTGCTTCTGATGGAGTAAATCGGGGAAAAGAAGCATACATTGGGTAAACTAGAAGAATTTGTGTAGAACTAAGCAGTTTGGGGGCTGGGGGTTTAAGGATTTTGAAGCGTTTAACAAAGCCATGGTTGCTAAAGAGGCATGGAGGATTCTTGAGAAGCCTGAATCTCTTGTCAGCAAGATGCGTAGGGTGAGATACTTTCCGGACGGTCAATTTTTCCAGGCCGGTTTGGGAGCTGCCCCCTCAATGGTGTGGAGGCTATAGTGTGGGGGCGAGAAGTCTTAGAAGATGGAGTGATTTGTCGGGTTAGCGATGGGAAAGCTATCAAGGTATTCAATGATAAATGGATACCCAAGCCGGTAACATTTAAACCAATCCCTAATATGTTATTGCCCCTGGATGCTAGAGTGGCGGACTTAATCACCGAGAACGGGGCGAGAAATTTGGAACTTTTAACCGCCACTTTCTGTATGGAGGATGTCCAAGCCGTGTGTTCTATTCCCCTCGTTGTGGTAGGAGGATATAGGGATGTGTTATCCTGGTATTATACAAAGAACGGTCACTACTAGGTGAAATCAGGCTATTATGTGGCCTTGGCACATGTTGACATGCATATTAGGGAGGGTCCAGGGGGATCTAATATGGTAAGGGCTGAGAATTTCTGGAAGAAGGAGTGCGGGTTTACTGTGCCGTGCAAAATGAAGCTATTATATGGCGGCATGTCAAGAAATTCTGCCAACGCCGCTATATTTAGTTAAGAAGAAGGTGATCCATTCAGCTGTGTATGGTAGACGTGGGAGGTGCACAGAGGACGCCTACCATGCTCTATAGGGTTGCAAATGGAGCCAGCGATATTGGAGACCTACCCGACTCCCAACTGAGAAAATCTCTGCAGTTGGACAGTTTATGACCTGATGGAGAGTATTCTGGCAGATTTGGAATGAACGAAATGGTATCTTGCATGGTAAGAAATCCAAGGATGCACAAGCAATGGTGGAACAAACCCTTGAGGTTTGTGAGGTGTTTGTTGCGACGAATACGCGAGCGAAGCCCCCTAGAGCTCCGAAAGACACTAAATGGAGGAAGCTGCCGCCGGCAACGCTCAAGCTTACCTGCGACGGTGCTGCAGGGGTTGAAGGATTGGAACGGGCAATTGGAGGGGTGGTACGGGACCATAATGGCGTCATGATAGCAAGCTTTGCAGCTGCAGGTCCACGGGGATTAATTATCACAGCCACTGAGATTGCTACTGTGAGAGCTGGGCTACAGATGATCCGTGAACAGGGTTTGGCGGTGGAGGTTGTGGAGACGGACTCCCAAGAGACGGTGACACTTATACAGAACGGCAGAGTTGATTGGTCTGCGAGGGGGCTGCTGGTGCAAGATGTCTTGAAGCTGTTGGAGGAACTGCAGGTCTCGGTGACTGGATTATCTCATACACCAAGACAAGGCAACTTTGTTGCTCATGCTTTGGAAAAGGAAGCGCTTCAAGCCAGCGTTCTCGGGTCGAGCTTCCACCTGCTCCACCTTGGCTCCAACCGGCCCCGGAGCTTGATTTAGAATAGCCATGATTATGATTGTTGTGGGGTGGGGCGCTCGTAACTGGAATTTTTCCCATTATTCTGGTTTTCAAGGTGAGGTTTTAATGAGACCCCTCTTATTTTTATCACCCTGATTGAATTTGTACTATTTGTACTCCTTAATGAATGAATTCATTCCTTGATAAAAAATGTTGTGTAGCTGTATGTAGTTAAATATATACTATATATTTTTTGCTTGAATATTTTGTTATATTTAATTTACGCTCAGGCACGGGCCACATGCAAGGGTTGGGGTATGCTTAGCTCACTAGAAATTGATGACCCAAAGAAAAAATTTATGTATTGTTAGCTTATATAGTCCACCTTATTAATTTGTTCTATACATAAATAAGAGGGACAATGAATTTTTTGGAAATCGTATGATATAATGTCCACATAATAGGTGAGTTTATTGTAATTTAAGTGTTTTATATTATTTTATTGCATGATTATTTGTTGTTTCCTTGAATAAGGTACGTATTTTTACTATGTGTAAATTTTTGATCAATGAAATTCACCTAATACTATCGAAATTTGATAAAAACTTTCACGCTAAAATTTAGCCCACCTTTTTTTTAATTCCTGGGTTCGTGCATGTTTACTCTATATCTCGACTTAGCTTACGCTACACTATAGATGACCAATTTTTCTTTTCCAAACTAAAATCAATTGGAAGTCAATTAAACAAGGAGCATTCATGGTAAAAAAAACACAATTGTACTTGTAACTCATTTATATATACGACAGTAAATTTTAGTACAAATAATAATCTTTTGGCATGAAGGCATTATACTTGCCTGACAAGAAAACAAGAACATATCGCTCTGTGCAATATAGGAAGAAAATAACAGTTGATCAATATAATTATACACAAAATGAGAAATAAATAATAGAGAAAATTGGAGGCTAGCTGGCTACCTAACTGTTTTGTTCCTCTATTGCTTGACTAGAACTACTTATACAAAAACTATCTTATATGTCAAAGACTCAGAGAAATTTGTTGGAAGTGATGTTGTTGATTAATTCATCTCCTTTGGAAGTTGAGGAACTTGATACCATAGGCAAACACAAAGAAGAAGATAAGCACCTAGCCAACGTGTGCCGCGGCAACAATTGGAAGGAAGTCGTATTCGAAACCCAAGTCATCCTGGAGGAACTTCTTCAACGGCATCGTAGCATAGCCAGGTAGTACAAGGTTAGTATTTTTGTCACCCACTTGAGATGTCACAAGGCCATAAAGTGTCCAAGCCACAGGTGAAACCCAATAGTACCATCTCCACCAGATAGGAATTTGCTGCACACAAAATGTAACAAAATGTGAGCTCTCGTATGAAAAAACAAATAGATATTTAAGTTGCTAGAAAAATACTTACTGGTCTTGGAATTAGAAACCCAGAAAACAAGAGTGTAAATAAAGGTTTGAATTGCAACGTAAATTGTCTCTATGGCCACCTGAAAATAAATACATGACAAAGTTTATTTACATTGAAGTATTTTTCATATTTTTTTCAAATAAAATTATGAACTTGAATTTTCATTACCTGTGCATGCATAAGGCAATTCAGAGTACATCCTAGTAGCTCTTTCGCGGTAGAAAACTGTTCTTTCGATAGCAACAACAGATTGGACTGCGGAAGCATTGGTGGCTCCAAGGAAAAGCACAACAACATACATTGCTCCCAAAAGGTTCATCATATCTTGTTGTTGCATTCTATTACATGTCAATAACATGAAGAATTAAATGAAAGAAAATAGGAACTTACGTCTGTTGGCCCTTCTGCCAGAAGATAATACCAAACAAGCAACCAATGACTATTGTCATGAAGAATCGAATGGCGTTGTACTGAGGGTTTCTCCAATAAGACCAATGCATTTTCCAGAAACAAGCTTTGCATTGTATAGAGAATGGTTGAGAGTATTTGGTCGCAGAGAAGAGATCTTTGCATCCCGATGCCGGAGTACTAAGCTCTTTGATTTGCTCATGGTTCCTCCTAAAATAGATAAGATAATCAACATGGTGAGAATCAAAACACCATAAATTTTAGGCTACCTAAAAATTCGGACTTACTGGTAAAGTGAGGCACTGGCATAAATGTTTGCAAAGTCAAAGTCAAGTTGAGCCTCAACTGAAGGAGCTGTGACACCAAGCATCCATGTAGCAGGATTGTAACCGTCCTTGATCTGAGGCACCTTAGGAATCGCCTATAGTAGGTTATTCATAGTAGTTTCGAATGCAACTAAAACCAGCAGTGAAGAATGTCGACAGAATAAATTTGGAAACTAAGTAATTAAACTCACTTCAAAATATTCTACAAGCTTGTGTGAATGGCGACCGAGGGGGCTAGTATAAATGACTCTCCCTCCACGTTTCATCAGAAGTAACTGCATCAAGCAAAAATCAGGTTAAACAAAAACGTGCATGGTGACATGGTGGTTGTAATATGAATGGAGGACATTTTGGGTGACATGAGACCTCATCGAAAGCTTCGAAAATGTCTATGCTTGGTTGGTGGATTGTGCATATGAAAGTTCTTCCTGTGTCGACTGTGTTTTGGACGGTGCACATAACGATTGCAGCAGCCCTTGCATCAAGACCATAAGTTGGTTCATCCATGACAATGACAGAGGGGTTAGCAACCAGCTCCACACCTATGGTCAATCTCTTCCTTTGTTCTGCTGAAAGACCATCTATTCCCGGAAGGCCAACTAAAGCATCTCTTATCGGATTTAACTCAACCAATTCCATCACTTCTTCAACAAACATCTGTATAAAAATTAAAAATGAAATTTACTCAAATTTTCATCTTAAAAAAAATGGAAGGATTGATGACATACAAGTGTCAGGAGACTATAGACAACCATTTTTTCTCACACGAGAAGACGACTTTTTGATAGCTGTCAAGAACAACCTAGTTCAAAATTTTAAAAAGGACAAAAGATATCCAATAAGCAACCAACTATACTCCTATTCCTCAATTTTGCAATTCGAACAATGCCCCTAAACAAAAAAATATTGGGTAATAAGCTATTGCTTAGGGTTTAGCTCTCTTGGCGCCGCCCAAAATCTGAAGACTACAAACCCTAAGCCATAAGCTCTCCTACCAGAATCCCTATCCAACCATCCCCTCCCTGGACCTCCCAGAACTTTCTAAAACCCTGAATACTAAACCATTAAAACACACAACACCCTTGATTCCGTCAAGTGCAAATAAATAAGATCATACTTCTAAAAAAATTGGGTATCAACTTGATTAGTAACACCATTGGTATATAAAACAAACAACATACCTTTTGGGTTTCGACTTGATTAAACAACATACCTTTCGTGAATGCGTGTTTACATCTGAAGCAAGATAGAGGCAAGGTGAGTACAACAGAGAATCATAGACAGTGACATGAGGTGAGTGAATATCATTTTGTTCACAGTAGCCGCTGACACGAGCAAATATTTCTTAGTTCTTTGGATAACCAGATATGGTAATGCAGCTTTCAATATAACCACCAGTTTTTCTTCCTGCTAAGACATCCATAAGAGTTGTCTTTCCAGCTCCACTGACTCCTACAAGTGCTGTCAATATCCCTAGTCTAAATGCACCGCTCATGTCTCGTAAAAGTTGAAGTCGATCATATTCAATGCCTTGAATCTTCATTTCCTGAAATATATAGTGAGATTTAACTTTTGGTAAAACATAAAAAATTGAAACTTTTCATTAGGGATGAGAAATATAAGTGACTTACAGCATGCATATCCACAAAGTAGTTGACATGGTTGAATGCAAGTGAAAGGGGTTGGAAGGGCAAAACCATTCCTTTCTCTGGTGCACGATCGGAAGCTCCAACGATTTCTGAAGAACTTTTCACTTCACTGCCTGTATTATCCGATACGTGGAAATGTTAAAGCATATAACAATAAGAGTTGATTGTTGAGTTTAGTAACGTGAGCTTGTAACTGGTGGGGAGGGGGAGATAAATGTAATTAATTAATTGTGTGGAGTCCAAGTCGAGGTTCAAAAAGGTTTTGTAATATGTTCACTATATACGTGATAATGTGAGAGTGTGAAATTATATTAAGCACTTTATAAGCAGTCATGTTAGAAGGGAAATCACACTCACGATGTGTAAGTAACAACCATAAACTTGTAGCCATGATCAACTTTTGTCGTAATTTTTATTTTGGCGAATTTCTCCTAAACTATATTCATTTCCAATCTTCCTCATTAGTCATATTTCGTCTTTTTTGTGTTTGTTAAATTTCCCATATTTCAAGCACCGAAAAATTACTCTAATGAAAACTACATGGGAGAAGATAAATGCTCAAACCTTCACTTGAGGACTTCTTTTTATTTTCCTCCCTTTCTTCATCAACTATGACGGCTTTTGCATCTCCAAGAGCTGATGTAGATTTCCGGTAAGAAAAAAAAAAATTTATCAAACTTTGAACTTTTGATCTTGATTTCTATTAATGGAAAAGTTTAAAATTGAAAATGGGATGAGCTTACGGTTCAAAAATGTCAATGCAGCAATGAACAAGATGTTGATGAGAAGAGAAAACCCAAACAATGCTCCAATACAAATCCAAAACCAATATTCTTCTGTGAAGAATCCTCTGGACTTGAGCAAGACTTTCCCAACTGTAGATTCATTGATTCTTCGATCTAGATTTGGCTGTACAATTCATATAAATCAATTAGAATCTCCAATAATCGATCGTATTTAATAATCGAAACCCTGCATAAACTCCAAGCATATTTTCATATGCATGAATGTGTTTAAATGAATGAAAAAACATCAAATGAACACAATGTAGCCACTGAGAAATCGTACCGTGCTCCATCTCTTATCAAGAAATTCGTTCATGACAATTGCATTTTGTCCGTACATCATGGGCGAAATATAGTAACCCCATAGCATCCAAGGCTCAAGATCATCTGCATATTCATAAGAAGGAGAGTGCCTTATATAGTTACAAGATTGAAGTTTAAAAGAGATTTCTTTAACTACAAGATAGTGACGAAAGTGTCAGATAATTAAGATGTGAATACATACTTTTAGCAACAATAAATCCTCCCAGCACAAATACCATTAGCAAAGTGAAGGTACCAAGTGTATTTGCAACAACTTGTGTTCTTCCAACAACTGCAATGAATCGAAAGAGCGAAAGAGCCATTTGATGTATGCCGAAGAATGCCAAGAACTGTTTGAAAAATCTGAAGCAATGAAGAAAATATTTGTAAATTTGTAGCACCGTGTGAAACCCTAAGAAAATCAAAATATGAACCCTAGTTACATGCTCTATAATTTCTACACGTCTTATGCACAAAAGTAAAAACTGGAATCCGAAAATGAACTATAGTTACCTGCTAGCTGATGGAGCAAATCCAATGGTGTAATAAGTGAGAATGATCCAAATGCCTGACTCCATGAATGGGAGAGGGATCTTGAGAAGTCAAATAGGCAAAGAAAATGCCCAAGCAGGAAAAAACAAGAAATCCCTCTACTTATAGAAGACAGGAAGCCTAAGAATAGCCATGGCTAGCTCTGTCATGCCATTGAACATCACATTAATTAGACTGAAAAACATCACGCCAAAAAAGTTTCCTCCATCTTGCACTGTCCCCACATGCATTTGTGTTCGAAGGAACACGGTGAAGGAAATCAAAGACATGATTGTGATATGAGCTATCTTAAACACATATGTAAATGAATTACGCTTCATTAGCAACCTCTCCCTTGAGAAACATGCCTTGACCAATTCCCAGTTCGAAATACCATATTTTTCTTTTACCAATGCAGTGAGATGAATGTAAATGAATTACGCTTCATTAGCAACCTCTCCCTAGAGAAACATGCCTTGACCAATTCCCAGTTCGAAATACCTTATTTTTCTTTTACCAATGCAGTGAGATGAACTTTTTTCTTGTCGTAAGGAACCCCGACATTAGCTGCTAGCTGTTTTCTCAAGTGAAAAGACTTGAAAGACTCCACAAATTCAGGTACTGATATGTATATGTAAGGTTGGTTCTTTTTGAGCCAATATTGTTCATGGTCTTTCTTTGATGTCACTTCTTGTAAGAAGTCAGCAACTCCTTTCCTTTCTGGGCATTTGAATCCCATGTATTAATTCGAAGAAATCTAGGACGCTGTCACGTGGTCCTTGGTACACAATCTGGCCTTCTGAAAGCAATATTAGGTCATCAAACTGCTCGAATGTCTTCGGGGCTAGTTGCAGAAGAGTGATCACCAGTGTCACATCCATTATGTGAACCAATTGCCTCATGTATCTACAAATCTGAAATGTTGTGGGGCTGTCAAGCCCGGTCAAAATTTCATCCATCAGAAGAACCTTTGCTGGTCCTGCCAACATCTCCCATACACATTGCTCTAGAAAAATCAATTACACAGATAATGTATATATACATAGTTAAATTGAAATTAGTAACAATAAAAAAGAACGTACCAGTTGTCACGCGTTTTTTCTGTCCACCAGAAATTCCCCTTCGCATATCATCACCAACCATGATATCAGTGCAGATATCCAATCCAAGTATCTGAAAATAGACTGTTAATGAATTTGTTCTATTTGGAGAGGAATTAAAGAAATGCAATGCAAAAAAGTTTAAAAGTAGGGACCTTGAGGACATAATCTGTGACCAAACTGGTCGTTTGGCCGGACACTGAGGTGGCTTTCATGAACGCATCAATATCAGAATCTGGCTTAATTCTTGCCTCTTTCTCTCTTCTTGAGAGTTGAGCTAATATTTGATTTCTTGTTCCAACACCCAAGCAGCGCCCGGAGAAATCCAATGTCTCTCTCACTGCCATTTCTCCGTAGTGAAGATCGTGTTGGCTGATATAGGCACACGTCCTTCTTGGAACAAACTCACTTTGCTCATGGCCACAATAGGATATTTTCCCAGAAACCTAATGAACAAATGGGGAAGATTACCAAAAGAGACCATAGCATAGCTAAAAGCTTGATTATGCAAAAGCTGATATATGGAGATTGGAGGGTAAAAGTGTAAAAGAAAAATGAACTCACTCTCGGATCATCGTCAAGCTTCCCAGCAAGTGCAAGCAACAAGGTTGTGTTGCCTGCACCTGGAGGACCCAGAAGTAGAGTCATCCTGAAAATTACCAAAATGATGCTGTTAATTAATGAAAATTTTAGCAATATCACATGAACTTTAGTCGTCGTAACCCAAAGGTGAAAACATTAATTTGTTTCGATTTATGTAGACATACCTCGAGGGTCTGACAATTCCAGTGACATCTTTAAGTATATGGATCTTTCCCTTCTTTGATGGAGCAAGCTTGATCAATCCCAGTACACTCTGCATCCCACAAAACAAATCTGAGTGGGAAAACAAGAACGAAAGAAAGGAAAAAAAAAAAAAGACAGGGCATGATTAGAACATAAAAACTGAAAAAGAAAATTAGACCTCAATTGAGTTCAAGGTGGCATTAAGCAGAGTTGGCAGAGCTCTGCTTCCAACATACACATCTCCTTCAATGGATAGATTCTCGTATCGAACTTTGACCTTCGGAATCTCAATCCCCACCCTACACATAAACAAGCAGAAAACCCGGATGAAAAAAATGAAAATAAAGTTGAAAAAAGCAAAGATCGATTTTGAATTTTAAGAAAAATAAAGACATGGGTTTTAAGAGTCAGACCTATTTGTTCTTTCTCTAAGTCTTGTAATAAAACTTTCATTATCATCTTCCGCCATTTTCAGTATATTCTCCATCAACTGCTTCTTGTCCTGTATTCTCATCCTCGTAATATCCACCTCACTGGTCACCACCGTGCCATTCTCAAGCACCTGGCTCAGCATTCCTTTTCTCAGCCGATCATAAGTCGGCAGCCGCTCAATCGCCGCCCACCGCAGCTGCTCTTCCTCATCCTGCCTCCCACTCCTGTTGAACACATCCTCTTGGAGACTCGTTGATCTACCCAAACTGACCCCTGTTAAAGCTGCCGCCATTTCGATCTAATTGATTTTTCAATTCAGATTGCTCAGCTCTGCTCTTTAAGTATACATGACAATTTTCAAGACCGTTGCTAATGGACGGTTAAATGACAGGTACTATTATTATCCAGGGTACTAATTAGAAAGTGGAACAGCTCAGGTTCTTAATCATTAGTAATTGTAACAACTCAGGTTCTAACATTTTCAACAACCACAACTCTGGCGTTGATAATAACAGCTCAGGTGCCTCCCTGTCAATCCATCGTCACCATGAAGTCGTTTTTATTTTTACGGCGGCAGCGGCGACTGCCCGTCATAGAAACTAGAGAGAGTGAGTGGTGCGGGAAACTTGGTAATGGTTCCCAGCCTCTGATTCGCTTATGCAGCAAACCATTCTGGGTTTGAGACATATTTTCTGGGTTGGTCTTTTGGGAAATGAAAAGTGGATGAATTTCTGTGTATAATTACAAATGTATGTGAAAAAGTTTGAGTTTTGAGTTTCGGTTCAATTTTTTGACAATAGAATCCTAATTTGATTACCAGGCGTTGGATATAGAAAATTTCCGATTAATTTACTTACTTTGTATATAAGAATAAAAAATTTATGATTAAAGACTCCCTATTTATATCTAAGTTATAAAACAGAAAATGTGTTTATTACAAATGGTACATAATATTATTTGTAGGTGATATTCATTATGAGGTTTTTAGAGGCGAGGCTTGTTATAAGCAACCAAAAAAAGCTTCCATTCAAGAATCAAGAATCCTATTAAAATTGAAATTCTGGAGAAAAAAGAAAATGACAGTCGGGATATTGGAGGTGACGCTTGTGTCTTATGAGTGCAAAGAGGTTTTGAGCTTCAAAGTTGATAGCATTCATAACCCTTGATGGGTTTTCTCAAACTTTTATTTTCTGTATTTTTCTCTTAAGTTTTCCAAATTTATTTTGTTTCCACCATTTAGAGATTGATCTTTATATGCGGATACAAAGATGAAATCTTTGAATAGTCCAAACCTGCAATTAATTAGCTACTGTTTTCTATTTGAATAGTTTGTCTTGGGTTCGATTCCCGCCAGTGATGAATTTTCTGATTGTAACTAGAATGCTTTGAAACGTGAAGACGCAGCTCTGTGGACCGTAGGAAGAAAATAAAACTAGCTATCTTAATACACAAAATGAGAAAGAAATAATTGAGAAAAAATGAGGCTAACTAGCTATTGGTTTTGTTTCTTCCATTGCTTGACTAGCACTGCTTATACAAAAACTATCCTATAGACTTTGAGAGATTTGTACAAAGTGATGATGTTGATTAATTTATCTTCTTAGGAAATTGAGGAACTTGATGTCGTAGGCAAACACAAAGAAGAAGTTAAGTACCCAACCCACGTTGAAGTGACGATAGCTAGAAGGAAGTCGTATTTGAAGCCCAAGTCATCCTTGAGGAACATCTTTAACAACATCGTACCATTGCCAGGTGGTACAAGGTTAGTATTTTTGTCACCCACTTGAGTTGTCACAAGGCCATAAAGTGTCCAAGCCATAGGTGAAGCCCAATAGTATCATCCTCACTGGATAGGAATTTGCTGCACACAAAATGTAACAACATGTGAGCTCTCGTAGGAAAAAAAGTAGAGAGATTTGTTGTTAGACAAATACTTACCGCCCTTGATATTAGAAACCCGGAAAACCAGTTCCATAAACTAAAAAAGATAGACATGAAAATGGCAGATCTGGTGGCCTGGGGTTAGTGCAACCACCATCATATCGTATATTTAGTAGACAAAGCACATTAGAATGTAGTAGCAGTAGAACCAGAAGAATTTTTCAAATTTCCATTCAAATCCAATCATAGAGTAGAGGAGTAGAGCGTAAATTGATTGCGACATAGATTGTCTCTATGGCCACCTGAAAATAAATACATGACAAATTGCGTTTATATATATATATATATATATATATATATATTGAAGTATTTTTCATTTTTTTGAAAATATAATTATGAACTTGAATTTTCATTACCTGGACAAATGCATAAGGCAATTCATAGTACACCCCAGCAGCTCTTTCGTAGTAGAAATCTGTTGTTTCGATAGCAAAAGCGGATTGGACCGCGGAAGCATTGATGGCTCCAAGGAAAAGCACAGTGGCATACATGGCTCCCAAAAGGTTCATCAAACCTCCTTGTTGCGTTCTGTTACATGTCAATAACATGATGATTTGTTTAACTATGTCGTTTGAATTAAACAATTTAATAAAAGCAAATAGGGGCTTACATATGTTATCCTTTCTGCCATAAGATAAGACCAAACAAGCATACAATGACAATGATCATAAATAATCGAATGGCATTGTACTAAGTGTTTCCCCAGTACGTAGGTTATTTATATTAGTTTTAAATGCAACTAAAACTACCAGTGAAGAATGTACAAATAATAAATTTGGAAACTAAAATGAAGTTCACTTCAAAATATTCTACAAGCTTGTGTGAATGGCGACCAAGGGGGGCTGTATAAATGACTCACCATCTACATTTCATCAAAAGTAATTGCATTAAACTTAAATTATGTTAAACAAAGACAAGCATGGCGACATGGAGGTGGTAATAAGAATGAAAGAGATTTTGAGTGACACAAACCACATCAAAAGCTTCGAAAATGTCGATACTTGATTGCGAATTGTGCAGACGACAGTTCTTCTTGTTCTGACTGTGTTTCTGACAGTGCGCATAATGATAGCAGCAACCCTAGCATAAAGACCAAAAGTTGATTCATCGATGAAAATGATAGAGGGGTTGGGAACTAGCTCCATAGCTATGGTCAGTGTCTTTCTTTGTTCTGTTGAAAGACCATCTATTCTCGGAAGCCCAACTAAAGCATCTCTTATTGGATTCAACTCAACCAATTCCGTTACTTCTTCAACAAACATATGTATGAAAATTAAAAATGAAGCCCATTCAAACTTTTTATAATTCTGTTACATCTTCATTCAACAAACATATGTATGAAAATTAAAAATGAAGCGCATTCAAACTTCTGATAATCAGAAAAATGGGATTTCGAACCTAAGAAGTGATGATTATACAGAAGGATTGATGACATGCAACTGCCAAACAACCTTCTTTTTTAGGACAATCTAATCCAAGATTTGATAAATTGAAAAATGGTCTAATAAAAAAACAAAATATACCCTAATTCACCAAATTTGAAATCTCAGCAAAATCCTCAACAAAAAAAATATCTAGTTAATTGCTAATGCTTAAGGTTTAGCCATCAAGTTTTGGGCTCGTGCAAAACCTACAACTAAAACTTAAGCTATAAGCTCTTTCATTAATTGCCACCCCTTCCCAAGCTATCCCCACCTTTTAGATTGTAATATTATTTTGTGGGGTGAGTCTACTAATTGATTGATGCTTGGTCCTGTTCGGATTAACCTCCTACTTAAATCATGGTTTGATCCAAGAGGGCAAAATTGAACCACCCCTAGTGTAGCAATACAAAGATAGAAGTTTGTCCTACCCACTATACTAGCCAAATTAGGTTAACTGTAAAATTTGTGAAATATTTAATAATATATTAGTTACTAGTTTTGATAATTATATTTTTGCGATATCGCGTAATTTTCCGAAGATTAAATGGAACAAATAAATTAAATTTCAAAAGCAAGGGGATTCATAATTGAAGGCACGAAAGAAAAAATTAATACATGGTCGATGTTGCGTAAATTCCCAAAATAAAGCGTGATACTAGAAAACATGAATCCCGTCCTAAAATTATTTTGATACAATAATATCAAAGAGGAGGATTACCCTAAACATATTGAGTATCGAGTTCGCCCTTTATAAGAATCAAATTTGAGACCTCTCACATAACGTATGAAGAAAAATATCATTAGATCATATTATTAAGTGGTTCTCTAAGATTATAATGAGCACAACTACGTACACTGGCGGAGCTATGTAAGGGCTAGGGGGAGCTTGGGCCCCCACTCCAATTTTTTAATTTATTTTATTTATATATATAAATATAATAATTAGGTTATATTTTGGGATATTTATTACAAAATAATAAATACATTGGAGTCTTTTTATCTACCATGCATAACACACTACAAGAAAAGCAGGTTTGCTCAGCAAAATAGATTCGTCGAGCAACATTAAACCCGGCGAACCTTCGTCGGGCAACGTTCGCCGGGCCACCGCCGTCGGGCTTGATATTAGTTGACGAAAACAGTGAGTTTTTCGAGCAATTGAAAGTTTGCCAGACGGATCCATTCGTCGCCTATGATTTGTCGAGCAATCCAAAAGTCAACAACTTTTGCCCGACGAACGCCTTTCGTCGGGCAAAGTTACAGAAATTTGGCTGGTGTGCACCAAATTGTCTTAGTTTGCCCGACGAAATGATTGTTTGTCGGGCAAAAACTTAATATTTAAAAAAATAATTTTAATAATTTATTTAATTAAATAAATAAATATATATATTTAAAATCAAAATATTTAAAAAAAAATACAATTAAAATAATAAAACGAATCAAATGAAAATAAAAAAAATATTTATAAAAATTAATGTTATGTTTTTACATAATTAAAACTAAAGTAATGTTTTACATATTAAGTTCTAACTACTCGGCGACGGGTCGGGGTAGTCGGGTCCTGGGTGGGCTGTTGGGCTAGGGGTTGAGGCTGTGACAGAAGCTTATCTAGCCCATGCTCACTCAAGCGGACAAGCACCTTGGCGTGGGCGGTCTTGATTTGATCGTTTTGGGACTGGATATGCGCGTTTTGGGCCTTGATCTCCATGTTTTCGACGTGGAGGGTCTCAAAGTTTATCTTGAGCTTCGACATCTCCTCAGTATTGGCTCCCCGGGAAGAACTGGAAGAGCAACTGGAGACATCCCGAACTATCACGTCACCCGCCCCTCGGACGATCTTCCCTGGACGCCTACCAAGTCGTCACTCCAAGATGGCGATCGACCTCTCGGGATCCGGTAGCTGCTGCTCCAACGACACGTCAGGATGCTGTTGCGTAACTAAGCCTGTGTCTGCTGGACGTCTTCCTCTATCTCCGCCTACAAATTCGAATAAATATTAATTAGAAATATAATTATCAAATAAAAAATTCATGCTTAATCTGCAAAAAATAAACTCACGTGCATATTGTCAGCCTCAGGTTGCCCTGACCAGCGTACACTTGCCCCCAGGCATTCACTCCAGGAACATCGACTCGGAAATGCGCCGATCCTCCTGTCGGGGCTGATAAGGATCGTGACCCCCCGTGGAGGTTGAATTTCTTCACTCCCCGATTTGATGTGTTGGCAACCGATTTTCGCTGATCATTAGTAAAAACAATAATTATATTTTCAAATGGAAAATAAAATAAAAAATAAATAAATAATTTAACTAGGTGGACAGTACCAAATAGATGGGGGACACGAAATGGTCGCACAACCACAGCCACCCTTCCAGTTTCGGCCCATGGAGGATTTGCCCGAGCTTCCTCCGGGGAAGGCCAACTCTTGTAGTACTTGTGGAGCTTGTGTTTCCAGTCAGTGTACTGTAACTACCAATGGTTTCTCAGGTATTTACTGACGTCGGTGTCCTCTAAGTTGAACTCAAAATTTATCTGCAATAAATTATTAAAGTTAGTAAAATGATTAAAAATAATGAAAATAATGAAAACAATGTAAAAAAAGAGAGAAACACGTACCGATAACTTTCCTCAACAATGCGTGATCTCTTCCGGGGGTTGGTTCCTGGAAGTATCCCTCATCATTAGGGACTTGGTGTGAAGAATCGTGCCCATGTCATCCACCACCATGCTGTGGATTTTTACGGCTGCTGTCTGAAGGCGAGCAGACATGGTGCCACTGTCGGTGCTAACATTTCAGGATATGTCGCCGGCGTACCCGTTTGGAAATTTCACACCCTGCAACCACTTCAGGAATTTTTTCTTATTATCCAGCTTACATGTATAACTTGGATGAGCCATGATGTATTTACCATTGACGACTTTTGGCCACAAATTAGGTCAAATCCCCATTTCTTGCATACCCATACGAGTCTTTTTTGTGTCCTTTGACTTGCCTTCAATGGGTAAAGTCGTTCCCACAATACTCTCTGCAACATTCTTCTCAATGTGCATAGGATCTGCGATGTGTATGATTTTCAAGTTCGACCAATACGCCAACCGAAAGAATATGCTTTTTTTCGTCCAATTTTTCTATTCAACTGATTTCGGTCCTCGTGTAACAAAGTCATGTATACTGTTCAGTTTGGACAATATCTCATCACCGGACATCTCCCTTGGTCGAGCTCGTAACTCTGATTTGCCATCAAATGAGTCAGATTGCATTCGCCATCGGTAATTCCAAGGCAGAAATCTTTTCGCACCCAAGTAGCATACCTTCGATACGTGCCAAAAGGACGGTGTGCCTAGTCCACATGTCGGGCAAGTAAGATAGCCCTTGGTGCTCCACCCCGACAACATACCATAAGCAGGAAAATTATTAATTGTCCATATTACGGCCGCTCGTAGAGTGAACATTTCTCCACTGCACTTGTCGTATGTTCAGATACCATTTTCCAACAGATCCACGAGCTTATCAATCAACGGCCGCAAATAAACATCGATGAAATTACTCGGCGATTTAGGCCCCGGTATCAAAGTACTAAGGATTGTGAATTCTTTCTTCATGCATCTCCATTGAGGCAAGTTATACGGAACCATAACCACTGACCAAGTGCTATAGGGCTTTACAAAACTCCCAAACGGATTAAACCCGTCAGTATCAAACCCTAATCTGACATTTCTTGGCTCCTTGGTAAACTTGAGATACATCTTATCAAATTCCTTCCAAGCTTCTCCATCGGCCGGATGCCTCAATACATCATCATCAATGTGTTCATCCTTGTGCCAGCTCATATCACGGGATGTGTGGGATGACATGTAGAATCTTTATAACCTTGGCTTGAGTGAAAAATAACGCAACACCTTGTTCGTAATCTTGTTATTTTGAAACCTAGGCTCATTGTACACGGGACATTTGTCAAGATGCTCAAATTCACCGTAAAACAATGCACAGTTGTTCTTACATGCATGGATCTTGACATACCCTAAACCAAGGCCCTTCAACAACTTCTTTGAGCTATAATGATCTTTAGGCAGACGGTTGTCTTCAGGGAACATTCGGATGATGATGTCCATCATGTGATCAAAATGCTTGTTCGTTTGATTATACTCAACCTTCATGTGCATCAACTCCACAACTGCCCTTAGAACCTAAAAGGATTTACAATCAGGGTACAATTCGCGCTGAGCTTTTTTCAACAATCTCTCGTAATGGAGCTCATAGTCTTCGGGTTGAAACCTGGGCGCCTTATCATCCATATCATCCGATGTGGGAGGAAAAGCATCGGTTATCTCAACGACATGATCATTATCACATCGCCCATCCAAAGCACTTTCGTCCCGACGGGTCTCGAGAACTGAAGATGTCGATGCGGAAAATATTTCTTCATCGTGATAGATCCAATTAGTGTAGTTGTGTACGATCCCATTCAATTCCAGATGATTTTGGACCTCATTCAACGGCATCCAACTACAGTTGTTACATTTACGGCACATATACCTGATACGTCTTTCATCACTGCAATGACTACGTGCAAAGGCAATGAAGCTGTCGATCCCATCCAAATACTGATAAGAAGATCTATCCAACATTTGCATCCAGCCTCTGTCCATTGTGCATGCTTTCACAAAATAAGGTCAACGTAAGTAATTGAGTTAACATTGACCCGTAATTAGAATAAGTTAATATCAAAAGCAGCTCGTCTCCTTATGCCTTCGGTGATTTAGCCCTATCCCATTCGAGAGTGTACGTTCTGTGCTGTGTAGTTTGCGACCTACGAGGCTAAGCTTCGATCGAGGGAAATTTGGGCAGCATCTCCCTACAGTTGCCCAAATGCACGACGTAGATATTATAAACAAATATCTAGTATGCATTCGGAGAACATTGAGGGGATACAAACTGAATTTCCCACAATCGAAACCTAACCTCGTAGACCGCAAACTACACAACACATAGTTGTGCACCCCCAAACTTTCCGAATAAATAGACAATTCAAGAGTCAGTCAATCAACCCGATTCACTAACTCTCAAACAGGTCTAAGGTTTTTCATTGAATTTCTTTATGCGAAGTTAATCAACCCGATTAACTTCGCATAAACAGTTATGAAATATGAACATATTTCACTCCGTCGAAACTACATAAAGCGCTTTACAAAAAATATCACAACAAATTCACAAATACAAACATATATTAATTATGCATATCACAGAGTTTACAATTTTCTAATTTCCGTACATATTTTCTATTTTCATATTTTCCTAACATATTTTCTAATTTCCTAACATATTTTCTAATTTCAATAATTTCATTACATATTTTTTATTTTCCTAACATATTTTATAATTTCCTAATTTCCTAAGATATTTTCTATTTCCCTAATTTCATAACATATTTTCTATTTTCACATTTTCCTAACAAATTTTCTAATTTCCTACACAAATTTCCATAAATTCTAAACAATTTCTACACATTTCCCACAATAAATACACAATTTCCTAACATAATTATATCCAAAATTCTTAACAAAATAAAATTTTAGAGGCAAACACACATACCTTTTTATAAGTATTCCTTCAAATCAACCACAAATTTCCTAAAACACAAAACATAATTAGTTTCCAATCAAAATTTCAAAACTAAAAAAATTAAATATTTCAAACCTTCAAAATTGGTATTGGTGATTGAGAGATAAAGGGATTTGATTGGTAGTGAAAATGGTGATGAGATGATTATTGTTGATGTTATATAGTTAGAGAGAGAGAGAGTGAGTGAGTGAGAGAGAGATATGTGAGAGAAAGGTTGAGAGCAAATGGGCAGAGAGGAAGAAGAAGAAAGGGGCGTCTGGATCATTTAGTGTTTTTAGACTTTTGCCTGACGAAGCATATTCGCAAGGCGAAGTTTAATGATTCGTCGTGCAAACTTTAGTCAACGCCAAGTGTTGCCTGATGAATAATATTCGTCGTTGGAGCGCATGTTGCTCGACGGATAGAACAGACCGTCGGGTCAACCCTTCCTATTTTACGAGCCAATCCTTCCTATTTTACTGGCCAACAACTTCTTCTTCCCACCAACACCTTACCCAGCGAGCCTTCGTTTTCGTCGGGCAAAATATATTTAGGCGGCGAAAACTACTTCTTCGGGAAAAAGTTTGTTGGGCAACCTCGAATTTCTTGTAGTGACGTTCTTACTTTCCCTTATAACTTTGCACTAAATTTTTGATGTATTTAAAAAAAAAATTATTTTATATATAATACTACACAAATTTACCATATATACATTTAAAATTTCTAAATTTTTAACCGTTATTTGTCTTATTTGCCTATTTTTTTAAATTTTTTTTTTTTCTTTTCTAACTACAAATATATGTACTACATATTTCCAAAGCGTTATGTTTTTAATTTCTATATATTTCCTTACTTATTTTTTTCATTTATGAATATTTACAGTGATAGTGAAGCTTATGAACTTTCTTAAGTTATTTATTTATTAGAATGAAGATTGTAAATATATGACTCTCATAATGTACATGATTTATACAAATAAATAGAAAAAAAATCATGAAACAAGTTTTTTTCTTTTAGAAACTACTAAGAAATGCCCTTCAAAATGTATTAAAATGTGAAATTTATTTGTACGCTTGTAAATTTATGATAACTAATGAATAAAAATATCATCAATTAAGGGTATTTGTAGAAAGAACAAAATGATTAGGCCCCATAATGTTAAATTCTGACTACGCCACTGATTATGTATCTCAGTCAACTGCGATTAATTGATTTGTTTCCCTTGATATTCTGTATAATTGTTTTTTTTTCTTGTATTTGAAAAGAAATAACTTTT
Organism: Oemleria cerasiformis; assembly: GCA_037349345.1. NCBI lineage: Eukaryota > Viridiplantae > Streptophyta > Magnoliopsida > Rosales > Rosaceae > Oemleria > Oemleria cerasiformis. The sequence goes on along the minus strand of JAZGTL010000009.1, from coordinate 668,222 downwards.
TTTTTAAGTCAGAAGAAAATTATATCCTAGGAAATCTAATGGGATTATAGTTTTTCAACACATGGCACAATGACATATTGTTTGTAGAGTCGGGGTCTTTTCCTCTGTAATCTAAATTTTGAGAGCAACGTATGTTCAGCACTAAAAAAAAGATTGACAGTAAATGATAAATTCTTTTCACATTCGTCTTACGAGTTCATAATGGACATGCAATATCTATGTCCAGGAAAAAATTTATATAATCATGAACAGGTAGAAAAGTAACAAGTTACATGAAGATTAAAGATTCGAATTCTGATATATAGAAATTATTACATTTATTTTAATTAATTTGATTACGTTTAGGCGTTCACGTTTAATTGCAAAACTTTAAATAATAAACAAAAGTATAAGGAGCATGAATTTGTTTAGATCATATATGCCCACAAATCTTTAAAGTATCGATTTTACCATGTCTACTTGGAACACGCTTTCGCATGCTAGATTATTATTGCATCTTATTGACTTGCCCAGGGCCTCCATGAAGGAACAGATTAAGGTTGAACTTAATATAGTTTTTTAGTTGCAGGCTAAAATCTGTGTTGAAATATAAAAAATTCTATCACTTTAAAAAATGATAAACTACTAACTAATTCTTGATAAGATTGTTGGAATATGACAATTTTTTAGTCTTAGGTCCATCCACTATTTTTTAGCCATGCATATTTCTTGTCATCTTCTTGTACAATGCATGATTAGGATTCTAATCCCTATTTTATAATTAAACTTATATATTACAATTGATTTTTCTTCCTTTGAAACCAAGAATGAAATCCGTGTTTTTTGGGGTTTAACAGTAGGGTAAAGAAAGTTTTAGGAGGGGGCGGGGGTGTTTAAGTAGGGGTGGTGGTGGAGGATCTTATGACTTAGGGTTTATGGTTTAATTCTTGGATTTTGGGCACAAAATTCAAGAACTAAACCTTAAACCATAAGCGATTAACCTAATCCTTTTGGGTAATCAAAAATTTCATATTTGAAGTTTAAAAGTATTTTTGAAGAATTCTTACTCTTAATTATCTTGTTTTAAGTTGGATTGTCCTTACATTACTCCTTAAAATGAACAAGTGAAAAAGAACAAAGATTATAAATGGGAGTAATGTTTTCATAAAAGAATAATGCTATTTAGACATACTAAATTGATCACATTTAGTGACTACATTGATGTGACATTCTATTGACTACACAAAATAAATACAAAGTGATTTAATTTATTGAAATAACATCATTCATTGATTGCCACATTAATGTGGTCACTAAATGTGGTCAATTTAGTGTGTCTAAATAATATTACTCTTCATAAATTATAAAGGAAAAAAAAGCTACAAAATAGGGATTAAAAGTTTTAAAGGTTCAATTTTATTGTTTGAGTAATTATTATAGTGGTTAAGGATTAAAAACTTTCAAAAATATGATTAGTGGAATTTTGAATAAATATTGATGTTGTTAATGACTTATCAATGAATTACCCTTTAAAAAAATAACTCCAAAGAAACTTGTACAAGCTGAAAAGCTAAGGCCTTTGTGTATCCAGCCTGTTAATTACGAATCTTCTGATCAACAAACATATATGTTCAAATGAATCTTGAAATTACGATAAGGTGTTATCCAAGGCCAACAAGTGTTGAAGGCTGGCTTGAGGTGGCGGGTGGGAACGGGGGAGTTGATTGGGACTCGCGTGGACCCTTGGGTGCCGACGTTGAGGCCGTTTAGAGTGACGTCAGTACATGGGGAGATGCCAAGCACCGTGGCTGGATTAACAATAACTGCACCGCCAAAGTGGAATTGCAACCTAGTGGAAAGTTCGTTTGAAGCGGAGGAGGCCAAAGTAATCTTGGCAATTCCCCTTAGTAGACTTGGCTATGAAGATAAGTTAGTTTGGCACTACACTAAGTCTGGTAAGTATTATGTACATTCGGGATATGTTCTTGCTACTGAACTTGATAGATATGGTGAGTTACGGCGGAAGGGGATCGGTGAATCGAGTAGGGTGGGAAGTGCCAGCGAAGTTTTGGAAGGACATATGGAGTATTGATGTTGAAAAACTAGACTCGAAGAGGATGACGATCTCTTCAAAGAACAGAGTCGATTCGCCGAAGAGGATGATGATCTCTTCAAGGGTCAGAGCCGATTCACTCTCAGTAGGAACCGCAGGCAAGGTATGAATTCTAAGCCTCAATCTCTAGCTGAAACTTTGAATCGAGACTAGCTCGTGATGTATTCAATTTACTCCTTAAGTTTGTGAAATCTGGATTGAAGATTATAGCTAGAAATTGGGTGGTGATCAGTATGATGATCTTATGCACCCTAGGTGTTTGTTAATTTGCTTGAGAGAGATTTCTGGTTTTGAGGGAGGTCAGTTGTGGCTGCCTTTCTTCCGTGTATTTTTCTATATGATTCACTCTATTGAGTTTGTTTGAATTACAAAGCATATATCCTCACACATGCACACACACACACACACACTCTATAATTCGGTTAGAGATGATAACACTATGATGTCATCATACACACATTTTAGTTCACTCCATAATCTGCTCTCACACTCACATTAATGCTAATTGTCTCACACACTCACATCTCACACACATGCTCACATTTCGTGCCTTTAATTAGTGACACTTGTCCTTCTCGAGTCAGCAACTAGTATGCTGCCAAGTCAGCTGCAAGTGACGCAGCTTAGTCACCAACAACCCCTCCTAAGGTAATCACTGGAACCACTCCCATCAGACCCCTTAGATAGCAGAACCTTTCTCTAGGTAGGCTTTGGTGAAGATATCTACAAGTTTCCCTTTAGACTTGCAATAGTGTAGTGTGATATCTTCATTTTGAATTGCATCTTTGATGTAATGGAACCTTCTGTTGATAAGCTTGGTCTTTTGATGAAAGACTGGATTTTTGGCCATGGCATTGGCTGGCATGTTGTCACACAGTAGAGGAGTAGCCTCTAACTGTTCCTCTCCCAATACAAATCTTAACCAGACAGCTTGAGTAGTTGCCTCAGTGGCACTAACATACTCAGCTTCTGCTGTTGAGAGAGCAACACTGCTCTGTTTGACAGATGCCCAAGAAAATATCCCACTGCCAAATGAAAAAGAATAACCAGATGTGCTTTTCATGTCATCCTCAGACCTCCCTAATCATTGTAACAGAATCCCACCAAAGTAGCCACTTTCCCTTTCTTGTATTCAATTCCAAAGGTCAATGTACCTTAGACATACGTTAGGACTCTCTAAGCAGTTCCTAAATGCTTCTTGGTAGGGTTGTGCATGAATCTAGACAGTAGACTTGAAGCATACATTATGTCTGGTCTATTAGCAGTAAGGTAGAGCAGACTTTCCACAATATGTCTAGGGTTTCTCATTAGCAGCTTCACTACCATCATTTCTTTGCAGCTTGTCAGTAGTTGCTAGGGGAGTACTCATTGGCTTGCAGTCTTTGAGTCCAAACTTCTCTAGCAATATAGAAGCATACTTCCTTTGATGAATGAAGATACCATTGCTAGACTGTAGAACACCCATCCCTAGGAAATGATCAGGTATGTCATTTCATATTTGTTCATCATGTCTTGCTTGAACTCAGCCATCATAGCAGCACTGTCACCTATGTAGATAATGTCATCTACATGAATTGACACAATTAGAGTTCCTTCTTCTTGCTTACACTTTAAATACAGAGTTGCTTCACTTGAACTTCTCTCAAAACCACAACTTAGCAAGTAGGAATCAATCTCCCCATACCAAGCCCTTGGTGCTTGCTTAAGCCCATAGAGTGCCTTATTTAGCTGGTAGACTTTGGCTTCATTACCTTGGACTTCAAAACCTTCAGGCTGAACCATATACACCTCTTCTTCTAGAACATCATTTAGGAATGCTGAGTTCACATCAAGCTGAAACGGTTTCAATTCTTTCTGTGTTGCTAAAGCAATTAGAGTTCTGATAGTGCCAAGTCTTGCAACTAGTGCAAAAGTCTCATCAAAATCAATTCCTGGTTTCTGACCATATCCGTTAGCTATCAATCTGGCCTTGTGCTTCTGAACAGATCCATCCATATTGAGTTTAGTTTTGTACACCCATTTGACACCAATCACTGGTTTGTCAGTAGGTCTCTTTATTAGTTCCCATGTATCATTCTTTTCAATCATCTGTATCTCATCTTCCATGGCTTTCTTCCAAGTTGAATCCTTGATTGATTCACTATAACTTTCAGGTTCTATTATGCACATGTGACATCTAGCATAAACATCACTTAGACTTCTTAGCCTCATAGGTGTATCACCTGAACTTGAGCTGGGTGAATCATTGGGACTGGGACTAGGATTTGTACTAGGACCAGAATCAGGACTTGAGTTTGAACTTGAACTGGTGCTAGTAGTATGAGGACCTTGTGTTACTGATGTAGCATAATCAATTCCAGTGTCAAACCTTACTGGTATGAACTTCTGAACTTCTTCATGTTTCTTCCAATTCCAGCTTCCTTCTTCATTAAATATTACACTTCTTGACACCACAATCTTTCTAGTTTCCAGATTATTGATTATGTAGCCCTTTTTACTGCTACCATAGCCTACTGGAACACATTTCACACTTGAATCCTCTAGTTTATGTCTCCTCTGAGTTGGAATATGCATGTAGCATATAAAGCTAAATACCTTTAGGTGTGACACTCCTAGTCTTCTACCAGAGAACTTCTCAAATGGAGTCTTACGCTGCACAACCTTGGTAGGACATCGATTGAGAATGTATACTGCAGTGTTGACTGCTTCACCCCAGAACTCATAGGGTAGTTGTTTGCCATGTAACATAGACTTAGCCATATCTACTATAGTCATGTTTTCCCTCTCAGCAACTCCATTCTGCTGAGGAGAGTAAGTCATTGTCAGCTGTCTCTCAATTCCATGCTCTTCACAGAGTCTCTGGAATTCATTTGAGGTGTACTCTCCACCTCTATCACTTCTTAACTTCTTCACCTTGCATCCACTTTGGAGTTCAACCATAGCTTTGAACTTTTTGAACACTTTCAACACACCTGATTTATGTCTAAGATAATACAGCCACCACATTCTAGAGTGATCATCAATGAAGGTAAAGAAATACAGATTACCTCCCATTATTTCTGTTTGCATAAGACCACACACATCTGAGTGTATTAACTCAAGAGGTGTAGATGCCCTCCAAGCCTCTTCTGTGTCAAAAGGACTCACCTGATGGTTCCCTGAAATACATCCCTATCAGAGTTCTTTGTCACCTTCTAGACTAGGTAGGCCAACCACCATGTCATTCTGTCTTAGCAATTTTAGGCTTGAGTAGTTCAAATGCCCAAATCTCCTGTGCCATAGTTATGTGCTTTCCTTGGCTTCTGCTCTTCTAGCTACTGGATTCACATAGTCCAGAGAAAGCTTGAAACATCTACTCCATGTCATAGGAACCTTAGCAACCCCTTGCTTCATGTTCTTATCTTCATAAACCTCTGCTGAATTGTCCCCAAACACAAGGCAGTATCCATGTTCCACCATCTGACCTACATTTAGTAGGTTCTCATCCAAACCAGGTACAAGCATCACTTCCTTGATGTACTTGTCACCTTGGTCAGTATGAACCAACATGGAACCTTTCCCTGCAGCTTGAACTAGCTCACCGGTACCCATCTTCACTTTTACATTCAGATTTCGATCAATGTTAGTCAGTAAAGACTCATGACCAATCATATGGTTACTACAACCACTATCCACGTACCACACACCCACATTCTTCTCAATGGAGGCTAAAAGGCAAGCATAGCACATATTACCTTCAACTTCATTCACTTTCTGAGCTAGATTATCAATCTGGTTTTCAGAACAGTCCTTGGCAGTATGGCGAAACTTAGAGCATTTGAAACATTTCACTTTTCCTTTGAACCAGCATTCACCCCAGTGAAGTTTGTTGCAATTCTTGCAAGCATCCTTAGATCAAATGGTTTCTCCTTTCTGATTCCCAGAGAACTTGTTCTCATACTTAGCATTTCCTTTGAATTTGCTGTTAGTCCAACCCTTGTTTCCACCTTTGTTAACTGCTGCTTCTTGAACTCTCGCTGATTAGGACTTGATTGTTCATGTGACTTGTTATTCACATTTATACTTTTGAATGCTTTCTCAACATCACCCTCAGTATGCATCTCCAAACGTTGATCAAATGCCCTGATGGATGCAGAGATACTTTCAACACTAATCGGTTCTGAGTCTCTAGTTTCTTCAAGTATGGACACAATTGAATCATAGGGTTTAGTCAAGCTTATCGGGATTTTCTGTGCTAATCTCTTTTCAGTTACTTCTTCACCATACGTTTTCATTTGATTAACAACACCAAACAGTCTAGTCATATATGTAGGAAAGGATTCATCATTTATCATATGTGTATACTCAAAATCTCTTCTAAGACTTTGTAATTTAACTGCTCTCACCTTAGGATCTCTTATGTATTCCTTTTTTCGAATCTCCCAGGAACTTTTGGCTATCTCCTCATTCGAGATTCTTGGGAAGATTTCTTCACAAACTGCATTCTGAATCAGGAACAAAGCCTTGCCATTCTTGATATGATCAGCATGGCTTGCTGCCGTCTCAATCTCTTCCTCTTCACTGTCATACTCAGGATCAGGTAAACCTTGAGTGACTATCTTTTATAGATCACATGCCTTTAATACTGTTTTCATTTTTATATTCCAGAAATCATAATTAACTCCAGTGAATACAGGAATTTTCGATTCTCCCTCTCTAGTACCAACCATGATAACTTGGCAGCGAAGGAAACTCCTGCTTGGCTTTAGCTCCTGCTCAGCTTCACCATAGAAAGACGCCCCAGAAAGATGATCTCAGAGCTCTGATACCATGTTCAAAACCTAGACTTGAAAAGGACTCGAAGAGGATGATGATCACTTCAAAGAACAGAGCCGATTTGCCGAAGAGGATGATGATCTCTTCAAGGGTCAAAGCCGATTCACTCTCAGCATGAACCGCATGCAAGGTATGAACTCTAAGCCTCAATCTCTAGCTGAAACTTTGAATCGAGACTATCTCGTGATGTATTCAATTTACTTCTTAAGTTTGTGAAATCTGGATTGAAGATTATAACTAGAAATTGGGTGGTGATCAGTATGATGATCTTATGTACCCCAGGTGTTTGTTAATTTGCTTGAGAGGGATTTCTGGTTTTGAGGGAGGTCAGCTGTGACTGCCTTCCTTCCGTGTATTTTTCTATATGATTCACTCTATTGAGTTTGTTTGAATTACAAAGCATATATCCTCACACACACGCACTCTATAATTCGGTTAGAGATGATAACACTATGATGTCATCACACACACACTTTAGCTCACTCCATAATTTGCTCTCACAGTCACAGAAATGCTAACTATCTCACACACTCACAGCTTATACACATGCTCACATTTCATGCCTTCAATTAGTGACACTTCTCCTTCTCGAGTCAGCAGCTGGTATGTTGCCAAGTCAGCTGCTAGTGATGCAGCTTAGTCACCAAAAATTGAGGCGCCTATCAAGCTACACCAGTTCATTTGGAAGTGATGCAGGGGCTACATAGTGGTTCGACACAACCTCGCTCGTAGAAGAGTTCAGGTGGAGAATGTGTGCGCTCTTTGCAGCTTGGAGGAGGAGACAGTGCATCGTTTATTCTTCCAATGCCGGTTTGTGCAAGTGTTTTGGTTTGGATCTCCCTTGCAACTGGATGTGTCCACTATGCATGAGAATTCATTTATGGATTATTGGAAGGCCTTGGGAAAGCTGTATTCTGGAGCACCACATTTGAATGAAATATTGCAGCTGTTAACCTTTGGCTGCTGGAGGATCTAGAAGGCCCGAAATGCTGCTGTCTTTAAGGATGAGCTGCAACATCCGGGTGAGGCGCTGCAATTGCTGTAAACTTAGTGGTGCGAGTTTTCTGCTACAAGGAAGACAGCCGCTGAGCAGGTGTAAGCATTTCCGCAGCTAGCTCAACCGGCTGCTGCTATTGATCGCTGGATTCGGTCGGTCCCAGGGTCTGTGAAGCTAAACGGATATGGGCCCTGGTGGTCTAGCACGGGCGTGGGAGGATTTGGATGGATCGTACGGTGTAACGCATGACTCTTCATCGCGGCAGGAGGGAAAGGCCGCACCTGCTGCGCATTGCCGCTTCATTCGGAGGCGCTGGAAAAGCGGGCTGGACTTGAGGTGTGCTTGGAGCGTGGCTTGTGTCGGTGGAGGTAGAGTCAAACTCGCTGGAATTGGTTCAATTAGTGAATGGTCAGGGAACACATGTTGTGACAGGGGCTGTAGTCGAGGACATTATTCATCTTCAAAGTCAGTTCCATAGTTTGGTCATCAGATTTGTGCAAAGAAATTGTAACAAAGTGGCCCATGAGATTGCTGTGTTTGTGATGAGAGAAGGAGGTAATCATTTATGGTTGGAGTAGGAACCAGAATGGTTGTTTAATCTCCTCGCCGAGGATGTTGGTATTTCTATTTGAATTTAATAAAACCATTTAATTGTAAAAAAAAAATTACGATAAAAAGGGTAGCTAGCTGACCTCACACATATCAAGCAACTCATAGACACAAGTCTTCGAGGAATTGAATTTTGTGGCAATTTATTGAGAATTGGTGGAATTATGGGAACATGGTGACAAACTTTACTCATTTATGGTGGGGCAATCTGCCTCTTTTCTATTACTCATGTGGTTGCCAATTATGATAGAGGTTATTCTTCACCACAATCACCCAAAAACACACAGCAATATTACTAGAATTGCCCTAGAGTGCCTCAGCATTCGGGGTACCCTCCATATTACAAGGCTCCCCCATTACATGAGTATGTAGGTTGTCCTCCATATTCATCCAAATCACCACCATCACCATCATCAAATATTAATTAATCCTCCTTATTACTACAAATCACCACCTGCATCACCACCACCACCCTTTCCTTCACGACGACCACCTCCACCTCCACCATTTCGACCATTATCTCCATCACCTTCTCCATCGCCACCACCACCATCATCCAAATCACCACCACATCCACCTTCTACATCACCACCACATCCGCCTTCTACATCTCCACTACATCCACTATCTATATCACCATATAACCTCCACCCTCTCTATCCCCACCTCCATCTCCACCATCTCTATCATCATCACCACCACCACCTCCACCATCTCTATCATCATCACCACCACCTCCACCATCTCTATCATCATCACCACCACCTCCACCATCTCTATCATCAGCACCGCTTGCACCTTCTCCATCTCCACGACCAGGACCACCTTATCCTTCTCCATCGCCACCACCACCTCCACCCTCTCCATCACAACCACATGTGTCTTCTACATTCCCACCACCTCCACCATCTATATCACAGCCACCTCCACCCTCACCATCACCACCTCCACCATCTATATCATACTCATAACCACCACCTTCTCCTTCTCCATCGCCACCACCACCTCCACCCTCTCCATCACAACCACATGCGTCTTCAACATTCCCACCACCTCCACCATCTATACCACCAACACCTCCACCCTCATTATCACCACCTCCACCATTTCAATCATACTCACCACCACCACCTTCATCCTTTCCATCACCACCACCACCTCCACCATCTATATCATCAGTACCGCCTCCACCTCTATCACCACGACCACCTGTTAAGTCATTATTCATGCATCTTTTTTATGTCATCTAATGCTCATTTACTTGCCTTTTGTGTGATTTAATTGCCATCCATAGTAGAAAGTGATCATTCTTGTGAAGTGTGTGCAGAAGTAGAAAAGTTCATATAAGTGTGGAAAAAGGAAGAAAGAATGAATCATTCTTGGACTCAAGTAAAAGGAGGAAAGAATATTTCTTGCCATCCAAGAAGAAGTCTTCAATGTCAAGATTGTGCCTTTCCACATAAGGAAGGCCTGAGCATTCCGGAAAGGAAAGTACCACATAAGGAAGGCTTGTGCGTACCAAAGAGGAAAGTGACGTCCAAGTAAGTCTCAAGAAGGGTCAAGGGCTTTCTTCTTCTCCTTTTGAGTTTGATTTCAGAATTGCTTCAAGGGGTTTCTTCTTCTCCTTTTGAGTTTGATTTCAGTCATGTTTCATATTTTGTTTATACCTTCTTTGATCATGATGTGTAACTGAATTCATATCTAGGGTTTTGATGTAACCTTGCAGTTCTTACTCCATGTATTGAACTTAAGTGTTTTTCAGTTTCCTGCTGCGTTTTATGATTCAATTAATATGCTCCATTGATAATTAACATTATATTTTGATGGATGATCACCATTAAGATTGTTTGTTAGTTTTCTGATCCCAATACTGAGTAGACACCCATACCTTTGTTTGGACGATCTGTAATTGAATGAATAATATCCTGAGAAGACACCCATTCCATGTAGTTATTTGGTTCTATTGTTTTCCTGTTATAATTGGTTCTTTGATTGAAATCTATGTTGGACATCACATCTAGATTAAGGTTAAAGGAACTTGGTTTGATCGGACACCCACGACTGACCATAAGTAAGTGAAAACGAACCCATGAAACTATCTAGTGAAACTGATTTGTACTTGGTTTAATTTACATGGAATTGAATTGTAATGGTGAAGTCAAGACCCTGGGCCTTTTAATCATCTGTCTTCTTACTTGTTTAGTCTGTTCTCTACTTAGTTGCTTCTAAGGAAATTCAGTTATTAATTCAAAACTAAATCATAAACCTGAACTTTCAATTTTCTAATTTTGTTGCATTTACATAGAATAGTGTAAGGCTAGTTTCTGCTTCATTCTAATCAGTCTCTGTGGTACGATAACCCTTACTTGTTCTCCGCTATACCAACTACAACTTGTGCACTTGCAAGGAAAATTAAACAACAAGTTTTTGGCACCGTTGCCGCGGACTGATTCATTCTAAGAATAGCGTGCCTTTTACCTATTCTATTTTTCATTTTCTATTTTAAGTTCTAGTTTACTTAATTTTGTTTTGTTACTCTATTTGCAGGTAGTTTATGTCTAGCAGTCTTTTGGAACAAGACAAATCTGCGAGAAGCAAGCATTGCAGAGCATTGGGACGCAAGCCAATCCGAGGGGAACCAATTCTGAACATCCTACAAGAGAACCCAAAAGCTGCAATGCTTGCTGCCTTAAAGCCTTACAAAAATCTTTCTAACGAGGATCTATCTGAGTCCGAGAGTATTGGCACTGACTCTGAGGAAAAGCAAGAGATGGCAGAAGAAGAGAACTTCATGGGAGACCTTGATATCCCAACCATTGATTCAAATCCTTCTTGCATTACGCTGCCATCGCAAGCCCGAAACTATGAGCTGAAATCATCTCATCTGATTATGCTTCGTTCATTTCACGGTTTACCTAATGAAGATCCACTTACCCATTAAAAAGACTTATTTAACGTAGTGAGTACTTTTCCTTTGACAGGTGTATCTGAAGATCAATTAAGGATGAGAGTGTTTCCGTACACATTGAAGGGGAGAGCGAAGTATTGGCTTAATTCTCTTAGGCCAAAATCACTAACCACATGGGCTGAGGTTCAAAAGAAATTCCTAGAGAAGTACTTTTCCACAGCCAAGATAGATATGTTGAGGGATCAAATCATGACATTCACCCAACAAGTTGATGAGTCATTCTCAGAGGCATAGGAACGGTACAATGGGTTACTTCTCCAATGCCCCCATCATGCCATTCCTTTAAACTTACAAATGCATATTTTTTTAAACTTGCCATGGAAACTCAACACATGGACACTAGTGGTAAGCGAGCTGTAATTTATGAAATTAGTGGTTCTAACAATGCGAAACTTGATGCTCAGATATCTATCACACATGAGGGAATCATGTGGGGTATGTGAAGACTTTGATCATACCATACATGAGTGCCCTATGGGATATGCCTATCCAAAAATTGGACAAGAACATGTCAATTTCACAAACTCCTACAATCAGAGGCCAAGGAATGATCCCTTCTCTAACTCATACAATCCTGGGTGGAGGAATCAACCCAATTTTTCATGGAGTAACAACAACAATGTTCATAATGAAGCTAGTTCCTCTTTCCAACCGAAAGCCAACAATTCACTCAAGGACACCGTGAAGATGCTTGCACAGAATACTTTGCAATTCCAAAAATCAACGAATAACAGGCTTCAAAAACCATTATGCAGCCCTAAATAATATGGAGATTCAACTAGGGCAGATTGCATATGCTTTGAATAAAAGGGAACCTGGAAAATTACCAAGTCAACCACTTATGATTCAAAGGAATCAAGAGCAAGCCAAAGCAATTACAATGCTTAGGAGTGGTAAGATGATTGATAATGGTGTTGGTAATGATGGTTCTAACACCAAATCTGAAATTAAGGTAGGGGTTACGGAAGAGCAGAACTTGTGGGACCAAACGGAAATAGGAGCAGCAACCAAAGAATTTAAGTCATGCAAGCTCAAGCCAAAATGATCAGCCACTTCACAAGGCTGAAAAGCCTTATATACCACCAATTCCTTTCCCTGGAAGACCTGCTAAAAGCAAACAGGATAAGTATTTTAAAGAAATATATGATCTGTTAAGTAAAGTGAACATTAATTTGCCTTTGCTTTATGTCATTAGGAACGTGCCTTCATATGGGGAGTTTTTCAAGGAGCTGAATAGCCATAAGAGAAAATATGGACCAAATGAGAAGGTTGTGTTGAGTGAAAATGTTAGTGCTGTGCTACAAAGGAAACTGCCACCGAAATTGAAAGATCTAGGTAGTTTCTTCATCAACATCACCGTTGGAGACAAAATGATTGAAAAGGCCATGCTTGACTTGGGGGCAAGCATTAATCTGATGCCGTACTCGGTGTACTTACAATTAGGTTTGGAGGAGTTAATGAAGACCACCATCTCACTTCAACTTGCCGATCGTTTAGTTAAGTATCCTAGAGGTATTGTAGAGGATATCCTAGTTCAAGTTGATAAACTAATCTTGCCTGCTGATTTTGTAGTTCTTGATATGGATGAGGATCCCATACATGACCGTGACTTACCAATCTTGGTTGGAAGACCATTCATGGCCACACAAAGACTATAATTGATGTACATAATGGGCAGCTTACCATGACTGTTCTAGGAGAGACCGTTTAGTTTAAAGTGTTTGAATCGATAACTCATCCTTCTACTACTTTGGTTTGTTTTTATGTGGATGAGTTGGATTCTTTGGTGGTTTCTAAATTTTTGCAGACTGAATCTGGTGATACACTAGAAGTGGCATTAACTCACCCACAGGATGAATTTCAAGAGGAATATGTAATAATGGAAGAGGTTGCTGCTCTAGAAGTATTGAAGTCATACCCATCCTCTGTTAAACCTTCCATTGAACCACTTTTACCCTCCGCCACCCACCTGATTCCTTCGATTGTTCAAGCCCCTAAGTTAGAGCTCAAACCACTTCCATCACACCTCAAATATGCCTACATTGGTGAAGAAGAAACCCTCCCAGTTATCATATCTTCTGATCTAACTCCATTGGAAGAACACAAGGTTATTAGAGTGCTTAAGGAGAACAAATCTGCTATTGGTTGGTCTATTGCAGATATCAAAGGAATAAGCCCTACAATGTGCATGCATAGAACTTTAAAGTAGAAAGGAGCCAATCCTGTTCGTGAGGCACAAAGGAGATTGAATCCTCACATGAAAGAAGTAGTGAGAGCTGAAGTGTTGAAATTGCTTGATGTGGGTATCATATACCCTATTTCTGACAGCAAATGGGTGAGCCCTGTCCAAGTGGTGCCTAAAAAGTCAGGGATCACCATGGTGAAGAATGATAACAATGAGTTTGTGCCTACAAGAATGACCACTGGTTGGCGTGTGTGCATTGATTACAGGAAGTTGAATTTTGCCTCTAGAAAGGATCATTTCCCTTTACCTTTTATTGATCAAATGCTGGAGAGATTAGCTGGCCACTCATACTATTGTTTTCTTGATGGATTTTCAGGTTATAATCATATTCCCATTGCTCCAGAGGATCAAGAGAAGACGAAATTCACTTGTCCATTCAGAACATTCGCATATAGGAGGATGCCATTTTGTCTATGTAATGCTCCTGCCACCATCCAAAGTTGCATAATGGCCATCTTTTCAGATATGATTGAGAGGTTTATAGAGGTATTCATGGATGATTTTTCAGTGTTTGGTTCCTCATTTGATAATGGCCTTAACCATTTCTCTCTAGTGCTTCAAAGATGCGAAGGAACCAATCTGATCTTGAATTGGGAGAAGTGTCATCTCATGGTTAAGCACGGTATTGTACTTGGTCATGTGACTTCTTGCAAGGGAATTGAGGTTGATAAAGCTAAAATTGATCTGATCTCTAAGCTGGCCCCACCTACATCAGTTAAGGGTATTAGAAGTTTTCTTGGGCATGCAGGTTTTTATAGGCAGTTTATCAAGGATTTTTCCAAAATAACTTGTCCTCTTTGTGATTTGCTTGCTAAGGATTCTATTTTTAAATTTAATGAGGATTGTTTAAATGCATTTGATACCCTAAAGCGTGAACTAACCTCTTCGCCTATTATCATGGCTCCCGATTGGTCTTTACCTTTTGAATTAATGTGTGATGCCTCTAATTATGCTATAGGTGCAGTTTTGGGACAAGGTGTTGATAAGTTACCTCATGTGATCTACTATGCTAGTAGAACCTTGAATGACGCTCAACTCAACTACTCAACAACTGAGAAGGAGTTTTTGGCTGTAGTCTTTGCTTTAGAAAAACTTCGTTCTTATCTTGTTGGATCTAAAGTGATTGACTATTCTGATCATGCAGTCATTAGGTACTTACTTACAAAGAAAGATGCTAAGCCTCGGTTGATAAGGTGGATACTCTTGCTTCAAGAGTTTGACCTGGAAATTCGTGATAAGAGTGGAAGAGATAACCTAGTTGCTGATCACTTGTCTCGACAAATTGATGACGGTGCTAAAGAAAAAAATGTTGTTCCCATTAAAGAATCATTCCTTGATGAGCATCTCTTAGCTATTCAAGAAAAATAACCATGTATGCTGATTTTGTTAATTATCTTGCTTGTGGAGTGATTAGAGATGATCTTTCTTCTTAGGAACGAAAGAAGTTTCTCTCCTGGGTGAAGCACTATTTATGGGATGACCCCTACCTATTCAAGAATTGTCCATATCAAATTATAAGGAGATGTGTACCAGAAACTGAACAACAAAGCATACTCAAGTTCAGCCATGAATTTGCTTGCGGAGGACACTTTGGGGCGAAGAAAATAGCACTTAAGGTTCTTCAATCTAGTTTCTTTTGGCCTTCTTTATTTAAAGATGCTTTTAACTTTTGTTCTTAGTGTGACAGATGCCAAAGGATGGGGAACATAAGTAGCAGGAATCACATGACATTGACTAACATCTTGGTGGTCGAACTCTTTGATGTATGGGGAATCGATTTTATGGGTCTTTTTCCATCTTCATATGGTTATACATATATTCTAGTGGTGGTAGATTATGTATCCAAATGGGTGGAAGCAATTGCTACAAGAAGTAATGATCATAGAGTGGTTCTCAGCTTTCTTCGAGACATGATCTTTACAATATTTGGAACTCCAAGGGCGATTATAAGTGATGGTGGCAGTCACTTTTGTAATCGTCCGTTTCATGCTCTAATGAAAAAGTACAACATCAGTCATAGAGTTGCAACTCCGTACCATCCACAGAGTTCTGGACAAGTTGAGATAAGCAATAGGGAGATTAAGAAGATACTGATGAAAACTGTGTCCCCTACTCGAAAGGATTGGTCCTTACGCCTCAACGATACCCTTTGGGCTTACCGGACAGCTTATAAAACTCCAATTGGATTGAATCCCTATAGGCTGGTTTTCGGAAAAGGTTGTCATTTACCTATGGAGCTTGAACACCGTGCATTTTGGGCAATCAAGAAGTTCAATTTTGATTTAAAAGAAGCCAGGACAACAAGGAAACTTCAACTGAACGAGCTTGAGGAGTTGAGAAATGAAGCTTATGAAAATGCCAAGATTTACAGAGAGAGAACGAAGCTTTATCATGACAAGGCAATCCTGAGAAAGGTATTCTCTCCTAACTAGAAAGTTCTTTTGTTTAACTCATGGTTGAGACTTTTTCTAGGAAAGTTGAAGTCTAGATGGCTTGGTCCTTTCAAAGTGATTCATGTATTCCCTCATGGAGCCATTGAGATTGAGAACAAGAAGAATGGGGATCAATTTAAAGTTAATGGGCAGCGACTTAAACCCTATTTGTAGGATAATCCAAATCTATCTCACTATGATGTTGCCTTGGTCGAGATTTCAGCAACTTAGACATTTCAACCTCGTCTCGCCTAGACGTTAAATATAGCGCTCCTAGGAGGCAACCTAGCATTGGTTTGTGTTTTCTTTCATTCTCTTGTTTCTGCTGTAACGCACTCTCTAAGCATCGAATCTATTTTATTCTTCTCATTGCATATTGCTTATCACATTGAGGACAATGATCAGTTTAAGTTTGGAGGTGTGGATTAGGAAATTGGAATATAGAAACAAGTAGGTTTGGGGGTTATACACGGCCTGATTTTGAAAATTTCAGCTTTAGTTTTTGTTAGTATTTTAGTTAGTTAGTTTAAGTTTTTGCTAGTGATAAGTGTGTTAACTTGTTAATAAGAGTGTACATGCTAAGTTAACTAACTTTGTTCTACTAAGAGTTCTGCCATAATCCGTTTGTATCATAACCTTGCACTTCACAATGCCATGTCTCGAGTGATTAACTTGACAAAACTACTGCATTTGAGTGAACTTCAGAAAATTAGTGGAGACTACCTTGTGAGGTTATTGAGCTGTATTGCCATTCTTTTAGAGTGATATACATTGTTTCTACTCTTAAACACTCTGATTTTGTTCTTAAATGCTGATCTCATTCCATTACATTTGCATTGAATTTTAAAGAACTGACATCATATAGATGCTCTTGATTTGAGGTGTGGTTTTCCATAAGAAGTGATGTAGGCTATGTGTGATTAAACCTCTCAAGGACTTGTCCTACCTTGTTGTGCGCTCCCTAAGCCATTTTGAAGACAAACACTCAGCCTTTTCTATCATCACGCTACGCATAATCTGCCAGACACTCAACCATTCAATCATGCCATGCCCTATAATCCAAGTTTGTGTTAAGGCTGCATTAAATGAGATTCATGATGAGAATGAAGAGTTAAAGATGTTGCTGCCTAATTCAAAAAGCGCTATTGCAGCAACGACAATAATGTGAAAGTTAATGTCTGAATGTGATGGAAAAACCTATACAAGGAATAAGGAAACAATTCATGATCTTGGTTCAATTTAGAAAAAAAAGAAAAAAATAAAAGAAATGTGAAAGAACACCTGAATTGATCCAAGTGAGGCAATGAACTCAAGAAAACTTCTAAAAAGGAATCAAGTTCTTATCAATCTTGCCGTGGGTTCTAAGCAAGAAATCAGAGCAGAACTTCAAAGTTCAAGTCATGACATCTCATGCCTTGGCACAACTCAGGTTCTTTGAATCCGACCCTTTCTTTCTTTCACCATAAGCTTAGCCCCATTACACCCAAAACTGAAGACCTAACTGATCTTATGGACAGCCATGCTGAGGATTGAGGTATGTATCTATGTTCTTAAAGTTCAATTCCATACATGAGATCTTAATTCCAGAAAGTGCTATTCTTCATTGCAAATCATATGTGATCAAACTTGAATTCCTCTACATAATGCCCATCACATATGCTTGATAAGAGTGTAAGCCTAGGATTCTTGTGAGAATGGAGAGATACCTAGTGAGGATTAGAGTCGAGGTGAAATCTTTTTGGAGCACTTGGATAATGATGTTTTTAAACATGATTACTTGAGAAAATGGCATCTGCACATCACACATGATACTTACTGTTGTGACATTCCTTTTAGTTTTGCAAAGCATGTCTACTCTCTTTAATTCTTATTAACTTGTTAACAACTATCTCTAACATGTCAGTTGTTTAAGTAAAACGTTTGTGGGGATAGTAGCTGCCATAACCCTCAAGAGACAAAACTCCTCCTACTATGAACACCTAGAGGTTGAAATGATCTATCATTAACTAAGATTGAGTCTTTTCATTTTGTTTAGTTTAGTTTTTCTTTGTTTTGCTTGGGGACTAGCAAAATATAGGTTTGGGGGTATTTGTTATGAAATTATTCATGCATCTTTTTGATGTCATCTAATGCTCATTTACTTGCCTTTTGTGTGATTTAATTGCCATCTATAGTAGAAAGTGATCATTCTTGTGAAGTGTGTGCAGAAGTAGAAAAGTTCATGTAAGTTTGGAAAAAGGAAGACAGAATGAATCGTTCTCGGACTCAAGTCAAAGGAGGAAAGAATATTTCTTGCCATCCAAAAGAAGTCTTCAATGTCAAGATTGTGCCATCCCACATAAGGAAGGCCTGAGCATTCCGGAAAGGAAAGTACCACATAAGGAAGGCTTGTGCGTACCAAAGAGGAAAATGACGTCCAAGGAAGTCTCAAGAAGGGTCAAGAACACAACGTGCTGCACCAGAAAAGTCCAAGACATCATGAACCTTCATTGCAAAGAGAACTTCAGCCAAGAAATAAGACAAGGGCCTGATTTTTAGGACCCTTGTCTCAGCCCTGTTAGGAAAAACGTTTTTAGGATTTTATTGCCTTGTTTTAGGTATGATTAGGAGTCTTTAAAGTCAGAGATATTTCCTATTTATTCTCGTAACTTCTAGGGATTAAAAACTCCTATTTAAAGGAGTTTAGTTCAGGAAAAAAAGGAGGAGGAACCCTAGCCGCATCTTTTATGTTTTTTTTCATTCAGAAAGAGTGGTTGCCATTTTAACATAGAGAGGTAGTCTCTGGTTTTGGGGAAAAAGGGTTAACGCAAGAGGAAGGAGTTTGACATCAGAATTGATTCAAGGAGTTTCTTCTTCTCCTTTTGAGTTTGATTTCAGTCATGCTTCATATTGTGTTTATACTTTCTTTGATCATGATGTGTAACTGAATTCATATCTAGGGTTTTGATGTAACCTTGCAGTTCTTACTCCATGTATTGAACTTAAGTGTTTTTCAGTTTCCTGCTGTGTTTTAGGATTCAATTACTATGCTCCATTGATAATTAACATTATATTTTGATGTCTAATCACCATTAGGATTGTTTGTTAGTTTTCTTATCCCAATACTGAGTAGACACCCAAAACTTTGTTTGGATGATCTGTAATTGAATGAATAATATCCTGAGAAGACACCCATTCCATGGAGTTATTTGGCTCTATTGTTTTCCTGTTATTATTGGTTCTTTGATTGAAATCTATGTTGGACATCACATCTAGATTAAGGTTAAAGGAACTTGGTTTGATCGGACACCCACGACTGACCATAAGTAAGTGAAAACGAACCCATGAAACTATCTAGTGAAACTGATTTGTACTTGGTTTAATTTACATGGAATTGAATTGTAATGGTGAAGTCGAGACCCTTGGCCTTTTAATCATCTTTCTTCTTCCTTGTTTAGTATGTTATCTAGTTAGTTGCTTCTAAGGTAATTCAGTTATTAATTCAAAACTAAATCAAAAACCTGAACTTTCAATGTTCTAATTTTGTTGCACTTACATAGAATAGTTTAAGGCTAGTTTTTGCTTCATTCTAATCAGTCTCCATGGTACGATAACCCTTACTTGTGCTCCGCTATACCATCTACAACTTGTGCACTTGCAAGGAAAATTAAACAACAAGTTTTTGGCGCCGTTGCCGCGGACTGATTCATTCTAAGCATAGGGTTCCTTTTACCTATTCTATTTTTCATTTTCTATTTTAAGTTATAGTTTATTTAATTTTGTTTTGTTACTCTACTTGCAGGTAGTTTATGTCTAGCAGTCTTTTGGAACAAGTCAAATCTGCGAGAAGCAAGCATTCCAGAGCATTGGGACGCAACCCAATCCTAGGGGAACCAATTCTAAACATCCTACAAGAGAACCTAAAAGCTACAAAGCTTGCTGCCTTAGAGCCATACAGAAATCTTTCGAACGAGGATCTATCCGAGTCCGAGAGTATTGGCACTGACACTGAGGAAAAGGAAGAGATGGCAGAAGAAGAGAACTTCATGGGAGACCTTGATATCCCAACCATCGATACAAATCCTTCTTGCATTACGCTGCCATCGCAAGCCCAAAACTATGAGCTGAAATCATCTCATCTGAATATGCTTCCTTCATTTCACGGTTTACCTAATGAAGATCAACTTACCCATTTAAAAGACATATTTAATGTAGTGAGTACTTTTCCTTTTACAGGTGTATCCGAAGAGCATGTAAGGATGAGAGTGTTTTCGTACACATTGAAGGAGAGAGCGAAGTATTGGCTTAATTCACTTAGGCCAAGATCACTAACCACATGGGCTGAAATTCAAAAGAAATTACTAGAGAAGTACTTTTCCACAGCCAAGACAGATATGTTGAGGGATCAAATCATGACATTCACCCAGTAAGTTGATGAGTCATTCTCAGAGGCATGGGAACGGTACAATGGGTTACTTCTCCAATGCCCCCATTATGGCATTCCTTTAAACTTACAAATGCGTATTTTTTATAAAGGACTAACCCTCTCGAGGAAGAACATTGTTACAAATTTTGCAAGTGGTTCCATGAAGAGCAAGACTCCTGAACAAACGTGTACTCTTTTTGTACAGATTGCCATGGAAACTCAACACATGGACACTAGTGATAAGCAAGCTGGAATTTATGAAATTAGTGATTCTAACAATGCCAAACTTGATGCTCAGATAACTTGATGCTCAGATATCTATGCTAGCAAAGAAGTTGGATGCATTAGTTGTTGCTCAACCAAGGCCTAACATGTAGGAATCATGTGGGGTATGTGAAGCCTTTGATAATACCACACATGAATGCCCTACGGGATCTGCCTATCCAGAAATTGGACAAGAACATGTCAATTTCACAAACTCTTACAATCAGAGGCCAATGAATGATCCCTTCTCTAACTCATACAATCATGGGTGGAGGAATCATCCCAATTTTTCATGGAGCAACAACAACAATGTTCATAATCAAGCTAGTTCCTCTTTCCAACCGAAAGCCAACAATTCACTCGAGGACACCGTGAAGATGCTTGCACAGAATACTTTGCAATTCCAACAATCAACGAATAGCATGCTTCAAAACCATTATGCAGCCCTAAATAAGATGGAGATTCAACTAGGGCAGATTGCGGATGCTCTGAATAAAAGGGAACCTGGAAAATTGCCAAGTCAACCACTTATGATTCAAAGGAATCAAGAGCAAGCCAAAGCAATTACAATGCTTAGGAGTGGTAAGATGATTGATAATGGTGTTGGTAATGATGGTTCTAACACCAAATCTGAAATTAATGTAGGGGCTATGGAAGAGAAGAACATGGGGGACCAAACGGAAAGGGAGCATCAACCAAAGAATTCAAGTCATGCAAGCTCAAGCGAAAGTGATCAACCACTTCACAAGGCTGAAAAGCCTTATATACCACCAATTCCTTTCCCTGGAAGACTTGCTAAAAGCAAACAGGATAAGTCTTTTAAAGAAATATATGATATGTTAAGTAAAGTGAACATTAATTTGCCTTTGCTTGATGTCATTAGGAACGTGCATGCATATGGGAAGTCTTTCAAGGAGTTGAATGGCCACAAGAGAAATATGGGCCAAATGAGAAGGTTGTGATGAGTGCAAATGTTAGTGCTGTGCTATAAAGGAAACTGCCACCGAAATTGAAAGATCCAGGAAGTTTCTCCATCAACATCACCGTTGGAGACAAAATGATTGAAAAGGCCATGCTTGACTTGGGGGCAAGCATTAATCTCATGTCGTACTCGGTGTACTTACAATTAGGTTTGGGGGAGTTAATGAAGACCACCATCTCACTTCAACTTGCCGATCGTTCAGTTAAGTATCCTAGAGATATTGTAGAGGATATCCTAGTTCAAGTTGATAAACTAATCTTGCCTGCTGATTTTGTAGTTCTTGATATGGATGAGGATCCCATACATGACCGTGACTTACCAATCTTGCTTGGAAGACCATTCATGGCCACACAAAGACTATAATTGATGTACATAATGGGCAGCTTACCATGACTGTACTAGGAGAGAACATTTAGTTTAAAGTGTTTGAATCCATAACTCATCCTTCTACTACTTTGGTTTGTTTTTATGTGGATGAGTTGGATTCTTTGGTGGTTTCTAAATTTTTGCAGACTGAATCTGGTGATACACTATAAGTGGCATTAACTCACCCGCATGATGAATTTGAAGAGGAATATGTAATAACGGATGATTTGTGTTCAGACAGTGTCTTGACTAGTCATGATTCTTCTTGTGCTCTGAAGCATCAGACTTGGATGTGGCATTGTAGGTTTGGTAATATTCCTTTGGTTATATTAAACATTTATTCCATTATTTGTTTAAGGAGTCTGACCCGTCGAATTTTCACTATGATGTTTATGTTTTGGCCAAGAGTCATCCTATTACTTATCCATTGAGTTCTACCAAGAGCACTGAACCCTTTTCTTTGATTCATGTGATGTGTGGGGTCCAGCTCCGATCTCTACCTTAGGTTTGTGATTTTTGTTGATGATTCTAGTCGTATGACTTGGCTTTATTTGCTAAAAAATAAGAGTGAGGTGTCTAATTGCGTCCGTGTATTTCATACCATGATACATACTCAATTCTCGACTAAATTGAAAGTTCATAGGTCTGATAATGGTGGTGAAATTGTTAATAAGATATTACAGTCTTAATTTCAAGATCACGACATCATTCATTAGATAACATGTCCTTATACACCTCAACAGAACGGTGTTTCCAAATAGAAAATCGGCATATTCTTGAAATTACTCGTGCTTGTTTGATTGGTGCCCACATGCAACCTGCATCTTGGGGCGATGCTATTTTGTATGAACAGATTTGGATGAACTTTCTAGTCATGTTGGTATCCCCTCCCACTTAAAATTAGCACCGCCTGTTGATTTGTTGTTTTTGTTCACCTTCCTAAACATCAATGTATGAAGCCTCGATCTATGTGCCTTAAAGTGTGTGTTTGTTAGGTATGTACCTAACCAAAAAGGCTACAGGTGTTATCATCCTTATAATCGTTGCTTTTATGTGACTATGGATGTCACTTTTTCTGAAATTGAATAAATTTTTTCACCGCCAATATCCCCTTCTCCTCTTCTAAGGGAGACGACTATTGTAGAGCCGAATTGGATAGAAATGTTTCTTGATCCTAGTGTAGTTTCTGCTGCAGACGTGACCAGTCACGATGGTTCTGATATTGGTATGAATAGTCCCGAAGGTTCTGATGGTTCTGATGTTGCTACTAGTATGACTAGTCACGAATGTTCGTATGATTCTGATATTGATAGTGGTATGATTAGTCTCGATCAGCCTGATGATTATGGTACTGGTATGGCTAGTCACTATCAGTTTGATGTGAATTTGATTAATAACAGTCCTACAGCTCTACATGATTCAGTTTCTACAAGCCCCTCTTCTACACCAACTGTACCAACCAATGATCCTCCTACAGCTAATGATTCTGAGGTATGTAATAATTCTGAGGTTAATACTAACAATGTAATTAATGATCACATGCCAGTTGTATCTAGTGATAGTGACATGTATTACCTACCTCCTTTGAGTACTAGGGGCAAACCACCGGAGAGATATTCACCTGACAATTCAAAGACGGTGAAGTATCCTATTGCAAATTAGTCTCTACAAGGCACTTACCATGTGCTGCTGTCACCATTCCTTCAAGAGTACAAGAAGCGCTCAATGATAAAATCTGGGAATAAGCTATGAATGAGGAGATGAAAAGCATTGGAGAGAAATTAAACATGGGACATTATGTCCTTACCAGACGGGAAAAAGCATGTTGGTTATAAATGGGTGTTTTCGATGAAACATAAGCCAGATGGTACGATGTCCGATACAAAGCAAGGTTAGTTGCCCGTAGTTTTACTCAAACTTATGGAATTGCTTACTATGAGACTTTTGCACCTGTTGCAAAGTTAAATACTATTCGTGTTTTATTATCCATTGCTACAAATTTTGATTGGCCATTACAGCAGTATAACGTAAAAATGATTTTTTACATGGAGATCTATCTGAAGATTTTTATGAGTATTCCACCTGGGTATGGTACTTCTGGTGATTCAAGCTTGGTATGTAAGTTGAAGAAGGTGTTGTATGGTTAGAAACAATCACCAAGAGCATGGTTTGGAAGATTTCAGCTAGCCATTAAGAAGTATGGCTACGAGCAGAGCAATGCAGACCATACGTTGTTCCTGAAGAAACAAAATGGTAAGATAACTGCACTCATTATTTATGTTGATGACATGATTGTTACTAGTGATGATATAGATGAGATGACTAAGATGAAGTCTAACTTGGCTTCTGAATTTGTATGAAAGATCTTGGTGGCTTGAAGTATTTTTTGGGCATTAAAGTTATCCGGTCTAAGCAAGGGATATGTTTGTCACAAAGAAAATGCGTTCTTGACTTATTGAAGGAAACATGTATGCTTGATTGTCAGCCCATTGATACGCCTATTGAGCAAAACCATGGCCTAGAAGAACTTCCAGATCAAGTTCCTGTTAATAAGGGGAGATATCATAGGCTAGTTGGTCGTTTGATTTACTTATCACCCACTCGACCCAATATTGCTTATGTGGTTAGTGTGGTAAGTCGTTTTATGCATAATCCTAGTGAAGTCCATATGAATGCAGTTGTACGAATTTTGCGGTATTTGAAGTCAGCACCAGGAAAAGGCCTTATATTCTCCAAACATAATCACACAGATGCTATAGGTTATTATGATTCTGATTGGGGTGGTATAGGAGAAAGAGGACGTTCAACTACTGGGTACTTCACATTTGTTGGAGGGAACTTGGTAACTTGGAAGAATAAAAAACAGAAGGTTGTGTCATTATCTAGTGTTGAGGCAGAGTATTGAGCAATGGTTCAAGGGATGCATGAACTATTGTGGCTGAAACGGCTTATGGGGGATCCTGGTTTTCTATCTAATGGAGCTATGAAGTTATATTGTGATAATCAGTCAGCTATCAAGATGGCAGAAAATCCAATACAACATGATCGAACTAAACATGTGGAGATTGATCGTAATTTCATATACGAGAAGTTTGAAGAAAAAATTGTTGAAGTCCCATATGTGACGGCTACTGAACAGGTTGCTGATATCTTACTAAGGCCGTGTCCAAACAAGCCTTCAAAGAATCACTTGTCAAGTTGGGCATGTTTGATGTCCATACTCCACCTTGAGGTGGAGTGTTGGCGTGAGCCATATCTTGTAAATACAGAAATTAGAATACTTATAGGAATTGTAATTATTTTCCTATTTTGGTCTAGTTAACTTTTTGTATTGTAACATTATAAATATCTCCTAGTGAGAAGAATAGAATTATTCAGCCAAATTAAACCCTATTCATCTCTTTGACAACCTCCACCATCTCCATCATCATCACCGCCTCCATCTTCTCCATCACCTACCACCGCCATCACCATCTCCATTACCTCCACCTCCACGATCTTCATCACCACCACCGCCACGATCTCTATCACCACTAGCTACAAGATATCTATCACTACCACCACCTCCTCCACAATCTACATCGGCACCACAACAACTATTTTTATCACCACCACCATCTCTATCAACAACACTTCCATCATTTCTATCATCACCACCTCCACCATCTCCATCACCACCTCCACCATCTCTTTCATTAGCACCACCTCCACGTTCTCGATTACCACCACCACCATCTCCATTACCTACACCTCCACGATCTTCATCACAACCACCATTTCCACCACCAGCACGATCTCTATCACCACTACCTTCCTATCCATCCCAACCACCACGTCATCCATGATCTCTATCACCACTAGCTACAAGATACCTATCACCGCCACCACCACCACCACCACCACCACCTCCACAATCTACATCGGCACCACAACAACCTTCTCCATCACCACCACCACCACCACCACCACCACCACCACCACCACCACCACCAACACCACCATCTCTATTAGCAAAACCTCCACCATCTCTATCATCAGCACCGCCTCCACCATTTCGATCACCACCCCCACGACCACTACCACCATCTCCCTTACCTACACCTCCACGATCTTCATCAGCACCACCATCTCCACCACCGCCACGTACTCTATCACCACTACCTTCCTCTCCATCCCAACCACCAGCTCCTCCACGATCTCTATCACCACCAGCTACAAGATATCTATCTCCACCACCGCCACCACCACCACCTCCACACCTCCACGATCTCACAACAACCATCTCTATCATCATCACCACCACCACCACCATCTCCATTACCTCCACCTCCACGATCTTCATCACCACCACCATCTCCACCACTGCCACGATCTCTATCATCACTACCATCCCAACCACCACCACCTCTACAATCTTTATCACCACCACCTACAAGATATCTATAACCACCACCGCCACCACATCTACGATTTCTATCGCCACCACAACAATCTTCTCCAGTACTTCTACCACCACCATCTCCATCACCGCAACCTCCATGATTTTCATCAGCACCACCACTACACTCTCCACCCCCACCCCCCCCAACCCACCCCCCCCCCCCCCCCCCCCCCCCCCCCCCCCCAACCCACCGCCCCCCCCCCCCCCCCCCCCCCCCCCCCCCCCCCCCCCCCCCCCCCCCCCTCCACGAAGTGCATTAGCACCACCACCACCTCCACCCAAGCCACCACCACCACCACGAATTATGTCATCACCATCTACACTGTTTCCATCAGCACCACCTCCAATATCGCCATCGCAAACACTACCACCTCCGTTATCCCCCTCACAATAACCACCACCACCATTTCAAACCCTAAATCGACCACCTCTACCATTTTTATCACCACCGCCTTCTCCTTACCATGTTTACAAACCTCCACTTCCTTCATACTACTTGAATTCTCCTCATCGATTGATGTCTCCTCCTCCAGTTACAAAACAATAGTAAGAATATCGTGTTGGAAAGTATTGTTTAATTAGGAATTGTTTTTCGTATTAGATTTTGTTTATTTGGTCAAGTTAAGTAATTTATGATTTAGGATTCCAATTTTATATTGGATTGGAAGTTAAGTTTTGTTATCCTTGTTGACTTAGGTTTAGTTTCTTATATAAGGCTTAGCTTAGACTTGTAATTTGTAACCCTTCACGAACCCTTTGTAATTGGCATATAGCATTATAGTGATTGGTTCACAAAATATTTTGCAACCCTTATGGGTGTGCAGAGCTTAGTTTCTCCCTACATCCATGAGCTACGAATTCGCATATTGAGATTTTCGCTACATTATTTTCGTGTATTTGTGTGTTTGACATGGTGTAAGAGTGGCTTTGATCTGTCTCTTGCACTTTGACTGTTTGTTGTGGAGTATCAATTTGACATACCGGCCGGTTATCAAAGTGTTTGTATAATTTTATGCTGGACTGTTTCAATTCGTAAACAAGTGTGTTTGTAATCAATAATAAGGTTATTGAGTAGAACCCTCCGTGTACTACTTTGTAATCACTATATTTTTTTCGTAAGTGAATAAAAGTGAGTAAAATTCATGTACGTAGTTGCTTTAGTGTACTATAGATGTATTTTACTTAACCTGAAAAATATGACTAATAATCTTATTGTAGTGGAATCATGTGCTTCTTGAATATTCACAGGGAAGTACTTGAAGTACATGTGATAATGCTCGCCACTTCATTGGGTTTCTTGTCCAAAGTCTCACAAATAATTACATGAAAATATTACACACACATATATATATATATATATATATATATATATATATATATATATATATTTGTTTTTGATGAATGGCTGAAGAATCCTTGCGTCTGTATACTTTTATTACTTTACAATTTCATAATCAGACTGGTTTTTTATTAAGGAATAAAGATTTTTGTTGCTACATTGATATGATTTATAGCTCATTTATAGTGCCCTTATAATGCCTTTAAATTGGCATTATAAGGCCTTGCCTCTTTAGTTACTGTATAGTGGCCTTCTAGTGCCTTTATATTGAATTTATAGGAATTATACAAGAATTTCTTAGTGGTCAGAAAATTCATAGGATTGCCGGAATCTGGAAAATTTTTAGAAAATGCCTTAATTTTGTTTTTAGCATAACTTTCTTGTTTAGGAATATCTTTGAATGATTCAAAACCCTAAATTTAACGGTTTTTCATGCAGTTTATGATGGTGAAATTATTGAAATCTAAAACGTACAATATAAATACAAATTATGAAATTCAAAAAAATTAGGTTTTAGAAGAAGATGTAGAAAATCATATCCAAATTAAGGAGGAAATTGAACCCAAATTAAGGGGGATGAAATAAGATCAAAGGATGCAGTCATGATGGATTTGTACAAGGAGAGAGAGGAGAGAGTTGGAGAAAAGATGAATTGATCGGGAGAATTATGGAGGGGCTAAGGTTTTTTTAGGAATATATCTGGATTGGATCAAATTGTAAATAGGTGATAAATTGGTGTAGTTTAAATTAGGGTTAAGGAAAGTGGGTATTTTAAAAATGAATTGGGAGGACGAAATAAGATCAATGATGCAATCATGGTGAAATTCCAGAGGGATAGAGAAGAGAGAGTTGAAGAAAAGATGAATTGATTGGGAGAATTATGGCTGAGGTTTTTTTAGGAATATAAACATTGGATCAAATTGCAAACAGGTGATAAATTGGTGTAATTTAAATTAGGATCAAAGAAAGTGGATATTTTATAATGGATTATGTGGTAAGTGGGTATCTTAGTTAATTTCCCGTTTTTTCACCCTTTCTTTTATTTTATTAATTTTGAGAAATAAAACCTAAATGATATGGCACTTAATCATTTGTCAAGGTAATTAGAAAGAGAGAGGTTTCCAATACCAATGGCAAGTAGAAATGGGTGGTAGAGTTTTTTTGGACAATTATTGATTAGACCAATATTTACTATAGCCAATCCAAAAGGACCATGCCTTATGATTTATTTTGAAAAACTCCCTGATTAAATTAATGTAATGTACCACCTACTTATAAATAGCATATTTACATATTTGCCACCATGAAATCAAAAACCCTAGTTGAAGCTCCGCCGGCATCCGAACATTTGCAACTCTGCTAGGCGTCGGACGGTTGCAGCTCTACGGTTGTCAGTCATCGGATAGTTGCAACTTCATCGGGCGCCGGATGGTTGCTGCTCCCTCGGCCACCAGAGAGTTGCAGCTCTGCTGGCTGCCGAACATTTTCAGGGAAGAAAATGGAGAAAAGGTATATTAGTATTTCTTGATTAAGTTAGGTACCTAACACAAATAAAAATTATGGACTTAACAAATA
The DNA here is from genome assembly GCA_037349345.1 of Oemleria cerasiformis. NCBI lineage: Eukaryota > Viridiplantae > Streptophyta > Magnoliopsida > Rosales > Rosaceae > Oemleria > Oemleria cerasiformis. The sequence continues at coordinate 638,692 of JAZGTL010000009.1, read as the reverse complement.
GCTTTCAAAAATTAGCCATCTAATAAATACTATAATTCTAAATATGGGTTTTTCATTAGTTTACTATTTTTTTTTTGGGGTTAAGTAGAAATTGTGTTACAAGAAATTATATTTATTTGATAAGAGTATTTTTGGATAATTGTTGTGTAAAAACATTAGATCGATTAAAATTTTCAAATTTTGTTGTTTGCAAAAAGTTTATTGGATAAAATGAGTCCAAATATAAGTTTTTTTTCTTTTTACCAACTAACATTTCGGTTTAGTGATATTCATTCATCTTCAATTCACGAATATCTGCGAGATCTCAAGTTGAACTCTTAGGCCGTGATGCCTTATAGTTGGTTACACGCGGCTTCGCCCAAATCCCCCTCCTCTCATATTATAATTAAAGTATCATATTTTTGAATAAAAAAAACAAAAGGATCCGTTTTGTTTTTTTATTGGAGTGACTATAATAATTATAAAATTTAAAATTGAACAAATATAAGAGCTACGAAACTACCATAATGATTTCCTGTCCTTCCCAAAGGTTCTGAACAAGATTGAGTTTAAAAGGTGTCAGTACCAAAATGGCAAAATCTCCAACATCTCTCAATAAATTAGGTCTTTTTTTATGGAAAGAAATTTTTATTATATATATAGTGACTAGCAATAACTAAGCAACACTGTCATCAAATCCATCAAATCTAACCTTGAAGAATTTATAGAGCAAAAGACGGATTTGAGAAAATCTTAATCTCCAGCGATCTAACTGCGCATCAAAGTGATAAAAGTGATATACAATTGTTTGATGATCCTAATCTGTCAAATATGGTGACAAAAAATCCATGTTTAAAACTTACTAGGCAGTAATAGGGCGGCTAGATGGGACGTAGCGCTTAGAGGCCTGTAGTCGACTGCCTAGGTGGAGCATGAAGCACCTAGGTAGGTTTTCCCAAATCGGAACGGCAAGAGGGAGCCTCGCACCTAGATGGAGCCTAGGTGGCCCTAGACGGGGACTTTTAGAACATTGCCAAAGATAATGAGAGATCTTGCGGCAAACTCCTCCAAAACCAAGGGAGAACCAAGTTTATGGAAAAAGAAGATAAATTAGAGGGAAAATTTAGCGAAGGAAGTAGATTGAAAAAATAGCAAAATAAGAATAATGGGGAACCCATATCTGAGCATGGCTCAAACCAAACAGTCACCGCAATAAACTCTTATTATTTGGGAGGAGGGGATTGATCAGTCGTTATTTATGCATCATTTTGATGTCTTTATATGCCTCTCTTACATGTCTTTTGAATGATTTCATGCCATCAATAGTATAAAATGATCAATCTTGTGAGACTTGTGCAGAGTTAGAAAGATAGATAAAATCTGGAAAGAACGCAAAAAGAATGACTCAAATCGGAGTCTAGATGAAGGAGATATCCTCATTTCAATATCAGGTCCTAAACGGAGTCCTGAGTGCGCCAGTGCGCCTATTTTGGGCCACTGGCCAAGTACCTCATATCAGGCCCTCCGGGTCTCAAACCTATGTTTCATGACATCAAGGTCAAGTCCTAGAAGTGCCAAGGTCGTGCCAAGGCAGGTCGAGGACATGTCCCAAGAACTCCCATCCGAGCTAAGATGTGCGCCTAAGACGGGGTCCCTGTTCCGCCAGCGGTAGATCAGAGGTTCTCACTCTGCGCTTAGCCTGACAACATTTGCGCCAAGCCTGAAAGAAGATGCGCTTCTAATGTACTCATGATTTGCTTCAAAAGCGCAGTCCCAGATCCTGATTACGAAGACGGTCCAAAATCCAAGTTTGGCCAGCTTGCGTTCCCACTTGCCAGCTTGCATTCACACTTCCAGCCGTGTTCTGATTGGTTCTAATAGATTTAAGGACTTTGTAATTAATTAAAAGTACAATAATTTGACCAATCCTTATAGAACAAGGTTTTCCCTTTCTCTATAAAAGGGAGCCTTTGTTCAGTGTTTTAGGGAGGAGATAATTAGCTAGAGGCGTTTTTGGGAGATACAGAGACACCTTAGCCGCATATAGTATTTTGGTTTTTTTAGAGTTTTACGTTAAAGCTTGGTTCTTCCCGAAGTCGAGTGTGTTAGACGTGGAGCTTGGAGAAGAAGGCTCTGCCGTGTCTTCTGCTGCACCTGTTCTGCACAATATCTTCTGTACCCTTATTTTCATTATTGCAATTTACTTATGAATTCAATTATATTTGTTTCAATTTCAGTTATGTGTGAGTAGTCGTTAGGATTAGGGATGCTTGAAGCCCTAGCCATGTTAGCTTGTTGATTGGATTTCTGGCTCTTGATTATGATTGCTATGCATGCTGAATAAGTTGGATTACTATGCATAATGACCTTAATTTATGCCTATAAGATTAGCTACCTTGTTTGCATATAATTATAGATGTAATTGCTTGAGTGACCGTCATATCATCTTGTGATTTGGAGCATTGAAAGTATTCTTACTTGTAATCTTAACTTATAACGACCCAGGATTGCATGTCACTTTGCTAGGCTAATGTGGTGTCATTAAATTCTCTTTAAACTTCATGCATCATCTTAAAAGGTAGGTGATAGACGTTCTAGGCATATGCCCTGTTTAGAACATGCTAAGTAAGAGGGAATAAGATGTGTCTAGTGAACCAACGCCAGGTCCTAGGCACGGGCACCTAATTCAGAAAATGCATAGTAATTAGGTCAAGGAAATTTGGTTAAGAGCTATAATTGGTTAGAGTGGATAGTAAGCCTTAATTCGCCTTAGTTAACAACCTTTCATTCTTGCATTGTTATTTTCTGCACTTTGATTTACTTGTCTTTAAATTTCAGTTATCACATCATAAACCCACCCCCCCCTGTGTGTGTGTGTTTTTTTTATTTAAGTTAACAAATCTGAACTAAATTGGTCATATCGTTGATACAAGTCCTCGAGGGATCGACTCTTGCTGTGCTACTATACTATACTTATCGATTTGTGCACTTGCAAGGATTTTATAACTGTTAGAATTGAAATGCATATTTCTTGCTCTTTAAATTTACCAACAAGTTTTTCACGCCGTTGCCGGGGACTTGTCCCTCAACGGTGCCATTTAAGTTTAGATTTGTAATTTATTTATTTATTTATTTTTTGTTAGGTACCCGTGTATGTCATTCCAAGGTTCAGTGCACGGGTCATCAAGTGGACCATCATTGCAAGCATCTTCAGTCCACGGCTCCCCGCCACCAAGCCCAAGGAGGATGGCGGACCACAGAGAAGAGCAGGGCCTGGAACGTGGCCTAGTACCGCAAGCCCCATGGCGCCTTAAGGATTTTGCCATGCCCCATGTCTCGGAGGATCAATTTCCAATTGTTTTTCCCGAGTCAACAGTGGCAAACTTCGAATTAAAGTCGGGGACAATTCACATGCTGCCTACATTCCACGGCCTTGCTGGCGAGGACCCGCACTTTCATATCAAGGAATTTGTTGAGGTTTGTTCAACACTGCGCATCAATGGTATGACAGAATCTGAAATCCGCCTGCGGCTCTTTCACTTCAGTCTCAAGGATCGCGCCAAGACATGGTTTCATTCACTGGCGCCGGCTTCCATTCACTCTTGGAGGGACTTGACGTCCAAATTCTTAACACAGTACTTTCCCGTGGAAAAGACAAATGAGTTAAAGTCCAAGATCATGAACCCACGGCAAGACATGGAGGAGTATTTCTACGAGTTTTGGGAGCGGTTCAATCAGATGCTACGGGCGTGCCCCCACCACCATATTGATGCCCATCATCTTATGCTATACTTCTATGGAGGCTTGAAGACTAGCGATCGGACAATGGTGGACTCTCAATCCCAAGGGATTCTAGAAGGCACAGCCGAGGAAGCAAGGACCGCCTTTGAGAACATTGCTCAAAGGGAAAAACAGTTCAGCTACAGGGGTCCCTCCTCTAGAGCTACGGGTGATGCATCCGCCAAATACAAAGATGACGCCATTGCTCAGCTCACGGCAATGGTGAAACAGTTGTGTAGCGAGAAAGCCAAAGAAGTTCACATCTGCGAGGTATGTTCAATTCAGGGCCACAAATCCCAGGACTGCCCAGTTGTGGAAGATGCCAACTTTGCTGGAGGGTTCAACAAAAATTCTCGACCCCGGAATGACCCATATTCCAACACTTACAATCCGGGGTGGAAAAATCATCCAAATTTCCGTTGGAGCAACAATCAAGCAGCCGCAAATCCCTTGCCACCTCCTGGATTTGAGCAGCAAGCCGCAGGCCCTCAGGGGAACTATCACGGTCCTTCCTCAAATCAGAATGGTGGAAGCAAGTCTCTTGAGGACTCCCTTCATATCCTGACTCAACAGCATGCTCAATTCATAAAATTCATGCAAGATAGCCAGAGTCAGACGGGAGACATAAAAAATGCAATTGCAAACTTGGAGCGTCAAATGGGACAGGTGGCGAACCAACTAAATCTGCGAGAGCAGGGCAAGCTACCGAGTCAAGTCCTGGTAAATCCGAAAGGATTTCACAATCCTACGGCTAATGCCATCACGCTGGAGAGGGAAACACCACTTCAAGACCCCACATATGCCACCATCGCAGGACCTGAAACCGAGGCTCAACCTACTCAGTCAAGAATCGCCGACCAGGGCGTGACGCAAAAAATGCCACGGCCAACAATTCTGGCGCAGAGCCGGCCCCACGAGTCACCAAGTACCCTACCGCAAGGAGGACCTAACACTACACCTACTTCGTCCACGGCTGGCATGCAACCTGCTCCTAAGCCTAAGTCGCAGCACTCGAATACTTCTAACTCTAAACCTCAGAATTCCAATTCTAAAAAAGTCACTTTTGAGTTAGCTAATAATGTTGATTATCCATTTCCTCGCAGGTTCCAAAACAGGAATAAGCAAAGGGAGGACTTTGAGGAAGAGATCATCAGCATGTTGCAGAAGCTTCAGATCACACTGCCTTTCCATAAAATTGTCAAGCACATGCCTATCTTTACGAAGCTGATCAAAGACTTAGTTGCAGGAAAGCGTGGTTTTAGCTCCACGGACACCATTGACATCCCTAAGGCCTGCTCGGCTGCCCTTTTGCGCATGCCCCTTAAGGCTAATGATCCTGGGCCGCCATCCCTTCCATGTGTCATTCAGTCAAAAAGATTCGAACATTGCCTTTGCGACACGGGAGCATCAGTGAATATCATGCCATTCCACATTTACAGGTCACTCAACCTAGGCGCACTCAAACCCACGCACCTATGTGTCAGGTTGGCTAACGCTTCTATAACCAACCTAATGGGGGTTCTTGAGGACGTACTGGTACAAATCGGAGATACATGTATCCCTGCAGACTTCTACGTACTAAGAATGGACAGAATTGACAAAAGTGAGGAACCTCCCCTCATCTTCGGAAGGCCCTTACTAGCCACAGCCGAGTGCCTCATCGATGTCAGAAAGGGCCAGGTCTCCATCAAGGTCCTGGACCAGCTTCGGACATTCTCCATCCATGACACCATCCAGTACCCTGCCGAGCCTATTGTAGATTTTCCGTTAAACACAATGGACTTACTGCTACGGGAGACAATTGCTCAGTCTTGCATGACGGATGACCTTGAGAAGGCCGTTACAAGTAACCCACACACTATGGATTCACTTACAGATAGCGTGATCGAAGAGGTACGAACCCTTGACATCATGCCAGCCCTCCCATTCCATAGGCCTCCCTTCGAAGCGTTACCATTCATAAGTCAGAAAACCCTGCCGTCCATCATAAAGGCTCCTGAACTCGAGCTGAAGCCCTTGCCCGAGCACTTAAAGTATGCATATTTGGGCGACAATCAAACCCTTCCAGTCATCATTGCATATACCCTAAGTACGAAAGAGGAAAAGGCATTGGTTCACGTTCTTAAGGTCAATCAAACGGCAATTGGATGGACAATAGCTGACATCAAAGGCATAAGTCCCACAAAATGCATGCATCAGATACTGCTGGAGGAAGACTCCAAACCATCACGGGAGGCGCAGAGGCGATTGCATCCACCTATGAAGGAGGTCGTGAAGAAAGAAGTCCTAAAGCTTTTGGACGTTGGAATCATCTATCCAATTAGTGACTCCTAGTGGGTGAGCCCAGTCCAGGTCGTGCCAAAGAAAAGTGGGATCACAGTGGTTAAAAACGAGCAGGATGAGCTTGTACCTCAACGGATTCAAACAGGATGGAGAGTGTGCATTGACTATCGAAAGCTAAATATAACCACACGCAAGGACCACTTTCCTTTGCCCTTCATTGATCAAATGCTCGAGCGCCTGGCTGGACACTCCCACTATTGCTTCTTGGACGGCTACTCAGGATACAATCAGATTGCTATTGCACCCGAAGATCAAGAAAAGACAACATTCACATGCCCATATGGCACTTTTGCATACAGAAGAATGCCGTTTGGATTGTGCATGCCCCAGCTACCTTTCAGCGTTGCATGATGAGCATCTTCTCCGATATGGTGGAAGATATAATTGAAGTATTCATGGACGACTTCTCGGTGTTTGGACATTTATTCGAACTGTGCTTAGTTAACCTAACCCGAGTACTGGAACGGTGCAGAGAAAGCAATTTAGTGCTGAACTGGGAAAAGTGCCATTTCATGGTACAACAGGGAATTTTCTTGGGTCATGTGATCTCTAGCCGAGGCATAGAAGTGGACAAAGCAAAGTTAGACATAGTAGAGAGGCTGCCGTACCCCACTACAGTCAAAGAGGTTCGATCGTTCTTAGGGCATGCTGGCTTTTACCGCAGATTCATCAAAGATCTCTCGAAAATCACAAGACCTTTGTGTGATCTTCTAGCCAAGGACGCCACATTTGAGTTCACTAAGGGATGCCGTGAGGCATTCAACACACTCAAGGCCAAGCTCACGGCATCACCCATCATCATGCCACCGAATTGGGACTTATCATTCGTACTAATGTGTGATGCCTCAGACTTCGCCATAGGAGCGGTTTTGGGACAGCGTGTTGACAAGCTCCCTCATGTCATTTACTACGCAAGTCGAACCCTGAATGATGCCCAGCTGAACTACTCCACCACCGAGAAGGAGCTCCTTGCTGTTATCTTTGCCCTTGAGAAGTTCCGCTCATATCAAATTCAAACCAAGGTCATAGTATACACGGATCATGCGGCCTTGAAGTATCTGCTCACTAAAAAGGACGCCAAGCCAAGGTTGCTACGTTGGATGCTACTGCTCCAGGAATTCGACCTTGAAATCAGAGACAAGAAGGGCAGCGAAAACGTGGTCGCTGACCATATGAGCCGATTGCTTCACAGTTCCAATGAAGAGGTCGATCAGTTGCCCCTCCTCAAGACCTTTCCTGACGAACAACTCTTTGCAATCCAAGCTATTGATCCATGGTATGCCGATCTCATTAATTACCTTGTCACTAAGCAAATTCCTTCATCTTTAAACAGGTACCAAAAGGACAAGCTGGCTAAACAAGCTAAGTACTTCATATGGGATGAGCCGTACCTATGGAAGCATTGTCCAGACCAAATCATTCGGCGCTGGATCCCAGAAGACGAGATGCAATCCGTCTTGACATTTTGCCATAGTTTGGCATGTGGGGGCCATTTTGGAGCTAAGAAGACAGCCCTCAAGGTACTACAAAGTGGACTCTGCTGGCCCACACTTTTCAAGGATGCACACGAATTTGTACTCACCTGTGACCGCTGCCAACGCCTAGGTAACATCGGCCCTCGCAATCAAATGCCATTACACCCTATTCTTGTGGTCGAAATCTTCGACGTATGGGGCATTGATTTTATGGGGCCTTTTCCGAATTCCTTTGGCAATCTTTATATTTTGCTTGCAGTTGATTATGTCTCCAAATGGGTGGAACAATTCCCACCAAAACTAACGACGCCAAAGTAGTGGTGCGTTTTTTACAGAGTCACATCTTAGCCAGATTCGGCGCACCTAGGGCAATCATCAGTGATGGGGGGGCACACTTTTGCAATCATTCGTTTGCAGCCCTAATGAAGAAGTATGGCGTCACCCACAAGGTCTCAACATCGTATCACCCTCAAACGAGTGGCCAAGCGGAAGTGTCCAATCGGGAAGTAAAGGCCATATTGGAAAAAACGGTAAATCCTAACCGCAAAGATTGGTCCAGCAAATTGAATGATGCGCTGTGGGCCTATCGGACTGCATACAAGACCCCGATTGGCATGTCTCCCTTCCGGCTTGTTTTTGGAAAAGGCTGCCACCTACCAGTGGAATTGGAGCATAAAGCATTCTGGGCTATTAAGCAGATGAACCTGAACTTCGATGATGCTGGAATACATAGGAAGCTTTAGCTAAGTGAATTAGAGGAGTTGCGAAACGAGGCCTTTGACAGTGCTCGTATCTACAAGGAAAATACCAAAGCTTTCCACGACAAGCGCATTCAGCCCAAGGACTTTCACATCGGACAGGAAGTCCTCCTCTTTGACTCCCGGCTCAGACTAATGCCAGGTAAGTTGCGTTCAAGATGGACTGGACCATTTATTATTACTAACATTTTTCCTCATGGTGCAGTTGAAATCCAGCACCCGGAACGGCAGGATCTGTTCAAAGTAAATGGCCACCGCCTCAAACACTACTTCAAGGACCTCTCTAATCCGAGCGCAGTCAACCCTGCAACTCTGCATGCGCCCAGCTCCTAGAATGACAACCCCGTCTTGCCTAGACGTTAAATAAAGCGCTCCTAGGAGGCAGCCTAGCCCTGGTTTGTATTTCTCACTTCCTTTTCTGTTTCTGCCCGTTATATCTCTCAAACCGTTCTACTATTGTCATGCTTACTGCTTATAACATTGAGGACAATGTTCAGTTTAGGTTTGGGGGTGTGGATTTATAATTTTGCATATAGAAACAAGTAGGTTTGGGGGTCATACACGGCCAGGACATTTAAATTTATGCTTGTGATTAGTATGATAACTTGTTAATAAGAATGTATATGCTAAGTTAACTATCTTTGCTTTACTAAGAGTCATGCCATGGTCAAGTAGTTCATAATTTGCACTTCACAATGTCATGTTTTAAGTGATTAAGTGAACAAAAAATTGAATTTGAGTGAACCTTAGAAAATTAGTGGAGACTACCCAGTGAGATCTTTGAGCCTAATTGCCATTCTTTCTGAGGGATATACTTGTTTCTACTCTTAAACACTCATCACTTTTGTTCTTAATTGTTGATCTCATTACATCATATTTGCATTGAATTTTAAAGAACTAACATCATTTAGATACTCTTGATTTAATGTATGTTTTGCCATAAGAAGTGATGTAGGCTATGTGTGCTTTAACCTCTAAAGGCCTTATCCTACCCTATTGCATGCTCCCTAAGCCAATTTTGAAGCCAAACACTCAACCTTTTCTTTCATCACCCAAAGTATAACCTAACCCAAAATACTTAGCCATTCATCACAGCCATACCCTATAACCTCAGTTTGTGCTAAGGTTGCCACAAATGAGATTCATGGTGAGAATGAGAGGTGAAAGAAGATGAGCCCAATTCAAAGGACATTGGCGTCAATTGAAAGTTCAAAAGTAAAGAAAAGTTTTACAAGTTGCAAGCTGCATGAAAATTTGAGGAAATCATTGCATGATCTTGGTTCAATTCAATTCAAAGACGAACAGAAACAACAAAACGTTCAAATCAAAAGAAAGAAAGAAACGTTGAGAAAAAGAAGGAAAAAAATAAGTGAAAAACAAAGTGAATTGAGCCAAGTGAGCCAAGAGCCTCAAAATAAGCCACAAGAGCCACAAAATAAGTCATCAGGAAAGCACAATGTCGTGGGCCTTAAGAAAGGATTCAGTTCAGAAATTCCAAGTTCAATTCATGACTTCTCATGCCTTGGCACAACTCAGGTTCTTTGAATCCCATCCTTCCTTGCTAAACCCCAAAGCTTAGCCCCAATACAACCTAAAAAGGAAGACCTAACTGATCTTATGGACAATCATGCTGAGGATTAAGGTACGGATCTATTTTCTTAAAGTTCAATTCCTTTCATGAGATCTTTATTTCCATAAAGTGCTATTCTTCATTGTTACTCATATGTGATTAAATTTGAATTTCAAAACATAAACTCATCACATATGCTTGAAAAGAGTGTAAGCCTAGGATTCTTGTGCGAATTGAGAGTTGCCTAGTGAGGATTAGAGTCGAGGCGAAATCTTTCTAGGGCACTTAGATGAAGTTGTTTTCAAACTTAATCACTTGAAAATATTGGCATTTATACACGTACACCTTCACAAGACGCTCACGGCTTTGGCATTCCTTTTAGTTCTGCAAAGCATGTTTACTTACTTTAATTCTTATTAGCTTGTTAGGAGTACTATATCTAGCATCTTTTTGTTTAAGTAAAACGGTTGTGGGTATCGTGCTGTTATAACCCTCAGGAGAAAAAACTCCTCCTACTAGGTGAACCTAGGGGTATAAATGTTCTATCTTAACTAAAATCGATTCTTTTCATTTTGTTAGCATTTGTTTTGCTCAGGGACTAGCAAAAGATAGGTTTGGGGGTATTTGATCAGTCGTTATTTATGCATCATTTTGATGTCTTTATATGCCTCTCTTACATGTCTTTTGAATGATTTCGTGCCATCAATAGTAGAAACTGATCAATCTTGTGAGACTTGTTTAGAGTTAGAAAGATAGGTAAAATCTGGAAAGAACGCAAAAAGAATGACTCAAATCGGAGTCCAGATGAAGGAGATATCCTCATTTCAATATCAGGTCCTGAACGGAGTGCGCCAGTGCGCCTATTTTGGGCCACTGGCCAAGTACCTCATATCAGGCCCTCCGGGTCCCGAACTTGTGTTTCATGACATCAGGGTCAGGTCCTAGAAGTGCCAAGGTCGCGCCGAGGCAGGTCGAGGACATGTCCCAAGAACTCCCATCCAAGCCCAGATTTGCGCCTAAGCCCGGGGTCCCTGTTTCGCCTGCGGTGGATCAGAGGTTCTCTCTCTGCGCTAAGCCTGACAACATTTGCGCCAAGCCTGAACGACGATGCGCTTCTATTATACTCCTAACGTACTTCAAAAGCGCGGTCCCAGATCCTGATTACGAAGACAGTCAAAAATCCAAGTTTGGCCAGCTTGCGTTCCCACTTGTCAACCTGCATTCACACTTCCGGCCGTACTCTGATTGGTTCGAATAGATTTTAAAGACTTTGTAATTAATTAAAAGTAAAATAACTTTCCCTATTCCTATAGGACATGGTTTTACCAATCTGTATAGAACAAGGTTATACCAATCCTTATAGAACAAGGTTATACCAATCCTTATAGAACAAGGTTATACCAATCCTTATAGAACAAGGTTTTCCCTTGTCTATAAAAAGGAGAATCAGATAGAGGAGAGGAGGAGCTAGGGGCGTTTTTTCTGGGAAAACTGAGACCTGAGCCACAGAGTTCCGTTTTGGTTTTCTAGAGAATTAGGGACCATATTTTGGGAGATAATCTTTCACATAGATTATTGGACGTGGAGCTTGGAGAAGAAGGCTCTGCCGTGTCTTCTGCTGCATCTGTTCTTAACAATCTCTTCTGTACCCTTATTTTCATTATTGCAATTTACTTATGAATTCAATTATACTTGTGTTTATTTCAGTTATGTGTGAGTAGTCATTAGGATTAGGGCTGTTTGAAGCCCTAGCCATGTTAGCTTGTTGATTGGATTTCTGGCTCTTGATTATGATTGCTATGCATGCTGAATAAGTTGGATTACTATGCTTAATGAACTTAATTTATGCCTATAAGATTAGCTACCTTGTTTGCATATAATTATAGATGTAATTGCTTGAGTGACCGTCATATCATCTTGTGATTTGGAGCATCGAAAGTATTCGTACTTGTAATCTTAACTCATGACGACCTAGGATTGCATGCCACTTTGCTAGGCTAATGTGGTGTCATTAAATTCTCTTTAAACTTCATGCATCATCTTAAAAGGTAGGTGATAGACGTTCTAGGCATATGCCCTGTTTAGAACATGCTAAGTAAGAGGGAATAAGATGTGTCTAGTGAACCAACGCCAGGTCCTAGGCACGGGCACCTAATTCAGAAAATGCATAGTAATTAGGTCAAGGAAATTTGGTTAAGAGCTATAATTGGTTAGAGTGGATAGTAAGCCTTAATTCGCCTTAGTTAACAACCTTTCATTCTTGCATTGTTATTTTCTGCACTTTGATTTACTTGTCTTTAAATTTCAGTTATCACATCATAAACCCCCCCCCCCCCCCCCCCCCCCCCCTGTGTGTGTGTGTGTGTTTTTTTTTATTTAAGTTAACAAATCTGAACTAAATTGGTCATAACGTTGATACAAGTCCTCGAGGGATCGACTCTTGCTGTGCTACTATACTATACTTATCGATTTGTGCACTTGCAAGGATTTTATAACTGTTAGAATTGAATTGCATATTTCTTGCTCTTTAAATTTACCAACACTAAGTAAGAGGGAATAAGATGTGTCTAGTGAACCAACGCCAGTTCCTAGGCACGGGCACCTAATTCAGAAAATGCATAGTAATTTGGTCAAGGAAATCTAGTCAAGAGCTATAATTGGTTAGAGTGGATAGTAAGCCGTAATTCGCCTTAGTTAATAATCAATCAACCGTTAATTCTTGCATTGTTATTTTCTGCATTTTATTTTATTTGTCTTTAAATTTCAGTTCTCATATCCTAAACCCCCCCTGCGTGTGTGTGTGTGTGTGTGTGTGTGTTTTCACTAAGTTAATAAATCTGAACTAAAGTGGTCATAACGTTGATACAAGTCCTCGAGGGATCGACTCTTGCTGTGCTACTATACTATTCTTATCGATTTGTGCACTTGCAAGGATTTTATAACTATTAGAATTGAATTGCCTATTTCTTGCTCTTTAATTTTACCAACAGGGATGATGGAAGAAGTACCCCCAGTGTGTTTTGTCTTTGGGACTCCGAGGAGAGAAAATCCTCATCCAATTACGTTTTAAAAAAAAAATTTATTACTTTTTATTTTAGAGTAACTAATTATTATTTTCTTTTCATTTATAGGTGAGAAATCTCAAAGTCAATTCTTACGGATGTCCCCTCTTGAGGACGGTATATATTTTAATGGAGTTTGACTTAGTGATTGACTTATTGTGTTGCTGAATTTAAATCCCCTAAATTAGGATAGAATATCGTTGTATATAAAGAACAATAACTTGAATTCTTTGTTTTGTCAATTAGTAAATACAGTATAAATTAAAATAAGAGTAGAAAAACGTTGTATATATAAAAAACATACGTGAACTCTTTGTTTTGTTAATCAACTTATATATGTCTTAAATGTGAATCAGAAATTTAAAGCCCCCCCTAGTTAAACTCAACAAATGTAGTCCTTCATAGTTTATTTTCTTATTACTTGAAATGCACGAAGAATAAGTCACGCCATCTCACAGAATATCATCCCTCTAACTCTCCCGCTCCACCGCAGCCCCATCCCCAGCTATCACAGCCCAATCCAACCCTCCCTCATCTTGCCGCCTCCCTCCATTGTGGGTGAAGTCGCCTTATTGTCCAATTCCAAATCCCTACACCACCAAGATCAATTGATTCAGTCTTCACCTTTTCCTCTCTTCTCTTCGAACCCTAATTTTCATATTTCTAGCCGTTATTTTTCCTCCAAATTGAAATCGTTCAAACGGAGAAATTATTAGGTCATATCAGCTCATTGTACTCCTATTTATTTTTTAAGTTTTTTATTTGATTTTATAATTTAATTTCAAAATGTAAAAAAAAATATTAAATTCATATGTAAAATAATAGACACGTGTCAAATTTTAAATGGAAATACCATGAGCTGACGTGGTAGTCCAGTAACACCTAACAATTTCTCGTTCGAATGATACCTAGTTCGAACCCACACCTAACAAGGACTAGTTGGAACGATGTTACTAAGATAGCTGCAAAGTGAGACGATATTGTGTTATGGGTGCAAAGTGAAACGATATTAGTTACTGTAAGTGCATTTTAAGTAGGGATGGGCACGGTGCGGTTCGATACGGATATTTGCAATATCCAAATCCAAACCGTTAAAACCTTAACGGTTCGATACTATTTGTATTTTCTTAAATTGGAAATGAAACCATTTCAAACAAAACCGTTTCAAATTAAACTAACGGTTTAGTTTTGATCGATACAAACGATTTATGCATAATACAAAATCTGTCATTTATACCTATATTATAATACAAACTCCTCCAAAATATGAGATTTTAACTCTACAATGTTGTAAACAATTCCACCTTTCAATGATCAAACTAATAATTCACTAGAAAGTAGTTACTCAGAAGTAAGGTAGCCGCGATTGTGGCAGCAACACCAGTAGTAGTGCTAGTACTAGTCTCCATTTGAGTCCCTTGTGCATAGAAATTTCTTTGATATTTTGGCTTTGAAGTTTTCATTCAGCAAGATGTTTGTTGATTTCACATCCCTGTGGATTATAGGTGGCATACAACCAAAGTGCAGATACTCCAATCCTGATCAATTCAGAAATTATAAAGAATCAAGATCATGGTACATACTATATACATAGCAGCAGATAGCTAGAAAAAAGAAATTGCGAAAATATGTTGCAAACCTTGAGCAGCATCTATTGCCATTTGAAGTCCACCTTCCCAAGTCATGACATTATCAGAGTTTCTGCTTGGAATAGTCAAAAAGCTTGAGATGGTAAGCCTTGGTAATAATATATAAAAATTAATATATTCCTTAATTATTCGGTTTGAATTCTAACGAATTTCCAAATTGAAAATTTAAAATTGAACCGTTACTAAAAGAGCAATTTAGATTCTCAAATCATTTAGCTTTTATCCAGTCAATAACGATTTGGATCAAATCAGTTAATAGTTTTAATAAATTTATGCCCACTTCTATTTTAAGTAATAAACATAATTTATTAAGTTGTTTTTTTGGTCGGTGGGGTTTTGTACTAACAGTCAACTTATTTTGTCAAAGCTTAATTATTTAATTCTATTTTATTTGTAAAGACCCGTGGCTGATTAAGAAATATTATTGAAAATTAGTAAAGTTCAACCCATTGCCCCCCATATTACTACTTGGTTATTATTTTTATTTTATTAAGAATAATATCATTGTATATCTTAAAGAACGGATACAATCCTCCCATTAAAATTAAGTTACGATAGTAAGATCCACAAGTTAATCCGACAATATTAACGATGACAAACCTACACTAACAATTAACATACTCCCATTACTAAAATTGTACAAAATTATAAATTAAGCCCCTAATTCGGCAATACTACTTGATTAATGATTCTATATAATTAAGAGGTATATTATTGATTTGTTTATATATTTTTGGTCAAGACATTTTGCTTATTTTTTAAAACTGTGTTTACGCAGCTGCCAGTGTCATACAGCTCCCTACGACCCTACCTGCTCAGTTGTGATTGCGATCGCCCCAAACTTGGTCATAAGATTTTGTTTGCCGGTAGGCATGTTCATCAAGATGCCTTTTATAATTTTCTTTTGTATATTTACACAACAATATTTTATTTTTAAAGGTGGATTTTGACTTACATATATAATATGGTTAGTTATAATTAAATACAGAATACTGTACAAATTCAAATTTTTTGTAAAGACTAAGTTGCATCTTACCATTTGTTGAATCTTCCCGTTTCACTATCTAAAATTAAGGAACTTTCCATATACGTATTATACGTATTATGTAATCAGAGTCATTTAGGGGCCATTTGATAGTGCAGAACATTTTTTTCGTTTTTAAGATGCAGAAACAGTTGTAAAACACGTCTGGTAACTGATTATATTTTAAGAATGAATTTTTAAAATGAAAACACACAATATAATAATTGGTTTAAGTTTAATGCTTTCTGAATTTCAGGATATAACCAAAAAATATAAAGAAACGAAACTTACAATACAAAGTAAAAGACCATGAAAATATTATTATAGTCATCACCACCACCACCCATTACCGCCGTCACTGCCACCCCACCACACCACCACGACCACTACAGACACCACCACCAACCCATCGCCATCATTGATGCCACCACTGCAGCCACCATTGCTGCCACCACTGCAGCCACCCCCACTACCACCCCGTCACCGTCGCCATCATCACCACCACCACTTCCATTGCCACCCCCACCACCCCCCTTATCACGGCCACAACCCCACAACTGTCACCGCCATCGCCACCCTCACCACCACCACCATCACCCCCATTACACCACACCATTCCCACCGTCGTCATCTCAAAATTTACATTTAGAAATCATTGTCTAACGAGTATTTACTCCTTTTTAAATTTACATATTTGTACAAAAAAAAATTTCCCTTTTTCATTCGTACAAAATCATATTCAGAGTAAACTATGAATGCATTCATAAATATTAAAAATATAAAATCCTACTTGTTGTTTTCAGTTTACAAAATAATATTTTAAAAACTTTTTTTCAAAACGATACCAAATGGGCCCTTAGTCTTAATTCATTTTTTTTTTCTGAACTTAGTCTTAATTCATTATTTCAAGAACTTCTTAGAAAAAAAAATCAACTAGATTGGAGGTTTTGAGTCATTCATATGTATCAAACAGATCAATGTTATTGGTAACAGTTATACGATCCCTATGGTGAACCGTTTATTTACTTGATATATATGAGTTGCTTGCAATTTAGTTGATTTTTTATTTTATTTTTTGCATTGATCATCTTGAAATGATGATTTAAGAGTTGAACATATGTGATTGTGATATATATATATATATATACATATAGGTTAAATAATTGTCATCGTCCTTGAATTTTACCCGAAGTTTACCAACCGTCCCTAAACTTTAATATTAGAGTCGTCCATGAATTTTATCCAAATATGCATTGGTAGTCTTTCTATCAATGTTTTTGAACGTTTTCTGTTAAAAGTAAGGGTAGAGCTATCATTCCACGTGACTTTTTTGAACATAAAACATTCAAAAAATTAACGGAAAGACCATTATTGCACACTTGAGTAAAGTTCAAGGATGACATACTCTAATATTGAAGTTTATGGACGACTGATAAAATTTAGGTAAAATTTAGAGACATTGGCAACCATTTAGCCTATATATAAGGATAACTAGATAAATAAAAAAAGTGGAAAGAGAGGGTTCCACCGAGGTGAGTTGTAACTATTATTCTTATAGTAATTCATATATATAAGTCAAATATTATTCTCATCTTTATAAAGCAAAATAGAATAACAGAATATTTTAGTGATGCAACTAGTATTATTGGTTTAGTGGTAGTCCTACCTACTTATCCCAACATGCAGTGGGAGATTTTGGATACAACTCTCGTAAAGGGCGATGGGCAATACCAAATATATGTAAGGCTAAATGGTTGCAACCGTCCCTGAACTTTATCATAATTTAGTAACCATCCCTATACTTCAATATTAGTGTCCCCCGTCCTTGAACTTTACCCTAATGTTTCCGTTAGTCCCTCCGTCTATTTTTCAAACGTCCGTAAAAAAAAGTCACGTCAAACGCACCTGAATGGACAATTTTGCCCTTATTTTTCAACGGAATTCATTTGATAAATAGACTGAGGAACTAACGGAAACAGTAGGGTAAAGTTCAGAGACGGGGGACACTATTATTAAAGTTTAGGGACAGTTGCTAAAATTATGATAAAGTTCAGGGATGGTTTCAACCATTCACCCTATATGTAATCTCCTTCCCAATTTACTCCTGTTATCATATGTACTCATATTTTATTCATTTTTGCCCAAAAAACTTCACATGTTAGTAACTCAATATGATCCGTTCTCATTAATGTTTCCTTTATTAATGTCATATTGCTTGAAATTTGATAAATTTAACAAAAGTTTAGACAAAAATTAAACCATACGAGGGAAGTTGGGCGTTAATAGTAATTCACTAGGCCAAACTGAGGTTTTTAGGGCTCGCAATGCACGCCGTCAATACTAATTATGGCGCACACCTGTGAGTCGTAAAAGTTCATGCCGTAAAAAAATATATTTCAATTACGACTTTCTTAAACGTACTGTAAATAAATAAAAAAAGCACACCTTAATAGGACTTGTTCACGACATATTTTGTGCGCCGTAAATAACTCCCTATTTTATGGCATACATTGCAAGCCGTAAATACTAGACTTTCAGCTAATTAAGGCATGCCAAGCACGCCATATTTGAGTTGAACATTAATCCTAACCTACACATTCAAGCTGAACATTAACAATGATATGATCAATTACCGCTGCAAGAAGCTCAGAACACCATGAAATGTAAAACCAATATTTTGGAAAATGTACAAAATGCATTAACGATCCAAACTCCAACGTACATATCATGATGAGTATTAGATTAACCAATATTTACTCAAAATACAATATGTCCATCACAAAATATCTTCTAAATGCTCCTCTAAAGTCTGATACAATAAGAGGGAATTGGTGCCAACACAAAATATCTTCTACATGCTTATGTAAAGTCTGATACAATAAGAGAAAACTGATGCCAACACAGTCTTCTAGCTGCTCCACAAAATATCTTCTATGACCTATATACAAATGAAATAGCCAATAATCACTAATCAAATGAAATAGTCTAAGTTCTAAAAGCTAAAAGAGGAAACTTTAGGAAAACAGCTACTGACTAATAGGGTGAAAGTGAGAAAAAAGGAAGGTAATAACTAAGAACCAAGAGTAAAGAAAATGCCTAAATTAGAAAGAATTAGAAATAACTAAGGCAAGCCACCAAAACAATTAGACAGGGACAGGAACAAACTGAAATGATGAGGGAAGAGAGATTCGATTAACACTTAAGTAGTTCAAGCACAATGTAAGCAGGAAAGAGAGAACTTGAGAATCCAAGTTAAAATCCCAGTATATCAACAATTGTTCTACACTGCATAAATGTAAGTTCAAAGAATTAAGAAAATTAAAAAATGAGAAGACTAAGAGTCAAAGCAATTCCAGAACCGTAACCCATTCCAGATCGTGTAAAAAAGCATAGAGAAAGGATCTACCGTTAAACCTGTATCATTTTGTTCAAACCAAAAACAACACCTTGTAATCCTTGAAAGAATAAGCCAACCAATCAGCCAGTCAGGAGTTTTATGATAAAAAAGAACAATTTAGCATTAGAGTCATCACCTTTCAGAAGTATTCTGTATAAGCTTAAAATTATTGTCCAGTTTACAAACATTATTGAAAGGTTAGTTTAAATAAACACTCCTGAGAGTCTAAATTCTAAAAACTGAAAAGAGGAAACTTTGAGAAAACAGCTACTCACTAAAAGGGTGAAAGTGAGAAAAGAGGAAGATAATAACTAAAGAACAAAGAGTAAAGAAAATGCCTAAATTAGAATTGAGGAATCTTCAAAAAGAATTTGAAACAGCTAAGGCATGCCATCAAAACAATTAGAGATAACTTCCCTTTATCAAATTCACCCTCATAAACATCCTTATTACTACAAACCTGCACCCAAGACCCAGAATTTGGCATAAACAGATGAACAGAACACAGACCAGCAAACAAGTAAATCAGATTAACAGACCAGATTTGGCATAAACAGAACACAGACCCACACCCATATCAAATGCTTATGCATTTAACCAAGAGATTGAAATGAAGACAAGCAGAAAAATAAAGAGAGAATTTGAAAAAGTAAACCAAGGAAGAATTTACCGCGAAAATCCATTTTGATGTACTTAATCGTCCAAGCAATAAAAGTTCCCACTGTTTCATGAAGAAGAAAAAGTTCTCGTGTAGGTCAATATAGAACAACATTTGCATCAACCACATCATGCACCAAAACTTTCCAAAACACCTGGCCAAGAGGAGCATGATGAACCAATGCTTTGGGATCCTTTGATACAATTTCACCAGTAGCAACAACAGCATTTGTCCCAACATAATTTAATAATTTGCACTTGTTCTTCTCAGGGCCGGAACTCTCAACACTTGCTTTGCGTTGAACACTTGCATTCTCCTTTTGTTTGCTTTTTGAACTTGTATTAGCAGAGTGAACACTGGTCTCCTCATTTTGCTATAACAATAATGAAAATATTAATTAAATTTCATAAACAAAAAAAATCTTAAAGTATTTCGAAACAAATCTTAAAGTTTCTGATTCAACAGAAACTCCACTGCTCTGGGTGCTGCTCTTAGCATCCTTTGTACGAAACCGACTTCCATTAATAACAAAACCAAAATAAGACCATACATCATTTTGAGGCCGACATGCAATCCACTTAGCTACATCCGGCATATCACTAGTATCACCAACCCTAACTTTACTTGCTAACCATTCACTAAAAGTTTCCTTGTGTCTCTTTTGCAAAAGACTTTCATTCTTCAAAAGACGTCTATCTACACACTTAAGCTCCTCTAAATGCATTCTGTTAGAAAGTAAAATCATAGGTGAAATTTAGGGTGTGAATAATGTTAAAATAAACCTTGTAAAACTTACTATAACAAATTAATCTTACTCTCTGTAAGGTTCCACAGCTGCTGTATTCTATAGCACATGATGATGAGCTATAGTTAACATGGCAGAAGACATTGACATCAACTTTCCCCTGTCAATTGGCCACCCTTCGATTATTCTTTCATCTTCAATATCCTCATTTCTATTACGTAGAACACATAATTCATCTTTTTCTTTTATGTACTCCCTGCAATACTATGTGCACTCTCCTGCTAGGTGTATTTCTGCCATGCATCCTTCAGGATTTGAACGACTTTTCACATATCCTTCTTGTACCATCATAAACCTAAATCACAAGATAAAATTTAGTAACATTGCTGATTATTTATCTTAGAAAGTAATTATTGAACATCATCACCAATATATTTTATGGGTTACCTCTCAAAAGGGTACATCCAACGAAATTGTGCCGGACCACCAATTCGGGCTTCTTGTCCAACGTGCATAGTTAAATTAACCGAAATGGTAAAGAATGATGTAGGAAAGTACCTTTCCAGCATGCACATCGTTTGTACAACATCATCTTCAAGCTGTTCCAATTTATTTTTGTCAACGTATGTACATTAATTATTTTTATTTTAAATTTATTTTTTTATAATTTTGAAGAAATAAGGAGAAATGAAAATAAATTCAAAAAATAAAAAAAATAAAAAAGAATGAGTGTTTGAGTAACTACCCACTCATTCAATCAAATGTTTATTTTTTATTTTGTTTTTAATTTAAATATTTTGTTTTACTATTGTACCCTTATTTATTAAATATAAAGATTATTAATTTATGGGTATTTTCGTCCAAAATATTTTAGTGAAGCCTACTCACCCTTTTGGCTTTATCATAATATAGAGATAATATTACTTGGCTTGGGGGAATAGTTGACATAATTGGTTTACGAAAATTACAGATTGATTGTGAATTTGTGATGCAATTCTAGGGTGGACTTGCAAAAAATATTCTCGCTACTTCCTTGGGTTGATAAATCTAAACCAATACAATGTCGTATTAAAGTCACATTGAATTTATTATTGTCAGATAAAATCAAAGGAAGATGTGGCGTAATAATATACCACTACAAGTTGAGGATATAATTTATTTATTTTTATTTAAAAATTATTTGATAATTAGAGCTCTGTATTATTTTAGGACCAGCATTTTTATAATAATAGGACAATAATGAATCTCGCTTAGTTCAAGTCAAGCTAATTCAGCTCAACCTTTAAAAATAGTTCAGGCTCAAATTGTCCTGTATGATAAACGAGCCCCAAAAGTGTTGAGAAATGTATTACTATATTACTCTATTTTTTATACGAGTTGCATATCGACGTTGCTCATTGCTAGTATCGAACTTGAGACCTAACATTTCTTACTACAAAGTGAAAAAGAATGAATTGCTTTGTTTCTTAAAAGCACTACAGCTTAAAAGCGCTTTAAAACACGTATCTAAATGGGCACTAAACTCTTGCCTTCCGAAATCAAGTATCTTTATGAATAAAAACAAGGCTTATTACTTTAAATGCACTCATAACACGCCACTTAATCTCAAAATGCACCTAGAACTGCAATTTGTCTCAGTTTGCTCCCTGAACAGTTACATCATCAAAAACGTTGCACCAATTCAGTGACACCGTTACTAACGTCGTTAAGATGCCTATTTGACAGGGGTATTTTGGTCAATTTGCTGCAACTTATTAAAAAAAAAGGCTTATTACTCAAAATGCACCCCAAACAGGACATTGAGTCTCAATTTGCTCCCTGAACGCAAAATCGTAACAATGTGCTTCCAGAACCCCTCTTCTGTCAGCTCCGTTGCACCAAAAGTTAAAAGCCTTACAAACTCTGTTTATGATGTTTATGTGGTAGCAAGGGATTAGATGTTTTACCCATTTTGTAGTAAAATATTAAAATTAAATATTAAAAATAAAAAAACAAGCAGAAGAAGAAGATGATAAACGAAGGGTAGGGTTGGCTTCGCCGACCACTATACCACTATTGACTCCCTCTTTGGACCTCCGTCCACTGCACACAACCCACCGCCCACAATCAACATTAATTGCCCAATTTCCAAGAGGAAACTACATGAATTGCCCAATTTCCAAGAGGAATCTACACTGTCTGAACGAATTCCAAATAAGGAACTCGCTTGTTAGCTTCTATTGATTCGATTTGAATTCCAAGAAAGGAAAAGCAAGGGAATTTCCACCGTCCCCATCTCCCACTGCTACAAAGGTACATACAGTTTGTCAAATTTACCCAATTCCTTACTTTGATTTAGTTCAGAATTTTGGAATCGAATTCCAGTCAAGCATTAGTAAAAGCTATGATCTTTTGTGATGCTTAATTGATTAATTTCAAATTATATTTTACTCTTTACATACATTATGTTATGCTTGATCACCATATGCATGTTGTATATTGAGTTTGTTACATAGGTAAATTTAGATGACCGAATCTTGTGCCTGTGAGAGCAACAAAAGAACTAGTTATAAGTTCTTGAAATTAATCATCATGAACAACTAGAATAGATACCATGTTCTACGAGTTGTGTGTTTGTCAATTTCCATTGTGTTATGCGTTCTTAAAGGGAAACTTAGTAGATACCATGTTAAACACTTTAAGAATGAAAAGAGTTAGCGTAGATACCCATGCCTAACATTTTTGCTTAGGGAAATCAATAATTTAAAGAGTAGATATCATGCCTTTAAGTTGACAAACATGAGCATCTAAAATCTGTTTTGTAGCATTGTGCATGTCGTTTGCTTAAGGAAGAAGATTAGCGGTGAACATCGAATCCCTAACTGGTTTTCTCATTGTTTTAACCTCGATCCAATTCTAATTTTCATCAAACGCTGTTTTTAATATTTTGTTTCAAAATTTTCAACTTTCAAAATCATCTTAAAATCATCCTTCTGAACACCTTAGTTAGCAGTTATAGGAAATCAATTTTAAACACATATTAATCCAATCCTCGTGGGAATGATCTCGTATTTTCTTTCTATACTATTTGTTTGATCTTGTGCACTTGCGAGTTAAAACGTACATATAGTTGCGTAATTTTTAGGTTGCTATTTGTATAACAGGTTCTGGGTTCGGTGTGGGTTTGGTCGGTGTCGGTTTCATAGGTCTGAACGAGAGAAAGGAAGAAATGAGAACATCCTCGTGAAGTCTGAGTTTAAAAACTTATACCCAAGGCAAATTACCAAAATGCCCCTGATAATTCCAGACCCACAACTCTCTCGCACGGACTCCATTTTTCGCGTGCCGCCTGTCTACGAACTCCGAAGTCTTAGTGATAGGACACTTCCCGAATTTCCACTCGAAACCCGGGGAGAACCCTGCTCCCGTCTGACAACCTAAAGAAATTCCTAGAATACCCCCAAGTCCTTGCAATTAAATATGAGAATTCTGATACCAAGCCTTCTACTAACAAGCTCTGATACCAAGTTGAAAGTAGGTCCAGAACTGCTGAAACCTCAGACCAGTGGTGGCCCTACAAGGTAACCTCACGAACTGGTCTTACGCCCCAGCCTCTCGACGGACAGCTTTTAATACACAAGACCAATGCCTGAAATATCCTTAACCTCTAGAAACATTAAATAAACTTTACAGGGGTTCCAACAAAACCCTTCCCCACCACCACACCCCCCCCCCCCCCCCCCCCCCCCCCCCCCCTTTCTATATTTGGATGACCCCACCTAACTGTTAGACGTAGGATAGCCTAGTAGTTCACAAACTACCTCGGAGGGCCCCCTCCGCAATAGAACGAGACAACTGACGTGTCATCCTCGTGTGAACCGTCAACCACCAGTCAATCTGGGTCACCACCCATAACAACCCACTAGCCCATACCAGTCAATCTGAGCACCCCGAGTGGTAACTCGATATCCCAACTCATCATGAGCACCCCGAGTGGTAACTCGATATCCCAGCTCATCCTGAGCACCCTGAGTGTAACTCGATATCCCAGCTTAGCCTGAGCACCCCGAGTGGTAACTCAAAATCCCGGCTCATCCTGAGCACCCCGAGTGGTAACTCAATATCTAATGGAGACGTACCCGTTAACGCCAACATTAGAGAACCCTTCAATAATGTAGTAGAGAAAGACCCCTCGAACGCCAAGATCGGAGAACCCCTCACCAATGTAGCATAGGAAGACCCCTCGAACCCCAACATCGGAGAACCCCTCAACAATGTAGCGGAGAAAGACCCCTCGAACGCCAACATAGGAGAACCCATCAACAATGTAGCGGAGAAAGACCCCTCGAACGCCAACATCGGAGAACCCATCAACGATGTAGCGGAGAAAGGACGCCGACATCAGAGAACCCCGTGGTACAACATAATACCTAGAAGTACACATGTTGCGCAATCTCGAAAACCCTGTCTGTTCTCAGTACATCCAAAGTACGAACTCAAGGAAATCCTAGCCCCATGGAACCGTTTGACGCATTAATAACCTAACTGCCTTGATCTCTCGAGCCAAACCCGCTCTATCATCAACCATCACTGTTGGGATTACTCAAACGGCCAAAATTCGATCTGGAATGTCCCTCACTCGCCTCCACGCACCGGTACTGTTCACGATGGAATATTTCGTCAACCCTGACGGAATATTCTGTCAAACCTGACAGAATCTCCTGACGAAATCGGAATATTCCGTGTAGACTAACGGCTCTAGGGTTCCATCAAACTCCGTTAACTGTTGATGGAATATGCTACCGCTGTCAACATATTCCGTCAAACCCTTGATAGCGTCAGTTGACTCAACGGTCAACTGACGACTAACCGGTCGTCACGTGGCACCATGTGGCTGCCAGGTGGCCTACCATGTCATCCACCGTCGGTCGAACTAGATGTCGGAGTTCGCCAGAGACGATGACTGGATCATCGTCGCTGCCACTTTATCTAGTGGCCAGAATCTGGGAATTCTCACCGGAAATTGTCATTTCCGGTGAGCTTCCAACTTCTTCATTCCTTGACCGATTTTCACGATCCACACTTGTAAATTTATCTACGTTTCATCAGGAACCCGAAATTGGGGTCAGAGTTTTGAGATCGTACCTCGTTTGGCTAAAAAATGACCGCGAAGTTTTGGTCCACCTCACTTTTCCATATGCCGTCCTCGGTGGTGTTTGTGCCTCGAGATTCACACCACAAGCTTCGTGAGGTCGAGGGGAATCATCCCTGGCCTCGGTTTAGATCGACAAGACCCAGAAATAGGTCAACTGTGGTGGTGGACTTGGTGATCGCACGGGGAGAGAGAGAGAGTCCGGGTCTAGGTTTGGCCAGGGTTCGAAAATAGAGAAAAAACCCTAATGCTTCTAGACCCACAACAATCTCACCAGGTCTTTGTTTTCTGCTTGTCGTCTGTCTACAAACTCGTGAGGTTGAGACCTACGCAACGACCCTAGAAAAATTTCCAAAAGCACTGCGAGTCAAAAAGTGACTCCCGAACCCTTCCGAAACCGAGGGTAAAATCATTTATTCCTTAATTAAATTCTCCAATTAATTAAATTCTTGGTCCGGGTCGGTACAATTCCACCCCCCCCCAACCTAAAGGAATTTCATCCCCGAAATTCCCTTAACTAGGTCAAAGAACCAACCTCCTGTTTCAACTTCTCTCGCGTCACCACTGACACGAACTGGGCCTCAGCTGTGATTCCCAATTGAACCTGTGCACCTTGCACATTTCTCTATTCTAATCTCGACAACAAAATGTAGGCGGGAACAACATTCAGGAGACATCCTGAAAGCACCAAAATCCATTCAATCCGGAAAGTCATGACGTCACATGACCGAATATACCTTGAAGCCAAGTGTCAGATAGGGTCATGTGTATCAGTGCAGTCAGCCTCAACGATCTAGCGGAGAGCTTCCTACCACTCAAGAATTAGAGCATATTGATGACCTGGCGGAGGAAAAACCTTACCATGCCAGTCTAGGAAAAATTCCTTCCAACGCTAGTCGGTGAAAACCTTGGCGAATCCGTGATGGAAAATACCCTTGATCATGTGTAAAATAATGCATGCATACATAAATTGTTTTTTCAAATAAGTCCACAAACATAAGCCGAAAACTTGCCGAAAAACTCTATCTTTTGTAAAAATACTCGGTGGGACCCACGAAAATCCAGATAATAAAAACCTCCCGTGGTCCACAACCCTACTTGAAAACCCTCCTCAAAGGAGTCTAAAATCATGTAAACCGACCTGGACACA
Organism: Oemleria cerasiformis; assembly: GCA_037349345.1. Lineage (NCBI taxonomy): Eukaryota > Viridiplantae > Streptophyta > Magnoliopsida > Rosales > Rosaceae > Oemleria > Oemleria cerasiformis. The sequence goes on along the minus strand of JAZGTL010000009.1, from coordinate 611,971 downwards.
AAATATATATCAAAACATATCCCACTGTTCCCCGAATGAAATCATGCCCGTCCTGAGAGTATGATGGAATCCTCCATGACATACTTCAACTCATCCTGAGAGTATGATGGAATCCTCCATAACATACCTCAAATCATCCTGAGAGTATGCTGGAATCCTCCATAACATACCTCAGATCATCCTGAGAGTATGATGGAATCCTCCCAAACATACCTCAGACCTCAACGATGTGGCGGAGAAAGATCCATCGAACACCAACATCGGACAACCCCTAGTGGAGACGTACCCTCTAACGCTAGTCGGAGAAACCTTGACCCTCGAGGACAAAAATCAAGTGAAAACCAAAATTCATGTTTTAAAATTCTTGTTTCCTGGCCTAAGCCAAATTCATTGAAAAACCAATTATGGCCAAATCTTTCCCAAAAACACATCTTCACTGAAATATGCAAAACCTGTGTCCAGTAACAATTTCTAAATTCCGGAAATATACCAAAAACAATACATAATAAGATTTAATTCAAATATACTTCCATGCATGGATTATAATTTACAAACCAAAGTCCACTCACAAGCAACATCGACGCCTACCTCGCCCGTGCATCACATGTCCTTCACCTCCCTCAGTTCTAGGTCGCAAAAAAGGCAACATCTCGGAGGCATGTCGTTGAAAAAATCCTTAAATAATCTGCACACAATTGTGCAGTCTGCAAGAAGTTAAACCTGGCGCCCTGATACCAGGGAAGAACCTTGCTCCCGTCTTACAACCTAAAGAAATTCCCAGAATACCCCCAAGTCTTTGCAAATAAATATGAGAATTCTACCACAAATCTGGTAGAATCTCCACTTTAGGACTGGTTAACTGTCTTAGCCTCTCGACTAAGCAACCACACCGGTGGCTAACCGGCCTGGTCATATCGGGGTAAGAGCCAATGCTTCACCACCGATCACAATGTGAGAACCCCTGATCATGATTCGAAGTTTATAACCCTCTGCTAACAAGGTCTGATACCAAGTTGACAGTAGGTCCGACACGGCTGAAACCTCAGACTATTGGTGGCCCTACAGGGTAACCTAACGAGCTGGTTTTACGGCCCAGCCTCTCGACTGACAGCTTTTAATACAAAGACCAATACGTAAAATGTCCTTAACCTCTAGAAACATTCAATAAACTTTACAGGGGTTCAAACAGGACCACCCCCCCCCCCCCCCCCCCCCCCCCCCCCCCCCTTTCTGTATTTGGCAGACCTACCGGTCAGACGTAGGATAGCCTAGTAGTTCACAAACTACCTCGGAGGACCACCTCCGTAATAGAACGAGACAACTGACTTGTCACCCTCGTGTGAACCGTCAACCACCAGTCAATCTGGGTCACCGCCCAAACCAACCCACTGGTCCAGATGACGAAGGTGCAAGACTTGGTTGAATTAAGTCTCACTGACTTACCCTGAGTTGTAACTCGATATCCCGGCTCATCTTGAGCACCCCGAGTGCTAACTCAAAATCCTAGCACATCCTAAGCATCTCGAGTGGTAACTCGATATCCCTGCTTACCCCGAGTGGTAACACGATATCCCGGTTCAGCCTGAGCACCCCGAGTGGTAACTCCATATTCTGGCTCTTCATGAGCATCCCGAGTGGTAACTCGATATCTGACGGACACGTACCCTCTAACGCCAACTTCAGAAATCCCCTCAACAATGTAGCGAAGAAATACCCCTCGAACGCCAACATCGGAGAACCCCTCAACAATGTAGCGGAGGAAAACCCCTCGAACGCCAACATCGGAGAACCCCTCAACAATGTAGCGAAGAAAGACCCCTCGAACGCCAACATCAGAGAACCCCTCAATGATGTAGCGGAGAAAGAACACCGACATCAGAGAACCCCGTGGTATAACATAATACCTAGAAGGAAAAATGCCGTGTAATGCCGGAAACCCAGTCCGTTCTCAGTGCATCCAAAGTACCAACTCAAGGAAATCCAAGCCCCATGGAACCCTTTGACGCATTAATAACCCAACTCCCTTGACCTCCCGAGCATTAATAACCATCGCCGCTTGGATTACTCAAACGGGACTCAAAACGTACTCCAATGGCCTCAACACCACTAAAATCCAATCAGGAATGTCCCAAAACCCTCGCCACGCGCCACCGTGGGCCGAAAAATAGCCCCACACATCGCCATGCCCCTGTAGAAGGGCTAACCACGCTCCACGTGCCCTCATGCGCCGCCACACACCTGTACTGTTCACGGTGGAATATTACGTCAACCTTGACGGAATATTCCATCAAACCTGATAGAATCTCCTGACGAAATCGAAATATTCCATCCAGACTAATGGCACTAGGGTTCCGTCAAACTCCGTTAACTGTTGACGGAATATGCTAAAGCCGTCAGCATATTCTGTCAAACCCTTGACAGCATCAGTTGACTCAACGGTTAACTGGTGGCTGACTGGGTTGCCACGTGGCTCCACGTGGTAGCTGAGTCAATCGCTGACAGGTCACCACGTGGCACCACTTAGCTGCCAGGTGGGGTGCCACGTTGTCCACTGCCGATCGAACCAGTCGTCGGAGTCCACCAGAGACGATGACCGGACTGTCGTTGTCGTATTTGGTGGCCAGAATTTGGGAATTCTCACCGGAAATTGCCATTTTCGGTGAGCTTCCAACTTCTTCATTCCTTGATCGATTTTCACTATCCAGACATGTAAATTTATCTACATTTAACTAGGAACCCGAAAATGGGGTCGAAGTTTCGAGATCATTCTAGGTTTGGCCATAAAATGCCCGTGAAGTTTTGATCCACCTCTATTTTTCGTCCTCCGTCCTCGGTGGTGTTCGTGCCTCGAGATTGGTGCCCCAAGCTTCATGAGGTCGAGGGGAATCCATCCCTAGCTCGGATAGATAGATAAGACCCAAAAATAGGTCGACTATGGTGGTGGAATTGGCGATCCCACGGGGAGAGAGAGAGAGGGAGGAGAGAGAGAGTCCGGGTCTGGGTCTGGGCAATGTCCGAAAACAGAGAAAAAAACATCCCCCACAATTTGGACTTTTCCAAAATTACCAAACTACCCCTAAAGCTTATAGACCCATAACGATCTCAACGAGTCTCCATTTTTCGCGTGCCGCCTGTTTATGAACTCGTGCGGTCGATACCTATGCAACGACCCAGGAAAAATTTCCAAAAGCGCTGCCAGTCAAAAACTGACTCTCGAACCCTTCCGAAATTGAGGGTAAAATCGTCTTTTTCTTAATTAAATTCTCCAATTAATTAAATTCCTAGTCCAGGTCGTTACACCTAGACCTACGCAACAGTCCCAGAAAAACTATCAAATGTGTCTCCACACAAAATTGACTTTTGAGCCCCTTTGAAACCAAGGGTAATTTCATCATTTCCCAAATTAATTTACAAAAATTCACTAATTAGATTTCATGGTCGTTACAAATCAACCCCCTTAAAGAAATTTCTTCCTCGAAATTCATACATGTCACTAGAACAAATGTGGATGTTGTGCCCGCATCAGTGCTTCAGTTTCCCACGTGCCCTCCTCCATGTTCTGATACCTCCACATAACTTTAACCAGAGGAATAGTCTTTCTACGCAATATTTTTTTGCTTCCAATCTAGAAGTTGCACTTATTGTTCCTCAAAAGTCAAATCTTCTCTCAGCTCAATTGGTTGTGCCTCCAATACATGAGATTCATCGAATAGATACTTCTAGAGCATGGATACGTGGAATACATCGTGAACCTTTGACAGTTCTGGAAGTAAAACAAGTCTGTAAGCCAGTGGCCCTATCCTCTCGATAATCTCATAAGGTCCAACGTAGCGAGGACTCAGTTTCCCTCGTCTACCAAAACATACAACTCCCTTCCAAGGGGATAACTTCAAGAAAACACAGTCTTTGACCTCAAATTCAAGGTCTCTAATCCGTCGGTCTGCATACCTTTTCTGGCGGTCCTGAGCTGCCTTCAGCCTTTCCCTAATATTCAAATATTTTCCTCTGTCATTTCCATAACCTCTAGTGTTAACAATCTTCTCTCACCTACTTCAGTCCAGCATATCAGTGTTCTGCATTGTCTCCCATACAGTGCCTCAAATGGAACCATCCCAATACTAGACTGATAGCTGTTGTTGTATGCAAATTCCATCAAAGCCAGGTGTGAATCCCAGTTTCCTTTAAACTGTATTACACAAGCGCTCATCATAAATTCCATAATTTGAATTGTCCTCTCAGACTGACCATCAGTCTGAGGATGAAAAGTTGTACCAAAATGCAATGTAGTTCCAAAGGCTTTCTGCAAACTCCGCCAAAACCTCGAGGTATGCATAGGATCCCTGTCTGATACAATCGACTCTGGAGTCCCATGTAACCTTATGATCTCATCCACAAACAACTGGCCATACTGACTCATCCAGTAATCTTCCCGTACTAGCAAGAAATGTGCTGACTTCGTGAGTCTATCAACAATTACCCTGATTCCATCATGTCCGTTTTGCATCCTAGGAAGTTTATAGACAAAATCCATACTAATGTGATCCCACTTCCATTCTGGAATAGGTAACGGTTGTAGTGCTCCATAATGTTTCTACCTCTCTGCTTTTACTTTTTGACAGATCAAGCATCTACTCACAAACTCGACTATATCCCTTTTCATTCCAGTCCACCAATAGTGTTCCTTAAGAGTACGATACATCTTAGAACCTCCTGGATGCATAGCATAGGCAGAACTATGAGCTTCCTTAAGAATTTCTCTTTTCAACTCTGGATCATTAGGTATGCACAACCGGCCATCCTTAACCAATGCCACATCATCCCGAACAATGTAATCCTACCTGTTCCCAACCTCCAACTTCATCCTAAAAACACACAAAGTAGGATATTGGAATTGAGCTTCAATAATCCGGTCAATCAAAACAGGTCTCACATGGAAGCTAGCTAACAGAGACCCCTAGCTATCCATGCCAAGTATAATTCCCGCTCTTCGGAATTCCACCAGCAACGGTAGATAAACAGTGTGCAAATAGGCCAAGGAACCCATCGATTTCCTGCTCAGTGCATCCGCCACTACATTGGCCTTTCCTGGGCGATACTCTATGGTACAATCATAATCATTTATGAATTCTAGCCACCTTCTCCGTCTCAAATTCAAATCTTTCTGGGTGAAGAAGTATTTCAGACTCTGATGGTCAGTAAACATCCGGCACGTTTCTCCATACATATAGTGTCTCCAAATCTTCAGTGCATGCACCACTTCCGCTAACTCTAAATCATGTGTGGGGAATTCAACTCATGAGGTTTAAGTTGCTTGGAAGCATAAGCTACCACCTTCCCATGTTACATCAACACGCATCCTACACCTTGTAATGATGCATCACTGTACACCTCAAATCCTCCGTTATCATCGGGAAGGGTTAACACTGGGGCTGAAGTCAACCTCCTCTTAAGCTCTTGAAAGCTATGTTCACACTCATCATCCCAGTCAAACTTGACTCCTTTCCTTGTCAACCGAGTCAATGGGGCAGCTATTGTAGAGAATCCTTCTACGAACTACCGATAATATCCCGCTAAACCTAGAAAACTTCTCACCTCTGCCACTGTCCTTGGTTGCTCCCAGTTTGCCACTGCCTCGAATTTTTGGGGATCCGCGCTGATACCCTCAGCAGAAATCATATGCCCTAAGAATCCCACTTTCTTCAACCAAAACTGACATTTACTGAACTTGGCAAACATTTGTTTTTTCCTCAGCCTATTCATCACCAACCGCAAGTGCTTTTTATGTGCCTTAACACTCTTCGAATATACCAAGATATCATCGATGAACACAATCACAAACCGATCCAAATATCGTCGGAACACCCTGTTCATCAAATCCATAAATGTTGCCGGTGCATTAGTTAAACCAAAAGGCATCACTAGGAACTCATAATGCCCATAGCGTGTCCTGAAAGCCGTTTTAGGAACATCCCCTTCCCTGATCCTTAACTGATGGTAACCGGATCGAAGGTCAATTTTTTAGAAATACCTTACCCCTTGTAATTGATCAAAGAAATTATTAATTCGTGGCAAAGGATATTTATTCCGCACTGTAACCCTGTTTAACTACCGATAGTCGATACAGATCCTCAAACCACCATCTTTCTTCCCTACAAAAGTAACAACCGGTGTCACCCAGCTGTGCGGGTCTGACACTCTGCCTCCCGGTCGACGGAAATGAAGTCCCACTAGACTTGGCGAATAACTGCTGTCCCCGACTAGCTCTGCCACTGCCTGCTCCGGATCCTGCACCCCAGAAGATCCAGAACTAGAACTGCCTCTCTTCGATGGTCCTTGACTAGAGGCTCCAAAACTCCAGCAATCCCGGCGTCGCCTAGAACCACTGAAATGCTGCTGAGCTGGCAAACTCAGCTCTATTCTGGCAGCATCGTTTGACAAAGCCCTCAAAGACGTGTGTGCCATAGCAGTTACTGCTACTCGAACCTCATTCCGTAGTCCATACTCAAACCTTCGACACTTATCCATCTCAGTCGCGACGAGAGCCGGTACAAAGCATGACAACTCAAGAAATTTTTGTTCATATTGTGCCACCGTCATGTCCCCCTGCTGTAACTGCAAGAACTCAACCTCTCTGGCATCTCGGTATGAACGAGGATAAAGCTACTCGAGGAAGTGCTCCCGGAAAGTTTCCCAAGTAAAGGTGCAGACATTCCAGCCTGTTAGCTGCAAAGCATGCCACCAATGGTACGCATAACCACCCAAAAGAAATGTGGCTAACCGCACCCTATCTTCTAGAGGGCACCTCATAACAAAAAACACTCGTTCTAAACGAGTAATCCACTCATCCGCATCATCTGGGCCTAACTCGCCCGTAAATGCTTTCGCCCTCAACCTCTGGGCTCGCTGAATGTCATACACCTCAGTAGTGGCCCTACCCTAAAGTACGGTAGTCAAAGTTCGACCCAATTTATCCAGGGTCTGCCTCAAATTTGGCCCTACTATGGGTTCATATGTGTCCTCACTATTTCCAAGCCACTGACGGGGCTCGCGTCTCAGAGGCATTATGCTGAAGAGAACCATAAAGCACCAATAACACAATCAGATGTACACTAGGTGTACTGTCTACAAGAATTGAAACCTAGTGCTCTGATACCAAGTAAACAGGACCCTTTCCGAATTTCCCCTCGAAACCCGGGAAAAACCCTGCGCCCGTCTGACAACTTAATAAAATTACCAAACTACCATTAAGCCCCTGCAAACAATTATGAGTGTTCTGCCAAAAATCCGACAGAATCTCTCCTTAAGGACTAGTTAACCGTCTTCCACCTATCAGACGAAGGACCATATAACAATCCAAATGCTAACAACACCATCATCCAACAATATAATCACAATTTATACTCAGTCCAAAACACTTATCAGAGCATCTGAGTAGGATAAGTAAATACATAAATAAATATCCTACTCGATAGTCTAGGTAAACGCACAGTTGAAAATTTAATGCCTCCGCCTCTGGATATGGAGGGGATTTAAAACACGAAAAGTGTGAGCAGACAAAAATAATCATTTAAAACCATTTCCAAGGAAAACATACATTTTCCCCCTCCGCGAATAAAACAATGCATGCATGAATTCCCTTTCAACAAAACCATAAGGATAAACCGATAACTTACCGGAAAATCCATTTTGAATTAAAACACCTGGTGGGACCCACGAAAATCCGAATAATGAAAACAACCCATGGTCCAAAACCCTCCTTTGAAAACCCTCCTCAAAGGAATTTAAAATCATGTAAATCAACCTGGACACAAAATATATCAAAACATATCCCACTGCTCTCGAATACAATCCCGAGTCGTGGCTCGATACCCTCCACACACCCGACAGCCTCAACGATCCGGTGGAGAAAATACCTCTCGACACCAGCGTCGGAGAACCCTCAACGATCCGAGGACAAAAACCCCTCGAGGACAGTAAATCAGTGAAAACCAAATTCATGTTTTGAAATCCTTATTTCTTGGCCTAAGCCAAATTCATTGAAAAATTGGGTCTATGCCCAAATCCAAGGAAATCACAAATCCGGGTCTACACCCAAAAATCATGGACTCAACCGAAACCCGAAAGCAATCAAGTCAAAATCATTTAATAATATAGTCCATAAAATTAGGCCACAACCCAAAATTGCATTTCCACTATAATATTGAAAACCCGTGTCCAGTAATAAATATTAGCAAAATTTATAAATTGCAGAAATGTACAAAACAATACGTAACAATATTTAATTCAAATATACCTTTATACATGCATTATAATTTATAAACCAATGTCCACTCACCGATAGCTCAATCCCGAGTCGTATGCTTCTCTTAAGTTCCCAAAGCAGTATCACCTGTCAAAAGTAACAATCAGGATTACTAATGATAATTAAACACCTTGCATGAAAATTCCCTAAACCCCGGGAAGTCCACTTGCGTAACACTAAAATCTAAGCCACTTCGGACGCCCAAAACTACCCCTAAACGACGTTCGATTAACCCGAAACCTGCACCGAAAGGTCCGAAACGACGAAACCTTGTCGACAAGCGTCACCGTGACCCAAGAACTAGTGCCATGCGCCGCCAAGCACTGACAATAGATGGGCGGCTCGGCCACACGACGGCTACAATGCCTCACGCGCCTGCTGACTCAATCGCCAAGTGGAACCCATGTGGTTGCCAGGTGGCATGCCACGTCAACCCCCTGACCAACTCAGTCATCGGAGTCTCACCAGAGAACACAACCACGCCGTCGTGCACCCATGTTCGCTGTCCCCAGAAAACTCCATTACCGACCGACCTTGAACTTTTCCTAACTTCCGCAAAACTCAACCGTTTTTCATGAATTTTATGTCTAAATCCATTTACTCAAACCTAGGAACTCATAAATGAACTCTAAACATGAAACCCTTACTTGTGTTGGCCGAAAAATCGACCGAAAGGTTTTGCTTTTCCTTTCCTTGGTTCGGTGTCTCACGCGAATGCTTCCTTTGATGGTGGGTATGGTTTTGATCCGAGAAGGAGTAGAATCTGATGGATTTAACCAACTCAGACATCTTTTACCTTGAATTGGACTTCAAATTTTGAAAGCTTTGGGTTCGGTCGATGTCGGTGTCACGAATCTAAATGGGAGAAAGGAAGAAATGAGAACATCCTCGTGAAGTCTGAGTTTAAAAACTTATACCCAAGGAAAATTTTCAAAATGCCCCTGAATAATTCCAGACCCACAACTCTCTCGTACGGACTCCGTTTTCCACGTGCCGCCTGTCTATGAACTCGGGAGTCCAAAACCTACACAACAGTCCCCGAAAAACTGTCAAATGTGTCTCCACACAAAATTGACTTTCGAGCCCCTTTAAAACCAAGGTGAATTTTGTCCTTTCCTAAATTAATTTACGAAAATTCACTAATTAAATTTCTGGGTCTTTACAGAAATAGTTTAGAAGATGGGGTTTTCCCTTTCTTGCTCTTCAGTCATCAAAGGGATGAGCTTTTTTCTAAGACCCACTTCGCTGGTGCTTGCTCATAAGCTCGTTTTACTTTTATGGGTCTTCTCCACCTCCCAGAATGGTGTCGCTCTTGGCGATTCTGACGAATCGATTCTCCTTCAGCTCAAAAGTTCGATCTTGGATCCTTCAGGCTTGCTTTCCACTTGGGATTACTCGGTCAGTTCAGGGCACTGCTCATGGTTCGGCGTCTTCTGCAACTCGGATTTTTGGGTGGTTTCACTCAACATTACTAGTAACGACGGAGGTATTGGAGGTAGATCGAAAAGAATTGCGTGCTTAGATTTTTTTCAATTTCTGCTTTATGGATTTGGAATCATAAGGATCTGTTTGGGGAATACGGGAAGATTGGCTAGGAAGCTTCCCTCCGTGATTGGGAAGCTCAATGAGGGAGACGATGGTGGTATGGTGGTCGGCGAAGCCAACCCTACCCTTCGTTCATCATCATCTTCTTCTTGCTTTTTTTTTTTTAAATATTTAGTTTCCCTTAATATTTTGCTACAAAATGAATAATACATCCAATCCCTTGTTGCCAGGTAAGCATCTTAAACAAAGGCTGTGAATAGTACCTTGCAATGGCAGAGGCTGTGAATAGTAGGAGGGTGTTCTACGCAAAAATACGACTGCTGGCCTAGGGTTGTCTTCGATGGATATCCGTCAAAATAGGCGCTTGAAGGAGCAGCCCCGTGTGGGTTTCTCTTAGTGATGTGAGATTGATGACTATTTTGGAAATTAGGTTTGGGTTGAAGGTTGTGGGCTTGGAGGCCTTGATGCCACGATCTCTCCCTAGGTGAGCTGACCAGGAAGTAAGTAGGCCTTAGCTGCCTTCAAAATAGGCGTGCCACTAGTAATAGCTATTACTAGATAGTTGGAAATGGGTTCGGTTGCGGCCGAATGAACTTTCTTTTAATCAAGAGATTGTGAGGAAAGCGGGCAAATTGCTTGCACAATTCTTTTCTATGCCTTATTCTTAATTTATCCAAGGACTTTAATAAATTTTATTTCCAGTCTAGTCCAAGTACAATTCATGTTGATCTCAATTTGTTCATGTTAGCAGCTTGTTATTTAGTTAGGAGCAATTAGATACGCTAGTTTTCTTAAGTCGGGATGATAGTGTTAGACCAAAACACATAGATGATTTTGCGACTTAAACAGCAGCCACAAAATATACTGGTTGGTATATTTTGAATACTTAACTCTTCTTAAGATAATCCGTTGAAATTAGAGAAAGTAAAGTACAAATACTGAGAGAGTAAATGCGTGAATATTGAATGAGGTGAGTAAATTACAAGTGCTGTAAGTAAATTACAAATGCTATAAGTAAATGTTTCTTTAGAAATCAAGCCTTTGAGGGGCACGATCTTCTAGAAATCATCAACTAAGTGAGCATCAGTCGAAATCATGCCATGGGTTGGCAGAGAATTCAAAAGTGGTTGAGACGCCAAGGGTTGAGTGTATGGAACCCTCAAGGACTGGATTGGGTAGCAGTCGGGGTGAGGTAAGTGTTTTGGGTTCCTTAGAGACTGGTTTGAGCAACAATCGGGATAAGGAAAGCTTGAGTTCCTAGTCTGAGGCTTAGAGAAGGAGGTTAGGAGAAGAGGTCGAATCTCGATCCTAGATCGGAGAAACAAGTTGCGTTTAAGTAGGCGAGCCTTTGAACAAAGAAACTTTTCAAGGTTTTCAGTTTTTTGAAATTGGTTAGGTTGATCAATTTGTTTGTTTGATGATTGATTTTCCCTTGAGAAGAAGGCTTCTTCTCCTTTTATAGGTGGTTGGGGTGCTGATTTGGCTTGCCAAGTAGACTCCTATGGGGCCCGCATAGTGGTTGCTTGTCTCGAACAACCTCTTTGCCCTCTGACACATTTAGCGCTTCAGAATTGACTTTGCCCTTCTCCACGTTTCCACATCTCCATGCCCCAAGTGGGCGTTTTGGGCTGGGCCTTGTGCATTGTGTATTTGATTTAGCTGGATCTTTGTTTTAACCCAGATTGAAATTTTTTTTTCGGGTGTAGACATGTCCCCCCTGAATTCGAAATTTTTTGGTTTAAACCATTTCAAATTCACTTGACCTCACTCCTGCGACTTCTTCGGTTCCACTTCGTGTGTTTTGGCGGTTAAGCTCAGCTCTTCTTGCTTCTTACCATTTCATCTACGAATTCTAATTCATTCCCAATCCTCATATCGTTCCATTAGAAGGCATGGGTCCTAAATCTGTTTCAAAGGGGAAGGACAAGGTGGAACCTTCCAATCCTCTTGTTCAAGAGCCCACTGCCACAACTCCATGGATATGTGGCCTGAATTTTGAAGCACATGCTCTCATTTCTCGAAGCACTCTGTCAACCATTAAGAATGATAGTGATATTATCCGCGACCCATGTGTTATGACTGATTTAGAATGCCACTTTCTTTGGGTCCTTGCTGGAGAGGTCCTATTCCGTCCAACGCGGAACCTCTTTATACCCATCTCAAAGAGCTTCAGGCCCCTTCTATTTACTAGTGGCAACCATTTCCATGGGAAAAGCTCCCTTCGGACTGGGGGCACCTTTTTCCTTCGGTGAATAAACTAGATTTGGCTAATCCATGGGCGTTGTGGGTTCAATGGATGCAAGAATTATATCCCGGCGAGCTCTGGAGCAAGGGAATTTACTATTTGGTAAGTCTTTCTACCATCCCTACCCCTCCTAACTTTAATCTTCTTAGTGCTACTATATGCTTTTGGAATAGTAGCACTAATATCTTTGATTTCCGAGTTGGACCAATGACTCTGACTCATTTAGATATGTTTGTTTTGTTTGGATTGTCCCCGTCTGGGAACGTCGCCAATTTTACCCTTTATTTCCAATCCTTCCAGGGCACAGATCTCGACTCTCCAATCCTCACTGCTCTTTTAACAGCAGTGGACAACTCAGGGAGGAAAGTGATTTTAGGGATTTTGGTTTTTCGGGTTCATACTTGGGATCTGTCTTCGAGAAAATCCAATTTTACCATTTTTGGTTAGATTGGTCTGTATTCCCCAATGCCATTAAAATTTCGAAGGTGGACTGGATCCCTTTGGCCGAAGCTATGGCCTCTCGTTCTAATATAGCCTTGAGACCTGTGGTCTTGGCTTAGCTGTATAACATCATGTGTTCCATTACTTGTGAACTTTTATGGCCTTTCCCTTTGAATGGCTCTCTCTAGATGGCCCAAGTGTGGCTCAATTGGTCATTTTCCCAGTTTCGGGGTCGATCGATTGATTGCTCAGATAACATCATCCCAGCTCAACTGTTGATGCCACTTCCTCCTGTTCCTTTTTCTACCAAGGATTCCCTAACCTTCTTTAGTAAGTTAACCTCTCGTCCTCGTGATCATTGGGAGGCCAGTGTGATCAGGAAGCATCCTTGGTTCCGAGAAGGTGGATTTTTGCATCTACCTTCACATTCTATGCCTAGGAGAGTGGCTGCCATATATTTCATGAGATGCATCTTAACTCGTGATCTCTTGAAGAGTGGTGGGAAGACAATTAGGTCCACTCCGGGCTTTGAGGTTTATCAACCCAACTAATGTGCTCGCCAATTTAGATTTTGACAGGACATCCCCACCCCGTTTGTGAAGGGAATGAATGGAGGTACTTCATATCGACTTAAGGATTTTGAAGCTATGGCAGCAGTCGCCGTTCGGGATGCTTTATATGGTGTGCCCGTGTAATTCCCGAATGCTATGTGTTGTTAAAAATAGAGCACAAGATTATGAACTCTATCTTTATCAGTTAAAACCTTTTAAGTGTACAAATCAGAATATAGTATAGCACAGAGTAAGGGTCGATCCCACAGAGACTATGTATCAACGTTATGCCCAATTACTCATTAGACTCAAATAACTCAGTTAGATCAGCAAACACAAGAAAAGAAACAAGGAAATAACTAAACTAAGACTCAAAACTAGTTAGATATGCAAGACACCTAGACACAACTTAAGACACTAACTTGTGACGCAAGAAAGCACAAAAGACTCTAACAAAACACACAAACAAGACACACGGCAATGGGTGGGGGTTTTGATGCTTTTGGATTCCAAAATTAAAGATAAATAATAGAAATGCAAGAGATAATAGAAAAAATTTTAAAGATGATGATTGAATGAATTAACTAAGTCGAATTAAGGCCAACTATCGACCCTAACCACTCAAGTCATTAACATGATTTCCAAGGTTCCATTATTCTAAATTAACTGAATCTGATGCCCATGCAAGGGTCCGTGTTAGGGCCCACCTCACACAAATTACTTGCTTCTTAGTTTCTATGTTGCAGGTTTTTTCAACTCACTACAACAACTATCCAAGAGGATGCATTAAGCAAAAAAGGGAGTTTAATGACATCACACTACCCCTAGAGAAGGTTGAGTAATCTAGGTTGTCATAAATTGGATTACAAGTAAGATGTAAAGCCACTACCGTTGATGCTAATAACCACAAGAAAATGATCAGTCAAACAAGCAATTTTTCATCGATAGGTCATGCATAAAAGGTGACATCACACTCATCAACACAAACTAATATCATTACGCACAGTAATCACAATTATATCCAGTATTCTAAACATGTAAACCAATGTCCAAAATCACATTAATAAACAACATGGCTAGGGCTTCAAGCAGCCCTAATTCTATGAAGAACTACTCGCACATTGTATTAATGAAAGCAATAAATAAGTCATGATTACAAAGTAAAAGTTAAGAGAAGAGAATGAAACATTGAGACAATGGCGAGCCAAGAACACATCCAGGCCTCTCCACAACTCTCTTTGCTAAGCTCTCCTCCCAAGCGTACGACCAAAAGCAAAAACTAAAAACTGAAAAAGGTCTATGCTGCAAAGAAGGTTGGGAACCCTAAACTTGCATTAAAACCTCGTTTAAATAGCCCTAGGGCTTTCCTTAAAAACTAGGAATTAAAAATAACAACAAAAGACCAAAAATACCCTTAATTAAATGCTAAAATAGGTTTCCTAGTTTAGCAGGGACACAGGCTAGGTCGCAGGCTGGGCCGTGGGCTTGTGATGCAAGAAAGGATCTTTCTTATGTTGCAAGGCTGATTTTGGAAGGTTCTGAGACGTTCTCGGATATCAAAGCACATATGACAACTTTCTTGGCTCTTCTTTACATGGCTGGCCCAATCTCAACTCTTAGGACCTCATTATTGGACCTGCTAAGGACTCAGCAGGGAATTGACCAATGCAGCTGGGAAAAACCACGCGCTTCACTTCCATATGATGTTTCTATTATAGTTCTGGGATTTGACTTTCTCAAAAGCTCGTTGAACACTCAGCGGCCCAATTTAGCTCAATTTAAGGCGCAACCGAGGTCTTCTAGGGTGCACCATGTCATTGGCAATTCTGGATGAGACACTCGATTGCGATAGCATATATAGGTGTTTAGAAGTGTACTTATGGATGGTGTCTCATGTGCTTCCATCGAGTTCCAAGTCATGTCCTATTTTGGCCTAAATCGGCATGTCCAAGGACTTGTTTTCTGGCGGGATTGGCGCACTGCTGGAGGACTTGGTCTCTGGCACTTCAGAGGAACACGCCAGGAATCCAGAACTTGAGGCATGTCAGAGTGACAGGACCCTTCCTGAATTTTCCCTCGAAACCCGAGAAAGGCCTTACTCCCGTCTAACAACCTTTTGCATCACAATTTAATACCAGAAATACCCTTACTGTCGTAAAGTCACCGTACGAGAATTTTACTAAAAAATTGGCAGATCCCTTCTCCGTACTTGGTTAACCGTCATCCAACTGCTAGACAAAGGATGCAATAACATATACAAACCAAACTATGTCACCCCCAGTCCCGAGTATCCACCTAGGTACATGCAGTACTGGGTGCTGATCGACACCTAGAAATTAAATTCCGACTACGAAGGTCAATTACTAGATTCCATAGCAGCGGAGAATCTATCAATATCATTGTCTCTCAAGACGATATTAAATGACTGAAAGGTTGTACAAGTTTGAACCAACCTTAGCTCGTCAATCCGGGTCACCGCCCACACCACTCACTGACCTAGTTGACGAAAGTATCCTCGACTGACATCATATTATCAGCTGGCATAACCCTTGGTTGGTATACACAAAAGCCGGCATATCCTTCTCGTAAAACATCCTACCATCCCCTAAGTATGATAATTTGGTCAGGCTTCTATTTCCCTGAACTTGTATAGATGTTCGTACATGCCTCATTGATTGATTCAATTTAATATTCAAGACTTGGATGAATTGAAACTCGCTGACTCCATCTAGAGCCGTAACTTGATATCCTGGCTCTTCTCGAGCCATAGCTCAATATCTGGAGCCGCCCAACATGGAGACAAGCCCTCCTAACCACTGCCGATAGTACCTCAAGCAATGGCTAGAACCCGAGAGGTCCCACTCGGGGACCTATTCTCCACACATCCAATAATACCTCAAGATATGTGGACCCTCAACGAGCACATGACCGATAATATCTCAAGTCATGTGTCGAAGAAATTACCCTCCATATATTCGATAATGCCTCAAGATATGCGGATCTCGATGAACACACGACCGATAATACCTAAAGTCATGTGTCGGAGAAATAGCCCTCCACATATCCAATAACGCCCCAAGATATGCAGACCTCAACGAGCAAACGACCAATAATACCACAAATCATGTGTTGGAGAAATAGCCCTCTACATATCCGATAATACCTAAATATATCCGAACCTCGACGAGCACATGACTGATAATACCTCAAGTCAAGTGTCGGAGAAATAGAACTCCACATATCCGATAATGCGTAGAGATATGTGGACCTCGACGAGCATACGACCGATAATACCTCAAGTCATGTGTCGGAGAAATAGCCCTCCACATATCCGATAATGCCACAAGATATGCGAACTTTGGCTAGCACACGACCGATAATACCTCAAGTCATGTGTCGGAGAAATAGCCATCCATATGTTTGTTAATGCCTTAAGATATGCGGACCTCGACGAGCACACGACCGATAATACCTCAAGTCATGTGTCGGAGAAATAGCCATCCATATGTCTGATAATGCCTTAAGATATGCAAACCTCGATGAGCACATGACCGATAATACCTCAAGTCATGAGTCGGAGAAATAGCCCTACAAATATCCGATAATGCCACAAGATATGCGAACCTTGACGAGCACACGACTGATAATACCTAAAGTCATGTGTCGGAGAAATAGCCATCCATATATCTGATAATTCCTAAAGATATGCAGACCTCTACGAGCACACAACCGATAATACCTCAAGTCATGTGTCAGAGAAAAATCATGATACACGGCGATGGAATACCTAGTGAAACCGTAAGGTAAATCGAAAGGCCATCCTCCTTGTCAATTCGTTTGTCCCCGAACACTCCCTCATCCGCCTTAAATAGTTTAATTTCCATTTAAAACACTCAAACGGAACTCTAAACTGATTCAAATGGCCTCAAAACTGTCAAAAACATATTCAGCACGCCTCAAAACGAAATCAGAATATTCCATCCACTTAACGGTGTCAAGGATATATTATGACGCCGTTAGCTTTTAACGGAATATGCTAACGGCGTTAGCATATTCAATCAACTGTTGACGACGTCAGTTGACTTGACTGTTGACAAACGGATGACTAGGCTGCTGACTGTGCTGCCACGTGGCTCCATCTGGCTACCAGGAGGTACCATGTGGCTGCTAGGTGGCACCACGTCAAGTCCTAGTCGAACCAGTCCACCCAGTACTAGCCGGAGAAGAGGACCGGAAACTGCCATCTCCAGTGAGCTCTAACTCCTTCATTTCTTCACCAAAAATCACGATCCACACATCCAAATTCATCTCATCACTCCCAGGAACTCAAAAATGTGGTCAAAAGCTCGAGATGATACCTGGTTTGGCTGAAAATCGATCGAGAAGTTCAAAAACTTCTCCTCCTCAATTCTCAATCCATGGTGTCTGTCTCCCTTGGGGGTTTGTACGATGAAGCTCGCGGCGAGGAGAGGAACTTGATGGTGGTAACATCAAGGCTTGATTTGGTCAAGTTTGAATCGATGTGATTATGTGTGTGTGTGTGTGTGTGTCTGTGTCTGTGTTTGCTTCCGTTCGCCAAGAGAGAGAGTTCGAGAGGAAAGAGAGAGTAAAAATTAAGAAAAATCTGGAAAAGTCTGATTTAATGAAAATATCTCACAATCCAAAATTACCAAACTACCCTTGAAGCTTCTAGACCCATAATTCTATCATACAAACTCTGTTTTTCGCGTGCTGCTTGTCTACGAACTCTTGAGTTCGAAACCTACGCAACCGTCCAAGAAAACTTCCAAAAGTGTCTCCAAACAAAAAGTGACTTTCGAGCCTCTTATAAAATCGAGGGTAAAATCGCCCTTTTCAAATTAATTTAAAAAATTTAATTTAAATTTAAATTCGGATTGTTACTGATAAGTCGTTATTTATGCATCATTTTGAGGTCTTTATATGCCTCTCTTACATGTCTTTTGAATGATTTCGTGCCATCAATAGTAGAAAATGATCAATCTTGTGAGACTTGTGCAGAGTTAGAAAGATAGGTAAAATCTGGAAAGA
The DNA here is from genome assembly GCA_037349345.1 of Oemleria cerasiformis. Taxonomy (NCBI): domain Eukaryota; kingdom Viridiplantae; phylum Streptophyta; class Magnoliopsida; order Rosales; family Rosaceae; genus Oemleria; species Oemleria cerasiformis. The sequence continues at coordinate 593,838 of JAZGTL010000009.1, read as the reverse complement.
ACGCAAAAAGAATTACTCAAATCGGAGTCCAGATGAAGAAGATGTCCTCATTTCAATATCAGGTCATAACGGAGTCATGAGTGCGCCAGTGCGCCTATTTTGGGACACTGGCCAAGTACCTCATATCAGGCCCTCCGGGTCTCAAACCTGTGTTTCATGACATCAAGGTCAGGTCCTAGAAGTGCCAAGGTCGCGCCAAGGCAGGTCGAGGACATGTCCCAAGAACTCCCATCCGAGCCCAGATGTGCGCCTAAGCTGGGGTCCCTATTCCGCCAGCGGTGGATCAAAGGTTCTCCGTCTGCGCTAAGCCTGACAACATTTGCGCCAAGCCTGACCGAAGATGCGCTTCTAATGTACTCATGATTTGCTTCAAAAGCGCAGTCCCAGATCCTGATTACGAAAACAGTCCAAAATCCAAGTTTGGCCAGCTTGCGTTCCCACTTGCCAGATTGCATTCACACTCCCAGCCGTGTTCTGATTGGTTCTAATAGATTTAAGGACTTTGTAATTAATTAAAAGTACAATAAATTTCCCTATCCTTATAGGACATGGTTTTACCAATCCTTATAGGACAAGGTTTTCCCTTTGTCTATAAAAGGGAGCCTTTGTTCAGTGTTTTAGGGAGGAGATAATTAGCTAGAGGCGTTTTTGGGAGATACAGAGACACCTGAGCCGCAAATAGTATTTTGGTTTTTTAGAGTTTTACGTTAAAGCTTGGTTCTTCCCGAAGTTGAGTGTGTTGGACGTGGAGCTTGGAGAAGAAGGCTCTGCCGTGTCTTCTGCTGCACCTGTTCTTCACAATATCTTTTGTACCCTTATTTTCATTATTGCAATTTATTTATGAATTCAATTATATTTGTTTCAATTTCAGTTATGTGTGAGTAGTCATTAGGATTAGGGCTGCTTAAAGCCCTAGCCATGTTTGCTTGTTGATTGGATTTCTGGCTCTTGATTATGATTGCTATGCATGCTGAATAAGTTGGATTACTTTGCTTAATGAACTTAATTTATGCCTATAAGATTAGCTACCTTGTTTGCATATAATTATAGATGTAATTGCTTAAGTGACCGTCACATCATCTTGTGATTTGGAGCATCGAAAGTATTCTTACATGTAATCTTAACTCATAACGACCTAGGATTGCATGTCACTTTGCTAGGCTAATGTGGTGTCATTAAATTCTCTTTAAACTTCATGCATCATCTTAAAAGGTAGGTGATAGACGTTCTAGGCATATGCCCTGTTTAGAACATGCTAAGTAAGAGGGAATAAGATGTGTCTAGTGAACCAACGCCAGGTCCTAGGCACGGGCACCTAATTCAGAAAATGCATAGTAATTAGGTCAAGGAAATTTGGTTAAGAGCTATAATTGGTTAGAGTGGATAGTAAGCCTTAATTCGCCTTAGTTAACAACCTTTCATTCTTGCATTGTTATTTTCTGCACTTTGATTTACTTGTCTTTAAATTTCAGTTATCACATCATAAACCCCCCCCCCCCCCCCCCCCCCCCCTGTGTGTGTGTGTGTGTGTGTGTGTGTGTAAGCCTTAATTCACCTTAGTAATAATCAATCAACCATTAATCCATGCGAAATTAGGTCAAGGAAATCTGATTAGTAACTATAATTGGTTAGAGTGGATAGTAAGCCTTAATTCACCTTAGTAATAATCAATCAACCATTAATTCTTGCATTGTTATTTTCTGCATTTTTATTTTACTTGTCTTTAAATTTCAGTTCTCACATCATAAACCCCCCTACGTGTGTGTGTGTGTGTGTGTGTGTGTGTGTGTGTGTGTGTGTGTGTGTGTGTGTGTTTTCACTAAGTTAATAAATCTGAACTAAAGTGGTCATAACGTTGATACAAGTCCTCGAGGGATCGACTCTTGATGTGCTACTATACTATTCTTATCGATTTGTGCACATGCAAGGATTTTATAACAGTTAGAATTGAATTGCATATTTCTTGCTCTTTAATTCTACCAACAAGTTTTTGGCGCTGTTGCTGGGGACTTGTCCCTCAACGGTGCCCATTAATTCATATTTGGTTAACTAAATTTTGTATGTACCTATTTAGATTTCATTTAGATTGTTTACTAACTTAGTTTGTCATCTTTCTCATGTGCATATGAACAACTCATACATGGATTTGGGACCATGGAATTATCCATACGTGAGGCCGGGAACTTGGAACGATCCATACCCAACTTCATTCAATCAGGGGTGGAGCAATCACCAAAAACCATAACCATATAACCAGGGGCGGTGCGAGCAGCCTAATTTCGCATGGAATCCCCTCAAATAGTTCCTCACTGTGAACCAACTCCTGACCTCCACCCTTCGCTGACGGCCTTGGTACAATGCATGGGGATTTGTACTCAATACATGGCAGCCGCTTCTAAAGAGAGCCTAGAGGAAAGCCAGCGCCTAAAGGAGAGACAAGAAAAGAGCAGGAGGGAATTTGACTTCAACATGCGTAAAATCGAAGAAAGGGCACGATTCCTGCCAAGTGAGGCCGTGAATGATGATCATGGTGAACCTATCATCGAGCCAACACTTCGACAAGTGCTTGCCATGGAGGCCGCGAAGTCCACCCAACCTTCACTATGGACCAGGATACAAAGCATGGAGGCTTGTAATCAGAACAATCACACAGATGAAGAGCATAATAAGGACACCACCAAGCTAACACTTCGACAAGTGCTTGCCATGGATGCCATGAATTCCGCCCAAGGCCATGCCGTGACAATGTCTCCTGATTCTGCTCAGATTGAGCAGTGGGATGCACCCAATTCATACCCTCCAGTATACTCGTCCTTTTATAATGATTCTGATTCTGATTTCATGTCTAACTATACTTCTTTGCCTTGCACTAACTGATTGGAAAGCAAAACGGAAGAAAGCTGGGAGGAAGAGAATAGGACGGATGATGGTGACAAGGACATCCAGGTCAAACCCATGCCCCTGCCCTATGTGCCGCCCAGCAGCAACGCATTGCCCCATGCCGTGTCCCACAGCCATCACCACGTTCTGCCTACTGCCCTGCTGCAAACCCAGGATCCTGCTGAGTCCCAAGACTTGCTAAATGCCCTGCTACAGCCACAGCCCAGCGCCACAGAACCTGGACAAGTCCAGGGATCGACTTCAACGCGCCAAGCTGCGCCAACTGATTCACTGCAGGGCAAGTCCTTAGCCGCTGCACCAGAACATTCCCAGCACGCATCTGAAATGCGTAGCACTGCGGCCACGCTTCAAGACACATCCACGGCAGAACCCAAAGACCAGCCCGCGCCTCCCAATGTGCTGACAGCCGCGTCTCAGCCCCTGCCCAAGGACAAGGACCGGGTTTTGAAATTCAATGCGCCTTCTCAACTCAATCCTGAAACACTTAACTTTCATTGTGATAAGGCAAACTTGGATTTGAATTCTGATTTAGCTCCTAATACTGTTGAACTTTTCTCGTGAAGGTTCCACAATAAAAACACCAAGAATATGCTAAAGGCACTCAACTTGGTCCCCCTCTTCAAGTTCCGAAGGAAAAATCAACGGAAGGGACCAAGGATGAAGTCTAGAACGTACAGGGCACAACCAAAGCAGTTGTCCCACGAGCATTGTCCAAGGAAGACATTCCGGAATGGACAGAAACGGCTCTCATTCAAATCACTCCTCAATCTCTTTCCTGATAAGTTGCGTTCTCGTCGGTGGATTCCATTATGTATTTCCAACTTTTTTGTCCATGATGCAGCGCATATTCTACAGCCAGAGGCTCATAATCGATTCAATGTTGACGCTGAAATCCTGGGCACAGCATCAAATGCCTAGCATGCCAGCCCAGTCTTGCCTAGACGTTAAATAAAGCGCTCCTAGGAGGCAGCCTAGCCTTGGTTTGTATTTCTCTTTTTCCTTTGCTGTTTTCTGCCAGTTATATCTCTCAAACCTTTCTACTGTTGTCATGCTTACTGCTTATCACATTGAGGACAATGTTCAGTTTAGGTTTGGGGGTGTGGATTTAAAATTTTTCATATAGAAACAAGTAGGTTTGGGGGTGATACACGGCCAGGACATTTAAATTTCAACTTGTGATTAGTATGATGACTTGTTAATAGGAATGTATATGCTAAGTTAACTATCTTTGCTTTACTAAGAGTCATGTCATGGTCAAGTAGTTCATAATTTGCACTTCACAATGCCATGTTTTAAGAGATTAAGTGAACGAAATAACTGAATTTGAGTGAACCTTAGAAAATTAGTGGAGACTTCCCTGTGAGATCTTTAAGCCTAATTGCCATTCTTTCTGAGGGATATACTTGTTTCTACTCTTAAACACTCATCGCTTTTGTTATTAATTGTTGATCTCATTACATCATATTTGCATTGAATTTTAAAGAACTAACATCATTTAGATACTCTTATTTAATGTATGCTTTGCCATAAGAAGTGATGTAGGCTATGTGCGCTTTAACCTCTAAAGGCCTTATCCTACCCAATTGCATGCTCCCTAAGCCAATTTTGAAGCCAAACACTCAGCCTTTTCTTTCATCACCCAAAGTATAACCTAACCCAAAATACTTAGCCACTCATCACAACCATACCCTATAACCTCAGTTTGTGCTAAGGTTGCCGTAAATGAGATTCATGGTGAGAATGAGAGGTGAAAGAAGATGATGCCCAATTCAAAGGACTTTGGCGTCAATTCAAAGTTCAAAATTAAAGAAAAGCTTTACAAGTTGCAAGCTGCACGAAAGTTTGAGGAAATAATTGCATGATCTTGGTTCAAACCCAATTCAAAGAACAGAAAAAAAAAACGTTCAAATCAAATGAAAGAAAGAAACGGTGAGAAAAAGAAGGAAAAAATAAGTTAAAAACAAAGTAAATTCAGCCAAGTGAGCCAAGAGCCTCAAAATAAGCCATCAAGAAAGCACAATGCTGTGGGCCTTAAGAAAGGATTCAATTCAGAAATTCCAAGTTCAAGTCATGACTTCTCATGCCTTGCCACAGCTCAGGTTCTTTGAATCCCAAAGCTTAGCCCCATTACAACCTAAAAAGGAAGACCTAACTGATCTTATGGATAATCATGCTGAGGATTAAGGTACGTATCTATGTTGTTAAAGTTCAATTCCTTTCATGAGATCTTTATTTCCATAAATTGCTATTCTTCATTGTTACTCATATGTGATTAAATTTGAATTTCATAACATAAACTCATCACATATGCTTGAAAAGAGTGAAAGCCAAGGATTCTTGTGCGAATTGAGAGTTGCCTAGTGAGGATTAGAGTCGAGGCGAAATCTTTCTAGGGCGCTTAGATGAAGTTGTTTTCAAACATGATCACTTCGAAATTTTGGCATTTATACACGTACACCTTCACAGGACACTCACGGCTTTGGCATTCCTTTTAGTTCTGCAAAGCACGTTTACTTACTTTAATTCTTATTAGCTTGTTAAGAGTACTATCTCTAGCATCTTTTTGTTTAAGTAAAACGTTTGTGGGTATCGTGCTGTTATAACCCTCAGGAGACAAAACTCCTCCTACTAGGTGAACCTAGGGGTTTAAATGTTCTATCTTAACTAAAATCGAGTCTTTTCATTTTGTTAGTGTTTTTTTTGCTCAGGGACTAGCAAAAGATAGGTTTGGGGGTAGGACATGGTTTTACCAATCCTTATAGGACAAGGTTTTCCCTTTCTCTTTAAAAGGGAGCGCCTTTGTTCAGTGTAAAAAAAGGAGATAATTAGCTAGAGGCATTTTTGGGAGATACAGAGACACCTGAGCCGCAAATAGTATTTTGGTTTTTTAGAGTTTTACGTTAAAGCTTGGTTCTTCCCGAAGTTGAGTGTGTTGGACGTGGAGCTTGGAGAAGAAGGCTCTGCCGTGTCTTCTGCTGCACCTGTTCTTCACAATCTCTTCTGTACCCTTATTTTCATTATTGCAATTTACTTATGATTTCAATTATATTTGTTTCAATTTCAGTTATGTGTGAGTAGTCATTAGGATTAGGGATGCTTGAAGCCCTAGCCATGTTAGCTTGTTGATTGGATTTCTGGCTCTTGATTATGATTGCTATGCATGGTGAATAAGTTTGATTACTTTGCTTAATGACCTTAATTTATGCCTATAAGATTAGCTACCTTGTTTGCATATAATTATAGATGTAATTGCTTGAGTGACCATCATATCATCTTGTGATTTGGAGCATCGAAAGTATTCTTACTTGTAATCTTAACTCATAACGACCTAGGATTGCATGTCACTTTGCTAGGCTAATGTGGTGTCATTAAATTCTCTTTAAACTTCATGCATCATCTTAAAAGGTAGGTGATAGACGTTCTAGGCATATGCCCTGTTTAGAGCACGCTAAGTAAGAGGGAATAAGATGTGTCTAGTGAACCAACGCTAGGTCCTAGGCACGGGCACCTAATTCAGAAAATGCATAGTAATTAGGTTAAGGAAATCTGATCAGTAACTATAATTGGTTAGAGTGGATAGTAAGCCTTAATTCGCCTTAGTAATAATCAATCAACCGTTAATTCTTGCATTGTTATTTTCTGCATTTTTATTTTACTTGTCTTTAAATTTCAGTTCTCACATCATAAACCCCCCTGCGTGTGTGTGTGTGTGTGTGTGTGTGTGTTTTCACTAAGTTAATAAATCTGAACTAAAGTGGTCATAACGTTGATACAAGTACTCGAGGGATCGACTCTTGCTGTGCTACTATACTATTCTTATCGATTTGTACACTTGCAAGGATTTTATAACAGTTAGAATTGAATTGCATATTTCTTGCTCTTTAATTCTACCAACAGCTACACAGGGGGATACGAGTGGAAATTGGCTGAGAGCTCTGAAGACGTGCCTTGGCTCGCTTGGGCTAATGTTGGATTAGGCGCAGATGGAGTATCCTTGAGACATATCAGGGACACATCTTGGCATGTACCTTAGGTCATCAAGGATCTAATTGCTTGACCTGTTAGGCCTCAAACATGGTTTTAGGATCCTTATGGCCTGATTCGAGTAACTTGACCTGCAACCTAAATAGGGCGCAAGGATGCGCTAGGCTTTTCTTCGGACCCGATATTGAATTGAGGACATCTCCTTCATTTGAACTCCCATTTGAGCCATTCTTTTCCGGTATTCTCAGAATTTGGCTATCTTTCCAATTCCTGCAGATGTCTCACAAGAAGCATCACATTCTACTATGGTTGGCACACAATCATTCAAAAGACAAGTAAAAGCGTACTAAATGACATCAAAATGATGTATAAATAATGATTGAACACTGTTGAAGCTTTATATGGATAAACAGCCCCTTTTGCTGCATGGTGGGGGGCCTATTTCAAGGTGGCCTTAAAAACTGCTATCGGGACGATGTCGAACCAACAATTTCTCTTACTAGAAATGATTGGTTAGACTAATTTTACTACCCCGACTCTCCTTTCGAATATGATAGCTGAGAGTAATGATGCCCCCTCAATAGGTATGCTTTCCTTTTGCAGTGCATTTATTTTCTCTCATCACAATATCTAATCTTGTTATGCTTCTTAGTTGGGTCTAATGACAAGGAGTTGTTGGTGGAAAGGACTGATGATCCCCTGCTCCTAATCGAAAATGCCCCGTATGACCCTATTGTCCTCAATCGACCAGAGAGATTGGACGACATAGTGGATCCAAACGTAGTGGCTGCTCTGATGATAGGATCAGTTCTAGCTTTTTGCCCTGATATCTCTATTTTTGGACCTTTTTTTTTGTTGATTTGTAATTTCCTGAGGAGGAATAGCCTGAAGATGATATAGCTCTGTCTTCTTTTTGCCATCCACGGCGTCCCCGAGTTGTGGTAGATACCCTCTCATTTCGCGATCCGGACTTGATTCCATCAACTGATTATATGCCGGGAAGCAGTCCTTCATCTAATGGCCTCGATTTCGGGATCGGGATATCATTACCTTCTCCCACTTCTAGCCAGATTCCAGTTTCCTTATCGTCATTAGTAACCCTGAACCGAGGTGCAATGGCATTGGCTGGATCATCCCGACTGGTTTCGTTTGTGAACACTGTACCTCGTCGACTCATTCCGACTCCAACCTTCTAGTGATCAAAGATTGGGTGTTAACTTGGAAAGATTTTATGACAATGATTATGGTCCTGTATTGCCTGCATTTCTATCTTTTGATTTGCCAATTAACTTTCACAGGCATACATTTCTCTTTAGCCTGAGAATTTGGAGGTAGAGGTGATTGCTTTCGCTTCGTCTATCCGGACTAGTTCGAGAAGCAATACGTCACCCACTAGTTCTTCCCCTCCTGAATTGTTCACTGTGCAGGACGTCCTTATGTCGTTGCTAGTGGAGATTCTTAAGATATAGGGGAGGTGGCCCGAGCAGTGAAGATCTTCTCTAATTCTTCCTTTGCAGTTCGGTGTCTTCTCACTCTGTAATTGTGATGTTAAATCGTTACCGAGAGCGCTCTAGTTCCCTTGGTCTACAACAACTCTCTCGCCCAACGAAAATTCCAAATAGACTTGAGTTGGAAGAACTCCGTTAGAGATGGTCTATCGAGAATGACAATTGCGTTAGCATGGGAACTTCTTTGCTTGATGAGTCCAAACAGTTGAAGGCCCTTAAAAATCAGATAATTGAAACGGAGGTTCATCAAGCGATGGTCAGGTAAAAGTGTGATCTCGCCAAAGCTAAGAAGGATGCAGCGCAAAGAGTACTCCAGGCAGATGAACAATGAGCTCATGAAGCGGCCTAACAGGACTCTGCAATTTCTCCGAATGTGAGAATTATGAAAGCTGGTCTCCAAACCATGCTTAGTAAATTGTTGGGCTTCCCATGACATCTTCATTTTCAGCCCTTTTTTTTTTGTAACTTTTGGGCCTTTGTAGCCATTTTAATTTGATGGTGGCAATTAATCTCGCTTTACGAGTAATTACACTTTTGATTCTTCCACAGTCATGCATTTACCGTCGTCTTCTTAGACGTCCTGTTCGGATCTCCTTTTTGGTGTTGGGATCCCAGTACTCTCGGGTTGTTTGTCGGGTAGCTCTTCCTGGCCGAAGCTGGCAAGCACAGTTTGCCTTCTTACCTTAGAAGACGTTACCTAGATGGAATCTAGTAAAGACACAGTTTTTAACTCGGTGATCATGATTTCTTTCTTCCTCCAGTTCCTCTCGGGAGGACTTATTGATTTGTTCTTGTCTTCAAGAGGGTTTTTTGGCCCTTTCTCGTCCTCAGGAAAAAATTGCCCCCAAATTCTTTTCAGCACGCATGTAAGCTCCATATTGTCTTTGGATTCTACACCTTGTTGTTCTTCCCAATTATTTGGTTGGCTTTCCATATTTGTTGGCCACGTACCACTTTCCTTCTCGAATTGTCGCCTTCTGGAGCATTGACTTCATCGTATTATGTTTTAATAGGATGGACCTCTTGTTTCTGGGAATTTGTTGGCTGGTTTGCCCCCTTGCCTCCAGACTAATAAACCCATTATTGTTCCCTTTCAATGTTTCCCAATCTCTAGAAAATAGAGCTCCGGCAAAGAAGATTGGGAACCCTAAACTTGCGTTAAAACCTCATTTAAATAACCCTAGGGCTTCCCCTAAAAATTAGGAATTAAAACTGACAACAAAAGACCAAAAAGACCCTTAATTAAACGCTAAAACAGGTTTCCTAATTTGATAGGGACACGGGCTAGGCCGCGGGCTGGGCCGCCGGCTTTTGATGTAAGAAATGATCTTTCTTCTGTGGCAATGCTGATTCTAGAAGGTTCTGAGACGTTCTTGGTCATCAAAGCACATCTTGCACCTTTCTTGGCTCTTCTTAAAACGGCTAGCCTAATCCCAGCACTTAAGACCTCATTATTGGACCTACTAAGGACTCAGCAGGACATTGACTAATGCAGCTGGGACAAACCACGCTTTTCACTTCCATATGATGTTTCTAGCATAGTTCTGGGATTTGTGCTTCTCAAAAGCACGTAGAACGCTCAGCGGCCCAATTTAGCTCAATTTAAGGCACAGCCGAGGTCTTCTCGGGAACACCATGTCATTGAAAGTTCTAGACGAGACACTCGAATGCAGTAGATTAGATAGGTGTTTAGAAGTGTATATCTGGGTGGTGTCTCACGTGGTTCCATCGAGTTCCAATTCATGTCTTATTTTGGCCTTAATCGGCTTGTCCAAGGACTTGTCTTCTGGCGGGATTGGTGCACTGCTGGGTTTGGTCTCTGGAACTTCTAAGGAACACGACAGGAATCCGGAACTTGAGGCGTGTTAGTGAACACGAGTGGAACTTGGCTGAGATCCCTGAAGACGCGCCTTGGCTAGTCTGGGCTAGTCTTGGATTAGGCGCAGATGGAGTATCCTTGTGACATGTCAGGGACACGTCTTCGCATGTACCTTGGCACATCAGGGGCTTGATCTGCTAGGTCCCAAACATGGTTTCAGGACTAGCATGGCCTGATTCGAATAACTTGACCTGCGCCCTAAATAGGGCGCAAGGATGCGCTAGGCTCTTCTTAGGACCTGATATTGAATTAAGGACATCTCCTTCATTTAAACTCCAATTTGAGCCATTTTTTTTTTCCTGTATTCTCATAATTAGGTTATCTTTCAATTCCTGCACATGTCTCACAAGAAGCATCACTTTCTACTATGGTTGGCACACAATGATTCAAAAGACAAGTAAAAGGGTACTAAATGACATCAAAATGATGTATAAATAATGACTGAACAAATACCCCCAAACCTATTTTTTGCTCATCCTTGAGCAAAATAGAAAAGGATAAGACTAAACAAATGAAAAGACTCAATCTTAATTAAGGATATGTCATTTGAAACCCTAGGTGTCCCTAGTAGGAGGAGTTTTGTCTCATGAGGGTTACCAGTTATGCTACCCACAAACACTTTATTTAGATGACCTAGTTGCTAGAAACAGTTCTCAGAACAAGTTAATAAGAATCAAAGTAAATGAACAAACCTTGAAGAACTAAAAGATCATGCCACAGCAGTAAGAGTCATATGTAAGATGGGAATGCCAAAATCTTAAACAATCATGCTCAATAACAACTTCATTAAAAAGCTCCAGAAAGATTTCTCCTCGACTCTAATCCTCACTAGATATCTCTCAATTCACTCTAGAATCCTAGGCTTACAATCATATCAAGCATATGTGAAGAAATTATGTAATGGGAATCAAGATATAATCACATATGAATATTCAAGGGAAAACAACACTTTCTGGAATTAAGATCTCATGAACGGAATTGTATCTTCAGAACATAGACACTTACATCAGTCCTTAGCATGGCTGGCCATAAGATCAATTAGGTCTTCACATTAGGTTGCAATAAGGCTAGGCAGATTGGGTTTAAGAAAGAAGCGTTTGGAATTCAAGGAACTCAGATGGAGACAAGGCATGGAATAGCATGACTTGGAATGCGACCTTCTTCTTAATCTTTCATGCCCTCACGGAATTCTTGGCACACAAGGGCTCATGGTATCTTGACTTCTTGGATTGATGCTAATCTTTGAATTTTTTGAATCCCATTGGCTCACTTGGGTAAGTTCATCACTTTTCTTTTCAACTTTCATGCTTTATATTTTCTCTTCTATTATCTTGTTCATTTTTTTTTCTTTCTTTCTTGAGCTAACCCAAGATCATGCAATGATGTGATCTGTTGGCATCCCTAGTCTTGGTGCATCTTGGCGCGGTGTGGAACTCTGTGGCGTATTTTGGCGCAGTTAGGCGCAGTGAGGGCTTCGGCATGTTATTCAGCGACAATTTACTTGGTTCATCAGCAATGCAGGTCCTCTTCCCATTCATCATGAACTCCATTTGGTACTGCCTTGTCACCACCTAAGCTATCAGGTATGGCCAAATTGTCTGGGTACATTTTGGGTAGATGATGCTTAGGGTGATGAAAGAAGGGCTAGTGTTTGGCTTCAAAATGGCTTTGGGAGCATACAATAGGGTAGGATAGGGCCTTTAGAGGTTGAGCACACATAGCCTACATCACTTCTTATGGCAAACCACACTTCAAACCAAGAGCATCTATATAATGTTAATTCTTTAAAATTCAATGCAAATACGATGTAATGAGATCAACATTTATAAACAAAAGTGAAGAATGTTTAAAGAGTAGAAGCAATGTGCATCACTCAGAAAGAATGGCATTAAGGCTCAAGTTCTCACAAGGTAGTCTCCACTAATTTTCTGAAGTTCACTCAAATTCAGTCATTTTGTACAACTTGATTACTTAAGGCATGGCATGTGAAGTGTATGGCATGTTAAAAACTGCATATAGTATGACTCTTACCAAAACAAGGATAGTAAAAACAAAAGCTAAAACTGAACAAAATCTGGCCGTGTACGCCCCCAAATCTATTAGTTTCTATATGCAAAATTTCAATCCCACCCCCCAAACCTAAACAAAACATTTTCCTCAATGTTTGAAGAATAAGCAAAACAAGACAAAATGTAAGTTTAGTGGGGTGATATGCGCAGAAACATAATAATGAGAGAGGGGTACAAACCAAGGCTAGGCTGCTTCCTAGGAGCGCTTTATTTAACGTTTGGGCAAGACGAGGCTGGCAAGCTATGTACTTGGTGGTGAGCCAAGGTCCTTGGAGCTCACGAGTGGCTCAATGAATGCCTCAAAGTAGGGCTTGAGGTGGTGACCATTCACTTTGAAGGTGTCCATCCTGACTAGGTGCTTGATTTCGACTGCACCATAAGGTAAAATGTGGGTTACAATATAAGGGCTAGTCCATCAAGATCGAAGCTTACCTAGAAATAGTTTTAGCCTTGAATTGAACAGGAGAAATTTTTGGCCAATCTGGAAGGTTTTCCTCAAGATGTGTTGATCATGAACTGCCTTTGTCTTTTCCTTGTTGATCTTGGCACTCTCATATGCTTCGTTTCGAAGCTCGTCTAATTCGTTGAGTTGGAGCTTGCTATGAGTGCCAGCGGCCTCTGAATCCATATGCACCCGTTTGATGGCCCAGTTAGCCTTATGTTCCAGCTCCACAGGTAGGTGACACCCCTTTCCAAAGATAGTCGAAAATGAGACAGGCCAATTGGAGTTTTGTAGGTTGTCCTATTGGCCCACAAAGTATCATTGAGTCGCAAGGACCAGTACTTCCATGTGGGGCTCATGGTCTTCTCTATGATGGCCTTAACTTCTCAATTTGAGATTTAAGCCTATCCACTTGTCTGAGGATGGTATGGTGCAGAGCTTCTGTGAGTGACACCGTACTTCCTCATGAGTGCTTCAAAAGAACGATTGCATAAACGTGTTCCCCCATCACAAATGATTGCCCTAGGTGCTCCAAACTTGGCTAGGATATGACCATGTAGAAAGCTCACAACAACTCTTGAATCATCATTTTTAGTTCGGATAGCTTCCACCCACTTCAAGACATAGTCCAAAACAAGCTAGATATACAAATTACCATAAGAATTTGGGAAAGAGCCCATGAAGTCAATGCCCCACACGTCAAATATTTCCAAAATAAGTATAGGGTTCAATGGCATTTGATTCCTATGCCCTATGTTACCTTGCCTTCGGAAATTTTCACAGGCCATGACAAACTCATAAGCGTCTTTGAACAATGTAGGCCAGTAGAATCCACTTTGTAAGACCTTAAGGGCAGTCGTCTTTGCAAAAAATTGCCCTCCACATGCCAAGTCGTGGTAGAAGTTCAGCACCGATTCCATTTCAGCTTCTAGAATGAAACGTCTTATGATTTGATCTTGGCATGGTTTCTAGAGATAAGGATCATCCCAAAAGTAGTACCTAGATTGCTTCACAAGCTTTTCCTTCTGAAATATGCTCAAGGAGGAAGGTAAGCATTTAGTGACCAAATAATTAATCAAATCTACATACCAGGGGTCAAAAGCATGTAAGGCGAAGAGTTGTTCATCCGGAAATGTCTTGGAGAGTGGTAGCTGATCAGCTTCTTCAGTGGACCCATGGATGTGCCTCCTCAAGTGATCTGCCACCACATTTTCACAGTCCTTCTTATCTCGGATTTCAAGGTCGAATTCTTGGAGAATGAGCATCCAACGCAACAGTTTGCACTGAGTACCCTGTTTGGACAGAAGGTACTTCAAAGCTGCATGATCTGTATAAACAATCACTTTAGTCTGAATCATATATGATCTAAATTTTTCTCAAGCAAAAATAACAGCTAAGATCTCCTTCTCTGTTGTGGAATAGTTCAGTTATGCATCATTAAGTGTCCTTCTAGCATAATACATGACGTGAGGCATCTTATTCACTCTTTGTCCAATGACAGCGCCGACTGCATCATCGGAAGCATCACACATCAGATCAAAGGGCAAGTTCCGATCTGGAGGTATGATGATGGGTGATGTTGTGAGGTTGGCCTTGATTGTGTTGAATGCCTCACGACATTCCTTGGTAAAATCATACACGGCATCCTTGGCCAAGAGGATGCATAATGGCCTAGTGATTTTGGAGAAATCCTTGATGAATCTCCTGTAGAAGCCTGCATGCCCCAAGAAAGATCTGACTTCTTTAACCGTGGTAAGGTATGGCAGTCTCTCTGCGATGTCAAGCTTGGCCTTGTCCCCTTCAATGCCTCGTGAGGAGATAACATGTCCTAGAACAATCCTTTGTTGTACCTTGAAATGGCACTTCTCCCAATTCAAGACCAGATTGCTTTCCCTGCATCTTTCCAAGACTCGTTGAAGATTAGATAAACATAACTCAAAAGAATGACCAAATACAGAGAAATCATCCATGAAAACCTCGATAATGACCTCCACCATGTATGAGAAGATAGTCATTATGCAACGTTGGAACGTGGCAGGGCTTTTGCACATACCAAATGGTATTCTCCTATAGGCAAAGGTGTCACAGGGGCATGTAAAGTTGGTTTTCTCCTGGTCTTCTGGTTCTATTGCAATCTGATTGTAACCTGAGTAACCATCTAGAAAACAATTGTGAGAATGTCCTGTAAGTCTCTCTAACATTTGATCAATAAATGACAAGGGAAAGTGGTATTTTCTAGTAGTAGAGTTCAACTTCCTATAGTCTATATAGACTCTCCATCCAGTTTGAACTCGTTGGATACTAGCTCATTCTTCACCACCATGATACCACTCTTCTTTGGGATCACCTGCACAGGACTTACCCATTTGGAATCAGAGATTGGATAGATGATTCCCACATCTAGCAGCTTGAACACCTCATTTTTCACCACCTCCTTCATTCACTGACACCTCAGGAGCTTGAATATTGGAAGGTAGGGTCTTCTTTTCGGCCGTGAGGGGCAACTCTTCATATTGTTGTTTGGTCCATGGTTGGGATGACACGGCATTGAGGAACATGACCTCCTCTATGACGTCTTCATCCAGCTTCTCTTCAAGTGTTGAGGTGTCAGTGATGGCCTTCTCTAAAGGATATGCAATCGAGGAGTTAGCAAAAGTTTCCTGTAGTAAAATATCCATCATGTTTAAAGGAAAATCAACAATAGGTTCATCAGGATATTGAATAGCATCATGGATAGAGATGGTTCTTAGTTGATCCAACACTTTGATGGAAACATGTCCATTCTTGACATCAATCTTGCACTCGGCAGTGGCCAAGAGGGGCCTACCAAGAATCAGTAATGGCTCATCCGTCTTGTCAATACTATCCATCTTTAAGATGTAGAAGTCAACAGAGATGCAGGTGTCACCAATCTGTACTAGTACATCTTCCAAAACACCCATAAGGTTAGTGACATAAGCATTAGCTAAGCGCACACATAAACGAGTTGGTTTTAACTCTCCTCGATTGAATGATTGGTATATGTGGAAAGGTATGATACTTACTGAAGCACTTGTGTCACACAAGCAGTGATCAAACCTTTTAGATTGTATGACACGGGGCAATGATAGAGGTCCGAGATCACCAGCCTTGAGGGGCCTTTGTAGGAGAGCAGCAAAGCAGGCCTTAGGCAAGTCGATGATGTCATTGGGAGTGAAGCCTCGCTTGACTGCCACTAAGTCATTAATGAGCTTTGCAAAAATTGGCATCTGCTTGACCAATTTATGGAAGGGCAGAAGTATCTGAAGCTTTTGCAACATGCTTATGATCTCTTCCTCAAATTCTTCTTTCTTCATATTTTATTTTGAACCTGCGAGGAAAAGGCACTATAATATCATCATCAAAATCAAATTGAACTTTCTTAGGCTGATTAGGTACTGAATTATGAGTTTTAAGGCTAGAATCTTAGGGTGGTCCAAAACTGTGCCCTTGTCCTTAGACATGGGGTAGGACACAATTGGAGTTTGCTAAGGTACTTCTTGGCATCCTTCAGTTGCGTGTCCTAGCTTGTCCATGGCGCATCCTAGAGTAGTCTGGCATAGGTCATGTAGTGCAGGCGGACTTAGGGACTCGGTACTGGGCCGTGGGCTAGGCCGCGGGCTTGCTTGCGGTACCATAGAAGACGCGGCCTGCGGCAGGTTCTAGGTTCCAAACTGCGCCCTAATTGGTACATGCGACTGAGTCATGTCTTATGGTGAGGAGTAAGAAGGTGTGTCCTGTGTCACGGCCAATGGTTCAGAAAGAGCTCCTGATTTGCGCAAACTGTAATGCTTTGAGGGGCTGGGCTGTGACATGGGTCTAGGCTGGGACTAGCAAGGACCCAGTAGTGGCTCATGAGCGGACAGGGGCTCAAAAACTTTCCCAGTGCTAGTTTCAGGTAGGCTCTCGGTGTTGTGCCGAGAACTAGGCCACGGGATTCCCTGTGGTGCTGGATTGGGCAGGCCTGCTCCCTAATCTGTGGTGGTGACTCCAGAACTCGCTCGGTGCCAATCTTAGGCAGGTTCTCGACTGGGGCTTCTTCTTACTCTTCAATAAGATCAATCATGTCAGTATAGGCATGGTACTGAGGGTCTGGCAGTCTTGTTCCACTTCTCAGCGTAATGGCATTGGCGGTGGGATATTGAGGTCCCCTAGGGTTAATCCCAACCTGGCTAGGTAACTTGCCAGGCTCTTTTTGGGCCAATTAACTTGCAATTTGGCGTAGTTGATTTTGCATGCTAGCTAGGCAGCTATTGGTGTCATTCATGAAGGACTGATGGCTTTGGTTTAGGTTACCAATGCTCTGGGCCAAGGCAGCAACTAGGTATTACAAAGGCTTAGATCCAAAGTTGGAATTTGAGGACATCCCTAGCTGGGGCACTTGAGTGGCCACGACTTGCTGATGGAACCCAGGTGGTGGCATAGGATTATGAGAATTCTGGTTATTGGTCCACTTGAAGTTGGGGTGATTCCTCCACCCAAGGTTGTAGGTATTGGAATATGGATCATTCCGAGGCCTTGATCCATCATTGAACTTGCCAACCATGTTGGCCTCTTCCACCATTCGATAATCTTGGGACTCATGCCCTTAAATTGAGCATACATCACACACTTGCACGCCCTGAGCTTTCTCACTGCATAATTGCTTCACCATTGTTGTGAGTTGGGCAATGGTGTCATCCTTGTCCTTAGACACTCCTCCTAGAGTTCTTGGTTGATGTCCTCGATATTTAAACTGTTTTTCCCTTTGAGCTATGTTCTCAAAGGCCTCTACAGCCTCCTCGGCTGTGTTATCTAAGACTCCTTTTGACTGGGAGTTCACCATTATTCTATCATTGTTTTTCAAGCCCTCGTAAATGTACAGCATCAAATTACAATTATCGATGTTGTGGTAGGACAAGACTAAATCAATTGGTTGAAATACTCCCAGAACTCGTAAAAGGTTTCATCCTCAACTTGGCGTGGGTCCATGATCTCACTCTTGAGCTTATTCGTTTTGGCCACATGGTAGTACTATGTGAGAAACTTAGAGGACAAATCTCTCCAGGACGTGATAGAAGCGGGGGCCAAGGAGTGGAACCATGGCTTGGCTTTATCCTTGAGACTAAAGTGAAATAGTCTTAACCTTATCTCTGCCACTGTCAGACCATTGATCCTCAATGTAGAGCAGACCTCCACAAATTCCTTGATAAACAGACGAGGATCCTATCTTGAAAGTCCATGAAATTTGGGAAGCATATGAATGGTTCATGACTTCACCTCAAAGTTTTCCGCAGTAGATGGTGGAAAAACAAAAGGGAAATGATACTCCATGACATGAGGAGTAGCATATTCCTTCAAAAGTCGTAGGGATGGAGGTTGAGGTGATATGATATCACGGCCTGCCATCCTAGGAGGAGACTGTGGTGGTGTTGGCTGTGGAGAGCCGTGCATTGAGCTATTAGCAAATGACACTAGGGAGGAACCATGTAAAAATCCTTGCAATGATCCTCCTGATGACATAAACGAAAGTACCTAAACAATTAAAATACAAAACTGAGTGAATTTACTACTTCGACACCACTGAGGGACAAGTCCCCGGCAATGGCGCCAAAAACTTGTTGGTCAAAATAGAGCACAAGATTATGAACTCTATCTTTCTCAGTTAAAACCTTGCAAGCGTACAAATCAGAAGATAGTATAGCATAGAGCAATGGTCGATCCCACATAGGCTATGTATCAACGTTATGTCCAATTACTCTTTAGACTCAAATAACTCAGTTAGATCAGCAAACAAGTAAATAACTAAACTAAGACTCAACACTAGTTAGATATGCAAGACACCTAGACACAACTTAAGACACTAACTTGTGACGCAAGAAAGCACAAAAGACTCTAACAAAACACACAAACAAGACACGCAGCAAGGGGTGGGGGTTTTGATGCTTTTGGATTCCAAAATTAAAGATAAATAATAGAAACGCAAGAGATAACAAACAAAAAATTAAAGATGATGATTGAATGAATTAACTAAGTCGAATTCAGGCCAACTATCGACCCTAACCACTCAAGTCATTAACATGATTTCCAAGGTTCCATTATTCTAAATTAACTGAATCTGATGCCCATGCAAGGGTCCGAGTTAGGGCCCACCTCACACAAATTACTTGCTTCTTAGTTCCTATGTTGTAGGTTTTTTCGACTCACTACAACAACTATCCAAGAGGATGCATTAAGCAAAAAATTGAGTTTAATGACATCACACTACCCCTAGAGAAGGTTGAGTAATCTATGTTGTCATGAATTCGATTACAAGTAAGATGTAAAGCCACTACCGTTGATGCTAATAACCACATGAAGATGATCAGTCAAACAACAATTATTCATCGATAGTTCATGGATAAAAGGTAACATCACACTCATCAATACAAACTAAGATCATTACGCACAGTAATCACAATTACATCCAGTATTATAAACATGTAAACCAAGGGCCAAAATCACATTAATAAACTACATGGTTAGGGCTTCAAGCAACCCTAATTCTATGAAGAACTACTCGCACATTGTATTAATGAAAGCAATAAAATAAAATCATGATTATAAAGAAAAAGTTACGAGAAGAGAATGAAAGCAAAAAGTAAAAACTGAAAAAGGTCTATGCGGCAAATAAGGTTGGACTTGCGTTAAAACCTCGTTTAAATAGCCCTAGGGCTTCCCCTAAAAACTAGGAATTAAAACTGACAACAAAACACCTAAAATACCCTTAATTAAACGCTAAAACAAGTTTCCTAGTTTGGTAGGGACATGGGGTAGGCCGCGGGCTTGTGATGCAAGAAAGGATCTTTCTTGTGCGTTAAGGCTGATTCTGGAAGGTTCTGAGACGTTCTTGGAAAGCAAAGCACAACCGGCACCTTTCTTGGCTCTTCTTGACACGGCTGGCCCAATCTCAGCTCTTAGGACCTCATTATTGGACATGCTAAGGTCTCAGTAGGACATTGACCAATGCAGTTGGGAAAAACTACACGCTTCACTTCCATATGATGTTTCTAGTACAGTTCTGGGATTTATCCTCCTCAAAAGCTCGTGGAACGCTCAACGTCCCAATTGAACTCCATTTAAGGCACAACCGAGGTCTTCTAGGGTGCACCGTGTCATTGGAAATTCAGGACGAGACACTCGATTGTAGTAGCTTAGATATGTGTTTAGACGTATACTTCTGGGTGGTGTCTCACGTGGTTCCATCGAGTTCCAAGTCATGTCCTATTTTGGCCTAAATCTGCACGTCCAAGGACCTGTCTTCTAGAGGGATTAGCACACTGCTGGGCTTTCTTGGTCTCTGGCACATTTGAAGAACACAACAAGAATCCAGAATTTGAGGCGTATCAGGGGACATGAATGGAACTTTGCTGAGAGCTCTGAAGACGCGCCTTGGCTCGTCTAGGCTAGTCTTGGATTAGGCGTGTATGGAGTATCCTTGAGACATGTCAAGGACATGTCTTGGCATGTACCTTGGCTCTTCAGGGGCTTGATCTGTTAGGCCTCAAACATGGTTTCAGGAATCGCATAGCCTGATTCGAGTAACTTGACATGCACCCTAAATAGGGCGCAAGGATGCGCCAGGCTCTTCTTAGGACCCGTATTGAATTGAGGACATCTCCTTCATTTGAACTCCGATTTGAGCCATTCTTTTTCCTATATTCTCATAATTAGGTTATCTTTCCAATTCCCACACATGTCTTACAAGAAGCCTCACTTTCTACTATGGTTGGCGCACAATCTTTCAAAAGACAAGTAAAAGGGCACTAAATGACATCAAAATGATGTATAAATAATGACTGAACACTATGGAAGCTTCATATGGATGTACAGCCCCTTTTGCTGCATGGTGGGGGCCCTATTTCAAGGCGACCTTCAAAACTGCTATAGGGACGGTGTGGAACCAGCAATTTCTCTAATAGGAAAGCCTTGGTGAGACTGATTTGACTACCCCGACTCTCCTTTCGAAGAGGATAGCCGAGAGTAATGATGCCCCCTCAATAGGTATGCTTTCCTTTTGTAGTGCATTTGTTTTCTCCCATCACAATATCTTATCTTGTTATGCTTCTTAGTTGGGTCTGATGAGACGGAGTTGTTGGGGGAAAGAATTGATGATCCCCTTCTCCTAATCGAAAATCCCCCGTATGACCCTATTATCCTCAATCGACTGAAAAGCCTAGATGACATAGGGAATCCAAATGTAGGGGCTACTATGATCATAGCATCAATTCCAGCTTCTCTTTTTCGAAAACAACCCTTTAAGGGGAACGATCTTCTAGAAATCATCAACTGAGTGAACATCAGTCAGAATCATGCCATAGGTTGGCAGAATATTCAAAAGACATTGAGACGCCAAGGGTTGAGTGTATGGATGCCTCAAGGACTGGATTGGGCAACAGTCGGGTTGAGGTAAGTGATTGGGGTTCCTCAGAAACTGGTTTGAGCAGTAGTCGGGATGAGGGAAAGCTTGAGTTCCTAGTCTGGAACTGAGAGAAGGAGGTTGGGAGAAGAATATGAATCTCGGTCCTGGATCGGAGAAACAGTTTGTTCCTATGTAGGCGACCTTTGAACAAAGAAACTTTTGAAGGTTTGTAGTTGTTTTGAAATTGATTAGGTTGATCAATTTGTTTGTTTGATTGATCGATTGTCCCATGAGAAGAAGGCTTCTTCTCATTTTATAGGCAGTTTGGGAGATGATTTGGCTTGCCAAGTAGACTCCTATGGGGCCCACACTGTAGTTGCTTGTCTCCAACATCCCCTTTGCCCTCTGAAACATTTGGTGATTTAGAACTGACTTTCCCTTTCTCCACATTTCCATGTCTCCATGCCCCAAGTGGGCGTTTTGGGCTAGGCCTTGTGAGTTGGGTATTTTTGATTTAGCTGGCTCTTTGCTTTAGCCCAAAGTAGGATTTTTTCGAGTGTAAACAGAGCGTACATACTTTACTTATTCCATTTATCGATATCACTCTTCCTCTCATCATCACTACATGGAGATGAATAACGGGGAGAAAAATAGAGGAGAAGGGTAGGCTGATGATGGTGAAGAAGGGTTCTGATTCATGGTGGAATTTCTAGGTTTGTGTTTGTTTGAGAAAAACCTAGTTCATCATCAACTTCTTCCTCTTTTTGGGTTTTTTTTTTAATAAGTTGTAGCAAAATGACCAAAATACCCCTGTCACATAAGCATCTTAGCGGCGTTAGTAATGGTGTCACTGAATTGGTGCAACGGTTTTGACGATGTAACTGTTTAGGGAGCAAACTAAGGCAAATTGCATTTCTTGGTGGATTTTGAGATTAAGTGGCGTATTCTATGTGCATTTTAAGTAATAAGCCTAAAAACAATTAGTTCGCCTTATTTAAAAATCAAGTCTTGGCTATACATAGTTTTTTTAGAAAGGTTTACTTCTCATAAATTATGAAGCTTTCTTCTTTCTTCTTATTTTTTTTTCAATACTTGTTCAAAAGAATAAGATGTAGAAGTATGATTTTATTAAAAGGTTGAGGATATATAAATTCTTGATATTGTTCTTTTTTGAACTCAACGACGCAACTAAAAAAATTTCACAACCAACGATAACTTAGTCCAAAATTTGACAAATAGGTGAAAAAGGTTCATTAAACAAGGAAACATATAAATCCACCACATTTGAAATCCCAATGATGTCCCTAATGTGAAAGATATCGGGTTCATCGCACATGACTTTGGGGTTTAATGCTCGAGTTTTTTTTCAACTCAAAACCCAAGCTCTAAATCCGAAACCATAAGCTCTTTCCCCACCACCCATACCCAAACACCCCCTCCCCAAAATTTTCTAGAATCCGAAATTCTAAATCTTTAAACACAAGACAACACCGTTGATTCTGCCATGGGAAAAATACGTAAATCATCATTCTAAAGAATTATGTTTAATAACTTGGAAAGTAGCATCCTTATTAGTTGCATTTAAGGTCAAATAAGTAAAATTACAATTCTAAAAAAATAAGATTGTCCTTGGTTATAAAGAGTCCTAAGTTTATTGTCATTTATATAAGTTTGGTATAGTTGTGTATTATGAGACCTCCAATTATAAAGTATTAGACTCCCTACACGTGCGATGCGCTTGTGACATTTTTTTAAAGCACTCACTATGCACTTGTGACATTTTTTTAAGAACGTATCTTGCGCTTGTGATATTTTTTTAAACACACCTGGCACGAGGTGGTCTTTTTAATTACTTTATTTCAGGACTAAAAAAATAGATTTATATTTTAATTTCATGTATTTTTATTTTAAAATAATGGACAAAAAGTTGAAGCAATGGGTGAAAAGAAATGGTGTGGGAGCAAACCAGAATGTGAGATTTCCCCCTCTTCTTTTTTGTTCTTTTTTTTTCTTTATAGATTTTGCATTTGTTATCATTTTATATAAACATACTTTTGATGAAGTCTGCGACCCCAACCATTTTTCCCCTTAACTTCATAATAGTAGGGATGTATAAATACCACTAAACCATTTAAAACCTTATCCTAAAATCTTAGGAGGTTGAAAATTAATCATGTCTAGAAATGCTATAGCACTTGTATACTCTCAAAACCTATGACCTACATTCACATTGATTTCACAGTCCTAATCCTTCTAGATAATTGCAGCATCCCTAAAATCTCTCAGACCAATCAGAATACGGCTGGGAGTGTGAATGCAATCTGACAAGTGGGAACGCAAGCTGGCCAGTGGGATCGCAAGTTGGCCGAACTTGGCTTGTCTTGAGCCCCCGAGTGGTAACTCGATATCCCGGCTTGTCCTGAGCCCCCGAGTGGTAACTCGATATCCTGGCTCCTCCAGAGCACCCCGAGTGATAACTCAGTATCCCGGCTCGTCCTGTGCCCCCGAGTGGTAACTCGATATCCTGGCTCCTCCAAAGCTATCTTAGATCTCAACGACATGGCGGAGAAAAGCACCCTTCATGCCAATCATCGGAGAATCCCATGGTATAACCCAATACCTAGAAGCATGCATACCCTTGCACACCCGGAACCCTAGTCCATTCACAGTGCGAATAAAATGCCAAATCATGGACGCCCTAGCCCTAAGGAACTCTTGACACATTATTGACCCAACGACCTTGACCTCCCGAGCTCAAAACTCGCTCCATGGTCAACCGTTACCGCTAGGATGGCCTAATAGGGGCTCTAAACAAACTCCTATGGCCTTGAAACCATCAAAATCAAATCTGAAACGTCCCAAAACCATAGCTATGCGCCGCCGTGACCTCGGAATCAGATCCACGTGCTGTCATGCGCCGGTAGAAGGCCGGACCACAAGCCCACGCGCCGTCACATGCCGCCACCCGCTGGACACATGCCTACGCGCCGCCACGCGCCATCACACGCAGGCCACGAGTAGTCCAGCTCAACTTGACCAGTTCACTCAACCCGACCGGTTCACTCAACTCGACCCGATTTGACTCGACCCGACTAGTCACCGGTGACTCACCGGAGAAGACGACCAGATCACCGGAGAAGACGGCTGTGACGCCGCACTACCGCCGTCCACCTCACCAGAAATCACCATTTTAGGCAAGCTTCCAACTTCTTCATTTCTTGACCGATTTCACGATCCACACATGTAAATTCATCTACCATTCACCAGGAATCCGAATATAAGGTCAAAGTTCCCATATCGCACCTGGTTTGGCCGAAAATTGACTGAGAAGTTTTAGTCCTCCCTCCTCGTCCGTCCGTCGTCTATGGCGGTGCTCCCACTCCGATGATTACCCCAAAATGCTCGTGGAGTCACAAGGAAGACCCTCCCGGCCTTGGTTTCGATCGAGTCGGATCGAAATCCGTCTGATGAGGAAGGTGGTTTCGGTGTTCGCACGGAGAGGGTGTCGGGTAAGATAGAGATACTGAACTGACCAATCTCCCGAGGAGAGAGAAAAATATCTTATTTATAGTTCCAACTTTTCCAAAATTACCAAACTGCCCATGAAGCTACGAGACCCGTAACGATCTCACTGGGTCTCTGTTTTTCGCGTGTCGCCTATCTACGAACTCGTGAGTTCGAGAACTACGCAACGACCCAAGAAAAATTTCCAAAAGCACTGCCAGTCAAAAAGTGACTCTCGAACCCATCTAGAACCGAGGGTAAAATCGTCCAATTCTCAAATTAATTTAATTTCTAGTCCGGGTCATTACAAACTTCCCCCATTACATAAATTTCATCCTCGAAATTTCCCTAACTCAAGTCAAAGAACTAACCTCCTGTTTCAATTCCTCTTGCATCAACACTAACACGAACTTAGCCCCAGACGCGATTCCCAAAAGAACCTGTGCACTCTGCACATTTCTTCATTCCAATCTCGACAACAAACCATAGGCGAAAACTACATCCAGGAGACATCTTGGAGGTACCAGTATCCATTCAACACGAAACATACCTCGAAACACGTCTCTGAGCCTGAGAAGTCCAATGTGGTTCCTACTTCCAACATGACTTCATGACGTCACATGACCGAACATACCCCGAAGCCAGGTGTCAGATAGGGGTAAGTGCACTACGTGCAGTCAGCCTCAACAATTTAGCGGAGCACTATCTTACAATGCCAACATCGGAAAACCCGTCCAAGATCTGGCGGAGAACTACCCTCCTATGCGAGTCGAAGAAAACCTTGACGAATATGTGCTAGAGAAGACCCTCCACCATGTATAAAACAATGCGTGCATACACAACATTTCTTTTCAAACTAGTTCATAATGATAACTCAAAATCCATCTTTTGTAAAAACATTCGGTGGGACCCACGAAATCCAAATAATGAAAACAGTTCGTGGTCCACAACCCTACTTTGAAAACCCTCCTCAAGGGAGTTCAAATCAAGTAAATCAACCTAGACACATAATATAACCATTCCACTGTTCCAGACATATCCACTACACACCAGGGTATCCCTTGAGATGTGCTAACCCTCAACGATCCGACGGAGCAAAACCCCTCAACACCAGTATCGGAAAACCCTCAACAACCAGCGGAGCAAAACCCTTCAACGCCAGTCAGAGCAACAGTGACATCGGGAATAGAAAACTAGTGAAAACCAAACCCGTATTTTGAAATCTTTGTTTCATGGCTTAAGCCAATTTCTTTGAAAAGTCATTTATGGCCAATTTCAGTAAAATCACAAATACGGGTTCAATCCAAAATCATGGACTCAATAATTTCCACGTCAAAACGATAGCAACCCGAGTCTAAAAACCATGCCATTTCTCAAAACACACTTTCACTGAAATGTTGAAAACCTGTGTCCAGTAAAAGTTGTAAAATACATAAAAGAGTTTAATTCAAACATACGTGTATGCATGCATTGTAATATGCAAAACCAGGGTCCACTCACCAGCAACAGCGACGCCTACCTCGCTCGAGCATCACATACCCTCCGCCTCCCTCAGTTCAAGGTCGCTAAAGAGGTAAACGTCTTGGAGGCATCTCGTTAACATGAATCCTTAAATAATTTGCACACAAATGTGCAGTCTGCAGGAAGTTAACCTAGAGCTCTTATACCACTTGTAAGGACCTTTCCCGAATTTCACCTCGAAATCCCCGAAAAGCCTTTATCCCGTCTGACATCTCTTTTTTCTCAAAATTTAATACCAGAAATACCCTTTATCCTTAAATATATTTAGTAAACCTTATAGGGTTCCCGACAGAACCTCTGTACGTACTGACCACTCCTACATGTCAGACGCAGGATAGCTTACAGGTCAAAGATAAGACCTAGGGATAGTGGTGGTCCAAAACGTAACACACTCTGACACCAAATGTTAGTAGGTCAGACACTGCTGAAACCTCTACTGGAATCACAAGACAACTAACTGGTCAACCACTTGTGAACCGTCCCTAACTGGTCACTCTAGCTCACCGCCCACACCAACCCACTGACCCGGATGACGAAAGAACCAGACTTGATTAAATTGAGTCTCACTGACTCGCCCCGAGTCGAACTCGATATCTCAGCTCCTCTAGAGCAACTCGAGTGATAACTCAATATCCCTGCTCCTCCAGAGCACCCCAACTGATAACTCGATAGCCCGGCTCATCTTGAGCCCCGAGTGGTAACTCGATTTCCCGGCTCCACCAGAGCACCCCGAGTGACAACTCGATATCCCGGCTCGTCCTTAGCCCTTGAGTGGTAACTCGATATCCCGGCTCCTCCAGAGCTATCTTAGATCTCAACGACATGGCTGAGAAAAACACCCTCCATGCCCATCATCGGAGAATCCCATGGTATAACCCAATGCCTAGAAGTATGCATACCCAGGAAATCCCAGAACCCTAGTTCGTTAATAGCGCGAATAAAATACCAAATCATTGACGCCCTAGCCCCAAGGAACTGTTGACACATTATTGACCCAACGACCTTGACCTCCCGAGCTCAAAACCCGCACCATGGTCAACCGTTACCATTGGGATGGCCCAATCGGGGGTCTAAACAAACTCCTATGGCCTCGAAACCATCAAAATCAAATCTGAGACGTCCCAAAACCCAAACCAAGCGCGGTCGTGACCCCGGAATCGGATCCACGCGCCGTCACCCGCTGGCCACGCGCTGTTATAGTAATCCACGTGCCTGGATCGGTTCAACCCGACCCAACTCAGCCTGACCTGGTCCAACTCAACCCAAACGGTTCACTCAACCCGACCTAATTTGACTCGACCCGACCGGTCGTCAGAAACGGCGACCGGATTGCCGTTGCCAGAGAAGACGATCGGATCGCCGTCACCGTCGCCGGAGAAGACGGCTGCGCCGCCGCGCCGCTGCCGTCCACCTCACCGGAAATCGCCATTTCAGGCGAGCTTCCAACTTCTTCATTTCTTGATCGATTTTCATGATCCACACTTGTAAATTCATCTTCCTTTCACTAGGAATCCGAATATAAGGTCAAAGTTCCGATATCGTACTTGATTTGGCCAAAAATTGGTCGAGAAGTTTCGATCCTCCCTCATCGTCGGTTCGTCATCTATGGCAGTGCTCCCGCTCCGATGATTACCCAAAAATGCCCGTGCAGTCACGGGCAAGACCCTCCCGACCTTGGTCTCGATCGAGACTGACCGAAATCCGTCCTATGAGGATGTGAGTTTCGGTGTTCGCATAGAGAGGGTGTCGGGTAGGAGAGAGAGACTGAATTGACCAATCTCCCAAGGAAAGAGAAAAATATCTTATTTATAGTTCCAACTTTTCCAAAATTACCAAAGTGCCCCTGAAGCTTCTAGACCCGTAACGATCTCACCGGGTCTCCATTTTTCGCGTGCCGCCTGTCTACGAACTCGTGGGTTCGAGACCTACGCAACGACCCAATAAAAATTCCCAAAAGCATTGCCAGTCATAAAGTGACTACCAAACCCATCCAGATCCGAGGGTAAAATCATCCAATTCTAAAATTAATTTAATTTCTGGTCCGGGTCATTACACCACGTGGCAACTTCTCCAGCAGCACAGTCGGCAATTAGTCAACCGTTAGGTCAACTGACATATTCAGAGTTTTCCGGAGTACGTTGACGGTGTTAGCATATTCCGTCAAAGGGCATCAGCGATATAACGGAACCCTAACGTTGTTGGTTTGGACGGAATATCTCGATTCCGTTTGGATATTCTGTCAGGTTCGAAGGAATATTCCATCAAAATTACGGAATATTTCACCGTGACTGTGCAACCGCGTGGCAACGCGTGGGAGCGTGTGGACCGGCACATGGCGGTGCGTGAGGTGACCGCCGGCCTTCTTTTTGTGGGTGGATTCGTTTTCAGGCCCACGACAGCGCGTGTGTAGGGTTTTGGAGCATTCTGAATCGGTTTTTGGCAGTTTTGAGGCCATTGGAGTCCTTTTAGAACCTCGTTTGAGTAATCTCAGCTATAATGGATGACCACGTGGCGGGTTTTGGCTCAGGGGGCCAAAGGAGCTTGGTTATCGGTATGTCAAAGGATTCATTTGGACTAGGTCTTCCTTGAGTTGGCACTTTGGATGTACTGTGAGCGGACTGGGTTTCCAGGATTGCAAGGCATGCTTATTTCTATATATTATGTCATACCATGGATTGTGAATGGTGGGAATTGAGAGAAATTATTAAGAATATATTAGCACCATTTTGAGGCTCGGAAACTAAAGTTTAAGGTTTAAATGGATTTATTGAATGTCTTATCATTATACATTTCTCGTATTACGAGTGATTTATAATATTTTGGTTTAGGATTGACAAGGATACTAGTTTGGAATATGGGTATCGGGCTTGGCTCGAGGTTATATGGTTGGGACGTAGACCCCGCTAATAATTGATTTTAGGGCTTCGAACCAGGATTGTGGTTTGAGTTTTGGCCCTGATGAATGATACGAGCTAGGTCATAGAGGATTCCATCATAGGCCCGATGAGGTGCAAGCTAAGGCTCGTAGTGGCAACTACGGCCGGGGTATTGGATTGAGGCTCAAAAAGAGCCGGAATATTGAACTATGGCTCGGGAAGAGCCGGGATATCGGGTTACGGCTCAGGGTAAAGTCAGTGAGTCTCAATTCAACCAAGTCTTGAACGTTGAATAGCTATGTTGTGATAACTGAATCGACGATACGATAGCCAAGGAACCATTCGGTATATGTACGATGATTACGGTCTCGAAGTGTGACCAATGCCTGAGATGCGGCAAGGGTACTTTCTTCATTAGGGTCAGTGGGTGGTGTGGACGGTGACCCAGATTGACGAGTTATTGATGGTTCACATAAGGGTGACACGTCGGTTATTTTGTTTTGCTTCCCGTAGAAGTCTTCAGGGGTAGTTGTGTGAACTACTAATATTTCCTTCGTCTGACAGGAGGATGATGGTCAATTAGTTACAGGGGAGTTTAGGTCGGGTTCCCGATAAATTTTCATTCGATGTTTCCAAGGTAATAAGGGTATTTTAGGTTTTAACCCGGTTGTCAAAGGTTGTCAGACGGGAGCAGGGCCTTTCACGGATTTCGAGGTGAAATTCGAGAAGAGTCCTGTCAATGCTCCTTTGTTTTAATGCTTGTCTTTTAATACTTGTATTTTAATACCAAACTAGATCGAGTTTAGCATAAATTTGGTGATTGTACATATTCGTCTTTATAAGCAAGTATGTAAAACTCTACTTATATTACTATTTAGCAGTATTTATTAACTCTAATATATAATGAGCGTTATTAAGTTTGATTCTCATAAATAGCTAATTTTATACCAAAGGCGGAGTCAAAAATTAAGTATTGAAAGAGTGCTAATATTAACTAGCGAAACAAAGAAAAAAATGCAAAGAGCCACCCATTACAGCATCGAAATGGGAGGTTCTAAGAGAAGTGGGTCTATAAATAAAAAAAGATGGTTAGAATAATTAAGTGGGCTATCTTAAGCTTGGAATAGCTTGTTTTAGGTTCCATTGAAGTGTAATAATAAAGAAATAATTGAAAGTGAGGATGAACATAGAAAACATTATTACACACAGCACACCACATTCACCAACATGTGTATACAACTATGCAACTTAACTACTACAGAACATGATCGGTCGATCTTAATTAATTGGTATACTGAACATATTCAAAGGACATCGACTTTCCTTTCTTCCAGGGAAACCCAATCTCATGCTAAATTCATTGTAATCCTCCAATCCCTAATTTTATGCTTATTGAAATTCGTCGACTGGGATGATGATCGATGGATGTGGTAAGCAAGCGATGAAAGCAAAGTTCCCAGAATAAGATTGACCATGAAAATTGTGATGTAATTTATTTTTTAGTTGATGTATTTAATTTTTATTCTTTATATAATTAATTATAAGGTTAAGTTTGTCATTTATATAAAATTATTCATTAAAGAACAAATTTAGGGGTGATGTGTTACAACCAGTCCCAGAATTTAAAATTTAAAATTATTAAATGATCAAATTATCCTTTTATCTCAATAATCGAAATTCTATAATGGCCACTAAATTAGTAAAACGAGTAAATTCGGAAGTTAGACTCTGAATTTTCAACTTAAATTGACGATTTGGTAGAAGATTTTCAAAAGAAAAATTCGAAACGAAGAAATCAAAATCGTTAGATTTTTTTGTAAATAAATTATTTAAGGAGAATTAGAAATTTTATTCCTTACTTATTTATGTTTATTGCTTTTATTATTTTCATTAAACCTAAAAACTAAACCCACCAATCATCACTTTCCAAACTGCTCTCTCTCTTTGTTTCTCTCTCTCACCTGCCTATCTCCCTTCTCCCTCCCCGAGTCACCATCTTCACCCTTCCCTGCGAACACAGCAACGCCATCACCGCCACTGCTCCCAAACCAGACCACGCCCGGCCGCACCACCACAGCCGAATCACCCCCTCAATGAGACAAACCCTCCCTACCTTCATCTACCATCGAACTTCGCTGTAGAAGACGAGGAACGACCGAGAAAAAACTTAGAGCCTCCGCCATTGTCGTCGACATTCCCGGCAGACCCGGGTCGAGAGGGCACCTCCAATCACTTCGTCTGGGCAAGGCGACGCTATCTCTGCCCTTCTTCACGGTTGTCGTCGATCGTAGCTCGTGAATCGAAGCTCGAAAGCCAGCGAAGCTCGAAAATTCTCGGCCCTTTTCTGAGAAATCCAGGTATGATCTCGAAAATCTAAGGGTAGATTCGAGTTCTTGGGAGTTCGCAGATGAAGATAGGTGATTGAATCGAAGATTTTGGTGAGGTTGGTGCGAAGCGAGGTTTCCGGCCGGTCCGCCGCCGTCTACAGCGGTGGTACCCCTATTTTTCTGGTGGAATCTCTCCAATGAACCACCAACACTCACGGTGGCAGATAAGCAACATCACCGCCGCCGGGCCGTGGCGGAGCGTGAAGGAGGTTCCAACCTCCGGCCTCCGCGTGGACCCTAGTTCTGGCTTCTGGCAGCGTGTGGATTAATCCTTAGGGTCATTTAGATCTGTTTTGTATACCTTGGCGATTAATTTTATGAAAATCCCATTTTGGAGTTTTTCAGAACGAGAGTATTACTAGTAAGTTTAGTTAAGATTATTATTGAACCTGTTGCCTATCTATTTCAGGCATTTGACAGTGTGAGAGCTATTACGGCTCGGGATCGTCGAGTGACGTTGACCATGAGTATTGTGAGTGGACCCGTTTATTTTCTTATATATAAATAATATATGCATGAATGTGTGTGATTGTTTAATGCTAGCCTTGAATGATGAACTTAAAATGAGTATGTACTTCTAACTATATGGTTTTGAATAGGACATGATTGAGTCTGAAATAATCGAGTCTGATTCTCATAGATTGATTAAGGGCTAAGATGAGTGTCAAGCCTATGTGTGATTACTAATGAAATTGATACTTGGAATAAGGAACCTAAGATAGATGGTGTGCTATTATGTAGTTGAAAATATGGTATACTGAAGTCCGAGTCAATCTAACCTGATTACATTGGTGGTATAAGTACAAGGATGAGTCTTAACCGTTATATGTGAATATTGGTGAAAGTAGTACACAAGATATACTGGATGGAAGTTTTGCTATATACCATGTATATTGAGATTAATGAGTCATGGCGGATCGAGTCTGATTACAAGTCATAAATTGTGAGTTAGTGGCCATTAGTCATGTCAGTAAAGAGTATAGAGTTATGTTGAGTATGAAAAATATGTT
This sequence comes from Oemleria cerasiformis, assembly GCA_037349345.1. Taxonomy (NCBI): domain Eukaryota; kingdom Viridiplantae; phylum Streptophyta; class Magnoliopsida; order Rosales; family Rosaceae; genus Oemleria; species Oemleria cerasiformis. Next base: position 561,359 of record JAZGTL010000009.1, on the reverse strand, counting down.
ATATGAAAGCTCGAGGAGAATGCCGAGCTAAAGTGATGATTGATGAGATATGGACCATTCGGTAGTTGCTGGTATCATAAATATCTGCAGGCCACAGACCAGTCCTCCACGTGATCGTTCACCTGCACTCGCTCTATACTAGTTAAATAGCGCCAATCTTGTCCTGGGGCCCTAAAGGGACATGTGGTGATGGTTCAATGCACCCAGTCCTTCATGTGGTCGTGGTATATAGTGAAGATACCCAGACCTGTCACATGAGTGTGACTCGTGCGACTATGGTACTGATGGTATATTAATTATATTATTGATGCTATTTTGTCCAAGGAAAGACTTGATTGAGAAAGTACCATTGAGAGTACATATATTGCTGGAGCTTGTTATGTGATTTTAACATCGAATATGAAGTATGTTACAGGTGATGGTTTGAATGTTAAGTACCATAAGGGGTACCGAGTATATGTTAATTTTGATATGGAGTCATATATGGTGAATTTGAATATGAAAGGTCTTGCTGACTTATTGTCGATGGTTTATGGTTTCTAGGTGGTATTATCGTGTGTGTTAAGCCTATGGCTATGTTATGGATTATAAGTGTTTACAGGGGAGACTTTAACGGTTTGACCATGTGAAATCTTCTAAAATGATCATGACTCTAATTACTTATGTTAATGTTTTGAAGCACTGATGTACGTATATACAGATAAGACTTTCACGGTTTGACCACGTGAAATCTTCTAAAATGATCATGATTCTGATTACTTATGTTGATGTTTTGAAGTACTGATGTACGTATATATATATATATATATATATATATATATATATATATATATATATATATATATATATATATATTTATATATGTGTGTATAAATATGCGTGTAAAACTTGGTTTTCTACTGAAGGGTTAGTATATACTTTTACTATTGTTGTTCACCGACTTCATTTTTCCGAGTTCACTCACCTTTGTTTTTCGCCCCTCATGAGCTAAGAAGTGTCGAGTCCCAAGTACGGGGAGGATTTTTCCAGTGGCAGCTCAGACTCCACGAGTCTATCTATGGGTTTTTAAACCTATGTTGTATTCACCAACTTTGGTGCTTAAATTGGATCATCATGCACGTTTTTTCTTTAGATATGCTCTGTACCACTCACAATATTATTCGTGGTATATTAAACCATGTTGTCTTTAGTATGAATTGTGGTACACTTCCCATATTATTTAGGGCTTCGTTATGTGGGCTTTTTGGTCCATGTGTCGGCCCGCATGGCTCGATCTTTGTCTATTTATATTATTAATTGGGTTGGGGTGTGTCAATTTGGTATCAAAGCAAGTTAGGAAGCATTTACACCAGTGTCTTTAAGTTGTTGCATGATGTTCATTGATTATTTCTCGTTTGTTGATGGTATTATGCCTCCACGACGTGCCCCACAATGGGGATTACTATAGTAGAAGATACTAGTGAGGTTTGGCATTTCACGTGAAAAATGGATGGTTACAGTAACTTTCTTCCTTCTTCGTAATTCTACTAAGGATTGGTAGAGAACTCAAAAGCACTAACTACCTCCTGCAAACTATAATAACTGGGAAGCTCGCAAACAGAGGTTTTCAGGATAAGTTCATGCCTCCATATTATGTGAATATAATACGGGATGACTTTTTGCATATTAAACAGGGAAGTTGGTCAGTTACGGGGTATGAGATGCAGTACAGGTAACTGTCCCGTTACTTCCTAGTTGTTAGTTACAATACAAAAGGGTCGAAGAAGCACTTCTTTAATGAAATTTGAAAGAACCCTTTTCCATAGTGACTACTAGGAGATTCAGAAGTTGTCGGGAAGTGTTTAATGCAGTTTTACAAGCAGAAGTGGGTCTGAAAGTGCCACTTCCGATAATGAGTCAAGTGATAAAGTATCATCGACAATATCGACTTTATGAATATTACTGGAGTAAGGTCGATAAGGTGGTAATATTTGAATTTTTATTATTATGGGTACGTTACTTAAATGTGGTTTCCTTATCTGGGTACTGATTTAATTTGAAGCTACTCCTTCAGTTGTGCCCCCAGGAATTAGACAATAAGCAGCATTAATCCCTACCCCATTTGAGTATGAGATAGTCTTGGCACTTCTTCAGGGTGAGATTTAAGCGGTATATGAGGAAAACTACCATTGAATGGGTTTCAATCACAATCACCTAAGCAATGAAAGTACCATATTTTTCATTGTCCTTGTCGATAGACGATTTGGCTTTGTGCTTGTATAAATGCTTACAAGCAAAGGCTCTGAGACAAAACAAGCAAGTTCATGCAATGTTGTTCACGAATGGGGTTGATATGAACTTGTTATCTTTGAGTCCAAAGCTCGTGGGCATACATGGGGATGTATGCTGGTTGTGGGGATGTGGATTTTACACAACTTGTGTTTGAAAAAAATTTCCAAGCCAAATGTTTTTGCATTGAATTGGATGGTGTTGGCGTCGGTCTTTAATGGGCATTTTGAGGTAGCAATCGGGTACTTTTATTTGATGCAAGAGTTGGGAATTGTTAGCAAAAAGTTTACTTTTTCGGTGATGCTTAAAGTTGTGTTAATTTGATGGATTTGAATAAGAAAAAAACAAGTTGAAGCAAGCATTGATAGATATGTACTGTAAATGTGGAAGTTTGGGCTATGATCATTACCTCTTTGATAGAATGTCCATGAGGAATGTTGCTTCCTGGACGTCCATGATATCTGGTTATTTTAATGCAGGAAGGAGTGATCAAGACTCTGATTTTGTATGATAGGATGAAGTTGAAAGGATTGGAGCCGAATGATTCACATAGAATGCAATGATAGCTAGGTTTTCTAGGAGTGGAGATTCGAATCGGGCATATGCATTCCTCTCTAGAAGGACTACAAAATGATTGGTTCCTGATTTGGTTACTTGGAATGTAATAATTTCAGGCTTTGCCCAAAGCCAGCATGTTGTTGAAGCATTAAAACTTTTCAGGCTCACGTTAGTATCTGGAATTAAGCCTAACTTTGTCACCACCACAAGGTTGCTCCTAGCTTGTGGATTGATTGATTCAATTCAAAGAGGGACAAAAATTCAAGGTTTGATATCAATGATGGAATTTGACATTAATGTCTTTGTTGCTAGTGCTCTTATAGATATGTACTCAAAATGTGGCAGCATGAGAGATGCTCGAAGTGTATATGACCAGAGACCTGTAAAATACGTTGCGTCATGGAATTCATTGATCGGGTGTTATGCCACAGCGGTTATGTAGAAAAGGGTTTAGCGATTTTCATGCCCATGAAAGAGAGACCTGGAGTTGAGCCAAGTAAAGAACATTATGCTTGTGTTGTTGATCTTTTTGCCGGTCAGGGAAGATGGAAGAAGTTTATGAATTAGTTAAGGGAATGCGTGTTGAAGTGACTGAATCCATTGGTGGAACAATTTTCAATGAGTGTAAATTCCATGGGAGAAGAGATCTTGCTAAAATGATGACTGAAGCTATTCTGGAAAGGGGGCTAAAAAGACTTGCAAGTTTTGTAATACTGTCAAATATCTATGTTGCTGACGGAGAATGGGAAGAGGTTGAGAATGTAAGGATGTTGATGAAGCAGAAGAAGCTCCTCAAAAAACCGGGGATTGAGTTGGCTCGAGAAAAGGATGGCCTTGCCGAAGTAGGAGTAGAAAAGAAGTCAACAAAGTGTATATCGAATATCAAAATGGAGAAGATAATTGTGAATTAAAAGATGAACAATTGGGACTTGGTGGTTGAACGAGCCCATATGCTATTTCATTGGCATGAAGTTGCAGAACTTACAGGTTTGCAACTTCACATTCTTTTCTTTGAACCAGTTTTTCACCGTCCTACACTCATAGACCATTAATTCACTAATGATTCAAATGCTTAATAGGGGTGAAAGACACAAGCTACGTGTTACTTGGGATATAATGCCCCTTTGAGCCAATTAGCGAAGCTGTTTATTGATGAGATTGTTAAGACTCCATGGGACACCAATTTCGATAATTTCTGATCGAGATATCGATGCACCTCCTAGTTTTGGAAGGCTTTTCAAAAGACCATGAGTAATAGGTTGGCCTATAGTACTGCATTCCGTCCTCATACAGACGAACAGTCTGAGAGAACGAATTAGAAGTTGGAAAACATGGCCATAGCATCAATATTATAGTTTCGGGGTAGCTGGGATCGACATCTTCCTCTTATGGAGTTACAATCATAATTGCCACTCGAGTATGGGCATGGCATCTTTTGCAGCTTGTATGGGGAAGCATGCAGGACACTAGTGTATTAGTCCGAAGTTGAAGAATGAACTATTGATGGTCCAGATTTGGTGAACCAAGACAAAGCTCAAGTACAAGAAATTTTTAGTAATCACGAGGCTGCACATTATAGACAGAAAAAAGGGATCTCTTGAAGTGGGAGATCTAATATACCCGAAACACGCGCCATGGAAGGGTGTGGTACGTTTTGACAAAGCAGGGAAGCTAAACCCTTGCTATGATTGGTCCTTATCTAGTTATTAAGGAAGTGGGAATGGTAGCCTATCGTTTGGAGTTATCGCTGCAGTTGTTGCAAATACCCTATGTTTTATGTGTCGTTGATACAACACTAGGTACTGAATCCATACTAAGTATTGTCATCTTCGATGCCTCTGGAAGTGGATGACGATTCTACCTATAAAGAACTACCAGTCACGATAATTGATCGAAAGGATAAGTGGTTATGGATTAAGATGATACCTCTGGTTAAAGTAATGTGGAAAAACCATATTGTAGAAGAAGCGACTTGGGAACCTGAGGAGCAAGTGAGAGAGATGAACCCTCGCCTGCTGCTACCCGAGGACATAGTTTTACAAGTTATGTAAGTGTTTAATTTCAAGGACGAAATTTTCTTGAAGAGGGGTAGATTGTTACAACCCGTCCCGGAATTTAAAATTTGAAATTATTAAATGACCAAATTACTCTTCTATCTCAATAATTGAAATGCTATAATGGTCACTAAGTTAGTAAAACGAGTTAATTCGGGAGTTAGACTCCGAATTTTCGATTTAAATTGACGATTTAGTAGAAGATTTTCGAAAACGAAATTTGAAACGGCCAAAATTGTTAGAATTTTTCTTAAATAAATTATTTAAGGTGAATAAGAAATTTTATTACATACTTGTTTATTTTAATTGTTTTTATTATTTTCATTAAACCAAAAACTAAACCCACCAATCATCACTTCCCAAATTGCTCTCTCTCTCTCCTACCTATCTCCCTTCTTTCCCCCCGAGTCACCATCTTCACCCTTCTTCCCTGTAAACACAGCAACGCCATCACCGCCCTTGCTCCCAAACCAGACCATGTCTGGCCGCACCACCCCAGCCGAATCACCCCCTCAATGAGACAAACTCTCCCTACCTTCTTCTACCGTCGACCTTCGTTGTAGAAGACGAGGAACGACCAAGAAAAAACCCAGAGCCTCCGCCGTCGACATTCCCGGCAGACCCTGGTCGAGAGGGCACCTCCAATCACTTCGTCTGGGCAAGGAAAAGCTATCCCTGCCCTTCGTTATGATTGCCGTTGATCGTAGCTCGAAAGCCAGCGGAGTTCGAACCTTCTCATCCCTTTTTCTGAGAATCCAGGTATGATCTCGAGAATCTAAGGGTAGATTCGAGTTCCTGGGAGTTTGTAGATGAAGATAGGTGGTTGAATCGTAGATTTTGGTGAGGTTGGTGAGAAGCTTTCCGTTCGGTACGCCACCGTCTACAGCGGCGACTGCGGCGATGGTCGTGATGGCTCCCCCATTTTTCTGGTGAAATCTCTCCAGTGAACTACCACCACTCACGGTGGCAGGTAAGGAACATCACCGCCGTGCGCCGGCGGTGCATGGCGGAGAGTGAAGGAGGTTCTGACCTCCGTTCGGCGCGTGGGAGCGCGTATAACCTAGTTCTGGCTTCTAGCAGCGTGTGAATTAATCCGTAGGGTCATTTAGATCTGTTTTGTATACCTTGGCGATTAATTTTATGCAAACCCCATTTTGGAGTTTTTCAGAACTGGAGTATTACTACTAAGTTTAATTAAGATTATTATTGAACCTGTTGCCTATCTATTTCAGGCATTTGACAGTGTGAGAGCTACTACGGCTGGGGATCGTCAAGTGACGTTGACCACGAGTACTGTGAGTGGACCCGTTTGTTTTATTATATTTAAATATTATATGCACGAATGTGTGTGAATGTTTAATGCTAGCCTTGAATGATGAACTTAAAATGAGTATGTAGTTTTGACTATGTGGTGTTGCATAGGACATGATTGAGTCTGAAATAATCGAGTCTGATTCTCATAGATTGATTAATGGCTAAGATGAGTGTCAAGCCTATGTGTGATTACTAATGAAATTGATACTTGGAATAAGGAACCTAAGATAGATGATGTGCCATTATGTGGTTGAAAATATGGTATATTGAAGTCTGAGTCAATCTAACCTGATTACATTGGTGGTATAAGTATAAGGATGAGTCTTAACCGTTATATGTGAATATTGGTGAAAGTAGTACAGAAGATATACTGGATGGAAGTTTTGCTATATACAAAAAAATTAAATTTATAATAATTTATATAATTAAAAAAAAATTATATATATATAATTAAAATAAATACTTTTTAAAATGAATATAATTAAAAAAAATACAACGAATAAAATAAAATAAAATAAAATATTTCTAAAAATTAATGTTTTACATAATTAAAACTAAATTGCAACGTCCTAAAAATCTAAATGTTCGTTGGCTAGTCAGTGTGCTGGGCGGGCTACTAGTCACGCTGCTGGGCTGAGTGCTGAGGATGTTGCTAGGCCGGGTGTTGAACCTGGTAGAGGAATATTCATCCCACTCGCACGCATCGCTTGAAGCACCGCCTTGAGAGTGGACTTGATGGTCGCGTTTTCGGCCCTAACGTTCCCGCATTCAGTCTGTAGGTTCTCGAAGTTTGACTGGATCTCCGTGTACCTCTCACGATGTTCGTCGGCTTCCCGAAAACAACTCGAAGAGGCACTCGCGATATCCCGAACTATCACATCTCATGCCCGTCGTATTATCTTCCCGCGGGGACCTACCTAGTTGTTGCTCCAGGATCTTCACCGACCTACCGAGATCTGGTAGCTGGTGCTCCAACGGGACCTCGGGCTGCTGTTACGACAGCTTAGCCTATACACGCTGTATGTCTTGATGTATCGCCTCCTACAAATTCGAAGAAATATTAATTAGCACTATAATTATGGAAATTAAAAATTAACATTTAATATGCAAAAAAGAAACTTAAGGAACTATTGTCAATTGCCTGGTTGCCGTGGCCAGCGTTGACTTGCCCCCAGACATCCACCTCCGGCCACATCGAGCCGAAGTTTCACCTGTCCTCGTGCCGGTCCGTATAGGATTGCGATCCCCCGTGGTGATTGTATTGCTTCTTCCCCCGATTTACCTTGTTGGCGGTCGATTTTTGCTGTTCATTAGCAAAAACAATCATTATATATTCAAATGGAAAATTAAATCGAAAATAAAGAAATAATTCAATTCTTTGGCAAGTACCAAATATTCGGAGTCCTCGAAATGGGTGCACAACCACAACTACCCATCCAACTTAGGCCTCTCCGCCAACTTGGCTGGAGGATTTGAACGAGCTTAGTCTTCGCCCGTCTAGCTCAGGTAGTACAAATGGAGCTCATACTTCCAGTTCGTGTACCGTTTTTACAAGTGGGTGAGGTACTCATTGACGTCAGAGTCATGCAGGTTGTAGTCAAAATTGACATGCAATAAAATATTAAAGTTAGTAACGTATTAAAAATAATGAAAATAGTGTAAAAAAACGAAGAAACACTTACCGATAACTCGGCCCAACAGTCCCTGTTCTATTCCGCGGGGAGCTTCTTGAAAGTATCCCCCATCATCCGACACTTGGTACGCAGAATAGCGCCCATGTCGTGTACCACCAGGTATTCCGCTCGGATCTTTGCCTTTGTGGTCCGACAAATCTGCTGCGATGCCAAACCCCTGTTGATCCCGTGCACATTCACTGAAGGCACTGCAAATACGAAGAAAATTAGTACAAAATATGAGCAAAAAACAAAAACGATTTTGTAAATAAACAAAATAATCAACTTACCATCGGGGATTACTCCAGCCCCATTCTCCGGTTCAGATGATCCGGCGTCTTCTGAGTAGGGGTGGGCATGGTGCGGTACGATACGGATATTGGCAATATCCAAATCTAAACCGTTAAAATCTTAATGGTTCGATACGATTTGTATTTTCTAAAATTAGAAATGAAACTGTTTCAAACCAAACCGTTGATCGATACAGACAATTTAGACATAATAAAAAAATCTGTAATATTTAGACTATATGGACTCAAATAATCACATTCCCAACCAAAACATCTTTAACATTACTTCATTCATACATTCACAATCTGTATTGGTGGGCATCATACTTTCAAACAAGTTTCCTTCATTCATACATTCCTAATCTTAAAGTTCCTATATTCATACATTCCAACCAAAATATAAAAAACTAAAGCATAAAAAAGGTCTAGCACATCCGAATTTAAAACTTTCTTAAAGTTCCATACATTAAAAATGCAAGGAGAGCAAGCAAGCAATAGCAAATAAAAGCCATCTGGCAACAACCAACAATATTTACCAAAAAGCTCAGCCCTACTCTCAGCCTTTCAAATTTGTGGCCAACCTTCAAATCTCATTGCTTTCACCTTCACAGAGAGTGCCTTTGAATTCAGAAAGTTCCAGTTTCAGCTAACAAACTTGACAAATCCCAACGTAATTAAACACCTAAATTCAGAGAGTGCCTTTAAAACATTCAAAAATTGGGTAGTACTCATATACGGGTATATGGTAGATTTAAAAATTAATATATTCATTAACAGTTCAGTTTGGATTTAACGGATTTCTAAAATGAAAATCCAAAACCAAACCGTTACTAACGGAGCGATTCGAATTCTCAAATCGTTTGACTTTTATTCGGTCAAAATCAAATGTTGAATAAATAACGGTTTGAAGCGGATCGGTTAATGGTTTGAACGGATTTATGCCCACCCCTACCTATGAGGGCTGGGGGTTGGCGGCCTGTGTGGCTGGGGGTCGGTACTTGGTTCCCCCCGCTTCTTGTTGTGACGTCGACGGCCAATCGCGCATTAGGTCGCACGGATTGCGAGCTGTTGACCAGTCCATGAGTGGACTCAGCCGTGGAAGCTACCGTGGCAATGGGTGCCTCCTCCTCCGCACGTTCATCAGCATGGACATTGCGGCGGGTTCTGGATGTGACTAATGGGCGCGACGACATCTACAGTAATAAATTCAAAATAATTAAGATAAAATTAACCAATATATTTTAAATTTTAATAATAAATAAAAAAAAATCAAAAATTTTTAAATTTTAAATATTAAATTCACAAAAAAACAAAAATAAAATGAACTAATTTAAAATTTTAATAATAAATTAAAAAAATGAAATAAAACCACCTAATTTTAATTTTTGATAATAAATTCACAAAATTAAACCTAAAATCCAAACAAAATTAAACCTAAAATCCTAAATCCAAACAAACTTAAACCACTGCAATTAAAATTAAACCAAATATATACCTACATTACTAAATCCTAACAAACATAAACCTAAAGTACTAAATTCAATATTCACATAATTAAACTAAATTCAACCCTAAATTACTAAATTCCAACAAACTATGTAAACCAAAATCCAATATCCAATCCAATCCAAATTCACAATATTCACAATATCCTAATAAACAAAATTTAACCCTAAATCACTATATCCAAACAAACTAAGTAAACCAATATATCAAATCCAATCCAAATTCAAAATATTCATAATATACAAGTAAACTAAGTAAACAAACTAAGTAAACCAAATTCACAATCTGCCAAAATCCAATCCAAATTTCAATTCAAATTTCAATCCAAATTTAGAATATCGTATCCAAATTTCAATCAAAAATAAAATTAAAATATATCCAATCCAAATTCACAATAGAGAGAGCGGGAGAATGAGAAAGACCTTGAGAGAGAAGGACTACCAATAAGAGACAGCTGCGGTGGCGAGAGAGAACCGGCGAGAGAAAGAGCGGCGAGAGAGAGAGCTGCGGCGACTACCTTGAGAGAAAATGAGAGAGTGGATGCGGCGATGGTGGTTTTTTGGTTTTTGCAGAGAGTGGATGCAGAGAGACCAAGGAAGGAATGAAGAAGAAGGAAGAAGAGTGGGTCGCGACTTATCAATTGTTGGAGACCCTTGCCCGATGATGGGACCCTTCCCGAATTCCCCCTCGAAAACCGAGAAAAACCCTGCTTCCGTCTGACAACTTACTAAAATTCCAAGAATACACTTAAGCCCTTGTAATTAGTAATGAGAATTCTGCCAAAACATTCCCGCAGAATTTCGATGTGATCATAATTTACAGTAAGTCCAAAAAGGCTTATCAGAGCATCGAGGTAAGTACAAAAAATTATAATTCCTACTCGATATTCTAGGTAAATGCACAGCTGAAAGTTAATGTCTCCGCCTCTGGATGTGCCCTCGTCAACTCAACGGCCTGGAGGGGATTTAAAACACAGAAAAGTGTGAGTGGACAGAATAATCTTTTAAAACAATTTTCGAGGAAAACATACATTTTTTCCCCTCCATGAGTAAAACCATGCATGCATACAAAATTACTTTTTAAAAAAGTCCATAAAGATAAGCCGAAAACTTACCGAAAAAACCATTATTTTTTGTAAAACACAGGTGGAACCCACGAACACCTGAATAATGAAAACATCCCGTGGTCCACAACCTTGATTTGAAAACCCTCCCCAAATGAGTTTAAAAATCATGTGAACAGACCTGGACACAAAATATATCATAACATATCCCACTACTCCCCAAATGTAATCCCGAGCCGTAGCTCGATACCCTCCACACACCCGATATACCTCGAGTTGTGTAGAATCCTGTACTACGCGTAGACATCCGCAACGACCTGGTGGAGAAATACCCTTCAACACCAGCGTCTGAGAACCCTCAACGATCTGGCGGAGAAATACCCTTCGACGCCAGTCGGAGAAAACCTTGACCCTCGGGGACAGTAATTCATTGAAAACAAAAATCCATGTTTTGACATCCTTGTTTCTTGGCCTAAGCCAAATTCATTGAAAAATCGGGTTTATGCCCAAATCCAACAAAATCACAAATCCAAGTCTAAACCCAAAAATCATTAACTCAAAACGAAACCATATAAAATCTGAATCCATAAAGCCAGCCATAGCCCAAAATGTCATTTCCAAATAACTATTAAAAGCCCGTGTCCAGTAATAATTTAATGATTTGCTAAATTCCAAAAATTCACCAAAAACAATACATAATAAGCAATTATATCAAATATACATTTATGCATGCATTATAATTTACAAAACCAAAGTCCACTCACCAAACGTCCAATTAGTTCAATCCCGAGTCGTACGCTGCTCTGAACTTCCCAGAGCAGTATCGCTTATCAAAAGCAACAATCGGGATTACCAACAATAATTAAAAACTCTACATTTAGATTCCCCAAACCTCGGGAGGTCCGCATGCGTCTCACTAAAAATGCAGCCACTTCGGACGCACAAAACTACCCTTAAATGACGTCCGATTAACCCGAAACCTGCACCAAAAGGTCTGGAACGTTGACCACTTGTCGACACGTGCCGTCGTAACCCAAGGACCAGTCTCACACGCCGCCACGCGCCAGCGGAAGGCCGACGGCTCGACCACGCACCGACTACAGTACCTCACGCTCTTCTACAGTACTTAACACGCCTGACTCGGCGCTGACTCAGCCGCCAGGTAGCACCACGCTGCTGCCAAATGGCCTCCAAGTGGCTGCTAGGTGGCCTCCACGTGGCTGCCAGGTGGTATGCCACATCAGCCACTCTAACCAAACCAATCGCCGGAGAAGACCACTTCTCCACCATGCGCCATCGTCGAAAATCGCCATTGTCGGCCAACCTTGAAATTTTCCTTACTTCCTCAAATCTTAACCGATCGCGGGGAGGAGGAGATTCCGATGGGTGGAACCAAATAGTACGAGATTGCCTCGAATCAAAGTTCAAAATCTTGGGTTTATGGTTTCGGTCGAACGGAATGGATGAGGATCGGGAAGAGAGAGAGAAATGAGGAGAATCTAAAACTGTATGGGTTTAAAAATATCTACCCAAGCCAAATTACCAAAATGCCCCTGAACATTCTAGACCCACAACTCTCTCAAACGACCTTCGTTTTCTGCATGCCACCTGTCTAATAACTCGTGAGTACGAGACCTATGCAACGGTCCCCGAAAAATTGCCAAATGTGTCTCCATACAAAAGGTGATTTTCGAGCCCATTATAAAACCAAGGGTAATTTCGTCCTTTTGCAAATTAATTTACAAAAATTTACGAATTAAATTTTTGGGTTGTTACAACTCAACCCACCCCCCCCCCCCCCCCCCCCCCCCCCCCCCCCCCCCTCCCCCTTAAAGAAATTTCGTCCTCGAAATTAATACCTGTTACTAAAACATATGTGGATGCTGCACTCACATCAGTGCCTCGGTTTCCCACGTGGCCTCCTCCACGTTATGATTCCTCCACAACACTTTAACTAGAGGAATAGTCTTTATGCGCAATACTTTTTCCTTCAAATCCCGAATTTGCACTAGTTGCTCCTCAAAGCTCAAATCATCTCTCAGCTCAATTGGTTGCGCCTCCAATACATGAGATTCATCAAATATGTACTTCTAGAGCATGGACACATGGAATACATCGTGAACCTTTGACAGTTCTGGGGGTAAAGCAAGTTTGTAAGCCACTGGCTCTATTCTCTCAATAATCTCATAAGGCCCAATATAGCGAGGAATTAGCTTTCATCGTCTACCAAAACATAAAACTCCTTTCCAAGGGGATAATTTCAAGAAAACCCAATTTCCGACCTCAAATTCAAGGTCTCTGATCTGTCGGTCCGCATAGCTTTTCTGGCAGTCCTGAGCTGCCTTCAACTTTTCCCTGATGAGTCCAATATTTTCCTCTATAATTTTCACTATCTCTGGTGTCAATAGTTTTCTCTCACCTACCTCATTCTAGCATATCGGTGTCCTACACTGTCTCCCATACAGTGCCTTGAAAGGAGACATCCCAAAACTAGACTGATAACTGTTGTTGTATGCAAACTCCATCAATGCCAAGTGTGAGTCTCAGTTTCCTTTAAACTGCAGTACATAAGCTCTCGTCATATCTTCCAAAATCTGAATTGTCCTCTCAAACTAACCGTCAGTCTGAGGATGAAAAGCTGTACTGAAATGCAATACAGTTCCAAAGGCTTTCTACAAACTCTGTCAAAACCTCGAGGTAAACCTAGGATCCCTGTCTGACACAATCGACTCTAGAGTCCCATGTAACCGTATGATATCAATCACAAACAATTTGGCATACCGGTCCATCCTGTAATCTTCCCGTACTGGCAAGAAATGTGCTGACTTGGTGAGTCTATCAACAATTACCCATATTTCATCATGTCCTTTTTGAGTCCTAGGAAGTTTATAAACAAAATCCACAGTAATGTGATCTCACTTCCATTCCGAAATAAGTAATGGTTGTAGTGTCCCATATGGTTTCTGCCTCTCTTCTTTTACTTATTGACACGTCAGGCATCTACTCACACACTCTGCTATTTCCCTTTTCATACCAGTCCACCAATAGTGATTCTTAAGAGTACGATACATCTTGATGCCTCCTCGATGCATAACATAGGTAGAACTATGAGCTTCCTCAATAATTTCTCTTTTCAACTCTGGATCATTAGGTACGCACAACCGGCCATCCTTAACCAATGCCCCATCATCCCTAATCACATAATCATGCCTATTCCCAGCCACCAACTCCATCCTAATAACACACAATGTAGGATCCTGGAGCTGAGCTTCAATAATTCGGTCAATCAAGACAGGTCTCACATGGAAGCTAGCCAACAGAGCCCCCTGACTATCCATGCTAAGTATAAATCTCGCTCCTCGGAGTTCCACCAACAACGGTAAGTAAATGGTGTGCAAATAGGCCAAGGAACCAATGGACTTCCTACTCAGCCACTACATTGGCTTGTCCTGGGTGATACTCTATTGTACAGTCATAATCCTTTATCAGCTCAAGCCACCTTCTCTATCTCAAGTTCAGATCTTTCTGGCTGAAGAAGTATTTCAGACTCTAATGGTCGGTAAAGATCCGGCATGTTTCCCCATACAAATAGTTTCTCCAAATCTTCAGTGCATGCACCATTGCAGCTAACTCTAAATCATGTGTGGGTTAGTTCAACTCATGAGGTTTAAGTTGCCTGGAAGCATATGATATCACCTTCCCATGTTGCATCAGCACGCAGCCTATACCTCGTAATGATGCATCACTATACACCTCAAATCCTCTGTTATTATCCGGAAGGATTCACACTGGGGCAGAAGTCAACCTCCTCTTAAGCTCTTGAAAGTTCTGTTCACACTCATTATCCCAGTCAAACTAGACTCCTTTCTTGGTCAACCGAGTTAACGGGGCGGCTATCGTAGAGAATCCTTCAACGAATCGTCGATAATATCCCGCTAAACCTACAAACCTTCTCACTTCTGACACTGAATCGGTTGCCCCCAAATTGCCACTGCCTCAACTTTTTGGGGATCCACGCTGATACGCTCAGCAGAAATTACATGACCTAAGAATCCCACATTGGTCAACCAAAACTGACATTTATTGAACTTGGCGAATAGTTGTTTTTTCCTCAGCATATTCAGCACCAACCTCAAGTGCTGCTCATGTGCCTTAGAACTCTTCAAATATACTAGGATATCATCAATGAACACAATTACAAACCGATCAAAATACCATATGAACACCATGTTCATCAAATCCATAAATGATGCCGGTGCATTCGTTAGACCATAGGGCATCACCAGGAACTCATAAATGATGTCGGTGCATTCGTTAGACTCATAATGCCGGTAGTCGATGCATAGCCTCAAACCACCATCTTTCTTCCTTCCAAATAACACCGGCGCACCCCAAGGTGATACACTCGGTCGAATAAATTCCATATCCACCAAGTCCTACAATTGAGTTTTCAATTCCCTCAATTCCGCCAGTGTCATTCTGTAAAGTGCCTGTGAGGGAAGCACCCTATGATCACCCCGAAACTTAAGTTTCGGTAAGCCTGGACTTCGAAAGACCACCATGTTGTCGAAATAGTCAATGGAGGCATGATGCATGGTTAACCAATCCATCCTCAGAATCACATCAAAATCATAAATCTCCAATGGGATTAAATATGCCTTTAACTCATGACCTCCAACTACCACCGGAAAACTGCGTATAATGAGGTTTTCCATTAACATCTCTCCAATAAGGGTGCTAATGCCCATGTCCCAACCAATTGGGGACAATTCTATATCAGCAAAAAATGTAAAACCCCGAGAAATAAAAGAATATGAAGCCCCATGATTAAAAATAGACATTGTACCAGTAACAACATCTGGTGCCGCTTGAGCCTCCTACTGAGTCATAGCAAAACCACAGGCACGTGAACTAGAAGACCAGCCACAACCTTCTATCTCCCTCTAGCCTTGCTGGCCCAACTAGCCCCACTAGCCCCAATGGACCCACTGGACTGGTCTGGCTCCCTATTGCAGTACCAGATGTATGTGCTGCTCTCTGATTCGGTTCAGCAGCATCTCGGCCCAAGGAACTACTGCCCGGATGACGATGTGGATAGTCTCTTTTAAAATGACCTGTCTCCCCACAAAAGTAACAACCGGTGTCACCCATCTGTGCGGGTCTCCCACTTTGTCTCCCGGTCGACTACACTGAAGCCCCACTAAACTGAGCGGATGACTAATGTCCTTGACCGGCTCCGCCATTACCTGATCCTGATCATGGAACCCCAGAAGATCCAGAACTTAAACTGCCTCTCTTAGATGGTCCTTGACTAGAGACCCCGAAACTCAGGCGATCCCATCGTTGTCTGGAACCACTAAACTGGTGCTGAGCTGGAAAACTCATCTCTACTCTAGCAGCATCGTCTCAAAAAGCCCTCAAAGAAGTATGTGTCACCGCATTTATTGCTACTCGAACTTCATTCCTTAGTCCATACTCAAACCTTCGGCACTTATCCATCTCAATCACCACGAGAGACGGTACAAAGCGTGACCACTTAAGAAATGTCTACTCATACTGTGCCACCGTCATATCCCCCTTCTGTAGCTGCAAGAACTCAGCCGCTCTGGTATCTCGGTATGAGCGAGAATAAACTTTCTTAAGGAAACACTCCTGTAAAGCTTCCCAAGTAAGGGTACGGACATCCCAGCCTATCAGCTTTAAAGTATGCCACCAACGGTTCGCATAGCCACCCAGAAGAAATGTGGCTAGTCGCACCCTATCCTCCGGAAGGAACCTCATAATAGCAAACACTCGTTCCAAACGATGAATCCACTCATTAGTATATTTTGGGCCTAACTCGCCAGTAAACACTATCGCCCCCAACCTCTGGGCTCGCTCAATGTTAGATACTTCAGAAGTAGCCCTACCCTGAAGTACAGTCGTCAAAGCCCTACCCAATTGATCTAGGGTCCGCCTCAAATCGGACTCTACTACAGTATCATGTGTCGTATCAGCTTCCTCACCGTTTCTAGGCCGTTGACGGGGCTCGCGTCTAGGAGGCATTACGCTGAAAAGAACCATAATTCATCAATACCACAATCAGATTTACACTAGGTGTACGGTCTTCAGGAATTTAAACCTAGTGCTCTGATGCAAAGTTGAAAGGACCTTTCCCGAATTCCCCCTCGGAAATCGGGAATAGCCCTGCTCTCGTCTGACAACTTAATAAAATTGTTAGAATACCCTTATGCCCTTGTAATTAGTTATGAGAATTCTGCCAAAACATTCTCGCATAATCTCCCCTGAATGACTGGTTAATCGTCTTTCACCTGTTAGACGAAAGATCAAATAATAATCCAAATTCCAACATCCCCAAACAACCAACCATGTAATCATAATTTACAGTAAGTCCAAAAAGGCTTATCAGAGCATCTAGGTAAGTACAGACAATTATAATTCCTACTCGATAGTCGAGGTAAATGCGCAGCTGAAATTTAACGTCTCCGCCTCTAGATGTGCCCTCGTCAACTCAACGGCCTGGAGGAGATTTAAAACACAGAAAAGTGTGAGTGGCCAAAATAATCGTTTAAAACAATTTCCGAGGAAAACATACATTTTTCCCCCTCCATGAGTAAAACAATGCATGCATAATACAAAATTCCTTTTTAAACAATTCAATAAAGATAAGTCGAAAATTTACTTGAAAATCCATTGTTTTTGGTAAAACCCCGGTGGAACCCACGAAAACCCGAATAAAGAAAACATCTCGTGGTCCACAACCCTGCTTTGAAAATCCTCCTAAAAGGAGTTTAAAAATCATGTGAACAGACCTGGACACAAAATATATCATAACATATCCCACTGCTCCACGAATGTAATCCCGAGTCGTAGCTCGATACCCTCCATACACCCGATATACCTCGAGTTGTGCAGAATCATGTACTATGCATAGACAGCGTCAAAGGCCTGGTGGAAAATACCCTTCGATACCAGCGTCGGAGAACCCTCAACGATCTGGTGGAGAAATACTCTTCGACGCTATTCGGAGAAAACCTTGACCCTCGGGGACAGTAATTCATTGAAAACCAAAATCCATGTTTTAACATCCTTGTTTCTTGGCCTAAGCCAAATTAATTGAAAACCCGGGTTTATGCCCAAATTCAACAAAATCACAAATTTGGGTCTAAACCCAAAAATCATGGACTTAATCGAAATCATATAAAACCCAAATCCATAAAGTCAGATCATAGCCCAGAACGTAATTTCCAAAAAATTATTGAAAGCCCATGTCCAGTAATAATTTAATAATTTGCTAAATTCCAGAATTTTGCAAAAAATAATACATAACAAGCAATTATATCAAATATACCTTTATGCATGCATTATAATTTAAAAAACCAAAGTCCACTCACCAAACGTCCAATTAGTTCAATCATGAGTCGTACGCTCCTCTGAAGTTCCCAGAGCAGTATCGTCGGTTAAAAGTAACAATCAGAATTACCAACGATAATTAAAAACCCTACATTTAGACTCCCTAAACACCGGGAGGTCCGCATGCGTTTCACTAAAAACATAGCCACTTCGGACGCCCAAAACTGCCCGTAAATGGCGTCCAATTAACCTTAAATCTATGCCAAATGATCTTGAACGTCGAAACATGGTCTACACGCGTTGCCATGACCCAAGGACCGCTCCCACCCACCGCCACAGTACCTTACGTGCTGCTACAGTACCTCACGCTTCTAACTCGGCGCTGACTCAGTCGCCAGGTGGCACCACGTGGAATGGATGAGTATCGGGAAAAAAAAAAAGAAATGAGTAGAATCTGAAACTTTCTGGGGTTAAAAATATCTACCTAGGACAAATTACCAAAATGCCCCTGAATATTCTAGACCCACAACTCTCTCACACGAACACCGTTTTTCGCGTGCCGTTAGTCTATGAACTCATGAATTCGAGACCTACGCAACGATCATTGAAAAACAACCAAATGTGTCTCCTTACAAAGGGTGATTTTCGAGCCCCTTATAAAACCAAGGGTAATTTCATCCATTTGCAAATTAATGTACGAAAATTTACAAATTAAATTTTCAGTCGTTACACTCGACGACACCTTCGTCGGGCCACTTTTCATCACTTCGTCAGGTAAAAATATGCAGTGGATATTCGTCGGGCAAGGGTTTTCATTTTCTCAGGCAAATAGACGCGGCAATTTGATTTGTTTCCCAAAACTTTTGGTGGAAATTTTAATTTTTCGCAAATAAAATTGCGCGAGTTTCTTAAACCTTGCCCGACAAACTTTTCTAGTTTTGCCCTACGATATGACAAACTTCGTCGAGCAAACGTGGTCATATTTATGAAAATATGGGCAATATAAAAATCAGGCCTGACGATTGAATTTTCATAATCCTGACCGTTCACTTTGTGGGTTTACGTGTCTAGAGCCTCACTATCGAAATATGTTTTAAGGAGTTTACGTGCCTAGACTGTTAAGTTTGTGAATATCAAGGCCTTTTTTGAAGTTTTGGTTCAATTGATATTCAAATGATGGGTATTGAAGAAATTTACTGTTCAATTTGTGGTTTTACCTACCCAGACCTCGTCCGTCGAAAATCGTGAGGTTTTGTGGTGTTAAAGTCGTCCGATCGTCAAAAAAATAATTTTTTACTGTCGAATTGTTCCGCACCGCTACCTAATCCCGAGAATTCCAATTTGGCTAAGTTTTCGTGTAGGCGATCTATGAGTATGTGAAATAAATGTGAACGGTTCGATCAATCGAATTCATTTTGTAAATGAATGAAAATCGTAAAATCAGCTTATTCATCAAACACTTTAAGGAAACTTCAATATATTTTTTGACGATTTGGTTCAATTGATATTCAAACGATTGCATTTGACAGGTCTAACCGTTCAGTTTGTGGTTTTACGTGCCTATACCTCGCTCGTTGAAAATCGTGAGGTTTTGAGGAGTTAAAGTCGTCCAATCATCATAAAACGTTTTATAATCGTCGAATCGTCGCATACCATTACCTAATCCCAGGTATTCCAAATTTCCTAATTTTTCGCATATGCAATCTATGAGTACATGCAATAAATGTGGACGGTTATATCGGTCGATTTCATTTCGCAAGTAATTTAAAGCTGGTATATTTTTCCTGGCGAACACTGGTATATTCGTCGGGCAAAGTTGTTTAATTTTCAGCGTTCGTTCACCGAATATGGGGCACCTATGCCTGACGAATATACAAGTTTCGTCAAGAAAATTTGTTTCATTTTTGGTACACGTTCACCGAATGAGCATCTAGCTAACTAGTGTTTTGACCACCAAATTTCAGGTCCTGATTTAGCCAGCGGTTACCGAAAACATTTTAAGGGCTATTTTCACCTGTTTTGTGTGATTTATGGAAATTTTTTGGGGATTTCGTGTGCTTGAATTCACCTTTTATGTTTATGCATGCAGTACATGAATGAAGGAATAATGCAGTGAGTGGGTTCACATATTTGATTACTTCTCCTATATGCATGTAGGACAACAAATCCCTTGCATGTTTGCTTGCTTGGGGGATTAAGGAATTATTTGCTAATTTAAACATTTAAAACATCAAATTTATTAATTTGAAGATTGATATTACATATATAAATTAAGTCATTTATTTACAACTTTCATTCAGAGTCAAATTTGCTCTCCCCTTCCCAATCCCTCTCGTCATCCAAGCTTTGCACAGAACTTTTTGTCTCAGCATCACTGTCAAAAATTAAAGGCCCAAGATCAATAAAAAACTAATCAATGGAAATTGGTGGGAAGACGTCGTCGGTCCGTACTACATCGGTGTTTGGGGTTGATGCAGAGAAATCAACCTGGTAAACATTTTGGTCCTTGTCTATGTCCCCATCTTCTTCATGAGATATTTATGTTGACAAAGCTACATACATGATCTCGAATGACCTTGCCTGAGATATTTGGGTCTGTATCAAACCAATGACACTTGAACAAAACGACTTCCTTGCGGTCTGCATATAAAACCTGAACCACACTTAATAATCTACCGTAGAACCATGTCTCAACATTTTCTCCCACCTCGGCACGAAGACCCCGTTGTTTTGAGTGGACGATTTGTCGTCTCGTTCTGTGCACACGAACTTAACTCCGTTAACGTGACAAACAGCATACATTTCTCCTCGACATGAGCCAATGGCCAACAGCATTAATTCTTTATTGAACACGCACGAGTTGTCAATTCTCGACTGTGCCGTCTGGTAAGATACACACAAGAAATGAAAATTGTCAAATTAAAAACAATTTAAGAAATTTTCAAATAAAATAATTGACTTATATGCTGGGAAATCCAACTTGGAAATAGTTTTTGGTCCATTTCTTCCCAATTCGAAGGATATTGGGCCTTCATCAACGTCTCGTGTTGCTCGTGCAAGGACCAGACTTCCTCACAGTTGTTCAGTATGGATCAATCAGCCCCCTTCATGTGGTTATTGGTGAACAGCTCCGACATTGGACCAGCACCGAATGGTGGTGCTGGTTGGGCAAACACAGATAGGCTCTCGGGACGTTCACCACCGTCGTCGTTGCGCGAGGCCCTATTGAAGGAAGTATCAACATTCCAAAGGTACATTGCACAAAACGTTAGTGACTCCTTTGTAATGTACGCCTCCGCTATAGAGCCTTCGGAACTTATCTTGTCTCGGACTTACCGATTGTACCTACCTAACATTTTGTAAGGAAATATACATTATGATTTAAATATATTAACAGGATAGTAAGGAAATAGAACCAAAAGTAGGAAGAAGTTAACCTCTCGATTGGGTACATCCAACGATAATGCAATGGGCCAGTTAGGTTTGCCTTATCTGGCAGATGTATTAGCCAGTGCACCATTACATCAAAGAATGTCGGCGGATATATTTGCTTTAGCCCGCACATAATGTAGATAATATCCTCTTTAATTGCTCTGAGATTTTTCTTTACCAACGATTAGGAACATAGTATTTGGAAGAACTGAGACAAATATAATATCGTCTCAACAACACCAGGCTCCAAGTAGGGCCAAATACCAATAGGAATGAGCTGTGATAGCAAAACAAGATATTCATGGCTTTTCCGACCAGACATGGTGCCACTGTCTGTGCGAACGTTTCAGGATATGTTGTTGGCGTACCCAAAGGAAAATTTCACACTTTGCAACCACTTCAGGAATTATTTCTTATTCTCAAGCATAAATGTATAACTTGGATGAGCCATTATGTATTTGCCATTGACGACTTTTGGCCACAAATGAGGCTGAATCCCCATTTCTTGCATACCCAGACGGGTCTTTTTTGTGTCCTTTCACTTGCCGTCAATGGGTAAAGTCGTTCCCACAACACTCTCGGCAACATTCTTCTCAACGTACATAGGATCCGCGATGTGTCTGATTATCAATTTAGACTAGTACGCCAAACGGAAGAATATGGTCTTCTTCGTCCAATTTTCCTGTTCCACTGGTTTCGGTCCTCGTGTGATGAAATCCTAAATACTGTTCAATTTGGATAATATCTCATCACCGGACCTCTCCCTTGGTTGTGCCCGTAGCTCTGTTTTTCCATCAAATCAGTCAGACTGCGTACGCCACCGGTGATCCCAAGGCAAAAATCTTCTCGCACCCAAGTAGCATACCTTCGATGCGTGCCAAAAGGAATTTTTTTCCGGTCCACATGTCGGGCATGCAAGATAACCCTTGGTGCTCAACCCCGACAACATACCATAATCAGAAAAATCAATAATTGTCCATATTACGGCCGCCCGTAAAGTGAACATTTCTCCACTGTACTTGTCATATGTTTGGACAACATTTTCTAACAAATCCACAACTTCATCAATCAACGGCCGCAAATAAACATCGATGGAATTACTCGGCGATTTGGGCCCCGGTATCAAAATACTGAGGATTGTGAATCCTTTCTTCATCCATCTCCAATTAGGGAAATTATTTAGAACCATGACCACGGGCCAAGTGCTATAGGGCTTTGCAAAACTCTCAAACGGACTAAAACCGTCAGTAGCAAGTCCTAATCTGACATTTCTTGACTCTGCGGCAAACTCGAGATACATCATATGAAATTCCTTCAAAGCCTCTCAATCGGTCGGATCCCTCAGTACATAATCATCAATGCACTCATCCTTATGCCACCTCATTTCACGAGTTGTGTGGGTCGACATGTAGAATCTTTGCAACCTCGGCTTCAATGGAAAATAACGCAACACCTTGTTTGGAATTTTGTTCTTTCGAAATCTAGGCTCATTGCACTCATGACATTTGTCAAGCTGCTCGAATTCACTGTAAAATAATGCACAATTGTTCTTGCATGCATGGATCTTGACATAATTTAAACTGAGAGTCTTCAACAGCTTCTTCGAACTATAATGATCTTTGGGCAGATGGTGATCTTCAGAGAGCATTCGGATGATGATGGCCATCATGTGATCAAAATGCTTGTTCGTTTGATTATACTCAATTTTCATGTGCATCAACTCCACAACTGCCCCTAGAATCCATAACAATTTACAACTGGGGTACAATTCGCGCTGAGCTTCTTAAAAAATCTCTCGTAATGTTGCTCAAAGTCTTCGGGTTGAAACCTAGGTGCCTAATTTTCCATATCAACCGATGCGAAAGGAAAAAAAAACATCAGTTAATATGTCAAAGACTTGGACATCATCACATCGCCCATCCAAAGCACTTATATCCCGACGGGTTTCGGGATCCAAATATGTCGATGTTGTATATTTGTTCACCGTGATATATCTAATTAGTATAGCTGTGTGCGATCTCATTCAATTCCAGATTATTTCAGACCTCATTCAACGTCCCCCAATTGCAATTGTTACATTTCTGGCACGAACACGTAATACGTCCGCTATCACTGCATTGACTATGTGTAAAGGCAATAAAGATGTCGATCTCATCCAAATACTCATCACAACATCTATCTTCCATTTGCATCCACCCTCTGTCCATTATGCCTGCTTTCACAAAATACAGCCAACATATGTAATTGAGTTAACATTGTCCCGTAATTAGAACAAATTAATAACAAAGTCCCTCGTCCCCTTATGCCTCCCGTGATTTGGCCCTATTCGTGAGTGCAGGTTCTGTACTGTGTAGTTTGCATTCTACGAGGCTAAGTTCTGATTAACGAAAATTTCGGCAACATCCTTCTACAATTCACCAAATGCACAACGTAGATATTATAAACATATATTTAGTATGCATTCGGAGAACATTTGGAGAAACAAACTGAAATTCCCACGATCAAAATCCAGCCTTGTAGACCGTAAACTACACAACACATAGTTGTGCACCCCAAACTATCCGAATAAATGGACAATTCAAGAGTCAGTCAACTGCACGGTCACACATTAAGCGTCCACCTGTGCATCCAACTGACTCTCAAACGGTTCTAAGGTTTTGCTTTGAATTTCATTATATGAAGTTAACCAACTCGATTAATTTCGCATAAACGGTTATGAAATATCAACACATTTCACTTCGTCGGAACTGTATAATGCTTTATAGAACATATAAAAAATAAAAAAAAGTCACAAATACGAACATATATAAATTCACAAATACAAACAATTTTCTAATTTCCTAATTTCGTAACATATTTTTTATTTTCCTAATTTCCTAACAATTTTCTAATTTCCTAACATGTTTTCTATTTTCCTAATATATTTTCTAATTTCCTAACATATTTTATATTTTCCTCATTTCCTAACAATTTTCTAATTTCCTAACAATTTTCTAATTTCCTAACATATTTTCTAATTTCCTAATTTTCGAAAAAAAATTTATTTTCCTAATTTCCTAACATATTTTCTATTTTCCTAATTTCCTAACATATTTTCTAATTTTCCTAATTTCCTACAAAATCACATAACACATTTTTCACAAATAATACACAATTTCTACACATTTTCCACAAATTCTACACATTTTCCACAATTTCTTAACATAATTATATAACCAAAATTCTTACCAAAATTACATTCAGAGGCAAACATACATACCTCTTTATAAGTATTCCTCCAAATCAATCACAAAATACCTAAAACACAAAAAATAATTAGTTTCCACTCAAAAATCAAAAATTCAAAACCAAAATAGATTAAATTTCACAAACCTTTAAAATTGGTATTTGATGGAATTTGGTGTTTGAGAGAGAAAAAAGGAGAGATTGGTAGTGAAAATGGTGATGAGATGATGGAGGATGGTGTGAGGCAGAGAGAGACAGAGAGATAATCAGCTGAGAAAGCTGATTGCAAGCAAAGAGGAAGAAGAAGAAGAGGGGCGTGTGGTCACACTTAATGTATTTAAACCTTTACCCAACGAAGCTGTTCTTCGGTGAAAGTTAAATGACTTCGTCACCTCCAATGTTCAACAGATTTTTTAAACCAATCAATGCTCAAATTTTGCCCTACGAAATATAACTTTACCCTACAAAAACGATTCGTTGCCACCTTGATTTTACTCGCCAAAAATATTCTCTTCGTTCCAAATTCTTACGCCAGGAATCGAGTTTGCTATACGAAAGTTTCATAGGGCAAAGGTTGACATCTTTGTCGGGCTAACTTGTTCATACACATTGGCCCTACGAACAATTACTTCGCCGGGAAAACCTTTTCAAACAGATTTTCCCTACGAAGTTTCTGTTCGTCTAGCAAAGTCAATAATTCGCAAAACATCCTTGCCTACATTGGTCTTTGTGCAAGATCCATCCCCATCCATAATCCTCAGGTCCATCGCTTGACCAGGACTTAGAAACGTGTGCCCCTTTTAACCTTCCTTGAGCGAGTAAGTGGATGAGATTAATGCCTCTTCAAAAAAAGCATGGCTTGAAAAAATGAGGACATTATTCATCAGAAAAGGTTTAGGCTTCTCTTCCCAGTCAGTGATTACTGGGCACACACCCTTCTAAATGCATCCCCAGCAATCACTGACCGAGAATAGAAGCATCAACCCTTACTGATGAACAATTTCCTCATCTTTTCAAGCCATGCTCTTGTTGAAGAGGCAGTAATCTCACCCACTTACTCACTTGGGGAAGGTTCAAAGGGGCACACATTTCTTAGGCATGGTCAAGTGGTGCACTCGAGGATCATTGACAGGACCCCTCCCAAATTTCCCCCTCGAAATCTGTGAGAAATTCTGCTCCCGTCTGACAACACCTGAAATCTCAAAATAATTCCTAAAATATCCTCACTAATCCAACCAGACTTTACGAGAATTCTACCGAAAATTTGGCAAAATTCCCTTATAATCGGGTCAAAACCATCTCCTACCTGCCAGACAAAGGAGGCAAACTAAACCAATAATCCAAACAGTCTGTGTCATACTAAATCCAACCAAACCACACAGTAACTCAACAACTAACCCATAAGGTGAATAGAGCAAGCTTGGTTAAATTTACTTTTACAGACTCAATGAAAATCCTACACCGACAACGTAGTAGAAGGTGATGCCTCTTAGTCCCGGCACCTCGTCCAGCTACGATTTGGAGGGTACACAAACCAAAAGAACTGCGAGTGGACAATAGAACCAAATAAAGTAGAAGCGTGGTCTCATAAATAAAATAATAATACTAGTCATAATAATCCCACCTTGTCGTCAACCTTACATGGTATAAAATCTGCATATATAAATAAATACAACTTACCGGAACTCACACGTTTTACCTCAGTGGAACCCACGGTATCATTATATGTGCCCGCCATATCAAGAATTCGGCCAAAGCCGTCGTTCCCGGCCGAAGTCGATATCCTGATCGAAGCAGTCATCCCGAGTCGTAGCTCAATATTCTGGCCATAGCCGTCATCCAAAGCCGTAGCTCAATATCCCGGCCGTAGCCATCATCCTGAGCTGTAACTCAATATCCCGATCGTAGTCGTCATGCCAAGCCATAACTCGATATCCCGACTGTAGCCGTCATGTCGAGCCGTAGCTAGATATCCCGGTCGTAGCCATCATCCCAAGCCTTAGCTCGATATCCCGATCGTAGACGTCATCCCTAGTTGTAGCTCGATATCCCAGTCGTAGCCATCATCCCAGTCGTAGCTCAATATCCCGGCCGTCATCCCTAGCCGTAGCTCAATATCTCAACGGTAGACGTAATCCCGAGCCATAGTTCGATATCCCAATCGTAGACGTCATCCCTAGTTGTAGCTTGATATCCTGGCCGTAGCCGTCATCCCAACCGTAGCTCACTATATCGGCTGTCATCTCGAGCCGTAGCTCAATATCTCAACTGAAGCCGTAATCCCAAGCCATAGTTCGATATCCCGGTCGTAGCCATCATCCCAAGCCGTCGCTCGATATCCCGGTCGTAGCCGTCATCTCGAGCGTATGAGGGAATCCACCCTACCATACCTCACCGAACGTATGAGGGAATCCACCCTGCCATGCCTCACCAAGCGTATGAGCGAATCCACCCTGCCATATCTAACCTAGAAACTCCCATCAACCCTCCTACCAGAGTCAAAGCCTAACCCACCATCCTGGGCCGAAACCCCAAAACCATCATAATACCTAGGCCTAAGCCCAAATACAAAACCCTGGGCCTAAGCCTAAAATCCATAAATTGGAATCCATAAAATCACCATCTCGGGCCTGAGCCCAAGTCCATATTAAAATAGTTTCTTGAAACCCTTATCGAAATCCATAATCATTCAAAAGTCACGTAAATCATTATCCTTAGGTCCCGAGTCTTGGAAAAGTAATAAATGCTCTATAATAACTATTATTAAGTCCCAAGACTAATCAAAATACTAAATAATCATTCCATTTAATACTCGAAATTCATAATTGAATATAAAATACTTAAAACATGACAATATGCATGCATTATAGTTTAGGAAAATAATTCCACTCACCTTGAAATCCAAACGAGTCGAATTCCAAGCTATTTGGTCCTCCGTAACCTTCGGAGACACCACGCATGTTAAAAACGACACATGGCATTACTAAACCACAATTATCAACCCAAAATCCAACCCCCTTAAATCCCGGGAGTACACACGCGTCCTAAATGCATAAAAAGTAACTTGAAGCTCCTAAAATAGCGCCTAAACGAACTCTGATGGACCCGAAACTTGCGCCAATGGATCCGGAACGTCAAAAACATGGACAACACCAAGTCGCCAGAGGCCAAGGGAGGGCCCCACATGGCCGCCCCCCCCCCCCCCCCCCCCCCCCCCCCCACCACGCGCTATTGCACAACCCAGTCGCCTTCAACCTCCGTCTAGCCGGTGCCGCCTACTGCCGGCTGGAAATCGCCATTTTCCGCCGAATTCCAAAGCTTCGTAACTCCTTGAATTCTGAACCAAATCTTACGTTCTAATAGTCTAAATTCATCTACTCTAGCCCAGGAATCCAAATCTCAAGTCCAAATTGAGAACCCATACATGTGGTGGCCGGAAAAAGGACAGGAATTTTTGGTCTATGTTCAAAGCTCCACCCCGTCATCCACGGCGCTCCTCACCACTCAAGGAGGATATGGATGAGTTCGTGGGGAGGAGAGGAAGGTTGTGGTGTCCTCTGTTTGGGTCGAAATGGCCGAAATTTGAGGGATTGTTCTTGTTGTTGGCGTGGGCTCACGGGAGAGAAAGAGAGAGAGTGGTCGTGAGGGAGGCGAGAGAGTGAAAAGAAAAATCTGGAAAAATAGGGATATAAAAATATCCAATTCTTAAAATCACCAAACTGCCCTTGAAGCTTCTAGACCCTAACTCTCGCAAACGGACTCCAATTTTCGTGTGCCGCCTGTCCACGAACTCGTGAGTTCGAGACATACGCAACGATCCAAGAAAATCCCCCAAAAGTACTTCCAAACTAAAATTGGCTTTTGAACCTCTCATAAACCCGAAGGTAAAACTGTCTTTTTCTAATTAATTTTACAAATTCAATTTCTTTTTAAGAACATGTCGTTAGAATCATGGATGGTGATCGATCTTGCACATAGACAAATCTAGGGAAGGATGTTTTGTGAATGATTTGAGAATACTCATTCCATCTCTTTATATAGGAAAGGATGCTTGAAAAACCATTAATGCATATCGACGAATCTAGCCAATATTGCATCCCATATTCATAAATTCATTTTCATGTCAAATTCCGATACTAATTTAATTTTCGTATCAAATTTCCATACCAAATTAACTTTCATATCAAATTAATTTTCATATCAAATTTTCATACCAAATTAATCTCATATCAAATTAATGCACATCGACGAATCTAGCCAATATTTCATCCAATATTCATAGATTAATTTTCATATCAAATTTCGATATTAAATTAATTTTCATATCAAATTTCCTTACCAAATTAATTTCCATATCAAATTAATTCACATCGACGAATCTAGTGAATATTTCATCAAATATTCATAACTTACTTTTCATATCAAATTACGATACTAAATTAATTTTCATATCAAATTTTCATTCCAAATTAATTTCATATCAAAATTTCATATTAATTTAATTTCATATCAAATTTCCATATTAATTTACTTTCCTATATATCAACTTTCCATACCAGTCAACGTGCAATCCTTGCCCGACGAACTGGAGAATCTCACAATGAATCCTGTGGTCGGGCAAGATATGTAATTACGCGCCAAAATATATTTTTTTGCGCCAAAATCTTGCCCCACGAAGTAGTTTTTCCCTACCAATGCTTTCACCGGGCAAAGTGAACAAAATTAGGGGGGAAATATTTCTGTTTCGCGCCAAAACCTTTCCCCACACACGAAATTTACCCTACGAAATCCTTCATCGGGCTAAATTAGATAGGTTTTTGCCCGACGAACTGTTTTTTTGGCCAGGCAAAGCATATTTAGGCAGCGAAATGTTTGTTGTCGAGCAAAATCTGATCAGGCAAGACCTGAATTCTTGTAGTGTTTGTTTTGATTTTTGCATAGTTAATCTTGAAATAATAATTTAAGAGTTAAACATTTTGATTATACTATTTAAAAACAATTCGATAAATGAAAATAGTGAAACGAGAAGTCCTTAAAGTGGGATGGAACTATGCAAGCATTGTACTTTTGCATATACCACACCGTGTATTAGCTAGTTTGAATTAAAAAAAAAAATGATAAATTTTCGGTGGAGAACACGTTTTGTGAGATCAACTAAAAGAGAAGACAAAGTGCTCGGTGGTCATCTACGGTAATTACATTGATAGTTATTCACCAAGTGCACTTATATAAATAGTGGGTCTGGGGTGCAGTGAGAAAATGAGAGTTTGGGCTTTGGGAGTTATCTAATGGAAATAAGACCGGTAATGGGTCGTGTTGTGTCAGGTTTATGTCGTGTCATGAATTTTGTTTTATCCAAATATGCTTAATCCGAATTCAACTCGTTTAATAATCGTGTCAAGAATGTTCAATCCGAACTCGACCTGTTAATGAACCAGGTAACCCGTGTAACCCATTTAATAAACTGGTCGTGTTCCAAACCCAACTAACCTATGACATGTTTAACATGTTTAACCTATTTAAACTATAAGATTTAATAGGTATATAGGTAGGTAAATAGGTAGATATATGGGTTAGTGATTGACACGTTTATTAAATGAGTTAATATATAGGTCATTATACAGGTTACCAGGTTGACCCGAAATCTACATGTTTATTAAACGGGTTAATAGGTCATTATACGGGTTAAGAGATTGACTCGAAATCCACCCATTTATTAAACGTGTCATAACGGGTTGACCCGAAATTTTAATCGTGCGGGTTGATTCGGATAAATTTAGTGCGGGTTTCGAGCCATGTATCGAGTCGTGTCATAAATTTCCACCCTTAAATGGAAATATAGTTGGCCAAAAGCAAATGGATGGGTAAAAGGGCTGGCTATCTTGGGCCTGATTGCCAGTGTAAGGATTTTTCTCGAATTTTGCCTCGAAATTCGTGAAAAGCCTGTATCCCGTCTGACAACCCCTTTTACCACAAAATTTAATACCATGAATACCCTTTAACCTTACAAATATTAAATAAATCTTATAGGGGCTCCGACAGAACCTTCTCTGTACTTACTGACAACACCTACCTGTCAGACGCAGGTTAGCCTAGTAGTTAACAAACGACATCGGATGACCTCCTCCGAAATTTAACAAAACAACTGACGTGTCACCCTCTTGTGAACCGTCAATAACTCGTCAATCTGGGTCACTGCCCACACCAACCCACTGACTCGGATGACGAAGGTACCAGACTTGGTTGAATTCAGTCTCACTGACTTACTCCGAGTCGTACTTGATATCTCGGCTCATCCTGAGCACCCCGAGCGATAACTCGATGACCCTGCTCATCCTGAGCACCCCGGGTGATAACTCGGTATCCTTGCTCATCTTGACATACCTTAGACCTCAACAATATGATGGAGAAAGATCCCTCGAACGCCAACATTGGAGAACTCCTTGACGATCTAGCGGAGTCGTACCCTCTAACGCCAGTCGGACCCTCAACAATGTAGCGGAGAAAGACACCCTCCACGCCAATCATCAGAGAACCCTGTGGTATAACATAATACCTAGAAGTACGCATCCTATGCAATCCCGGAAACCTAGTCCGTTCACAGCGCAACTAAAATACCAAATCCAGGAAGCCCTAGCCCCAAGGAACTCTTTGACACATTAATGACGCAACTCCATTGACCTCCCGAGCCCAAAACCGCTCCATGGCCAAGCATTACCGCTGGGATTACTCAAACGGGGCTCTAAACGAACTCCTACGGCCTCAAAATCGCCCTGATCCGGAATGTGCCAAAACCCTAGCCACGCGCCGGTAGAAGGCCGGGCCACACACCGCTAAGCGCAGGCACAGTTCACGGTAGAATATTTCGTCAACCCTGACAGAATCTCCTAACGGAATCGACATATTCCATCAACCCTAACGGCGTTAGGGTTCCGTCAACTGACGCCGTCAAGGGTTTGACGGAATATGTTTGACGTCAACTGATGATGTCAAGGGTGTCATAACGGGTTGACCCGAAAATTACCCGAAATTTTAACCGTACGGATTTATTCTGATAAATTTCGTTCGGGTTTCAAGTCGTGTATCGAGTCGTGACAAAAATTGCCACCCTTAAATGTAAATATAGTTGGCCAAAAGCAAATGGATGGGTAAAAGGGCTGGCTATCTTGGGCCCGAGTGCCAGCCAGTCCAAGATTTGGTCTAAAAATAAAAGCAATATAGCCGGCCCTGGTCCAAAACATCAAAATACTGAGGGATTTAAGGTATATTATTTAAAAAAATCAAACCATAAGATGTGATGCAGTTGAAAAATTGTCACTTCCAGATGGCCAATTTTCTAGTGTCTAACTAGAAGAGCCGTACCCCGAGTAAGGATTAGGCCCATCATTCGAGTGTTGAGAAACCTCATCGTATTTATCCAAAAAAAATCATGTGGAGAAAGTAACTAGTTGAGTGAATAGTAAGGGAGCACCGAGGGTGCTGGCCTAGTGGCAAACATAGCCGAAGCCGAAAATGAAAAGAGAAAAGTACTAATTGGTGTGTTGGACAAGAGACCTTTTGTGTGTGTGTATATACTGTGGAAACAACATCACATTTATTGGAAGCATTGCATCGAGTAGGCTTTGCGGTTGTGATCATGTGAACCATTTTAAAGGGAAAGGGAATGGGAATGTGATAAGCCCCATTGGCCCAATCCTCAATGAGGTTGACATAAAAATGAAACCAAAAGCTAGGCAAGGCAACTCCATAGTCGTCTTTCATGCCCTTTCCATGCTTCTTCTCCCTCACCCTCACTAGTCACTACCAAACTCTAATCCAATTTGTTGGAAAGATGATCACCCACTTTCGCTAACAAAAAGTGTTGGAGATAATGTTGGAAAGTATGAAGGCAATAACAAAATTAAATGAGAACGTTGAGTTAAGGCACAAATTAGATTTGTTTTCTTTAAGATTAATTTGTCGCTATTCCTTAGTGCAAAAGGAGTTTATGACAAATTGTATCCAGGATACAATATACTAAAACTCACTTGATATTATTCTTGATATTATTCTTGATATTTTGTACAACACAAGAATAATCTGAATTTTTTAGAGATGAAGGAAAGAAAGAAAATTGTTTGATATTGAGTTGAAAGGATTGTAATATGATCTGCTATATATAGGGAATGAGAACACTTTTCATAACAAATGTAACATTTCAAAGGAAAAATTATGTCTATTTATTTTATTCAAGATGCACCTTTTGGATGAAACAATATGTTGTTTTAATAATAAAACAAATATTCAATCGATTTCAAACAAAAGGAAAGAACTAATTCAAAGGTTCAATGTATCAATTAAAAAGACATCTCTTATTCAAAAGTTTTGTCTCTTCCTATTATAAATTTTTGTAAAGTTCAATGTATCGATTCAAAAACATCTCATATTTAAACAGTGTGTCTCTTCCTAATATAACATTTTATAAGATTTACAACTCTTGCACAGATCAACACATTGTTTGGATTCAAATATTTAATCAAACAATTCAATCATCAAATTAATCAAACAACCTAAAATTTAATTTATTTAGAATTTTAGTTCTTTTGTTTTGAATCCTAGAACATTTAAAAGATACATTTCATACTTCTCAATTAAAAAACAAACTGAGTTGAAAAGTACATACCCTTTGTCTTATCAAGTTATGCACCGACTGATGGTAGGTTACTCCTTTTTTTTTTAAATAAAAAATACACACAGAGTTTAAAAAGAAAAAAATAAAATACGATATTCATTAGAGTGAAGAGTTTAAAATCTTCGTTGACAATTTCAAATCAGTTGAATGAAGAAAAAAAGAAATTACAGCAACCAATACATTTTAATATTAAGAAACTCCTCAAACCAACAATATTTCTCCTTCAATTTGCGAAAGGACATAAATGTGGTACATTTGTTGTGTTTGTGTAGCTACCCAATATATTAACGAACAAGGTTCCACTTAAATTCGTTGTTATTAAAGTATTAAAATGGATATGACCTATGCAGGTTTTTTATGAGGTTTTTTTCCTTGGGAAGTAAAATGCTTTAATATTATATACTTTGTAAGGTAAAAATTCATATATATTATTAAAACAAATTCCGAGGATTTATTCCAATTAGATTCGAGAAATATTTGTGTACTTCAAAAATATAATACGTAAAATAAAAACATCATGTAATATATGTTTTAAGTACACATACATTGTGAACGACATGGTTGATAGGAATGATATCATAATAAAAAAAAATCACATAATATATTATATTATATTGAAACACCGTCACCTGACGTTCTTAGCACATTGAAGAATTACTCCATAACTCAACAAAAATTATCCAAGTAATGTCACTCATTACGGTCTAGTGATATTCATCTATACGTTATGTGATAAGTCTCGAGTTCAGTTTTAATAAATGACAATATTCATCAATACGTTATGTGATATTCATCAATACTCAAGTGTATAATATAACACCCCCCAATATCATTATAGTAAAAAAAAAAAACACATATAGAGGGACCTACTTTACACTTTGTAAGTGTGTTTGGCTGAAGAATGTGCAAATACTAAGGTGTGTTTGGTATCTTGGACTAATAATTACCTTAGTGCTAACGGATTAAAGTAGGTTATCACAAACGTTAGATTGGAAACTCAAAATTGCACTACATAAGGATTACGAAATTATTAAATGAAATATTATTTTACAAAATTATTAGATAAAAGATTTTTAACTTATTTTTTTACAAATTTTTCTATATGCATTACACACAGTCCATTATTAGTCAATCAAAAAATTGTAATACATTTGTCTATTTTTAGTCGATTATAAGTTTGTAATACATTTTTTACTAATATAAATTAAATTCTTTGATATTCGATATTAGGACTATTTAGTGTTGATATAATGTATCACATTATTTATACTTTTTACACAAAGTAGACACATTACCTAATAGAATGGGTTGACTGGTTTCTCACATTGAAGTGGAGTAGATATATATAGTTTGATATTGGGCTGATACCGAAATCATACTGAAATATTTAACCGATTTGGTATGGTTATTGTCAATTTTGAGGATTGAAACCATATCATATCAAACCATTTGTATTCGGTATGATTTCAGTACCAATTCCGTTCCCATTTGGGCCAGATTTTTTTATTACCCACACCACACCTACCCATTCCGTTCCCAGCCCCATCTCCTCCATCTTCTCCATCTTTATCATCTATTTCCCTCTCAACTTCAATTTTTTGCTATTATAAAGGGAAATTAGCAAAGATATCCCCTTACCATGAAATTTAACCACAAATATCCATTTTTTATTCTCAACCACATGTGGTAATTATTTCTTGCTATTTACACATTTTGCCCTACCTATATATACTCTCCAATGATTAAACTGTAAATTCTCACTTCTTTCTCTCATATCTTCTCTCTTCTCTTTTTTTTTCTCCGATGAAGATGAATCTTCAAAAGATCTCCATATGAAGATGAAGGAGGAAGATGCATCCTCTTCGTCTTCTCGCTTTTTTTTTTAGACGATGATGATGATGAAGATGGGTGGGTTTGGGTCGAAGAACTTGGGTGGGTTTGATGAGGATGGGTGGGTTTGGGTCAAAGAACTTAGGAGAAGAAAAAAGATTTCATGTTCCATTTCAACGACTCAGGGTTAGAAGGAAGGAGATGTGGGGGAGGGTTAGAAGGGAGGAGATGTGGGGGGGTGGGGGTGGGGGGCGGCGGGGGTGGGGAAACTGGGTAGAATTGAAAAAAGGAATTCTAATTGAAGAGGAACTGAGTTTTCCATAGTTTCCCAATTGTTACCACTTATTCTAATTGAAGAGGAACTGAGTTTTCCATAGTTTCCCAATTGTTACCACTTATATACTAGTTAGTAAATACTTAGTTACCTAACTGTTTCTGGGTTTTCTTTTTGAGTTTCTGGGTTTCCATAGTTTCACAGTTAGTTACCGATAGTTCCCACTTACATATAAGTTGGTAACCACTTAATTATCTAACTATTTCTGAGTTTTTTAGATGAAAATGAAGATGACGATGAAGATGGAGATGAAAACCCAATTTCAAATATTTGTTGTTGCTAAGTAAACCGTATCTAAATGTTATAGTATGGGGATATCTTCATATGGAGATCTTCCGGAGATTCATCTTCATTAGAGAACAAAAAAAAAAGTGAGAATTTGCAGTTCAATCCTTGGCGAGTATATATAAGAGTATATATAGGTTGGTTAAAAAATGTAAATAACAAAAAATAATTACCACATATAATTGAGTATATAAAAGTAGATATTTGTCATTAAATTTTATGGTAAGGAGATATCTTTTTGCCAATTTCCCTAAAAATTTTAAGATTTTCAATCATCAATACTGAACTCAGCCACAACCTATCTCTCTCAATTCCCAGCAACCCCAACCCAAACAAAGTCATTGCCTCGACAACAAATACCCACCCCAGCCCCTGCTACAGCCTCTCTCTTGCCAACCAAAATAGAACATGACATTAACCCAATTGCGATATAGATTAAGAACACAAAATAACAAATTCCAACCCATTCACCATAACAAATTAAACCATGTAGGAGAACCATTAATTTTGGGGGTTTGAAAACGACGAGAATCGATTGGATTGATTCTTCCAATCGATTGGGTTCTTGCGAACTGCGGATTGGGTTTTAGGTTTTTCAGACAGAGATGAGAGATGTGCGAGTGAGGAGTGACAGAGTGAGAGATGTGCCTTCGCGATCTCTTTTCCCTTTGGCTCCAGAGGGATTCAATCAGCTGTGGTCAATAGAAAGTGCAAAAAATAATGTGCAGAAAATAGAAAGTAGACTGAATTACTAAAATGTGTATATAATATAGATAAATCTATAACAATACTAACCACACAAAACTCACAGCCTTACAAATTCCC
Organism: Oemleria cerasiformis; assembly: GCA_037349345.1. Lineage (NCBI taxonomy): Eukaryota > Viridiplantae > Streptophyta > Magnoliopsida > Rosales > Rosaceae > Oemleria > Oemleria cerasiformis. Next base: position 524,678 of record JAZGTL010000009.1, on the reverse strand, counting down.
CTCCGCCCATAAAATAAATATAAATAAAAACAAAAACAAAAACACGCACAAAACAAATAAGAAAAAAAATTAAATAAAACAAAGAATTACCTTAAAATGGCCCTCAATTATTTCCCAGTAAAAGTTAAAAATAAAAAAAACAAAGTGATTAAAAAAAGAAACTTACAGCAGTGAAAAACCTAGCCACACACTAACAAGCAGACTCCAAAGCCCCATCCTTCCAACTGTAACCGCTCCATTGTCATCCGCTGTCTGATCCGCCGGATCCTCATCTGGAGAGTCCGCAGGCGCGTCGGCCGCGTCCGCGTCTGGCGACGGCGCCTTCTTCTTCTTCGAACCCTTGGGCGCGGGCGCTGCTTTCTCTGGAGCAGGCGCCGGCGCCGGAGTCAAAGTCCCCTTGAAAAGCTCCTTGGGCTGCAAGACCTTGTCAATGGTATAAATAGCCACAGGCTGCTCGTCAATGAGAGTCCCCGTGATCTTCGCCGTCACGATCTTGGTCTTCAAAGTCACTTCCTGGCCGTCGTTTTGGACTGTGAAGTCGAATTTACTCGCGCCGTCGGTGGCCAAAGTGTTCATCAGCCCGTTGTTTGACTTCAACATCGACATCGATTGATAAACCGGAACACCGTGGTACTCCAGCAGCGCCGCCTTCCCCGCCTTGGTTAAGTTCTTGAATTTCGGCAAAAATGCCTTGAAAGCGTCGTCTAGCGGACAAAAAACAGTCAATCCGCCGCCGACATTGTCGTCGTAGGTTTTGTAAGCGTCGGGATTGGCGAGCAGTGTGTCAGCGAAGACCTTGCATCCGTGGGCGGACATGAGGCCGGTGATGTTAAGCTCCGCCGGGCCCGGTGTCGGAGCCTCGGCGGCGGCGCTGGGGAGGACGGAGCTGATCTGTATAATAGAGATGTTATATGGAACCTCCTCAACAGATTTGACGAAATGTGCGGCGAATATGCCGTCGTTGTTCTCGGGGGTAAATCCGACTTTTCCACCTTTTAAGTCGGTGATGTTGACGAATCCCGAGGAGCCAGGGGCGGAGCCGGTGGCCTGGAACATAGTGGCGGCGAGGGCGGTGCCGTTGGTGATCTGGTGGAGCTTCTTGGCGCCGAAGTAGTCGAGGAGGACGTGGAGGGAGAGGATGTTTTTGACCGAGTAGATGGTGTGCGATTTGGAGAGAAGGGCTGACATGGCGGAGTTGTCGACGGCACAGACTGTGATGGTGGTGCGGGAGTTGATCTCGGCGGCAAGGTGGGTGAGGGTGAGGTAGTGGTTGAAGGTGGAGAACTCAGGGTGCTTGGCGAGAAGGCGCGTGATGTTGTGAGCGTGGGAGAGTGTAGTGAGGACGGTGAGGGTGAGAAGGAGAGCACCGGCAGCCGTGGCCCGGCGGAGCTGCATTTTGTGGGTTTTGGATCTGCGGATTTTGGGTTTAGAGAGAGAGAGAGAGAGAGAGTGGGAGTTGTCCGGTTGGGAAGTTGTGAGGAGCAGCTACTTGGTGTAAAGTGCAAAGTGGAAGAAGTGAGACTGTGAGAGTGTGAGTGGGGGAAGGTATGGGAGGAGGAGTCTTATAAGAATGGGACTTGGGTTTAGGATATATTACAGCTGAAGCCACTCTCTTTGGTGATTTTGTTGTTCCGAGTGTCAGCTGGCTTCTTTCCCCTTACTGAGCAAGCATTGCGTGAAAAAATTGCCATTTTGTTTTACAGCTCGCTTTTGGGTGCATGTGTTGCTCCTCCATCACGTGATTCATAGATTCTTCTTATAAACTCGTGGTAATTAGAACGCTTTTATTTTACATAAAATTAGTAAAAAATATTTTTATAAAAAATAAAATAAATTAAAATATTTTTTTATATACAAGATATTATATTTTAATTATAATCTAAGCGGTGGGGGTTTTAAGAATTTGAATTACGTCACCCAATGAGTCAATAACTATATATATATCAAATTCATCATCTATGAGAGTTGAATATGAAATTTCTCAGGTACTAATAAAGAGTCAATACCACTAAACCGTAGCATTATTTGGTAAATTAAAATTTGTTTGGTTATCTGTACATATAAAACAATCTACTACCTTAATAATAATTAAAACTTTAATGATATCAATTAAATTAGTATAAATATAATTTGTGGAATAATTTTCAATTTGAAGTTTTAGGAATAACTGTCAACATAAATTAATATGTTTGGGTACCAAGTTTCAGTAGGTTGGGATTAAAAGAGAGGAGTGCAAGAGGAAAAAAGGGATTAAAATGTGGCGCATAGCGCACGTGCTTAAAAAAATGTTACAAGTATAGAGCGAGTGCTTTCATGTATGTTTGGATGAGAAATTTTAAAGTTAAAAGGAATTTAGGTTAAATTAATTAAACTGAAGAATTTCAAAATATCAAGGGATTTCAAATGAGTATAACAAGGCATTTAGATGATATTTGTAAGTAATACTTATCCATTGTCTAGTTGTTTTACTATACTAATTTGAAATCCTTTGTTACTTTGAAGTTCCTCATTTTTAATTACTTTAGCTTAAATTATTTGGAACTTCATTTAGATAGGATTTGTAAATAACACATTAATAAGTGTTACTTTAAAAATTCATTGTCTAATTATTTTGCTATACTAATTTTAATTTCCTAATATAAATATCAGAAAATATCACAAACACATCGTGCTTATGAGAAATCTATTAATAGATTAATTTAGATAAGGGTGTTGAAGTCGCAGATATAGGATGGTCATGATGACGTACTACTTTAAGTGTGTACCCTTTTTATATTTGAATTTAAATCCCGTCATTTTCCTTGTAGATAATTAGAGTAAAATATGATTTGTAAAGGAATTATGGGGAAGTTTGGCATCTCTAAAATTTAAAAAGTTCTATAAAAGTGAGCAATAATTAGCCCTTTTATACATAAATATCATTAACCATCCTACTTTTGCCCAACTCTTACTATTTCAAACATGCAAGCAATGCTTAATTAGTATTATTAGTCTCTTAGTAAGATTTTTTTTTTATCAAGAATGATATTATTGTATATTATAAAGAACGGGTACAATAATATCATCAAAATGAAGCTATGACAGTAAAACTCACAAGTTAATACGACATTACTAACACAGACAAAGCAGCAATAACAACTAACAAACTCATATCACTGAAATTATGCAAAATTACAAATCAAGCTCACAAAGCCCACAACGCCTATAACCCCAAACAAACTACATCCACAAAAATAAATATTCACCGTCGTCAAACCTATCACATCTAGTCTTGAAGAACATGTAGAGCATGACAGATTTAAAGAAGGCTTGATCTCCAGCAATCCAATTGAGCATAAAAATGAATAAAAGACCAAAAGTCCTAATCTAACTACTGTGACCAAAACCAATGAGAAATATTCTGACAAACTCCAACAGCAAGATAGAACAAGATTTAGAGAAAAATAAGAAATTTTAAAGGAAGATTTTGGGTAAGGGGATGGATTGAAAAAATTGCAAGATAACATGATGGGAAACTCAAATTGGAGCATGGTTCAGAGCATACAATCACTACAAAAGGAACTCTTATTACTAACTCAAAAGAAAAAGAAAAAAACAATTGAGCAGAGGAGGGAAGAAGATCTTCTTCATCTTCTTCCCTTATCGCCCTTAGTTTGTTTTTTCTTTGGGACTGAAAAGAGTGAAAACGGAGATTAGGGTTTTTCTAAAGTTGAGCTAGTCTATTGTTAAGATTTAGTTACCCATATTCTTTGATACCCTTGTATCAAAAATTTTTTTTAATTATTATCAATAATAATGAGTGATAATTTAAGTTTTTTGTTAGCTGTTATTGACATTGGTGGTGCGAGGGTAGTCCCATGGCTGGTCAAGGTGAGGGCTTGGCGGTTCCTGAAGTGCGAGAGGTCGTGGGTCATTTGGTTAATGAGGATGGTTGGATCATGGAGTTGTTGAGAGATAAATTACCCCCGTATCTGCTTTTTAGGGCCGCTGCCACTCCGGTGGGGTTGCCAGGGTGTGGGGAAGACAGACTCATATGGAATTTTACCTCGCATGGTAACTTTTCTGTGAAGTTTGCGTATGGCATGCTTATGAATGGTATGGGTTGGTTTGAGGTGGTTTGGGCTGAGATTTGGAAGGCTGCTCTCCCTCCCAAAATCCGTTACTTTCTGTGGTTAGCTGTCCAAGGGCGTTTGATGACTAATGAGTTAAGGTGTTATCGCCAAATGAGTGGGAATGATAGGTGTGTTGCTTGTGATGCGGCGGCTGAGGATTTGCCGCATATTCCAAGGGATTGCCTTGTCGCAGATTGTGTTTGGAGTGACGCTTCGGTGCCAGCTAGTTTGGTCCAGAATTGGGATGTCGAGCTGGTTGAGTGGATGCTCAGTAACTTGAGGGATAAGTCTATTGGTGTGCATGGTTTCCCGTGGTCCACTAGTTTTCGCTTTTTCATTTGGCATTTGTGGGTGTGTAGGAACAAACGTACTTTTGAGGCGAGCTTTCAATTCCCTGAGCATCCAAGATGGGTTGTCTTACGGGCGGCGGCGGAGTGGCACCAGGTGAATGTGAGGGTCTTCTCTAAGCCGCAACGGCATTTGGCAGGGATTGCTTGGCAGCGGCCAGCCTTGGGCACGGTGAAGGTAAATCCGGATGGAAGTCGGAGTCCTGAGGGAAGGATTGCTGCGGGAGGGGTGTTGAGGGGTACTGATGGTGCCTGGATGGCAGGTTTTGCGATGAATATTCGATTGGGCAGGTGCTTGAGGCGGAAATGTGGGGTATTTTCCAAGGGCTTAAAATGGCTTGGAGGAGGGGGGAGCGCAGTGTCATATTGGAAACTGACTCGGAAGTGGCTGCTAGATTGCTTGTTTCTGAGGTTCCGGAACCACCCGTTGGGCTCCATTATTGATGGGTGTAAAAATTTCATGAGCAGGTCTTGGGTTTGCAGATTTGATCAAATCTATAGAGAGGGTAATAGGGTTGCGGATGCTTTGGCGAGTGTAGGGGCTGCTATGGATGTTGGCTTTCAGATGTGGGATCAGGCGCCTCCAGCCGTTGCTGGTTTACTTGAGGAGGACAGTTTGGGTGTTAGCCGCCTAAGGGCTATTGTTTAGTTTTGTTTGTTTGTTGTTTCTGTTCTTTCTTTTCTCACCAAAAAAAAAAAATCATGACAATACTAAAAAAATTTAAATTTATCTCTTATATTCTTAAATCCAATGTGTATGTACAATGGTACCTTTGAACAGTCAATAACAACTTTTTTTTGCCAAAAAATATTTATTAGCTAGAAAACCAAGTAATTGTGGCTCAAATTTTGTTCTCTATAGCTCTAGCTCATATATGACTTTAATTATTAGGTGAAGTTGAGGAATTCATTATTGGAGATTATAAATCTTGCAATCAAGATTTCAATATTATTAGCTAACAAATGTTCTGTTTAAGAGTTTTATTTGATATTAAGAAATGCACAAGATTTCTTAATTATGAATATTGTAAATATGAGGACACATTACCTAAGACTAAAAATATCAATCAACGTCCCACATACTATATCAATGATTTAATTTTTAAATAAGTTATTTATTTTAAAAGGTTAGATGCTTCTTATTATTAAGAAATAAGGGGTTTTTATTAGTGGCATTCACAATTCGTGACAGGACCCTTCCCAAATTTCCCCTTGAAATCCAAGAAGAACCATGCTTCCGTCTGACAATCTAAATAAATTTCCAGAATACCCCTAAATCCTTGCAAATAATTATAAGAATTCTGCCAAAATTCCGACAGAATCTCCCCTTAAGGACTGACTAACCGTCTTCCACCTGTCAAACTAAGGATCAGATAATACTCCAAATTCTAATAAGGTCAACCATCCAACGATGTAACCACAATTTTACAATCAGTCCAACAGACTTATCAGAGCATCTAGGTAGGATAAATAAAATACATAATTAAAATATCCTACTTGATAGTCTAGGTAAACGCGCAACCGAAAATCTAATGCCTCCGCCTCTGGATATGCCCACGTCAACACAACAGCCTCGAGGAAATTTAAAACACGAAAGTTGTGAGTGGACAAAATAATCGTTTAAAACACTTTCCTATGAAAACATACATTTTCCCCTCCACGAGTAAAACACTGCATGCATAATATAAAATTCATTTTCAACAATCCATAATGATAAGCCGAAAACGTACCAAAAAATCCATTGCTTTTAGTAAAACACCAGTGGGACCCACGAAAACTCGAATAAAGAAAACATCCTGTGATGCACAGCCATGCTTTGAAAACCCTCCTCAAAGGAGTTTAAAAATCATGTAAACCGACATGGACACAAAATATACATAAAAACATATCTCACTGCTTCCCGAATGAAATCCCGAGATGTAGCTCGATACCCTCCACACACCCGACATACCTCGAGTTGTGCAGAAAACCAAAATTCATATTTTGAAATCCTTGTTCCTAGCCTAAGCCAAATTCATTGAAAAATCGGGTTTTAACTCAAAATCATGGACTCGACCGAATTCCAAAATCAATCAAGTCAAACCATATAAAACCCGAAACCATAAAGCCAGGTCATAGCCCAAAGCGTCATTTCCAAATAATTATTGAAAGTCCGTGTCCAATAATAATTTAATAATATCCAGAATTTTTGCCAAAACAATACGTAATAAGCAATTATAGCAATATACCTTTATGCATGCATTATACGTTACAAAACCAAAGGCCACTCACCACACGTCCAAATCAGCTCAATCCCGAGCCGTACGCTCCTCCGAAGTTCCCGGAGCAGCATTGCATGTCAAAAGTAACAATCGGGATTACCAACTATAATTAAAACCCTACATTTAGACTCCCTAAACCCCGGGAGGTCCGCTTGGGTCACACTAAAAACGCAGCAACTTCCAACGCCCAAAACTACCCCTAAACTATGTTCGATCAGCCCGAAACCCACACCAGCAAATCCAGATCGTCGAAAGCTTATCGATAAGTGCCACCGTGACCCAAAACTCGGTCCCACGCTCAACCACGCGCCTGCTACAGTGTCCCACGCGTTGCTACAGTGTTCCATGCGCCAACTCGGTCTAACTCGGCCTAACTCTGTGCTGACTCGGTCGCCAGGTGGCACCCACGTGGCTGCCAAGTGTCCTCCACGTGGCTGCCAGGTGGCATGCCACGGCATCCTTCATTCGATCGAACCAGTCGCCGGAGAAGACGACCGCTCCGCTATGCGCCGCCGTTCGCCGTCGCCGGAAAACTCCATTGTCGGGAGAGCTTGAATTTTTCCTAACTTTCTCAAAACTCAACCGTTTTTTACAAATTTTAGGTCTAAATCCATCTACTCGAACCCTAGAACTCAGAAATGAACTTTAAACACAAAATCCATACATGTGTTGTCCGAAAAATCTATCGAAAGGTTTCGATTTTCCTTTTCTCGGTTCGGTGTCTCCCGTGGCTGCTTCCTACTATGGTTGGTACTTATGTGATCGTGGGAAGGAGTAGAGTCTGATTAGTGGAACAAAAACGAAAGAGGTTACCTTGAATCGAAGTTCCAATTTCTTGGGTTTTTGGGTTCGGTCGCACGGGTGTGGGGTGAGTCGCGAAGAGAGAGAGTGAAAAATGGGAGAATCTAATCTACTTGGGTTAAAATATCTACCCAAACCCAAATTACCAAAATTCCCCTGAACATTCTAGACCCACAACTCTCTCACACGAACTTCATTTTCCACGTTCTACCTATCTACGAACTCATGAGTTCAAGACCTACGCAACGGTCCCCGAAACATAGCCAAAAGTTTCTCGAAACAAAAATTGACTTTCCAGCCCCTTAAACAACCAAGGGTAATTTCGTACTCTTACAAAATAATTTACAAAAATTAAATAATTAAATTTTCGGGTCGTTACAATTCATCGTATGCAAGTGAGTACCTTAGGGGCTTGTTTGGTTAGCTGAATTGGATTGGATTGATTATTTCATTAAATTCAATGTAATTTGAATGTAAAAATAGATGTGTTTTCATTGTAAGGGGATTAGAGAGAGTAGAGATAGAACAAAACTTATATAATACAATCCCCATAAAATAGTATAATTAAAAAATGACAGTTTCCTTTTATGTCTAATCATATCTAATTCTCTTATACTAAAATCGCATCTATTTTTTATATTCAAAATATATTGAATTTTAAAAGCGCTTGTCCAAAAAAATTGAAACTAATAAGTGAGATAATTTTCATATATAAAGTTGTTATTATGTTTGGTATATATGTAGCTAGTTTATTAATGAAAAGATTAGGCTTCAACATATCTTTCATATCATTATTCTCTAATTAGATGGTTTTTAAATAAAGGTTTATTTTCTATGCACTTGTTTGGCCTCAATGACCTTTTTTCTTTTTTATTGCATTAATGGAAATATTGAAAATATATGTGCTTGTTCTTTCATTGTTTGTTAGGGAATTCATATGTCATCATTTTCAAAAGTTCTCAGTTTATTAGTAAAACAAAAAATAAATAGAATATTAAGTTTGCTCGACATTTTCAATATGCTCCGTCACATATGGTGGGCCATGCATACAACCAAAAGATACTCGATAATTAAAGCAATGAAAGGAAAACCCGCTATGACTATGAGTTGTATACTACATGTGCAAGATTTTGAAGAGAGATTGATTTTAACGCCGATGAGTTCAAATATAAGGCCAATAGTATATAAGTCAAAAAAATTTCTTCTTTTGGATATAAGGAAATAATTAACACAAAAAGAAGCCCCTAGGGCACCTACAACTAAAAAAATAAAATTTCCAAGCCTCCGACGCCTTAAAAGGAATAGACCTCAACCACCTTTGATCCATACTCACTTGATGCCCCAAATTGAACAATGCATTTGTAACAAAGTTCACTTCACGATACACATGTTTGAAATAGATAGCCTGAAAGCTCCTCTCTCATCGCTTGATATTGGAAATGATATGTAGCACACTCCATGACGATTTAAGCATATCATTAACCGCACTGTATACAAACGAAAGTTCTTGCCAATTACATTAGGACCCTTATGGACGAAAAACCTAGAAAATGGATCAAATCCCATAAACTGCTTTTTAGTTTAATTATTTAATATTTTATTATGGGCAGGCACCGGAAGGCTTGAAGCGACAAAAAGGATTTGGAAGTCCCTTTGAGAATAATCCTAAGCAGAAGAAGCAGATTTTATTTTAATGATTAATGAAATTGAGTAAAGAAGAGGGAGCGTTATTAGTACTTAGCACTTAGCAGATGCACATCACGTGGTTTTAGCATCTACTCCATCTCTACTTAATCAAAACACCGCCTAGCACGCATAGAATCAGCTACTCGCACGTGCCAAAGTCTGACACTCGATCTATGTGTTGCGGACTGGCGGGACCAATCAGATATTTTGGGTCCCACCTCATCCCTAATCATTTGCTGCATGCACGACCACACAGCTTAATGGTGCGCACTGATCATTGCCCTGTCAATTCATTGACCTGACCGCAACATTGAATCAATGGCTGTGCATATAACCGTTGATTTCAACAGCTGTGGCAGCAAACATGTCGGCACGCACCAGGGGGCTACTTTGGTAATTATGTTATAAAGAAGACGGTAGATCCAGCCTATACGGTCCATAGCTTTCCTAGGCTGGCTACAAGCGTATCACAAAAGGGCACGTGGCGCCATGTATCATCCGCCTTTCATCGGCTGGGTCCTCCACCGACAATTGCATGGTTGGAGGCACGATAATCCTCGACTAAAAACATTTGTTTTCTAGAAAAATCTAAAAAAATTCAAGATGAATAGGTAGTCAAATATTAGGTTTGAGAAATCGTGCAACTTGGATGAAAAGTTCTAGGATATTTATTTTTATGAGTCAGTTTAAAAATCAACCGTTATTAGTTTGGATGAAGGTGAATTTGTTTCTTTTGATTTGGAGTGTTACGTCAGGCTTTTTATTTTTTTTCTAAAGATATTTAATGTTATTAATTAAAAAAAAAAATATAAATTAAAAATAAATTAAATTATAATAGTTTGACAACGAATATGAGTTAATACTTCAAATAACCAAGTTCAACCGGAGAGAATCATACAGAAAATAATATAACTTGAATCTCCTAAATATCATATGGTGCATTATTACCCAAACAACTAATCTTTATAACCCCACAAAAGGAAAAACTAATACAGCCAACTCGATATAAGATTCATTTGACATATATGAACATGCAAAGAAAACTAAAAATAAAAACAAACAAACAACCCAGCAAAGCCACAAATGGGTCATTTCCACTGTTGTCGCCGCCTATCAATATTACCATCCACTAATGTCATCATCGCCTATGTGGAATACCGAAGACGACAAGGAATAATGTCCACCACCATATCGTAGATTGTCCAAACCATCGTGATCGACACCATCAAATGGAGAACCACAACCGCTCAATCAAACCCAACATACCGCATCAAGAGAAAAACCCTCGTGAAAGCATATCAAGCTCCTGAAGACAAGAATTTCATCAACAACACGACCTGTCAAGACACCGAAACCCTTTATCAAGATCGATGTTGATGCAGAAATCGTCTAGGTCGTAAATTCTTTCCCGATCTCTACACACAGGAAAAAGACAACAACATTAAGGTTGAATCCCGAGATGGGGGGTTCAACCAAGAAAAAATATGATGCCTAAGTTAGTTTAATTGAGGGAATAAACCAACATAGTAAGAGTATGAATGATTATTGTGTACCTAGGAGGTAATGAGAGGCCTACCACTTATAGTGAAAACTTGTGAGTCATCGGAGCGTCTGATTGGTTGAGAGGAGTTGCAATGAATAGGTAAGTATTCTTGGAAGTAATTACTTATTATTGGCTTTAATAATAGTAAGTAATTCGCAGAGAGATTATTTGTCATTGGTCGAAGAGGAGTTTTAATTGATAAATAACTCTTGTAGGAAAATATAATTATTTATTAATGGGCTTTTAATAATAAATAATTCCTAGGGAGATATTATTATTGGGCATAAATCCTATGAATTAATATATTTAGCTGGTAGACATATTAATTAATGAACGGATGTTTGAATGTCGTTAATGTCCTTATTGAGGGTGTTTTGACATTATCGGAATTATGGGCCATGTGATAGCTCCAATTTATTTGGATATTTTATGGTCCAACAACCAACACCATAACGGTAGAGCGAGAAAATAAAGCTTGAAAATATCAGAGGAAACTCCTTGGACCAAGAGAATCACCATAACGGTGAACTTGACACGAAGACTAATTGAATTATTTGGTTTATTCATTACATTCCTATATATACCAGAGAAAACTCCTTGGACCCAAAGAGAATCACTCGAAGAAGATTTGTGGGAAAAAAAATTTCTTGAGAGAAGGCGGCTAGTGTTAAGCTAGTTTATTCATGAAACAAACGTCCATGCTATTTTTTGTGGAAATAATTTTATTGATGAAAAAAATAATACAACTTCTAGAGTCAAATAAAATGACAATTATAGATACTATAAAATTAATATAAAATATTTAAAACACCCTCACTTAGACTTCTAATTGTCATTTGAGATTCAAGTTTATAGGACATCTAGTTAAGTCCATATTTGTTACAAACTGTTTTTGTTTAGTCCCTATTCAAATAATATATTAATATTTTGTTCAAGCCAATTACTAATCTACCCTTCTTACATATCTAATGAGTTTTGTATTTGTTGAATCAGTTGAAACTAATTAATTCAACGTGAGATCCAGAGAGAGAGAGAGAGAGAGAAAAAAAAAACACGAGTGAGATAGAAGGCGAAAAAGGGTGAGATTGCGAGAGCGAGAGTGAGCGAGATAAAATGTGAGAGAAAGATCGTGAAAGTGAGCGAGATAGAATGTGAGAGAAAGAGAGAGATCACGAGAGAGTGAGAGAGGCACGCAAGAGAGAGCGAAGAATATGTACTTTGCGATCATCAATTCTTTCTCATTAGATTGTTGAATCAACCAGAAGGAGTTGGAGACAATTTCGTTTGCAGTAGCTTAATTTGATTTGAAGACAACCTTGGCAAACAGCGAAGGCGGTTTCAAGATTTACTCGACAGTGGCCGAGAGTTACAATAGAGGCGGGTTTGAACATCATATTGATGTTGTTCTTAATTGCAGTAGAGGTTAGCAATTTATGATTTTGAATGGATTTATTTTTTAGTAGTTTTTAGAATGAATTTAGGATTTAATTTTTAGTTTTTGAATGTCTTGCATGTGTATGAGATTCAATTTTCAGTGTTCATTTGAAAGATAACTTAGGTTTTCATGATTTCATATGTGTTGCTCGCATTTTGCAGTTTTTTTGTTTCATGATTTCAAGGGTTATGCAAATAGTTGCAGCTCCACGGACACGACCCTTCCCGAATTCTTACTCGAAATCAATAAAAAGCAACGCTTTCGTCTGATAGTCGTTGACCACATAAATTAATACTTGAAATACCCTTAATTCTTTGGAAACATCAGATGAAATTTACAAAGACTCCAACAGAACCTTTCCTAGACTTGATTGACCTTTACTTAACTGTAAGACGAAGGACATACTAGGAGTTCACAAACTACCCCGGGGAACCACCTCCGCAATCACACAAGACAACTGACATGTCACCCTCAGGTGGACCATCAACAACTCGTCAATCGGGGTCACCGCCCACACCACCCACTGACCCTGATGACGAAGGTACCAGACTTGGTTGAATTGAGTCTCTCAGACTTACCCCGAGTCGTAACTCGATATCCCGGCTTATCTTGCGCAGTAGCTCACTAACCAGGCTCATCTTGAGCCGTAACAGATATCCCGGCTCAACTCTAGCCGTAGCTCAATATCCCACCTCATCCTGAGCCGTAGCTCACTAACTCGGCTCATCCCGAGCCGTACAAGATATCCCGGCTCTACTCGAGCCGTAGCTCAATATTCCAGCTCATCCTGAGCAGTATCTCACTAACCCGGGTCATCCTGAGCTGTACCAGATATATCGACTCAACTCGACCCGTAGTTCAATATCCCGACTCAACTCGACCCGTAGTTCAATATCCCGACTCAACTCGAGCCATAGCTCAATATCCCGAGAGCATGATGAAATCTTCCATAACATACCTCAGATCATTCATCAGGGTCAAAACCCAAATCACAATTCGTGGCATAACATAATACGTAGAAGTATGCATGCCACGCAAACCAGGAAACACAGTCCGTTCACAGTACATCATAAGTACCAACTCAAGGAAACCCTAGCCGCAAGGAATGACCCAGCTCCCTGACCCCCTGAGCCAAAACTCGCTCTGTGGTCGTCCATATAGTTGGGATTACTCAAACGTGGCTCTAAACGGCCTCAAAACCACCAAAATTAGATCAGGAATCTTCCAAAACCCTAAACACGCCCCGCCGAGGGCCAAGAAATAGCCCCACGCACCGTCACGCGCTGAAAGAAGGCCGAACTACGCACCACGCGCCGCCACACACCCCCACGTGCCGCACGCGCATCTGTACTATTCACAGCGGAATATTTCGTCGCTCTGACGAAATATTCTGTCGAACATGACGGAATATCCCGAAATAATCAGAATCTTCGATCTAAACTAACGGCGTTAGGGTTCCGTTATAACACCGTTACCTTTTGATGAAATATGCTAACACCATCAGCATATTCCGTCAAACCCTAACGGCGTCAGTTGACCCAACGGTCAACTAACTGCTGACTGGACACTGACTGGTCACCACGTGGCACCACGTGGCTGTTAGGTGGCATGCCACGTCAGCAATCGTTGTTTGAACCAATCATCGGAGTTCGTCGGGGATGACGACCGGACAGTCGCCGTCGCTGCCATCAACGTTGGCCAAAATCTGGGAATTCTCGTAGGAAAATATGACCGGACCACCGTCAACGCTGCCGTCGACGGTGGTCAGAATCCACCATTAATGGCATAGACTCCAAGCTCCCTAGATTCCTCCAGACTCCACCATTGTTCACGATCCTCCCGTGCAAATTCATCTACTGCTTCCTAGGAGTCCAAATCCAAGCTTAGATTTGAGAAAACATACCTCGATCGATTGGAAAATTCACGGAAAGTTTCAGCTTCATCTCCGACCATCGAACCGCCGTCTCTGGTGGTGATCGTGGCTTGAACTGGCACCAAACTGCTCGCGCGGTCGAGGAGATTCCATCCTTGGCCTTCATTTGGGTCGAATTGACCCCAAAACGGGTCGATGGTGGTGGAGATGAGCAATGCACGCACGTGAAGAGAGAGAGAGTTCAAGGGAGGAGAGAGAAAGAGAGAGTGACCCGAGAGTGAAAAAATCTGAAAAAAGGGCATATCACATTGTCCACCTACCCAGATTACCAAAATACCCCTAGGCTTTTAGACCCATATCTCTCACATACGGAATCCGTTTTCCGCTTACCACCTGTTTACGAACTCGTGAGTTCGAGACCAACGTAACAACCTAAGAAAAACTTCCAAAAGTACTACCAGACAAAAAGTGACTCCCAAGCCCCTCCGAAACCGAGGGTAAAATCATCCTTTCCTTAATTAAATTCTCAAATTGCTTTAATTTCTGGACCGGGTCGTTACAATTCACCCACCCCCCCCCCCCCCCCCCCCCCCTTCTTAAAGGAATTTCGACCCCGAAATTCCCTTAACTCAGGTCAACTGAACCTCTTATGCGATTCCCAATGGAACCTGTGCACCCTGCACATGTCTTTGTTCCCGTCTCGACAACAAACCGTAGGCGAGAACAACATCCAGGAGACATCCGGAAGGCACCATAATCCATTCAACCTGGAAATTACCTCAAAGCAAGGCTATGAACCCGAAAGGTCCACCGTGGGGCCTACTCCCAACATAACTACAATTACCTCCAGTCAGGATGCCACGTGACCGAATATACCTCAAAGTCAGGGGTCAGATAGGTACACGTGCATTCGAAGATATCGCGAAGTCATGCAGATCCCCATACTCCATGTGGTCAGTTTCAATGATCTGGCGGAGAAAATATTCTGCCACGCTAGCATCAGAAAATGCCCGACCACGCCAGCCTCGGAGAAATCCCGCCACATATCCGAGCATCTCAAAATAAGCGGGTCCCTGTACGATGCATAGACATCCTCAACGATGTGACGGAGAAATACCCTACAACGCTAACATCGGAGAACCCATCAACGATCTGGCGGAGAAATACCCTTCGATGCCAGTCGGAGAAAATATTCTGCCACGCTAGCATCAGAAAATGCCCTACCACGCCAGCCTCGGAGAAATCTCGCCACATATCCGAGCATCTCAAATAAACGGGTCCCTGTACGATGCATAGACATCCCCAACGATGCGACAGAGAAATACCCTGCAACGCTTGCATCGGAGAACCCATCAACGATCTGGGGGAGAAATACCCTTCGATGCCAGTCGGAGAAAACCTCAATGATGTGGTGGAGAAATACCCTGCAACGCCAACAACGGAGAACCTCTCAACGATCTGGAAGAGATATACCCTTCGACGCCAGTCGGAGAAACCTCAATAATGTGGCAGAGAAATACCCTGCAATGCCAACATGGGAGAACCCCTCAACGATCTGGCGAAAAAATACCCTTCGATGCCAATTGAAGAAAACCTCAACGATGTGGAGGAGAAATACCATGCATTACCAACATCGGAGAACCCCCTTAACGATCTGGCAGAGAAATACCCTTCGACACCAGTCGGAGAAACCTCGACGAAACACGTGATGGGAAATACCCCTCATCATGTGCTGGATAAAAACCATAACCCTTGGGGACAACAATTCAGTGAAAACCAAAATCCAGGTTTTGAAATCCTTGTTTCTTAGCCTAAGCCAAATTCATTGAAAAACTGGGTTTATGCTCAAATTCAATAAAATCACAAATCCGGGTCTAAACCCAAAAAATCATGGACTCAACCGAAAACCCAAAATCTATAGTAAAAAAAACAGAGTCCAAAACCTTGGCCACAACCCAAAACATCAATTCCAAGAGAACTCGTGTCCAGTAATAATTAAAAATAATAATTTTCAAATTTCCAGAAATATGCCAAAAACAATACGTAACAAGAATTAATTTCAAATATGCCTTTATGCATGCATTATAATTTACAAAAACCAAGGTCCACTTACCTGCAACGGTGGCGCCTACCTCGCTCATGTTTATCATCGCCCGACCCAATTGCACCAGGGTCTGCCCAAATTAGCTCAACCACGGAATCCTGGCCCCTCATCCACTATGCATTCTCCGCCTCCCTCAGTTCAAGGTCGCTGAAGAGATAAACGTCTCGGAGGCATCTCGTTGACAAGAACCATTTGCACACAAGTGTGAAGTGTGCAGGATGTTAAACCTAAAGCTCTGATACTAAATTGATAGGACCCTTCCAGAATTCTGACTCAAAATTCGGGAAAAGCCCTGCTCCCGTCTGACAGCCGTTGGCCACAGAAATTAATACCTGAAATACCCTTAATTCTTTGGAAACATTAAATGAAATTTACAAGGACTCCAACAAAACCTTTCCTGGACTTGATTGACCTTTAATGTAAGAACCCTTCCCGAATTTCTCCTCGAAACCCGGAAAGAAACATTATCCCGTCTGACAGCTCTTTTACCTCAAAATTTTATACTAGGAATACCCTTTATCTTTAAATAATTTTTAGTAAACCTTACAGGGTTCCAACAGAACCTCTGTACTTACTGACCACTCTTACCTGTCAAACGTAGGATAACATACAGGTCAAAGCCAAGACCTCGTAATAGTGGTGGTCCAAAAAGGAATACCCTATGACACCAAATGTCAGTAGGTCAGACACTGCTGACACCTCTACTGGAATACCACAAGACAACCGACTAGTCAGATACTTGTGAACCAACAATAATTCGTCACTCTGGGTCACCGCCCACACCAACCCACAGACCCGGATGACGAAGTATTTTCATAGGCTGATTAATAACATGGCAATCGTCGTCAAACCATATCAGAGTCGGAAATATGCTCGGCTATCATATCATATAAATCGGCAACTATCCTCAGTCGGAATAACATTCGACTATCATATCACAACAGTCGGCATATCCCTCGACTGGCATATCCCTAGCCACCAGGGTATCCCTTGGGGTGTGCTAGTCCTGTATCACAACTCTCTGTACTATGCATAAATAGCCTCGCGACCCGGCGGAGCCAAAACTCCTCGACGCCAGAGTCGGAGCACTCAACGAACCAACGGAGCAAAACTCTCGACGCTAGTCGAAGAAACAATAACCAATTATATTGAAGGTTCACCGGGTTCACCGCCAATAGCGGATCCTAGTCCCATATTCTGGTCCTGCTCAAATATGTTTATCTTGGAGGTTCACCGGGTTCACCGCCAATAGCGGATCCTAGCCCCGGCTCCTGGGCCCCCTCAAATCATTATTGTTTATAATGGAGGTTCACCGGGTTGTCCGTCTCAGCGGATCCTAACCCCGGCTCCTGGGCCCCCTCAAAACCATATTGTTTATATTGGAGGTTCACTGGGTTCTCCTTCTCAATGGATCCTAACCCCGGCTCCTAGGCACCCTCAAAATCGTATTGTTTATATTGGAGGTTCACCGGGTTCTCCGTCTCAGTGGATCCTAACCCCGGCTCTTGGGCCCCCTCAAAACTGTATTGTTTATATTGGAGGTTCACCGGGTTCTCCGTCTCAGCGGATCCTAACCCCGGCTCCTGGGCCCCCTCAAAATCGTATTGTTTATATTGGAGGTTCACTGGGTTCTCCGTCTCAGCGGATCCTAACCCCGGCTCCTGGGCCCCCTCAAAACATTATTGGATCCAAAATCAAGTATTTTTTTAATCACAAATACGGTTTCAACTCAAAATCATGGACTCTAATAATTACCACGTCAAAACAATATTAAAACCGAATCCAACAACCATGCCATTCCTCACAACACACTTTCACTGAAATATTGGAAAAACAAATGTCCAGCAATCGTTTATAAATTCTAGGAAATCATTGCAACCATACACAACATTATTTAAATCAAAGATATTGATGCATGCATTACAATTTATAAACCAAAAGTCCATTCATAAACATCATCCAACCCAAAATTCATGGACGCTCTAGCCCAAGGAACACATGCACAATAATGACCCAACTATCTTGACTTTTCGAGCTCAAAACCCACTCTACGGTCAACCATTACCGCTGGGATTGCCCAATCGGGCCCTAAACGAACTCCTATGGCCTCGAAACCAATAAAATATGATCTGGAACGTCCCAAAACCCTAGTCACGCGTCGCCGTGACATCGGGAACAATCCCACGCGCCGCCACGCGCCACCGGAAGTACGACACACGCGTCACGCGCCCTCACGCACCGGTCACGCGCCTCCTACAGTGTTCACGCGCCTGGATCGGTCCAACCCAGCCTGACTCGACCTGACCCGGTTGAACTCGACCCGATCGGTTCAACTCAACCCGACCGGTTCACTCGACCCGACCGGTTCACTCAACACAACCCGACCTGACTAATCGCCGATAACCTGCCGGAGAAGACGACCGGACCGCCGCCTCCGCCACCGTCTGGTTCGCCGGAAATTGCCATTTCCGGTCGATTTTCAAGGTTTTCTAACTTCTTTATTTCTTGACCGTTTTTCACGATCCACACATGTAAATTCATCTACTTTTCACCAGGAATCCAAATATGAGGTCAAAGTTCCGAGATCGTACCTAGTCTGGCCGAAAAATGGCCGAGAAGATTCGGTCTACCTCCCTCCTCTGTCCGTCACCTACGGCGGTGCTTCCGCTCCGATAAATACCCGTAAATGCTCGTGGGATTCCGGGGAAGATCCTCCCGACCTTGGTTTTGGTCGAATCGGACCAAAATCCGTCCGATGAAAAGGGTGGTTCGGTGTTCGCACTGGAAGAATTTCGGGTAGGAGAGAGAGACTGCATCGACCAATCTCCCGAGGAGAGAGAAAAATATATGATATATTGTTCCAACTTTTCCAAAATTATCAAACTGCCCCTGTAGATTCTAGACCCGTAACAAACTCACCGGGTCTCCGTTTTCTGCGTGCCGCCTGTCTACGAACTCGTGAGTTCGAGACCTACGCAACGACCCAAGAAACATTCCAAAAAGTACTGCCAGTAAAAAAGTGACTCCCGAACCCGTCCAAAATTGAGGGTAAAATCGTCCAATTCTCAAAATAATTTCATTTCTGGTCCGGGTCGTTACATGCCGCCTGTCCACAAACTCGTGAGTTCTAGACCTACGTAACGGTATCCAAAATACCACCTAAAATATTCCAAAACAAATTTTGATTTCCACGCCCTTAACAACCAAGTGTAAAATCGTCATTTTACATAAATAATTTACGTAAATCCAATTATTGAAATTCTGGGTTGTTACATTTACTTACCTGTCATACGAAGGACAGACCAGTAGTTCACAAACTACCTTGGGGAACCACCTCCGCAATCACACAAGACAACTTACGTGTCACCCTCAGATGGACCATCAACAACTTGTCAATCGGGGTCATCGCCCACACCACCCACTGACCCGGATGACGAAGGTACCAAACTTGGTTGAATTGAGTCTCTCTGACTTACCCCGATTTGTAACTCGATATCCCTGCTCATCCTACATAGTAGCTCACTAACTTGGCTCATCCCAAGCCGTACCAAATATCCTAGCTCAACTCGAGTCGTAGCTTAATATCCCGGCTCATCTTGAGTCGTAGCTCACTAACCCGGCTCATCTCAAGTCGTATCAGATATATAGGCTCAACTCGTGCCATAGCTCAATATCTCAGCTTATCCTAAACCGTAGCTCACTAACCCGGCTCATCCCGAGCCGTACCAAACTTCCTGGCTCAACTCGAGCCGTAGCTCAATATCCCGAGGGCATGATGGAAACTTCCATAACATACCTCAGATAATTCACCTGGGTCAAAACCCAAATCACAATTCGTGGCATAACATAATACGTAGAAGTACGCATGCCACGCAATCCCAAAAAATCCAGTCTGTTCACTGTACATCTAAAGTACCAACTCAGGGAAACCTTAGCCCCATGGAAACCTTAGCCCCAAGGAATAACCCAGCTCCTTGACCCCCCGAGCCAAAACCCGTTCCGTGGTCGTCCATATAGTTGGGATTACTCAAACGGGGCTCTAAACAGACTCCAACAACCTCAAAACTGCTAAAATCTGATCCGGAATGTTCCAATACCCTAGAAACGTGCCGTCGTGTGCCGAGAAAAGCCCCACGCGCCACACACCGTCTAGTGCTCCCATGCACCCCACGCGCCGCCCAGCGCTCCCACGCACCCACACAGGTATGTATTGTTCACGATGTAATATTCCCTCGCTCTGACGAAATTGACATGACCCTTCCTGACTTTCACCCCGAAATTCGCAAAAAGTCATGCTCCCGTCTGACATCTCTTAACTACAAAAGTTAATACCTGAAATACCCTTAATCTTTGGAAACATTAATTAAACTTTATAGGGGTTCCAACAGAACATCCTCTGTACTTGACTGACTTCACCTACCTGTCAGACGCAGGACAACCTAAGAGTTCACAAACTACCGTCCTCGGAGGACCTCATCCACAATAAAACAAGACAACTGACATGTCACCCTCGTGTGAATTGCCAACCACCCGTCAATCTGGGTCACCGCCTATGCCAACCCACTGACCTAGATAACGAAGGTACTAGACTTGGTTGAATTGAGTCTCACTGACTTACCACAAGTCGTAACTCGAAATTCCGGCTCATTTTAAGTACCCTGAGTGGTAACTAGATATCCCAGCTCCTCCTGAGCACCCCGAGTGGTAACTCGATATCCCAGCTCATCCTGAGCACCCCGAGTGATAACTCCATATCCCGACTCATCCTGAGCACCGCGAGTGGCAACTCGATATTCTGACTCATCCTGAGAGTATGATAGAATCTTCCATGACATACCTCATATCATCCTGAGAGTATGATGGAATCCTCCATGACATACCTCATATCATCCTGAGAGTATGATGGAATCCTCCATGACATACCTCATACCTCAACGATGTGGCGAAGAAAGACCCCTTGAACGCCAACATCGGAGAATCCCTCAACGATCTGGCAGAGACAAACCCTCCAACACCAGTCGGAGAAACCTCAATGATGTGGCGGAGAAAACACCCTCCACGCCAACATCAGATAACCACGTGGTATAACATACTACATAGAAGTACACACGCCACGCAATCCTGGAAACCCAGTCTGTTCACAGTACATCCAAAGTACCAACTCAAGGAAACACTAGCACCAAGGAACCCTTTTACATACCAATAACCCAGCCCCCTTGATCTCCCGAGCCAAAACCCGCTCCGTGGTCATCCATTACCTCTGGGATTTCTCAAACGGGGCTTTAAATGAACTCAAATGGCCTTGAAATTTCCAAAATACGATTCGGAATGTCCCAAAACCCTAGACATACATCACTGTGGGTCGAAACACAGCCCCACGCATCGGCCACGAGCCCTCATGCGTCGGCCACGTGCCCCACACGCCCTATACTATTCACGACGGAATATTCCACGTTGGAATATTCTGTCGAATATGTCAGAATATCATGATGGAATTGGAAGATTTCGTCCAAACTAACAACATTAGGGTTCCATCATAACACTGTTACCTTTTGACGGAATATGCTAACGCCATCAGCATATTCCATCAAACCCCGATGGCGGTCAACTAACTGATGAATGGGTTTCCACATGGCTGCTAGGTGGCATGCCACGTCAGCAACCGTAGTTTGAACCAGTCATCGGAGTTCGTCGAGGACGACGACCGGACTGCGGCCGTCGCCGCCGTCTCCGATGGCTGAAATCTTGGAATTCTCACCGAAGAAGATGATCGGACCACCGTCAACGCCGTCGTCTACGGTGGCCGGAATTCGCCATTAGCGGCCAAGACTCCAAGCTCCCTAGATTCCTCCAAACTCCACCATTATTCACGATCCACCCATGCAAATACATCTACTCCTTCTCAGGAGAAAACAACACTCGTCGATCGAAAAATTCATGGAAAGTTTCAGCCTCATCTCTGACCATAGAACCGCCATCTCTGGTGGTGATCGAGGGTCAAAATGGCACCAAATCGCTCGCGAGGTCGAGGGGATTCCATCCCTTGCCTTTTTTTGGGTCGATGGTGGTGGAGATGAGCGATGCATGCACGGGGAGAGAGAAAGAGTTCGAGGCAGGAGAGAGAGACAGTGACCAGAGAATGGAAAAATCTGGAAAATTGTGGCTTATCACATTGTCCACCTACCTAGATTACCAAAATACCCCTGGGCTTTTAGACCTATGTCTCTCACATACGGACTCCATTTTTCGCATGTCGCCTGTCTACGAACTCGTGAGTTCTAGACCAGCGCAACGACCCAAGAAAGTTTTCCAAAAGTACTGCCAGACAAAAATTGACTCATGAACCACTCTGAAATAGAAGGTAAAATCGTCATTTCCTTAATTAAATTCTCAAATTACTTTAATTTCTGGTCCGGGTCGTTACAATTCCACCCCCCTCCCCCCCCCCCCCCCCCCTCTAAAGGAATTTTGTCCCCGAAATTCCCTTAACTCAGGTCAACTTAACCTCTGCTGCGATTCCCAATGGAACCTGTGCACCCTGCACTTGTCTTTGTTCCCGTCTCGACAACAAACTGTAGGTGAGAACAACATCCAGGAGACATCTTGAAGGAACCAGAATCCATTCAACCCAGAAATTACCTCAAAGCAAGGCTTTGAACCCAAGAGGTCCATCGCGGGGCCTACTCCAGTCAGGACGTCACATGACCGAATATGCCTCGAAGTTAAGGGTCATATAGGTTCATGTGCATCTGAAGATATCCCGAAGTCATGTAGATCCCCGTATTCCGTGTGGTCATCTTCAACGATCTAGCAGAGAAAATACCCTACGATGCCAGCATCAGAAAACATCGACGATCTGGCGGAGGAAATGCCCTAACTCGCCAGTCTCGGAGAAATCCCTCCACATATCTGAGCATCTCAATATATGCGGGTCCCTGTACGATGCATCGATAGCCTCAACTATGTAGCAGAGAAATACCTTGCAACGCCAACCTCGGAGAACCCCTCAATGATCTGGAAGAGAAATACCCTTCGACGCCAGTCTTAGAAAACCTCAACGGTGTGGCGGAGAAATACCCTGCAACGCCAACATCTGAGAACCCCTCAACGATCTGGCAGAGAAATACCCGTCGACGCCAGCCGGAGAAAACCTCAACGATGTTGCGGAGAAATACCCTGCAACACCAACATGGGAGAACCCCTCAACGATCTGGAGAAAAAATATCCTACGACGCCAGGCGAAGAAAACCTCAATATGATGTGGCGGAGAAATACTGCAACGCCAACATTGGAGAACCCCTCAACGATCTGGCGCAGAAATACCCTTCGACGCCAGTCGGAGAAAACCTCAATGATGTGGTGGAGAAATACCCTGCATTGCCAACATCGGAGAACCTCTCAACGATCTAGAGGAGAAATACCCTTCGACGCCAGTCAGAGAAATACCCTTTGACGCTTGTCGAAGAAACCTCGACGAACTCGTGATGGGAAATAGCTCTCATCATGTGTGGGAGAAAAACCATGACACTCTGGGACAGAAATTCAGTGAAAATCAAAATCCATGTTTTGAATTCCTTGTTTCTTGGCTTAAGCCAAATTCATTGAAAAACCGGATTTATGCCCAAATTCAATAAGATCACAAATCCGGGTCTAAACCCAAAAAATCGTGGACTCAACCGAAAACCCAAAATCTATAGTCATAAAAGCAGAGTCCAAAACCCAGGCCACAACCCAAAATATCATTTCCAAGAGAACTCACGTCTAGTAATAATTTAATAAAATAATTTTCAAATTTCCAGAAATATGCCAAAAACAATATGTAACCCGAATTTATTTCAAATATGCCTTTATGCATGCATTATAATTTACAAAACCAAAGTCCACTCACCTGCAACGGCGGCGCTTACCTCGCCCGTGCTTATCATTGCCCGACCCAATAGAACCAGGGTCTGCCCAAATTAGCTCAACCACGGAATCCTGGCACCTTATCCTAAAGAGACAAAGGTCTCAGAGGCATCTCACAGATAAGAACCATTTGCACCCAAGTGCGCAGTCTACAAGAAGTTAAACCTAGAGCCCTGATAACAAATTGATAGAACTCTTCTCGAATTCCGACTCGAAATCTGGGAAAAGCCCTTAATTCTTTGGAGACATTTAATGAAATTTACAAGGACTCCAACAGAACCTTTTCTGGACTTGATTGACCTTTACCTACCTGTCAGACGAAGGACAGACCAGTAGTTCACAAACTACCATAGGGAACCACCTCCGCAATAACACAAGACAACTGACGTGTCACCCTCGGGTGGACCATCAACAACTCGTCAATCGGGGTCACCGCCCATACCACCCACTGACCCTGATGACGAAGGTACCAGACTCGGTTGAATTGAGTCTCTCTGACTTACCCCAAGCTGTAACACGATATACCACCTCATCATGCACAGTAGCTCACTAACCTGGCTCATCCCGAGTCGCACCAGATATACCGGCACAACTCGAGTCGTAGCTCAATATCCCGCCTCATCTTGAGTCGTAGCTCACTAACCTGGCTCATCTTGAGCTGTATCAGATATCTCGGCTCAACTCGAGCCGTAGCTCTATATCATGGCTAATCTCAAGCCGTACTAGATATCCCGGCTCAACTCGAGCCGTAGCTCAATATTCCGTCGAACCTGATGGAATATCCCGATAGAATTGGAATCTTCCATCCAAACTAACGGCGTTAGGGTTCCGTTATTACACCGTTACCTTTTGACGGAATATGCTAACGTCGTCAGCATATTCTATCAAACCCTGACGGCGTCAGTGACCCAATGGTCAACTAACTGCTGACTAGACGCTGACTGTGTTGCCACGTGGCTCCACGTGTCAGTTGAGTCAGTTGCTGACTGGTCACCACGTGGAACCACATGGCTGCTAGGTGGCATGCCACGTCAGCAATCGTAGTTTGAACCAGTCATCGGAGTTTGTCGGGGACGACGATCAGACCACCACCATCGTCGTCGTCTCTGGTGGCCGAAATCTTGGAATTCTCGCTGAAAAATATGATTGAACCACCGTCAACGCCGCCACCGACGGAGGTCAAAACCCACCATTAATGGCCGAGACTCCAAGCTCCCCAGATTCCTCCAGACTCCACCATTTTTAACGACCCACCCGTGCAAATTCATCTACTCCTTCCCAAGAGTCGAAATCCAAGCTTAGATGTGAGAAAATATACCTCGATCGATCTGAAAATCCATGGAAAGTTTTGGCTTCATCTCTGACCATCGAACCGCCGTCTCTGGTGGTGATCCATGCTTGAACTGGCACCAAACCGCTCGCGAGGTCGAGGTGATTCCATCCCTGGCCTTCATTTGGGTCGAATCGACTCCAAAATGGGTCGATGGTGGTGGAGATAAGCGATGCTCGCACGGGGAGGGAGAGAGAGTTCGAGGGAGGAGAGAGAGAGAAAGTGAACCAAGAGTGCGGAAAACTCTGGAAAAAAATGGGGCTTATGAAATTGTCCACCTACCTAGATTACCAAAATTCCCCTGGACTTTTAGACCCGTATCTATCACATACGGACTCTATTTTCTGCGTGCCGCTAATCTACGAACTTGTGAGTTTGAGACCTACGCAAAGGCCCAATAAAAACTTCCAAAAGTACTGCCAAACAAAAAGTGACTCCCGAACCTTCCAAAATCGACGGTAAAATCGTCCTTCCCTTAAACTAAATTCTCAAACTACTTTTCTTTCTAGTCTGGTTCGATACAATTCACTCACTACCACCCCCGCCCTTCCTCTCCCACCCCCCCCCCCCCCTACCCTTTAAATGAATTTCGTCCCCGAAATTCCCTTAGCTCATGTCAACTGAACCTCTGCTGCGATTCCCAATGGAACTTGTGCACCCTGCACATGTGTTTGTTCCTGTGTAGACAACAAATTGTAGGAGAGAAAAACATCTAGGAGACATCCTGAAGGCACCATAATCCATTCAACCTAGAAATTACCTCAAAGTAAGGCTCTGAACCCGAGAGGTCCACCGCGGGGCCTACTCCCAACATAACTACAATTACATCAAGTCAGGACGTCACTTGACAGAATATACCTCGAAGTTAGGGGTCAGATGGGTGTACGTGCATCCGAAGATATCACGAAGTCAAGCAGATCCTCGTACTCCGTGTGGTCAGCTTCAACGATCTGGCAGACAAAATATCCTGCCACGCCAGCATCGGAAAACATTGACTATTTGGAGGAGGAAATGCCCTACCATGCCAGTCTCAGAGAAATCCCTCCACATATCCGAGCATCTCAATATATGCGGGTCGCTATGCGATGAATAGACAGCCTCAACGATGTGGCGGTGAAATACCTTACAACAACAACATCGGAGAACCCCTCAACGATCTAGCAGAGAAATAACCTTCGACGCCAGTCGGAAAAAACCTCAATGATGTGGCGGAGAAATAACCTGCAACCCCAACATCAGAGAACCCCTCAATGATCTGGCGGAGAAATACCCTTCGACACCAGTCGGGGAAAACCTCAATGATGTGGCAGAGAAATAACCTGCAACGCCAACATCGGAGAACCGCTCAACGATCTGGCGGAGAAATACCCTTCGACACTCGTCGGAGAAAACCTCAACGATGTGGCGGAGAACAACCCTGCAACACCAACATTGGAGAACACCTCAACGATCTAGCGGAGAACTACCCTTCGATGACAGGACCCTTCCTGAATTTCCCCTCGAAACCCGGGAAGAACCCTACTCCCGTCTGACAACCTAAACAAATTCCCAGAATACCCCTAAGTCCTTGCAATTAATTATGAGAATAATACCAAAAATTAGGCAGAATCTCCCCTTACGGACTAGTTAACCGTCTTCCACCTAACAGACTAAGGATCAGATAACACTCCAATTTCCAATAAGGTCAACCATCCGACGATGTAACCACGATTTTACAATCAGTACAAAAGACTTATCAGAGCATCTAGGTAGGATAAGTAAATACAGAAATAAATATCCTACTCGATAGTCTAGGTAAACGCGCAGCTGAAAATTTAATGTATCCACCTCTGAATATGCCCACGTCAACTCAACTCAACGGCCTGGAGGGGATTTAAAACACGAAAGTTGTGAGTGGACAAAATAATCATTTACAAATCATTTCCGAGGAAAACATACCTTTCCCCCCTCCACGAGTAAAACCATGCATGCATAACATAAAATCCCTTTGTATATAAATATCATATATAGATAATCCGAAAACCAACCGGAAAAATCTATCTTTTGTTAAAACACTTGGTCGGGCCCACCAAAACTCGAATAATGAAAACATTTCGTGCTCCACAACCCTGCTTTGAAAATCCTCCTCAAAGGAGTTTAAAATCATGTAAACCGCCGTAGACACAAAATATACTTCAAAACATATCCCACAGCTTCCCAAATAAAATTTCGAGTCGTAGCTCGATACCCTCCACACACCTGATATACCTCGAGTTGTGCAGAAACCTGTAATACGCTTAGACAGCCTCAACGACCTGGTGGAGAAAATGCCCCTCGACACAAGCGTCGGAGAACCCTCAACGATCTGGCGGAGAAAGACCCTCGACGTCAATCGAAGAAAACCTTGACCATCGGGGACAAAAATCCAGTGCAATCCAAAATCCATGTTTTGAAATTCTTGTTTCTTGGCTTAGGCCAATTTCATTGATAAATTGGGTTTAAACTCAAAATTGTGGACTTGGCCGAAATACAAAATCAATCAAGTCAAACCATATAAAACCCGAAACCATAAAGCCATGCCATAGCCCAAAACATCATTTCCAAATAATTATTGAAAGCCCGTGTTCAGTAATAATTTAATAATATCCATAAATTTTCCAAAACAATACGTAATAAGCAATTATATCAAATATACCTTTATGCATGCATTATACTTTACAAAACCAAAGTCTACTCACCACACATCCAAATAGTTCAATCCCGAGTCGTACGCTCCTCTAAAGTTCCCGGAGCAGTATCGCCTATCAAAAGTAACAATCGGGATTACCAACTAAAATTAAAACCCTACATTCAGACTCCTTAAATCCCAGGAGGTCCGCTTGCGTCACAATAAAAATGCAGCCACTTCGAACGCCCAAAACTACCCCCATATGACGTCTGATCAACACGAAACCTGCGCCAACAGGTCCAGAACGTCGAAACCTTATTGACACGCGTCTCCGTGACCCAAGGACCAAACCACGTGCCACGTGCTAGCCACACGCCGCCACGCGCTTTCTATAGTGCCTCACGCGCCTCCTACAGTGTTCCACGCGCTGCTACAGTACCTCATGCGCTAATTCGGTTTGACTCGACGCTGACTCGGCGCTGACTAAGTGCTGACTCAGCCGCCAGATGGCACCACGTGGCTGCCATGTGTCCTCCACGTGGCTGCCATGTGGCCTCCACGTGGCTCCACATGGCTGCCAGGTGCCATCCATGTGGCTCCACGTGGCTGCCAGGTGGCATGCCACGTCAGCCCCCCTCTTACCGAACCAGTCGTCGGAGAAGACGACCGCTCCGCCGTCCGCCATCGCCAGAAAATCCATTGACGACTGACCTTGAAATTTTCCTAACTTCCTCAAATCTTAATCGTTTTTCATAGAATTTTTAGTCTAAATCCATCTACTCGAACCCAGGAACTTAAAAATGAAGTCTAAACACGAAACTCATACCTGTGTTGGCCCAAAAATCGATCGAAAGTTTTAGTTTTTCCTTTCCACAGTTCAGTGTCTCCCGCGGCTGCTTCCTGCAACGATTGGTACGTTCTTGATCACGGGAAGGAGGAGAATCTGATGAGTGGAACCAAATCGGACGAGGTTGCCTTGAATCAAAGTTCAAACTCTTGGGTTTTTGGGTTCAGTCGCACAAGTCTGGGTGAGTCGCGATGAGAGAAAGTGAAATGAAGGATATCTGATCTGCTTGGGGTTAAAAATATCTACCCATGCCAAATTACCAAAATGCCCCCGAACATTCTAGACCCAAAACTCTCTCACACGAACTCTGTTTTCCGCGTGCCGCCTATCTACGAACTCGTGAGTTCGAGACCTACACAACGGTCTCTGAAACACAGGAAAAAGTGTCTAAATTTTTTGACTTTTAAGCCCCTTAGCAACTAAGGGTAATTTCATCCTTTTGTAAATTAATTTATGAAAATTCACTAATTAAATTTTCGGGTCGTTACAATTCACCTCCCTTAAAGAAATTTCGTCCTCAAAATTTAAACTTGTCATTGGAACAAATGTGGATGATGCGCCCCGCATCAGTGCCCCGGTTTCCCACGTGGCATCCTCCAAGTTATGATTCCTCCACAGAACCTTAAACAAAGGAATAGTCTCTCTGCACAGTACTTTTTCCTTCCAATCTAAAAGTTGCACTGGTTGCTCCTCAAAAGTCAAATCATCACTCAGCTCAATTGATTGCGCCTCCAATACATGAGATTCATCGAATAAATACTTCTGGATCATAGATACAAGGAGAACATCGTGAACCCTTTCCATGCTGCATCAACACGCAACCTATACCCCGTAATGATCCATCATTGTACACCACAAATCCTCCGTTATCATCTGGAAGGGTTAACAATGGGGCAGAAGTCAACCTCCTCTTTAGCTCTTGAAAGCTCTGTTCACACCCATCATCCCAATCAAACTTAACTCTCTTCCTCGACAACCTAGTTAACGGGGCTGCTATCCTAGAGAATCCTTCTACGAATCGCTGATAATATCCCGCTAAACCCAGAAAACTTCTCACCTCTGACACCGTCTTCGGTTGTTCCCAATTTGCCACTGCCTCAACTTTTTTGGGATCTATGCTGATACCCTCAGCAGAAATCACATTACCTAAGAATCCTACACTGGTCAACCAAAACTGACGTTTACTAAACTTGGCAAACAGTTGGCTTTTCCTTAACATATTCAGCACCAACCTCAAGTGCTACTCATGTGCCTTAACACTCTTCAAATATACCAGGATATCATCGATTAACACAATCACAAAATCGATCCAAATACTTTTGGAACACCCTGTTCATCAAATCCATAAATGATGTTGGTGCATTAGTTAACCCAAAGGGCATCACCAGGAACTCATAATGCCCATAGCGTGTCCAAATTGCTGTTTTGGGAACATCCCCTTCCTTGAGCCTTAACTGATGGTACTAGGATCGAAGGTCAATTTTAGAGAAATACTTTGCCCCTTTTAATTGGTCAAACAAATCATCAATTTGTGGCAAAGGATACTTATTCTGCACCGTAACCCTGTTTAACTGCTAGTAGTCGATACATAACCTCAAACCACCATCTTTCTTCCTTACAAATAACACCGGTGCACCCCAAGGTGATACACTAAGTCGAATAAACCCCATATCCACCAAGTCTTGCAATTGAGTCTTCAATTACCTCAATTTTTCCGGTGCCATTATGTACGGTGCCTGTGATATAGCTTGGGTACCCGGAAGAAGCTCTATGGTGAACTCAATCTCCCGGTGAGGTGGCAATCCCGGAAGATCCTCTGGAAATACATCGGGAAACTCATTCACCAAAGGAATATCCTCTACTCTCACCGGAGTATCTCGAGAATCAATCATGAGCTAAATAGCCCTCCCAACCTTTCCTTAATAATTTCTCAGCCGTTAAAGTCGATATCACTCCCGAGGGAAGTACCCTACGATCACCCCGAAACGTAAGTTCCGGCAAGCCTGGACTCCAGAAAACTACCCTCTTTTCGAAACAATCTATGGAGGCATTGTGCATGGTTAACCAATCCATCCCCATAATCACATCAAAATCATAAATGTCCAAGGGGATTAAATCTGTCTCTAACTCATTACCTACCACTACTACCGGACAACTACGTATCACGAGGTTCGCCACTGACATATCTCCGGAAGGAGTGCTAATACCCATATACCAACCAACCGAGGACAATTCTCTATCAGCAAAAAGTGTGAAACCCCGAGAAATAAAAGAATGTGTAGTCCTGAGATCTATCAAAATACGAGCATCATAATTAAAAATAGACAACGTACCAGTAACCACCTCTAGTGCTGCTCGAGCCTCCTACTAAATCATAGCAAAAACTCGGGACTGTGTACCAGAAGACCGACCACGACCCCCTTGTCTCCCTATAGCCCTGTTGGCCCTACTAGCCCTGCTGGCCGCACTAGACTGGGACTGGCTCCCTGTTGCAGTACCAGACGTCTACGATGCTATCTGACCCAGTTCAGCAGCATCTCGACCCAAGGAACTACTACTGGAACGACGATATGGACAATCCCTCTTAAAATGACCAGGCTCCCCACAAAAGTAGCAACCAGTGTCACCCACATGTGCAGATCTGCCATTCTGTCTCCCGGTCGACTGCACTGAAGCCCCGCCAAACTGAACGGATGATTGATGTCCCTGATCGGATCCACCACCGTTTGATCCGGATCTTGCACCTCCAGAAGATCCAGAACTGAAACTGTCTCTCTTAGATGGTCCTTAACTAGAGGCCCCGAAACTCTAGCGATCCCAGCGTCGCCTGGAACCACTAAACTGGAGTTGAGTTGGCAAACTCAACTCTACTCTAACCGCAGCGTCTAACAAAGCTCTCAAAGAAGTATGAGACACAGCAGTTACGGCTACCCGAACCTCATGTCTCAGTCCATACTCAAATCGTTGCAACTTATCCATCTCAGTTGCCACCAGAGCCGGTACAAAGAGTGACAACTCAAGAAATTTCTGTTCATACTAGGCCACCGTCATGTCCCCCTACTGTAGCTGCAAGAACTCGGCCTATCTAGCATCACAGTGAGTGAGGATAAAACTACTCGAGGAAGCACACCCGGAAAGTTTCCAAAGTAAAAGTACAGACATCCTAGTCTATCAGCTGCAAAGCATGCCACCACCGGTACGCATAGCCAGCCAAAAGAAAAGTGGCTAGTCGCACCTTATCCTCTGAAGCGCACATCATAACAGTACACACTCGTTCCAAATGAGTTATCCACTCATCCGCGTCATCTGGGCCCAACTCGCCCGTAAATACTGTCGCCCTCAACCACTGGGCTCGGTCAATGTCTGATTTCAGACGTAACCTTACCATGAAGTACTGTAGTCAAAGCCCGACCCAATTGATCTAGTGTCTGCCTCAAATCAAGCTCTACTACGGGTTCATGTGTGTCCTCACCGTTTCCAAACCGCTGACAGGGCTCGCGTCTCGGAGGCATTATGCTGAAAAGAGCCATAAATTATCAATACCACAATCAGTTGTACACTAAGTGTACGGTCTACAGAAATTTAACCTAGTGCTCTGATACCAAGTTGACAGTACACTTCCCGAATTTCTCCTCGAAACCCGTGAAGAACCCAGCTCCCATCTAACAACCTAAAGAAATTCCCAGAATACCCCCAAGTCCTTGCAATTAATTATGAGAATTCTGCCAAAAATCCGGCAGAATCGCCCCTTAAGGACTAGTTAACCATCTTCCACATGTCATACTAAGGATCAGATAACACTCCAAATTCCAATAAGGTCAACTATCCAACGATGTAACCACAATTTTACAATCAGTCCAAAAGACTTATTAGAGCATCTAGGTAGAATAAGTAAATACAGAAATAAATATCCTACTCGATAGTCTAGGTAAAGGCGCAACTGAAATTTAATGTCTCCGCCTCTGGAGATGCCCACGTCAACTCAACTCCACGGCCTGGAGGGGATTCAAAACACGAAAGTTGTGAGTGGACAAAATAATCATTTAAAAATTATTTCCGAGGAAAACATACATTTCCCCCTCCACGAGTAAAACCATGCATGCATAACATAAAATTCATTTGTATATATATATAATATATAGATAATCCAAAAATCCACCGGAAAAATCCATCTTTTATTAAACCACTTGGTGGTACTCACGAAAACCCGAATAATGAAAACATTATGTGGTCCACAACCCTGCTTTGAAAACCCTCCTCAAAAGAGTTTAAAATCATGTAAACCGCACTGGACAAAAAATTTACATCAAAACATATCCCACTACTTCCCGAATAAAATCTCGAGCCATAGCTCGATACCCACCAAACACCCGATATAGCTCGAGTTGTGCAGAAACTTGTACTACACGTACACAGCCTCAACGACCTGGTGGAGAAAATACCCCTCGACACCAACATCAGAGAACCCTCGACGATCTGGTGGAAAAAGACCCTCGACGCCAGTCGGAGAAAACCTTGACCATCAGGGACAAAAATTCAATGAAAACCAAAATCCATGTTTTGAAATTCTTGATTGACCTTTACTTACCTGTGAGATGAAAGACAAACCAATAGTTCACAAACTACCATGGGGAACCACCTCCGCAATCACACAAGACAACTGACGTGTCACCCTCATGTGGACCATCAACAACTTGTCAATCGGGGTCACCGCCCACACCACCCACTGACCCTGATCATGAAGGTACCAGACTTGGTTGAATTGAGTCTCTCTAACTTACCCTGAGTTGTAACTCGATATCCCAGTTCATCCTGCGTAGTAGCTCACTAACCCGGCTCATCCCGAGCCATACCAGATATCCCGGCTCAACTCGAGTCGTAGCTCAATATCCCGACTTATCTTGAGCCGTAGCTCACAACCCGTCTCATCTCGAGTCGTACCAGATATCCTAGCTCACCTCGAGCCGTAGCTCAATATCCCGTCTCATCTTGAGCCGTAGCTCACTAACCCGGCTCATCCCGAGTCGTACCAGATATCCCGGCTCAACTCGAGCCATAGCTCAATATCCCGAGAGCATGATGGAATCTTTCATATCATACCTCAGATCATTCATAAGGGTCAAAACCCAAATCACAATTCGTGGCATAACATAATACATAGAAGTACGCATGCCACGCAATCCTGGAAACCCAGTTCGTTCATAGTACATCCAAAGTACCAACTCAAGGAAACCCTAGCCCCAAGGAATAACCCAGCTCCCTGACCCCCCGAGCCAAAACCCGCTCTATGGTAAACCCTAGACATGCGTCGCCGTAGGCCGAGAAATAGCCCCCCGCGCCGCCACGCGCCACTCACTGCTACACGCTCACACGCGCCCCACGCGCGTCTGTAATGTTCACGGTGGAATATTCTGTCGATCTGACGGAATATTCCATCAAACCTGACAGAATCTTCCGTCTAAACTAACGGCATTAGGGTTCCGTTACAACACTGTTACCTTTTGACAGAATATGCTGACGGCGTTAGCATATTCCGTCAAACCATGACAGCATCAATTGACCCAACGGTCAACCAACTACTGACTAGACGATGATTGTGTTGCCATGTGGCTCCACGTGGCAGCTGAGTCAGCTGCTGACTGGTCACCACGTGGCTGCCAGGTGGCATGCCACGTCAGCAACCGCAGTTAGAACCAGTCATCGGAGTTCGTCGGGGACGACAACCGGATCGATGCCGTCTCCGGTGGCTGGAATCTAGGAATACTCACCGAAAAAGAAGACTGGACCACAGTCACCGCCACCGTCGACGGTGGTCGAAATTCGCCATTAACAGCCGAGACTCCAAGCTCCCCGTATTCCTCCAAACTCCACCATTTTTCACGATCCACACGTGCAAATTCATCTACTCCTTCTCAGGAGTCCAAATCCAAGCTTAGATTTGGGAAAACATACCTCGATCGATCGGCAAATCCATGAAAAGTTTCGGCTTCATCTCCAACCATCGAACTGCCGTCTCTGGTGGTGATCGAGGCTCAAACTAGCACCAAATTGCTCGCGAGGTCGAGGGGATTCCTTCCCTAGCCTTCGTTTGGGTCGAATCGACCCCAAAATGGGTCGATGGTAGTGAAGATGAACGATGCTCGCACGGGGAAAGAGAGAGAGAGAGAGAATGACCTGAGAGTGTGGAAAAATCTGGAAAAAATGGGGCTTATCACATTGTCCACCTACCCAGATTACCAAAATACCCCTGGCCTTTTAGACCCGTATCTCTCACATACGGACTCCGTTTTCCACATGCTGCTTGTCTACGAACTCGTGAGTTCGAGACCTACGTAATGACTGAAAAAAAAACTTTCAAAAGTACTGCCAGACAAAAAGTGGTTCCCGAACCCCTCCGAAACCGAGGGTAAAATCTTCATTTTCTTAATTAAATTCTCAAATTACTTTAAATTTCTTGTCCGGGTCGTTACATCCACTATCTGTGAAAACAGTTACTTGCGATTCTACTGTCTGTCCAAAATGTTGTAGTTTCACTGTGTGTGCAAACAGTTGTAGTTCCACTATCTGAATGTAATGCGTTTGAAAGAACAGTTGTAGTGTGTTTTGGATTAACAAGTCCAATTTAATTTTAATATTTATAAGATCTAATTCTTTTTTGTTTTCTTTTCTTTGTCTCATTTAAAATATTTTGAATAATAGTTGCGGTGTGTTTTGGATCAGTGCGTTTTTTTAATAATAATTGCAATGTAATTTTAATTTTTATCAAATTTAATAAGTTTATTTATATAGAATAACGTCCTAAAGATGATGCATATAAAAAAAGATCATAGTCATGATGAGAGTCTCAATCTATTGTGAATCTTCACATTGCAACTATGGGAGACATAATAATGCAATTACAGTTATAGTAGAACATGTAACCGTTACAGTTTTTTTTTTATGCAAACAGTTTTAGTTTTTTTTTTTATGCAAACAATTGTAGTTACATGTGTGATGGGGTGATTGATTTAATAGCACAGAGGTAAATATCGCGATTTTTAACGGACAGCTCAATACTATTATAAAAGCAAGGGATTTTTTCAATTTAAATATGTAGCCAACTCTTTAGACATAACTTGTGTTTGATACGACGAGCAAAGAAAATATATGTGATCACATTTTTTCCTCTTTTCTCTCAAATTGTAGTCCGCTTTCTTGTGTAATAGAAGATTTCAATTTCAATTTCAACTCTCATAAAGACGAGATTGATACTCAATATATATAATCGTCATTTTTTTAATGTCATTATATTAAATAAAAAATTAAAAAGATACTCAAAGCCCTAAGGCCCAATTATTTGATTAATCAATCTATTAAATCCAAGCCCAAATATATTCATAAGGTTGTTTTGTGTTTTTTGTTTTGTTCTTTTTTCTTTAGTATGTCTCAAGTAAGGGTTGGCCTCTGGATTTTGATGGACTCTAACCCACTAACCAACCTAATAGGTTTGGGTGAGTATTTTTAAAACTACTTTCATCTGGACAAATAGATAACCGAACTCATAGTTGGGCGGGTTCATGAGTTTAATTTTTTTCTTTTTTGTCAAATGAGGTTAAGTTTTATTGAATATTTTTTAAAGCCGATATTATTTTTGTACATAAACAAAAATTTCAAATTTTTTTTCTCAAAACCAATAAATTAACTCAACCATGAAAACGATAGATATCTAATGTGCAATTCAATATATCAATAGTAATCAAAATTCCAAGATAAACATAAACTTGCAATCTATAATGGCTATATACGGGTGTCAAATTTGGAGTATTTACAAATGCATATCAATAACTTTGGGAGTGGTGAAACGAGTTTTAACCCTAAATTTAATTTTTATGGTTTGTAACCCACTCAAGTCCATCTAACCCAATTCATTTGGGTGGGGCCGAGTTGGGCAATTGAACAATGAAACTTACCCTTTTATTCTCAAGAGAAAAATAGAGTATTTTCCAAAATCTTACTGTTATGTGCTTGTTCTAACCTTTTCAATAACCTGGAAGGACAAGAATAAAAAAAGGCCTACCCTCTTCAACCTTTTCAATAACCTTTTCAACCCTAGCCGCCGACCCTCTTCCCCCTTTCTTTTCTTCTCTTCTTCCCCTCTTCTCTCTCTCCCCGCCTTGCCCTTTCTCTGCTTTCTGGTTTTCAGCTGGTGCAGAGATCCCATGGTAGATGGGTGTTGATGCGGCGGTCTCTGTCGTGCCACTACGGTGGCTTATCTGGCGGCC
The DNA here is from genome assembly GCA_037349345.1 of Oemleria cerasiformis. NCBI lineage: Eukaryota > Viridiplantae > Streptophyta > Magnoliopsida > Rosales > Rosaceae > Oemleria > Oemleria cerasiformis. The sequence continues at coordinate 487,526 of JAZGTL010000009.1, read as the reverse complement.
TGATGATGGTCCATGTAAAGTGAGATCCATTGTTGGTTCGATCTACGTGTACTAGTGCATGCGACGGAGGACAATGCTGCGACGGCGGCTGTTGCAAACGCAGCTTGCTGTACCGAGCGACGGTTTTGCTGCGATGGCGGCGTTGCTTTGTCTGCGACTGCGTCGATGCTTCGGCGGCGTTTCTACGAATGCGGCGATGCTTGGGAGGCGGGGTTGCTGCTGATGCGACGATGCTTGGGCGGCAGCGTTGCTGCGACTGCGGTGTTGCTTCGGCAGAAGTGTTACTATGCTTCAACAGTTTCGTTGCTGTTGCGACAGTGGCTCCGACGGCAGTTGCGACATCGGCTGCGACGACGGCTGCGACTATGGCAATAATGAGGTTGATAGTATGTTTTTCTGCGTGTGGTTGCAGGCGGTGTCCTTGCCGACAGTTTAAGTTACTGTTGGCTAATCTGGCCTTTCTTGGGCTTTGGTGTTGGTCTAATCCAAATTTTCTGTGGCTAGCCCATTAATTTGGGCTGGGCCTAATTTAGTTCTTGCTCTGTTCTCATTGATTTGGGCTTGGGGTTTTCAGCTTTTTGATTTTGGGTTTATTTAGTTCATTTTGAGTTAGGTTGGATCAGAATTTAGTACGTTTGATTCAGTTTAATAAGTGTTGGATATGAGTTTATTTCGGGTGTATTTTATGTTTCTTACTTTTTTTTGGGAATTGTCTCTTGTAAATTTGTAATTTTTGTTTTGTAATGTTCCTATTGATCTAACCAAAAAGGACGTGCCAGTATTTATCACTCCGATAACTTGTTAGGTTGACGTTTGATGATCTTACTCTTAAAAAAATTGATTGATTTGTGGTTATTTGTTAATGACTAGTGGGATGTGGCAAACTACACCACCTTCCTATCAATGTGGCACATCAAATTACACCCATACATTTCATTTCCCACTTGTTTAATGTTCTTCATTTTGTGTTTTCATGTATTTATTTTCGGTACATGTTTTAGAGTTCATCAATTAATAGCGCATTCTCTAAAGTTACTCATAAAAATGTGACCCACAAAAAGAAAAAAGTTGCTCATAAAAAAGGAACTAGAACAAAAATAACAAGCGTCAGTTTCTAATTTGTTTGTATACCTGAAATACTGTAAATCACAATTTCAATCAAAATTCATCAACACATAAAAGGCCAATTACAACAACACAATCTACTATATGAGCTGCATTTTTTTGTTGTTGTTGGGACTTGGGGTAAGGTAATTCAGCATAATGAGCAACTACAAAAATAGGTCGAAATTAAGGAACTTGCCTCTCAGCAGCTTCAGCTACAATGGGCAATCTGGGCACCTGACCCAGAAAGCAAGAAGCAGACCCATAAACCAAACACACAAAAAGAAAGAGGAACACAGTACTATCCAAGCTCATCAGCACATCCAATCCCAACCCATCTTTCGGATTGAAGCTCCTTTCCAGAAGATCGGGAAAAATGAGCAGCACATCAAGCACAATTACTTGCATCGTGTTGAACCTCACATACCTACTAAAATTGGAGTTCCTAACAACCCCAAAGTAGAGGGTCAAAAAGACCAAAAACCCATTGAAGGGGAAGCTCTTGAAAACCCTTATAGCTGGAATCAAGGGCTGGATGAGGACTTGGATGGCGGTGGACTGAGTAATTACGAATTTGCCATACTGGATGCCGTCGAAGAAGGGGTAGAAGTAGCAGACGGCGGAGATGAGGCGGTCGGGGACGTCGATGGTGTCGTCACTGCCCTTGGATCGGGTGGTGAACGGTGTTCTGGGTTTGATTTTGTTGCTGGGTTTGGGTGAAAAATTGGTGAGAGGTTGGTGGAGGTGAGGGAGGGGTTTGTAGGGGGAGAGGGTGAGAGGGGTCATGGGGGAGACAGAGAGAAGGCTGGACATAGCCATCATCTCTCTCTGACTCTGAGTTTCAGAAATGGAAGGTTTGGGTTTTGAGTGAATGGGAAAAGTTTCTCACCCGAAAATCTACAGAAAGACAGTGACTCTCAGAGATTGGGTCATGACCCAAAAGAATATCTCTTGCATTGAATTCAAAGAGGGAAGAAACTCAACGGCATGTCGTTCATATGCAGAGAAGTATAGGACTAATACAACAGTATTTGGGAATTTTTTTTTTTTAATTATATACCATGATATTAGAAAAAATGATTCTATTATATATACGAGTATTCCATTCGATTTTTTACGAAATTTGAATTCAAAATTTCTCGCATAGTGTGTGACTGTGCATAGAAGATTACCATTAGACAATATTGAAAATATTAAACTTAACACAAACATATATTTGTCAATACTACCTTAGAAGAATACATACTACACCATTGCACATAGGATGATTGCCTTTCCAAGTTCTAGAGCTCATTTTGTCTATGCCTACATATTAACACTTCTCGTCGGAAAAAAATAATGAAATTTTAAATCTTCAAGTTATTATGGTTATATTTAACCATAAAAGACAAAAAACTCATAAATTTATTTAATAATAAAAAAAAGAAAATATTTGTATTCGTCCTAGGATGGATGTGTTCGTTCCCCTCATGATTGATTATGTAATTTTCCTATGTAAATATAACAATCAGAACCGTTGAATTTTTAAAACATTATTTAAAAATCATCTCTTAAAATCAACCAAATTAGAGACCGTTTGATAATTTGTACGTATAAAAGCGATTTTTCGAAACAATTAATATATTTACGGTGAACCGCCAATTTAAATGACGCATATTGATGACTAAGCATTCTTTAAATTTGCTTGACATAGTGAGGCGGACCTATATTGTCTTTCTACTTATACTCTATAGCCAATTTTTTAACATAAAATTCTTCCTAAAATTTGGTGTAAAAAACAATGTATTGCTTATTCTCTATAGTCTATACTCTATAGGCAATTTCCTCCTTATACTCTATAGTCATTTTAAAAAGTTTAGGGTACTTAAATAAAATATTTGAAAGTTCAGATATAACTCTGAAATTTGGTGTTTAACACAAGGGACTAATATGTAATTAGCTCTTCTTTTTCATCATCAATAAGAATTACCTTTCCTAAAAAAGAATTAATAACTCAACAACATCAAGTCCTCATTCGCTTCATCCAAATCTTTTTTTGAGATTAATTATTATGCTTGAGGGACAATTAGAACTCATGTTTAAGTGTATTTGATTGATTATTATGATTAAACAACAATTAGTAGTTCAACTAATAGTATTGTGGCGCGCAAGCTACGAGCTTGGCATTTTCCGAATGGTTGCTTTATGTCGGCTGACCTAGGATTATCCCCTTCCTTCATATGGTGGTTGATTTTGTGGGATGGAGAGGTGATTCAGCATGGTCTAATTTGTCGAATTGGAACGGGAGAGTCAATTTCAGTTTTCTTTGATAAATGGATCTTGTAGTCAGTAACTTTTAAGCCTATTCTAAATATGGGACTTTCTTTGGATAATCCGGTGGCAAACTTTGTCATGATCAAATTCAGATTTGAACGAGAAGAAAAGTCGATCCAACTCCAAGTCCAAAATAAGAAATTCCTCCTTCATGTGCCATATATGTCGCATAGTGGCTGAAACGCATCCTTATTAAACTATTTAGTGGTGAGCAGTTTGCCCACCAAGAAACAACATGAAGCAGATAGAGATTCAAGTTCGTCAAAACCCGTGACTTCGCAAGATTCTGCTTCAAATATCGCGAGGGACTCGGCCAAGTTGGAAGTCATCGCTTCCACACCCTCCATCCTCCCACACTAACGCAGACAACACCACATCCAAGACTTGTAAATCCTCTTGAATATTGATGACCACAATATATACCTGAACCCTTGTGATACACGCTTCCAAGGCCATTGGCGGCTACCAAAACCTAAACCCTAAACTTAGCAGAGCAGGTGGGAATTTTTATTAGCACGGTTGTTTTTAATTACAAGTTTGCTTTTCATAGATAAAAATTATAACTATTTTTATGTTGTTAATTCTCATTTTCCATATGTAGATTTGGCCTATAAGCCCATGTGCTTGTGGGGGCCCACTAGGCCCATTGAGAAAAAGCCTGGCCCAGCCCACTATGGGTTGCGGGCCGGTCCAGCTCAATATTTTATGGGTCATGCTAGGGCTTAGATGTTTAAATCCAAATTACCCGATAGGCATGACCAGGTAAAAAAAAGTCTGACCCGCAAGGTCCACTAATTTAATATTGTTATCAAATAAAAGGGGTTTAGTGTTAGCATAATCATCTACACCAACCAAAATAATTCCAAATTAAGTTCGGATTTTATAACCATATACATCAACAAATATATATCTAATAGGTAAACATATATTTATTGTAACCATATATATCAACAAAGATATATTTTCAAATTAAGTTCGGACTATGTAACCATATACATCAACAAAAATATATTCACTATGTAATCATATATATATATATATTATAATTATATACATCAACAAAGATATATTCCCAAAGTACAATGATTATATAAGTCCAAACTTACAATAATTTTTTATTTCTTTTAGAGTTTGAGTAGACACTTTTTTTTATGTTCATAAAAAGCCCATTTAAACTCGGCCAGGCCCGTAAAGCCCGAAAATTCCAACTCGATGATAGGTTTGAGTTTTCTATCATTTTCATCAAACTCGCCCTACTCGGCTTGCATATTTTTGACACAATGACAAAAGCCCAAACCGAGCCAATCCAAGCCCATCGATTTTGGGCCGGACTTGCCTGGCCCGGCCCATTGACGAGGCCTATGTAGAAGTTATATTGTACTTTATGTAAAATTGGGTTGAGATCATAGGTAGATTGACTTTTGTTTGTAGTCACACTTTGAGTTTGAGCAATGCAGCGAAGTTCTAGCATACAATGAATTTCAACTTCCAATCGTATTTTTCTTGGAAATGATGATCTATTTGATGTGTTTGGAATCATAAATACTAGCTAGTTTTATATGAATTGTGAACCTTTGGATTTGGGTTTGGGTTTGGGTTTGGTGACTTTTTAGCTATGAATAAAAGCAGTTTGTGTACGATCCCACATCGAAAACGTATAAAACATAAATGTAATATATAATGTATGGTTTTATTTCCAACAACACCAAAGCATTTTTGTGGGAAAACTTCATACCTCACAGACTACTAGTGGTACTATGACAAGTAAGGGACATTATTGGTGTTAAAAAGAGTGAGCCGATAATCTTATCTGAGCGTTTGACATGGTATCCAAACGAGTTTGACTAGACAGAAAATAGTTTGACTACCTACTCATGCTTCCGCATTTAATGACGATGTGGCATTTGCTCCAGTTGTGGTACACTCTGTGGCGGTCTCACGGAAGGGGGAGTGTTGAAGAATATAATCTCACATCGGAAAAATAAAGAAAATGAATACAATAAACAATGAATGATTATACTCCCAACACACACTGAGGCTTTTTGTGATAAAATCGTACCCCTTCTGTGGCGGTCTCACGGAAGGGGGAGTGTTGAATAATATAATCTCACATCGGAAAAATAAAGAAAATGAATACAATAAACAATGAATGATTATACTCCCAACACACACTGAGGCCTTTTGTGATTAAATCGTACGCCTATCAGACTATACAGATTGTACTATGATAAGTTGGACAAGATCGGTATTGGAAGGAGTGGGCCGCCAGCCCACCTCCGAAATCTTCATAATTGTGGAGATTATGAGCGCTATATATGTTATTTCTTTGAATTTTCATTATGGATCCATCCAATTACACATACACTTCACCTACTGGATATTTTTAGTAGTTTGTTCTAGAATTAAATCCCATTTTTATAAAAATTTGTTCTAAAATTAAATTCTCGTATGAATATTTGGTATGCTAATGAAGAATTACGATATTTGATAATTTCATTGTACGTAGACAAAGATAGGAATAGTTTCCTATAATTTTTATATGGAAAAAAATATATGGATGACAAATACATTTCATTACAATTTAATACATTTACAAGGTTCTTAAAGTAGCTTCAACCTATAAATTATAATGCTTTTTCTCAAAGTTTTTCATTCATATCCAAGTAGACATAAACTTTGGTTACTTTCATTCATGATTTTACTTGAGAGAGAATGGCAAAAAAATGGGCCGCAGAATAATTGAAATGAAGTTGATTAAGGAGGAAAATGCTCGGCAAGTTACTTTCTCCAAAAGGAGATCGGGCTTTTTCAAAAAGACCAGTGAACTTAATTTGGGTTGCAGAAGGGCTGCAATGAAGTTGATTAGGGAGGCTAATGATCGGCAAGTCACTTTCTCCAAGCGTCGATCTGGTCTTTTCAAAAAGGCCAGTGAGCTTTGCACTCTCCGTGGAGAAAGCAAAAAAAAAAAAAATTGAAGATGAACATTCGAGATGGTGACTAGATATCTGTGCATGATCTTCTTGCCTCAGAGTACTGAGACTTCCTGCAGCAGCTCGAATTCGAGAGGGAAGTAGCGGAGAAACTCACCCTGAAGAGTATGTACTTCAGCCTTCAACACTTCAACAAGCTCTTAGCTATTGTAGAGGATGTACAGCAGAGGAGACTCAAGAACCAGATGAAGGAGCTTCCATCGCCTTCCTCCTCCATCTCCTTAGCTGAAACTGGCCCAGCTGGCCATGATTAGTATATCATGTTGGGTTATATATACACACGATCTAGTCTTCCTTTGATTGCAATAATAAAATTAATTAAATAAAGGTATGTTTACACCCGAAAAAATCTCATTTGGGCTAAAAAGAGACTGAGAAGAAACTAAATGCCCAACACATAGAGGCCCAGCCCAAAACGCCCATTTGGAACGTGGAAACGTGGGGAAGGGAAGAGATCAGTTATGGAGCACCGAACATGTCAAAAGGCAAAGGGGGTGTTCGAGACAAGCAACTGCAATGCGGGTCCCGCGGAAGTCCATTTGGCAACCCACATCAGCTCCTTCACCGCCTATAAAAGGAGAATACGTCTTCTTCTCAGGGGACAACCAATCAATCAATCAAACAAACAAATTCATCAAACCAATCAATTTCAAAACAACTACAAACCCTCAAAAGTTTAATTGTTTCAAGACTCGCCTATTTAGGCACAACCTGTTTCTTCGATCTAGGATCAAGATTTAGTCTCTTCTCCCTTTCTCAGTTCCTGACTAGGAACACAAGCTTTTTTCTCATTCCGACTACCTCCTAAACTAGTCATTGAGGAACCCAAAATACTACCTCATCCCGACTACCACTCACTATAGTCTTTGAGGTCCCCATACACTCAACCTTTGACATATCACCGTCGTTTGAATACTCTGCCAACCTATGGCATGATTCCGACTGATGTTCATCTCAGTTGATGATTTCTAGAAGATCGTGCCCCTCAACGAGGCTTGATTGCGAAGGACATATTTACTTACATCACTTGTATTTTGTTTGTTGCATTTAACATCTACGCATTTACTTTCCAGTACTTGTACTTTACTTTCTTTACATTTCAAAATATTTTCTTAAGAAGAATTATTAGTATTCAGAATATATCAACCATTGCATTTTGTGGTAGTTCTAAGTCATAAAATCGTTCATGTGTTTTAGTCTAATACCATCATACCGACTTAAGAAAATTCTCATACCTAACTGCTTGTAACCAATAACAAGCTGCTAACATGAAAAAATCGGAATTAACATAAACTGAACTTGGACTAGACTGGAAAGAAAATTTATTAAAGTCCTTGGATACATTAAGAAGAAGACATAGAAAAGAACAGTGCGAGCTATTTGCCCGCTCGCCTCACAATCACTTGATTAAAGAAAGGTTCTTGGGCCGCAACAGTACCCATCCATAACTGTCTAGTAGCAGATTCTACTAATGACATGCCTACTTTGAAGGCAGCTAGGGCCTGTTTACTTCATAGTCAGCCCATCTAGGGAAATACCGTGGTATCAAGGCCTTCAAGCCTACAACCTTCAACCCAAACCCAAATTCCAAATAAGTCCACACCACCACCATCACTAAAGAAACCCACACGAGCCCGCTCCTTCAAGTGCCGATTTCAACGGAGATCTACCAAAGGCGACCTCGGGCCCGCTGTCCCATTTTTGGACAGAACATGGTAATATTAGGGAAATCATATTTATAGAACACATAACATAAATAAATAAAACTTGATCTAATACAATTGTAGGACTCAATCATACAAATAGGACCCACCAATGCAAATAGCACCCACTTGTATTAGATATTGCAATTTACAATGCAGTCTCCCTTGATTTTTTCATGAAATAATAATCTATTTTATTATATGCCTATTATTAATTATTTATATTTCTATTCATGATTATCTTGTTCTTTATTAGAATTAAAAATATATATTATTTATTTCGAATTTTCAAAACTGCAATTAAATCTCAATTTTATTGTTGTTCATTGAAACGAAAAAAGAAGAAGCTATTTACTTTAAATGGCCCAAAATTTTGCCTAAAATCCTACTTTGCATCTAACAGTGTGTTTTTTTCTCGCTTTACTTCTAAAAACTGAAACTCTGACTAAAAGTTGCCCCAATTCCATCCTTTCCATCGAGTTGTTGTAAAAATTGTTTTTTGTTTGGTCACTTAAAAGGTTTCTGTAGTAGCCATATGACAAATATAAATTGGGCAATTAAGATATTTTACCATCAAACACAAGGGTTTGACTTCTCTTCATCTTTATCGTCTTTTTTTTTTACTATAAATGGCTTTTGATTTGGGCCGTTAAACGAACTCCAGTCAAAGTCTCAACGAAAGACGATTCCTTTGAATGCATATCTTTGGAAGCCATGGCCAATTCGATCGCAAAAAGAAAAAAGCAACCCTAAGAATCTCAATCGGATACTCATTCAACAAGCTCGCAAACGAGTTCCTTAATGCAAATGCCAGAGCGAATTTTCCATTCCCCAAACTACCGACGCCCAGTACTCCTGCCAACTTTGTACCGCCCGGCAAGCTCTCCATCTCCATGGCCCACTGAGGTTTTTTTTTTCTTTGGTTGATTAACAAGTACTTTTAATTTGGTGGAAATTATCTTTACATAACTTGAATGTATTCATTGAATTAAATAATAAAAAGATTTATTAAATAAAAATATGGAAAGAATAATATTTTCTCTCATTTTATTTTAACTAATTTATCAATTAAAATTGCTAACCATAATTACCTTGCAGGACACATGGATAACTCTGAGATTGGTAGTAATCGTCACCGCTCTATCGAAATCGGACTCAAGCAATTTAGGACCGTCAAATATTGAAATTGATCCTTTCATGTTAATACTCGCCACTGAAAAGGTTTCTAAGTCAAAGAACTCGATCCTCACAAGTGTTAACTACAATTAGGAACAGGTGGAATCATAGAGCCATAATTTGACACCAATTCTGGTCTCGTTGAAAAACTTTAATTGAAACCACTATTTTTTCTCTCTGTCCTTACGAGCAAATATGAGATGTGGATGGAGTAGGTGCCTCTACGGGTAAGAGGTCAATATATAGAGACTAGAGAAGAAAGGGTTTTTTGGGGGGGTTGGTCGGAAAGTCGCTAGTTTTATGGGAAAACGACTGAATTTTTTTCATTTTGGTGGCTAGGGTCGCAGAGAGATGAAATTTGAAATCAGAAAAAATAATTGTTGTCGATCCGCTTCATGTAATCAATATTTAAATGATGGATTAGAATAAAAAATATATATAATTCAATTCTAGCTAAGAAGAAGAATGTCATAGACCCAACTAGATTAAGTTCCCAAGCAATTAGGCCGTGCTACCCTCTTGAGTAAGCAACATCTTTTATTTTTTTATGGGAAATTGATCAAAATGGAACCTATTTTAGGCAATTTGAACTAACATGGCATTAGAAAGGTGTGAAAAGACCAATATGCCCGCTCTTAAATAGATTAATTAGACACAATGTGCACAACATTGACAATCAAATAAATTTGTATCAAGTCCATTATTAAGAGACCAAACAACACAAAGTCAAGGCTGTAAAACTTTTCCTCCATTAGCCGGCCCAAGAGAACTCTCCCTAGAATAAAAATCTTGTTCAAAAAAGCGCAGCGACGGAAGTGGATTGGATCTCCATCACTCGGTGGTTGATGTTGGTCTACCTATGTCTCCATTCCTATTCCACTTTGCTCTCTTGTTAGTCTGACCTCATATCCGCTTGTGCCCTTTTATGGATTTGTCGTGTCCCTTGGATTTGATGATGCGTAGAATTTCCACATTGAACTAGTTTTACGTGATTTCGTCAAGTTCGATTTGACGTTTGCTAAGCCTAGTCACCGGAGGTCTTTCTTTTCGTCTCTTTACTCTCTCTTTCTGTTTTTTATTTTTAGTTATTTGTTTTTTTTATCAGTTCCTCTCCTTACAACTTACAAATTGGGAAAGTTCCACTTCTCTGGTAGGTTTACAAAAAAATAAAACTTCACTGGTAGGTAATTAATCTTTTCCACAATATAAATTATTAGTTTTTTCTAAGTTTTCATTGGTATATATTATAATTAATCTTGTGTACTTTTCTAAATTTGAATGCTAGGTTATTTCCAAACCCGAAAATCTAAAGGAATCCAAAATCCCGAAGAAATGTTGGGTCTTTTGACGGGTTCACAAATTAACTGTGGCATAATTATAGGTAACAGGAAAAAAAAATTTGAATTAATTACTGTTTGTGTTTTGGTCAGATTTCGTATAATAGTTTGATTACTTTAACTAGTTGTGTTTGTCAAAAAAATTTCAATTATGTGTTCTGCCCAAAAGTGCGACAGCGGGCCCGGGATCATCTTTGGTGGATCTCTGTCGAAATCCGAGTGTGAATGAGTGGGCTTGTGTGAGTTTCTTTAGTGATGGTGGTGATATGAACTTGTTTGGATGTTGGATTTGGGTTGAAGGCTATGGGCTTATGGGCCTTGATACCACGATCTATCCTTAAATGAGCTTATCAGAAAGTATACACGCATTAGATGCCTTCAAAATAGGCGTGCCACTAGTAGAAACTACTACTAGACAATAATGAATGGGTTCGGTTGTAGCCAAAGGACATTTCCTTAATCAAGTGATTGTGAGGCGAACGGGCAAACAGTTCGCACTGTTCTTTTCTATGTCTTCTTCTTAATGTATCCAAGGACTTTGATAAATTTTCTTTCCAATCTAGTCCAAGTTCAAATTATGTTCATTCTGATTTGTCCATGTTAGCAACTTGTTATTAATTAGAAGCAATTAGATACAAGGATTTCCTTAAGTCGGGATAATGGTATTGGACCAAAACACACAGATGATTCTATGACTTAGAGCAGCCATACAATGCCATGGTTGGTATATTCCGAATACTGATAATTTCTCTTAAGAAAATCATTTGAAATGTAAAGAAAATAAAGTACAATTACTAGAAAGTAAATGTAGAAACGTTAAATGCAACAAACAAAATACAAGTGTTGTAAGTAAACATTTCCTTCGCAATCAAGCCTCGTTGAGGGGCACGATCTTCTAGAAATCATCAACTGAGATGAATATCAGTCGGAATCATGTCATAGGTTGGCAGAGCATTCAAACAACAGTGATACGTCAAGGGTTGAGTGAATGGGAACCTCAAAGACTGGGGTGAATGGTAGTCGGGATGAGGTAGTGTTTGGGAATTCCTCAGGGACTGGTTTGGGAGGCAGTCGGGATGAGGAGAAAGCTTGTGTTCCTTGTTGGGAACTGAGAAAGAGGTGAGAAGAGAGACTGAATCTTGATCCTGGATCGAAGAAACAGGTTGTGCCTGAATAGGCTAGCCTTTGAACAAAGAAACTTTTGAGGGTTGGCAGTTGTTTTGAAATTGATTGGTTTGATCAATTTGTTTGATTGATTGATTGATTGGTTGTCCTTGAGAAGAAGGCTTCTTCTTCATTTTATAGGCAGTAAAGAGCTGATTTGGCTTGCCATGTAGATCTCCGTGGGTCCCACGTTGCAGTTGGCTTGTCGCGAACATCCTTTTTGCCATATGATCCTTTATACGCGTCAAAACCGACTTCCCCTTCTCCAAGTTTCCACGCTTGCACGTTCCAAGTGGGCGTGCTTGGGTTGGGCTTGGTGAATTGGGCATTTAATTTGGCTGGCTATTTGCTTTGGCCCAAATTGGGATTTTTTCGAGTGTAAACATTGCCCCCTGAATTCGAAATGTTTTAATTCATCTTGACCTCACTTCTGCGACTTTGTCGGTTCCACTTTCCTCTTCCAAGTATGGATGATCCTAGTGGTAAGATTGTCTTCCATACTAGATCGCCTTCTTGGAAGGATTTCCCTTTAACCCTCTTATTATACGTTCTTCATACTACCTCTTTGTTGGCCATAATCTTGTTTAGAGCATCTATCCTTTTCTGATCCAATTCCTACAACTCATAACATATAGCATGTACGTACTTGTCGATATCCAAATCATACTGATGTTGGAGTCGCAGTGAGTTGATATTTATCTCCACTGGGAGCAAAAGATCCCGACCATAGACTAAGTATGCTGAGGAGGTTCCGATTTCTCCCCTTTTTGATGTCCGATATGACCAAAGTGTATATATCAATTGCTCATGCTAGGTCGTAGGGTAGTCACCCAACATTTCAATAGGATGGTGAGGATGCTTTTGTTGCTGCCTTCCGCTTGACCATTGGCCTGGGGGTAGTAAGGGCTAGATTGCACAAACATAATAGAAAATTGGGCGCCAATTTCTTGCAATTCTCGAGACATGAATGATGATCCACGATCAATGACAATTGTCTCAGGTACTCCAAATCGGCTCAAAATGTTCTCTTTCAAGAACTTGATCAATTCAAAGCTTGTGATTTGTTTTAACGCCTTTGCTTCCACTCATTTGGTTAAATAATCAGTGACCACCACAATGAAGCCATGTTTTTCTGATGACTTTGGGGATATATTCCCGATGAAATCTATAGCCCAACCCCGAAACGGCCATGGTTTGACCACTGGGTTCATTAACACCACGGGTGCGTGTTGAAATGGGGCGTGTCTTTGACATGCGTCACATCCCTTGGCATATGCATAACAATCCGACTAGATGTCTGGCCAATAATAACCATGCCTTCGTATGAGACATTTCATCTTTGGCCCTGCCTGATGTGCTCCACACACTCCTTCATGTACTTCTCCCATCACTACCATTGCTTCCTTAGGACCGATACATCGGGATAGTGTGCCATCGTAATTTTTCCTTACCAAGTATGTTCCCCATAGGGTATTATGACAAGCCTTATTCCTAAATTTTATGTCCTTATTGGATGGATATCTTAGGTACTTTATAAAGGTGTTCTCCAGTCATCATGCTTAACTTCGATGTCCATGATCTCTAGCTCGACATCTCTTTCCATGATGGAAGGCAAAGATCTCCTTTTGACTTTAATCCATTTCTCTGATTGCCCCTCTTGGAGTAATGCTCCAGACCCTACTTGGGCCATTTCATTGGCTGCCAGGTTTTCTTCTCGTGGAACATGTTCAATAGTTGGAGTGATGAATTTTGATGCAAGAGTTGTAACTGCAGCGTAGTAGCTAACCAAACATAGATTCCTGCATGTGTAGGTACCTGTGACTTGATTAATCACCAACTCGGAATCCCCATAAATCTCTACCTGTCGAGCCCCCATCTTGATTAAGATCTCTAAGCCAATGATCAAAGCCTCATACTCTGCTTGATTATTTGTGCTATTTTCCCAATCCAACTTGAATGAGAACTGGAGATTTACTCCTTCAAGATCTACCAAACATACTCCAGCTCCTGTTGAATCTTTGATTTTGGATCCATCAATGTACAATTTCCACGGTAATATTGTCACCATGTTTACTCGCAGGATGATTTCCTCTTCAACATCCAAACCGGGATACGCCGTTAGGAAGTCAGCAATAGTCGGGCCCTTCACAGCTTTTTGTGGTACGTACTGGAAATTGAACTCTGATAGCGTTAGGGTCCATTTTCCTGTCCGGCCTCTCATAATAGGTCGACACAACATGTATTTCAACATATCTATCTGGGCAATGATCCGAACAGTAAAGGGTAGCATATAATTCCTCAATTTAACAGCTGTAAAATATAATGCGAGGCATAATTTTTGCACTGCTATATATCTCTCCTCTACATCTGTCAATGTCCTACTCAGATAGTATATCGCCTGCTCTTTTCCCTCCTCATTGTTCTGGGCCAGCAAGTTTCCGATGGTGTTGAGGGATGCCGATATGTATAATTTCAAAGGTTTCCTCTCTTGGGAGGCATCAATATTGGTGGTCTGGATAGGTAGTTTTTGAGTTCTTCAAAGGATACCTGATGCTTTTCTTCCCATTTGAATTCTTCTGTGTCCTTGAGTTTGACAAGCGAAGAAAATGGTTGGATTTTTCCAGACAAGTTAGCTATGAATCTTCTGAGGAAATTGACCTTTCCAAGCAAACTTTGAAGCAGTTTCTTGTTCTTGGGCGGAGGTGATTCCATGATTTCCTTTGCTTTGTTTTTGTCCACTTCGATCCCTCTCTGGTGGACTAGGAATCCTAAGAAGTTTTCCGCTTGTACCCCGAATGCACATTTCTTATGGTTCATTTTCAGCTTATGTTGTCTCATCTTTAGAAAAGCTTGCCTTAAATCTTCAATGTGTTTTTCCTTTTCTTGAGATTTCACCACCATGTCATCAATGTATAGTTCCATGTTTTCCCTATCATTTCATGGAAGATAGCGTTCATTACTCTCTAATAAGTAGCTCTTTCATTCTTTAGTCCAAATGGCATAACGACATAATCAAATGCCCCCAAGTGTCCAGGGCATCTGAATGCTGTTTTGTGAACATCCTCTTCTGCAACCAAGATTTGGTTATATCCTGCATTGCCATCCATGAATGATAGAAGTTGATTCTGAGATGCACCGTCAATCAACATGTCGGCCATCAATATCGGATATTCGTCTTTCAGAGTAGCTTCATTGAGGTTACGGTAATCTACGCATATCCTGACCTGTCCTATTTTCACCTTGATGACAGGTACTATATTGGCCACCCACTCCACATACTTGGCCGTTCGGATGAAATCAGCTTTGAGAAGTCTGTCAATTTCTTCTTTGACTTTGAGCTCTATCTCTA
Source organism: Oemleria cerasiformis (assembly GCA_037349345.1). Taxonomy (NCBI): domain Eukaryota; kingdom Viridiplantae; phylum Streptophyta; class Magnoliopsida; order Rosales; family Rosaceae; genus Oemleria; species Oemleria cerasiformis. Next base: position 472,390 of record JAZGTL010000009.1, on the reverse strand, counting down.
CTGACATCCTTCTTCTTACTTGGCTGATGGGCTTGTACCCTTCTTTGATAGGTAATCTATGTTCTACAAGTTGTCTGTCCAATCCTAGCATCTTTGTATAATGCCATGCAAAGCAATCCTTAAACTCTTCCAGAAGTGTTATCATTTTTACCTTTAGTGACCCTTCTAACATCCCGCTGATCTTTAGTCCCTAAATTAACTTCCTCCAAGGGGTCCTGAATTTCTGGGGTGGTTTATTTACTTCTGATTACCAAAACTTGATTATTTCTGGTGGGATCTCATCTCCTTCGTCCTCATCTCTAGTGTCTCGAATGAATTCTGCCATACTAATGGATGATTCTTCCCAAGTTGAGTTTTTTTTCTCTACTCTTTGGAGCTGGTCATTTTCTTCGTCAAATAGAGAGGATCGTAATTCATTTTGTTCCCTCCAGTGTGTCAGTAATATCTTTTTTATAGACCTGATTGTTTCTGCTTGGTCTATTTCTCTGTTGAGTGTGCTATTCATTTTGGAAGTTCCATTTCAGGAAGGGCCTATCCCACTCTTCACGAGTTAGGAGCCCTTGTTCCAGAAGTTTATGGGTCGTCACCTTGGTAGGGGGGTCGTCAAGTTGGTAGGGCGGCCGTTCTCATCCTCTCCAGCCAACTTAATGTTTCTCACTTCGGGATCATAGAAACTGGCTTCAACAACTGTGGGGCTAGCTATGAAAGGTCTTGAATCAACATGGATTATCTCCCAGAAATCTCCTTCGTAGGCAGTTTCAGTAGGATTCCAGATGATGATATGTTGGTGCAATGTGGAAGGAATACACATGCTCTTGTGTATCCAATCCCTTGCTAGAAGTACGTTATAACTAGTAGTGCTATCCACCATGAAGAATGCTAGCATCATTTTCTTGGAACCAACCTCAATCTCTAGAGGTAGAACCCCTTGAGTTTTAGTTATGGTCCTACTAAAATTGGACATTATTGCCGTAGTCGGAAAACAATCCCAAAGGATTTTCCCAAGCTTCTTCAGCATCCTTGAGGGTAAAACATTGATGGATAGTCCTCCATCAATCATCATTTTATCAATCGGGATCCCTTCCAGATGGGCCGTGATGAAGATGTGTCGCAAGTGATCTGTCATCTCTTTAGTCAGGATTCGAGAACATCATCATTCCCTTATGCCGGTTGGATTCCGTGATGACATTCTGATCATTCTCATGATCATTCTGATCATTCTCATGATCAGTCGGTATCTCGATCAATGCTCGGGATGGCTCATAGGCAGTAACATTGCCTTTCATGTAGCTTACATGTTGGTAAATTGCTGCGAAATGTTCTGGTAATACAACTACCAGGTCTATCTCTGCTTGGACTTCTTGTTGTTTCTTGTCAAACAAGCCATCCATCTCCATGACCTCTGCCAATTCTTTCTCAAACTCTCTTAGTTCTTCTTCGGTCATGTACTGACCGTAATCTTCTTGAATGATTTTTGGCCTTCCCTTTTGAGGTTGGGATCTCTGCATCCTTGAATTGCTCTTGGGTATCTCTTCTTGAGCGAAGCTCCCAAACACGATCCGCCTCCTGACCTTGGAAGATGTTCCTGATATGGAATCAGGTAGGGATACAGTATCGATCACGATTTCTTTCTTCCTCCAGTTATTTTCAGGAGGACTCCTTGAATCTTTCTTGGTTACGGGAGGGGTTTTTGGCTCTTTTTCTTCTTTGGGAAGAATTGCCCCCAAGTTCTTCTGGGCACCCATGTAGGCTTCATATTGTCTTTGGATTCTTCGCTTTGGTGATCTTCCCAATTCTTTAACTGGATTTCCATCCTTGCCAATTACATACCACTTTCCTTCTAGGATTATGGATTTCCCAATTCTTTATCTTCGCGGCCGTCTGCTCTGGAAGGGTAAGTCTCGTGCTGCTAAAAACCTGCTGTTTAGCTTGCCCCCTAGTCTCTTGACTAGCAATCCATTCGTGTTTCCTTTTAATGTTTCTCAACCTCTAGAAAGCAGAGCTGTGAGGTAGGTTTCCTTTGGGACTATGTGGACCAAAGTTTGTCTCTGGGACCTTGAGGAAATCCTTATCCCGACGATCCTTTGCATCTTTAAGTTCCAGGTCTATTTTAGCGCCTGGGGTCGGGATTTCTAGGATACACCTTGCCCTACACTTTCTGCACATTACTACTCTAGCTACAACTGTGGCAAGCAACTTCTCGGGTTGCTGAGTCTCTTCTTGAGGTTTTGGCTGACCCTCGTTTACTGTCCTGGCCTTCTTTTCAAATTGAGGCCATTATAGGTTGAGCATATTTACTGAGGCCATTGGGAAATGATTAGTATCCACTCCCATTGGTGCTTTAGGAATTGGGGCTAATGCAATGTGCCCTTGGTTAATTAAGGTTTGAATTGTGTCCCTGAATTAGACACAGTTGGCTGTGACATGGTATGGTGAAACGTGCCATTTTCAGAATTGTTTCCCTTTAATATCCTCTAGCCGAGGCATCTCTTACTTGGGATCAGGTTTGATTACTTTCGACCTTACTAACTAATCATAAATTTCTCTAGCTTTGGTAAGGTCAAATGAGTACGAGTTAAACACTAGTACCTTGTTCGCGAAGTAACGTCTAGTTGGGTTGACTGGTCTTTGTTCCCGAGCGGGTTTGACCAACGATTTAAGGGTTACTAGTCCCTTTCCAGTGGTTTGGATCTCGGCTGACGCAACTTCTATCAAGGATTCTTCTTCGATAAAGGATTCTTCTTCGATCTCCTTGTGCTCCTCCACTTGATGCACATGGATCTTGTTTTTGTAGAATGGGGGTACTTTAGAGTTGTGTTTTTGTATATGTTCTTCTTCCAGTAACCTCTCAAACTTAGCGGCTAATACTACTATCTCTTGAAGATCAGAGAAGGTAGTGATCAAATTTCTTCCTAAGAGAGAACCTTAGGGCTCTTCATGCTATAGCTACCATTTGAGCATTTTTCATGGGGAATCTACATTTCATTTTCAATCTTTTGAACCTAGCAATGAACTCCTCAGTCGTTACATGCTCTCCCTGCTTGATAGCAGTTAGATAACTGATTATGATCTCTGGTTCAATCCTGTAGAATTCCTCGTGAAACTTAGCTTCCATTTGCCCCTAAGTATGTATGGATGCTTCTGGTAATGAAATGTACCAAGAGAAGGCATCTTCAGAGAGGGAACTGCTGAACAATCGGAGTTTGAGGTAAGAGTGTCTTCTACAGCAACACTGTGCTGAGAATCTTCCCATGTGCTCTAAGGACGAAGTACTGCCATCTCCATTGAAGAGTGAAAATGTTGGTGGCTTGAAATTCCTTGGGAACGGATTATCTTGGTCTACATAAGCCAAATATGGTTTTCTGTACACCGGAACATTGGTTTTTCTTGGGGCCATAGCTTGGCCTTACATTATTCTCCTAATCTCTGCCATATCGTTCATGATGGCTTGATGTTCGGGATTATGAGGTGCTCTGTGATTGATCCCGACTTCTTCTTCTGATCCCATATTGTTTGGATCAATTTTCATCTAATTCTCCAGACTATTTTTTTCTCCAATCTGGGTGTTCCTGGTTGGCTTTGATTGGGATTCATTCGATTGACAATAGGTGGTCTATATTTGGAAGATATCCCGATTTCTTCCCTGGTTAACCTATCACGAATCTTGCTTGTTTCTGGGATTTCAATCCCATATCCTTTTGAGAAATTAGGTCCAAGAAAAATAGTTTCCAATACAAGTCCTCCAAATCCCATGGTTCATGTGCCTTTGTCTAGGCCTAAGAACCCTAAGGTTAGGATGTTAACTTCTGACCTATTTTCATATTTCTCTAGCTTGAGCTCTTGGATTTGTACGTTCATAGCTTTAATCTAAGCGAGGAGTGGTGTCATGTTGTCCTTGACAACCTGCATTACATCTTCTAAGGACACAAATATCTGCTTCTCCTTGGCGAAAATCTCTTCCACTACTCCATCTTGAGGAGGCTCCATGTTGACTGGTGGTAGAAATTACTCGGACACCGTTTCTTGGGAAAGATCTTTTAGAAATATCCTTCTAGCATCTCGGCGTCGTTCGAAATTTCTGAACTTGGACATGCACTAAAAAGACTCCCATTGGGCGTGCCAGATTATGTTCTGCTCAAAAATGCGACAACGGGCCCAGGATCACCTTCGGTGGATCTCTGTCGAAATTCGAGTGTGAAGGAGCGGGCTCGTGTGGGTTTGTTTAGTGATGGTGGTGATGTGGACTTGTTTGGATGTTGGATTTGAGTTGAAGGATGTGGACTTATGGGCCTTGATACCACGGTCTATCCCTAAATGGGCTGACTAGGAAGTATACATGCCTTAGCTGCCTTCAAAGTAGGCGTGCCACTAGTAGAAACTGCAACTAGACAATAATGAATGGGTTCTGTTACGGCCCAAGGATCTTTCCTTAATCAAGTGATTGTGAGGCGAGTGGGCAAACAGCTCGCACTGTTCTTTTCTATGCCTTTTTCTTAATGTATCCAAGGACTTCAATAAATTTTCTTTCCAATCTAGTCCAAGTTCAGATTATGTTCATTTCGATTTGTCCATGTTAGCAGCTTGTTATCAATTAGAACAATTAGATACAAGGATTTTCTTAAGTCGGGATAATGGTATTGGACCAAAACACACAGATGATTTTATGACTTAGAGCAACCATACAATGCCATGGTTGGTATATTCCGAATACTGATAATTCCTCTTAAGAAAATCCTTTGAAATGTAAAGAAAATAAAGTACAATTACTGGAAAGTAAATGTAGAAACGTTAAATGCAACAAACGAAATACAAGTGCTAAAGTAAACATTACCTTCATAATCAAGCCTCATTGAGGGGCACGATCTTCTAGAAATCATCAACTGAGATGAACATCAGTCGGAATCATGTCATAGGTTGGCAAAGCATTCAAACGACGGTGATTCGTTAAGGGTTGAGTGAACCTCAAATACTAGGGTGAATGGTAGTCGGGATGAGGTAGTGTTTGGGAATTCCTCAGGGACTAGTTTGGGAGGCAGTCGGGATGAGGAGAAAGCTTGTGTTCCTTGTTGGGAACTGAGAAAGAGGTGAGAAGAGAGATTGAATCTTGATCATGGATCGAAGAAACAGGTTGTGGCTGAATAGGCGAGCCTTTGAACAAAGAAACTTTTGAGGGTTTGTAGTTGTTTTGAAATTGATTGGTTTGATCAATTTGTTTGTTTGATTGATTGATTGGTTATCCTTGAGAAGAAGGCTTCTTCTCCATTTTATAGGCGGTGATGAGCTGATTTGGCTTGCCATGTAGATCTCCGAGGGTCCCACGTTGCAGTTGGCTTGTCGCGAACATCCCTTTTGCCCTCTTATCCTTTATGCGCATCACAACCGACTTCCCTTTCTCCAAGTTTCTACTCTTGCATGTTCCAAGTGGGCATTCTTGGGATGGACTTGGTGAATTGGGCATTTAATTTGGCTGGCTATTTGCTTTGGCCCAAAGTGAGATTTTTTTGGGTGTAAACATTATGCTCTTATCATTTTTCAGTAGCTTCTTCCACCAAATATTTGTTTAGTTACCCTTTTAGAATTTTAGTTCTTAATGTTTAAGTAGCAACTAGGAATCAAATTCGCCATAATGAGAATTGAACTTGAGATTTCTTAGTCTCGGATACTAGTAAAGATACAACAATACCACTAAATCGCAATGTTAGGTTCCATAACTCAGTTTTTAGCTACTAGCACAAAAATGAAAACAAAAATAAAAAATAAAAACAAAATGTGATGAGACCAACGAATACCATAAATTGGGGGATGTCCAAGATTGCATTGACTTTGATCCGGTGAATGTAATAAACGGCAGTAAGTTCATTGTAGTTTTTAATTTTGGTCTACTTTTAACTCAAAAACAGTCTAAAACTAGTCAGTGCTGCTTTTATCTCTCGGAAATTCAGCTCAAGCTCTCTCTCCCGTCTCCACTGATTGGGTCAAATCTTCGTGGTCGATCCTCAAAAGGTTGGTTTGCAAAATCTTAGCTTTTTATTTCATCTGGAATTTCGATCAATCTCCCTTTTTTTGGGAATTTGGATTCATTGTCGTTATAACTCCTTGTTCAACTTTCTGGGAAACGCACGCGTCTAAGTTCAAATATTTTCCCCAACTTTTTAATCTTAAGATTGGATTTTTTGGAGTTTATGGGTTAGGTTCCAAATTGTGTCTGCTTTTATAGTAAGTCACAAGTTTTGGGTTTAAGGTTATACACAGAAAGAGGTATTGAGGGTGATTTTGTTGGTCTAATCTGTTTTTGGGCATTATGGGATTCTCAAGATACCCCATGTTTGGTTGGTAAGGAAATGGACGAAAATGAAAGAGATTCTGAATGTTAAACCATTCCATTGCTTTTGGTGGAAAGGTCCTCTTTGATTAATCTACTAGTTGTATCAGGCTTGGTTATGTGGATTTTTTGTTTCTAATCTGTTCTTGGTCATCTGCTTACCTTTGTTGGATTTCTAAGAAAATGGAGGAAAAATGAAGGAACTTCGAGTGCCGGATTTTCTTCCTCCTTCCTGGGTATTTTAAATTTTGCTAATGCAATATACCATACATGAGATCAGCCAACTAATTATTTAAGGCTAAGTTTCAGGATCAAAAGCTTTTAGTTCTCATCTGTTCTTGCTTTTTGTAAGAAACCATATTGAAGATTAGGGTTTTGTGGTTGAGTGTGGTAAGATGGATAGTTCAGGATTGGGAAGTGGATTTTTGTCAGCTCCCAGCGGGGGCTTACTAGACCTTGAATCATCGATACCAAGACGGCAAGAGCTGCAGTTGGGTCATCCTTTGTTAGCACATCATCAGCATCACATCAATGTGATGAGTGGCGTGGAAGGTGATCACCATCCCATTGGGCTTGTGGAAGCGAAAGGGTTAGTCCCAAAAGTTTGTTCGACTACCGTCAAAGGCAAGGCGGTTGTACCTTTCAATACGAATGGTTACAATTTGAGTGATGAGGACGAGCCAAGTTATACAGATGATGGTGGCGAGAACTTTGAAGGGGCCAAGGGCAAAAAGGGTTCTCCATGGCAGCGAATGAAGTGGACAGATAATGTGGTTAGGCTCCTTATAGCAATTGTTGCTTGTGTGGGTGATGATGGTACGGTTGAAGGTGGTGAGGGGCATAAGAGGAAATCTGGGATTTTACAGAGGAAGGGTAAGTGGAAAACTGTGTCGAAAATAATGATCAGTAAAGGTTGTCATGTATCTCCTCAGCAGTGTGAGGACAAGTTTAATGACTTAAACAAAAGGTATAAGAGGTTGAATGATATTCTTGGGAGGGGAACTAGTTGTAGGGTGGTGGAGAATCCTGCTCTTATGGACTCAATGCCCCACCTTTCAGCCAAGGCAAAGGATGACGTTAGAAAAATATTGAGCTCAAAACACTTGTTTTATAAAGAAATGTGTGCTTATCATAATGGACAGACGATACCTGATTGCCATGATTTTGGTCTCCAAGGTCTTGGGAGGTGCTCAAAAGACAACAACGGATCTGAGGAAGAAGAAGCTGAAGAAAACCGTGATACTGAGGACGATGAATTAGACCATGAAGATGATAATGATGCCGACAATGACAGGGATAGGATGAGGAGAATGGGTGACAGGAAGAGGGTTAGTGAAGACGATGGTCATTTCTGGCCGCAATATGTTCTTCTGGATAGTTTTGAAGTTGAAATGGGTGAGATCTTTCAAGACCCATTGAAGTCATTATGGGAGCAAAGAGAGTGGATCAAGAAACAGAAGTTCCAACTCCAAGAGCAAAGAGTTGGCTTCCAGGCTGAAGCTTTGGAGATTGAGAAGCAGAGGTTCAAATGGCTAAGGTACTGTAGCAAGAAAGACAGGGAACTGGAGAGGTTGAGACTCGAGAATGAGAGAATGAAATTAGAGAATGAGAGAAGGGTACTGGAACTCAGACAGAAGGAAGTGGAAATAGACTTGAGGAAGTCGCAAGCTTCCTTAGAGCCTTCATCTCTTGGGATAAGAAGAGATCATATTGATTTGGGTAAGCATCAATAGCTTTGAGGTCAAGTACTTGAGTGCACTACTGGAGCATGATTGACATTCTGCAAGACCTTCAAGCCCAAAGCTTTGGGAACACTCTAAACTTGTAAGACCTGTCTCTCAAGTGCTTTGTTTTTGTATTTTGTCCAAAGAAACCTACTTTTCGAGTTAGCTTTAGGAATTATTGAGGTTTTTGTTGATTGTTGGGTGCTCTCTTGTAAAGATGTAAGTTAGTGTTGTATTTTTCCACTTGTTGAAGGCATGTAGGAGGGGGTTTATATGGATATGGTGTAGTCTTCAACGGGTCAGTGTGGGTAATCATGTTTGTAGAAATAAAAGTGAATGTGCAGTTTTCTGATCCCCTTTGTTTATACATTGCTATACAACCCAATTTCTTTTTCCCAACTCTTCTCAACTTTGGTGGCATTCTCATTTCTCACATTGCATTCTAGAAAATTACTGTTACTTTTTGAACGCAATGTTATGGATTGCCTATTTTGATTGCGTGCCACATAGGTTACAAAAAGACAGAAGAAAACATTGGGAGTTTGGGATTTAAGTAGCATTTTCCTTTATAAAGTAAGTAAAGTTCAGCTCTTCCGAAGAATTGTCCCGAGATTAATGTATCTTTCGGAACCCCTGTTTTATTAGTGGGTAGATTTATCATATTATAGGAAGTAGTTTTATGCAACTATTATGAATGATGAAGAAGAGCTTCATGAAGGGAGAAATGTTAAATTAAGCTTCTATTGCATATATATATATATGTATATATTATATATTATATGGTTGATTCTGTAGGCAATTCCCATTTTTCTTCAATAAATATAGAGTTCCCAGTCACACTAGGCCAGCAGTGATCTCTTTTTGTGCCTAACATGTAAGGTTAGTGGTAGGGAATTGAATGGAGGGAGTGTGACTGGTTGAGAGTGCAAGTTGTATTGCCAGGAAAGAAAGTTTAAGTACGAATGTTTCTTGACCAACAAAAACTTAAAGCCATCGACTCATATGGAGGTTTAGATGCTTTTAAGCTCTTATTTCCCTTGCATAATTAGCAACTGCAGTTTTCTGAGTTTGAATTTTCTGAGAAAACAGGATATGGACTTGTAATAAGTTCGGTTTTTTATTTTTTATTTTATATAGAATTTTAACCACTCGAAGAAGAAGGAGGTTTGGTGAAAATGCATATAGTTAGTCTTACGTAGATAAAACTCTTTTGTATCAAAGTATATAATTAGTCTTAAGCATAGAACTATAGAAATAGCGGGTGAAGTGCATCGCGGTTATTTTCATTAAAGATAGATTTGATTTTTCTATCTTGCGTGCTTGTATTCGCATAATTGATTCATACATGCCGCACTTTTTTTTCCATCGGCTAGATTTTCGCCCCATTAGGTTTTTCCCAGTGAATTTTTTATAACGAGGCAACAAATACCTCAATTATTCGTTATCATTAATGATGTTTTCATTGCTGGTGTTTGTTGAAGTTTGTACGAGCTGTTGTTTTGTTTTTTGGTTGTTTTTTCTTATCGCGTGGATTTATTCACGCCGCATATCTTTTTAAAGATTATATTTTTTCTGATGTACACGTTTGGACTATCGAGTGTATAATCCCAAGGTGATTTGAATAAAATGTCTTTTTCTAACAAAAGCAATAAGGAGGTATGGCCTATTGGTGAGGTCTGTTGTTCGATGAAAAATAAATCAAAAAAATTAGGACATTCGAAGGTAAATAAAAAAAGAGAAATGATAGTTTTGTTTTTTTTTTTCTGAAAAAAGAGTCGATAGTTGAACTATCTTAAATTGATTACATCAATTGAATCATCTGATATAACAATAAAAGAATTGTGTTATTTCAATAAATTAAATCATCTTTTATTTATTTTTTGTGATAAATAGAATGTCACATCAAATACATATAGTCAATTAAGATGATTCAAATAGCAACGCTCTTAAAAAAATAAAACAAAAATAATAAGGACAAACAAAGGTAATTATATTAAATTTGTAAAATAAAAACAAAAGAATCTTCATTCTTCAATATCAATGTATCAATAATAAAATGAGTAATACTATACATCTCAAATTTGAAATTTGTACACCAAATTGAGTCCCAAAATGATGTGGCATATTACATGTCATGGAACTCTAATTATTTCATTCCAAGATGATTATAATTTCTTTTTTAAAATAAATAATAAACAACTTAATTAATCAATATCCCTTGTAACCCTAGAAACAAAACTTGTCGTCGCCTTCTTATTCCCACCACCGACGATGATTCATTCTTCACCACCACACCCTCTTAATTCAACAGTACTATGATTAATTCACAATACTATTCCACCAAAAGCAAGCCAAAAATTATCAAGAAATTGGGGTTCACTCTTCCTTCCTCCACCACGAGGCACACCAACACTGGAGAGTGGAGATGGAGCAATATACTCAAGTCAACTGTTATAAGGAAAAGCCTTTGTTGGATTGTTGAAATTGATTGAACCCTCTAAATCAAACCAAACATACTTCAGGGATCAGATTCACATCTTGACATTGAATCTTTCTAGGATCACCAAATTCTCTTAACATTCAATTCGATCAAATTTTCGGTGAAAAGTTACTAGCGCCCCATTGTTACACATTCACTTATTACCGTATCAGACTCAATGATTTAGAAGGGATGAAGCCTTGGTGACGGTGAAACGGATGATGCGACGGAAATAATAGTTGTAATGAAATAATTAGAATTTGATTATATGGAAGATGCTACATTATTTTGAGACTCAATTTAGTGTACAAATTTGGGATATCTAGTATTATTCTAATAAAATCAAAGATAATTAAATTTGTAAAATAAAAACAAAAGGTAATTATTAATATATTAAAATCTTTTTTGGGGTGAAGACCAGCCCAGAAGAAACAGAAGAAAGCAGCGGAGTAAAACAACAGCTCGACGCTGGGCACCTCCCATCAAAACTCTGTTTCCATAATTGGCCACTAGTCCACTACCCATCAACATAAAAGACAAAAGAAAAGAATAAAACAGAAGAATTCGCACGGAAGCTGCACTCCCATATTTCTCTCTCTTTCCATATTTCACTCCCTATATAATTCTAGATCTGAACGCTCCCTATCATCTCACTCACTCTGCTCATTGCTCAACGATCTCGCTCTCTCTCTCTCTCTCTCTCTCTCTCGCAGTCTCTGCTCTCTGTCTTTCTTCAACGCTCTCGCTCTCTCTGAGTCTTGGCTTTAGCGCTCTCGCTCTCTCTGAGTCTTGGCTCAACGCTCTCGCTCTCTCTGAGTCTTGGCTAAACGCTCTCGCTCTCTCTGATCCTCTGCCGAACGCTCCAAACCCTAACCCCTTCGTCATTCGTCACGAACCCAACAATGGATTCCCCGTGGTCTATTGATGACGTGTTCGACGTGGATGAGTTATTGGCCGATCTCTTAGGGGAGACTCCGGAATCGGCCGATCAAGAGTGGGATATGGTGGAATCTGTTCCTCTTTCAGAGGATACAGTACTCATTGTTGATGCTGATTTCGATTATAATTTTGATTTTCATTTACGCAGGCCAGCATCCCAAGCAGCCATTGAGGGCTTGGAAAGGTTGGTCTTTGATGGGTGCTCAGAACCTTCGGCGGAATCAAACGTAGTTTCCGAGTGCTCTATTTGCTTAGAGGGTCTGGTGGGGGAAGAGGTAATTCGCATGCCGTGTGAGCACACGTTTCACACGCCATGCATAATCAGGTGGTTGAACCAAAACCACACTTGTCCTTGCTGCAGGTTTGCTTTAGAGGCTTCAACCATCTGACATTCTGACTCTTCCTTTCATCTCTTTGCTTTTAGGGTTTACGGGTTTACGGTTAGGGTTTAGTCGTCTTGAATTCAAATTCTTATTTTGTGATTTCTTGTCTGATTGGGCCTGTTTGTCTGATAAATTGTTTGCTGCTGTTATGATTCTTTTCATGCCCTGCCTTGCCTCATGAGTCGTTCTATTTTTTGTTTGCTTTGTTTACATTTAGATGAATTTTGTACATCATCGTGGGCAGCATCATGTTCTTGCTTTCATATGATAAAACCCCATATGCACATGCATGATGCATTATATACACATGCATGATGCATTATATACACATAAGATATGGCTGGATGCATATATATATATATATATAAGCAACAACTGTTCACTGTTTGTGGGGTCGATCTGTTTTGTTGATCAGGCATTTCAATTTCATGCCCATCTCATTACTCAAAAATCATCTTCATGTGAAACAATTTTGGCCTTCATTAGAAACATTTGCTTTCCCTGGACAAGATTCAATACCTTTTAAATTGTTTCTGTCTTTATTCTTGTCTCTTTTACCATCACTCCTCCTTTGATCTCTTTGCTTCAATGTGTTATGTTATCAATTATTAGATTAACGAAACCTAATTACTTTTGGCAACGTAATCTCTAGTCCTTGTATTGAACTAGAGTCATAACAAATAATCTTATTAATTTTCCCTTTCTTAGTAAACAACCTTTATTCAAATATGCCTTTAAAGTTTCTGCTTTTTGTCTTGAATTGCACAGAACATTATGCCTAATGCCTTCTTTGATGTGTTTAGTTGTAAAAAGTTAAAAGATGCAGATATTTTCCTCTATTTTCCCAGTGTGCCCTTGAAAATTTTGTTTCTCATTAAGATGGGTGAGTCAAATTCATCTTCTTATATGTCATGTAATCAGGTATGGTCCCACTTCATATTTTTGAATTTACAATTTTTATTATTGTTTAGTTGCAAACTTATTGTCTTCTTTGCAGCTGGAGGGTGTGCACAGCTACATTGACTTGCTCAAATTGCTTCATCATATAGAGGAGAGGAACATCGTGCACAAGGTGAGTCCATGTAATTTCTGTATCAGCTCTTAACGAAGCTCATATTTGCAAATTGAATGCTTGAATCGTCGGTTTATCTTTTATTTTCTTATATTATCATGGATTTTGATAGTCAATAAGCTTCGAATGAATTGCAGAAACCTTTGAAGCTTTACTCTGATAAATCTTCTGCTGTGTTTTTCAGAAAGAATAACAGAAGAACTAATGCGTCGAAGTTTATTCTTTGGTCTCTGTTTCTCAGTGGGGAGTAAGGTTTAGTCTTCTATTCTAAACTACATTAGTCTTCTTTTGTTGAATTTTCTGAATAAGTTGGATCATTACTGATCAATGAACAAACAGTTTACAGTTATACTATAACTGTAAACTGTTTGTTCATTGATCAGTAATGATCCAACTTACCAATACCGATCTCTCCAAATGACATTAGCCACATTACCATTATTGATCTCTGTCTTTTGTGTAATATCATTCCAATGATGTTTCTATGAGTTTGACTCTCCAAATGCAACTTCCTTTCCATGCTGCATAGACTCTTTCCTTCTTGAATTAGTTATATGGTTACAACTTACAAGGATACAATCTTCATACAGGCCTTATGGATGCTAAATGGCGAAATTTTTTTGTGGGTTTTTGTTGTTGTTGCAGAGACTGAATTCAAGAAGCCAACGGAACTCCACGAAGAGAAGCTAGAGGGAGCCAGCAGGGGAGAGCAGTGGTTTCGGACCCAATCGATTATTGTTTTTGTTGTTATTGATTACCCTTTTGGTTTATCTTTGATGAAATTTCTGGTTTTTTGTTCGCCAACTACTGGATCTGTGATACTGCTGCATCCGTTTTTCTTCACTGGTTTATTTATGAATTCAATACAAAATTACTTAATTTTACCCATCCGTTTTGGTTCACTGGTTTATTTATGAATTCAGTTCAACATTTTCTGGCTAGTCCGCAGGGAAGCAAATGGGGTGGCGCATCGTCTTGCTCGTTATGCTTTGTTTAGCTTTTCTGTTGCTATTTGGTTCGGGGAACCACAAGATATAATTTTTGATGTATTGATTGAGGATAGTTAATTGTTTTTCCGGTGTGTGGTATTCTTTTTTCTTCGATCAGGTTGAAATCCCCGACAAGGTTTTAATGAGGCTATATGTTGTGCACCCTATCCTTATTGTACGTTTCTTCATCTTATCAATTGAAAAATCGAATTTCCTTTTAGAAATATACAAAATTACTTAAGTTTACCCTACTAAATTTGTCAATTATCAAATTGATATAAATATTGTCCGCAAGTTCCCTTTGCAAATTCTATCAAATCAATATGCTCCATTTCCGCAATTTTTAGGGCTAGGTAGTTTTTTTTTAAATAAAAAAAATTGAAGTAAAAACATTACTGCCGTTATTCACAAAATGCCGAACAAAAGGACCCAAAAACGTGGTGCATCTAAACACTACCAAGTCAACTTGACAATCTAACAAAAATAAAAGTCAACTTGACAACTTAAAAAAAAAGGAAAGAAAAAATAGGAATAATTTAAATCAGATTTTTTTATTTCGTGGAAATTCTTTATTTATTTTCATTAAAAGAAAATCTAAATAAAATAAAAAATTGAATGCTGTCATATTAATTAGTGTAAAAAATTTGAAATAAATACTCAGAAAACAAATTTTTTATTTACCAAAAATAAAATATGAATCCTAACCAATTGTTTTGCATAATATATTGACCCAAAAAAAAAAAAAAAGAGAAGAAGTTGAGAGAGTACAAGAAAACAGAGTGTCCATTTTGGTTTGAAAGCCTTGTGTGATTTGGGGTTCCCTTCCCACCATATCATCTCCTCTCCTCCTTTTTAAGCTCTCATCCTTTGACATTCCGAGTGTCAAGCTCAAAGGGTAACCCTCAATCTCTCTCTCTCTCTCTATCTCTCTGACTTAATCTTCTTTCTTTTTGCAGCTCTCTTTGCATTGTTGTATTGTTTTTGTTATTATGTGGTATTTTTGACCTTGTATTTTGCTTAAGTTTCGGAATTCACATATTGTTTTAGTTTCATTTTTGTTATAAACCACCAAAAGGGTCTTTCAGATCTCTTGTTTTACTCCTTGGCTAACTTAGATTTCTCTCTACCTATCTCTCTCTCTCTCTCTCTCACACTCTCTCCCTCCCCCTTTGTGTATCATATAGGGTCAGTTTTGAAGGTATATGATTCGAATGTCTCTATCTCTACCTGCTTTATTGCTCTTTTCTTTTCCATCAACACATATTAATGGTTCTTCATGGAGATTTCATTCATTCGTGTTGTTTCTATTGGGATTTGAACATGTTACATGTAAAAGTAGTTGTTCTAAGTTCTTTGGTAGCCAATAGCACTACGATTTACGGGTATTCCTCTTCACCGGTGAGTGAGAGGTCTCATGTTCGAATTCCTTAGATGTGGAGTATATATCTATGTTGAGTTTCGATACCAAAAAGGTTCTTATGATAGACGGTTTTTACATGAATTTTGACTGTTTGTGTTTTTTCTTTCTTAGAATGGGCTTTTCTTTTCATTTTGATTTCTGCCTCATTCATTTTTTTCATCAATTTCATTGAATCTTTTTACCATATTTCGGAACGCAATCATTATTCAGTATGATCTCCATTTTTTCATTTTCTTTTTGGATTCAATGGTCAGTTAGTGTGTCAAAAGTTCCAATTTTTCATTTTTATGATAATATATATTTCTGTATTTTTTTGGCGCTTTGGTTTTATGCAATGGATTCCCCATATTATGTTTGGCTTCGTTTGTTTTGATAGGGGATGGAATTGGATTTGGAAACAAGGCTAAAACTAATAGAGATATTAAAAAAAAAAACTAGATTGAATCTGTTTGAAATAACTAGATTGAAAATAATTTGAAACCCAACCCCTCGGAATTTCTGTTATTAATTTGTTTCATTATCATGATTTTAGTATATATGTGCTGCATGATATATGTTGAATGAATTTAAATAGTACTGGATATTTGGTTCTGATTAAAAACTAAAAAAAGTGGATGACTTTGCAGGTGTTTGATTGATTTATTTAGTAGTGCTAAGTGATGGCTGATAACCACCACCCAACTGTGATGCAAAAGTTTTCAGGTCAACTACATTTGAGTTCCAGCCTTTCCCAAGATGGGCACAGCCACTATGGGGGCTTCCAGAGGCCTCCTACTGCTCTTAATAATCAGAGGCGATTTTCATATGGAAATGAATGTAATGCAGCATTGCAGTATCCCTTGAATCCACTGCTGGCTTCAGGTGCCTTACCTGTGCTTGTCCAGGCCCCAAAGGAGAAGGGCTTTTCCGGGTTTGCAATTGACTTTCTAATGGGTGGTGTGTCTGCTGCTGTGTCCAAGACTGCTGCTGCGCCAATTGAGCGCGTAAAGCTCTTGATTCAAAATCAGGATGAGATGATCAAGGCCGGTAGGCTCTCTGAGCCCTACAAGGGAATCGGAGATTGTTTTAGCCGAACAATGCAAGAGGAGGGCATGGTCTCATTGTGGAGAGGAAACACCGCCAATGTCATCCGTTACTTCCCGACTCAGGTCTTTCTTTTCTCATTTTTAATCTTATTGCCACTTGTTTGTTCTTCACACTATGCTTAATGCTTCACTACATTGTTGTTGTTGCTGTTGTGTTTTCGTCTCCAGGCGTTGAATTTTGCATTCAAAGATTACTTCAAGAGGCTGTTCAACTTCAAAAAGGACAAGGACGGGTACTGGAAATGGTTTGCAGGGAACTTGGCATCTGGTGGTGCTGCGGGTGCCTCTTCTTTATTCTTTGTGTATTCTTTGGATTATGCTCGAACCCGTCTAGCAAATGATTCCAAGGCTGCAAAGAAGGGAGGAGAGAGGCAATTCAATGGCTTGGTTGATGTCTACAAGAAGACTCTCAAGTCAGATGGCATTGCTGGACTTTATCGCGGATTCAACATTTCTTGCGTTGGGATCATTGTTTACCGCGGCCTCTACTTTGGAATGTATGATTCTTTGAAGCCTGTCATCCTCACTGGGAAGATGCAGGTATGCGTCGTCATTTTTTATCTACTTAATGAGCTCTGTGCATCGAAAATGGTGGTCATTATGTCTAAGTGTATGTTATGTGGTGTTTGGAGAATTGCAGGATAGTTTCTTTGCAAGCTTTGCGCTTGGTTGGGTGATCACAAACGGGGCTGGACTTGCTTCGTACCCAATTGACACTGTTCGTAGAAGGATGATGATGACATCCGGTGAAGCAGTGAAATACAAGAGCTCGCTTGACGCATTCAATCAAATCCTCAAGAATGAGGGTGCAAAATCTCTGTTCAAGGGTGCCGGTGCCAACATTCTTCGTGCAGTCGCTGGTGCAGGTGTGCTTGCAGGTTATGACAAGCTTCAGGTCCTAGTTTTCGGAAAGAAGTATGGTTCTGGTGGAGCTTAAGTACAAATCATCAACCAATCCACAACTCCACCCCATATATCTAGCTTTACAAGCTATAGATATAGATGAAAAAGCCCAAATTTCATCTTCCTTTTTGTGTTTTAAAATTTTGTGAGGGGATTTTTGACTGAATAATGTAGTTTAGAGGTTATTGTTTCATATTCCAGGAGTTTTGTGATGTCATTATTATCCTGGCTATAAGAGCTGTTGCCAAGCTCATATTGTTAACTGTTTAAATTATAGGTTGTTATACTGGTTCTCTCTACATATTTTGTC
Source organism: Oemleria cerasiformis (assembly GCA_037349345.1). Taxonomy (NCBI): domain Eukaryota; kingdom Viridiplantae; phylum Streptophyta; class Magnoliopsida; order Rosales; family Rosaceae; genus Oemleria; species Oemleria cerasiformis. Next base: position 454,764 of record JAZGTL010000009.1, on the reverse strand, counting down.
TTGCTATTTATTTTATGATCAACTTCTCTACATATGCTTGTGTTTTGGATGAGTTCATAAAGAGGCCCATTTTTGCACTCAAGTAATTCTTCTTCTTTTATTCTCCTTGATTCTAAGCTTTATACCTTCCACAGTTAGCCAAAAAATTTAAGTTTGATTCCAATTTATAGAAATTAAACTCTCACACTTGGCTAGAAAATTTAGGTGTAATAGGGTTGCTTCTTATTATATTATTTTCATGAGTTTAATTCCTATTGTGGTTGGCCATATCAAATATTAGATAGAGACGTAAACAAAAACAAAAATAAATAATAAAATTGTAATGATCAATAAAAACAAGTTGAGTCCCGTCATTAATACATCAAACTCACATATATTACACACACCGGGATATAATTAGTGTTATAATTATAACTTATAGAAATCAAACTCAAGTGACATGATTCTTATACATAGTAATCAAACTCACTTGAACGACGGCGGAAGATTTTAGAGATGCTCTTAAGGGTAAATGGTGTCAAATGCATTTTGAAAAAAAATATATATAACTTCTCTTATTCTTGCTCAAGTTTTTTTATTTATTTATTTATTTTTGTTTTGGGAGAATCAAGTGTTTGTTTGGGTACGTCAAGTTCGACTATCAGCAATTCCCGCCATTGTCCCACATACATGCCGACGCTCAAATCAAATGGTGATCATCCTCTCTATGTTCAGCCTCAGACCTCCACGCTCAGTTCCCAAGCCACTCTCACACCATCTCTTTCATGGCTTCTTCTTCCACACCCGCTCTCTCTCACCCCACAAACACAAACCCACCAATTGGAACACAACTCACACATTTATACAAACAAACCCACTTCTCTCCCTTTTAGAAACTTGCAAATCCATATCCCAGTTGAAGCAAATCCAATCCCAAATGATCATTACTGGGTTAATCTCAGATGGGTTTGCTTCCGGTCGCCTTATCGCCTTTTGTGCGCTTTCAGAGTCGCGAAATCTTCAATATTGTACCAAGATTTTGTACAACGTGCAGAACCCAAATGTGTTTTCTTGGAATATGGCCATTAGAGGGTATTCCGAGAGTGAAAGTCCGGGGGAATCGGTTGTTTTGTATAAGAAAATGTTCAGAAATGGTGGGTCGAGACCAGATAATTATACTCTCCCGCCGTTGTTGAAAGTTTGTGCTAATTTATCGTTGAATTTTACGGGTCGTGAGGTTCTTGGGCATGTTTTGCAGTTGGGTTTTTATTTGGATATGTTTGTTCACAATGCAGTGATTCATATGCTTGTTTCGTGCAGGGAATTAGAGAATGCACGCAAGGTGTTTGATGAAGGTTGTGTGAGAGATTTGGTTTCTTGGAATTCTTTGATTAATGGTTATGTACGAAGTGGGTTGGCGTGCGAAGCATTAAGGATTTATCAGGAGATGGAGGAGGAGGGAGTTAAGCCGGATGAAGTTACAATGATTGGAGTGGTCTCTTCGTGTGCCCAACTAGAGGATTTGAGTCTTGGAAGAGAATTTCATCGGTTGATCGAACAAAATGGATTAAGTTTGACAATTCCTCTTGCTAATGCCCTTTTGGACATGTATATGAAGTGTGGGAATATTGAGGCTGCTCAAGCATTATTTGACAGCATGATAAACAAAACCATGGTCTCATGGACTACACTGATAGTAGGATACGCTAAATTTGGGTTTTTGGACATTGCTCACAGGCTTTTGTATGAGGTTCCAGAGAAGAATGTTGCGCCATGGAATGCAATGATTGGCGGCTATGTCCATGCCAAGCAAAGCAAGGAGGCTTTGGCTCTGTTTCATGAAATGCAAGCTAGTAAGATAAATCCTGATGAAATAACCATGGTTGGCTGCTTATCTGCATGCTCACAGATTGGAGCACTTAATGTCGGAATATGGATTCACCATTATATTGACAGACATGGTCTTTCTTTAAATGTTGCTTTGGGGACTGCCCTTGTTGACATGTATGCTAAATGTGGGAACATCACAAAGGCTCTTGTGGTTTTCCGGGACATGCCAGGGAGAAACTCTTTGACGTGGACATCGATTATTTGTGGTTTAGCCCATCATGGACATGCACATGATGCCATATCTTACTTTGTAGATATGATAAATACAGGATTGGTGCCAGATGAGATCACCTTTGTCGGGGTCTTATCAGCTTGCTGTCATGGAGGTTTGGTTGAAGAAGGTTGTAGGTACTTTTCCTTGATGAACTCTAAATTCAATATTTGCCCCCAAGTTAAACACTACTCTTGCATAGTGGACCTTTTAGGTAGGGCTGGTCGTTTGCAAGAAGCAGAAGAGCTTATCAATAGCATGTCAATTAAGGCAGATTCTGTGGTGTGGGGTGCATTACTCTTTGCTTGTTATATTCATAAAAATGTTTTTATGGGAGATAGAGCAGCTTCCAAGCTTCTTGAGTTGGACCCTCATGATAGTGGAATTTACGTTTTGCTTGCAAAAATGTATAGGGAATCGAATATGTGGGAGGAGGCAGAGAAGGCACAAAATATGATGAAGGTGAGAGGAGTAGAGAAGACTCCTGGTTGTAGCTCAATTGAGGTGAATGGCATTGTATATGAGTTTATTGTCCGAGACAATTCACACCCTCTGTCGAAACAGATATATGATTGTTTGGTTGAGTTAACAAGACAAATGGAGCTTGTTGGCAGTATATCTGAAGAGCCTGCATTTTTGGATTACTTCCTTCTTAGTGCTGAATTTAGGCAAGAAGTTTGAATTCTCTGGTGAAGAAAAAGATTGCCGAATAGATGACTTAGACCTTAAACTATGAATCAATGTGCAAAGGGCGCATGTTAAGAGTGTGGTCTGTTTTGATGAGTATCTAAGACACAATTTGGACAGCCATATGATTGCAATAATTGAAGAATTTCTGGATTAATCTTTTTCCCTGGATAATTCTAATGTGGTATATACCCTTAAGAGCTTCTATTCTGTCTTATTTCTCTATATGTTTTCGAACTTTCATGATTTTCTGAAATGTTCTACCCGTTAGATTGATTGTTTTAAGAAAGAATATAAGAAAATAATCATATGATAAGTTTCCTTAATGAATTTTTCTGCATTGGATTTACTGAATACTTTTTGCACTAAAGCCAGTCTTCTTACAAGGAAAGCATGGTAGCTGTTCTGCACCAGCATCAACATGTTTTAAAGGTTGCAAGCCAAAGTATATGTCTGTTCTATCCTGTGCTAAGGTATTCAAAGTTGCTCTACGGGATTTTGATGGTCTGCTCTTTATTAAAGTATTTTGTTTCTTTTTCTGCACAAGGTGACTTAATATATTTAAGGGTTGCACTGTTTAAACAGGAAAGTCATATGAAGCTACCCCTGATCGGTTCATTATTTCTTCTACTGCTCCGCATGTCTTGGTTCATTCTCTCACTCATACACAGGCTTGGTCTAGCTTCACCATCGAATTTCTGGTGGCACTTATGTTTCCAAAATGGCTGCTTTCTCTGATTTTGCAAAAGATTTGATATTCTATTAGGATGAGATGATTTCTGTGTCAAAAGAGCTAAAGTGCCAACCTCTTTTGGCTTTTGGGTCTCCTTAAAATTCTCTAAAACTCTGTGCAATAGAGAGGGAAGAAAGAATAAAAATAAAACAAGAGGGTCTCTCACTCTCCACCTTTCCTGGGAATGACAGAACATTTGACCCACCTCACATTTTGCAAGAAAAAGTGAGAACTTTTTCTCATCCTCTTCTTTTCCCTTTCCGTTTTGTGTTCTGTTTTGTACTGCTACTTGTTAAAGCTTGTTCTTCTGGAGTTGTGATCACCATGAGTACTGGTATTTAGGATTTATGCTTAAATCTGGCGCAGTTAGGGTATTTGTTTGCTTTGGAAAAAAATGGTTTTGGTATACTTTCATGATTATTAAGATCTGATATCTGGTTTAGGAATTTATATGCACTTTGACTGAATTTACTTGTTTTGTTGATCAATGATTTGAGCTATGTTAACCCATATCAGGTTTGTGCCGTTATTTCCATATCTAAGCCTTTGGTGATCACTTGCGTCCTTGTTTAAGAGATAGAGATTATCATTTGAACATATTGGGATGGAATGTAGTTGAACCATACTGATGTAGTGGACAAAGTCACAATCTTTTCTTTCTCTTATATGTTTGATTTTACTCTTTTTATCTTCCCTTGTAGTTTTTCTGTGGTGCGGTTTGTGCACATGGTAGCAACACTGGTGCTTTCCAACTATAATCTTAGTTATCTAACACATATGGTGTGCTGATGGAGTGAACCTGAACCTTGAGCGTACTATTTATATATTAACTTGATTTAATTCGCGTAGTTGCATTGGGGTCTTGTAGGTATTGAAGACTTAGGTATTTGTAATAATGAGTATTGAATTATCTGGAAGTTCGCTTACTTGTTATGTTTCAATAATTCAACTTTGTGTGATACTTTTTAGATTTATAATATAAATTCCTGAAGGTTTACTCAAAACAATTTAAAAGGTGTTGGGATATGCTTGCTAACCGCAAGCTCCATTGCTTTTTTGTGCTTGCATATGTTTGTGATCTTTTACTTGTGTGCTCTAATCTATGCTGGCATAAAAGTTTTTGTATGTATGCTCATTATTCTAACATCATGTTCATGTATATTATTTTTTGGAAATGGCAGATTGAGTGACTTGCCATGTTGGCACAAAAGGTTTGAACAAACAAATCCATTTTATCAGGCTACGATACCTACATCTCCTATTTGATTTATCTTAACAAATTCTCTTAAAAGTTTCTTCTTTACTTGTAGGTAAGCATCCAGTGGTGTTTACATGGGAAGGAATTTCGACTTGTTGCGGTACACCTGAATTTTGAGGTCCAAACGGAATTTGGATTCTACAGGTGAGAATCTTGAAACCCTGGATTAAAGTTTAGGCCTCTTCGTAAAAAATAAATAAAGAAATTTAAGATATTCCTTTTATTCTTGTTTAGAGGGGATTTTGGTGTTGAATGTATTTGGGGTTTGAGTTTTGAGGTTCGTATGTTAAATATGATGTACTTCCTGTCTATCACAGCTGTATTTTCCTTCACAAATTAATTTCTTATAATAAATTTGCTGACTTAGAATAGAGTCATTGGCCTTCATCTTCAATCTGGGATACCGAGGTAGAAACTTGCTGAATTTACATGGTAACTCCTCTTTGGAAACTTGCTTTCGTGTAAAGTCCAGAAAGGCTTTCTCTTCATGCCATCCTGATTCTGATGTGATGCCTATCCTTTTTTTTCACTTGGGTATTATGGTCTGGGGGCAGGTTGTTGCACTAAAGTCAATTTGTTTTGTTCATGGTTTGGCTGATTCAGTCTTTCGTTAGCCAAAATTTAATTTCCTCATTTGAACTTGTAAAGGTATATGAGGGATTTTGGGGTAGACACTGTTGGACTGTTGGAGTAAAAGGTTCAGTTCTTGACTGGGGAGGTATTGCATAGTAAAATTTAGGTGCTGTTTGGATGTCCCTGAATCAAATAATATTTTTTTTGTTTCCTCTTTGAATCTGGAATTTTTATTTGATTTACTTTTTTTTTTCCATCCATACAAAAAGGTAACATCAGGAATTTTGATTGAGAACCTTAAAGTAAGTGTAGGGTTTCAGTAATAGAATCCTTCCCTCTTTGTGGTGGTCATTTTCTAAGCATTTTAGGGATGTTTATTCTAGTGTTATTCATGTTTGGTTGGGTGGGAATTAGTATTGATTGTTGTTTTGGTTATTATGAATTTGTGGTAGGCTTTGCCTAGGAGGATGTCTTTATCATCTCCATGTTACCGAAACAACTAGGAAAGAAAGAGAAAAATCAGATTATAATAGTGCTTTTACTTTTAGGGCATGAAGCTCTTTTATTGGTGTTATTTCCGCAGTTTTGTTTTCTTTTGTTTTATTAATTTATTTACTTATTTTTAAAAATAAAAGAACCATATGACAAGTTTCCTTGACGAATTTGTTTCTGTGTTTGATTTACTGATAATACTATTTGCACTAATGCCAGGTGTTCTTACAAGGAAAACTTGGTCACTGTTCTTCACCAGTACCAAAATGCTCTGAAGGTTGCAAGCTTAAGTATATATCAGTTCCTTCCTTTGCAAAGGTATTCAAAGTTGCTCTATGGCTTTTGATGGTCTGGTCTTTATTAGTGTCTTCACTTCAAATATTTAAGGTACTGTTTAAACAGGAAAGTTGAACTAATCTACCCCTGATCGGTTGTTCATTTCTTCTACTGCTCCACATGTCTTGGTCCATTCTCCCACTCATACACTGGCTTGTCCTAGCTTCACCATTGATTTCTGGTGGCACTTCTGTTTCCAAAATGGCTGCTTTCTCTGATTGCGCCAAAGCTTTGATGTTATATTAGGATGTGATGATTCTAGTTTTCTCTTTTTACAGGGTCTAATATAACAGCAGGATGTCACTTGTCACCTGTCACAGTCCTGTTCTTTGGAAATGTTTTGAGTTATTTCCTCCCTTTTTCCTTTTACTATTCACAAGGATTTGAGCATGAAATGCAAGGGATTCTTCATATAGACCTATTAGAAGTCTAGAGTTAAGGATGAGTAGGTGCCGTGCATCCTACCAAATCCCAACGGTATATTGTGCCCACTTATAAGTGATGCAAAAATAAAGTGCTTTAACTGCTTAGTTTTGCAAAAGTTTACCAAGGACATAACAGTTACAGTGTCAGCATTTTGTTGCTCTATAATATCTTGAAACCAAGGGTAAAAACTCTTTGACGTTTAGGAGTTAGAAAACCTTTGATAGAACATGTTGACTTCGATAGAATGTTTCACTTCACTGTGGTCATTTAATTCTTGTTGTCCATTGTTACAAATGTAGATTGAATGCCTAAGTTTAAGTCACCTCAAATTAGTAGTCACTGGAGTTGGAGAGCTAAGCTGAGTACCTGTCTTTGTCTAATAGTCTCTTTGGTTTCTGATGTTTGCTATGCTTATATGGTGAATTAATACTTTAATACATATAATATTTTTTATTAAGAAGAGTTCGTACTTTATTATATTATTTTATTTAAGCGTTATTGGTCATTAATCCCTCAAAGACAAGAATTATTAATTTTATCAACTATGCTCTTCTTCTCCTATATAGGAATTGTATCAGCTATGTTAGGTAGATACATATTTTTTTTTTTTTTAAGAAAAAAAGCTATATATACATAATATATTACTAGTTGGACTTTTGCTTCTATTTTCCCTTAGAAATATTCTCTTGACCAAAGAAAAATAAAAATTTGTAAGGAATCTTAACTCGCCTTTCATTTTTCCTTAATTTCAGGCATAATGATTTTTTTTTCCGGTCAATTTCTTTCCTTGCTATTCATCAACTGGAAATCAACCTAAAATCTTCTACGGAGTTCCTCAATGGTAAAAGGTTTTCTCATTTGTCATTCAATTTACTGTACGAAGTCTGTTTTGATGAGTAAGAGAATATATATTATTTGCTAAATTGGTTATGAAGGGAAATGATAGAACCAAACCGGTCACTTGATGGATTGGTTTGATTAAGATAGTAGTTTGAGTCATAAATCGAACCAACCTGAATCGTGATATTAAGTTGGGTTGGTGTGCGATTTTATGCCTAAACCAAACCAAACTGGACTGCTTTTGACTTGGCTAAAAACCCTCTTCCATTATCAATTTACTTGAGTAAAAGAATAATAATAAAACTTACATGAAACCCGAAGATTTGACTTTATTTCATTCAATCCCATGTAAACTTTGAATGTAGTTCCATCCTAAACTGATCAGTTTCCTCTAACTTTTCTTGGTTTTCAGCCTCAGCAATTCCCCATTTGCATGCATCTTCAGTCACATTCAAGCAATGGAGAGATCCTGTTTCCTCTTGTCAACAGCGATGCTACTTCTATATATGGCCAACTTAACTGCAGGACAAACCAATCTGCTCTTCTTGCCCTCAAGGACCATATCACTATTGACTCTCAAAACATCTTGGCGAACTGGTCCACCAGCACTTCCATTTGTAATTGGGTTGGTGTTACTTGCGGTGATCATCACCTTAGAGTCACGGTCTTGAACCTCTCTTACATGGGTTTCACAGGCACCATTCCTCCACACCTAGGCAATCTCTCATTTCTCATTGAGCTGCGTTTGAGAAACAATAGTTTCCATGGTACCTTACCTCAGGAGTTGTCTCATCTACACAGATTGAAGTTGATTAGTTTCGGATTCAACAACCTTATAGGAACAATTCCATCATGGTTCGGGTCCTTCCCCAAACTTCAAACCTTGAATTTGTTTGGTAATCAGTTTTCTGGTTCCATACCCACTTCTATCTTCGACTTATCTGCACTACAAGTAATTGCTCTGAATGATAACCAGCTATCAGGTATGTTTATATATAAAATAATATATGTGTGTGTGTGTGTACCAACAAGCTATTTGGAACTCTAGGTGATCCATCATTATGTGTGGTTTAACATCTTAACGAGTTTTTATCTTTTTCCTGTTTTTTTTTCTGTGTTGGATGTTTAATTTACAGGTAGCTTGCCGAGAGAGATTGGGAAGTTAACAATGTTGAGGGAGGTATACCTTCACGATAACAATTTCACTGGTATGACTTGCTTTCTTGCAGTGCATAAATGGAGATATATGCAGACGAGTTATATCTGCAGCATGCACATATTTATTTTTCCTGCCACATTTCAAAAAAGAAATTTGGCACCTAAACTAGATTTCCTGTTTCACAGGCAGCATACCCAGAGAATTGGGAAACTTAACCATGCTTAAGCAGATACCTTATCTATAACAATTTTGAAGGTACATTTTATATGTTTCATGACTCGACTTTTTCGGTTCTGTGTATTGCAATTTACAAAGGCTGGCTGATGAGTTTAATCAATCGTGTGAATTTTTCAGAAATTCCAGAGGAGATGGGGACTTTAAATCAAGCAGAAGTGCTGTATATGACAAATAATGCCCTAAAAGGGCCTGTTACTTTGGCTGTCTTCAATATGTCTTCTTTGACTGATTTGGCTCTATCAGGAAACACTTTGAATGGTAGTCTTCCAGACAATATATGTCAGCATCTCCCTAGTATTCAAGCCTTGTATTTTACTTACAACCAGCTTCGTGGCCTGCTTCCATCCAAACTATGGGAATGCAGAGAGCTTATGGTTTTATCACTCGGCTATAATAGTTTCAGTGGAATCATACCCAAAAATATTGCCAACTTGACCCAGTTAACAGACCTTTATCTTGGGTTCAACAATTTTACAGGTACTTTCATTTTCATGTCAACTCTATTCTCTTTTTTAATTCTGTTGTTACATATTGATTTATCTTTAAGGTCATGCTATAATCATTAAATTAAGTTAGAGGAACTTGGACTGTCACTGTCGTATACCTACAATTTTATAACTAGAATTTTTATTTCTACCTAACTAGAAATCCAAATATAATTTCACATTTGGCATCTGATATAAGAATGAGAATCAAACAACAAACTTAACTTTTCTCATTGATCTGAGATGCTTGCCCTTTTGGATGCCTATTTTCACCTTAAGAATTGAACCCATGTGGTTAAGAAAAGGCCTCAAAGAGGAAAGTTTTCGTTAAGGGGTCAATACGGCACTGAGATCTTGGCTGAAATTTCTTACATCTAAGCTTCACTAGATGATTAATGAACATAATATTGAAGTCAACATGTTGAGTCTAAGTGTCTAACTATTATGCTTTTAGTGGTTTAAAGCATGTAAGTCAATGAAATATCTAACTAGAACTCTAAGGCAGCTGAGATTAATTGTGCCAGGTACCATACCAGACGAGATTGGTGATCTTCAACATTTGGAGAGTTTGGCACTCCATGTTAATAATCTGAATGGCTCTATCCCATCCACAATCTTCAATATATCGACACTGAGAACGATTGCAGTTACTAGTAATCAGCTCTCAGGTGGCCTTCCAGCAAAGATAAACCCTGGGGTTCCGAACCTACAAGAGCTTTATCTATCATCGAATGTACTCAGCGGATTAATCCCCAACTTCATCTCAAATGCCTCTAAGTTTACAAGGCTTGACATGGCCAGTAATTCATTTTCTGGCTTTATTCCTAGCACCCTCTGTGGCTTGACAAACCTTGAATTGCTCCACTTACGCAATAACAAGTTCGCAACTGATACTTCTACTCTGGAAGCAAGCGTCCTCTCGTGCTTGTCCAATCTTAGAAACTTGAGTATTCTAGACTTGGGAGGTAATCCATTAAACGCCACAAATCTCTCTACTTCACTTCAATATATTGGTTTAAGCATTTGCAACATGAAGGGTAGCATTCCTAGTGATATTGGCAACTTGAGCAACTTGACAACCTTAGCACTGGGATACAATCAACTGAGTGGATCAATTCCATCTTCACTGAGAAGACTAAGGAATCTCCAAGGTTTGTTTTTGAATGATAACACATTGCAAGGAGACATCCCACTTGAACTTTGTCAACTAGGAAGTCTTGATGGCTTATTTTTGGGTGGTAATCAACTTTCTGGTTCTATACCTTCCTGTTTGGGAAATTTAGCCTTTGGTCTAAGAAGTCTATCATTACGGTCCAATTTGTTTACTTCTGCGATACCATCTACTTTCTGGGACCTTTCCTATATCTTGCACATAGACTTGTCATCTAATTCTTTAACTGGGTCACTCTCTGAAGATAATGCAAAATTGAAAGTTATGATAGATTTAGATCTATCAAATAATCATTTATCAGGTATTATACCAGGCAGCATTGGGAGTCTCAGGGATTTGGTTAATCTCTCCTTGGCATATAATAATTTGGAAGGCTGTATTCCCAGTTCTTTTGGCAACTTGCTGAGCCTGGAAGTCTTGAATTTGTCCAAAAACAATCTATCAGGAGTGATTCCAAAGTCTTTAGAAACACTCTTCCAGCTCAAGTATCTGAATCCGTCTTTCAACAGACTCCAGGGAGAAATACCATCAGGTGGACCTTTCGAAAACTTCTCTGCTCAGTCATTTGTCTCAAATGGTGCACTCTGTGGTGCACCCCGTCTCCATCTTCCACCGTGCAAAAATAATACAGAGAAACCATATTCAAGTGAAGCTAGTGCATCTATCTTGAAATATGTTATTCCAGGGATCTTGTCAGCAATGCTCCTAGTGATATTGATATGGATGTTGATAGTACGCAAAAAAAAAAATGTGGACGTTGCGACAGAGATTACCATGTTACCTCAACTTCAATGGAGACAATCTTCATACCAAGAACTTCTAAAGGCAACTGATGGATTTGATGAAAGCAACTTACATGGCACTGGAGGTTTTGGCTCAGTATATAAAGGAACACTTTCAGATGGGCTAGTTGTTGCCATTAAGGTTTTAAATTTACAATTAGAAGGGGCTTTCAAGAGTCTTCAAAGGGAATGTGAAATGCTAAGCAATAATCGTCACCGAAATCTTATCAAGATCATCAGTTATTGCAGTGAAATTGATTTCAAAGCCTTGGTACTACACTACATGCCTAATGGGAGTCTCGAAAAGTGGTTGTATTTTCAACATAATTCTTTGAATATCGTAGAGAGGTTGAATATAATCATGAATGTTGCATTGGCATTAGAATACCTTCATCATGGTTATTCAACGCCTATCGTCCATTGTGATATGAAGCCAAGCAATATTCTACTAGATGATGATATGGTTGCACATGTTGCTGACTTTGGCATTGCAAAGCTCTTGGGTGGTGGAGGTTCTATGACTCAAACCATGACCCTAGCCACAATTGGGTACATGGCTCCAGGTGATGTACTCTTAAACTTCAATTTTATTGTATATGATGTTCTCATTACTTATGAAATTATGGTTGTTAGGAAACTTAAACAATTTGCTTTTCATCATATACAACTGAAATTCACATATGTAACATTGCAGAGTATGGAATGGAAGGAATGGTTTCGACGAACGGGGACATGTACAGTTTCGGTATTGTAGTCATGGAAACATTCACAAAAATGAAGCCAACAGATGAGATGTTTGTTGGGGAAATGAATCCAAGGCAATGGGTTGCAAATTCATTAGTGTCAGATGCAGCCGTTGTTAACATTGTGGATGCCAATTTACTTATTGGGATACAGCATGAAGATGATGATTTTGTGATCAAAAGGGATTATTTATCGTCCATTATGAGATTAGGCTTTGCTTGCTCTACAAATTTACTAGAAGAGAGGATGAATATGTGAGATGTTGTAGTCGCACTGAATAAAATAAGGATGAAGTTGTTGAAGGAAAGTAGAGTTCTGCAGTGTTAGTTGATTCTTTGTTGCTACTTTCCTCCTCCATATTGTAGATATGAAGAATGTACAATTCATTTCATAGTAAATTTTAATATAAGAATGCATAATGATAATTTTTGAATATCGAATTACAAAAATTCTAAGTTTCGAATTATCATCAATCTCGTGTAGTATAGACTATAGCACTTAGGCTTAACTTTTTTTTTTATTTGATTCTAATTAGATCCTTCATATGAATCACATTCTCACAAAATTTCCCATTGCTAGTGTTGTGAGAATATATTCTCTTTTTTCAGCATGTCCAAAGATGTCGGTTGCTTGTAATTGATTATTTTTCCTCTTGTTTGTTTGAGCCTCGAGGAAATCGAAAGGAAGAAGCAAATATTATTTGGGGGCCCAGAGGGCCCATTGAGACCCCACCGAAGACCCAAAGGGGGCCGCCTGCCAGGTAGAGGTTAATTTGGGTGCTGACACGTGGGCAGACAAAAAGATTAGAGAATATATTTGTCCTCGAGGCTTGAGTTGAGTTCTCTTGTCTTGCACGCCAGGTTTTGATTCCATGATCCTCCTCCTCAATCCTCATTGCAATTCCTACAGATCATGATCATCACCCATTTTCACATGCCTGCCAGCCTTCGCCATTTTGGACGACGCACCTGCTCTTGTCCTCGCCTATCACGCATTTACCCGAAACTTATTTGATACGACCATTTTATGAACACGTATTGCATAAATAGACGATAAAATTCAGTTTATATATTTTAATATAAATAATAGTACGCAAACTAAATATATGTGAGTCATGTGATTGTCACACGACTACCATTGACCCTATGAGCCTCTATGGCCATGCCACATCATCCATGAAACACCTTTCATTTTTCCCATTTTTGTCAAGTCAAGTCAGCTGTGGGCTACCAATTATCTTTGACACCATTTTAACTCATTGGTCATTTTGGCTCCTCCCTGGGGGTTTGGTATCATTCTCCTGTAGCCATTATTAAATTATAGGATAAACTATATAAAAGTATGTAAATTATATTGGTCATTTTAAATTCATACTTTAATTATGAAAATTTTCATCTAGATACTCAAACTATCAAAACATTACATCTAGATACCCTCCGTTAGTCAATATGTTAGTCAAATTGTTAATTGCTAAGTTGTCATTTTTTGGTCAATTGTTTATGCTGAGTTGGAGTCCATGTGGATAAAAAATTAATTAAAAATTAAATATATATTAAAAACAATTAATAAAAATTTAAAATAAATTATAAAACAAATTATTAAAAATAAAAAAAAATCTTAAATGCCTCACACCATTCATCCATTTATCAGAAACGACAAAATCAACCAAACCCAAAAATATTTGGACTCCATGTCTACACATCCTCGCCAAGCCTTTCCTCCGGATTCTTCTTCACCCTCGAACTCTCCGTAGACTTTCGATTCTTCTCCCTCTCTCCCTCTCCTTCCTTTCACTCCAACCCTAACCCCAACCACAATCCTATGCCAAGTTGTCTGCGAGACCAGATATCGCAGTCGCGAGAAAGAAAGTCGCAGTCGCCAGCCTCGTCTTCCATAGCCATCGAACTCAAACGCGAAGCTTGCAATCTCAGAAGGCGTGAGGAAGGAGATGATGCAGAGCTGGACGTCCTCGGGGAAATCAGAGAAGTAGACGTTGCTTAGATCGCCTCCGCCAGCATGGTCGGCGACCTTGTTCTCGCTTCAGCCTACAGGGGTTTCTTCTCGCCCTTCTTGAAAATGTCCCTCCACCGCTTCGACGCTGTTGGTATCAAAATCGGATTAAAAGATTGATTGATTAGTAGACACACCAAGAAACAATGTGAAGAAAGAATCCGGCAGATGAATCATCTCAAAAAATCTTCCATGCAAACTGAGAAATCAGATCGACTGTAGAATTAACAGCGATGTTGTTGTTGTTAAGGTTGTGAATTGGTATGCGATTGAAAGAAAAAGAAAGAGAAGGGTTTGGTAGAGGGCAAAGGGAATATGGTTTAAGAAGAAGAAGATAATTGATGTTTGCGGTTGTAGGCAGAGAGAGTGTGAGAGGAAGAGAGGCCCAGTTTGAGTTTGTTTATAATCCCAAAATAATATAGCATTAGCAACAGCTTCTGCGTCATCGCCATTCTTACCATTCCAATTTCTTTTCTTTTTATCAGCTGTAATTTTCAAAACTAATTAATATTAAAACGCACATCCCCTTCTTCTCGCCCTTCTTGAAAATGTCCCTCCACCGCTTCGACGATGTTGGTATCAGAGCGGTTGACAACTCGGGTCCGAATTCTAGGTCCGGAACAAGTGGTTCTGAGGTGGGTTTGGGTTAGGTGGGTTTGTGAATGAATTTGGGGAAACATGGCTTGGGTTGAATCTCTGTGATTTTGAGGATGCGAGGATGGCGAGATAAATGGATGAATGGTGCGAGGAGGCATTTAAGATTTTTTTTTTAATAATTTTTTTTTATAATTTATTTTAAAACTTTATTAATTGTTTTTTATAACATATTTAATTTTTAATTATTTTTTTATCCACATGAACTCCAACTCAGCATAAACAATTGACCAAAAAATGACAACTCAGCAATTTACGGTTTAACTAACAAATTGACTAAAAATGAGTACTTAGTTGTCGTGTTTTGATAGTTTGGATACCTAGATGAAAATTTTCATAATTGGAGTATGAACTTGAAATGACCTTTATAGTTTGGGTACTTTTATGTAGTTTATTCTAAATTATATCGTCTTATTATGATACGATTCATTCAATTTATATATTATAATAGGAATGAAAATTGACGTTTTTCATCCAAACTTATATTCAAAGGGAATTGCTTTTGATTCTTAAAAATAATTATCATGCATTCAAACACTCCTCCTTTGTATCTACAATCTCATTTTTATGATATTGACAATTGCATCAATAAAAAATGGTAAAGTTAATAAAGCTAAGTAAGATGATTACTCTAAAATGCTAATAATAGCTTCGTTTCGAAACTAATGTAATGTACCAGCAGCCAACCAAAACCTTATAATTTACCCGCGGTTGACAGTCTCTTTTAATGGACAATTTGTAAATTTCAAAATCATTTTTATAAGTCCTTAACGAGGCCTTGTTATACCTTGACTCTGTGATGAGGTAACCTTCTCCCTAAACCTTTTTCTACCAAAAACAAAATAGTACAAGCTAAACTTTTTCAATCAAAAAATAAAATACTAAAATAGTACAAACTAGCTAGTGGCATATCGATGATGAGCTTTATCACAAACTTTTGCATGCTGGATTTATAGTTTATTTGTACAATCATGTGCAAAAGGGGAACCACCCCACCAATAAAACTTTAAAGACATAGTTGGCCCTCTTCACTTCACCAATCATCTTAGTCACAAGAAACAACTGTGTCATTTTCATAATTTCCCGCTATTTTTTTTTATACAACGATATTTTATACAATTAAATTGAATAATTAATTAAGTATCAAATTCAACACACATACGAATTATTATTCTTGTAATAGGAGTTCAACTTAATTATATAAATATATACCATTAAATTATGAATCACATACTAATACTGATAGTATCCACTAATACAAATAAAACTTATCTATATTAATATGTAACTTAAAAATGTAATCTTCCGAACATTTTCCTTAAATTATATACCACTAAATTAGATTGTTAATAGTGATATTATCCATACATCGGCTTTATTGTTTAGAAGATGAGTCGTAACGAACCGTACTGACACCAACTTCCTTTTGAGGAGGAGTCAGATGGTTTTGGTGATCCATCTTCAACTAAATTTTAAATTTTCATGGCCCTTTTTCCATATGGAGGCCAACCACTAATTGCAATCCCAACCACAAATCTTAGATTTCGATCACTTGGTTCGGACCGGTGTGGAGCCCATGCATTTTCATGAGTCCGGTAATCAATAATGGTTCAGTTCACGCGTTCTATTCTATTTCTAGTTTTCTATATCGCGCATGGCTTTTCAATAATTCATGAATCTAAATAAATTTACCTCCCCACATTTCTCAAACGAAAAATAAATTTACTTCCCCACAAAAGTTTTACAATTAGCTATTTTATGTTTGCCACTGTCAAGTTGTACCATTTGCTCCTAGCATTTCCCTACTTTCTCTCAAAAAAATTTCTCTATCATTGTTAATGAAATTTGAAATAAGTTCATCATTAGTCAAATTGTCCAATTGGTGAGTGAAGGGTAAACTTGATTAGTGGTTTGCATATTAATTGTGTTGATCATTCCCCAAGATAGAAAAAGAAAGGTTCATAAGCGTAGATCTGGAGATTCTCTAATAGGTTAACCTTTTCAGTTGCTACTTAATCCATGGACATGTGAGAAACCCTAGCGAACTGAAACATCTTAGTACTCGGAGAAAAAGAAAGCAAAAATGATTCCTAGACTAGGCTGCTTGTATAAAGTTATATATATATTGGATATTAACCTTATTTTTTACGAGAGTAAAATTTGAGATTTGTTTCGTAGAATAATATTAGAGATGAAAATTATATAAATTGGGCATTGACCCCGCCCTTTACGAGAGTTAAGTCGGAGACCTTCCACTACAAATTAGATTAAGAAGAATACTATTATAATACTAGTGGTAACTGTTGTATAAAGTTAATGACTATTAGCTCTGTAAAAAACTTCTCATAAATGTTGAAAGATGTGTCTAATTCGACTATTTAATGTAAGCATTAAGTCATATATAATTGTATTAAAAAAGTATAATATAACTTATTTATAACTAATTAATACCTAGTCTTCAACGCATATTTTGTGCGTGAATAAGTATAAACTTGCCTCATCACATGCGCCCATGGACAACTAAGAGCTTCTAAGTGAAATTTATGCTCACAACCTTGCAAAATAAAAAAATGATGATGTCCATGGTTGTTCCAAGTGGGAATGAAGTTGATCACATACAACCCTTACGGACAAATGCTCTTAACATAAAGTCTGTGTTAGTGAAAGTTTCATAAGAAATTTTTAGTAAAGCATGTTTCGGTAAATGATTGTAATCGTCCATGAATTTTACCATAATTTAAACAACCGTTACTATACTTTAATATTAGTGTCCTCCGTCCTTCAATTTTATCATAATGTTTCAATTAGTCTATCCGTCTATTTTTCAAACGAATTCCGTTAAAAAAAGTCACGTGAAACACACAACAATTGACAATTTTGTCATTTTTTGTTAACGAAATTCGTTTGAAAAATAAACCAAATGACGATTTAAACTATTTAACCTGAAGTTTTGTAACACCAATCCTCACAACTTCCTTATTATAATAATAATGAGCGGGAATTGTCCCCAAAAAAAAGGATGGAGTCCAAATCGAAAGTGACATACAAGTTTAGGGACATTTCCGCAATTTACTCAACTTTTTACAAGCTATTAAAGCGACGGTTAAAGCAGAGAGCTGCCAGGATTCTTTAGCATAGGACGCGTGACAGGCGATCCCAATCTCCTCATCAAACGGACTTCGCGTGTCACTGAAACCACTGCATAAAGCCATGGCACACTTGGGATTCTCTCTCCAAACACATACTAAATACAACAGGGAGGATACATAGATAGATAGATAGAGAGAGAAAGCAACAGAGAAAGAGAGATTGAGTTTGAGAGAGAAAGAGAGGCAGAGAGCAAAGAAGAAGAAAAAGCCATTTTCCTCGACGCAGAAGCTGTAGAAGCGCTTCTGAGAAGAAAAGCCAGCAATGTCGGTTCTCTGATCCCTCACTTTCATCCCTATGGAATCAATCATTTCATTTTTTTTTTTCTAAAATTTACATATTTTTGTTTAACTTTCTTTGATCTGTTCAGAAATGTCCTCTCATATTTCTTCTGATTTTCCTCTTATTCCCTGCGTCTGGCCTTTTTTTTTCTCGTTTTTTGGTTGATTTGGCGTGACTATTGAGCTCTTGGAGATCAATGCGGTATAGTTAGATAGATTTGGCGGGATTCTTTGTGTGTTTGGTTTCGGAGAAAGTTGAAATTGGTATTTGGATCAAATGATTAATGATTTTATTTTTGAAGTTATTTCTATTTCCTAAGGACGAATTTCTTTCTAGTTTATACCCCTGTACCTTTTTTTTTCTAGAGCCAATCCAAATCGGCATTTTACATTTTATTCCGGTGGTAATGATGCCTTGGTTTCAATAGCGGTTGATTTGTAATTTTTTGTTTTTGTTTGAATTTTGGACGGAAAACTATTCCATTAGAGAGTTGTCCAGAAGGAAAATTTAGGCGAAAATGACTGTGGAGGCTTCATAAATAAGTATAAATTAACTGTTAACTAATTCAATTTGATCCCTCCCATACATAGATGAAATGGAGATGAGAAAGTTGAGAAAACTACTTAGATCTACCAATGCAGCTGAGTTATGAAATTGCCAGAAGCTATAAGAAATTAAGAATATGGAAGCATTTTCATTTCGTTGTTTTATCCATCTTGCATCCTGAAACGCTTAGTTTATTTGCTCCCTGTGTGTGAATTTGATTGTTGTTGAGCTCTTATTTTTCTCTGGAGTGATTTTTTTTATAGTTGTTTTTTTATATGCCGGAATTTCTGAAAGTGCAAAACTGATTGCCTTTTTTGTTAACTGCCTGAATTTCTTTATATGATATTGGGTTCTCGAATTTCTCGAAAGATCAGGTTTACATCTTTTCTTTCGTTTTGTTTGTTCACGTTATTGTTTTTGCATCACTGTAAATATTTTATGTGTTGTATTGTCTTGTTCCCTTTGGTCATTCAAATGACATGCAGGCTGCAGTAGCTGCAAATGAGTTGGAACCCGAACATGGAAGTTCATTATGCCTACAACAATTGTCCTTATAACACGGCGGGTAGCTTTATGGAGTATTTTGAAGGTCTTACCTATGAACATGTGAACTTTATTTTTTCAGGCGATTCCCATGCTCAGGTACTTTCCGTTAAATATCTGCATAAAGGTTTCTTTCAAATTTCAAAACATGGAGATTCATTTATTAGTTTTCACATGTATTCAATGGAAATCAGGTTCAAAGTAGTCTAACATATGGTATGAATCAATGATGTATTCCATGTGTGTTATTATAGTTCCTAAAATGTAGAATTGTAGGACACAACTACTTAATGGAAAGAGTGATTATGTGGAATTCGGTCATAGGATTGCGCATAATCAATGAGTTCTACTTTCATTTTTTACCTATAATAATTCAAATATTTGAACTCAAGAATATTTTTCCGCGCATAAACAATGAGTTCTACTTTATTTTTTACCCATAATAATTCAAATATTTGAACTCAAGAATATTTTTTCGTATTTGTGAGTGGAAATCAGTGCAAATGTTCATTTTGTTCCATCTATAGTAAGATTTTTCCTTCTCACGTGTGTAGGAGAGTGCGTACCCAACAATGAATACAAATTATTACAAGTTTGGGTTGTCTGAACCTGGGAATACTTCATATTATGATCTTGGTTTTGGTCATGCTTATGAGTTCAATGATCCTGACCCAAGAAGTGGTGAACAAAGAAGGCTTTTGCAGATCTCTTCAACAGTGACTAATGAACAGAATGGGGCAGTGATTTCAGAATTGGAGGGAAATGGAAATACTTCTACGCGTGACAGCCCCATAGAGTGTAAGTTCAAAGTATTTTCTCTCCTTCTGTTGGGTGTGGAATGGGGGTTTAAGGTGGTCACAGGTTTCATGTTTATGGCCTGTCTCTGACTGGCAAAAATATGATTTAAAAAATAAAACAATGAACCAGTGACAATGTATTTTCATTGGTGATAAAGTCTCCAAAGGTTGTAGACAGTCTTATAGCGTTCTCCATTGTGGACTAAAACATTATAGGGCCTGTAGGGACCAGTAAGTTAGATAATGTATAATCCTAGTGCTGACTTCAGAGTTGGATTAATTATATCATACATCGTGGAAAGATTCCAAAGAAGGAAGATAATGATTAGGTGTTTGATTGTTGCAAAGGTTAGTATTTTGCATATAATATGTGTCAAATTTATGTGTGTTGGTTTTTGGTAATCACCTTTTCCTGACTTTTTGGGTTTGCAACAATTATAGGTCATTCCATATACATTGTTATCGTAGTGCAATCATTCTTTAGAAAATTAATTTTCTTGGCAACAGAGCCCTGCATAGAGAATAAGTTGTTCATATGCATGCAGGCTAATAATTGAATATTGCTACCACGTGTTCTATAAAGTTCCTCAATTACCTTTCAATTTATAGCCAAATCCTGTAAACTTTTTATATGCTCCTGCCAGAATTAAGATGATTGGCTGCAGGGTGCTTCAGCTTAGCCTGCATGAAATGTTTCATCCCTATAGTACAATATCCTCTGCCGAACTGATCATTTTTATGAGCATTCATTGTAAATTCTTTAAGTGAACATCAGTTTTAAATCCAAATTAAGCCATTAGACCTTGTTGTCTCAGTATGGTTCCAGTTTATTGCACGAGCCTTCTGGTATCTATGTTATTGTAATACACCAGGGGCTTGAGCCGTAATCATGAGATAGAGTAATGAGAGAACTAAATAAAGTTCTGGTGACCAAGGAGAGAAGTGAGAAATGATCACTTTAGCCATAACTGTGTTAACGTGTGAGGGATTATGTTAGTCCTATCATTTAATGATAGGACCCACTGTTATAATATTTTACTTGTCCCTCATTTTGTCTCTCTTTTATAGTTACATAGGAAGTGTTATATTGTTGTACTTACTCTTTTACATTTCGTATTCTTTTCAATTTCAACTTTCTGCTCCATAGAGCTACCTGAGCTCTTCATTATGGCCAACATGGTTTTGCCCTGTTAATTAAAGTAATTGTTTTATGCCAGCTTAAAAATACAACTTTTAAATGTATGTCATGCCAAGTGAGCCCCTTTTATTCCTAGGTAAGTTGGACTATGAAGATTAAACTCCACAGAGGAACCTCAAGACTGTCAATTGTAAACTCAAAATCTTTTAGGACTGTACATGCATATTTCTGCTTGTTTGATTAAGATTGTGCTCTGGCTACCATTTTCTCCTCCATATCTATCTTTTTTCCTCCTAATGTCATTTTGTGTTAATTCTTTCCCACTGATTTTTTATATGCTTGAGACTTGACAAAATTTCTATCAATTTAAGTATGATCCTTTACATTTCAGGCCCAAGGAGACATCAAAATCCCCAAGATTATCAGGTATTTACCTTCTCCATGCTTTGGGTGCAGAACTAGTTGTACCTAAATTCTATTAAGTGTTAAACTGGGACTAGCCTCTAATATGATGACTCAAGTCTGTCTGTCTGTCTATATATAAATATATATATATATATCTATTTTAATATATTATGAATCGACTATATTGATAACTTGGTGCATTTTTTATCTCAATAATGCAGGTGATTTGGCAAGACAACATTGATCCTGACAGCATGACTTACGAGGTTTGCACTTTCTCTGCAGAAATAGTATTACATTATCATTTCAAGTAATATGTCTTATATCCTGACAATTTTTATGATATTTCTCTTGATTTAGAATCCAGTAGGATGGTAAGGCACCAAAAAGATGTTTTAGCGAAGATAACAAATCCAGTTATTTCATATGAAACCAAATTATGTTGTGGTAGCAATAGGACGGCTTGCCTCATTTATATTATGTGCTTCCCTCTCTCACCCAGACTCATATCAAACTGGTTGAACATAGTTTTATGGTGGTCATTATTACTTTGAATTTATTTGAGCCCACTGGGATAGAAGTTTGTTGAGCATGTCTTGTTCCTGGGTAGTCTAAACATCCTCATCAGCTTTCACGTGCGATGTAATGTTGGATCTGGCTATAGAATTTATTCATGGTAGGGATCTCACTCTATCTTAAATTCAATATGGAGTGGACCTCCGAAAAATAACAGTGTTCTTTGGTTATGATGGTGGTTTTAGTCTTGTGCCGTAAAATGTAGTACTTACTAAAACTTTTATTTGAATGCTTACATATTTTCTTTTTCACCTACATTCAAATGGATATTATGGACAATGTTTTTCGTGTTCAGGAATTACTTGAGTTAGGTGAGGCAGTTGGAACTCAAAGTCGAGGTCTTTCGCAAGATCAGATTTCTTTGCTTCCAATCTCAAAGTACAAATGCAGCTTTTTCTCGAGAAAGAAATCACGAGCTGAGAGGTATACATTGCAATGTTGTTTTGAGAAAATTTGATAACTTTCCCTCTCTCTCTCTCATTGTTTTTTCTGCTGCCTCTCTCTCTCTCTCTCACTCTCTCTCTACTCATTATTCATTATAGCACCGGGAAGCTTAATTTGCTAGTGTTGCAAGACTAACTTTTTCCGTTGATATATGTTTGTTTCAATTTATATAAACGTAAACGGAAAAAGAAAAGAAAGAAACATGGCTTTTCTCTGTGTTCATTAGTATGAAATTCTGTAGAGATATACAACCCTGATCAATTGGGAATTAAAGGAGATTGTATGATTTGAGATTAGTATGGAACTGCCCCTAAATTTAAAGTAAAGACTTGATTTAAGCTGCTTGCTTAAGTGGCCTACTTGGGTCTGGGACAATCTTGTGTTTTGCTGTCTTGTGATAGATATATAATACTCATTCACTAGGATAGACTATTTTTTCTGTATGAAGTGAGAAGGTATAATACATTGCTGTATGAGGTGAGAAGTTATAATCAGATTGGTTTACATTGAAAAATCTCCGGACAGCAATATTGGATCGGATTGATTATCTGTTTGAAATCAATGAACACTCATAATTTCATATCGGTGATCGAGTATATTTCAATTAGCTCATTGGCGAATTAAAAGTGTACAGGATCTCTGTGCATGCATACGACCTAGAGTCCTTGGATTCCTTATGCGTATGAACTGCGCCTGAAAATAGTTTAAGTTGGCGGGGACTGTGTAGCTTCAATAGCAGCAGTGAGCTAGATGTGTGATTTATCCCCACACCCACAACAAAGGCCCCTCTCTCTCCTTTTGGGTTCCTGTTTCACAAAACAATAGTCTTAGTTTGTAATTTCCGGTTTTTTCAGGCATATATATTAACTCGTATTTCCTTTTTGGAGCTAGATGTGTGATTTGCCAGATGGAATACAAACGAGGGGAGCGGCGGATTACTCTACCGTGCAAACACCTTTATCATGCTGGTTGTGGGAGCAGATGGCTTAGCATCAATAAGGCAAGCAAGCAAGCTGTTGTGGTTTTCAAAGATGAAGGAACATATATGATGTTTTTCTGTATCTGTTGGATGAATTTTATCGACGACTCAATCTGAATTAGCTGACACTAGTATCTGTTTTGGCAGGCTTGCCCGATATGTTACACGGAGGTGTTTGGTGATGCGTCCAAGCCCAAGCGCGACAAATAATCCTGATCGATGAGCTTCAAAAAAAAAAAAAAAAAGTGAGCCTTGATAATTTTTCTACTTCAAATTAAATTGGTTATACGGAGAGATATGTTTGTTTCATTTTTCCACGTTGTTTGTAGAAGCTTTGTGTTAAGCTACTACAATAAATGAAAATATTACCAAGTGAAGAATTCTTTTAACTGGTTGCATCAGACGGCCTTCTTGTCGTCCTCCATTTATTTTATGTTGTAATTTCTTTTATATATAGGGCCTATATATTTACTCTTTTTGTTTTCAAAAAAGGCTCATATAGTCCTGTGATCATTAAAAATGAAATGGGGACAAACCTCTTGTCTAGAATCAGGATCAACTACCTAAAATCCCAAACGATCTGGCCCAATTCAATTCCAATAGTGAACTTAGGGCTGGGTGCGAATAGAGTTTAGTAAGATTTTGCCTAAAACATGATCCAATTTAGAATCTTCGGATTTCCATTTATCCAAATCTAAATTGAACCATGAAACCATCTAGTTTTTAAACCACTCGGATCGGTTCGGTTTTGGGTTTGAACTCCTATATAACCATGTAAAAAACAGAAATATCCTTAACAATAACAAAAAAAGAATATTGTTTCATCTTCCTGAAAATAGATACGTATTTGGAGAGATATGCTAAAAGACCAAAGAAGTGAAAGAGAGGACAATTTGGAATTTGTAACTTGGGTTTTCAGAAATGAAGAATATATATGTAGAGTTGATGAGAGGTTTGAGTTTGAGGAATATGGAGAAGCCGAGAGCTCGAGACGGCGCGAGTCTATGTTTGAGGAAGATGGGACGGCGCGATTCTATGAAGTAAGAAGTTAAGAATGGGATTGGGGGGGGGGGGGGGGGGGGGGGGGGGGGGGGGTGGTTGGGGGGCTAGGGCACGGGGTTGGTTGCATACATACTTTTTTTTTTTTTAGTGAGTTTTAGTTATTTAAGATAAATAGATATAAAATGAAATATATCCTTATAACTTATTAAGAGTATTATTTATTTATTTGTTATTATTTATTTTTTGAGTCTAAAAGATAATTTCATTGAAAGCGAAACAGACAAGTACATTCAGAGTCAAATTGAAATTTCATTAAAACTTTGCTATAAAACCCGTTAATCAGAAAAATTCTCGATCAAGTAAAAATAGTACCCCACCCCAAACAAACAAACAAACGAAAAAAGAAGCATGAAGCTTCGCTCAGACTTGCCCCACAAGAGAAAAGAAAACCAGCCCAGGCAAGAAACCAAGTCGTCTATACTACCACTCCACCCAAGGTAGACCTTCCCTTAACTGGGCACTCAACCCAGCCCTCCCATCCCGAAACCCCAACAATCTGCCTTACTCCAGATCTGCAGCAGCAAGCGAGAGGACCCAAGGGGGCGCCTCCTCAATCCACACTAGGGCAGTTGTTAGGCGCAGACCCGCCTTCGCCAACCGATACGCAGACCGACACTAGGGAGTAGTATTTATTTGATCTAGTCTAATTACAGTAAACATATTATAAAAAACTAATTATAAATAAACATAATAAAATAAATAAATTTATATTATATTTATATATTCAATTTGAATCGAATTTTAAAGGATTCTATCTTAACTTGATTGATCAAAAACAAAAAAATTGATTCAGATCGGATCAAGTTCATTATCGAGTTGGGTCTAATTTTCAGACTCAGATGCCCCCAAACAGTCTTATTATATAGATATTAGGAAAATTTGGAGTAATAATCCCTCAATTTTATCCTAATGTTATAAATCGTGCATAAACTTCAATATTAGTTTTTTTGAACTTTATCATAATAGTTAATTTAGTCTTTCCGTAAAAAATTCAAACCTTAAAAATTAAGGGCAAAATCGTCCATTCAATTAGTCCCTCACCTCCTTCTTCTCCCTTCTCACTCGAGAGACTGGAAAAATTTCGGCAACCTCAACACGTTCCTTTCTCGCCCAAATGCTAACATGCAATACGTCTAGATTGCACTACTCAACGCGAAGATTCTAAAAATCTAGGTTTCAGTTTGAGAATCTACCTCACTTGCTCGGAAAAATGCCGGGAAACGATGGCGGTTCACGGCTCTGCAACTTCCGGCGACGTCATCTACCGTTGATCCAACCTCGAAAACAACATGCAATTTGTCCAAAATCAAGCTCTCAACAAGGCGATTCTAACGGTAAAGAGAACAAGTCCAACGATTACCTAGGGTGGCCGGAAGTTCGCCGGAAAACTTCAGCTCTGCCGTGCTTATTTTCTTCGATACTCACACCACGGTGGCCTTCGACGGTCATGGCCTAGTCCACTGGACTCACGAGGTGGAGAAGATCGCGTTGGGCAGTGGCTGAGGTCCTGGTTCGCAGTTTTGATTGGATGAAGGCGTGGTGTGTCTCGGAGGACGACTCTGTTTCTCCGACGAGTTTGACGCCGTCGTTCCTGGGCGGTAACCACCAAGCAATCAGACCAGGAAAGAGCTCTCAAAAAGATTAAGACAATGGTTAAACTTACAAAGAACAATCTCTTGGGTGGCGAGTGCGGTGCGTCTCCATATCTCCGCCGTGCCTCCTCCCCTCGAAACGTCCCTCACGGTGGTCAAGGAAGTGCTTGACTGCCATGGTTAGTTTCGTCTCGATGAGGTGAGCAAAAGGGTGGTGGTGGTGAGGGTTGGGTGGCCGTGAGTCGAGAGTATTGGTGGCGAATGGCTTTGCCCTATTTCGGCGGCTTTCGACCGTATGAGAGCGAGGGAGAGAGATGTCGAGGAAGCAAGAAGAGGGTCGAGATAGGGAGAAGATGTGAGTGGTCTAAGACCCACGATCGAATTGAGTGGTGTTTGATTTTCATGGTGGCCTCTGTCTGTGTCTCTGAGTTTTGAGAGATAGCAGAGGTAGAGAGAGTGATGGAGGCAATGAGAGTCGGGGAGAGTTGGTGGCTTAATGGCACTAAATGGGTTAAATTCCCCTTTTTAATTTTCATTTTCCTTTTTAATTTTGATAAATTTTTATTAAACTTCAAAAAAACATTTAACATGAATGAATGATTTTGCCCTTAATTTTTAACAGATTCCGTTCGAATTTTGGACGGAATGACTAAATCAATTATTTTGGTAAAGTTCAGGGACGAAAAAAATCAATATTGAAGTTTATGGACGATTTCTAACATTAGGATAAAATTGATGGACTATTACTCCAAATTTTCCTAGATATTATAGAGGCTGGGAAAGAAAGTACAAAATCATGGGAAAGAAAATAGCTATAATGAATAGTGTCTTAAAGGTTTTTTTTTTCCATAATTTAAAAAAAAAAAAAAGGCAATACTTGCATTCTTCATATGTGCACATTCTTCCATGGTTGAGTACCAAATTTTGTCTAGGCAAGTTTGATAATCAAAATCGTTGATATTTTAAAGCATCATGCACTACAAGAAATCATAAGTTGCCCCGCGTAATGACGTCGTCGCGCAACGTAAGATATTCGTCGAGTAACACTGACAACGGCGACTCACCGTCGGGCAATAGTCGTCGGGCTACTGTAGTCGGGCTTTAAGATTACTCGACGAGCACAGTGTCCTCGTCGAGCAATTTCACAATGCCCGGCGGTAGTATTCGTCGTTGATACTGTCGTCGAGCAACTAAAGTCAACATCTTATTACCGTCGGGTAAGGTTCATACAATCCGTCGGTTAAGGTTAATACTATCCTTCGGGTAACGTTATAAACAACCGTCGGGTAACGTTGTATACACCCGTCGGGTAACGTTATATATGTGCGTCGGGTAACGTGTTGGGAAACCCGTCGGGTAATGTCATATATGTCCGTTGGGTACGTGTTACACATCCCGTCGAGTAACGTGATATATGTCCATCGGGTAACGTGTTACACACCCGTCGGGTAACATATCCCTCTTTCGTCGGGTACAGTTTTAAAAAATCTCGTTTTTATGCCCGATGGAATAACTGTGCGTCGGGCAAGCGTTCCATATTTAATATATTTTTAATAAAAAATTTAATTAAATAATAAAAAATAAAAAATATAATAAAAATTTTTTCATAAAAAGAATCAAAATTAAATTAATATTGAAAAAAATGAATGTAATATTTTGACATCATTAAAACTATAAAAATATTGTATATATAGTACACTTTAACAATTAGTCGAGGGGTCAAAGTAGCCGGGATTCTGAGGGGGCTGTTGGGTGGGCGGTGAGAAAATGACATTCAATCCACGGTCACCCATATGTTGAAAGATGCTGTCAAGGGCGCTCTTGATTTGTTGGTTTTGGACTTGCATCTCCGCAAATTGGGCTTTGAGCTGAGCATTTTCGGCCTGGAGGATATCGAAGTTTCTCCTTAGGTCCGACGTCTCCTGGGTATTGCCTATCTGAGATGAAGACGACGACTGAGAGACAGCCCGCACAATCCCGTCGCCCGCCCCCCGAACGACCCTCCCTGGGCACCTCCCAAGTTGTTGCTCCAGAATAGTGATCGACATATCGACATTAGGGAGCTGCTGCTCCAACAGCACATCCGGATGCTGTTGGGTGAGCTCAGCTTGTGTCTGCTGGACGTCTTGCTGCATCGCATCCTACAAATTTGAATAAATAATAATTAGAAATATAATTATCAAATTCAAGAAAAATGTTTAATCTTCAAAAAATATACTTACGTGAATTCGATCAACCTCTTGATCCCCCCGTCCAGCGTACACCTGCCCCCAGGCATCCACCTCTCGGAACAACGATCCGGCGATGCGCCGATTCTCCTGCCGGGCCGATAAGGATCGCGACCCCCCGTGGTGGTTGAATTTTTTCGCTCCTCGATTCTATTTGTTGGCAATCGATTTCCGCTATTCATTCGTAAAACCAAATATTAGATTTTCAAATGGAAAATAACATAAAAATTAAATAATTTAATTAATTAAATAGATAATACATACCAAATAGGTGGGGGACAAAAAATGGTCGCACAACCACAACCACCCTGGCAGTTTCGCCCCGTCCAACTCTTCCGGAGGATTTGACCGAGCTTCCTTCGGAGAAGGCCAAGATAAGAAGTACTTGTGGAGCTCGTACTTCCAGTCGGCGTACCGTAACTGCCAGAGGCGGCACAGGTATGTACTGAGCTCGACGTTCTTCAAGTTGAACTCAAAATTAATTTGGAATCAATTATTAAAGTTAGTAAAATAATTAAAAAAATATGAAATTAATGTTAAAAATGGGAAAACAATATACCGATAACTCGCCCCAACAACGGGTGATCTTCTCTGGGGTTTGGGTTCGAAAAGTCTCCCCCATCATCAGTGACTTGGTGCGAAGAATCACACCAATGTCATGAACTAGGAGGCTGTGAATTTTTACCAGCGCAGACCGGAGGCGCTGCACGTACACCACCATTATCTTTGCATTTGTTGTCCTGCAAATCCGCTGGGATGTCAAACCTCGGTTTATCCCGCGCACGTTCACCGACCTACCTGCAAATTCGATGAACATTAGTAAATAAAATGAGTAGCAAATAAAAACGGTTGGTTAAATAAACAAAATAATGAGCTTACCCATAGGGAGTGATCCGACATTAGTGTCTATTTCGTCGGCTCCGACGTCGTCCTGTGAGGGCTGGGGGTTGGTACGGGGTTCCCCCCGTTTCTTACTATGTTGTCGACGAGCCGATCGGGCACCAGGTCGCATATAAATCGACAGCGGTGAGTGAATGGACGTCGCTGTTGAGGCAACCGAGTCCGGGGCTGCCTCCTCCATCTCATGATCATCAACGGGATCAGGGCAAGGGCGAGACCTAGACGTGATGAAGGTACGATGCGACATCTACAATATCAAATAATAAGTAATTAATATAAAATTAACCATCACATTTTTAATTAAATAAAAAAAACCAAACATTTTTAATATTAAATATTAAATTAAAAAAGTAAAAACAAAATCACATTTAAAATTAACCAACATTTTATACTTCCAATAAACTTAAAAAAATAAAGCAATAATTGTTTTTAGTAATAATTAGTAAATTGGTATCTAAAAACTAAAACCACCAAATTCACAAATTAAAAATTTTTAAAACTCACATTTCCAAAAATTGTTTTTAAAATTCAATTACCCAAAATTCATAAATTTCACATATCCAGAATTCACATAAATTTGATATCCAAAAGCATAACAAAAAACATAACATTATATCAATTCCAACATTATACCAAACATCAAAATTTCAACAAATCTTCAACTATTATATATACATTAACAATAACAATAAACCAATAACAAATATATATCCAAATATATATACATAAACATTAACAAAAACAATATCCAATTTCATAAATTCTTTTTCCAAATAAAAATTAACACTAAACCAATATATCCAATATCAACCAATATAAACCAATAAACCAATATATCCAATATCAACCAATATAAACCAATATAAACAAATATATCCAAATTAACAATAAACAATATATTGAAACTAACATTAACATTAACATTAACATTAACAAAAACAATATCTAATTTCATAAATTTTTTTTCCAAATAAAAATTAACACTAAACCAATATATCCAATATCAACCAATATAAACCAATAAACCAATATATCCAATATCAACCAATATAAACAAATATATTCAAATTAACAATAAACAATATATTGAAACTAACATTAACATTAACATTAACAAGGGAAGCGGAAGCGACGGCATACCTCGGTGAGGGGAGACAGTGTCCTTGACTGCTTGGCCGGCGGCTTGAGGGATAGCAAGACAAGTTGGCAGCTTGGAAAGGTAGAAAATGACGAATTTTTCGGGTCAGAGAGCAAGAGGAAGAAAGGGTCGGCAGTTTCGGAGATGCGAAATTTCAGAAAATGAAGAAGAAGGAAGAAGAAGAAGAGTCTGTCTGATTTAAGTATCAGACTGTCTGTGGTCCAACGCATACATCCATCGGGTACAACTTTAATGACCCGTCGGGTATTAGAAACCAGTTCTTATTCGTCGGGTATTTGTGTTCAACCTCCGTCGGGTAACGATTAAATCATATCGTCGGGTAACGTTTTAGTTACCGTCGGGTAACCTCTTTGAACTCCGTCGGGTTATTTTAACGTTTCCAATATTAAGCGGTAAATTTTAGAATCTGCGAATATTTAGGTAGGAAGCTCGTCGGGTAACAGCCAAAACACCCATCGGGTAAAGGTAATGGTCGGATATCCGTCGGGTAACACCTTTACTATCCGTCGGGCCACAAAACGCGGGACTTTTGAGAATCCGCGAAAATTTAGGCGCAGGGTCCGTCGGGTAACATTTAAAATATCCACCGGGTCATATACCCGGTCGGTAGTTCGTCGGGTAAAAATTAAAATGTCCGTCGGGTAACAACAAGTGGGAAATTTGAGATTTCGTGAAAAATTAGGCGGAAATTTGGAATTTTTGAAAACTGGCAAATTTATTGAAGGTACCTGACGGAGGTTTTCACATCTCCGTCGGGCATGACCTTTCTAATGCGTTTTTGGTCTTAATCCGAAAACCAAGTCCGGCGAAAGTATAAGCAACTTTCGGACCGTTCAAAATTTGGTTTTACATGCCTAAAGCCCCATTTATCGTTATTGTGTTGTTTTGAGGATTTCAAGCCTTCCGATCGTGCAAAAACGTTGTGTAACCGTTGAATCGTCGCACACCGTTACCTAATCCTGGGATTTCCAATTTGGGAAATTTTTCGCGTAGGCGATCTATGGGTACCTACCATAAATGTGGACGGTTAGATAGGTCATTTTCAATTTTTAAGTTTTTGAAAATCAGAAATCAACCATATTGCCCAAGGAGTTTAAACTCTTCAACGAAACTTCAATACATTTGTCGAATTTTGGATCCTATTGATATTCAAACGATTGAATTTGAGTGATCTAACTGTTCACTTTGTGGTTTTACTTGCCTAGATCTCGCCCGTCGAAAATCTTGATGTTTTGAGGATTTCAAGCCGTCTGATCGTGAAGAAACGTTGTGCAACCGTTGAATCGTCACGCACCGTTACCTAATCCTGGGATTTCCAATTTGGGAAATTTTTCGCGTAGGCGATCTATGGGTACCTACCATCAATGTGGACGGTTAGATTGGTCATTTTCAATTTTTAAGTTTTTGAAAATCAGAAATCAACCATATTGACCAAGGAGTTTAAACTCTTCAAGGAAACTTCAATACATTTTTCGAATTTTGGATCCTATTGATATTCAAACGATTGAATTTGAGTGATCTAACCGTTCACTTTTTAGTTTTACGTGCCTAAATCTTGGCCGTCGAAAATCTTGATGTTTTGAGGATTTGAAGCCATCCGATCGTGAAGAAACGTTGTGTAACCGTTGAATCGTCGCACACCGTTTCCTGATCCTGGGATTTCCAATTTGGGAAATGTTTCGCGTAGACGATCTATGGGTACCTACCATAAATGTGGACGGTTAGATCGGTCATTTTCAATTTTTAAGTTTTTAAAAAGGTTGGGTAAATTTTTTTTTTTAAGTTTTTAATCTGCTAAAAACATCATACCCAACGAATATTCAAATACAACCCCGTCGGGTAATATGTGTAATAAAAAATTGTAAATATAATCTGCTCAATCATACCCGACGGTTATTCATTTATAATCGTCGGGTAATTGTAAGAGGAGGTAGACGTCGGGTAACCCGTAACATATCCGTCGGGTAATGTAAGGGGAGGTAGACGTCGGGTAACCTGTACAGCATCCGTCGGGTAACATGTGTTATTAAAATTTTTCCGTATAATCTCCTAAATTATACCCGACGGATATTCATATATCTATACGTCGGGTAATTATATGCGGAGGCCGGCGTCGGGTAACCTGTACCCTATGCGTCGGGTAAGTGTAAGAGAAGGCGGTCGTCGGGTCACCTGTACCATGTCCGTCGGGTAAATAATTGTTTATAAAGAAATTATCAAAGCACATTTTATAGACAATATTTTTGGAAAAAAATTGTTGTATCTTTTTTGGTTTAATATGAATATATATTGGGTTCTATTTTTTTCAAATTGCACTAAAGAGTAAAAAGTGACCCTCATGATTTATCACTTTGACCTTCATGACTTATCATCAAAATATTTGACAAAATCTTTTACCTTCATTTATTTTGAAGTTGCGTATTTTGTGGAGTGCATGTATGGTCTCCTCACATTAAGAAAGTAAAAAATCTTTTTTTTTGAATGAAATCATACAACTTACATATAAATCAAATATATTGATTTGCAGATGGATATTACATATATGAATGAAATTTCGAATTGACAACTTTCATTCGGAATCGCTTTCCCCCTCCCAATCACGCTCGTCATCCGACATGTGTACAGTACTTGATCCCTCCGAATCTCTTTCAATTTGTTCTAATTCCCCCAGATCAATAAAAATGTCATCAATTGCAATTGGTGGGATGATGTCGTTGGTCCGAACTCCATCCACGTTGTGGGTGGATGTCGATGAATCCACCTGGTAAATGAGTTGATCATTGTTTATTTCCCCATCTTCTTCATGGTATCGGTCATCCAAGTCCCAAATGTTTCTATGATTCACCATCTCAGCTACTCTCCATCCACCACCAGCTTTTGGATCATCCAAATAGAATACTTGTTTCGCCGTACTAGCGAGGATGTAGGGATCACTCTCAAACCACCGAGTGTTTGTGTTTATAGAAGTATATAACCGATCTTTGATGACATTGCCTGGGATACTTGGGTTCGTATCAAACCAATGACACTTGAACAAGACGACTTCCTTGCGATCAGCGTATAACACCTTAACCACAGTTAACAATTTGCCGTAGAAACCTGTCTCAACATTTTCCCCATCCCCCGGCACGAAGACCCCGCTGTTTTGCGTAGACAACTTGTTATCTCGTTCTGTGCACACGAACTTAACTCCATTAACATGACAACCAGCGTACGTTTCTCTTCGGAATGGGCCAATGGCCAGCTGCATTAATTCTTTATTGAATTTTGGTGAGTTGACATCTTTCAGCTGTGCCATCTGGTAAGATACACACAATAAACGAAATCGGTAAGCTTAAAACCAATTTAAAAAATTTGGAAATAAAATATTTGACTTACATGCTGGGAAAACCAACGTGGAAACAGTTGTTTGTCCATTTTTTCCCAATTAGAAGGATATTGGGCCTTCATCAACGTCTCGTGATGCTCGTGAAAGGGCCATACTTCATCACAGTTGTTGAGAATGAACCAATGAGCTACCTCTATGTCGGTATTGATGAACGGCTCCGAGATTGGACCAGTGCCGAATGGTCGTGCATGTTGAGCAAATACAGATAGGGTCTCGGGACGTTGACCACCATCGTCATTGTGAGACGCCCTATTGAAGGCAGTTTCAACATTTCGAAGGTACATTGCACAAAATGTGAGTGCCTCCTTTGCAATGTACTCCTCGGCTATAGAGCCTTCGGGACGTGTCTTGTTCCGAAGGTACCGCTTATACGTACCTAACATTTTGCAAGGAAAGTTACATTAAGATTCACATATATACATGATAGTAAGGAAATATTATCAAATAGCAGGGATAAGTTATACCTCTCGATTGGGTACATCCAACGATAATGCACCGAGCCAGCTAGCTTTGCCTCATCCGGCAGATGTATTAGTAGGTGCACCATTATATCAAAGAATGCAAGTGGATATATTTGCTCAAGCTGGCACATGATGTACACAATATCCTCGTTAATTGCTTGAAGGTCCGCCTTAACCAATGACCTGGCACATAGTATCTGGAAGAATTGAGACAAATAAACTATCGTCTCAACAACACCAGCCTCCAAGAAGGGTCGAATACCAATCAGAATAAGTCGTTGTAGCAAAACATGATAGTCATGGCTCTTCATACCAGAAATGGTCCCACCGTCCGTGCTAACACCCCAGGATATGTTTCTGGCGTACCCGTCGGGAAATTTCACACCCTGCAACCACTTCAGGAATTTTTTCTTATTGTCCGGCGTAAATGTTTAACTTGGATGAGCCATGATGTATTTGCCATTGACGACTTTTGGCCACAAATTAGGCCGAATCCCCATTTATTTCATGCCCAGACGAGTCTTTTTGTGTCCTTTGACTTGCCTTCAATGGGTAAAGTCGTTCCCACAACACTCTCATCAACATTCTTCTCGATGTGCATAGGATCGGTGATGTGTCTGATTTTCAATTTCGACCAATATGGCAACCGGAAGAATATGCTTTTTTTTCGTCCAATTTTCCTGTTCGGCTGGTTTCGATCCTCTTGTCACGAACTCATGTATACTGTTGAGTTTGGATAATATCTCATCACCGCACCTTTCCCTTGGTCGACCTCTTAACTCTGGTTTACCATCAAATGAGTCAGACTGCATTCGCCATCGGTGATCCCAGGGCAGAAACCTTCTCGCACCCAAGTAGCATACCTTAGATGCATGCCAAAAGGACGTTGTGTCTGGTCCACATGTCGGGCAAGTAAGATAGCCCTTAGTGCTCCATCCCGATAATATACCATAAGCAGGAAAATCATTAATTGTCCACATTACGGCCGCTCGTAGGGTGAACATTTCTCCACTGCACTTGTCGTATGTTCGGACACCATTTTCCCACAAATCCACGAGCTCGTCAATCAACGGCCGTAAATACACATCGATGGAATTACTAGGCGATTTGGGCCCTGGTATCAAAGTACTGAGGATTGTGAATTATTTCTTCATGCATCTCCAAGGAGGCAAGTTATACGGAACCATAACAACCGGCCAAGTGCTATAGGGCTTTGCAAAACTCCCAAACGGATTAAACCCGTCAGTAGCGAGCCCTAATATGATATTTCTTGGCTCCGCAGCAAACTTGGGATACATTTTATCAAATTCCTTCCAAGCCTCTCCATCCGCCGGATGCCTCAGTACATCATCATCAATGCGTTCATCCTTATGCCACCTCATATCACGGGTTGTGTGGGACGACATGTAGAATCTTTGTAACCTTGGCTTCAGTGGAAAATAACGCAACACCTTGTTAGGAATCTTGTTCTTTTGAAACCTAGGCTCATTGCACACGGGACATTTGTCAAGCTGCTCGAATTCACCGTAAAAAAAACCACAGTTGTTCTTGCATGCATGGATCTTGATATACCCTAAACCAAGCCCCTTCAACAACTTCTTCGTGCTGTAATGATATTTTGCCAGATAGTTGTCTTCAGGGAGGCATTCAGATGATAATGTCCAAGATGTGATCAAAATGCTTGTTCGTTTGATTATACTCAACTTTCATGTGCATCAACTCCACAACTGCCCCTAGAACCGAAAATAATTTACACTCGGGGTACAATTCGCGCTGAGCTTCTTTCAACAATCTCTCATAATGGAGCTCAGAGTCTTCGGGTTGCAACCTTGGCGCATCATCTTCCATATCATCTGATGCTGGAGGAAAAACATCGGTTAATAACTCAACGACTTGATCATTATCACATCGCCCATCCAAACCACTTTCGTCCCGGCAGGTCCCGGGAACCGAAGATGTTGATGCGGAAAATATTTTTTCACCGTGATAGATCCAATTAGTGTAGTTGTGTACGATCCCATTCCATTCCAGATGAGTTTGGACCTCATTCAACGACATCCAAATGCAATTATTACATTTACAGCACAGACACCTGATACGCCTTGTATCACTTCAATGACTACGTGCAAAGGCAATGAAGTTGTCGATCCCATCCAAATACTGATAAGAAAATCTATCAAACATTTGCATCCACCATCTGTCCATTGTGCCTGCTTTCAAAGCATATAGTCAACGTAAGTAATTGAGTTAACATTGTCCCGTAAATAGAACAAGTTAAAATCAAAAGCAACCCTTCTCCTTATGCCTCCGGTGATTTGGCCCTATCCCATTCGAGAGTGCACGTTTTGTGTTGTGTAGTTTGCGACCTACGAGGCTAAGTTCCGATTGAGGGAAATTTTGGCAGCATCGCCCTACAGTTCCCCAAATGTACGACGTAGATATTATAAACAAATATCTAGTATGCATTCGGAGAACGTGTAGGGGATACAAACCGAATTTCCCACAATCGAAACCTAACATCGTAGACCGCCAACTACACAACACATAGTTGCGCACCCCCAAACTGTCTGAATAAATGGACAATTCAAGAGTCAGTCAATCAATCCGATTCACTAACTCTCAAACGGGTCTAAGGTTTTTCATTGAATTTCATTATACGAAGTTAATCAACTCGATTAACTTCGCATAAACGGTTATGAAATATGAACGTATTTCACTCCGTCGCACCTAAATAAAGCGTTTTAATAAAAATATCACAACAAATTCACAAATACGAACATATATAAATTATGCATAAAACAAGGTTTTAAATTTTATAATTTATGTATATATTTTCTATTTCCCTATTTTCCTAACATATTTTCTAATTTCCAAACATAATTCCGAATTTTAATAATTTAATTACATATTTTTTATTTTCCTAAAATGTTTTCTAATTTCCTAAAATATTTTCTATTTCCTTATTTTCCTAACATATATTTCTAATTTCAATAATTTCATTACATAATTTTTATTTTTCCTATTTTCTAACAAAATTTTTTAATTTCCTAACATATTTTATATTTCCCTAATTTCCTAACATTTTTCTTAATTTCCAAACATAATTTCTAATTTCAATCATTTCAATATATATTTTTTATTTTCCTATTTAACAACAAAATTTCCTAATTTCCTAACATATTTTCTATTTTCATATTTTCCTAATTTCATAACTTTTTTTATTTTTTCATATTTTCCTAACAAATTTTCTAATTTCTAATTTCCACAAATTCTAAACAATTTCTACACATTTTCCACAATAAATACAAAAATTCCTAACATAATTATATCCAACATTCTTAACAAAATTAAATAGAGAGGTAAACACACATACCTTTTTATAAGTATTCCTTCAAATCAACTACAAAATTCCTACAACACAAAACATAATTAATTCCTAATCAAAAATCAAGATTTCAAAATTACAAGAAAATAAAATTTTCATACCTTAATATTTGATATTTTATGATTGATAGAGAAAAAGGATTTGATTGGTAGTAAAATAGGTGATGAGATGATAACAATAGGTAGAGAAAGAGAGTGAGTGAGTGAGAGGGAAAGAGATAACAGAATGGAGGAGGATGAAGCAGAGAGGAGGAAGAAGAAGAAGAAGAAAAGAGAGTCTCGGGTTTAAGTGTGTTTAGACTTTTGCCCGACGGACTCAATTCACAGAGCAATCTTTAATGATTCGTCGGGCAATATCGAGTCAACGCCCAGTGTTGCCCGACGGCGATTGGTCGTCGTTGTTGATAATGTTACCCGACGGGGGATTCAAATCGTTGGGTAACAACTTCCAATTTTGCGTGCCAAAGGCTTTTTTTTCCCGCCAACATGTTACCCGGCGAGTATTAATATCCGTCGGGCAACATTAGATTACCCCGTGAGATGGTATGCGTCGGGCAAACACTAGTCGGGCAACTAAGATTTTCTTGTAGTGATGTAAAGATCTATGAAAAAACCAAACAAATTGGATATTGGAGAGATTTTATACTTGGTGGTGGAGTCGATGGCGCTGTATTGGTGGTGAGGCGGTGGCGATGGTCTTGGTAGTGGAGTCGGCGACCCTGTCTTGGTGGTGGAGTCAACAACGATGTCTTCGTGGTGGAGTCTGTGGGCTGTCTTAGTGGTGGAGTCGGCAACCCTATCTTGGTGGTGGAGTTTGTGGCGTTGTCTTGGTGGTGGATTCTGCGACACTGTCTTGGTGGTGGATTCTGCGACACTGTCTTGGTGGTGGAGTCGACGACTATATACGATTAGAGCTTAAAGACTTCAAAAGAGAGGATAATTGTTGAGTTCTTAGGGTTTTATTTTTCTTATTTTTATTTTATATGTTTTATTTTATTTAGGAAAAACTACATAAAACCTCCCAAACTATAGGGGTCATTTCAAGTTCATACTCAAACAACGAAAAATTTAATCTAGGTACCCAAACTATGAAAACATGTTAGTTAACTACCTTCTGTCAATCAACTATTAGTCAATCCGTTAGCCATTGCTTAGGTGACATTTTTTAGTCAATATTTTAGGATAAGAAGTCCACCTAGACCAAAAATTAATAAAATATATGTAACGATCCGGAAGTTTTATTTGTGAATTTTCGTAAATTAATTTGCAAAAGCACGAAATTACCCTTGGTTGCTTAAGGTGCTTGAAAGTCAATTTTTGTTTCGAGACACTTTTGGTTGTGTTTCGAGGACCGTTGCGTAGGTCTCGAACTCACGAGTTCGTAGACAGGCAGAACGCAGAAAACAGAGTTCGTGTGAGAGAGTTGTGGATCTAGAATATTCAGGGGCATTTTGGTAATTTGGCCTGGGTAGATTTTTTTAACCCCAAGCAGATCATATCTCCTCCATTTCACTCTCTCTCTTCGCGACTCACCCAAACCTGTGCGACCGAACCCAAAAACCCAAAAATTCAAACTTCAATTCGAGGCAAGCTCATCTGTTTTGGTTCCACTCATCGGATTCTCCTCCTTCCCGTGATCAAGAACGTACCAACCGTCGCAGGAAGCAGCCACGGGAGGCACCAAACCGAGGAAAGGAAAAATCGAAACTTTCGATCGATTTTTCAGCCAACACATGTATGGGTTTCATGTTTAGACTTCATTTTTGGGTTCCTGGGTTCGAGTAGATGGATTTAGACTAAAAATTTGTGAAAAACGGTTAAGATTCGAGGAAGTTAGGAAAAATTCAAGGTTAGCTGGCAATGGAGTTTTCTGGCGGCGGCGCATGGCGGAGCGGTCGACTTCTCCGGCGACTGGTTCAGTTAGAGGGGGGCTGACGTGGATGCCACCTAGCAACCAAGTGGTGTCACCTGGCTGCTGAGTCAGCGCTGGGTGAAGCACGTGAAACACTGTAGCAGGCGCGTGAGGCACTGTAGCAGGCACAAGGGACCGGTCCTTGGGTCTCGGCGGCGAGGGTCAAGGATTTCTCCGACTGGCATTGAGGGTCTTTGTCCGCCATATCATTGAGGGTTCTCCAAAGCTGGTGTCGAGGGGTATTTTCTCCACCAGGTCGTTGAGGCTGTCTACGCATAGTACAAGTTTATGCATAACTCGAGGTATATCGGGTGTGTGGAAGGTATCGAGCTACGACTTGGGATTTTATTTAGGGAGCAGTGAGATATGTTTTGATGTATATTTTGTGCCCAGGTCGGTTTACATGATTTTAAACTCCTTTGAGGAGGGTTTTCAAAGCAGGGTTGTGGACCATGGAATGTTTTCATTATTCGGGTTTTCGTGGGTCCCACCAAGTGTTTTATCAAAAGATGGATTTTCCGGTGGGTTTTCGGATTATCTATATATTATAGTTTTATACAAAGGGATTTTATGTTATGCATGCATGGTTTTACTCGTGGAGGGGGGAAATGTATGTTTTCCTCAGAAATGATTTTTAAATGATTATTTTGTCAACTCATAATTTTCGTGTTTTAAATCCCCTCTAGGCCGTTGAGTTGACATGGGCATATCCAGAGGTGGAGGCATTAAATTTTCAACTACATGTTTACCTAGACTATCTAGGCCTCAGAAGAACCTATGCACTCTGCACACAGTCTCGACAACAAATCGTAAGCGATAACAACATCCTGGAGGCAACATAATCCATGCAATATACCTCAAAACACATCTTTGAGCTTGAGAAGTCCACTGCGTCCTCTTCTCAACATGACTTCATGACATCACATGACCGAACATACCTCAAAGTCCGGTGTCAGATAGGGGTACATGTACTACGTGCAGTCAATCTCAACGATCTAGCGGAGCACTCCCTTGCAACGCCAGTGTCGGTGAACCCGTCAACGATCTGGCGGAGAATTACCCTCCTACGCTAGTCGGAGAAAACTTTGACAATTACGTGCTGGAGAAGACCCTTCATCATGTATAAAACAATGCGTCCATACACAACATTTATTTTCAAACAAGTTTATAAAGATAAGCAAAGCTTGCCGGAGAACTCTATCTTTTGTAAAAACATTCGGTGGGACACATGAAATCCAAATAATGAAAACATTCCGTGGTCCGCAACCCTGCTTTGAAAACCTTCCTTAAGGAGTTTACAAATCATATGAAGTCAACCTGGACACGACATGTAAATCAAAACATATTCCATTACTCCCGAATAAAATCCAGAACCATAGCTCAAAACCCTCCACACACTCGATATACCTCGAGCTGTGCAGAAACCCTGTACTATGCATAGATAGCCTCAACGACCCGGTGGAGCAAAGCCCCTCAACACCAGTGTCGGAGCCCTCAACAACCAGCGGAGCAAAACCCCTCAACACCAGTCAGAGAAAACCATAACCCTGCACACCCGATATACCTCGAGTGGTGCAAAACCCTATGCTTTGCGTAGATAGCCTCAACGACCCGACGGAGCAAAACCCCTCGACACCAGCGTCGAAGCCCTCAACAACCAGCGGAGAAAAACCCCTCAACGTCAGTCGGAGAAACCTTTACCGTCGAGATAGAACTTCAGTGAAAACCAAAATTCGTGTTTTGAAATCCTGGCCTAAGCCAAATTCATTTAAAAACCGGGTTTATACTAAAATACAAGGAAATCACACATCCGGGGTTACATCCAAAACCATGAACTCACAATTTATCAAGTCAAAACCATTTAATAACCAAGTCCATAAAACCAGGCCATAGCCCAAAACACATTTTCACTGAAATGTTGAAAATCTGTGTCCAGTAAGATTTGTACGGAAATTTTCAAAAGCAATACATAAAAGAGTTTAATTCAAATATATGTGTATGCATGCATTGTCATTTACAAAACCAGGGTCCACTCACTAGTAACAGCGACGCCTACCTCGCCCATGCATCACATGACCTCCGCCTCCCTCAGTTTAAGGTCGCTGACGAGATAAACGCCTCAGAGGCATCTTGTTAACAGGAATCCTTAAATAATTTGCACACAAGTGTGCGGTCTGCAGGAAGTTAAACCAAGAGCTCTGATACCAATTATAAGGACCTTTCCCGAATTTCACCTCGAAATCCGCAAAAAGCCCTTATCCCGTATGACAGCTCTTTTTCTTCAAAATTTAATACCAGGAATACCCTTTGTCCTTAAATATATTTAGTAAACCTTACAGGGTTCCAGACAGAACCTCTGTACTTACTAACCACACCTACCTGTCAGACGCAAGATAGCTTACAAGTCACCTCCGAAACCTCGGAATAGTGGTGGTCTGAAAAGGTAACACTCTCTGATATGAGTTCTGATACTAATTGTAATGATCATGATTCGAAGTTTATAGCCCTCTGCTAGCAAGCTCTTATACCAATTGTAAGTCAGTCCCTGCCAAATTCTCTACAATAATAACACAAGACAACTAGCTCGTCCATCTGGATCACCGCCCACACCAACCCACTGACCCAGATGATGAAGGTACCAGACTTGGTTGAATTGAGTTTCCCTGACTTACTCCGAGTCAAACTCAATATCCCGGCTCGTCCTGAACCACCTTAGACCTCAATGATATGGTGGAGAAATATCCCTCAAACGCCCACATTGGAGAACCCCTTGACGATCTAGCGGAGACATACCTTCTAACGCCAATCGGAGAACCCTCAACGATGTAGCGGAGAAAAATACTTTCCACGCCAATCATCAGATAATCCCATGGTATAACCCAATACCTATATCCAATCATGGACGCCCTAGTCCCAAGGAACTCTTAACACAATATTGACCCAACTAACTTGACCTCCCGAGCTTAAAACCCGCTCCATGGTCAACCGTTACTGTCAGGACCCGTCCCGAATTTCCCCTCGAAACCCGGGAAGAACCCTGATCCCGTCTGACAACCTAAGAAAAGGTTCCCAAAATACCCTTCAATCCTTACTATATATAATAATAATAAATACTTCCACTTGTCAGACAAGGGATTCAAGCACTCAATAATTCCCGTAATTAATGACCAATACAATACAATATAATATCATAGCGTCTAAGTAGGATCAAGAATAAAATTTAGATATCCTACTCAAATATAATTACACAGCGCAGTCGAAGTACTAATGCCTCCGCCTCGAGATCAGTGTTCACGTCAACTCTATTCAACTGCCTGAAGGGGGTTTAAACACAAAAGTTGTGAGTGGACAAAAATAATCATTTATAAATTCCTTTTCGAGAAAATACGTTTCTTCCCCTCCATTTATAAAATCATGCATGCATAACATAAAACAATTTATCATACTAAAACATCATATGTAAATCACCAAAAATTCTCATTTCTCTTTAAAACCACTTAGTTGGACTCACATAAAATCTGTATAATAAAAATACCTCGTGATCCAAAATTTGGTTTGAAAACTCTCTTCAAAGGAGTTTAAAATCATTTAATTTAATCTGGACACAAAATATCTCAAATTCAAATCATTTCGTTCAATCCGACACATAATATCTCAAATTTCACTGTTCCCGACATATCCATAACACACCAGGGTATCCCTTGAGATGTGTTAAAATCTGTACAACTCTGTGTACCATCTGTACTATCTGTACAATCTGTACTATGCATAGACAGCTTCGCGACCCGGCGGAGCAAGGCCCCTCAACACCAAGGTCTGAACCCTCAACAACTGGTAGAGCAAGGCCCCTCAACACCAGTCAGAGCAACAATAACCATCGGGACGGGAACCAGTGAATCAAATCCATACTTCGAAATCTTTGTTTCGCGGCCTAAGCCAAATTCTTTGAAATATCATTTTATGGCCAAAATCGGTAAAATCATAATTATGAGTCTAAACCTAAATCACATACTCAAATAGTTACCACGTCAAAACGATATCAAAATCGAGTACAAAAACCAGGCCATTTCTCAAAACATACTTTCACTGAAATATTGTAAAGCATGTGTCCAGCATCATTTCTAAAATCCAGAAATTCATTGCACCCATACATAACAGTATTTAAATCAAAGATACATTTATGCATGCATTATAGTTTATAAATCAAAGTCCACTCACAAACCTGTTCAAGCAAGCTCAATCCCGAACTGTACGCTTCCCTGAAGTTCCTGGAGCAGTATCGCCTGTCCAAATTAATAATCGGGATTACCAGCTAATAATAAGAACCTTAAATATAAACCCCCTAAACCCCGGGAGTCTAACTATGCTGGCCTAGAAAACGCAGCAACTTTAAAACGTCCGAAACAACCCCTAAAAGACGTCTGATCGACTCAAAACCTGCGCCAACAGGTCCGAAATGTCAAAAACTACTTGCCACGCGCCACCGTGACCTCAGACTCGGCCCCACGCGTCGTCACGCGCCGACGGAAGGTCGGAACACGTCGCCACGCGCCGCCACGCGCCCTCACGCGCCGGTCACGCGCCTGCTACAATACCCAAGCGCCTGGACCGGTC
Organism: Oemleria cerasiformis; assembly: GCA_037349345.1. Classification (NCBI taxonomy): domain Eukaryota; kingdom Viridiplantae; phylum Streptophyta; class Magnoliopsida; order Rosales; family Rosaceae; genus Oemleria; species Oemleria cerasiformis. The sequence goes on along the minus strand of JAZGTL010000009.1, from coordinate 410,540 downwards.
CAACCCGATTCGGCTCAACCTGACCCGGTCTAACTCGACCCGACCGGTTCAACTCGACCCGATCGGTTCACTCAACCCGACCGGTTCAACTCGACACGACCGGTTCACTCAACTCGACCGGTTCAACTCGACCCGACCGGTCACGGGCGACTAGCCGGAGAAGACGACCGGCTGGCGTCGCCGTCGCCGGAGGTTGGCAGGAGAAGATGACCGGCAGTCGCCGTCGCCGCCGTCTGGTTTCGCCGGAATCCTCCATTTCCGGCCGAAACTCCAAGCTTTCCAACTTCCTCAAAACTCAACCATTTTTCACAAATTTTACGTCTAAATCTATCTACTCGAACCCAGGAATCCAAATATGACCTTAAAACATCAAACACGTACCTGTGTAAGCCGAAAAATCGATCGGAAGGTCCAAAACTTCCTATCCTCGGTTCGGCTTCCTCCGTGGTCCTCTCATTCGATGGTTGGTACAGTTGTGATCGTGGGAAGGAGTAGAATATGATTAGTTGATCAAAACTGGAAGTTGGAGCCTTGAAATCAAAGTTGACTTTGTGGGTGTTTGGATGATTTTCGCACGGGTTGGTGGTTTGTGTTTATCCTTGTTTCAAAGAGAGGATGAGTGACTGATAATGATAAGGATGAAATGAAGATGGATCAGATTACACTGATTTGGGGGTTAAAAATATCTACCCCAAGTCAAAATTACCAAAATGTCCTTGCACATCTAGACCCATAACTTTCGTTCACGAACTCCATTTTCCGCGTGCCACCTGTCTACGAACTCGTGAGTTCGAGACCTACGCAACGGTATCCAAAACACCACCGAAAATGTTTCGAAACAAAACTTGATTTCCATGCCCTTTACCAACCAAGGATAAAATCGTCATTTTACATAAATAATTTACTTAAATCCAATAATTGAAATTCCGGGTTGTTACAGTTACCGCTGGGAATAGCCAACCGGGGCTCTAAATGAACTCCTATGGCCTCAAAACCATCAAAATCCAGTCTGAAACCTCCCAAAACCCTAGGCATGCGTCGCTGTGACGTCGAAATCGATCCCAAGCGCCGCCACGTGCGGGCAGAAGGCCGGGCCATGCGCCTGCTACAGTCCCCCCTGCTCTGACCCGGTCCAATCGACCCAACCCGATCTAGCCCAACTCGGTCCACTTGACCCGACTGATTGCCGGCGACACACCGGAGAAGACAGCCGCGCCGTAATCCGCTGTTTCCGACCGATCTTCAAGCTTTCCTAACTTCTTCAAACCTCAACCGTTTTTCATGAATTTTATGTCTAAATGCATCTACTAAATCCCAGGAATCTAAAATTGAGCTCAAAACACTGAATCCATTCTTGTACTGATCATAAAATAGATCGGAAGACGTCGGTTTCTTTTTCCTCCGTTCGGTATCTCCTGCGGCTGCCTCATTCAGTGGTGGGTACGGTTTTGCTCGCGGGACGAAGCAGAAGATGATGGTTTCCACCAAATTGGTCGACGTTCCCTGGATTTGAAGGTCCAAAATCGGACGTGTTTGTGTTGGTCGGTGAGTCGGTGTCGCAGTCTGATGTGGGAAAGGATGATTAAAATGACAACTCCCTTGTGCAGCCTGGGTTGAAGGTTTAAATACATAGACTCAAGCCAAATTACCAAAATACCCCTGAATAATCGAGACCTGACATTTTCTCTCACGGTCTCCATTTTCCGCGTGCCGCCTGTCTATGGACTCGTGAGTTCGATACCTACGCAATGGTACCCGCAAAAACTGTCAAATGTGGCTCTATACAAAATGGACTTCCGAGCCCCCTTTAAAACTAAGGATAAAATCATCTTTTCACAAATTAATTTACAACAATTCAATAGTTAAATGTGTGGGTCGTTACAGTGAGTCTACTAATTGATTGACGCTTGCTCCTGGTCGGATTAACCTCCTACTTATATCATGGTTTGATCTAAGAGGGCGGAACTGAACTCACCCTAGTGTAGCAATGCAAAGATTAAATGGAACAAATAAATTAAATTTCAAGAGCAAGGGGATTCATAATTTAAGGCACGAAAGAAAAAATTAATAAATGGTCGATGTTGCTTAAATTCCCAAAATAAAGCGTGATACCAGAAGATATGAATCCCCTCCTAAAATTATTTTGATACAATAATATCAAAGAGGAAGATTACCCTATACATATTGAGTATCGAGTTCGCCATTTATAAGAATCAAATTTGAGACCTCTCACATAACGTATGAAAGAGAAATATCATTATATCATATTATTAAGTGGTTCTCTAAGATTATAATGAGCACAACTACGTACACTGGCGGAGCTATGTAAGGGCTAAGGGGAGCCTGGTCCCCCACTCCAATTTTTTAATTTATTTTATTTATATATATAAATATAATAATTATGTTATATTTTGGGATATTTATTACAAAATAATAAATACATTGGAGTCTTTTTATCTACCATGCATAACGAACTACAAGAAAAGCATGCTTGCTCGACGAAACAGATTTGTCGAGCAAAGTTCACAATTCGTCGGGCAACATTAAACCCGGCGAACCTTCGTCGTGCAACGTTCGTAGGGCCACCATCGTCGATCTGGATGTTAGTCGACGAAAACAGTGAGTTTGTCGAGCAATTGAAAGTTTTCCAGGCGGATCCATTCGTCGCCTATAATTTGTCGAGCAATGCAAAAGTCAACAACTTTTGCCCGACGAACGCCTTTCGCCGGGAAAAGTTACAGAAATTCGGCAGGTGTGCACCTAATTGTCTTAGTTTGCCCGACGAAATGATTGTTCGTCGGGCAAAAGATTAATATTTTAAAAAATAATTTTAATAATTTATTTAATTAAATATATATATATATATATATATATATATTTAAAATAAAAATATTTTTTAAAATATACAATTAAAATAATAAAACGAATCAAATGAAAATAAAAAAAATATTTATAAAAATTAATGTTATGTTTTTACTTAATTAAAACTAAAGTAATGTTTTACATATTAAGTTCTAACTACTCGGCGACGGGTCGGGGTGGTCGGGTCCTGGGCGAGCTGTTGGGCTAGGGGCTGAGGCTGTGATAGAAGCTCATCCAGCCAACGCTCACCCAAGCGGTCAAGCACCTAGGCGAGGGCGGCATTGATTTGATCATTTTGGGACTGGATATGCGCGTTTTGGGCCTTGATCTCCGTGTTTTTGGCCTGGAGGGTCTCAAAGTTTCTCTTGAGCTCCGACATCTCCTCCGGATTGGCTCCCCGAGAAGAACACGAAGAGTGACTGGAGACATCCCGAACTATCCCGTCACCCGCCCCTCGGACGATCTTCCCTGGATGCCTACCAAGTCATCACTCTAGGATGGCGATCAACCTCTCGGGATCCGGTGGCTGCTGCTCCAACGGCACGTCAGGATTCTGTTGCGTCAGCTAAGCCCGTGTCTGCTGGACGTCTTGCTCTATCGCCGCCTACAAATTCAAATAAATATTAATTAGAAATATAATTATCAAATTAACAATTAATGTTTAATTTGCAAAAAATAAACTCACGTGAATATTGTCATCCTCAGGTTGCCCCAGCCAGAGTACACTTGCCCCAGGCATCCACCTCCGGGAACATCGACCAGGCGATGCGCCAATCCTCCTGTTGGGCTGATAAGGATTGCGACCCCCCTGTGGTGGTTAAATTTCTTCACACCCTGGTTTGATGTGTTGGAAACCGATTTTCGCTGTTCATTAGTAAAAACAATAATTATATTTTCAAATGGAAAATAACATAAAAAATAAATAAATAATTTAACTAGGTGGACAATACCAAATAGATGGGGGAAACAAAATGGTTGCACAACCACAGCCACCCTTCCAGTTACGGCCCGTCCAACTCCTCTAGAGGATTTGCCCGAGCTTCCTCCTGGGAAGGCCAACTCTTGTAGTACTTGTGGAGCTCGTGTTTCCAGTCGGCGTATAGTAACTGCCAGTGGTTTCTCAGGTATTTACTGACGTCGGTGTCCTCTAAGTTGAACTCAAAATTGATCTCCAATAAATTATTAAAGTTAGTAAAATGATTAAAAATAATGAAAATAATGTAAAAAAAAAAAGAAACATGTACGAAGAATAGCGCCCACGTCATGCTCCACTAGGCTGTGGATTTTTATGGCTGCTGTCCGGAGGCGAGCAGACATGGTCCCACTGTCGGTGCTAACGTTTCGGGATATGTTGCCGGCGTACCCGTCGGGAAATTTCACACCCTGCAACCACTTCAAGAATTTTTTCTTATTCTCCGGCGTACATGTATAACTTCGATGAGCCATGATGTATTTACCATTGACGACTTTTGGCCAGAAATTAGGTCGAATCCCCATTTCTTGCATACCCATACGAGTTTTTTTTGTGTCCTTTGACCTGCCTTCAATGGGTAAAGTCGTTCGAACAATACTCTCTGCAAAATTCTTCTCGATGTTGATAGGATATGCGATGTGTCTGATTGTCAAGTTCGACCAATACGCCAACCGGAAGAATATGCTCTTTTTCGCCCAATTTTTCTGTTCAGCTGATTTCGATCCTCGTGTAACGAAGTCATATATACTGTTCAGTTTGGACAATATCACATCACCGGACCTCTCCCTTGGTCGAGCTCGTAACTCTGATTTTCCATCAAATGAGTCAGATTGCATTCGCCATCGGTAATCCCAAGGCAGAAACCATCTCGCATCCAAGTAGCATACCTTCGATGCGTGCCAAAAGGACGTTGTGTCTAGTCCACATGTCAGGCAAGTAAGATAACACTTGGTGCCCCACCCCGATAACATACCATAAGCAGGAAAATTATTAATTGTCCAGATTACTGCCGCTCGTAGAGTGAACACTTCTCCACTCCACTTGTCGTATGTTCGGATACCATTTTCCAAATTTTCCAACAGATCCACGAGCTCATCAATCAACGGCCGCAAATAAACATCGATGGAATTACTCGGCAATTTGGGCCCCGGTATCAAAGTACTAAGGATTTTGAATTCTTTCTTCATGCATCTCCATTGAGGCCAGTTATACGGAATCGTAACCACCGGCCAAGTGCTCTAGAGCTTTGCAAAACTCCCAAACGGATTAAACCCGTCAGTAGCGAGCCCTAATCTGACATTTCTTGGCTAGGTAAACTAGGGATACATCTTATCAAATTCCTTCCAATCCTCTCCATCGGCCGGATGCCTCAATACATCATCATCAATGCGTTCATCCTTATGCCATCTCATATCACGGGCTGTGTGGGATGACATGTGATCAAAATGCTTGTTCGTTTGATTATACTCAACTTTCATGTGCATCAACTCCACAACTTCCCCTAGAACCGAAAAGGATTTACAATCGGGGTACAATTCGCGCTGAGATTTTTTCAACAATCTCTCGTAATGGAGCTCATAGTCTTCGGGTTGAAACCTAGGCGCCTCATCGTCCATATCATCCGATGCGGGAGGAAAAGCATCGGTTATCTCAACGACTTGATCATTATCACATCGCCCATCCAAAGCACTTTCGTCCCGACGGGTCCCGAGAACTGAAGATGTCGATGCGGAAAATATTTCTTCACCGTGATAGATCCAATTAGTGTAGTTGTGTATGATCTCATTCCATTCCAGATGATTTTGACCTCATTCAACGACATCCAACTGCAGTTCTTACATTTACGGCATAGACACCTGATATGTCTTTCATCACTACAATGACTACGTGCAAAGGCAATGAAGTTGTCGATCCCATCCAAATACTGATAAGAAGATCTATCCAACATTTGCATCCAGCCTCTGTCCATTGTGCATGCTTTCACAAAATAAGGTCAACAAAAGTAATTGAGTTAACATTGTCCCGTAATTAGAACAAGTTAATATCAAAAGCAACTCGTCTACTTATGCCTCCGGTGATTTAACCCTATCCCATTCGAGAGTGTACGTTCTGTGCTGTGTAGTTTGCGACCTACGAGGCTAAGCTTCGATCGAGGGAAATTTGGGCAGTATCTCCCTAAAGTTCCCTAAATGCACGACGTAGATATTATAAACAAATATCTAGTATGCATTCGGAGAACATTGATGGGATACAAAATGAATTTCCCACAATCGAAACCTAACCTCGTAGACCGCAACCTCTCCCTTGGTCGAGCTCGTAACTCTGATTTGCCATCAAATGATTCAGATTGCATTCGCCATCGGTAATTCCAAGGCATAAACCTTTTCGCACCCAAGTAGCATACCTTCGATGCGTGCCAAAAGGAGGGTGTGCCTAGTCCACATGTCGGGCAAGTAAGATAGCCCTTGGTGCTCCACCCCGACAACATACCATAAGCAGGAAAATTATTAATTGTCCATATTACGGCCGCTCGTAGAGTGAACATTTCTCCACTGCACTTGTCGTATGTTCAGATACCATTTTCCAACAGATCCATGCTCATCAATCAACGGCCGCAAATAAACATCGATGGAATTACTCAGTGATTTGGGCCCCGGTATCAAAGTACTAAGGATTGTGAATTATTTCTTCATGCATCTCCATTGAGGCAAGTTATACGGAATCATAACCACCGACCAAGTGCTATCGGGCTTTACAAAACTTCCAAACGGATTAAACCCGTCAGTAGCGAACCCTAATCTGACATTTCTTGGCTCCTTGGTAAACTCGAGATACATCTTATCAAATTCCTTCCAAGCCTCTCCATCGGCCGGATGCCTCAATACATCATCATCAATGCGTTCATCCTTGTGCCATCTCATATCACGGGCTGTGTGGGATGACATGTAGAATCTTTATAACCTTGGCTTGAGTGAAAAATAACGCAACACCTTGTTCGTAATCTTGTTATTTTGAAACCTAGGCTCATTGTACACGGGACATTTTTCAAGCTGCTCAAATTCACCGTAAAACAATGCACGGTTGTTCTTGCATGCATGGATCTTGACATACCCTAAACCGAGGCCCTTCAACAACTTCTTTGAGCTATAATGATCTTTAGGCAGACGGTTGTCTTCAGGGAACATTCGGATGATGATGTCCATCATGTGATCAAAATGCTTGTTCGTTTGATTATACTCAACTTTCATGTGCATCAACTCCACAACTGCCCTTAGAACCAAAAAGGATTTACAATCAGGGTACAATTTGCGCTGAGCTTTTTTCAACAATCTCTCGTAATGGAGCTCATAGTCTTCGGGTTGAAACCTGGGCGCCTTATAATCCATATCATCCGATGTGGGAGGAAAAGCATCGGTTATCTCAACGACTTGATCATTATCACATCGCCCATCCAAAGCACTTTCGTCCCGACGGGTCCCGAGAACTGAAGATGTCGATGCGGAAAATATTTCTTCATCGTGATAGATCCAATTAGTGTAGTTGTGTACGATCCCATTCCATTCCAGATGATTTTGGATCTCATTCAACGGCATCCAACTGCAATTGTTACATTTACGGCACATACACCTGATACGTCTTTCATCACTGCAATGACTACGTGCAAAGGCAATGAAGCTGTCGATCCCATCCAAATACTGATTAGAAGATCTATCCAACATTTGCATCCAGCCTCTGTCCATTGTGCATGCTTTCACAAAATAAGTTCAACGTAAGTAATTGAGTTAACATTGACCCGTAATTAGAACAAGTTAATATCAAAAGCAGCTCGTCTCCTTATGCCTTCGGTGATTTAGCCCTATCCCATTCGAGAGTGTACGTTCTGTGCTGTGTAGTTTGCGACCTACGAGGCTAAGCTTCGATCGAGGGAAATTTGGGCAGCATCTCCCTACAGTTTCCCAAATGCACGACGTAGATATTATAAACAAATATCTAGTATGCATTCGGAGAACATTGAGGGGATACAAAATGAATTTCCCACAATCGAAACCTAACCTCATAGACCGCAAACTACACAACACATAGTTGCGCACCCCCAAACTTTCCGAATAAATAGACAATTCAAGAGTCAGTCAATCAACCCGATTCACTAACTCTCAAATAGGTATAAGGTTTTTCATTGAATTTCTTTATTGGAAGTTAATCAACCCGATTAACTTCGCATAAACAGTTATGAAATATGAACATATTTCACTCCGTCGGAACTACATAAAGCGCTTTACAAAAAATATCACAACAAATTCACAAATACAAACATATATTAATTATGCATATTACAGAGTTTACAATTTTCTAATTTCCGTACATATTTTCTACTTTCCTATTTTCCTAACATATTTTCTAATTTCAATAATTTCATTACATATTTTTTATTTTCCTAACATATTTTCTAATTTCCTAATTTCCTAAGATATTTTCTATTTCCCTAATTTCATAACATATTTTCTATTTTCATATTTTCCTAACAAATTTTCTAATTTCATACACAAATTTCCATAAATTCTAAACAATTTCTACACATTTTCCACAATAAATACACAATTTCCTAACATAATTATATCCAAAATTCTTAACAAAATTAAATTGAGAGGCGAACACACATACCTTTTTATAAGCATTCCTTCAAATTTACCACAAATTTCCTAAAACACAAAACATAATTAGTTTCCAATCAAAATTTCAAAACTAAAAAAATTAAATTTCTCAAACGTTCAAAATTGGTATTGGTGATTGAGAGGGAAAGGGATTTGATTGGTATTGAAAATGGTGATGAGATGATGATTGTTGATGTTATATAGCAAGAGAGAGAGAGAGTGTGAGTGAGTGAGAGAGAGATATGTGAGAGAAAGGTTGAGAGCAAATGGGCAGAGAGGAAGAAGAAGAAAGGGGCGTCTGGATTATTTAGTGTGTTTAGACTTTTGTCTGACGCAGCATATTCGCAAGGCGAAGTTTAATGATTCGTCAGGCAAACTTTAGTCAATGCCAAGTGTTGCCCGATGAACAATATTCGTCGTTAGAGCGCATGTTGCCCGATGGATAGAACAGACCGTCGGGTCAACCCTTTCTATTTTACGGGCCAACAACTTGTTCTTCCTGCCAACACCTTACCCAGTGAGCCTTCGTTTTCGTCGGGCAAAATATATTTAGGCGGCGAAAACTACTTCTTCGGGAAAAAGTATGTCGGGCAACCTCGAATTTCTTGTAGTGAAGTTCTTACTTTCCCTTATAACTTTGCAATAAATTTTTGATGTATTTTAAAAAAAAATTATTTTATATATAATACTACACAAATTTACCATATATGCATTTAAAATTTCTAAATTTTTAACCGTTATTTGTCTTATTTGCCTATTTTTTTTAATTTCTTTCTTTTCTTTTCTAACTACAAATATATGTACTGCATATTTCCAAAGCGTTATGTTTTTTATTTCTATATATTTCCTTACTTATTTTTTTCATTTCTGAATATTTACAGTGATAGTGAAGCTTATGAACTTTCTTAAGTTATTTATTTATTAGAATGAAGATTGTAAATATATGACTCATAATGTACATGATTTATACAAATAAATAGAAGAAAAAAAAGTCATGAAACAAGTTTTTTTCTTTTAGAAACAACTAAGAAATGCCCTTCAAAATGTATTAAAATGTGAAATTTATTTGTACGAGTTCATAATGGACATGCAATATCTATGCCCAGGAAATATTTTATATAATCATGAACAGGTAGAAAAGTAACAAGTTACACGAAGATTAAAGATTCGAATTCTGATATATAGAAATTATTATATTTATTTTAATTAATGTGATTACGTTTAGGCGTTCACGTTTACTTGATTCAATTGCAAAACTTTAAATAATAAACATAAGTATAAGGAGCATGAATTTGTTTAGATCATATATGCCCACAAATCTTTAAAGTATCGATTTTACCATGTCTACTTGGAACACGCTTTCGCATGCTAGATTATTATTGCATCTTATTGACTTGCCCAGGGCCTCCATGAAGGAACAGATTAAGGTTGAACTTAATATAGTTTTTTAGTTGCAGGCTAAAATCTGTGTTGAAATATGAACAATTCTATCATTTTAAAAAATGATAAACTACTAACTAATTCTTGACAAGATTGTTGGAATATGACAATTTTTTAGTCTTAGGTCCATCCACTATTTTTTAGCCATGCATATTTCTTGTCATCTTCTTGTACAATGCATGATTAGGATTCTAACTCTTATTTTATAATTAAACTTAAAACACTTTTATAATTAAACTTATATATTATAATTGATTTTCTTTCTTTGAAACCAATAAAGAAATCCGTGTTTTTTGGGGTTTAACAGTAGGGTATAGAAAGTTTTAGGAGGGGGCGGGGGTGTTTAAGTAGGGGTGGTGATGGAAGATCTTATGACTTAGGGTTTATGGTTTAATTCTTGGATTTTGGGCACAAAATTCAAGAACTAAACCTTAAACCATAAGCGATTAACCTAATCCTTTCGGGTAATAAAAATTTTCATATTTGAAGTTTAAAAGTATTTTTGAAGAATTCTTGCTCTTAATTATCTTGTTTTAAGTTGGATTGTCCTTACATTACTCCTTAAAATGAACAAGTGAAAAAGAACAAAGATTATAAATGGGAGTAATGTTTGCATAAAAGAATAAACTATTTAGACACACTAAATTGATCACATTTAGTGACTACATTGATGTGACATTCTATTGACCACACAAAATAAATACAAAGTGATTTAATTTATTGAAATAACACCATTCATTGATTGCCACATTAATGTGGTCACTAAATGTGGTCAATTTAGTGTGTCTAAATAATATTACTCTTCATAAATTATAAAGGAAAAAAAAGCTACAAAATAGGGATTAAAAGTTTTAAAGGTTCAATTTTATTGTTTGAGTAATTATTATAGTGGTTAAGGATTAAAAAGTTTCAAAAATATGGTTAATGGAATTTTGAATAAATATTGATGTTGTTAATGAATCATCAATGAATTACCCTTTAAAAAATAACTCCAAAGAAACTTGCGTACAAGCTGAAAAGCTAAGGCCTTTGTGTATCCAGCCTGTTAATTACGAATCTTATGATCAACAAACATATATGTCTAAATGAATCTTGAAATTACGATAAGGTGTTATCCAAGGCCAACAAGTGTTGAAGGCTGGCTTGAGGTGGCGGGTGGGAACGGGGGAGTTGATTGGGACTCGCGTGGACCCTTGGGTGCCGACGTTGAGGCCGTTTAGAGTGACGTCAGTGCATGGGGAGATGCCAAGCACCGTGGCTGGATTAACAATAGCTGCACCGCCAAAGTGGAATTGCAACCTGGTGGAAAGTTTGTTTGAAGCGGAAGAGGCCAAAGCAATCTTGGCAATTCCCCTTAGTAGACTTGGCCATAAAGATAAGTTAGTTTGGCACTACACTAAGTCTGGTAAGTAATCTGTACATTCTAGATATGTTCTTGCTACTGAACTTGATAGAAATGGTGAGTTACGGCGGAAGGGGATCGGTGAATCGAGTAGGGTGGGAAGTGCCAGCGAAGTTTTGGAAGGACATATGGAGTATTGATGTTGAAAACCTAGACTCGAAGACGATGTTGATCTCTTCAAAGAACAGAGCCGATTCGCCGAAGAGGATGATGATCTCTTCAAGGGTCAGAGCCGATTCACTCTCAGCAGGAACCGCATGCAAGGTATGAACTCTAAGCCTCAATCTCTAGCTGAAACTTTGAATCGAGACTAGCTCGTGATGTATTCAATTTACTCCTTAAGTTTGTGAAATCTGGATTGAAGATTATAGCTAGAAATTGGGTGGTGATCAGTATGATGATCTTATGCACCCTAGGTGTTTGTTAATTTGCTTGAGAGAGATTTCTGGTTTTGAGGGAGGTCAGTTGTGACTGTCTTCCTTCCGTGTATTTTTCTATATGATTCACTCTATTGAGTTTGTTTGAATTACAAAGCATATATCCTCACACACACACACACACACACACTCTATAATTCGGTTAGAGATGATAACATTATGATGTCATCACACACACTTTAGCTCACTCCATAAGCTGCTCTCACACTCACAGCAATGCTAACTATCTCACACACTCACAGCTCACACACATACTCACATTTAGTGCCTTCAATTAGTGACACTTGTCCTTCTCGAGTAAGCAGCTGGTATGCTGACAAGTCAGCTGCTAGTGATGCAGCTTAGTCACCAACAACCCCTCCTAAGCTAGTCAATGGAACCACTCCTAGCAGACCCCTTAGATAGCAGAACCTTTCTCTAGGTAGGACTTTGGTGAAGTTATCTGCAAGTTGCTCTTCAGACTTGCAATAGTGTAGTGTGATATCTTCATTTTGAATTACATCTCTGATGTAATGGAACCTTCTGTTGATATGCTTGGTCTTCTGATGAAAGACTGGATTTTTGGTCATGGCAATGGCTGGCATGTTGTCACACAGTAGAGGAGTAGGCTCTAACTGTTCCTCTCCCAAGTCTCCCAATACAAATCTTAACTAGACAGCTTGAGTAGTTGCCTCAGTGGCACTAACATACTCAGCTTCTGCTGTTGAGAGAGCAACACTGCTCTGTTTGACAGATGCCCAAGAAAATATCCCACTGCCAAATGAAAAAGCATAACCAGATGTGTTTTTCATGTCATCCTCAGAACCTCCCTAATCACTATCAAAGAATCCCACCAAAGTAGCCGCTTTCCCTTTCTTGTATTCAATTCCAAAGGTCAACGTACCTTGGAGATACCTTAGGACTCTCTTAGCAGTTCCTAAATGCTTCTTGGTAGGGTTGTGCATGAATCTAGACATTAGACTTGAAGCATACATTATGTTTGGTCTAGTAGTAGTAAGGTAGAGTAGACTTCCCACAATCTGTCTATAGAGTTGCTCATCAGCAGCTTCACTACCATCATTTCTTTGCAACTTGTCAGTAGTTGCTAGGGGAGTACTCACTGGCTTGCAGTCTTTGAGTCCAAACTGCTCTAGCAATGTAGAAGCATACTTCCTTTGATGAATGAAGATACCATTACTAGACTGTAGAACACCCATCCCTAGGAAATGATGCAATAATCCCAGGTCTGTCATTTCATATTTGTTCATCATGTCTTGCTTGAACTCAACCATCATAGCAGCACTGTCACATGTGTAGATAATGTCATCTACATGAATTGACACAATTAGAGTTCCTTCATCTTGCTTGCACTTTAAATACAGAGTTGCTTCACTTGAACTTCTCTCAAAACCACAACTTAGCAAGTAGGAATCAATCTCCCCATACCAGGCCCTTGGTGCTTGCTTAAGCCCATAGAGTGACTTGTTTAGCTTGTAGACTTTGGCTTCATTATCTTGGACTTCAAAACCTTCAGGCTGATCCCCATACACCTCTTCTTCTAGAACACCATTTAGGAATGCTGACTTCACATCAAGCTGAAACAGTTTCCATTCTTTCTGTGTTGCTAAAGCAATTAGAGTTCTGATAGTGTCAAGCCTTGCAACTGGTACAAAAGTCTCACCAAAATCAATTCCTGGTTTCTGAGCATATCCCTTAGCTACCAATCTGGCCTTGTGCTTCTGAACAGATCCATCCAGATTAAGTTTTGTTTTGTACACCCATTTGACACCAATCACTGGTTTGTCAGTAGGTCACTCTATTAGTTCTCATGTATCATTCTTTTCAATCATCTGTATCTCATCTTCCAAGGCTTTCTTCCAAGCTGAATCCTTGATTGCTTCGCTGAAACTTTCAAGTTCTATTATGCACATGTGACATCTAGCATAAACATCACTTAGACTTCTTAGCCTCACAGGTGTATCACCTGAACTTGAGCTGAGTGAATCACAGGGACTGGGACTAGGATTTGTAGTAGGACCAGAATCAGGACTTGAGTTTGAACTTGAACTGGTGCTAGTAGTATGAGGACCCTGTGTTACTGATGTAGCATAATCAGTTCCAGTGTCAAACCTTACTGGTATGAACTTCTGAACTTCTGCATGTTTCTTACAATCCCAGCTTCCTTCTTCATTAAATATTACACTTCTTGACACCACAATCTTTCTAGTTTCCAGATTATAGATTTTGTAGCCCTTTTCACAACTAACATAGCCTACTAGAACACATTTCACACTTGAATCATCTAGTTTATGTCTCTTCTGAGATGGAATATGCATGTAGCATATAAAGCCAAATACCCTTAGGTGTGACACTCCTCGTCTTCTACCAGAGAACTTCCCAAATGGAGTCTTACCCTGCACAGCCTTGGTAGGACATCGATTGAGAATGTATACTGCAGTGTTGACTGCTTCACCCCAGAACTCATAGGGTAGTTGTTTTCCATGTAACATAGACTTAGCCATCTCTACTATAGTCCTATTTTTCCTCTCAGCAACTCCATTATGCTGAGGAGAGTAAGCCACTGTCAGCTGTCTCTCAATTCCATGCTCTTCACAGAGTCTCTGTAATTCATTTGAGGTGTACTCTCCACCTCTATCACTTCTTAACTTGTTCACCTTGCACCCACTTTGTAGTTCAACCATAGCTTTGAACTTTTTGAACACATTCAACACACCTGATTTATGTCTCAGGAAATACAGCCATCACATTCTAGAGTGATCATCAATGAAGGTAAGGAAATACAGATTACCTCCCATTGTTTCTGTTTGCATAGGACCACACACATCTGAGTGTATTAACTCAAGAGGTGTAGATGCCCTCCAAGCCTCTTTTGTGTCAAAAGGACTCACATGATGTTTCCCTGAAATACATCCCTCACAGAGTTCTTTGTCACCTTCTAGACTAGGTAGGCCAACCACCATGTCCTTCTATCTTAGCAATTTTGGGCTTGAGTAGTTCAAATTCCCAAATCTCCTGTGCCATAGTTTTGTGCTTTCCTTGGCTTTTGCTCTTCTAGCTACTGGATTCACATAGTTTAGAGAAAGCTTGAAACATCTACTGCATGTCATAGGAACCTTAGCAACCCTTTGCTTCATGTTCTTATCTTCATAAACCTCTGCTGAACTGTCCCCAAACATAAGGCAGTATCCATGGTCCACCATCTGTCCTACACTTAGTAGGTTCTCATCCAAACCCGGTACAAGCATCACTTCCTTGATGTACTTGTCACCTTGGTCAGTACGAACCAACATGGAACATTTCCCTGCAGCTTGAACTAGCTCACCAGTACCCATCTTTACTTTTACATTCAGATTTCGATCAATGTTAGTCAGTAAAGACTCATGACCAGTCATATGGTTTCTACAACCACTATCCAAGTACCACACACCCACATCCTTCTCAATGGAGGCTGAATGGCAAGCATAGAACATGTTACCTTCAACTTCATTCACTTTCTCAGCTAGATTAGCAATATGGTTTTCAGAACAGTCCTTGGCAATATGGCCAAACTTAGAGCACTTGAAACATTTCACTTTTCCTTTGAACCAACATTCACCCCAGTGAAGTTTGTTGCAATTCTTGCAAGCATCCTTAGATCCACTGGTTTCTCCTTTCTGATTCCCAGAGAACTTGTTCTCATACTTAGCATTTCCTTTGAATTTGCCGTTAGTCCAACCCTTGTTTCCACCTTTGAACTGCTGCTTCTTAAACTTTCCCTGATTAGGACTTGATTGTCCTGTGACTTGTTATTCACATTCATACTTGAGAATTCTTTCTCAACATCACCCTCAGTATGCATCTCCAAACGTTGATCAAATGCCCTGATTGATGTAGAAATACTTTCAACACTAATCTGTTCTAAGTCTCTACTTTCTTCAAGTATGGACACAATTGAATCATAGGGTTTAGTTAAGTATGGACACAATTGAATCATAGGGTTTAGTCAAGTATGGACACAATTGAATCATAGGGTTTAGTCAAGTATGGACACAATTGAATCATAGGGTTTAGTCAAGCTTATTAGGATTTTCTGTGCTAATCTCTTTTCAATTACTTCTTCACCATACGTTTTCATTTGATTAACAACACCAAACAGTCTAGTCATATATGTAGAAAAGGATTCATCATTTTTCATATGTGTATACTCAAAATCTCTTCTAAGACTTTGTAATTTAACTGTTCTCACCTTTGGATCTCTTATGTATTCCTTTTTCAGAATCTCCCAGGAACTTTTGGATGTCTCCTCATTCGATATTCTTGGGAAGATTTCTTCAGAAACTGCATTCTGAATCAGGTTCAAAGCCTTGGCATTCTTGATCTGATCAGCATGGCTTGCTGTCGTCTCAATCTCTTCATCTTCACTGTCATACTCAGGATCAGGTAAACCTTGAGTGACTATCTTTCACAGATCACATGCCTTTAATTCTGTTTTCATTTTTATATTCCAGAAATCATAATTAACTCCGGTGAATACAGGAATTTTCGATTCTCCCCCTCCAATACCAACCATGATAACTTGGCAGTGAAGGAAACTCCTGCTTGGCTTTAACTCATGCTCGGCTTCACCACAGACAGACGCCCCAGAGATATGATCTCAGAGCTCTGATACCATGTTGAAAACCTAGACTCGAAGAGGACTCGAAGAGGATGCTGATCTCTTCAAAGAATAGAGCCGATTCGCCGAAGAGGATGATGATCACTTCAAGGGTCAGAGCTGATTCACTCTCAGCAGGAACCTCATGCAAGGTATGAACTCTAAGCCTCAATCTCTAGCTGAAACTTTGAATCGAGACTAGCTCGTGATGTATTCAATTTACTCCTTAAGTTTGTGAAATCTGGATTGAAGATTATAGCTAGAAATTGGGTGGTGATCAATATGATGATCTTATGCACCCTAGGTGTTTGTTAATTTGCTTGAGAGAGATTTCTGGTTTTGAGGGAGGTCAGTTGTGACTGCCTTCCTTCCGTGTATTTTTCTTTATGATTCACTCTATTGAGTTTGTTTGAATTACAAAGCATATATCCTCACACACACACTCTCTATAATTCGGTTAGAGATGATAACACTATGACGTCATCACACACACACTTTAGCTCACTCCATAATCTGCTCTCACACTCATAGCAATGCTAACTGTCTTACACACTCACAACTCACACACATGCTCACATTTCTTGCCTTCAATTAGTGACACTTGTCCTTCTCGAGTCAGCAGCTGGTATGCTGCTAAGTCAGCTGCCAGTGATGCAGCTTAGTCACTAACAATTGAGGCGCCTAACAAGCTACAACAGTATTGGGAGTTGCTGCAGGGGCTACATAGCGGTTCGACACAACCTCATTCGTAGAAGAGTTCAGGTGGAGAATGTATGCGCTCTCTGCAGGCAGGAGGAGGAGACAGTGCATCGTCTATTCTTCCAATGCCTTTTTGTGCAAGAGTTTTGGTTTGGCTCGCCCCTACAACTAGATGTGTCCACTATGCCTGAGAACTGATTTATGGATTATTGGAAGGCCTTGGGAAAGCTGTATTCCGGAGCACCACATTTGAATGAAATATTGCAGCTGTTAACCTTTGGCTGCTGGAGGATCTGGCAGGCCCGAAATGGTGCTGTCTTTAAGGATGAGCTGCAAGATCCGGGTGAGGCGCTGTAATACTGCAAACTCAGTGGTGCGAGTTTTCTGCTGCAAGGAAGACGGTCGCTGAGCTGGTGCAAGCATTTCCGCAGCTAGCTCAACCGGCTGCTGCTGTTGACCATTGGATTCGACCGGTCCCTGGGTCTATGAAGCTAAACGGATATGGTGCATGGGTCTAGTTGACTTTTTGTATTGTAACATTATAAATACCTCCTAGTGAGAAGAATAGAATTAATCAGCCAAATTAAACCCTATCCATCTCTTTGACAACCTCCACCATCTCCATCATCATCACCGCTTCCATCTTCTCCATCACCTACCACCACCATCACCGTCTCCATTACCTCCACCTCCATGATCTTCATCACCACCACCACCACGATCTCTATAACCACTAGCTACAAGATATCTATCACCACCACCACCACCTCCACATTCTACATCGGCACCACAACAACCATTTTTATCACCACCACCATCTCTATCAGCAACACCTCCATCATTTCTATCATCACCACCTCCACAATCTCCATCACCACCTCCACCATCTCTTTCATTAGCACCACCTCCACGTTCTCGATTACCACCACCACCATCTCCATTACCTACACCACCACGATCTTCATCACAACCACCATCTCCACCACCACCACGATCTCTATCACCACTACCTTCCTATCCATCCCAACCACCACCTCATCCACGATCTCTATCACCACTAGCTACAAGATACCTATCACCACCACCACCTCCACAATCTACATCGGCACCACAACAACCTTCTCCATCACCACCACCACCACCACCACCATCTCTATTAGCAACACCTCCACCATCTCTATCATCACCACCTCCACCATCTCCATCATCACCTCCACCATCTCTATCATCAGCACCGCCTCCACCATCTCGATCACCACCACCACCACCACTACCACCATCTCCATTACCTACACCTCCATGATCTTCATCAGCACCACCATCTCCACCACCGCCACGTTCTCTATCACCACTACCTTCCTCTCCATCCCAACCACCAGCTCCTCCACGATCTCTATCACCACCAGCTACAAGATAGTTATCTCCACCACCGCCATCACCACCACTTCCACGATCTCACATCAACCATCTCCTTCATCACAACCACCACCACCATCTCCATTTCCTCCACCTCCACGATCTTCATCACCACCACCATCCCCACCACTGCCACGATCTCTATCACCACTACCATCCTCTCCATCCCAACCACCACCTCCTCCACAATCTTTATCACCACCACCTACAAGATATCTATCACCACCACATCTACGATTTCTATCGCCACCACAACAACCTTCTCCAGTACTTCTACCACCACCATCTCCATCACCGCAACCTCCACGATTTTCATCAGCACCAACACTACCCTCTCCATCACCCCCACCTCCATGAAGTGCATTAGCACCACCACCACCTCCACCCATGCCACCACCACCACCACGAATTATGTCATCACCATCTACACTGTTTCCATCACCACCACCTCCGATATCCCCACCGCAAACACTACCACCTCTGTTATCCCCCTCACAATAACCACCACCACCATTTCAAACCCTAAATCGACCACCTCTACCATTTTTATCACCACCGCCTTCTCCTTACCATGTTTACAAACCTCCACCTCCTTCATACTACTTGAATTCTCCTCATCGATTGATGTCTCCTCCTCCAGTTACAAAACAGTAGTAAGTATATCGTGTTGGAAAGTATTGTTTAATTAGGAATTGTTTTTCGTATTAGATTTGGTTTAGTTGGTCAAGTTAAGTAATTTATGATTTAGGATTCCAATTTTATATTGGATTGGAAGTTAAGTTTTGTTATCCTTGTTGACGTAGGTTTAGTTTCTTCTATAAGGCTTAGCTTAGACTTGTAATTTGTAACCCTTCACGAACCCTTTGTAATTGGCATATAGCATTATAGTGATTGGTTCACAATCTAAAATTAAGGAACTTTTCCATATACGTATGACATAATAGAAGTCATTTAGGGCCCGTTTGATATTGCAGAACATTTTTTTCATTTTTAAGATACAGAAACAGTTGTAAAACGCGTCTGGTAACTGATAATTTTTTAAGAATGAATTTTGAAAATGAAAACACACAATATAATAATTGGTTTAAGTTTAATGTTTTCTGAATTTCAAGATATAACCAAAAAATATAAAGAAACAAAACTTACAATACAAAGTAAAAGGCCACGAAAATATTATTATAGTCATCATCACCACCACCACCCATCAATGCCGTCGCTGCCACCCTACCACACAGCCACAACCACTACAGACACCACCACCACCATTGCTACCACCATTGCAGCCACCCCCACTACCACCATGTCACCGTCGCCATCACCACCACCACCACTTCCATTGCCACCCCCACCACCCCCCTTATCACGGCCACAACCTCACAACTGTCACTGCCATCGCCACCCTTACCACCACCACCATCACCCCCATTACACCACATCATTCCCACCGTCGTCATCTCAAAATTTACATTTGGAAATCATTGTCTAACGCGTATTTGCTCCTTTTTAAATTTACATATTTGTACCATACAAATTTTTCCTTTTTCATTCGTACAAAATCATATTCAGAGTAAACTATCAATGCATTCTTAAATATTAAAAATGTAAAATCCTACTAGTTGTTTTCAGTTTACAAAATAATATTTTAAAACTCTTTTTTCAAAACAATACCAAACGGGCCCTTAGTCTTAATTCATTTTTTTTTTCTGAACTTAGTCTTAATTCATTATTTCAAGAACTTCTTAGCAAAAAAAAAAAGCTAGATTGGAGGTTTTTAGTCATTCATATATATCAAACAGATCAATGTTATTGGTAATAGTTATACGATCCCTATGGTGAACCGTTTATTTACTTGATATATATGAGTTGCTAAACGACATTCAATTTAGTTAATTTTTTATTTTATTTTTTTGCATTGATGATTTTGAAATGATGATTTAAGAGTTAAACATATGTGATTGTGATATATATATATATATATACATACATATAGGTTAAATAATTTTCATCGTCCTTGAATTTTACCTGAAGTTTACCAACCGTCCCTAAACTTTAATATTAGAGTCGTCCATGAATTTTATCCAAATATGCATTGGTAGTCCTTCTATCAATTTTTTTGAACGTTTTCTGTTAAAAGTAAAGGTAGAGCTATCATTCCATGTGACTTTTTTGAACAGAAAACATTCAAAAAATTAAAGGAAAGACCATTGTTGCACACTTGAGTAAAATTCAAGGATGACAGACTCTAATATTGAAGTTTATGGAGGACTGGTAAATTTTGGGTAAAATTTAGTGATGTTGGCAACCATTTAGCCTATATATAAGGACAACTAGATAAATAAAAAAAGTGTAAAGAGAGGGTTCCACCGAGGTGGGTTGTAACTATTATTCTTATAGTAATTCATATATATAAGTCAAATATTATTCTCATCTTTATAAAGCAAAATAGAATCACATAATATTTTAGTGATGCAACTAGTATTATTAGTTTAGTGGTAGTCCTAGCTACTTATCCCAACATGCAGTGGGAGGTTTTGGATACTACTCTCGTAAAGGGCGATGGGCAATACCAAATATATGTAAGGCTAAATATTTGCAACCGTCCCTGAACTTTATCATAATTTAGTAACCATCCCTATACTTCAATATTAGTGTCCTCCGCCCTTGAATTTTACCCTAATGTTTTCGTTAGTCCCTCCGTCTTTTTTTCAAACGAATTTCGTAAAAAAAAATCACGTGAAACGCACCTGAACGGACAATTTTGCCCTTATTTTTCGACGGAATTCGTTTGATAAATAGACAGATGAACTAACAGAAACATTAGGGTAAAGTGCAGGAACGGGAGACATTGTTATTGAAATATAAGGACAATTATTAAAATTATGGTAAAATTCAAGGATGATTTCAACCATTCACCCTATATGTAATCTCCTTCCCAATTTACTCGTGTTATCATATGTACTCATATTTTATTCATTTTTGCCCAAAACATTTCACATGTTAGTAACTCAATATGATCCGTTATTAGTAATTTTCCTTTATTAATGTCATATTGCTTGAAATTTGATAAATTTAACAAAAGTTTAGACAAAAATTTAACCATAAGAGGGAAGTTGGGCATTAATAATAATTCACGAGGCCAAACTGAGGTTTTTAGGGCTCGCAATGCACGTCGTCAATACTAAATATGGCGCACACCTGTGAGCCGTAAAAATTTCTACCGTACAAAATATATTTCAATTACGACTTTTTTAAGCGTACTGTAAATAAAAAAAAAACAACTTATTGGGACTTGTTCACGGCATGCTTTGTGCGCCGTAAATAACTCCCTATTTTATGCCATAAATTGCACGCCGTAAATACTAGACTTTCAGTTAATTAAGGCATGCCAAGCACGCCATATTTGAGTTGGAAAATGTACAAAATGCATTAACGATCCAAACTCCAAAGTAAATATCATGATGAGTATTAGATAACCAATATTTACTCAAAATACAATGTCCATCACAAAATATCTTCTAACTGCTCCTCTAAAGTCTGATACAATAAGAGGGAACTGGTGCCAACACAAAATATCTTCTACATGCTCTTGTAAAGTCTAATACAATAAGAGGAAACCGGTGCCAACACAGTCTTTTAGCTGCTCCACAAAATATCTTCTATGACCTATCTACAAATGAAATAGCCAATAATCACTAATCAAATGAAATAGTCTAAGTTCTAAAAGCTAAAAGAGGAAACTTTGGGAAAACAGTTACTGACTAAAAGGGTGAAAGTGAGAAAAAAGGAAGGTAATAACTAAGAACCAAGAGTAAAGAAAATGCCTAAATTAGAAAGAATTAGAAATAACTAAAGCAAGCCATCAAAACAATTAGACAGGGACAGGAACATACTGAAATGGTGAGGGAAGAGAGATTCGATTAACACTTAAGTAGTTCAAGCACAATGTAAGCAGGAAAGAGAGAACTTGAGAATCCAAGTTAAAATCCCAGCATATCAACAATTGTTCTACACTGCATAAATATAAGTTCAAAGAATTAAGAAAATTAAGACTAAGAGTCAAAGCAATTCCAGAACCATAACCAATTCCAGAGCGTGTAAAAAAGCATAGAGATAGGATCTACCGTTAAACCTATATCATTTTGTCCAAACCAAAAACAACACCTTGGAATCCTTGAAAGAATAAGCCAACCAATCAGCCAGTCAGGAGTTTTATGATAAAAAAGAACAATTTAGCATTAGAGTCATCACCTTTCAGAAGTATTCAGTATAAGCTTAAAATTATTGTCCAGTTTACAAACATTATTGAAAGGTTAGTTTAAATAAACACTCCCGAGAGCCTAAATTCTAAAAACTGAAAAGAGGAAACTTTGAGCAAACAGCTACTCGCTAAAAGGGTGAAAGTGAGAAAAGAGGAAGATAATAACTAAGAACAAAGAGTAAAGAAAATGCCTAAATTAGAATTGAGGAATCTTAAAAAAGAATTAGAAACGGCCAAGGCATGCCATCAAAACAATTAGAGATAACTTCCCTTTATCAAACTCACCCTCAAAAACATCCTTATTACTATAAACCTGCACCGAAGACCCAGAATTTGGCGTAAACAGATAAACAGAACACAGACCAGCAAACAAGTAAATCAGATTAGCAGACCAGATTTGGCATAAACAGAACACAGACCCACACCCGTATCAAATGCTTATGCATATAACCAAGAGATTGAAATGAAGACGAGCAGAAAAATAAAGAGAGAATTTGAAAAAGTAAACGAAGGAAGAATTTACCTCGAAGATGCTATACTAATCCATTTTGATGTACTTAATCGGCCAAGCAATAAAAGTTCCCACTGTTTCATGAAGAAGAAAAAGTTCTTGTGTAGGTCAATATAGAACATTTGCATCAACCACATCATGCACCAAAACTTTCCAAAACACCTGGCCAAGAGGAGCATGATGAACCAATGCTTTGGGATCCTTTGATACAATTTCACCAGTAGCAACAACAGCATTTGTCCCAACATAATTTAATAATTTGCACTTGTTCTTCTCAGGGCTAGAACTCTCAACACTTGCATTGTCCTTACGTTTGCTTTGTGTTGTCATATTAGCAGAATATTGAACACTTGCATTCTCCTTTTGTTTGCTTTTTGAACTTTTATTAGCAGAGTGAACACTGGTCTCCTCATTTCACTATAACAATAATGAAAATATTAATTAAATCTTGCTTTTTGATCATATATATTCTACTTTTCATAAACAAAACAAATCTTAAAAGTATTTCGAAACAAATCTTAAAGTTTCTGATTCAACAGAAACTCCACTGCTCTGGGTGCTGCTCTTAGCATCCTTTGTATGAAACCGACTTCCATTAATGACAAAACCAGAATAAGACCATACATCATTTTGAGGCCGACATGCAATCCACTTAGCTACATCCGGCATATCACTAGTATCACCAACCCTAACTTTACTTGCTAACCATTCACTAAAAGTTTCCTTGTCTCTTTTGCAAAAGACTTTAATTCTTCAAAAGACGTCTATCTACACACTTAAGCTCCTCTAAATGCATTCTGTTAGAAAGTAACATCATAGATGAAATTTAGGGTGTGAATAATGTTAAAATAAACCTTGTAAAACTTACTATAACAAATTAATCTTACTCTCTGTAAGGTTCCACAGCTGCTGTATTCTATAGCACATAATGATGAGCTATAGTTAACATGGCAGAAGACATTGACATCAACTTTCCCCCGTCAATTGGCCACCCTTCGATTATTCTTTCATCTTCAATTTCCTCATTTCTATTACGTAGAACACATAATTCATCTGTTTCTTTTATGTACTCCCTGCAATATTGTGTGCACTCTCCTGCTAGGTGTATTTATGCCATGCATCCTTCAGGATTTGAACGACTTTTCACATATCCTTCTAGTACCATCATAAACCTAAATCACAAGATAAAATTTAGTAACATTGCTGATTATTTATCTTAGAAAGTAATTATTGAACATCATCACCAAAATATTATATGGGTTACCTCTCAAAAGGGTACATCCAACGAAATTGTGCCGGACCACCAATTCGGGCTTCTTGTCCAATGTGAATAGTTAAATGAACCGAAATGGTAAAGAATGATGGAGGAAAGTATCTTTCCAGCATGCACATCGTTTGTACAACATCATCTTCAAGCTGTTCCAATTTATTTTTGTCAATCACTTTTTGACACAATTCATTGAAAAATGCACACAATCTGTATGTAGCAACCCTTGGTCCTTTTTCTAAGAGTCCTCCTGGCAACACTTGCTCCAGTAAGACATGATAATCATGAGACTTCAGACCTAAAATCTTGCAGTCATTTAACGAGACGCGACTTGCAATGTTGGAGCTATAACCATATGGGAATCTCAAATTCGATAGCCTTTCACAAAAAAATTCTTCTCTTTCTTAGATAGCACATATGGTCCTTTTTAAATTTTTCCCCTTTTGGATGCAGTGCTTTTCTAATGCACATGTCCTCCAAATCTTTTCAAGCATTCAATCCATCCTTTGTTTTTTTTTCTTCATATTCAAGAGAGTTCCAATAATGTACTCACAAATATTCTTTTCAATGTACATGACATCCAAATTGTGCCTTAAAAGTAATTCCTGCATTAGAAGAAAATTACTAGTTAAATTCAAGAATGGTAGTACTTCAGTTTTATTTTAATTGAATGTAAATAAAGTGCAATGACATACCTCCCAATACGGCAACTCAAAGAAAATTGATTTCTTCCATGGCCACGAAGGATCTTCATATTCACCATATTCATCTTTACCTATCTTTCTTTTCTTATTTCTTTGCGCTAGACCCTTTCCCAGATCATTTTCAATAGTTTTGACCACTTTCAGAACTTCTGTACTAGTTAACCTTCTACGCTGCTTTTGATGTTTTTCGGTCCAGTCAAACCAAACTTTATTGGCCCGAAATGGATGATCATGTGCAAGAAATCTTCTGTGGCACATATATGTGAACTTCCTACTATTATTCAGCCACTTAGAACACGTTTCAATACCACATATTGGACATGCTTTTTCACCTTTTATAGAATATCCAGATAAATCCCCATAAGCTGGAAAATCATTTATTGTCCACATCAAAACAGCTTTTAGATTGAATGTCGACATGCTAAAAGCATCATGGAGAGTTACACCATTACTCCATAACTCCTTTAAATCTTCTACAAGTGGTTCCAAATACACATCTATATTCATTCCTGGCTGTTTTTTCCCTGGGATGAGAAGTGTTAATAACATATTTTCCTTAGACATGCATAAAGATGGGGGAAGATTATATGTAACCAAAATTACAGGCCAAACACTGTACTTAGAACTAAGATCAGAAAAAGGATTAAATCCATCAGCTGAAAGGCCAAGTCTCAGGTTACGGGGATCTGAAGCAAACGAAGGCCACTTATGATCAATTCTCTTCCATGCTAATGAATCGACTGGATGACGCATCAGCCCATCTTCACTTTTGTGAGTGTCATGCCATCTTAGCAATTCTGCCTTTTCAGCTGACTTAAACATTCTCCTAAATCTTAGTATGATTGGAAAGTACCTCAACACCTTTGCAGTGGTTCCTTCTTGTATCTCTTTGGTGCGCTCATTAACTTTCCCTCGCGAAGAACCACATTTGGACATGTATGCATATGCTCTAAATCTTTTCTAAATAGACAAAAATCATTAATACAAGCATGTATTTTCTCATACCACATATCAAAAGCATTGAGCAATTTCTTTGTTGATTGCAAAGAATCTGGAAGTGTGTTATCATGTGGTAGAAAACTACGAACAATCCTAAGAAGTTCATCAAAGCAATGTCACTTAAACTATGTCTAGCCTTATGCTTATATAAGACTACTGTTGCAGCCATTTTTGTGACACTGCAACCATCATATAAAGGAAGTTCTGCTTCGTGTACCAAATTGTCCAATTCTGGTTCCATTCTTTCATGCGTAGGTTCATCATCATGAAAAGCATCTCTATACATTCTATATATGTCTGGAATTTCAGCATCCATCCCATATTGTACTGATCCACTTGGATTTTCCCCATGAAACACCCATCTAGTATACGTAGGATCCATCCCATCATTCACGAAGTGGTCATATACTATCTGAAAGTTGTAGTAATTTAAATTCCTACAAGATCTGCAAGGACATTGGATCTTTTCTGGATTCCCTTTACTTGCTTGAACCGTATCGACAAAATTTTTGCTCCTTGACGATAAGCTTTAGAAATTCTAGAAGAAAAAAATAGCTTATTCTCAACAAAGAAACGACGTTGGTAGATATCCTAGCATCTATAGGTTAGGGCTTTGAAAATAACCTTGCAAAGTGAACCCATTCTTTATCCATAATAGGTAGCCTTTGTTTTTCCCTGGTCCTCTCTCACTAGTATTCAATGGACTCCACAAAGTATTCAATGAAAGAACAATACAGTACTAACTCTCATCTTAAGTCAAATCCAAACATAGACATAGAGAGAAGTATTATGCAATGAAATAATACAGTATGCAAACAAATCCAAACAATACAGTATTCAATGAAATAATATGCTTGAAAATAGACTATCAGATAGTATGCCAATATCACTTGTCTAATAACCCACACATAAACAGAGAGAGTGAGAGAGTTTACCTCAGAGAAAAATGGAGCTGCAGCATGTCTTCTGAGCAATTCACAGTTCATCTAATGTCCCCTTTGCCTTGTCTTGATTAAACAGCTCTCCCTAAAATTATAAACAAATCCCCTCCCTAATTGAATTAACACCATTTAACTGTTGTTTTATGTCAAAAGTTAAAGGAAACCTAGCCATCATGCTAATTCAAACTAAAAACCCAAAACAAGCAGAAACAGAAGGAAAGGGGTTTACAAACATCACCACTTGGATTCCTCCATTCCATATCCATATCAGAAAAAATTGATTTCAAAACACAGATCAAAATAAAACTCGAGGACCAAGACGACAATTTACCCTTTCAGATTTCAATCTAGTCAGAATTTAGAGACTGATTTGAACTGCTTTAAGTAATAATGCTCGTACCACAGACAAGTAATGGCAATTTTTATTTTTTTTTACAAAACCTCCTATCAAAAAGTTGGGTTAACTCAGAAAGTTCTTTGCAAGGTAGGGTATAAACAGCAGGGCAAGTTATCTGAAAACAAAAAGAAAGGGAGGAGACCTATAAAGGATTTTGAGATAGAAGCTCAACCATTTACATCAGTGCATGAACAAGCACTAAACCTTGAGCAATTCCTGAAACACAATTATAGATTGGGATATGTTAAACTTCGAGAATGAAGGGTAAAATTTAGAATCAGTGTAAGCTACTACAAGGCTGCAGGCAATACAGACAATCAGAAATGTGGTAAACAATCAAATGGAAGTACTACCTTCTCTTTTTGTTTGAATACTTCGTCAAGCTTCTTCACATACAAATCTGTCAATTGCTGCATAAAGAAAACAAGCGAGCTTCATATTTTTCAAGAACTTTTTAAAATTCAACTAAAACAATAGAAATCAAACCAAAACTAGGTGCCTGATATATCCAGGAAGTGATGTCTAAGGAACTAATACATCTGTTGGCTTCTTTATAATCAAGCAAGCCACCAGACCTAGTTTTGTTGGCCTAAAGATAAGTTATAATTCATGGAATTGGTCCTAGCTAGGTCCAGCAGCATACTAGATAATCAAGCACATAAAAGCTTTAATCCTTTTTTGAGGAAACAAAACACGGGTTCTGTTTGGAATCATTGATAAAGCCACTAAAATATAAAGCCTGGAGATTGTGAGTCAAAGCAACTTCAGGAAATGCTCTTCACCACAAAACGCAATCTCCAATAGTGAGAAGATATAAAACCCAAAACAAGCAGAAACAGAAGGAAAGGGGTTTACAAACATCACCACTTGGTTTCCCCCATTCCATATCCACATTAGAAACAGTTTTTTCAGAAAATGTGGATAAATTAGCAGGGTTTAGGAAAGGGGTTTACCTTAGAGAGAAACGGAGCTGCAGCACGTCCTCTGAGAAATGGAGCGTCCTCAAATCAAACGCCCAAATCAAACTTCAATTTCAAATGGTGGAAAACTGTCAGCGTCCTCATTTTTAAACTTCAATTTTAAACTTCAATTTCAAATTTCTGTACGAAACTCAAACCCAATCCAAACGAAAACGCAAAACCTAACGCAAAAAAATCACCTGTGTACTTTGAGTCGAAGGCAAAGGCGTAGTGTAGAGAGAATGAGAAAGACGAAGGCGTTAATCGAGTCTGAGCACACACAGAGAATGAGAGGAAGAGAGCCGCGAAAAAAATTCAGAATGAGAGTAAGAGAGAGGCGAAAGGGCTTTGTACCTGATCGAGTCTGCGCACTTTGTATCAGAATGAGAATGAGAAGGCGTGTCTTGTGTTTTGCAGAATGAGAATGAGAAGGTGTGTTTTATGTTTTGTGTTTTGCAGAATGAGAATTCAAGATCGAGTCTGTGCCTTCATCTTCTCGTCGAAGCGTGTTTTGCAGAATGCGAAGGCGTTAAGGCGTAGCTAAAAAATAAGTCAGTGAGAAGGCGTGAAGGGATGAAGGGCTGAAGGGAAAGTAGCCATTTTTTAGCTAAAAGTTTGACGCGATATTTAAAAAATAATCATATAACAATTACGATATACAAAGCATATCGTGAATCAAAAAAATATAAGGCATGCACAAGAACGCCTTCTAATATCAATAAAAACACCACGTAGGAAATAAAAGCCGCAAAGAATATAAAAAAAAAAATTACAGCACTCAAAAAAAGCAAGCCTTATAAAGTGTTAATTACAGCGTGCAACATCTGCACCCCATGAACATCATGCCATAAAAATCCCAATTTGGCCTAGTGATTCAAATGAAGAAATTGACTTAAATAGAAGTTTAAGGGAGAAATTAACAAAACGCGATATTAAAAAAATGAATCATATAACAATTACGACATACAAAGAATGCCGTGAATCAAAAAAATACAAGACGTACAAATGAACGCCTTATAATATCAATAAACACAGCAAACAGGAAATGAATGTCGTAAAAATGTAAAAATAAATAAATTTACGGCACTCATAAAAAGTACGCATTATAAAGTCTTAATTACAGCGTGCAACATATGCACCCCATGAACATCATGCCAAAAAAGCCTCAATTTGGCCCAGTGATTCAAATGAGAAAATTGACTTAAATAAAAGTTTAAGGGAGAAATTAACAAAGATTAACAGCATATGAAAAATAAATATAGACAAATGAGTTTTTAAAAGATTTCTTATTGTGTGTACAAAAGAAGTTTTTTTTGTTTGCTTTGACGAGAAACGTGGGTTGTCTTTTTTCATAATTGTTTAGAGAGCTACTGTACAAAATTTCATCCACTATGGTTTGGTTTTTGTTAAATTAGATTTATGCACTTGTGTACGCGTGTGTACATCAATTATTTTTATTTTAAATTTATTTCTTTATAATTTTTAAGAAATAAGGAGAAATGAAAATAAATTCAAAAAATAAAATAAATAAAAAAGAATGAGTGTTTGAGTAACTACCCACTCATTCACTCAAATGTTTATTTTTTATTTTGTTTTAATTTAAATATTTTGTTTTACTATTGTATCCTTATTTATTAAATATAAAGATTATTAATTTATGGGTATTTTCGTCCAAAATATTTTAGTGAAGCCTACTCACCCTTTTGGCTTTATAATAATATAGAGATAATATTACTTGGCTTGGGGGAATAGTTGACATAATTGGTTTACGAAAATTACAGATTGATTGTGAATTTGTGATGCAATTCTAGGGTGGACTTGCAAAAAATATTATCGCTACTTGCTTGGGTTGATAAATCTAAACCAATACAATGTCGTGATTAAAGTCACATTGAATTTATTATTGTCAGATAAAATCAAAGGAAGATGAGGCGTAATAATATACCACTACAAGTTGAGGATATAATTTATTTATTTTTATTTAAAAATTATTTGATAATTAGAGCTCTGTATTATTTTAGGACTAGCATTTTATACTAATAGGACAATAATGAATCTCGCTTAGTTCAAGTCAAGCCAATTCAGCTCAACCTTTAAAAATAGTTCAGGCTCAAATAGTCCTGTATGATAAACGAGCCCCAAAAGTGTTGAGAAATATATTACTATATTAGTCTATTTTTTATATGGGCTGCATATCGATGTTGTTCATTACTAATATCGAACTTGAGACCTAACATTTCTTACTACAAAGTGAAAAACAATGAATTGTTTTGTTTCTTAAAAGCACCACAACTTAAAAGCACTTTAAAAAGCGTATCCAAATGGGCACTAAATTCTTGCCTTCCAAAATCAAGTATCTTTATGAATAAAAACAAGGCTTATTACTTTAAATGCACCCAGAACACGCCACTTAATCTCAAAATGCACCTAGAACTGCAATTTGTCTCAATTTGCTCCCTGAACAGTTACATCGTCAAAATCGTTGCACCAATTCAGTGACATCGTTACTAACGCCGTTAAGATGCTTATTTGACATGGGTATTTTGGTCAATATGATGCAAATTATTAAAAAAAAAAGGCTTAGTACTCAAAATGCACCCCGAACAGGACATTGAGTCTCAATTTGCTCCCCGAGCGCGAAATCGTAACAATGTGCTTCCAGAACCCCCGTTCTGTCAGCTCCGTTGCACCAAAAGTTAACAGCGTTACAAACTCTGTTTAGGATGCTTATGTGACAGTAAGAGATTTGATGTTTTATTCATTTTATAGTAAAATATTAAAATTAAACATTAAAAATAAAAAAAAAACAAAAAAGAAGAAGATGATAAACGAAGGGTAGGGTTGGCTTCGCCGACCACCATACCACTATCGTCTCCCTCTTTAGACCTCCGCCCACTGCCCGCAACCCACCGCCCACGATCAACATGAATTGCCCAATTTCCAAGAGGAAACTACATGAATTGCCCAATTCCCAAGAGGAACTACATGAATTGCCCAATTTCCAAGAGGAATCTACAATGTCTGAACGAATTCCAAATAAGGAACTCGCTTGTTAGATTCTATTGATTCGATTTGAATTCCAAGAAAGGAAAAGCGAGGGAATTTCCACCGTCCCCATCTCCCACTGCTATAAAGGAACATACAGTTTGTCAAATTTACCCAATTTCCGTCTTTGATTTAGTTCAGAATTTTGGTTCTGAATTCTAGTCAAGCATTAGTGAAAGCTGTGATCTTTGGTTCCGTAAAGGCAGCTGAGATGCAAACCAGCGGGAGCCAAACGAAGGTGTTGGAAATGAAAATGGCAATGTCAATTTGTTGAAGCTATCATAGCCTCCTAAGGAAGACATTCATGTAAGAGCACGCAGTGGTCAAGCTACTCACAGTTGTAGTCAAAGTCTAGCTCAAAGGGTAAGAATTATGGATTCAATTTCATTCCTTCCAAATCATTTCAAGCTTTCTGCTGACATTGTGTGTGTTTGTGTAATTTTTTGCAGAGACCCACTTAGTTGAAACAGTTTACAAGATGGGGTTTTCCCTTTCTTGCTCTTCAGTCATCAAAGGGAT
Organism: Oemleria cerasiformis; assembly: GCA_037349345.1. Taxonomy (NCBI): domain Eukaryota; kingdom Viridiplantae; phylum Streptophyta; class Magnoliopsida; order Rosales; family Rosaceae; genus Oemleria; species Oemleria cerasiformis. The sequence goes on along the minus strand of JAZGTL010000009.1, from coordinate 378,426 downwards.
GAGCTTTCTTCTAAGACCCACTTCGCTGGTGCTTGCTCTTAAGATCATTTTACTTTTATGGGTCTTCTCCACCTCGCAGAACGGCGTCGCTCTTGGTGATTCTGATGAATCGATTCTCCTTCAGCTCAAAAGCTCAGTCTTGGATCCTTCAGGCTTACTTTCCACCTAGGATTATTCGATCAATTCAGGCCACTGCTCATGGTTCGGCATCTTCTGCAACTCGGATTTTCGGGTGGTTTCACTCAACATTACTGGTAACGGTGGAGGTAGTGGAGGTAGATCGAAAAGTATTGCGTGCTTAGATTTTTCTCAGTTTCTACTTTATGGATTCAGAATCAGAAGGAGCTGTTTGGGCAGTAGGGGAAGATTGGATGGGAAGCTTCCCTCCGTGATTGGGAAGCTCAATGAGGGAGACGATGGTGATATGGTGGTCGGCAAAGCCAACCCTACCCTTCGTTCATCATCTTCTTCTTGTTGTTTTATTTTTTTTAAATATTTAGTTCCCTTAATATTTTACTACAAAATGAATAAAACATCCAATCCTTTGCTGCCACGTAAGCATCTTAAATAGAGTTTGTAACGTTGTTAACTTTTGGTGCAACGGAGCTGACAGAACGGGAGTTCTGGGAGCACATTGTTACGGTTTAGCGTTCGGGGACCAAATTGAGACTCAATGTCCTGTTCGGGGTGCATTTTGAGTAATAAGTAAAAAAAAAAACCTAAAAGAAGGAAGAAGTTGATGATGAACTGGGTTTATCTCAAACAAACACAAACCCAGAAATTCCACCATGAATCAGAACCCTTCTTCATCATCATCAGCCTACCCTTCTCCTCCATTTTCTCTCCCGTATTCACCTCCATGTAGGGACGATGAGAGGAAGAGTGACAGAAAGTGAAGACATTTGCGATCGGTGAGATCGACGGTGGCACAATGGTTTAATTGTTTGATGGTGAAAACGGGCCGAGGAAGACGACATGACGAAGACGAAGATGATGATGAAGAGGACTCGACGAAGATGGGTCGATGATGATGATGGCGAATTAGTGATGGGTCGATGATTGTTAGTGGGCAATTCGTTGATTGTTAGTGGGCGAATTGGTCGATGACAATGATAAGTTGAAGATAATGACCATCGATCTAGTGGCGTATCTAGTGGGTAGGTGTGCTGGGTTTCTGGGTGGGTTGTTAATTTTCTTGATTTTCTTGTGCTTCTCTCCTTGCTCTCTTGAGTTTCGGCGATTGCAATTTGCAATTTGTTTGTATAGCACATGGCATATGGATAGAAATGTATGGATATTGCCTTGATTTTATGGAGTTATTGTAAATTGGCAGCTTCCCAAGGATATTGTGTGGCATTTTATTGGGCACTTTCCGGCGTTGAATAAACTTAAGGAGCATTCTAAGTATGATTTTGTTGTTTCTCCTTCTCTCAAATATGCCTATATTTTAATCCATTTGCATTTGGTTTTGGTTTGGTCTACAATTAAAGCAATAATTAAATAATTTTGTTTTGTTGTTATCAAATTTCACAGCTCATGAACACTACCTGGCAATGGCCGAGGATGTGAATAGTAGGACGGTGTTCTGCCCAAAAATGCGACAGTGGGCCTGGGGTCGTCTTCAATGGATCTCCGTCAAAATAGGCGCTTGAAGGAGCGGGCTCGTGTGGGTTTCTCTTAGTGATGTGAGAGTGATGACTGTTTTGGAAATTGGGTTTGGGTTGAAGGTTGTGGGCTTGGAGGACTTGATGCCACGGTCTCTCCCTAGGTGAGCTGACTAGGAAGTAAGTAGGTCTTAGCTACCTTCAAAATAGGCGTGCCACTAGTAAAAGCTGTTACTAGAAAGTTGGAAATGGGTTCGGTTGTGGCCCAAGAAACTTTCTTTTAATCAAGAGATTGTGAGCCAAACGGACAAATTGCTTACACTGTTCTTTTCTATGCCTTCTTCTTAATGTATCCAAGGACTTTAATAAATTTTCTTTCCAGTCTAGTCCAAGTACAATTTATGTTGATCTCGATTTGTTCATGTTAGCAGCTTGTTATTTAGTTAGGAGCAATTAGATACGCTGGTTTTCTTAAGTTGGGATAATAGTATTAGACCAAAACACATAGATGGTTTTGTGACTTAAACAGCAGCCACAAAATATACTGGTTGGTATATTCTGAATACTTATAACTCTTCTTAAGATAATACGTTGAAATTAATGAAAGTAAAGTACAAATACTGAGAGAGTAAATGCGTGAATATTGAATGAGGTAAGTAAATTACAAGTGCTGTAAGTAAATATTTCTTTCGAAATCAAGCCTTTGAGGGGCACGATCTTCTAGAAATCATCAACTGAGTGAACATCAGTCGGAATCATGCCATGGGTTGGCAGAGAATTCAAAAGACGTTGAGACGTCAAGGGTTGAGTGTATGGAAGCCTCAAGGACTGGATTGGGTAGCAGTCGGGGAGGTAAGTGTTTGGGGTTCCTTAGAGACTAGTTTGAGCAATAGTCGGGATGAGGGAAAGCTTTGGTTCCTAGTCTAGAACTGAGAGAAGGAGGTTGCGAGAAGAGACTGAATCTCAATCCTAGATCAGAGAAACAAGTTGTGTTTAAGTAGGCGAGCCTTTGAACAAAGAAACTTTTCAGGGTTTGCAATTTTTTGAAATTGATTAGTTTGATCAATTTGTTTGTTTGATGATTGATTGTCCATTGAGAAGAAGGCTTCTTCTCTTTTTATAGGTGGTTAGGGCGCTAATTTGGCTTCGAAGTAGACTCCTACAGGGCCCGCACTGTGGTTGCTTGTCTCGAACATCCTCTTTGCCCTCTGGCACGTTCGGCGCTTCAGAACCGACTTTCGCCTTCTCCACGTTTCCACATCTCGACGCCCCAAGTGGGCGTTTTGGGCTGGGCCTTGCGATTTGGGTATTTGATTTAGCTAGCTCTTTGCTTTAACCCAGAGTGAGATTTTTTTTCGGGTGTAAACATTTCCCCCCTGAATTCGAAATGTTTTTGGTTTAAAGCATTTCAAATTCACTTGACCCCACTCCTGCAACTTCGTCGGTTCCACTTCTTGTGTTTTGGCAGTTAAGATCAGCTCTTCTTGCTTCCTACCATTTCATCTGCGAATTCTAATTCATTCCCAATCCACATATTATTCCAATAGAAGACATGGGTTCTAAATCTGTTTCAAAGGGGAAGGACAAGGTGGAACCTTCCAATCCTCTTGTTCTAGAGCCCACTGCCACAACTCCATGGATATGTGGCCTGAATTTTGAAGAACATGCTGTCATTTCTCAAAGCACTCTGTCGACCTTTGAGAATGATAGTGATATTATCCGTGACCCATGTGTTATGATTGATTTACAATGCCACTTTGTTTGGGGCCTTGTTGGAGAGGTCCTATTCCGTCCAACGCGGAACCTCTTTATACCCATCTCAAAGAGCTTCAGGCCCCTTCTATTTACCAGCGGCAACCATTTCCATGGGAGAAGCTCCCTTCGGACTGGGGGCAACTTTTTCCTTCGGTGAATGAACTAGATTTGGCCATCCCTGGGCTTTATGGGTTCAACGGATGAAAGAATTATATCTCGGCGAGCTCTAGATCAATGGAATTTACTATTTGGTAAGTCTTTCTACCGTCCCTACTCCTCCTGACTTTAATCTTCTTAGTGCTGCTATATGCTTTTCGAATGGTAGCACTAATACCTTTGATTTCTGAGTTGGACCAATGACTCCAACTATTTTAGATATGTTTGTTTTGTTTGGATTGTCCCAGTCTGGGAACATCGCCGATTTTACCCTTTCTTTCCAATCCTTCAAGGGCACAGATCTCGACCCTCCAATCCTCACTGCCCTTTTAACAGCAGTGGACAACTCAGGGAGGAAAGTGATTTTAGGGATTTTAGTTTTTCGGGTTCATCTTGGGATCTTTCTTTGAGAAAATCCAATTTTACCATTTTTGGTTAGATTGGTTTGTATTCCCCAATGCCATTAAAAGTCTGTAGGTGGAGTGGATCCCTTTGGCCGAAGCTCTAGCCTTTCGTTCTAATATAGCCATGAGACCTATGGTCTTGGCTCAGCTGTATAACATCATGTGTTCCATTACTTGTAAACCTGTAAGGCCTTTCCCTTTGAATGGCTCTCTCTAGATGGCCCAAGTGTGGCTCAATTGGTCATTTCCCCAGTTTCGGGGTCGATCGATTGATTGCCCAGATAACATCATCTCGGCTCAACTGTTGATGCCACTTCCTCATGTTCCTTTTTCTACCAAGGATTGCCTAACCTTCTTTAGTAAGTTAACCTCTCGTCCTCGTGATCATTGGGAGGCCAGTGTGATCAGGAAGTATCCTTGGTTCCGAGAAGGAGGATTTTTCCATCTACCTTCTCATTATGTGCGTAGGAGAGTGGCTGCCAGAGATTTCATGAGCTGCATCTTAACTCGTGATCTCTTGGAGAGTGGTGGGAAGACAAGTAGGTCCACTTCGGGCTTTGAGGTTTATCAACCCAACTACTGTGCTTGCCAATTTAGATTTTGACAAGTTATCCCCACCCCGTTTGTGAAGGGAATGAATGGAGGTACTTCATATCGACTTAAGGATTTTGAAGCATTGGCGGCAGTCGCCGTTCGGGATGCTTTATATGATGTGCCCGTGTAATTCCCGAATGCAATGTGTTGGTAAAAATAGAGCACAAGATTATGAACTCTATCTTTATCAGTTAAAACCTTGCAAGCGTACAAATCAGAATATAGAATAGCACAAAGTCAGGGTCGATCCCATAGAGACTATGTATCAACGTTATGTCCAATTACTCTTTAGACTCAAATAACTCAGTTAGATCAGCAAACACAGTAAAGAAACAAGTAAATAACTAAACTAAGACTCAACACTAGTTAGATATGCAAGACACCTAGACATAATTTAAGACATTAACTTGTGACGCAAGAAAGCACAAAAGACTCTAACAAAACACAGAAACAAGACACACGACAAGGGGTGGGGGTTTTGATGCTTTTGGATTCCAAAATTAAAGATAAATAATAGAAACGAAAGAGATAGCAAAAAACAAATTAAAGATGATGATTGAATGAATTAACTACGTCGAATTAAGGCCAACTATCCACCCTAACCACTCAAGTCATTAACATTATTTCCAAGGTTCCATTATTCTGAATTAACTGAATCTGATGCCCATGCAAGGGTCCGAGTTAGGACCCACCTCACACAAATTACTCTCTTCTTAGTTCCTATGTTGCAGGTTTTTGGGACTTACTACAACAACTATCCAAGAGGATGCATTAAGCAAGAAATGGAGTTTAATGACATCACACTATCCCTAGAGAAGGTTGAGTAATCTAGGTTGTCATGAATTGGATTACAAGTAAGATGTAAAGCCACTACCGTTGTTGCTAATAACCACAAGAAGATGATCAGTCAAACAAGCAATTATTCATCGATAGTTCATGCATAAAAGGTGACATCACACTCATCAACACAAACTAAGATCATTACGCACAATAATCACAATTATATCCAATATTCAACTCTCTACGCTAAGCTCTCTACGCTAAGCTCTCCACAACTCTCTACGCTAAGCTCTCCTCCCAAGCGTATGGACAAAAGCAAAAACTAAAAACTGAAAAAGGTCTATGCGGCAAAGAAGGTTGGGAACCCTAAACTTGCATTAAAACCTCATTCAAATAGCCCTAGGACTTCCCCTAAAAACTAGGAATTAAAACTGACAAAAAAAGACCAAAAGGACCCTTAATTAAACGCTAAAATAGGTTTCCTAGTTTAGCAGGGACACTGGCTAGGCTGCGGGCTGGGCTGTGGGCTTGTGATGTAAGAAAGGATCTTTCTTGTGTTGCAAGGCTGAATCTGGAAGGTTCTGAGACGTTCTTGGATAGCAAAGCACAGATGGCACCTTTCTTGGCTCTTCTTGGCACGGCTGGCCCAATTTCAACTCTTAGGACCCCATTATTGGACCTGCTAAGGACTCAGCAAGACATTGACCAATGTAGTTGGGACAAACCATGCGCTTCACTTCCATATGATGTTTCTATTACAGTTCTGGGATTTTTCCTTCTCAAAAGCTCGTTGAACGCTTAGCGGCCCAATTTAGCTCAATTTTAGGCGCACCATGTTATTGGCAGTTCTGGATGAGACACTCAATTGCACTAGCTTAGATAGGTGTTTAGAAGTGTACTTATGGGTGGTGTCTCATGTGGTTCCATCGAGTTCCAAGTCATGTCCTATTTTGGCCTAAATCGGCATGTCTAAGGACTTGTCTTCTGGCGGGATTGGTGCACTGCTGGGCTTGGTCTCTGGCACTTCAGAGAAACACGCCAGAAATCCGGAACTTGAGGCGTGTCAGGGTGACAGGACCCTTCCCGAATTTTCTATCGAAACCCGAGAAAGGCCCTGCTCCCGTCTAACAACCTTTGACGTCAAAATTTAATACCAGAAATACCCTTGCTGCCGTAAAGACATCGTACGAGAATTTTACTGAAAAACTGGCAGATCCCTTCCCCTTACTTGGTTAACCGTAATCCACCTGTTAGATGAATGATGCAATAACATATACAAACCAAACTGTGTCACCCCCAGCCCCGAGTATCCACCTAGGTACAGGCAGTGCTGGGTGCTAACTGACACCTAGAAATTAAATTCCGACTACGAAGGTCAATTACTAGATTCCATAGCAGCGGAGAATCTATCAATATCATTATCTCTCAAGACAATATTAAACGACTGAAAGGTTGTACAAGTTTGAACCAACCTTAGCTCGTCAATCCGGGTCACCGCCCACATCACTCACTGACCTCGATGACGAAAGTATCCTCGACTAACATATCATATTATCAGCCGGCACAACCCTTGACTGGTATACACATAAGTCGGCATATCCTTCTCATAAAACATCCTACCATCCCCTGAGTAAGATAATCTGGTCAAGCTTTTATTTCCTTGAACTTGTATAGAAGTCCATACATGTCTCAATGATTGATTCAATTCAATATTCAAGAATTGGTTGAATTGAAACTGGCTGACTCCATCCAGAGCCGTAACCTGATATCCCGGCTCTTCCCGAGCCATAGCTCAATATCCGAAGCCGTCCAGCATGGAGACAAGCCCTTCTAACCACCGCTGATAGTACCTCAAGCAATGGCTAGAACCCGAGAGGTCCCACCCGGGGACCTATTCTCCAAATATCCAATAATACCTCAAGATATGTGGACACTCAATGAGCACACGACCGATAATATCTCAAGTCATATGTCAGAGAAATTAGCCTCCATATATCCGATAATGCCTCAAGATATGCGGATCTCGATGAGCACACGACCGATAATACCTCAAGTCATGTATCGGAGAAATAGCCCTCCACATATAAGATAATGCCTCAAGATATGCAGACCTCAACGAGCACACGACCAATAATACCACAAATCATGTGTCGGAGAAATAGCCCTCCACATATCCGATAATGCCTCAAGATATGCGAACCTCGACGAGCACACGACTGATAATACCTCAAGTCATGTGTCGGAGAAATAACCCTCTACATATATGATAATGCGTAGAGATATATGGACCTCGACGAGCACATGACCGATAATACCTCAAGTCATGTGTCGGAGAAATAGCCCTCCACATATCTGGTAATGCCAAAAGATATGCGAACCTTGACGAGCACACGACCGATAATACCTCAAGTCATGTGTCGAAGAAATAGCCATCCACATATCTTATAATGCCTTAAGATATGGGGACCTCGACGAGCATAAGATCGATAATACCTCAAGTCATGTGTCAGAGAAAAATCATGATACACGGGGATGGAATACCTAGTGAAACTGTAAGGTAAATCCAAAGGCCATTCACCTACGACATGAAGGAGAACATCTAACAAGATCCATTACTACCCTCCTTGTCAATTCGTTTGTTCCCGAACACTCCCTAATTTCCTGTCTAGCGCAAGTTGAACCTCTAACGCCACCACATCCACAATACCAAGCCCAAAGGGAATCATTATAGTCAATAAATCCCTAAGTAAATCATTACACGAGCCCAACCCACCCCCCTCACCCCCAAGACCTTGGGCTTATGCATGCCCCCTTAAATAGTTTAATTTCCATTTAAAACACTCAAATAGAACTCTAAACTGATTCAAAACTCAAGACGCCTCAAAACCACAGACACGCATAACCGTGGATCGGGGAATAGCTCCACGTGTCGCCACGTGCCTGTGGAAGGCCGAGAGCCACCCCACGCTTCAACAGAGGATCGGAACACGCGCCATGCGCCGGCCAAGCGCTCCTATGCACCGCCACGTGCCTGCACAGTGTCGGTGAAATATTCCGTCGCTCTGACCGAATATTCCGTCAACTCTGAAAAAATATACTAACGAAATCAGAATAGTCCATCCACTTAACGGTGTCAAGGCTCCGTTATGATGTCGTTCGCTTTTAACGGAATATGCTAACATATTCAGCCAACTGTTGACTAACGGTTGACTGGGTTGTTGATTGTACCTCCACGTGGCTCCATGTGGTTACCACATGGCACACGTCAACTCCCAATCGAACCAATCTACCCAGTACTCACTGGAGAAGAAGACCGGAAACTGCCATCTCCAGCGAGCTCCAATTCCTTCATTTCTTCACCAAAAAATGCGATCCACACATCCAAATTCTTCTCATCACTCCCAGGAACTCAAAAACGAGGTCAAAAGCTCGAGATCATACCTGGTTTGGCCAAAAATCGATCGAGAAGCTCAAAAACTTCTCCTCCTCAGTTCTCAATCCTTGGTGGTTGTCTCCCTTGGGGGTTTGTACGATGAAGCTCGCGGCAAGGAGAGGAACTTGTTGGTGGTAACATCAAGGCTTGATGGTGGTAACATCAAGGCTTGATTTGGTCAAGTTCATATCGATGTGATTATGTGTGTGTGTGTGTTTGCTTCCGTTCGCCCAGAGAGAGAGTTCGAGAGGAGAGAGAGAGAGTAAAAATGAAGAAAAATATGGAAAATTATGATTTAATAAAAATATCTCACAACCCAAATTCACCAAACTGCCTTTAAAGCTTCTAGACCCATAACTCTCTCATACAAACTCCGTTTTTCGCGTGCCGCTTGTCTACAAAATCGTGAGTTACAAACCTACGCAACCGTCCAAGAAAAACTTCCAAAAGTATCTCCAAACAAAAAGTGACTTTCGAGCCTCTTATAAAATCGAGGGTAAAATAGTCCCTTTCTAATTAATTTTACAAATTTAATTTAAATTTAAAACCTGGGTCGTTACACAGGGGACACGAGTGGAAGTTGGCTAAGAGATATGAAGACGTGCCTTGGAAGGTCTGGGCTAGTCTTGGATCAGGCGCAGATGGAGTATCCTTGAGATATATCAAGGACACATCTTGGCATGTACCTTAGGTCATTAGGGGCTTCATCTGCTAGGACTCAAACATGGCTTTAGGACCCACATGGCCTGATTCGAGTAATTTGACCTACGCCCTAAATAGGGCGCAAGGATGCGCCAGGCTCTTCTTAGGAACCGATAATGAATTGAGGACATCTCTTTCATTTGAACTCCGATTTGAGCCAATCTTTTCCGGTATTCTCATAATTAGGTTATCTTTCCAATTACTACACATGTATCACATGAAGCATCACTTTCTACTATGATTGGCACACAATCATTCAAAAGACAAGTAAAAGCGTACTAAATGACATCAAAATGATGTATAAATAATGACTAAACATTATGGAAGCTTTATATGGATGTACAACCCCTTTTGTTGCATGGTGAGGGGCCTATTTCAAGGCGACTTTAAAAACTGCTATCGGGACGGTGTGTAACCAACAATTTCTCTTACTGGAAAGGCTTGGTTAGACTAATTTGATCACCCCGACTCTCCTTTCGAATTAGATAGCCGAGAGTAATGTTGCCCCTCAAAAGGTATGCTTTCCTTTTGTAGTACATTTGTTTTCTCTCATTACAATATCTGATCTTGTTATTCTTCTTAGTTAGGTCTGATAAGACGGAGTTGTTGGTGGAAAGGACTGATGATCCCCTGCTCCTAATCGAAAATGCCCCGCATGACCCTATTGTCCTCAATTGACTAGAGAGCTTGGATGACATAGTTGATCCAAATGTAGGGGCTGCTCTGATGATAGGATTAGTTCCAGCTTCTTTTCTAGAGGAGAAAAAGCGCAAGAGGTCATCCGAAGTAAGTCCTTGTTCTGAACATTCGGTCCTGATATATCTATTTGTGGACCTTTTCTTTGTTGATTTCTAATTTCCTAAGGAGGAAGAGCCTGAAAATGAGATACCTCTGTCTTCTTTTCGCCGTCCACGGCGTCCCCGAGTTGTGGTAGATACCCTATCATTTCGCGATCTGGACTTGACACCATCAACTGATTATATGCCGGGAAGCAGTCCTTCATCTAGTGGTCTCAATTATGGGATCGGGAAATCATTACCTTCTCCCACTTCTAGCTAGATTCCAGTTTCCTCATCGTCACTAGTAACCTTGAAGCGAGGTGCTATGTCAGTGGCTGGATCATCCCGACTAGTTTCGTTTGTGAGCACCATACATCGTCGACTTATTTCCACTCCAACCTTCTAGTGATCAAAGATTGGGTGTTAACTGGGAAAGATTTTCTGTCAAAGATTATGGTCCTGTATTCCCGGCATTTCTATCTTCTGATTTGCCAATTAACTTTCGCAGGCATACATTTCTCCTAAGCTTGAGAATTTGGAGGTAGACGTGATTGCTTTTGCTTCATCTATCCGGACTAGTATGGGAAGCAATATGTCACCCACTAGTTCTTCCCCTCCTGAATTGTCTGCAGTGCAGGACGTCCTTATGTCGTATCTAGTGGAGATTCTCAAGATATGGGGGAGGTGGCCCGAGCAGTGAAGATCTTCTCTAATTCTTCCTCTGCAGTTCGGTGTCTTCTCACTCTGTAATTGTGATGTTAAATCATTACCGAGAGCGCTCTAGTTCCCTTGGTCTACAGCAACTTTCTCGCCAACGGAAATTCCAAATAGACTTGAGTTGGATGAACTTCGTCAGAGATGGTCTATCGAGAATGACATTTGCGTTAGCAAGGGAACTTCTTTGCTTGATGAGTCCAAACTGTTGAAGGCCCTTAAAAATTAGATAATCGAAGTGGAGGCTCATCAACCGATGGTCAAGAAAAAGTATTATCTCACCAAAGCTAAAAGGGATGCAGCATAAAGAGTACTCCAGGCAGGTGAACAACGAGTTCATGAAGCGACCCAACAGGACTCTGCAATTTCTCCGGATGTAAGAATTATGAGAGCTGGTCTCCAAGCCATGCTTAGTAAATTGTTGGGCTTGTCATGACTTCTTCATTTTCAGCCTTTTTTTTCTAACTTTTGGGCCTTTGTAGCCCTTTTAATTTGATGGTGGCAATTAATCTCGCTTTACGAGTATTTACACTTTTTATTCTTCCACAGTCATGCCTTGACCGTCGTCTTCTTGGACGTCCTGTTCGGATCTCCTTTTTGGTGTCGGGATCCCTGTACTCTCGGGTAGTTTGTCGGGTAGCTCTTCCTGGGTGAAGCTGCCAAGCACAGTTCACCTTCTTACCTTAGAAGACGTTACCTAGATGGAAACTAGTAAAGACACAGTTTTTAACTCATTGATCATGATTTCTTTCTTCTTCTAGTTCCTCTAGGGAGGACTTTTTGATTTTTTCATGTCCTCGGGAGGGGTTTTTGGCTCTTTCTTGTCCTCGGGAAAATTGCCCCCAAGTTCTTTTCGGCATGCATGTAAGCTCCATATTGTCTTTTGTTTCTACACCTTGTTGTTCTTCCCAATTCTTTGGTTGGCTTTCCATATTTTCCAGCCACGTACCATTTTCCTTCCCGAATTGCCGCCTTCTAGCATTGACTTCATAGTATTATGTTTTAATAGGATGAACCTCTTGTTTCTGGGACTTTGCTGGCTAGTTTGCCCCCTAGCCTCCTGACTAGTAACCCATTGTTGTTTCCTCGTTTTTAGGGCTTCCACTAAAAACTAGGAATTAAAACTGACAACAAAAGACCAAAAAGACCCTTAATTAAACGCTAAAAAAGGTTTCATAGTTTGACAAGGACACGGGCTAGGCCGCAGGATGGGCCGCCTGCTTGTGATGTAAGAAAGGATCTTTCTTCTGTGGCAATGCTGATTCTGGAAGGTTCTTAGATGTTCTTGGACAACAAAGCACAACTGGCACCTTTCTTGGCTCTTCTTAAAACGGCTGGCCCAATCTCAGCTCTTAAGACCTCATTATTGGACCTACTACGGACTCAGCAGGACATTGACCAATGCAGCTGGGACAAACCACGCGCTTCACTTCCATATGATGTTTCTAATACAGTTCTGGGATTTGTCCTTTTCAAAAGCACGTAGAACGCTCAGCAGCCCAATTCAGCTCAATTTAAGGCACAACCGAGGTCTTCTAGGGCGCACCATGTCATTGGCAGTTCTAGATGAGACACTCGATTGTAGTAGCTTAGATAGGTGTTTAGAAGTGTATTTATGGGTGGTGTCTCACGTGGTTCCTTCGAGTTCCAAGTCATGTCTTATTTTGGCCTAAATCGGCATGTCCAAGGACTTGTCTTCTGGCGGGATTGGTGCACTGCTGGACTTGGTCTCTGGAACTTCTGAGGAGCACGCCAGGAATCTGGAACTTAAGGCGTGTCAGGGAACACGAGTGGAACTTGGCTGAGAGCCCTGAAGACTCGCCTTGGTTAGTGTGGGCTAGTCTTAGATTAGGCGCAGATGGAGTGTCCTTGAGACATGTCAGGGAAACGTCTTGGCATGTACCTTGGAACATCAGGGGCTTGATATGCTAGGCCTTCAACATGGTTTCAGGACCAGCATGGCCTGATTCGAGTAACTTGACCTGCGCCCTATTTAGGGCGCAAGGATGCGCTAGGCTCTTCTTAGGACCCGATATTGAATTGAGGACATCTCTTTCATTTGAACTCCGATTTGAGCCATTTTTTTCCTGTATTCTCATAATTAGGTTATTTTTCCAATTCCTGCACATGTCACACAAGAAGCATCACTTTCTACTATGTTTGGCACACAATGCTTCAAAAGACAACTAAAAGGGCACTAAATGACATCAAAATGATGTATAAATAATGACTGAACACTATGGAAGCTTCATATGGATGTACAGCCCCTTTTGTTGCATGGTGGGGGGCCTATTTCAAGCCGACCTTCAAAACTGCTATAGGGACGATGTGGAACCAATAATTTCTCTAATTGGAAAGGTTTGGTGAGACTAATTTGACTACCCCGACTCTCATTTCGAATAGGATAGCCGAGAGTAATTTTGCCCTTTCAATAGGTATGCTTTCCTTTTGTAGTGCATTTTTTTTCTCTCGTCACAATATCAGATCTTGTTATGCTTCTTAGTTGGGTTTGATGAGACGGAGTTGTTGGGGGAAAAGACTGATGATCTCTTGCTCCTAATTGAAAATGCCCTGTATGGCCCTATTGTCCTCAATCGACTAGAGAGCTTGGATGACATAGTGAATCCAAATATAGGGGCTTCTTTGATGATAGGATCAGTTCCAGGTTCTCTTCTGGAGGAGAGAAGCGCAAGAGGTATTTCGAAGTAAGTCCTTATTCTGAACATTCTACCCTAATATCTCTGTTTGTGGTCTTTTTCTTTGTTGATTTCTAATTTTCTCAGGAGGAAGAGCCTGAATATGAGATACCTCTGTCTTCTTTTTGTTGTTCACGACGTCCCCGAGTTATGGTAGATACCCTCCCATTTCGATTTCTGGACTTGATACCATCAACTGATTATATGTTGGGAAGGAGTCCTTCATTTAGTGGCCCCGATTCTGGGATCGGGATATCATTACCCTTTCCCACTTCTAGCAAGATTCCAGTTTCCTCATCGTCACTAGTAACCCCAAAGTGAGGTACTATATCAATGGTTGGATCATCCCGACTGGTATCGTTTATGAGCACCGTACCTCATCGACTCATTCAGACTCCAACCTTCTAGTGATCAAAGATTGGGGGTTAACTTGGTAAGATTTTCTAACAATGATTCTGGTCTTGTATTCCCGGCATTTCTATCTTTTGATTTGCCAATTTGCTTTGGCAGTCATGCACTTCTCCTGAGCTAGAGCTTTTAGAGGCAGAGGTGAATGCCTTTGCTTCGTCTGTACGGACTAGTTCGGGAAGCAATACGTTACCCACTAGTTCTTCCCCTCATGAATTGTCCATTCCGCAGGACGTCCTTATGTCATTGCTAGGGGAGATTCTCAATATTTGGGGGAGGTGGCCCGAGAAGTTAAGATCTTCTCCAATTCTTCCCATGTAGCCTCGGTGTCTTCTCACTCTGTAATTGTGATGTGAAATCGTTACTGAGAGCACTCTAGTTCCTTTGGTCTACAGCAACTTTCTCGCCCAACCGAGATTCCAACTTGACTTGAGTTGGGGGAACTTCATCAGAGATGGTCTATCGAGAATGACAATGGTGTTAGCTAGGGAAATGCTTTGCTTAATGAGTTCGAACAATTAAAGGCCCTTAAAGATCAAATAATCAAAGCGGAGGCACGTCAAGCGATGGTCAGGCAAAAGTATGATCTCGCCAAAGCTAAAAGGGATGCAACGCAAAGAGTCCTCCAAGCAGGCGAACAACAAGCTCATGAAGCGGCCCAACATGACTCTGTAATTTCTCAGGATGTGAGAATTATGAAAGCTGGTCTCCAAGCCATGCTTAGTAAATTGTTGGGCTTGTCGTGACTTCTTCCTTTTCAGCCCCCTCTCATTTTTTTTTTGTAACTTTTGGGCCTTTGTAACCCTTTTAATTTGATAGTGGCAATTAATCTCGCTTTACGAGTAATGGTCTTTTGATTCTTCCATGGTCATGCGTTGACCGTCGTCTTCTTGGACGTCATGTATGGATCTCCTTTTTGGTGTCGGGATCCCTCTACTCTTAGGTTGTTTGTCAGGTAGCTCTTCTTGGGTGAAGCTGCCAAGCACGATTCGCCTTCATACCTTAGAAGATGTTGCCGAGATGGAATCTGGTAAATACATGATTTTTAACTCGTTGATCACGATTCCTTTCTTCTTCCAGTTCCCCTCAGGAGGACTTTTTTATTCTTTCTTAGCCTCGGGAGGAGTTTTTGGCTCTTTCTCTTTGTAGAAAATGGGTACTTGAGAGTTGTGTTTTTGCCTTTTCTTTTCCTCTAATAACCTCTCAAACTTAGTTATCGATACGACAATCTCTAGAAGATTAGAAAAGGTAGTATCATCAAATTTCTTTATGAGTGAGAACCTCAGAGCTCTTTGTGCGATGGCCACCATCTGGGCATTGTTCATAGGGAAACGACATTTCATCTTTAGCCTTTTGAGCCTGGCTATGAAATTTTCAAATGTTTCGTATTCCTCTTTCCTGATGGCAGTTAGATCGCTGATTGTTATTTCTAATTCGATCATGTAGAAATCGTCATGAAACTTAGCCTCCATCTACCCCCAAGTGTGTATGGATGCCTCTGGTAGTGAGGTGTACCAAGAGAAGGCATCTCTCGATAGGGAGCCGCTGAACAGTCGGAGTTTGAGATATGAGTTATCTTCTATAGCCACACACTGTGCTGAGAACCTACCAATGTGTTCTAGGGATGAAGTGTTGCCATCTCCACTAAAGAGTGAAAATGATGGCGGTTTGATATTTCCTGGGAACATATTGTCTTTATCTAAATAAGCCGGATAAGGCTTTCTGCATATCGGATCATTGGCACTTCTTGGGACCACAACCTAGCCCTGCATCATTCGTCAAATTTCTGCCATCTCGTTCATGATGGCTTGATGTTCGAGATTATGGGGTGCTCTTTGGTTGAGCGCCAATTCCTCTTCTGACCCTGTGTTCTTCGGATAAGTTTTCCACCAACTCTCTAACTCATTTTTCTCCCCAATCGGGATGATTTTGGTTGATTTTCAGCTGGCCATGGGTGGTTGGCACTTGGAAGATATCTCGACTTCCTCTCTCGAAATTCCATCGCGATTCCTGCTTTTCTCCGGGGTTTCATTCCCTGAGCACTTTGAGAACACGGGGTGTGAGAATAGAGGTTCCAAGGCTGTGGTCCCTGATTCCGAGATGCCTTTACCTTTGTCAAGGCCTAAAAATCCCAAGGGTGGGATGTTTGCTTCTTTTCCTTCAACTTTCCCCTATTTGGCAAGCTCTTGGACCTGAAGATTCAAAGCCTCTATTTGTGTGATGATAGAGGATAAGCTGTCTCTGATGAACTACATCAAGTCTCCCTTGGCGATAGAAGCTTCCTTGTTGGTGACATCTTCAACAAATCCTTCTGGAGGATTTTCCATGTCAACTTCTGGTAGTGGCCACTCATATACCTTTTCTTGGGAAGTGTTTCTCAGAAATCTTCCTTTAGCATCTCGCAATCGCTTGAACTTGGACATGCACTAAAAAGAGTCCTACTGGGCGTGCCAGATTATGTTCTGCCCAAAAATGCCACAGCGGGCTCGGGGTAGCCTTCGATGGATTTCCGTCGAAATCGGGCTTGAAGGAGCGGGTTCGTGTGGGTTTCTCTTAGTGATGTGAGAGTGATGACTATTTTGGAAATTGAGTTTGGGTTGAAGGATGTGGGCTTGGAGGCCTTCATGCCACGACCTCTCCCTAGGTGGGCTGACCAAGAAGAAAGCATGGCTTAGCTGCCTTCAAAATAGGTGCGCCACTGGTAGAGGCTGGTACTAGACAGTTAGAAAAGGGTTCGGTTGAGGCCCAAGAACCTTTCTTTTAATCATGAGATTGTGAGGTAAGCGGGCAAATTGCATGCACTGGTCTTCTCTATGCCTTCTTCTTAATGTATCCAAGGACTTTAATAAATTTTCTTTCCAGTCTAGCCCAAGTTCAATTTATGTTGATCCTGATTTGTTCACGCTAGCAGCTTGTTATTTAGTTAGGAGCAATTAGTTACGCGGGTTTTCTTACGTCGGGATGATAGTATTGGACCAAAACACATAGATGGTTTTGTGACTTAAACAGCAGCCATAAAACACACTGGTTAGTATATTCGAATACTTATAATTCTTCTTAAGATAATCCGTTGAAATTAATGAAAGTAAAGTACAAATACTGAGAGAGTAAATGTGTGAATATTGAATGCGGTAAGTAAATTGCAAGTGTTGTAAGTAAAAATTTCTTTCGAAATCAAGCCTTCAAGGGGCGCGATCTTCTAGAAATCATCAACTGAGCGAACATCAATCGGAATCATTCCATAGGTTGGCAGAGTATTCAAAAGATGTTGAGACGCTAATGGTTGAGTGTATGGATGCCTCAAGGACTGGATTGGGCAACAGTTGGGGTGAGGTAAATGTTTGGGGTTCCTCAGAGACTAGTTTGAGCAGTAGTCGGGATGAGGGAAAGCTTGAGTTCCTAGTCTGGAACTAAGAAAATGAGGTTGGGAGAAGAATATGAATCTCGATCCTGGATTGGAGAAACAGTTTGTTGCTAAGTAGGCGAGCCTTTGAACAAAGAAACTTTTGAGGGTTTGCAGTTGTTTTGAAATTGATTAGTTTGATCAATTTGCTGTTTGATTGATTGATTGTCCCTTGAGAAGAAGGCTTCTTCTGCTTTTATAGGCAGTTGGGGAGATGATTTGGCTTGCCAAGTAGACTTCTGCGGGGCCCACACTGTAGTTTCTTGTCTCGAACATCCCCTTTGCCCTCTAACACGTTCGGTGATTTAGAACTGACTTTCCCTTTCTCCACATTTCCATGTCTCCACGCCCCAAGTGAGCATTTTGGGCTGGGCCTTATGAGTGTAAACAGAGGGTACATACTTTACTTATTCCACTTATTGATATCACTCTTCCTCTCATCATCACTACATGGAGGTGAATAACGAGGAGAAAAATGGAGGAGAAGGGTAGGCTGATGATGGTGAAGAAGGGTTCTTATTCATGGTGGAATTTCTAAGTTTGTGTTTGTTTGAGAAAAACCCAGTTCATCATCAACTTCTTCCTCTTTTTGGGTTTTTTTTAATAAGTTTTAGAAAAATGACCAAAATACCCCTGTCACGTAAGCATCTTAACGGCGTTAGTAACAGTGTCACTGAATTGGTGCAACGGTTTTGACGATGTAACTGTTTAGGGAGCAAACTGAGGCAAATTGCATTTCTAGGTGTATTTTGAGATTAAGTGCTTCTTGGTGCATTTTAAGTAATAAGCCTAAAAACAATTAGTGACGAGGAATGAATTAGTCTACTGTTAGCCTTATTTAAAAACCAAGTCTTGGCTATACATAGTTTTTTTAGAAAGGTTTACTTCTCATAAATTATGAAGCTTTCTTCTTTCTTCTTATTTTTTTTTTCAATACTTGTTCAAAAGAATCAGATGTAGATGTATGATTTTATTAAAGGGTTGAGGATATATAAATTCTTGATATTGTTCTTTTTTGAACTCAACGACGCAACTCAAAAAATTTCACAACCAACGACAACTTAGTCCAAAATTTGACAAATAGGTGAAAAAGGTTCATTAAACAAGCAAACATACAAATCCACCACATTTGAAATCCCAATGATGTCCCTAATGTGAAAGATATCGGGTTCATCGCACATGACTTGGGGTTTAATGCTCGAATTTTTTTTCAACTCAAAACCCAAGCTCTAAATCCGAAACCATAAGCTCTTCCCCCACCACCCATACCCAAACACCCCCTCCCCAAAATTTTCTAGAATCCGAAATTCTAAATCTTTAAACACAAGACAACACCGTTGATTCCGCGATGGGAAAAAATACGTAAATCATCATTCTAAAGAATTATGTTTAATAACTTGGAAAGTAGCATCCTTATTAGTTGCATTTAAGGTCAAATAAGTAAAATCAGAATTCTAAAAAAATAAGATTGTCCTTGGTTGTAAAGAGTCCTAAGTTTATTGTCATTTATATAAGTTTGGTATAGTTGTGTATTATGAGACCTCCAATTATAAAGTATTAGACTCCCTACACATGCGATGCGTTTGTGACATTTTTTTAAAGCACTCACTCTGTACTTGTGACATTTTTTTAAGAACGTGTGTTGCGCTTGTGATATTTTTTTAAACACACGTGCTACGAGGTGGTCTTTTTAATTCCTTTATGTCAGGACTAAAAAAAATAGATTTATATTTTAATTTCATGTATTTTTATTTTAAAATAATGGATAAAAAGTTGAAGCAATGGGTGAAAAGAAATGGTGTGGGAGCAAACCAGAATGTGAGATTTCCCCCTTTTTTTTTTTTTTTGGTTACATTAGAGGGATTCGAACCAGGTAAGCATCTTTTTTTTTTCGTTCTTTATAGATTTTGCATTTGTTATTGGTTACACCTAATTTGATCAACCTGGTCAAGGTCGAACAAAGCCCTCCAAAACCATACTTAGCCTCAGCTCAGCAAGACTCACAGCCTTAGACAAACACAACAACCCACTAGGCCGACCGTATCTGGTCGGCCTACCTCCCTCAGCCTACCTCCCTCGGCCTACCCTCCTCAGCCTACCTTCTCGACCTACCCTCCTCGGCCGACCATGTCAATACAGCCCATTGACATGTGGCAGCACCAGGAGCAGGGACATTTATCCCACATCGAAATGTTCCACCAACATTCAATACCACTATAAATACAAGGGTACCTCCCCTCGAAAAAGGTAATGACATCTTTGCCCTTACATTGCCAAATCCCTCCAAACACTTAACTAACTTAAGCATCGGAGACTATTTGGCCGGCACCCCACCAGTGCTCCTTTGCTTCTACCTTCTCTAATTTGCAGGTCTCCCTACACCCTAGAAGCGAGTAAAGCGAGCTTGAAGGGACTCTTCTAAGTTGGTCCATTTTTGGCATCAACAGTTTGGCGCCGTCTGTGGGAACCTGACAGAAACTCCTACGATCTCACTTCCCACAAAACCGTCCCAGCATCCTCCAGAAACATGTTGGACGATCAAGACGAATGGGTGCTTAACAACACCTCCATCCCACAGAGAAGTCCTCGGGACAACATCCCAGACAGGCTGAGACAGACGTTGGATGATGTCCAACGAGAAATGGCAGAGCTCAGGGCTCACAACGCCAAGATAGAGGCCAAGAATCAGGTCATAACGGAGCAGTATGAGAGCACACTCACCATTGTGAGAATGTCCCAGCGCAGAGAATCGCTAGATAAGGGACCAGCCGACCGCGTGCACGCTGACCTAATCGCAGCCGAGTGTAACTCGACCGAACAACCCGTGCTCCAGTTAGTGTCCTCTGAAGAACACAAGAAGCCACAGGCTAGGATTCGACCTATCATATCTGGAAGCCGACTACTAATCCAACCACAAAACGGCGACGGACCCTCTCAACCCAAAATTTACCGGGATGCTAGGCAACTCCTGGACGACCAGCAAATCGAGATAAATCCCCTCTGCCTGACCGGCCAATCGCAGCAGGGAAAGCGGAAGCTCACCTATGATGGACATCAGGGCAAGCGAGGACGATCCAACTACAGTGGCGGGGGATTCAAGCAGAGCGACATCCATCGCCGGGAGCCACGAAATCTGGTAGGTGAAACCTCCGGACCACGAAGACGGTTTGAGACTTACACTATCTTGAACACTCCCTTGGACCATGTTCTGCTCAACGTGGAAGGTATGGTCCCTAAGGCCAAGCCAAGAAACCCCAGCTTTCAGCCCACCCACAACAAAGAAGCCTCTGTCAGTACCACAAATACAACGGCCATACGATCGAGGAATGCATTGCTTTCAGAGACATTATCGAGCAAATGGTTCACGACGGCAGGCTCAATCAGTTCTTACAGCATCCCACCCCCTCAAAAGCAATCATGCAAATTAACACCATCAACGGCGAACCCCCCTTATCTGCCCCTATGACCTCCAACCGAACAAAAAAGGACTTCCTAGGCGCAACCCGCGGTAGCCATCAAGTCCTCAACATCGACTCCGGACGAATGACAAAGTTGGCCAAGAGCGGTTGGCAACCCATCGCCTTTTCGGAGGAGGGGGAAAGGGGCATCGTGTTCCCCCACGATGACCCATTCATCATCCGAGCCCAGATCTCGGAGTGCGACATGTGCATAATACTTATTGACACCGGAAGCTCGATCAATGTACTCTTCTGGGACGCCTTCAAACAAATGGGCATCAACGAAAACGAGCTTGATCCAAAGGTCACTCCGCTTTTAGGTTTCTCTGGAGACTTGGTCTTGCCTAAGGGAGTCGTCTCTCTACCAATTTCTATGGGCACCACCCCTGTTGTGACCATGGTCATCACAACCTTCCTCGTGGTCGACTGCCTAACGGCCTATAACGCCATACTAGGAAGGGGGTTGCTCAATCAGACTAAGGCCATAGTGGCAACACACCTGCTCTTGATGAAGTTCCCAACTCCTACAGGAACGGGACAGGTAAGAGGGGACCAACTCTCTGGTCGGACCTGTTATGCCACGGCCCTAACCAAGTCAAGCATACCGTCTGCGTCGGACCACACGGAGACCCCATCGGTCGTCGAAATGGCCCTGGGGGACGGCCCCGTCAACCCTCAGCTCATGGAAGCATTCCGAGATAGCCCTCCGGAGGACCCAAGGGACTCTGCGAATATGCTACAGGCAGAACCAGTGGAGGAGACAGAGGCAATACCTCTGTCCGACATACACCTAGAGCGCACGGTTAGGATCGGCTCTCAGCTCAAACCCTCCATACGGGCAGCCCTTGTGGAATTCTTACAGGCTAATGCTGAAGTATTCGCATGGTCTTACGCAGACATGCCGGGCATCTCCACGGAGGTAATCTGCCATCGGCTCATCATAGATCCGTCATTCCGACCAATCACCCAGAAGTAGCGTTGCCATGACACCGAAAGGCAATTGGCCATGCAGGCCGAAATCACCAAGCTCAGCACCATACACTTCATAAGGAAGGCCATTTATGCCGCTTGGGTTGCCAATGTAGTCCTCGTCAAGAAACCGATCGGCTCTTGGCGCATGTGCATCGACTACACCGATCTCAACAAGGCATGTCCCAAGGACAGTTTTCCCCTGCCCAAGATTGATATGCTCGTAGACGCGACTGCAGGACATAAATTGCTCAGCTTCATCGACGCCTATTCGGGCTACAACCAGATCCTCATAAACCCAGGTGATCAAATACATACAAGTTTAAGAACTAACCTGGGTATCTACTACTACAATGTCATGCCCTTCGGGTTGAAGAATGCAGGGGCTACATACCAGCGACTGGTTAACTTCATGTTTGCCGACCAAATAGGCAAGACAATGGAGGTCTATGTGGATGACATGCTAGTCAAGAGCAAGACAGACGGGGAACACATCCCCAACCTGGAAAAAATGTTCGGTGTCCTCAAGACGTTCAGGATGCGCCTCAATCCCTCAAAATGCGTCTTCGGGGTAGGAGCGGGAAAATTCTTGGGCTACATGATTAGCTAGAGGGGGATCGAGGCAAACCCAGAAAAGATCAAAGCGATCCTCGACATGCAAGCTCCACAGACTCACAAGGACATCCAGCGCCTAACATGACGAGTGGCCGCTCTAACACGCTTCATTTCCAAAGCAACAGACAAGTGTGCCCCATTCTTCAAGGCCCTCAAAGGAAAGGGCAGACTCATCGACTAGACAGACGAGTGCACCAGGGCATTCGAGGAGCTAAAGCATTACATGGGTCGGGCACCATTGCTAGCCAGAACCGAAAATGGCGAGCCACTCTTCGTCTATTTGTCAGTATCTGTTTCGGCTGTCAGTTCTGTTCTCATCACACGGAGGAACAGGGTCGAACACCCCGTCCATTTCAGGATGCAGAGACGCGATACCCAGACCTTGAGAAGCTTGCCTTGGCCCTTGTTATCACAGCCCGAAGGCTCTGGCCATACTTCCAGGCCCATGAGATCAAGATTATCACCAACCGACCTTTGAGATAGGTTTTCAAAAGCCAGACATCTCTGGCCGTCTCACCAAATGCGCAATTGAGCTAAGTGAATTCGACATATCCTACGTGGCAAGGACAGCCAAAAAAGGCCAAGCGGTGCCAGACTCCATAGCCGATTACTCGTACCAACCCACATAGTGCATACTACCAGAGGCAACCCCTCCGCAAGCACCCACAACATGCGAATCCTAGAAATTCACCAAGGCACCCCCTGTCCACAACCAACGCCCATGTTGGGCACTATATATGGATGGATTAGCTTGCCACAGTGGGTCCGGGGCAGGATTGGTTCTTCCTTCCCCGAAACTTGTCAAGCTAGAATACGCCCTTCGCTTCAGCTTCAAGGTCTCCAAAAATGAGCCCGAGTACGAGGCACTACTAGCCGGCCTACGCCTAGCCAAGGACCTCGAGGCCAACTAGTTGAGAATTTTTAGCGATTCGCAATTGGTGGTAAGCCAAATCAACAATGACTTTGAGGCAAAGGACCCGTCCATGTCGCTATACTTGGACCTGGCATAACAACTCCTTCAGGACTTTTCGTCTTACGAAATACATAAGATCCCAAGGTCAGAAAACAGCCATGCCGATGCCTTGGCTCAACTAACATCCTCACTAGATGAAAAGGAAACGTAACAGGTACTTGTGGAAGTCCAACACGTTCCCAGCACGAGGAAATCACCAGTCTACACCATCAACACCAGCCCGACCTGGATGGATCCCATCAAGGCATACCTTAGGGACGGTACTCTCCCCGGGGACCGTATGGAGGCCAAGAAGGTCAGACGACAGTCAGCTCGGTACACCATCCAGCACGACCACCTCTACAAGCGCGGCTTCACAAACCCACTATTGAAATGCCTAACACCCAATATGGGGGATTATGTTCTCCGAGAAATGCACGAGGGCATTTTGTGGAGATCACTCTGGTGCACGTACATTGGCACAGAAAGCCTTCAGGCAGGGATAGTATTGGCCCACCATGCTAGCTGATGCAGTGAAACTCACACAAAGGTGCGACCGATGCCAGCGACACGCACAGATTCCTCACCTCCCAGCCGAACCCCTCACTTCTATGCTCAGCCCATGGCCATTCTCCCAATGGGGACTCGATCTAATCGGTCAGAAGCCCGCGGGGAGGGGCAAGGTCAACTACGCCGTAGTCGCGGTAGACTACTTCACAAAATGGGCTGAGGCGAAATAGCTAGCAACCATTACGGCATCACAGATCGAGCAATTCGTATACCAGAACATCATCTGTCACTTTGGGATCCCCCACACAATAGTCACTGATAATGGGAGGCAATTGGATTGCAACCGCTTCCGGACCTTTTGTGAGACATATGGCATCAGGCTTCTTTTTGCTTCGCCCTCTCATCCCCAGTCTAACGGCCAAGTAGAGGCTGTCAACAAATGCATCAAGTACAACTTAAAGAAGAGACTGGACAAGGACAAGGGCAAGTAGGTCGACATCATCAACGACGTGCTATGGTCTCACAGGACCTCATTCAAAACTGCAACCAATGAAACCCCCTTTGCATTGGCTTTCGGCACCGAAGCCGTCATACTTGTCGAGATTGGCGAAACATCGTATCGAGTAATCTCTTACAACCCAGAAAACAACGCTCACCAACTCGCCCTTTGCTTTGACCTCCTGGAAGAACGGAGGGAAATTGCTAACGTAAAACAACTTGCCTACAAGCAGAAAGTTGCACGATACTACGACTCAAGGGTCCGCCACCGAAGTTTCAGAATAGGCGACTTAGTCCTACGAAAAGTTGGCCTTGCAACCAAAGACCGATCACCCAGCACATTCGCCCCGACATGGGAAGGACCCTATACAGCCTCCCGCATATGCCGAGAGGGAACATATTTTACGAGGCATTCCCTCTTCAGTTTCTTGTACATTTTTTAAATATTTGTCAAGTCTTTAGCCAACAGCTTCACTTAAAGAATCGGGGTACACAAATTTTGTAGGCAAAGACCTGCAATGGTGAACGAAAACAAATTCCTTTTATATTATGAAATTTTAGTCATTACATAGCCTTTCGGCCTACAGTAAATTATAAGATGCAAATCAAAAGTACAAATTCAAGGGGCATTCCCCTGGCCTTCACCAACGGCCTCATCCTCTAATCCCGCGGCCTGCTCCTCAGCTCCATCTTCCTCATCCTCATCTGGAAAAGCATTACAGTCTTCGTCGAGGTAATCTTCCAGGACAGGCAGATGCTTCAACCATGGAAACTAGATGGCCACGTCGGTGTTCTCCAGGAGGATCCATTTGAAGAGTCCATCCTCCAACCGACCACCGAACCATTGCAAGTCCAGATGATGCGCTTAGGAGGACTTGTACTCCTCAGCGCCCACCTTCTTAGCCGAGACCAGCTGATCCACAAGCTTTGCACCTCCCATTGAGCGACCAACTGCCTCTCCAGCTCCTTTACCTTTAGCTCGGCATCCACCTTCACCTGGAGAGACCTCTCGCCCATCCTCCCCTTTTCGGTCGCAGCCTCCATCTTTGTTTTAAGAGCTTGACGCTCCTCCGCGATTTTCTCTTTGGCCTGACTTGCATGTTGGAGAGTTGTGAAGACTTCACCAAGAAACTGCAATGCACGAACACAGTCAGCACCGAGTCAACAAAAACAAAAACAAGACAAAATATTCTAAGTGTACTTACGTGGGCCCCAGTCTGCATAGTCTTGTCACATCAGTCGGTGAAGTCCCTCGCCTTCAGAGTCGCAATCTCATCCAACTCATATTGCGACCCACGAACAACGGTGTTCATGAAGTCCAGCTGAAAGGAATGGAAAGCCGTAGATAGCTACCTCCACATGTCGTCTGGCTCATGAGTCCTCACCAGATCTAGCTCCCCGTTGGTCTTCAGGAAGTACGACCGAAGAGAAGCATCCAGATAGGGCTTCCTCATATTCTTGGGGACCCTTCTGCCCTCTAAGTCCGAGCTGATGTTCGGGCATACCATCTGACGGACGGTCTCAAGGGCTTCTATCTGCCCTTGCCTCTTCTGATGCAGAACAGCGTCAGCATCGACTGGGACCTCCTTCCGCTTCCTCTTTTTCCTCCTTTCCTCAGCCATCAGAAGGTGGCGCTCTTCGGTCGCATCGCCCACGTCGATAAAGATGGGGGGCATAGGCCGACTGGCAGACGGCGTCGAAGACTCAGTCAGCGGCACCCAGGCTGAGTCCAAGGCACTGGGAAAAAACGGAGCCAACACCTCCCAAGTGGCTGCGTCCACTACCTCATGGGCAATGCCCTCGGCCACGGGAGCATCTACCCATAGGATGACCTTCGATGCCGCCCTGCTCCGGATCGGCTTCCGATAATCTCCCTTGGAGGTAGAAGCTCCGGCCTTCTCGGCCTCAGCCCTTGTCTCGGTCGCCTTTTTCAGCACCTCGGCCACCTTCTCCATCCTCTTCTTCAATTGGTCGGCGGTGGCGGTGGCGGTGACAAAATCGAGGTCGACTGCAATACAGACAATTGATAAGTACATATAAATTATTCTAATGTACAGATACCTGTAGGGACACTTACATAGTGAGTGGATTAGACCGACTTGTAGCATATGCGCAGGCAGACAGAGGTAGTCCCTACTCCTCTCCACTCGGCTTAGCCTTTCGAAAACCTCCGCACAATCGGCAATCTCCTACTCGGTTATGATAGGCCGCTTAAAGACCTCTGTACAAATGAAAAAAAATAAAAAAAAAATAGACAGTCAACTCAATCGGCAACAACAAAACAAAAAAAAAGGGAAGTAATACAATATAGTCAAGCTATATCGTCCTACGACCACTACCTTTAGACTGATAGACGCGGGGCAAACGTCGACCGAACAAAGGAAGCTCCACACCCTCCCAATTGCCGGAAATAAACACAAACTTGTGTTTCCAAGCCTTTTAGGAGGTCGGCAGGTCCTCAATGAACGGCCCGCTATCCCGCTTTGTCCGGGACTCTACATAGACCCAGCTGGTCCTATCCCTTATGAACTTGTATAAGTGGCATATCTGGCCCCAGGTCGGCTCCCCCTTCCCGTAGAGCCTAAAAGCAATGTAGACCCCGGTCATCATAATCCAACAGTTGGGATTAAGTTGACCAAGGGCTACACCTACCTCCACGACCATCTTTTGCAACCATCGGTGAAGAGGCAGCACCACCCCATGGCTGAAGTTGTCCAGATGAAAGGTGGCCCAGCCGACTGGGGGACTGCTCGGCCTCTCTTTTCTTCCTGGAAGCCTCATCTTGACCGAGTCGGGAATGCTGAAGACCCTACGGTATGCCAAGAGGACTTCGTCATCCAAAATGTTGGCCTGTTGGTCCACCTCATACACAGAATTGCCAACGGTCACCAACTCCATAGCCTCCTCGACGTCAATCTCCAAGGGCCCAGGCACTAGCAACATCGCAGTCGATATTGTGGTCGAAGCTACCGCCACACTCCTATCGGCTAGTGACCTCAACAGCTCACTCTGACCTACAGATGATACTTCAGCATTAGAGGTCTCGGCCCCATCAACGACCGAGACATAACGTGTATCGTTGTAGTTAAAGACCCTCTCGAGCTCATCATCCAGCTCCTGGCCCGACAGCACTTGAGATTCCTTAAGGATCGGTCCAATAACGCCTGGATCCACCTCTGCCTCTACCCTAGGGATCGACCCAGGGGAGCCAGAAGCCGATTCAAACGTGTTTAGCCGAGAATCAGAGTTAAAAGAGCTAGCCTCTGATTCCCTGCTAAATGCGTTATAGGACGGATCCCGAGAACCCTCGGAATCACCATTAGCACTCGACATCTACAGACATACAAAAAATCTAAGGGACGGATGATAGACAACTACTATAGACACATGGATCTAACCATAAGCAAATATCGAGTTCATCGATAGTTCATACAAAAACATAGTATTCGATCGAAAAAAGTAGAAAAAATGGTCCTTACCTTGTTGTTTTGGGATTTCCGCCGTGCAAACCGCCGCACTTTACTCACCGTGAATCACCTAAATTCGCAGTCAAAGTTCACCGGAAATCACCTCAAAAAGTCAACAAATTCTCTCAAAAGCAAAAGTGAGAAAAAAGGGGCGAATTCGACCTTCTTATACACCAACTCGGCTAGGTGAAAGGTCGCAACACAACACCCTAGGCACTAATCCTACGTCGCATGGCATAGGCGTCAGGCCACGTATCATACATTTATTACGCGATGCTTGGGGATATGCGCGCACTCGTTCGGCCAAGGACACCATCCAAGGCCGATCGGCCACATGATCGTGCGAGATTCCATGTAAGTGGGCCGACCAAGGTGACATACAATCACTCTTGGAAGTGGCACTCGTTCGGCCAAGGACACCATCCAAGGCCGATCGGCCACATGATCGTGCGAGGTTCCACGCAAGTGGGACGACCAAGGTGACATACAATCACTCTTGGAAGTGGCAATCATTTGGCCAAGGACATTCTCCAAGACCGATCGGCCACATGATCGTGTGAGGTTCCACGCAAGTGGGCCGACCAAGGTGACATACAATTACTCTTGAAAGCGACACTCGTTCGGCCAAGGACACCATCAAAGGCTGTAAGGACTCTTCCCGAATTTCTCCTCGAAACTCGGAAATGACCCTTATCCCGTCTGACAGCTCTTTTACCTCAATAATTTTATACCAGGAATACCCTTTATCTTTAAATAATTTTCAGTAAACCTTACAGGATTCCCGACAGAACCTCTGTACTTACTGACCACTCCTACCTATCAAACGTAGGATAGCATACAGGTCAAGCCAAGACCTCGTCATAGTGGTGATCCAAATAGGAATACCCTCTGACACCAAATGTCAGTAGGTCAGACACTGCTGACACCTGTACTAGAATACCACAAGACAACCGACTAGTCAGATATTTGTGAACCAACAATAATTCGTCACTCTGGGTCACCGCCCACACCAACCCACTGACTCGGATGACGAAGATACCAAACTTGGTTAAATTAAGTATCACTGACTCGTCCCGAGTCAAACTCGATATCCCTGCTCATACAGAGCAACCACATGGTAACTCGATAACCCTGCTCCTCACGGCACTAGTATCTGAGAAATAGTAACCAGCGGGACAGAAAACTAGTGAAACTAAATTCTTCGATAAATCACCTTTTATATTGGAGGTTCACCGAGTTCACCGCCTACAGCGGATCCTGGCCCCACACATAATAGTATTGTTTATATTGGAGGTTCACCGGGTTCACCGCATACAACGGATCCTGGCCCAACACATATCAGTATTGTTTATATTGGAGGTTCACCGGGTTCACCGCATACAGCGGATCCTGGCCCCTCACATATCAGTATTGTTTATATTGGAGGTTCACCGGGTTCACCGCATACAACGGATCTTGGCCCCACACATATCAGTATTGTTTATATTGGAGGTTCACCGGGTTCACCGCATACAGCGGATCCTGGCCCGGATCCTGGCCCCACACATATCCGTATTATTTATATTCGAGGTTCACCGGGTTCACCGCATACAGCGGATCCTGGCCCGGATCCTGGCCCTACACATATAAGTATTGTTTATATTGGAGGTTCACCGGGTTCACCGCATACAGCAGATCCTGGCCCGGATCCTGGCCCCACACATATCAGTATTGTTTATATTGGAGGTTCACCGGGTTCACCGCATACAGCGGATCCTGGCCCCCTCAAACAGTATTGGATCCAAAATCAAGTATTTTATAATCACAAATACGGTTTCAACTCAAAATCACGGGCTCAATTAATTACCACGTCAAAAACAATATCAAAACCGAATCCAACAACCATGCCATTTCTCACAACACACTTCCACTGAAATATTGGAAAACAAATGTCCAGCAATCATTTTTAAATTCCAGAAATTCATTGCACCCACACATAACATTATTTATATCAAAGATACATTAATGCATGCATTATAGTTTATAAACCAAAAGTCCACTCACAAACATCATCCAACCCAAAATTCATGGACGTTCTAGCCCAAGGAACACATGCACAATAATGACCCAACTACCTTGACTTTCCGAGCTCAAAATCCGCTTCACGGTCAACCATTACCGCTGGAATTGCCCAAATCGGGCCTTAAATGAACTCCTATGGCCTCGAAACCAATAAAACCTGATCCGGAACGTCCCAAAACCCTAGTCACGCGCCGCCGTGACATCGGGACCGGTCCCACGCGCCACCGGAAGGTCAGAACACGCGCTCACGCGCCCTCACACGCCCTCACGCGCCTGCTATAGTGTTCACGCGCTTGAACCGGTCCCACCCGGCCCGGCTCGACCTGACCCGGTCCAACTCGACTCAACCCGATCGGTTCACTCAACCCGACCGGTTCAACTCGACCCGATCGGTTCACTCAACCCGACCGGTTTAACTCAACCTGACCGATTCACTCAACCCGACTAGTTCAACTCGACCCGACCGGTTCACTCAACCCTGATCGATTCACTCGACCCGACCCGGTCTGACCCGACTCGGCCGGTCACCGGAGAAGACGATCGGTTACCGGCGTCGTCACTGAAGTCTGGCTTGAGAAGATGACCGGCAGCCGCTGTCGCCGCCGTTTGGTTCGCCGGAAATTGCCATTTCCGATCGATTTTCAAGGTTTTCTAACTTCTTCATTTCTTGACCGTTTTTCACGATCCACACATGTAAATTCATCTACTTTTCACAAGGAATCCAAATACGGGGTCAAAGTTCCGAGATCATACATGGTCTGGCCGAAAAATACCTGAGAAGATTCGGTCCACCTCCCTCCTCCGTTCGTCGCCTACGGTGGTGCTCTCGCTCCGATGATTACACCAAAAGGCTCGTGGGGTCGCGGGGAAGATCCTCCCGGCCTTGGTTTCGGTCAAATCAGACTAAAATTCGTCCGATGAAAATGGGGTTTTGGTGTGCTCATGGGGAGCAACGGGTAGGAGAGAGAGACTGAACGGTCCCTTTTTTCCCCCGAGGAAAGAGAAAATATCTGATATATAGTTCCAACTTTTCCAAAATTACCAAACGGCCCCTGAAGCTTCTAGACCCATAACGAACTCACCGGGCCTCCATTTTCCGCGTGCCACCTGTCTATGAACTCGTGAGTTCGAGACTTGCGCAACGACCCAAGAAAAATTCACAAAAGTACTGCCAGTCAAAAAGGGACTCTCGGACCCATCCAAAATCGAGGGTAAAATCGTCCAATTCTCAAAATAATTTAATTTCTGATCCGGGTCGTTACAAATTTCTTGCCTTAGTGAAATTTCGTCCCCGAAATTTCACTAAC
Source organism: Oemleria cerasiformis (assembly GCA_037349345.1). NCBI lineage: Eukaryota > Viridiplantae > Streptophyta > Magnoliopsida > Rosales > Rosaceae > Oemleria > Oemleria cerasiformis. The sequence continues at coordinate 347,161 of JAZGTL010000009.1, read as the reverse complement.
TCAGGTTAAAGGACCAACCTCCTATTCACTTCAAGATCGCTAAAGAGGTAAACGCCTCGGAGGCATTTTGTTAACAGAAATCCTTAAATAATTTGCACACAAGTGTGCGGTCTGCAGGAAGTTAACCTAGAGCTCTGATACCACTTGTAAGGACCCTTCCCGAATTTCTCCTCGAAACCCGAAAATGACCCTTATCCCGTCTGACAGCTCTTTTACCTCAATAATTTTATACGAGGAATACCCTTTATCTTTAAATAATTTTCAGTAAACCTTACAGGGTTCCCGACAGAACCTCTGTACTTACTGACCACTCCTACCTGTCAAACATAGGATAGCATACAGGTCAAGCCAAGACCTCGTCATAGTGGTGATCCAAATAGGAATACCCTCTGACACCAAATGTCAGTAGGTCAGACACTGCTGACACCTGTACTAGAATACCACAAGACAACCGACTAGTCAGATACTTGTGAACCAACAATAATTCGTCACTCTGGGTCACCGCCCACACCAACCCACTAACCCGGATGACGAAGATACCAGACTTGGTTAAATTGAGTCTCACTGACTCGTCCCGAGTCAAACTCGATATCCCTGCTCATACAGAGCACCCAAATGGTAACTCGATAACCCTGCTCCTCACGGCACTAGTATCTGAGAAACAGTAACCAGCGGGATAGAAAACTAGTGAAACTAAATTCTTCGATAAATCACCTTTTATATTGGAGGTTCACCGGGTTCATCGCCTACAGCGGATCCTGGCCCCACACATATCAGTATTGTTTATATTGGAGGTTCACCGGGTTCACCGCATACAGCGGATCCTGGCCCGGATCCTGGCCCCATACATATTAGTATTGTTTATATTAAAGGTTCACCGAGTTCACCGCATACAGCGGATCCTGCCCGGATCCTGGCCCCACACATATCAGTATTGTTTATATTGGAGGTTCATCTGGTTCATCGCATACAGCTGATCCTGGCCCGGATCCTGGCCCCACACATATTAGTATTGTTTATATTGGTGGTTCACCGGGTTCACCGCGTACAGCGGATCCTGACCCGGATCCTGGCCCCACATATATCAGTATTGTTTATATTGGAGGTTCACCGGGTTCACTGCATACAGCGGATCATGGCCCGTATCCTGGCCCCCTCAAACAATATTGGATCCAAAATCAAGTATTTTATAATCACAAATACGGTTTCAACTCAAAATCATGGGCTCAATTGATTACCACGTCAAAAATAATATCAAAACCGAATCCAACAACCATGCCATTTCTCACAACACACTTACACTGAAATATTAGAAAACAAATGTCCAGCAATCATTTCTAAATTCCAGAAATTCATTGCACCCATACATAACTGTATTTAAATCAAAGATACATTTATGCATGCATTATAGTTTATAAACCAAAATTCCACTCACAAACATCATCCAACCCAAAATTCATGGACGCTCTAGCCCAAGGAACACAAGCACAATAATGACCCAACTACCTTGACTTTCCGAGCTCAAAATCCGCTTCACGGTCAACCATTACCACTGGAATTGACCAAATCGAGCCTTAAACAAACTCCTATGTCCTCGAAACCAATAAAACCTGATTCAGAAAGTCCCAAAATCCTAGTCACGCGCCGCCGTAACATTGGGAACGATCCCACGCGCCGCCATACGCCACCGGAAGGTCAGAACACGCGCTCACGCGCCGCCACGGGCCCTCACGCACCAGCTACACTGTTCACGAGGTTGAACCGGTCTAACCCGGCCCGGCTCGACCTGACCCGGTCCAACTCGACTCAACCCGACCAGTTCACTCAACCCGACCGGTTCAACTCGACCTGACTGGTTCACTCAACCCGATCGGTTCAACTCGACCCGACTGGTTCACTCAACCCGACCGGTTTAACTCAACCTGGTCGGTTCACTCAACCCCGACTGATTCACTCGACCTGACCCGATCTGACCCGACTCAGCCGGTCGCCGGAGAAGACGATCGGCTGCCGGCGCCTCGCTGAAGTCTAGCATGAGAAGATGACCGGCAGCCGCCGTCTAGTTCGCCGAAAATTGCCATTTTCGGTCGATTTTCAAGGTTTTCTAACTTCTTCATTTCTTGACCGTTTTTCACGATCCACACATGTAAATTCATCTACTTTTCACCAGGAATCCAAATATGGGGTCAAAGTTCCGAGATCGTACCTGGTCTGGCCAGAAAATGGCCATGAAGATTCGGTCCACCTCCCTCCTCCGTCCGTCGCCTACGGCGGTGCTCCCGCTCCGATGATTACACCAAAAGGCTCGTGGGGTCGCGGGAAAGATCCTCCTGGCCTTGGTTTCGGTCAAATCGGACTGAAATTCGTCCGATGAAAATGGGGCTTTGGTGTGCTCACGGGGAGAAACGGGTAGGAGAGAGAGACTGAACAATCCCTTTTTTCCCCCGAGGAGAGAGAAAATATCTGAAATATAGTTCCAGCTTTTCCAAAATTACCAAACTGCCTCTGAAGCTACTAGACCTGTAATGAACTCATCGGACCTCCGTTTTCCGCGTGCCGCCTGTCTACGAACTCGTGAGTTCGAAACTTTAGCAACGACTGAAGAAAAATTCCCAAAAGTACTGCCAGTCAAAAAGGGACTCTCGGACCCATCCAAAATCGAGGGTAAAATCGCCCAATTCTCAAAATAATTTAATTTCTGATCTGGGTCGTTACAAAGGCCGATCGGCCACATGATCGTGTGAGGTTCAACACAAGTGGGCCAACCAAGGTGACATACAATCATTCTTGGAAGTGGCTCTCGTTCGGCCAAGGACACCATCCAATGCCGATCAGCCACATGATCGTGCGAGGTTCCACGCAAGTGGGCCGACCAAGGTGACATACAATCACTCTTCGAAGTGGCACTCGTTCGGCCAAGGACATTCTCTAAGGCCGATCGGCCACATGATCATGCGAGGTTCCACGCAAGTGGGCCGACCAAGGTGACATACAATCACTCTTGGAAGTGGCACTCGTTCGGCCAAGGACACCATCCAAGGTCGATCGGCCACATGATCGTGCGAGGTTCCACGCAAGTGGGCCAACCAAGGTGACAAACAATCACCCTTGGAAGTGGCACTCGTTCGGCCAAGAATACCATACAAGGCCGATCGGCCACATAATCGTGCGGGGTTCGGCCCAAGCAGGTCGACCAAACAACTATTCAAAAAAAAAATAATTGAGCAATTAACACACGGCATATCGCCTCGGCTAATGGCTTGGGGGACTGGGGACTAGTACGGGATGAATCCCCACAAGTTGAAAAAAAGGAACAATGTAACAACCCGGAATTTTAATTATTGGGTTTACGTAATTATTTTTGTAAAATGACGATTTTACCCTTGGTCGGTAAAGGGCATGGAAATCAAGTTTTGTTTCAGAACTTGTTAGGCAGTGTTTCGGGTACCGTTGCGAAGGTCTCGAACTCACGAGTTTGTAGACAGGCGGCACGTAGGAAACGGGGTTCGTGTACAAAGGTTATGGGTCTATATGTGCAAGGGCATTTTGGTAATTTTGATTTGAGAGAAGATATTTTAACCCCAATCATTTTACATCTTCATTTACATCTTAACTTCATCTTCATTCTTCACACTCATCTCTCTCTCTGAAACATAAACACAAAACCATCAAACTCGTACGAAAAACACCCGAAAAACCCATTAAGTCAACTTCGGATTAAAGGCTTTAGCATCCAGTTTTGATCAACTAATCATATTCTACTCCTTCCCACGATCACAACCGTACCAACCATCGAAGGAGAGGACCACGGGAGAAGCCGAACCGAGTATAGGAAGTTTCGGATCTTCCGATCGATTTTTCGACTTACACAGGTACGCGTATGATGTTTTAAGGTCATATTTGGATTCCTGGGTTCGAGTAGATAGATTTAGACGTAAAATTTGTGAAAATTGTTGAGTTTTGAGGAAGTTGTAAAGCTTGGAGTTTCGGCCGGAAATGGGGGATTCCGGCGGAAACCAGACGACGGCCCCGGCAGCAGGTCATCTTCTCCGACGAGTCACCGGTGACCGATCAGGTCGAGTTGAACCAGTCGGGTTGAGTGAACCGATCGGGTCGAGTTGAACCAGTCGGGTTGAGTGAACCGGTAAGTTCGAGTTGGACTGGGTCAGGTTGAGCCGGACCGGGTTGGATCGGTCCAGGCGCGTGAACACTGTAGCAGGCGCGTGAGGGCGCGTGGGCGCGTATACCGACCTTCCGACGGCGCATGGCGGCGCGTGGGGTCGAGTCTGAGGTCACGGCGGCGCTTGGTAACTAGTTTCGACATTCAGAATCTGTTGGTACATGTTTCAGGTTGATCGGACGACGTTTAGAGGTCGCTTGGGTGTCCGAAGTTGCTGTGTTTTCTAGAAACAGCATGGGTAGACTTCCCGAGGTTTAGGAAGTTGTTATATAAGAGTCTTATTACTAGCCGGTAATCCCGATTGTTGTTTTTGACAGGCGATATTGTTCCGGGAACCTCAGAGGAACGAACAAGACGGGATTGAGCTGGCTTGAACAGGTTTGTGAGTGGACTTTTGTTTTATGAACTGAAATGCATGCATCAAAATATCTTTGTTTAAATACTGTTATGTATTGTGGCATTGAATTTCTGAATTTTAGAAATGATTACTAGACACATGTTTTCGACTATTTCAGTTAAAGTGTGATTTGAGAAATATCATGGTTTTTGGACTCGGTTTTGATATCGTTTTGATGTGGAAATTATTGAGTCAATGATTTGGGTTTTGACCCAGTTGTATGAGTTTATCAGATTTGGTTATATTTGAGGGAGGCCAGGACCCGGGACTAGGATCCGTTATTAGCGGTGAACCCAGTGAACCTCCAAGATAAACACATTTGAGGAGGACCATGATATGGGACTAGGATCCGCTGTTGGCGGTGAACCCAGTAAACCTCCAATATAATTGGTTATTTTTTCTCCGACTAGCATCGAGAGTTTTGTTCCGTTGGTTTGTTGAGTGCTCCGACTCTGGCATCGTGGAGTTTTGGCTCCGTCGGGTCGCGAAGATGTCTATGCATAGTACAGAGAGTTGTGATACAGGACTAGCACACCCCAAGGGATACCCTGGTGGCTAGTGGATGTGTCGGGAATAGTGGATTTGAGATATTATGTGTCTAGGTTGAATTATATGATTTTGAACTCCTTTGAGGATGATTTTCAAACCAGACTATGGTCCACAATGTGTTTTCCTTATATGGATTTTGTGTGAGTCCTACTAAGTGGTTTTAAAGAGAAATGGAAATGCCGGTGATTTAAAGATGATGTTTTTATAGCATGAACTGTTTATGTGATGCATGCATGGTTTTATAAATGGAGGCGGAAAAAGGTAATATTCCTTGGAAAACGATTTATAAACGATTGTTTTTGTCCACTCACAACTTTTGTGTTTAAACCCCCTTCAAGTAGTCGAGTTGATGCGGACATTTATCTCGAGGCAGAGGCATTAGCACTTTCGGATGCGCTGTGTAGTTGTACTTGAGTAGGATATCTAAATTGTACCTTGATCCTACTTAGACGCTCTGATATTATATTGTATTTGGTTGGTAATTACTTACGGGAATTTTGAGTGCTTAAATCCCTTGTCTGACAAGTGAAAGTATTTATTATTATTATAATTTGTAAGGATTGAAGGGTATTTGGGAACTTTTCCTTAGGTTGTCAGACGGGATCAGGGTTCTTCCCGGGTTTCGAGGGGAAATTCGGGACGGGTCCTAACAAACAAGCCCTCAACCGAGGAAATCCACCTCAGTCAATGACTTGGGGACTCTTGTTTACACCTAATTTGATCAACCTGGTCAAGGCCGAACAAAGTCCTCCAGAATCATACTTAGCCTCAGCTCAGCAAGACGCACAGCCTTAGAAAAACACAACAACCCACTAGGCCGACCGTATCTGGTCGGCCTGCCTCCCTCAGCCTACCTCCCTCGGCCTACCCTCCTCAGGCTACCTCCTCGACCTACCCTCCTCGGCCGACCGTGTCAATACAGCCCATTGACTCAGGGCCACCAGGACATGTGGCAGAACCAGGAGCATGGACATTTATCCTACATCGAAATGTTACACCAACATTCAATACCACTATAAATACAAGGGTACCTCCCCTCGAAAAAGATAATGACATATTTGCCCTTACACTGCCAAATCCCTCCAAACACTTAACTAACTTAAGCATCGGAGACTATTTGGCCGGCACCCCACCGGTGCTCCTTTACTTCTACCTTCTCTAATTTGCAGGTCTCCCTACACCCTAGAAACGAGTAAAACGAACTTGAAGGGACTCTTCTAAATTGGTTCATTTTTTACATCAACAGTTATTATTTTATATAAACATACTTTTGATGAAGTCTGCGACCCCAACCATTTTTCCCCTTAACTTCATAATAGTAGGGATATATAAATACCACTAAACCATTTAAAACCATATCCTAAAATCTTAGGAGGTTGAAAATTAATCATGTCTAGAAATACTATAGCACTTGTATACTCTCAAAACCTATGGCCTACATTCACATTGATTTGCAGCGGCAGAAGGAACCAATTGTGGGTTGTTCTTGTGAGTGTCTCCTGCACCAACTGATCTGATGAAGAGGTTGACCCTTTATTTGTGGGTTTCATTTCATTGTCAGAATAATGGTTAGTGAAGACAAAAAATTAAGGAGTTAGACTAGACTGGGATTGGTGCTTTATATATTTAATTCTAAATTGTGGACGAAAACAAAAAGGAATATATATACTGTTTAGATTTTGAGAAGGTCTATAAGAGCATATTTTTAATGCTAAGATAGTGTAATTAAATATATAAATTGCGTTTTAATAGCATCTTATTAGAATATTCAGAAATATAAAATTATTTGGGAAATTGTAAAATATTTATTTGTAACTTGAAAATGCTAATTTGAATCCTTGATTTAAAATAATTTAAATATAGAATATATATATATATATATATATATATATATATTTTTTATCTAATATATATATATATATGTACGTACTTTAAATGCATATTTCTGTATTAAATATTCCACTATTTTTTATGAAATTTATGAGGATTTAAGGTGAGTGAGGCCCCTTTATTTAGTTGTAAAAGGAGATGTAAATTTATAATTTTTTTTTTACAACTTCCGATGAGATGTTCATCTCGTTTTTCTAACTCAATGAACTCAAAATCGAATTTCAAAACTATAAAACTTACACTTTAGCTACTTTACATCCTAACACTAGAGATTCTCTAAAGGATCAAAGATTACAGTTCGTTGGAGGATTGTATAGACATACGCCCGAGCTTCGTTTCCTATGCAGAATTGATTAGATTAAATAACTTATCAAATTTATTGAAAAAAACAATCACTTATCAAATTTGAAGTTCAAAGTATTGAATTATTACTCATTTTAAAAAGATTAGATATTAAGAAAAGTTACCATTTCGTGGAGATTTAATTAGACAATTTTATTTCCTATATAATACCTTTTTGGACCTTTTTTACCTAAACTTGAGAAAAAATTTCTCATTCCGTTCCAAGGTACATCATATTTTGAATTGGACAATACTTACATCTCACCCCAGTGATACTTCCTCATACCACCTTTTTGATATATAGAATAATCATTATGTACTTATCATAATCAGAACCGTTCAACTCCTATATAATCATTTCAAGATCATCTCCGCAAAGTATAAAAAAATTAATGGTATTGGTAACAATGAAGATCTTCATAGTGTACCGTCTATTTAGTTTACACATATGAATGGTTAAATGATCACCAATTTGACTAATTTTTTGTATAAATGATCTTGAAATGATGATTTAAGAGGTGAACGATTCCGATTATAATATATTTATACGAATTATTCGATAAACCTAAAGGGTGGTACGAAGAGGTATAACTTGAGGTGAGATGTAAGTATTATTCTTTTGAATTTAGAGATTTTTCCAAAATAATTCAATTTTAGCCACCCAACAAGGGTTTAATATGAATCACTAGGGGAACTTATTACCTTTCAGAGATTGGAGGATTCCAAATCTCACAATATATAGACTGTGTTATAGTACGCAAGGATTAATTAAGCTATTTATCCTTTTTTTTACCGCCAATGTATAATAGTATTTTTTTTGTTGTGAGAAGTTTTAGGTTTTGAATTCGACATTCGTAATAAACGAAGTCAAATTTCAATATATTTTTCCTTTCTAAATATTGTTGCAGAAACTAAAAATAAACGGATAGGATGATTCAAATTTGCGATCTTTTATCTCTTCAAACTAGACCAAGTTTTGTATGCTTGTAACAACCCGGACCAGAAATTAAAGTAATTTGAGAATTTAACTCGGGAAATGACGATTTTACCCCCGGTTTAGAAGGGGTTCGAAAGTTACTTTTTGTTTGGGAAGACTTTTGGAAGTTTTTCTTGAACCGTTGCATAGGTCCCGAGCTTACGAGTTCGTAGACATGCGGCACGCGGGAATCAGAGTCCGTATGAGAGAGTTCTTGGTCTAGAAGTTTGAGGGGCATTTTGATAATTTTTGGAGGGTAGATATTTTGGGAAGATTATTTCTTCCTTTCTCCAGATCTTTCCCTCAATCTTCCCTTTCTCTCTCTCGCGAACTCCTCTCTCTCTTTTTCCAATGAAAGCACAAAAACCCCAAATGGGGTGAATTCGTTTTAGGCCTTTTTGAGCCAAATTGAGGTCGTAGATCGGCTCCCTTCTACTCCACGAGCCAGTTGATGGTGATTTCGAGACTAGAACACTCACAGATGCGAGGGGTCGAATGGACAAAAGTGGGCCGAGCCTTCTCGTTGGATTTTCAGCCAAGGAAGGTAAATTTTCTCACTTTTGAGCTCAGAATTGGAATCCTAGAGGTGAGTAGATGAATTTATGTACGTAGATCGGGAAAAATGATGAAGAAATGGATGAGTTCGAAGCTCGCCGGAAATTGCCATTTCCAGCGAGATTTTCCAGAATCTAGCCATTGTAGCTGCGGCGACCGCGGTGATCAGGTCGTCTTCTCCGGTGAGCTGGTTTGATGCAGAGGCTGACGTGACTGCCTAGTCAGCAACTGACGCAGCTGACACGTGGTGCCACGTGGCAGCCTTGTCAGCAGCACAGTCAGCGGTTAGTCAACCGTTAGGTCAACTGACATCGTCAGAGTTTGACATAATATGCTGACGGTGTTACCATATTCTGTCAAAGGGAAACAACGTTATAACGGAACCCTAACATCGTTAGTTTGGACGGAATATTCCGATTTCATCAGGATATTCTATCAGGTTCGACGGAATATTTCGTCAGAATGACAGAATATTTCGCCTTGACTGTGCAACTGCGTAGCGGCGCTTGGGAGCGTGTGGACTGGCGCATGGCGGCGCTTGGGAGCGTGTGGACTGGCGCATGGCGGCGCTTGGGAGCGTGTGGACTGGCGCGTGGGAGCGTGTGGACCAGCGCGTGGCGGTGTGTGAGAAAGTGTGGACCGGCGCGTGGGGTGGCAGCCAACCTTCTTCCGGCTGGTGGAGCCTTTTTCCAACCCACAACGACGCGTGTCTAGGGTTTTGAAGCATTCCGAATCAGTTTTTGGCAGTTTTGAGGCCATTGGAGTCTGTTTAGAGCCCCGTTTGAGCAATCTCAGCGGTAAGGCATGACCACATGGCGGGTTTTGGCTCGGGGGGTCAAGGGAGCTTGGTTATCGTTATGTCAAAGGATTCCTTTGGACTAGGGCTTCCTTGAGTTGGTACTTTGGATGTACTATGAGCGGACTGGTTTTCCGGGATTGCAAGGCATGCGTATTTCTATATATTATGTCATACCACGGTTTGTGAATGGTGGGAATTGAGAGAATTATTAGGAATATATTAGCACCCTTTTGAGGCTCGGAAACTAAAGTTTAATGTTTAAATGGATTTATTGAATGTCTTATCAGTATACATTTCTCGTATTACGAGTGATTTATTATATTTTGGTTTAGGATTGACAAGGATATTGGTTTGGAATATGGGTATCGGTCTTGGCTCGAGGTTATATGGTTTGGACGTAGACCCAGCTAATAATTGATTTTAGGGCTTTGGACTGGGATTGTGGTTTGAGTTTTGACCCTGATGAATGATACGAGCTAGGTCATAGAGGATTCCATCATAGGCCCGATGAGGTGCGAGCTAAGGCTCGGAGTGGCAGCTACGGTCGGGGTATTGGATTGAGGCTCAGAAAGAGCCGGAATATTGAACTATGGCTCGGGAAGAGCTGGGATATCATGTTACGGCTCGGGGTAAAGTCAGTGAGCCTCAATTCAACCAAGTCTTGAACATTGAATAGCTATAGTGTGATAACTGAATCGACGATACGATAGCTAAGGAACCATTCGGTATATGTACGATGATTACGGTTACGAAGTGTGACCAATGTCTGAGATGTGGCAAGGGTACTTTCGTCATTAGGGTCAATGGGTAGTGTGGGTGGTGACCCAGATTAACGAGTTATTGATGGTTCACATGAGGGTGACACGTCGGTTATTTTGTTTTGCTTCCCGTAGAAGATTTCAGGGGTAGTTGTGTGAACTACTAATATTTCCTTCGTCTGACAGGAGGATGATGGTCAATTAGTTACAGGGGAGTTTAGGTCGGGTTCCCGATAAATTTTCATTTGATGTTTCCAAGGTAATAAGGGTATTTCAGGTTTTAACCCGGTTGTCAAAGGTTGTCAGACGGAAGCAGGGCCTTTCACGGATTTCGAGGTGAAATTCGAGAAGAGTCCTGTCAATGCTCCTTTGTTTTAATGCTTGTCTTTTAATACTTGTATTTTAATACCAAACTAGATCGAGTTTAGCATAAATTTGGTGATTGTACATATTCGTCTTTATAAGCAAGTATGTAAAACTCTACTTATATTACTATTTAGCAGTATTTATTAACTCTAATATATAATGAGCGTTATTAAGTTTGATTCTCATAAATAGCTAATTTTATACCAAAGGCGGAGTCAAAAATTAAGTATTGAAAGAGTGCTAATATTAACTAGCGAAACAAAGAAAAAAATGCAAAGAGCCACCCATTACATCATCGAAATGGGAGGTTCTAAGAGAAATGGGTCTATAAATAAAAAAAGATGGTTAGAATAATTAAGTGGGCTATCTTAAGCTTGGAATAGCTTGTTTTAGGTTCCATTGAAGTGTAATAATAAAGAAATAATTGAAAGTGAGGATGAACATAGAAAACATTATTACACACAGCACACCACATTCACCAACATGTGTAGACAACTATGCAACTTAACTACTACAGAACATGATCGGTCGATCTTAATTAATTGGTATACTGAACATATTCTAGGGAACATATATAATCTTATATATAGCCTATTTATATAATATTACTCGATCTATAAGTAGGTGTCGTGCGATTATTTGCCTAATTATTTACCAGAATTAGACATAATAATTTTGGGAAAAAAGAAATAATATCTCAGTTCACATTGTTCCATCTTCGACTTGGCAAGAAACTCCTCAGAAGTCAGAACCCAAAACAATCAACAATAATGATATGATCGAAATCTTGCTTATACAATTAGAATAGATCAATATCAGTATATGTATATGTATGTATGTATGTATATATATATATATATATATAGTACTTTAATTAACCCTAATTCTAATCCCCTAACCTTAATAATATCATTTCTTTACTAACTAAAGACGAGCCGACATGAATGCATGGATCTTCTTAGTTGAAATTGTTACTTCGATATTGGCGTGCAAATTTTTTTTTGGTTATGAAGAGAACCCTTCAAGATAAGGCTATATTATTCACCGTTGTTATGTAAAATCCTGTCATATATTTTTAGCTTCACGGTGTATGTGGTGATAAATTAGAAATTTGTAGCATAGCATGACAGATTTCTCGATTTGTCGGGTCTATGAATGAAAAAAAAAAAAAAAGGTGTCAAAGTGTGCGTGCGCTTTGCTTGAACAAGTGCGCGACACGAGCCTAGTCGCAACACCGAGTAAATTTTCTGTATGAGATATATGAATTTATCCTAACCAAATTTGCTAAGTCTGTGAGGGCATATATATTAATGGTGCAAATTGTTAACAAAAAATTTTACATCATTAATTCTAAAAAACTAGCTTCGTGATCACTCGTCCAATAGATCAAATTTGCTAAGCCTGTGAGGGCATATATATTAATGGTGCAAATTGTTAACAAAAAATTTTACATCATTAATTCTAAAAAACTAGCTTCGTGATCACTTGTCCAATAGATCGAAAAAGCGAAAATTCTAATTAATTTCTAATTATAGTAAAATAAAAAGAATTTACCACCTCTCTCTTTGCCGCAAGAATACTAGCTAGCGACCAAGTCCACGACAAGAAGTCTCTAGCTGAGCTTGCATTTTGATCATATGTAAGCCATTGTGGTAGTTAATATATATAATTATATATATATATATAATTATGTATTTTCAAGTGGTACATTTATAGGGTTTAGGACAAAAAACCAAAACTTGATTAGTTCTTGGAGAAAAGTTCAACCATGTCTGCTTCCAACACGCTTTTACATTTGAACTACTCTTATCCAGCTATCCGTACAACACTTTCCCAGCAACCTATATGCAACTTGACTTGCTCATGGCCTCCATTATCACTCCTTCAAAAATTCAAATAGTAGACTTTACTTGATTACCATTTTAAAATCTACAAGTAAACATCTGAGAAAATTTTTAAAATATCCTATCCAGCCTGTTTTTCTCAATAAACAAGCATGTCTTATTCCATCAAGGTTTCAGATACTAGTATAAAAAGAGAAAGCTCTCAACTCTTTCAAACCAACTCAAACACTACAATAAGTACTGATTTCTGGCATTTGGATCTGAATTGCTGGAAATGGCGCAAACCTCGGTAAGGCCGGGGCATTGGCCTACAATGCTGTATGCTGTGGCGTTATGCCTCCTAGCCACTAGTGTGCTTGCTAACAAGCCTTATGCTTATTCTTCACCACCACCACCCCACCATGCAAAGCATTACAACAATTACCCACCACCAAAACATTCTGTGCACCCAGCTCCACACCATTACAAATCACCTCTTCCACCATATGTTTATAAATCTCCTCCACCACCATCTCCATCACCCCCTCCTCCTTATGCTTACAAGTCTCCACCACCCCCATCTCCATCACCTCCTCCACCATATGTTTATAAATCTCCCCCACCACCATCTCCATCACCCCCTCCTCCTTATGTCTACAAGTCTCCACCAACCCCATCTCCATCACCTCCTCCACCATACGTTTATACATCTCCACCCCCACCATCTCCGTCACCACCACCTCCTTATGTTTACAAATCTCCACCACCACCATCCCCATCACCACCTCCTCCTTACGTTTACAAATCCCCACCACCCCCATCTCCATCACCACCTCCACCATACGTCTACAAGTCACCCCCACCTCCATCTCCATCACCTCCTCCTCCTTACATCTATAAATCACCACCACCTCCATCTCCTTCACCTCCTCCTCCTTATGTCTACAAGTCCCCACCACCACCCTCACGATCACCACCCCCTCCTTATGTCTACAAGTCACCACCACCTCCATCACCATCACCACCCCCTCCTTATGTGTACAAGTCACCACCACCTCCATCTCCATCACCTCCCCCTCCTTACGTCTCCAAGTCCCCACCACCGCCATCTCCATCACCACCACCTCCGTACATTTACAAATCCCCACCTCCCCCCTCTCCATCACCTCCCCCACCATACGTTTATAAATCTCCCCCACCACCATCTCCATCACCTCCACCACCTTATGTTTACAAATCACCTCCACCACCATCCCCCTCACCACCTCCACCATACATCTACAAGTCTCCACCTCCACCCTCTCCCTTACCACCTCCTCCCTATGTCTACAAATCCCCACCTCCACCTTCCCCTTCTCCTCCTCCTTACATTTATAAATCCCCACCACCACCCTCGCCGTCCCCCCCTCCACCATATGCCTACAAGTCACCCCCACCTCCATCTCCATCACCTCCTCCTCCTTACATCTATAAATCACCGCCACCTCCATCTCCTTCTCCTCCTCCTCCTCCTCCTCCTCCTCCTTATGTCTACAAGTCACCACCACCTCCTTCACCATCACCACCCCCTCCATATGTCTACAAGTCACCCCCACCTCCATCTCCATCACCTCCTCCTCCTTACATTTATAAATCACCACCTCCTCCATCTCCTTCTCCTCCTCCTCCTTATGTCTACAAGTCACCACCACCTCCTTCACCATCACCACCCCCTCCTTATGTCTACAAGTCGCCCCCTCCTCCATCACCATCTCCTCCACCACCTTACATTTATAAATCACCACCACCTCCATCTCCTTCTCCTCCACCTCCTTATGTCTACAAGTCACCACCACCCCCTTCACCATCACATCCTCCTCCCTACATCTATAAATCACCACCACCCCCATCTCCTTCACCTCCTCCTCCTTATGTCTATAAGTCACCACCACCTCCTTCACCATCACCACCCCCTCCTTACGTCTACAAATCACCACCACCCCCTTCACCATCACCACCACCTCCTTATGTCTACAAGTCACCACCACCCCTTTCACCATCACCTCCTCCTCCCTACATCTATAAATCACCACCACCTCCATCTCCTTCACCTCCTCCTCCTTATGTCTATAAGTCACCACCACCTCCTTCACCATCACCACCCCCTCCTTACGTCTACAAATCACCACCACCCCCTTCACCATCACCACCCCCTCCTTATGTCTACAAGTCACCACCACCCCCTTCACCATCACCTCCTCCTCCCTACATCTATAAATCACCACCACCTCCATCTCCTTCACCTCCTCCTCCTTATGTCTATAAGTCACCACCCCCTCCTTCACCATCACGACCACCTCCTTACGTCTACAAGTCACCACCACCCCCTTCACCATCACCACCCCCTCCTTACGTCTACAAGTCATCACCACCACCATCAAAGTCTCCACCCCCTCCTTACCTCTATAAATCTCCACCTCCACCTTCACCTTCACCACCCCCTCCTTACATCTACAAATCACCTCCACCACCATCAAAGTCTCCACCCCCTCCTTACCGCTATAAATCCCCACCTCCACCATCCTCATCACCTGCCCCTCGATACATATATAGGTCACCTCCTCCTCCATTGAAGTCTCCACCACCTCCAGCATATTATGACTACAAGTCTCCTCCACCTCCAAAATACTACTAAACCGACCTTACGTTACAACGCCACTTGATTGAGTTGGAATAACTTCTTCCTTTGGATGATAATTGTTTACATTTTTTTTTATCTTTGTTCAATTCCACTTACATTTATGTTTTGTGATTAATAAGGGTCTAACTGAACCCTTGGAGGATTATTGATCTGTTGTAAGCTCTCATTGTATTACTTCTTTAAATACATCAAATGAAAGAGAACATGCATCATTCATTTCATGCACACCATCGTACTTGTTTTCATCCATTAGCTGTGAGGTTTTAATTTTGGTTTATACGGGATTCGAACTTCAAAATTTTCTAATCCCGACTTGATCCGGCAACTTGGACTACTACAAAATCCTTAATAAATGGCGTAAAAACCGAGTCATCTTTTATTGTTAAGTATACCACAGTTACAGTTGAGTCCATCTACAGACATATATATATATATATATACATATGTCCTTTATAATTTGAGCCTACAAATAAACTGGACACCACAAATAAATTTGGGTCACTTTCATAACAAATTTGTATGAATTAGGTACCTTTGAGTAGGGTCTTCATGCTATGAACAGAAGTACTTGGCACAGAACCACCCCTTTGTAGAAAATCATTCTTCGCATATCCAACTGTTATATATAGTGGCCACACTGCAGATTCGCAACTTATCCAGTGTTCCCTTTAGCGACCGCTCAATTAATTAGTTCATCAACATTGGCTTTTGAGTACTAATCAATATCCAACTGCAAGAAGAAAAAAAATTTCCTCATGAATTCTCCTCTTCAATCTCGTTGCCTTGATTGCTATTAAAAGGATATTGTGGTCCGTTTGTTTTGTTAGGGATTCAGATTGATAACAAGGCTAAATTTGTCGTTTATTCTATTACAATGTGTAATTCATGCTAAAGATTTGAAAGAGAAGGAAAATTAAGAATCACATGGGTTTCAAATTATTGTGTGTTATAGTTTTCAAAGCTCTTTCAATAGTATTACATCTAGTCGAAGCCGACTTTAAACGTAGGCGAGATAGGAGACGGCACAGGGCCCCCAATATTTTGTTTTTTAGTACGTCTTTCATTTGATAAAACTGGACCTATTATTCTTTAAAAGTCCAAGTCCAATTTAAATTAATTCTTTTACTTAATTACTAGGGGGAATGTTTCAAAATCTTCGTAGGAACCCAAAATTACTGGTTCCAGTATAAGACTTTCATTCATTGGGCATGCCATGCATTGATTTCAAAATCTCAAGTCATATTTGATGGAGAATAAGCATCAAACCGAATGCATTTATGCCGAACAACAAAACGTGTCTTATTCAAACATATATTACTATAAAAAGGTTGCCTCTCACCCCCCCTCAATTTCCAAGAAAACCTCATCACTTGCCTTTAAAATTAACAAGTTGTAAGAGCTACAATTGCCAGAAATGGGAGCCTCAACAGTGCCTGTTGAGCATCGGCCTACCATGTTTTATGCCTGGCCATTGTGCCTCTTAGCCACTAGTGTTCTTGCCACTAATGACCCTTACACCTATTCTTCACCACCACCACCACCCTCCTCATCAAAGCATAATAAGCATTGGAAGAGCCCTCCAAATTATTATGACGACTCCCCTCTAGGAATTGCCAAATGGATAAAATTGAGGATATGGATAAATCCTCACCCAAAAAATTTCTTCTAACACATTCATTTTAATTTGCTTTTTTACTCTTTACTTAATTTTCATTTTATTTTTATTTCATTTTTTGTCGAGTTGACCAAGGCTAGTGAAAGAGTTATTTCGGGAATTTAGCTCCGAAAACTTTTCAATTAAACGAAGATATAGTAGAAAGTTTCGAAACAGAATTCGAAACGAGGAAATCGACCTCGTTGGAATTTTTCGTAAATAAATTATTTTAAGAAATTTAGAAATTTTATTAAGTAATTCCTTTATTTTATTTATTTTTTTTTATTAAGTTCATTAAACCTAAAAACTAACCCACACTCTCCCTCTATCCGACTCCATCTTCTTCCTTCTCCCTGCGACAACGGAGACGAATACCACTAGCCACCACCGTGCCCAGTTCCGACCACGACCAGCCTCGCCACCACACCCAAACAACTCCCCTCAACGAGACGAGCCCCTCCTTGCCTTCATCCACCGTCGACATTCGCCGTAGGGGGTAAATCGGAGCCGCGAACCCAGAAGACCCTCGCCGACTTCGACGGAAAAGCCGCGAACCCGGAAGACCCTCGCCGACTTCGACGGAAAATCCGCGAACCCAGAAGACCCTCGCCGACTTCCACGGCGTTTTCCGTCGACCCAAAGTGCGAGACCACCCCCAATAGCTTCCCCTTAGCCTTGATTCGATTGGCGATTGCCTTGGGGGTTAGGAAGTCGTTCTTCCCCATGATAATTTTTCCGCCAAATTTACAGATAATTCGATGGAATTTGAATCAGGATTGGAGGGATTTTGATTTTCGTATTAGGAATATAAATTCTAGGTGAAGAGAAAACAGGGGCGGGTTTCTTCCAATCTCTAGCGACAAAATCAAAGAATCACCGTCAGGCACATATGATACTCGACTCTCCATAATTTGCAAGTGTTCCATCTTGAATCGAGAATCAAAGGCCAGCGGCGTTCGAAGCTTCCCAGCCTTTTTCTGGGAAATCCAGCCTTGTGCAAAAGTAGAGCTCTGCGGCCGAGCCTCTGGTTCTCGTCGTGTTGGTCGTTCGGAAGAGAAGAGAGCGAGGAGAAGAGAGTCGAGACGGAGAAATCGAAGCTTCTAATTTGCGCTGTTTGGTCTTAGCGGGTAAAGGGTACCGCGGTAACCCACGCCCTACCCATCATCAAGTGATGGATAATTTTTTGCCCATCAATATCTTTGCTCATGTAATTAATACCCATGGGTCCATATAGCTAATATCCATGGGTACGCAAGTTCATGGGTAATTATGCCCATCCCTACTCCCCTCCATCACCAAAGCATGTAAAACATCATCAACACCATCACAAGTCACCACCATGCCCATCACCTCCTCCACGCACATACCATAATTAAGTCTCCACCACCCTCTTAACCGCACCACCACCATCATATTCCCCTCCTCTCCCTTATCATTACAAGTCACCACCTCCACCATCATACTCCCCTCCACCGCCTTACCACTACAAGTCCCCACCGCCACCATCATACTCCCCTCCACCTCCTTACCACTACAAATCCCCACCTCCACCATCATACTCCCCTCCACCCCCTTACCACTACAAGTCCCCACCGCCTTACCACTACAAGTCCTCCACCCCTTTACCACTACAAGTCCTCCACCCCCTTACCACTACGAGTCCCCACCGCCACCATCATATTCCCCTCCTCCTCCTTACCATTACAAGTCACCACCTCCACCATCATACTCCCCTTCCACCGCCTTATCACTACAAGTCACCACCGGCTCCATCATACTCCCCTCCACCCCCTTACCACTTCCACTTCAACTTCAAGCACAAGTCACCAACACCACCTCCACCATATTATTTAGTACGTACGTGCCATTTTTCCTTTCTTAGCTTTTTTTCTGTTCACATGCAAGTGTGTGAATTATCAATAAGGGTCTCCTTGAACCCTCCATGTATTCTGTTGTAAACACTCCCGATATTAGCTTCTTCTTTTTTAAAGAAATGAAAACCTAAGAGTATGTATTATACATATATTGTTATCAAATAGATAAAATATGAGAAGATTTGAATCACTGAATGATGTTTCTCTCTTAGTTGCCGAATAAATATCAGCTTTCAAAAGAGTGATATTGGAGAAAGTATGCATTGTTAGCATAATCTAACCAAGACAATTAGGATCAAACCAATTAACCAGTTGTTGATGCCAAAAATGGACCAACTTAGAATTGTCCCTTCAAGCTCGCTTTACTCACTTCTAGGGTGTAGGGAGACCTACAATAGGGGAAGGTAGAAGTAAAGGAGCACCGGTGGGGTGCCGGCTAAATAGTCTCCGATGCTTAAGTCAGTTAAGTGTTTTGAGGGATTTGACAGTGTAAGGGCAAAGATGTCATTACCTTTTTTGAGAGGAGGTACCCTTGTATTTATAGTGGCATTGAATGTTGTTGATGGAGTATTTCGATGTGGGATAAATGTCCCCATTCCGGGAGTTGACGCGTGTCCTGATGTTTTGACATGGTTGACCGAGGGGTAGGCTGATCGTGTCGACCGAGGGGTAGGCCAACCAGATACGATCGGCCTAGTGGGTTGTTGTATTTGTCTAAGGTTGTGCGTCTTGTTGAGCCGAGGCTAAGTATGATTCTGGAGGGCTTTGGTCGGCCTTGACCAGGTTGATCAAATTAGGTGTAAACAGGAGTCCCCAAGTCATTGACTGAGGTAGATTTCCTCGGTTGAGGGCTTGTACTTCTTTGTCAACCTGTGGGGGTTTAACCCGTACTAGTCCCCAGTCCCCCAAGCCCTTGGCAGAGGCGAGATGCCGGATGTTAATCATCTTGGTGGCAAGGTTGGATGGTCGAGGTTTTTTTTTTTTTTTTTGTTTTTTTTTGTGGGTGGCCAAAAGGATGTTTGATCGGCCTTGAAACTTGGGATTGGCCGAATGGGTCCTAGGTTGATTATATGGGCGAACGGCCTAGATGATGTCATGGCCGACCGAGTGCCGCTTCCCAGAGAGATTGTATGTCACCTGGGTCGGCCCGCTTGCGCGGAACCTCGCACGATCACGTGGCCGATTGGCTTGGAGGATGTCCTAGGCCGACCGAGTGCCACTTCCAAGGGTGATTGTATGTCACCTTGGTCAGCCCGCTTGCGCTGAACCTCGCACGATCACGTGGCCGATCGGCTTGGAGGATGTCCTAGGCCGATAGAGTGCCACTTCCAAGGGTGATTGTATGTCAACTTGGTCAGCCCGCTTGCGCTGAACCTCGCACGATCACGTGGCCGATCGGCTTGGAGGATGTCCTAGGCCGATAGAGTGCCACTTCCAAGGGTGATTGTATGTCAACTTGGTTGGCCCACTTGCGCGGAACCTCGCACAATCACGTGGCCGATCAGCTTAGAGGATGTCCTAGGCCGACAGAGTGCCACTTCCAAGGGTGATTGTATGTCACCTTGGTCGGCCCGCTTGCGCAGAACCTCACACGATCACGTGGATGATCAGCTTGGAGGATGTCCTAGGCCGACCGAGTGCCACTTCCAAGAGTGATTGTATGTCACCATGGTCGACCTGCTTACGCGGAACCTCGCACGATCATGTGGACGATCAGCTTGGAGGATGTCCTAGGCCGACCGAGTGCCACTTCCAAGGGTCATTGTATGTCACCTTGGTCAGCCCGCTTGCGCGGAACCTTGCACGATCACGTGGCCGATCGGCTTGGAGGATGTCCTAGGCTGACTGAGTGCCACTTCTAAGAGTGATTGTATGTCACCTTGGTCGGCCTGCTTGCGCGGAACCTCGCACGATCACGTGGCCAATCGGCTTGGAGGATGTCCTAGGCCGACCGAGTGCCACTTCTAAGAGTGATTGTATGTCACCTTGGTCGGCCCGCTTACGCAGAACCTCGCACGATCACGTGGCCGACTGACTTTTAAGATGTCCGAGGCCGACAGAGGGCACAAATCTCAAGCGTCACGCAATAAATGTGTGATACGTGTCCTGATAATCTGCGCCACTCATCGTCGGATAAGTGCCTAGGGTTTCGTGTTTCGACCTTTCGTCTGGCCAAGTAGGTGTATAAGAGTGTCGATTTTGCCATTTTTTTCTCATTTTTGCTTTTTGAGAGATACTGTTGATTGTGTGAGGCAATTTCTGACGAACATCGATTCCGATTTAGGTGATTCACGACGAGAAAATTGCGGCGGTTTTCATGGCAGAAATCCCAAAAAATAAGGTAAGGACCTTTTTTCTCCTTTTTTCGATCGAATTCTCTGTTTTCGTATGAACTGTCGATGAACTCGATATTTACTTCTAGTTAGATCCTTGTGTGTCTATAGTAGTTGTCTTGCATCCGTCCCTTAGAATTTCTGTATGTCTATAGATGTCGAGTGCATGTGGTGATTCTGAGGGTTCTCGGGATCCGTCCTATAACGCATTTAGCGGAGAAGCAGAGGATAGCTCTCTTAACTCTGATTCTTGGTTAAACACGTTTGGATCGGCTTCTGGCTCCCCTGGGTCAAACCCTAAGGTAGAGCAGAGGTGGATCCAGGCGTTACTAGATCGATCCTTGAGGAATCTCAAGTACTTTCGGGCCAGGAACTGGATGATGAGCTCGAGTGGGATTTCAACTTCATCGATACCCGTTATGTTTCGGCCGTTGATGGGGACGAGACCTCTAACGCCAAAGTATCGTCTATCGGAAAAAAGTGAGTTGTTGAGGTCACCGGCCAATAGGAGTACGGCGGTAGCTTCAACATCAAAATCGACGGAGGTGGTGTCGGTGCCCGGGCCCCTGGACATTGATATTGAGGAGGCTATGGAGCTTGTGACTGTCACCAACTTGGTTTATGAGGTGGACCGACAAACGAACACTTTGGATGACGACCTTCTGGCATACCGAAGGGTCTTCAGCATCCCCAACTTGGTTAAAATGAGGCTTCCGGGTAGGAGGGAAAGGCCGAGTAATCCCCCAGTCGGCTGGGCCACATTTCACCCGGACAACTTCAGCTATGGGGTGGTGCTGCCTCTTCACCCATGGCTACAAAGGATGGCCATGGAGGTGGGTGTAGCCCTCGGTCAACTTAATCCCAACTGTTGGATTATGTTAACCGGGGTCTACACTGCTTTTAGGCTGGATAACACGTGGAGGCAGCTGTCGACGACTTTCCATGCCTCTCAGCTAGACTTTATGAACACTGTTGTTTGTGGGTCCTAGTATGAGTCGGATGAAATAGCGGCTCTGAAGGCAAGGGAATTCGTTGACCGATGCGACAAGATGATGCAGACCGAGGCCCATGTAAGTATGCTGCCTATCGACTTTAATTCTTTGTTGTTGTGATTCGGTTTTCTAAATGTGTCCTTGCTTTGCAGTTTCTTGGTGAAGTCTTCACCACCTTCCAACACGCAAGCCAGGCCAAGGAGAAAATCGCGGAGGAGCGCCAAGCTCTAAAAATGAAGATGAAGGCCGTGGTCGAGAAAGAGAGCCGATAGGATTATCCAGGCGAAGGTGGATGCCGAGCTGAAGGCAAAGGAGCTGGAGAGGTAGCTGATCGCTCAGCGTGAGGTTGCCGAGGTGAAGGTGGTTGAGTTGGAAGCTCGAACCCAACAAGCAGAGGCTAGAGCACAAGAAGCAGAGGCGCTAACGTAAAGCTTGCCGATCAGCTAGTCTCGGCAAAGAAGGTGGGCACCAAGGAGTACAAGTCCTCCCATACACACCATCTGGACTTGCAACGGTTCGGGGGCCGGCTAGAAGATGAACTCTTCAACCAGATCCTCCTGACGAACACCGGCGTGGCTATCCAATTTCCGTGGTTGAAGCATCCACCCCACTTGGAGGATTATCTCGATGAACATGGGAACCCTCTGCCAGATGAGGAGGAAGATGATGCAGCCGAGGGGCAGGCCGAGGTGGTGGAGGATGATGCCGTAGTTGAAGACCGGGGGGATGTGATCAGTCGTTATTTATGCATCATTTTGATGTCTTTATATGCCTCTCTTACATGTCTTTTGAATGATTTCGTGCCATCAATAGTAGAAAATAATCAATCTTGTGAGACTTATGCAGAGTTAGAAATTTAGGTAAAATCTGGAAAGAACGCAAAAAGAATGACTCAAATAGGAGTCCAGATGAAGGAGATATCCTCATTTCAATATCAGGTCCTGAACGGAGTCCTGAGTGCGCCAGTGCGCCGGTGCGCCTATTTTGGGCCACTGGCCAAGTACCTCATATCAGGCCCTCCGGGTCTCAAACCTGTGTTTCATGACATCAAGGTCAGGTCCTAGAAGTGCCAAGGTCGCGCCAAGGCAGGTCAATGACATGTCCCAAGAAATCCCATCCGAGCCCAGATGTGCGCCTAAGCCGGGGGTCCCTGTTCCGCCAGCGGTGGATCAGAGGTTCTCTGTCTGCGCTAAGCTTGACAACATTTGCGCCAAGCCTGAACGAAGATGCGCTTCTACTATACTCATGATGTACTTCAAAAGCGCAGTGCCATATCCTGATTACGAAGACAGTCCAAAATCCAAGTTTGGCCAGCTTGCGTTCCCACTTGCCAGCCTGCATTCACACTCCCGGCCGTGCTCTGATTGGTTCTAATAGATTTTAAGGACTTTGTAATTAATTAAAAGTAAAATAACTTTCCCTAATCTTATAGAATAAGGTTTTACCAATCCTTATAGAATAAGGTTTTACCAATCCTTATAGAATAAAGTTATACCAATCCTTATAGAATAAGGTTTTCCCTTGTCTATAAAAAGGAGAATCAGAGAGAGGATCAGGGGTTCCGTTTTGTTTTCTGAAAAACAGAGACCTTAGCCGTAGATAGTATTTTGGTTTTTTTAGAGTTTTACGTTAAAGCTTGGTTCTTCTCGAAGTAGAGTGTGTTGGACGTGGAGCTTGGAGAAGAAGGCTCTGCCGTGTCTTCTGCTGCACCTGTTCTTCACAATCTCTTCTGTACCCTTATTTTCATTATTGCAATTTACTTATGAATTCAATTATATTTGTTTCAATTTCAGTTATGTGTGAGTAGTCGTTAGGATTAGGGTTGCTTGAAGCCCTAGCCATGTTAGCTTTTTGATTTGATTTCTGGCTCTTGATTATGATTGCTATGCATGCTGAATAAGTTGGATTACTATGCTTAATGACCTTAATTTATGCCTATAAGATTAGCTACCTTGTTTGCATATAATTATAGATGTAATTGCTTGAGTGACCGTCATATCATCTTGTGATTTGGAGCATCGAAAGTATTCTTACTTGTAATCTTAACTCATAACGACCTAGGATTGCATGTCACTTTGCTAGGCTAATGTGGTGTCATTAAATTCTCTTTAAACTTCATGCATCATCTTAAAAGGTAGGTGATAGACATTCTAGGCATATGCCCTGTTTAGAACATGCTAAGTAAGAGGGAATAAGATGTGTCTAGTGAACCAATGCCAGGTCCTAGGCACGGGCACCTAATTCAGAAAATGCATAGTAATTAGGTCAAGTAAATCTGGTTAAGAGCTATAATTGGTTAGAGTGGATAGTAAGCCTTAATTCGCCTTAGTTAATAATCAATCAACCGTTAATTCTTGCATTGTTATTTTCTGCATTTTATTTTACTTGTCTTTAAATTTCAGTTCTCACATCATAAACCCCCATGCGCGTGTGTGTGTGTGTGTTTTCACTAAGTTAATAAATCTGAACTAAAGTGGTCATAACGTTGATACAAGTCCTCGAGGGATCGACTCTTGATGTGCTACTATACTATTCTTATCGATTTGTGCACTTGCAAGGATTTTATAACTGTTAGAATTGAATTGCATATTTCTTGCTCTTTAATTTTACCAACAGGATGCCCCTTGAATCTGTAACTTGATTTGTACTTTGTAATCTCCTGTAGGCCGACAGGCTATGTACTTATGAATTGTTTATGATATAGAAGTATTTAAGTTGTGTCCATTATTACACGTTTGTCGGACTAAATGTTGTTTAGACCGATCATTTAGGTGAGGCCGTTGTCTAAAGAGTTGATGAAACTTAAAATTAAAATATGGAAATGAAACTTGAGGGATTGCCGCGTAAATATGTTCATTGATAATAACTGGTAGTGCCATGAATGTGTATAAAATGGTCGGCCAGTGGCCTAACATATTTTTGGGTCGTTGGCTCTCTTTACTGGTAATAGAACTTTAGGTGGTCGACATTCCAAGGATGTGGGAGTGTCTTGCCGTTCGTATCTTTGAGTTCATAGGTTGCCTCTCGGCATATCCTGGAGACCAAGTAGGGTCCTTCCCATGTAGGGGCGAATGTGCCGGCCGATCGTTCTTTGGTTGCCAGGCTGACTTTCCTCAGGACTAGGTCGCCTACTCTGAAGCTCCTGTGGCGGACCCTTGAGTCGTAGTATCGTGCAACTCGTTGCTTGTAGGCAAGCTGCTTGACATTAGCAGTTTCCCTTCATTCTTCAAGGAGATCCAAGCTAAGAGCCATTTGGTGATTGTTTTGTTCTGGGTTGTAAGAGATTACCCGATCCGATGTTTCATCGATCTCGACTAGTACGACTGCTTCGGTGCCGAAAGCCAATGCGAAGGGGGTTTCATCGGTAGCGATCTTGAATGAGGTCCTGTGATACCATAGCACGTCGTTGATGATGTCGGCCCATTTTCCCTTGTCCTCGTCCAGTCTCTTCTTCAAGTTGTACTTTATGCATTTGTTGACAGCCTCTACTTGGCCGTTGGACTGGGGGTGTGAGGGTGAAGCAAATAGAAGCCTGATGCCGTATGTCTCGCAGAAAGAACGAAAACGGTTGCAATCAAATTGTTTCCCATTATCGGTGATGATTGTGTGGGGGATCCCAAAGCAACATATGATGTTTTGGTATACGAACTGCTCTATATGTGTTGCCGTAATGGTTGCCAACGGTTTCGCCTCGGCCCATTTTGTGAAGTAGTCTACCGCGACAACGGCGTAGTTGACCTTACCCCTCCCCTCGGGCATCTGACCGATTAGATCGAGTCCCCATTGGAAGAATGGCCATGGGCTGAGCATAGAAGTGAGGGGTTCGACTGGGAGGTGAGGGATCAGCGCATGTCACTGGCACTTGTCGCACCTTTGTGTGAGGTCAACTGCATCATATAGCATGGTGGGCTAGTAATAGCCTGCCTGATGGCTTTATGTGCCAAGGTACGTGCCCCAAAGTGATCTCCGCAAATGCCCTCGTGCATTTCCCGGAGAACATAATCGCCCATGTCAGGTGTTAGGCATTTGAGTAGAGGGGTTGTGAAGCAGCGCTTATAGAGATGGTCGTGCTCGGTGGTGTATCGAGTTGATTGTCTCCTAATTTTCTTAGCTTCTATCCGGTCGCCTGGGAGAGTGCCGTCCCTAAGGTATGCTTTGATGGGATCCATCCAGGTCGGGCTAGTGTTGATGGTGTAGACTGGTGATTTCCTCGTGCTAGGCACGTGTTGGACTCCCACGAGTACCCGTCGGTTTTCCTTTTCATCCAATGAGGTTGCGAGTCAACCCAAGGCATCGGCATGGCTGTTCTCTGACCTTGGAATTTTGTGTATTTCGTAAGCCGAGAAGCCGTGAAGGAGCTATTTTGCCAAGTTCAAGCATAGCGACATAGACGGTTCCTTTGCCTCGAAGTCATTGTTGATTTGGCTTACCACCAATTGCGAATCGCTATAGATTCTCAACTGGTTGGCCTCGAGGTCTTTTGCTAAATGTAGGTCGGCCAACAGTGCCTCGTACTCGGCCTCATTGTTGGAAGCCTTAAAGCTGAAGCGAAGGGCGTATTTTAGCTTGACCAGTTCCAGGGAAGTGAGAACTAATCCTGCCCCGGACCCACTATGGCAAGCTGATCCATCCACATATAGTGCCCAGTATGGGCATTGGCTATCGATCGGGTGTGCCTTGGTGGTTATCTGGGATTTGCTGGTGGCGGGTGTTTGTGGAGGGGTTGCCTCTGGTGGTATGCACTGTGTTGGTTGGTACGAGTAATCGGCTATGAAGTCCACCACTGCTTGGTCTTTTCGGCCGTCCTTGCCACGTAGGATATATCGAAATCGCTTAGCTCGATTGCCCATTTGGTGAGACGGCCAAAGATGTCTGGCTTCTGCAAAACTTGTCTCAAAGGTCGGTTGGTGATAATCTTGATCTCATGGGCCTGGAAGTATGGTCGGAGCCTCCGGGCTGTGACTACAAGGGCCAAGGCAAGCTTTTCAAGGTCAGGGTACCGCGTCTCTGCATCTTGAAATGCTTTGCTGACATAGTATACGGGATGTTCGGCCCCATCCCGCCGTGTGATGAGAACATAACTGACTGCCGAAATAGATACCGACAAGTAGACGAAGAGTGGTTCGCCGTTGTCGGGTCTGGCTAGCAATGGTGCCCTACCCATGTATTACTTCAGCTCCTCGAATTCCCTGGTGCACTCCGCCGTCCAGTCGATGTGTCTGCCCTTGCCTTTGAGGGCCTTGAAGAATGGGGCGCACTTGTCGGTTGCCTTGGAAATAAAGCGCGTCAAAGCTGCCACTCGTCCTGTTAGGCGCTGGATGTCCTTGTGAGTTTATGGAGCCTGCATGTCGAGGATAGCCTTGATCTTCTCTGGGTTTGCCTCAATCCTCTTCTGGCTGATCATATAGCCCAAGAATTTGCCAATCCGACCTCGAAGACGCATTTTGTGGGATTGAGGCGCATTTTGTACGTCTTAAGGACGCCGAAATTTTTTGCCAGGTTGGGGATGTGTTCCTCGTCCATCTTACTCTTGACTAGCATGTCGTAAACGTAGACCTCCATTGTTTTGCCTGTTTGGTTGGTAAACATGAAGTTAACCAGTCACTGGTATGTAACCCCTGCATTCTTCAGCCCGAAGGGCATAACATTTTAGCAGTAGATACCAAGGTTTGTTCTAAAGCTTGTATGTATTTGATCACCTGGGTTCATGAGGATCTGGTTGTAGCCCGAATAGGCGTCCATGCAGCTGAGCAGTTCGTGTCCTGCGGTGGCATCTACGAGCAAGTCAATCTTGGGCAGGGGAAAACTGTCATTTGGACATGCTTTATTGAGATCGGTGTAGTCGATGCACATGCACCAAGATCCGATCGATTTCTTGACAAGGACCACATTGGCCACCCAAGCGGCGTAGATGGCCTTCTTTATGAAGTGGATGGTGCTGAGCTTTGTGATTTCGGCCTGCATGGCCAATTGCCTCTCCGCGTCATGGCAACGCTGCTTCTGGGTGATCGGTCGGAATGACGGGTCGATAGTGAGCCGATGGCAAATTACGTCCGTGGAGATGCCTGGCATGTCCGCGTAAGACCATGCGAAGACTTCAGCTTTGGCTTGTAGGAATTCTGCGAGGGCTGCTCGTATGGAAGGTTTGAGCTTAGAATTGATCTGAACCGTGCATTCTAGGTGTATGTCGGACAAAGGTATTGCCTATGTCTCCTCCACAAGTTTTTCCTGTGGCATATTCGCAATGCCCCGGGGGTCTTCCGGAGGGTCGTCTCGGAATTCCTGCATGAGCTCGGGGTTGACTGGGTCGTCCCCCAGTGCCATTTCGGCAACATATAGGGTCTCCGTTTGGCCTAGCGCAATCGGTACGCTTGTCTTGGTTAGGGCCGTGGCATAAGTTGGTCTCCCCTTACCTGTCCCGTTCCCGCGAGAGTTGGGAATTTCATCAAGAGTAGGTGTGTTGCCACTATGGCTTTCGTTTGATTGAGCAGCCCACTTCCTAGTATAGCGTTGTAAACCGTGGGGTAGTCGACCACAAGGAAGGTTGTGATGACCGTGGTCACAGTAGGGGTGGTGTCCATAGATATCGATAGAGATATGATGCCCTTGGGCAAGACCGAGTCACCAGAGAAACCGAGAAGCGGGGTAACCTTTCGGTCAAGCTCTGTCTCGTTGATGCCCATCCATTTGAAGGTGTCCCAGAAGAGTACATTGACCGAGCTTCCGGTGTCGATGAGGATTCTCCCCATGTCGTACTCAGATATCTGGGTTTGGATGATGAGTGGGTCGTCGTGGGGGAACACGATGCCCCTTTCTTCCTCCTCTGAAAAGGTGATGGGTTACCAACCGTTCTTGGCTGACTTTGTCATTCGACCAGAGTCGATGCTGAGGACTTGATGGCTGCCGCGAGTTACGCGGAGGATGCCCTTTTTTTCTCAGTTGGTGGTCAAGGGTGTAGATAAGGGGGGTTCACCGTTGATGGTGTTAATCTGCATGATTGCTTTTGATGAGGTGGGACGCTGTAAGAACTGATTGAGTCTACCTTCGTGGACCATTTGCTCGATGATGTCTCTGAAAGCAATGCATTCTTCGATCGTATGGCTTTTATACTTGTGGTATTGGCAAAAGGCTTCTTTGTTGTGGGTGGGCCGATAGCTGGGGTTTCTTAGCTTGGCTTTAGGGACCATGCCTTCCATGTTGAAGAGAACATGGTCCAAGGGAGTGTTCAAGATAGTGTACGTCTCAAACCGGCTTCGCGGTCCGGAGTTTTCACCTACCAAATTTCTTGGCTCCTGGCGATGGCTGTCGCTCTGTTTGAATGCCCAGCTATTGTAGTTTGATCGGCCTCACTTGCCCTGATGTCCAACATAGGTGAGCTTCCGCTTTCCCTGCTGCGATTGGTGTGAGTCATGGTGGTAGTTGCCACTAGTATGGCCGGTTCTGCCCTGGTTATTGTTTCCTGGGGGAGCCGAGTACGAGGGCTTCCTAGCTTTCTTGGTAGGAGTGTGGAAGAATTATGCCTTGGCATGGATTGCCACTCTACGCATGGTCTCATTATAATCCTTCTAGTCCTCGGTGTGGGCAGCATATTTGAAAGGCGATTCCTTAAGGCCACTCCGGAAAGCGTTGAATGCAGCCTTGTCGTCAGTGTCCCGGCAGCGGGAATACTCGAGGCTGAACCTAGCAGCAAATTTTTGGAGTGTCTCATCTTCCTCCTGTCTAAGGGAGAAGAGGTCTTCGGTGGAGACCAACCTGTCCATTTGGATCATGAATTGGTTCATAAAAGTTGTCTGTAGTTCCTCAAACGAGTCGATGGTGTTGGGAGCCAAGCAGTAGAACCAGTTGAGGGCTGCGTCGGTGTGAGTGGAGCTAACGATCAGGCATTGGACTTCGTCCGCCACATTCTTGTATGCCAAGGCGGAGACATAGTTGTTTAGGTGGGTGACGGGGTCCCCCTTTCCCGTGTAGGGAGATATCTTTAATGGTTTTACCTCGGTCCTCCGCCTTGACCGAAGGATTCGGTTGGTGAAGGGGCCTATGCTAGCTTTTCCCCACGTCGAGGCCTTGCCCTTTTCCTTCTCTGCTTCAAGATTGTTCACCCGCTGTAGGAGGCTTTCCACCAGGGCATTGCCTTGTTGAGGTGGGGGTAGATTCAGCTGGTGTTCATATTGGTCATCACCCCTTGCCCAGCGATCTCGATTTCTTCTTCGACCGTGGGAGTAACCCCCTGCGGTTGAGCCGGTCTAGTTTTGAGTTTCTCGATCGCGTGCCTCCTGCTGTTGCTCGAGGACTCCTTGGTCCTCTTGGTTATGCGCTATGCCAGAGGCATGTCCCGTAGTTGGCCGGCCAGTCGCAAATAAGATTGGAAAAGGTGGTTGTCCCGTTGCCCTTGGGTCCGATGTAGCGTAAGTCAGGTGGAGGGGCTCTAACTCAACTTATCAATCTTCCAGTAGTTGTCGAGCGTCCCGATAAATTCTAGGCTGAGAGGGTCCGTCGCCGTTTTGTGGCTAGATGAGTAGTCGACTTCCGGATGTGCTAGGGCGAACCCTAGCATGTAGCCTCTTGTGTTTGTCCGAGGGGATTAGCTCAAGCACTGGTTGTTCGGCCGAGGTACGCTCGGTTGCGACCAGGTCGGCTGGTCCCTTGTCTCGCGATTGTCTGCGCTGGGACACTCTCATACTACTCCGATATGACCTGATTCTTGGCTCTATCTTGGCGTTGTCAGCCCTGAGCTCTCCTACTTCTCGTTGGAGATCGTCGAACGTTTGTCTCAACCTGTCCGGGATGTTGTCCCGAGGACTTCTCTGTTTGATGGGGGTGTTTTTAAGTACCTCTTCGTCTTGATCGTCCAACATGTTTTTGGAGGACGCTGGGACGATTTTGTGGAAAGTGAGCTCGTAGGAGTTTGTGTCATATTCCCAGAGACGGCGCCAAAAATGGACCAACTTAGAATTGTCCCTTCAAGCTCGCTTTACTCACTTCTAGGGTGTAGGGAGACCTGTAATAGGGGAAGGTAGAAGTAAAGGAGCACCGGTGGGGTGCCGGCCAAATAGTCTCCGATGCTTAAGTCAGTTAAGTGTTTGGAGGGATTTGACAGTGTAAGGGCAAATATGTCATTACCTTTTTTGAGGGGAGGTACCCTTGTATTTATAGTGGCATTGAATGTTGTTGGTGGAGTATTTCGATGTGGGATAAATGTCCTTATTCCGGGAGCTGACGCGTGTCCTGATGTTTTGACATAGTCGGCCGAGGGGTAGGCTGATCGTGTCGGCCGAGGGGCAGGCCGACCAGATACGATTGGCCTAGTGGGTTGTTATCTTTGTCTAAGGTTGTTCGTCTTGTTGAGCCGAGGCTAAATATGATTCTGGAGGGATTTGGTCGGCCTTGACCAGGTTGATCAAATTAGGTGTAAACACCAGTTAACCATGACCAAACAGACAACACAAGATAAACACACGCTTGTCGTGCAACGCACTGCAGTAATCGTAGAAGCAATCATACCATCCAACTCAAGGTACCAAGTTAACCTCCACATCTCTGTAAGACGTTCAATGCATAGCTGTCAATAGACAATAGCTCGATATTTTCCTATTAGAACAAGGATTGAACCACATTATGTCTCCTTGTTGTGCCTTGACAACTTTCTTGCATGAAACCTATTCCTACTTGGAACAGTCGTCGACAATCCTCTTCTCGATCTCAAGATTTTCCTAATCGACATGGACCTTAGCATCTTCAGTCCACGGCTCCCCGCCACCAAGCCCAAGGAGGATGGCGGACCACAGAGAAGAGCAGGGCCTGGAACGTGGCCTAGTACCGCAAGCCCCACGGCGCCTTAAGGATTTTGCCATGCCCCATGTCTCGGAGTATCAATTTCCAATTGTTTTTCCCGAGTCAACAGTGGCAAACTTCGAATTGAAGTCAGGGACAATTCACATGCTGCCCACATTCCACAGCCTTGCTGGCGAGGACCCGCACTTTCATATCAAGCAATTTGTTGAGGTTTGTTCAACACTGCGCATCAATGGTATGACAGAATCTGAAATCCACCTGCGGCTCTTTCACTTCAGTCTCAAGGATCGCGCCAAGACATGGTTTCATTCACTGGCGCCGGCTTCCATTCACTCTTGGAGGGACTTGACGTCCAAATTCTTAACACAGTACTTTCCCGTGGAAAAGACAAATGAGTTAAAGTCCAAGATCATGAACCCACGGCAAGACATGGAGGAGTCTTTCTACGAGTTTTGGGAGCAGTTCAATCAGATGCTACGGGCGTGCCCCCACCACCATATTGATGCCCATCATCTTATGCTATACTTCTATGGAGGCTTGAAGACTAGCGATCGGACAATGGTGGAGTCTCAATCCCAAGGGATTCTAGAAGGCACAGCCGAGGAAGCAAGGACCGCCTTTGAGAACATTGCTCAAAGGGAAAAACAGTTCAGCTACAGGGGTCCCTCCTCTAGAGCTACGGGTGATGCATCCGCCAAATACAAAGATGACGCCATTGCTCAGCTCACGGCAATGGTGAAACAGTTGTGTAGCGAGAAAGCCAAAGAAGTTCACATCTGTGAGGTATGTTCAATTCAGGGCCACAAATCCCAAGACTGCCCGGTTGTGGAAGATGCCAACTTTGCTGGAGGGTTCAACAGCAATTCTCGACCCCGGAATGACCCATATTCCAACACTTACAATCCTGGGTGGAAAAATCATCCAAATTTCCGTTGGAGCAACAATCAAGCAGCCGCAACTCCCTTGCCACCTCCTGGATTTGAGCAGCAAGCCGCAGGCCCTCAGGGGAACTATCACGGTCCTTCCTCAAATCAGAATGGTGGAAGCAAGTCTCTTGAGGACTCCCTCCATATCCTGATTCAACAACATCCTCAATTCATAAAATTCATGCACGATAGCCAGAGTCAGACGGGAGACATGAAAAATGCAATTGCAAACTTGGAGCGTCAAATGGGACAGGTGGCGAACCAACTAAATCAACGAGAGCAGGGCAAGCTACCGAGTCAAGTCCTGGTAAATCCGAAAGGATTTCACAATCCTACGGCTAATGCCATCACGCTGGAGAGGGAAACACCACTTCAAGACCCCACATATGCCACCCTCGCAGGACTTGAAATCGAGCCTCAACCTACTCTGCCAAGGATCACCGACCAGGGCGCACCGCAAAACATGCCACGGCCAACACCTCTGGCGTAGAACCAGTCCAATGAGTCACCAAGTGCCCTACCGCAAGGAGGACCTGACACTGCGCCTACTTCGGCCATGGCTGGCATGCAACCTGCTCCTAAGCCCAAGTCGCAGCACTCGAATACTTCTAACTCTAAACCTCAGAATTCCAATTCTAAAAAAGTCACTTTTGAGTTAGCTAATAATGTTGATTATCCATTTCCTCACAGGTTCCAAAACAGGAATAAGCAAATGGAGGACTTTGAGGAAGAGATCATCCGCATGTTGCAGAAGCTTCAGATCACACTGCCTTTCCATAAAATTGTCAAGCACATGCCTATCTTTGCAAAGCTAATCAAGGACTTAGTTGCAGGAAAGCGTGGTTTAAGCTCCACGGACACCATTGACATCCCTAAGGCCAGCTCGGCTGCCTTTTTGCGCATGCCCCTTAAGGCCAATGATCCTGGGCTGCCATCCCTTCCATGTGTCATTCAGTCAAAAAGATTCGAACATTGCCTTTGCGACACGGGAGCATCAGTGAACATCATGCCATTCCACATTTACAGGTCACTCAACCTAGGCGCACTCAAACCCACACACCTATGTGTCAGATTGGCTAACGCTTCTGTAACCAACCTAATGGGGGTTCTTAAGGACGTACTGGTACAAATCGGAGATACATGCATCCCTGCAGACTTCTACGTACTAAGAATGGACAGAATTGACAAAAGTGAGGAACCTCCCCTCATCTTCGGAAGGCCCTTACTAGCCACAGCCGAGTGCCTCATCGATGTCAGAAAGGGCCAGGTCTCCATCAAGGTCCTGGACCAGCTTCGGATATTCTCCATCCATGACACCATCCAGTACCCTGCCGAGCCTATTGTAGATTTTCCGTTAAACACAATAGACTTACTACTACGGGAGACAATTGCTCAGTCTTGCATGACGGATGACCTTGAGAAGGCCGTTACTAGTAACCCACACACTGTGGATTCACTTACAGATAGCGTGATCGAAGAGGTACGAGCCCTTGACATCATGCCAGCCCTCCCATTCCACAGGCCTCCCTTCGAAGCGTTACCACTCACAAGTCAGAAAACCCTGTCGTCCATCATAAAGGCTCCTGAACTCGAGCTGAAGCCCTTGCCCGAGCACTTAAAGTATGCATATTTGGGCGACAATCAAACCCTTCCAGTCATCATTGTGTCTACCCTAAGTACGAAAGAGGAAAAGGCATTGGTTCACATCCTTAAGGTCAATCAAACGGCAATTGGATGGACAATAGCTGACATCAAAGGCATAAGTCCCACAAAATGCATGCATTGGATACTGCTGGAGGAAGACTCCAAACCATCATGGGAGGCGCAGAGGCGATTGCATCCACCTATGAAGGAGGTCGTGAAGAAAGAAGTCCTAAAGCTTCTGGACGTTGGAATCATCTATCCAATTAGTGACTCCAAGTGGGTGAGCCCAGTCCAGGTCGTGCCAAAGAAAAGTGGGATCACAGTGGTTAAAAACGAGCATGATGAGCTTGTACCTCAACGGATTCAAACAGGATGGAGAGTGTGCATTGACTATCGAAAGCTAAATATAACCACACGCAAGGACCACTTTCCTTTGCCCTTCATTGATCAAATGCTTGAGCGCCTGGCTGGACACTCCCACTATTGCTTCTTGGACGGCTACTCAGGATACAATCAAATTGCTATTGCACCCGAAGATCAAGAAAAAACAACATTCACATGCCCATATGGCACTTTTGCATACAGAAGAATGTCGTTTGGATTGTGCAATGCCCCAGCTACCTTTTAGCGTTGCATGATGAGCATCTTCTCCGATATGGTGGAAGATATAATTGAAGTATTCATGGACGACTTCTCAGTGTTTGGACATTCATTCGAACTGTGCTTAGTTAACCTAACCCGAGTATTGGAACGGTGCAGAGAAAGCAACTTAGTGCTGAACTGGGAAAAGTGCCATTTCATGGTACAACATGGAATTATCTTGGGTCATGTGATCTCTAGCCGAGGCATAGAAGTGGACAAAGCAAAGTTAGACATAGTAGAGAGGCTGCCGTACCCCACTACAGTCAAAGAGGTTCGATCGTTCTTAGGGCATGCTGGCTTTTACCGCAGATTCATCAAAGATTTCTCGAAAATCACAAGACCTTTGTGTGATCTTCTAGCCAAGGATGCCACATTTGAGTTCACTAAGGGATGCCGTGACGCATTCAACACACTCAAGGCAAAGCTCACGGAATCACCCATCATCATGCCACCGAATTGGGACTTACCATTCCAACTAATGTGTGATGCCTAGGACTTCGCCATAGGAGCGGTTTTGGGACAGCGTGTTGACAAGCTCCCTCATGTCATTTACTACGCAAGTCGAACCCTGAATGATGCCCAGCTGAACTACTCCACCACCGAGAAGGAGCTCCTTGCTGTTATCTTTGCCATTGAGAAGTTTCGCTCATATCTAATTCAAACCAAGGTCATAGTATACACGGATCATGCTGCCTTGAAGTATTTGCTCACTAAAAAGGACGCCAAGCCACGGTTGCTACGTTGGATGCTACTGCTCCAGGAATTCGACCATGAAATCAGAGACAAGAAGGGCAGCGAAAACGTGGTCGCCGACCATATGAGCCGATTGCTTCACAGTTCCAATGAAGAGGCCGATCAGTTGCCCCTCCTCGAGACCCTTCCTGACGAACAGCTCTTCGCAATCCAAGCTATTGATCCATGGTATGCCGATCTCATTAATTACCTTGTCACTAAGCAAATTCCTTCATCTTTAAATAGGTACCAAAAGGACAAGCTGGCTAAACAAGCTAAGTACTTCATATGGGATGAGCCGTACCTATGGAAGCATTGTCCAGACCAAATCATTCGGCGCTGCATCCCAGAAGACGAGATGAAATCCGTCTTGACATTTTGCCATAGCTTGGCATGTGGCGGCCATTTTGGAGCTAAGAAGACAGCCCTCAAGGTACTACAAAGTGGACTCTACTAGCCCACACTTTTCAAGGATGCACACGAATTTGTACTCACTTGTGACTGCTGCCAACGCCTAGGTAACATCGGCCCTCGAAATCAAATGCCATTACACCCTATTCTTGTGGTCGAAATCTTCGACGTATGGGGCATTGATTTTATGCGGCCTTTTCCGAATTCCTTTGGCAATCTTTATATTTTGCTTGCAGTTGATTATGTTTCCAAATGGGTGGAAGCAATTCCCACCAAAACTAACGACGCCAAAGTAGTGGTGCGTTTTTTACAGAGTCACATCTTAGCCAGATTCGGCGCACTTAGGGCAATCATCAGTGATGGGGGCACACTTCTGCAATCATTCGTTTGCAGCCCTAATGAAGAAGTATGGTGTCACCCACAAGGTCTCAACACCGTATCACCCTCAAACGAGTGGCCAAGCGGAAGTGTCCAATCGGGAAGTAAAGGCCATATTGGAAAAAACGGTAAATTCTAACCGCAAAGATTGGTCCAGCAAATTGAATGATGCGCTGTGGGCCTATCGGACCGCATACAAGACCCCGATTGGCATGTCTCCCTTCCGGCTTATTTTTGGAAAAGGCTGCCACCTACTAGTGGAATTGGAGCATAAAGCATTCTGGGCTATTAAGCAGATGAACCTGAACTTCGATGATGCTGGAATACATAGGAAACTTCAGCTAAGTGAATTAGAGGAGTTGCGAAGCGAGTCCTTCGACAGTGCTCGTATCTACAAGGAAAAGACCAAAGCTTTCCACAACAAACGCAGCCAGCCCAAGGACTTTCACATCGGACATGAAGTCCTCCTCTTTGACTCCCGGCTCAGACTAATGCCAGGTAAGTTGCGTTCAAGATGGACTGGACCATTTATTATTACTAACGTTTTTCCTCATGGTGTAGTTGAAATCCAGCACCCGGAACAGCAGGATCCGTTCAAGGTAAATGGCCACGACCTCAAACACTACTTCAATGACCTCTCTAATCCAAGCGTAGTCAACCCTGCAACTCCGCATGCGCCCAACTCCTAGAATGACAACCCCGTCTTGCCTAGACGTTAAATAAAGCGCTCCTATGAGGCAACCTAGCCCTGGTTTGTATTTCTCACTTCCTTTTCTGTTTCTGCCCGTTATATCTCTCAAACCCTTTTACTATTGTCATGCTTACTGCTTATCACATTGAGGACAATGTTCAGTTTAGGTTTGGGGGTGTGGATTTAAAATTTTGCATATAGAAACAAGTAGGTTTAGGGGTGATACACGGCCAGGACATTTAAATTTCTGCTTATGATTAGTATGATAACTTGTTAATAGGAATGTATATGCTAAGTTAACTATCTTTGCTTTACTAAGAGTCATGCCATGGTCAAGTAGTTCATAATTTGCACTTCACAATGTCATGTTTTAAGTGATTAAGTGAACGAAATAACTGAATTTGAGTGAACCTTAGAAAATTAGTGGAGACTACCCTGTGAGATCTTTGAGCCTAATTGCCATTCTTTCTGAGGGATATACTTGTTTCTACTCTTAAATACTCATCACTTTTGTTCTTAAATGTTGATCTCATTACATCATATTTGTATTGAATTTTAAAGAACTAACATCATTTAGATACTCTTGATTTAATGTGTGGTTTGCCATAAGAAGTGATGTTGGCTATGTATGCTTTAACCTCTAAAGGCTTGATCCTACCCTATTGCATGCTCCCTAAGCCAATTTTGAAGCCAAACACTCAACCTTTTCTTTCATCACCCAAAGTATAACCTAACCGAAATACTTAGCCATTCATCACAGCCATACCCTATAACCTCAATTTGTGCTAAGGTTGCCGTAAATGAGATTGATGGTGAGAATGAGAGGTGAAAGAAGATGTTGCCCAATTCAAAGGACTTTGGCGTCAATTCAAAGTTCAAAATTAAAGAAAAGCTTTACAAGTTGCAAGTTGCACGAAAGTTTGAGGAAATCATTGCATGATCTTGGTTCAAACTCAATTCATAGAACAGAAAAAAAAAACATTCAAATCAAAAGAAAGAAAGAAAAGTTGAGAAAAAGAAGGAAAAAATAAGTGAAAAACAAAGTAAATTCAGCCAAGTGAGCCAAGAGCCTCAAAATAAGCCACAAGAGCCTCAAAATAAGTCATCAAGAAAGCACAATGCCATGGGCCTTAAGAAAGGATTCAGTTCAGAAATTCCAAGTTCAAGTCATGACTTCTCATGCCTTGGCACAGCTCAGGTTATTTGAATCCCATCCTTCCTTGATAAACCCCAAAGCTTAGCCCCATTACAACCTAAAAAAGAAGACCTAACTGATCTTATGGACAATCATGATGAGGATTAAGGTACGTATCTATGTTCTTAAAGTTCAATTCCTTTCATGAGATCTTTATTTCCATAAAGTGCTATTCTTCATTGTCACTCATATGTGATTAAATTTGAATTTCATAACATAAACTCATCACATATGCTTGAAAAGAGTGTAAGCCTAGGATCTTATGTGAATTGAGAGTTGCCTAGTGAGGATTAGAGTCGAGGCGAAATCTTTCTAGGGCACTTAGATGAAGTTGTTTTCAAACTTGATCACCTGGAAATATTGGTCTTTATACACGTACACCTTCACATGACACTCACGGCTTTGGCATTCCTTTTAGTTCTGCAAAGCATGTTTACTTACTTTAATTCTTATTAGCTTGTTAAGAGTACTATATCTAGCATCTTTTTGTTTAAGTAAAACGTTTTTGGGTATCGTGTTGTTATAACCCTCAGGAGACAAAACTCCTCCTACTAGGTGAACCTAGGGGTTTAAATGTTCTATCTTAACTAAAATCGAGTCTTTTCATTTTGTTAGCATTTGTTTTGCTCAAGGACTAGCAAAAGATAGGTTTGGGGGTATTTGATCAGTCGTTATTTATGCATCATTTTTATTTCTTTATATGCCTCTCTTACATGTCTTTTGAATGATTTCGTGCCATCAATAGTATAAAATGATCAATCTTGTGAGACTTGTGTAGAGTTAGAAAGATAGGTAAAATCTGGGAAGAACACAAAAAGAATGACTCAAATCGGAGTCCAGATGAATGAGATATCCTCATTTCAATATCAGGTCCTAAACGGAGTCCTGAGTGCGCCAGTGCGCCAGTGCGCCTATTTTGGGCCACTGGCCAAGTACCTCATATCAGGCCCTCCGGGTCTCAAACCTGTGTTTCATGACATCAAGGTCAAGTCCTAGAAGTGCCAAGGTCGCGCCAAGGCAGGTCGAGGACATGTCCTAAGAACTCCCATCCGAGCCAAGATGTGCGCCTAAGCCGGGGTCCCTGTTCCGCCAGCGGTAGATCAGAGGTTCTCCCTCTGCGCTAAGCCTGACAACATTTGTGCCAAGCCTGAAAGAAGATGCGCTTCTAATGTACTCATGATTTGCTTCAAAAGCGCAGTCGCAAATCCTGATTACGAAGACAGTCCAAAAGCCAAGTTCGGACTACTTGCCAGCTTGCGTTCCCACTTGGCAGCTTGCGTTCCCACTTGCCATCTTGCATTCACACTCCCAACTATGTTCTGATTGGTTCTAATAGATTTTAAGGACTTTGTAATTAATTAAAAGTACAATAACTTTCCATATCCTTATAGGACATGGTTTTACCAATCCTTATAGAATAAGGTTTTACCAATCCTTATAGAACAAGGTTTTCCCTTTGTCTATAAAAGGGAGCCTTTGTTCAATGTTTTAGAGGGAGATAATTAGCCAGAGGCGTTTTTGGGAGATACAGAGACACCTTTGCTGCAAATAGTATTTTGGTTTTTTAGAGTTTTACGTTAAAGCTTGGTTCTTCCCGAAGTCGAGTGTGTTGGATGTGGAGCTTGGAGAAGAAGGCTCTGCCGTGTCTTCTGCTGCACCTGTTCTTCACAATCTCTTCTGTACCCTTATTTTCATTATTGCAATTTACTTATGATTTCAATTATATTTGTTTCAATTTCAGTTATGCGTGAGTAGTCATTAGGATTAGGGCTGCTTGAAGCCCTAGCCATGTTAGCTTGTTGATTGGATTTCTGGCTCTTGATTATGATTGCTATGCATGCTGAATAAGTTGGATTACTTTGCTTAATGACCTTAATTTATGCCTATAAGATTAGCTACCTTGTTTGCATATAATTATAGATGTAATTGCTTGAGTGACCGTCATATCATCTTGTGATTTGGAGCATCGAAAGTATTCTTACTTGTAATCTTAACTCATAACGACCTAGGATTGCATGTCACTTTGCTAGGCTAATGTGGTGTCATTAAATTCTCTTTAAACTTCATGCATCATCTTAAAAGGTAGGTGATAGACGTTCTAGGCATATGCCCTGTTTAGAACATGCTAAGTAAGAGGGAATAAGATGTGTCTAGTGAACCAACGCCAAGTCCTAGGCACGGGCACCTAATTCAGAAAATGCATAGTAATTAGGTCAAGGAAATCTGGCTAAGAGCTATAATTGGTTATAGTGGATAGTAAGCCTTAATTCGCCTTCGTTAATAATCAATCAACCGTTAATTCTTGCATTGTTATTTTCTGCATTTTATTTTACTTGTCTTTAAATTTCAGTTCTCACATCATAAACCCCCATGCGTGTGTGTGTGTTTTCACTAAGTTAATAAATCATAAATCTGAACTAAAGTGGTCATAACGTTGATACAAGTCCTCGAGAGATCGACTCTTGCTGTGCTACTATACTATTCTTATCGATTTGTGCACTTGTAAGGATTTTA
Organism: Oemleria cerasiformis; assembly: GCA_037349345.1. Lineage (NCBI taxonomy): Eukaryota > Viridiplantae > Streptophyta > Magnoliopsida > Rosales > Rosaceae > Oemleria > Oemleria cerasiformis. Next base: position 306,068 of record JAZGTL010000009.1, on the reverse strand, counting down.
TAACTGTTAGAATTGAATTGCATTTTTCTTGCTCTTTAATTCTACCAACAAATCCTTCTCGTTGGTCTCTCAGAACCTACAATTGGGGCGGACCAGCCTGGAAAAAATGGGTCAGGTCTTCGGGCCGAGTCCGGTCCTTAAATTCTAAAGCTTTTATGGGTTTTGTCCACCGTCTGCTGATGCTACTGCTGCGATTGCGTCATCACCCGCCAAAATCAAGCTCGGAGGGCCCAGTTGGGTAAGGCCCATCGTCGTTTTTGAATGTTGTTGCTGCTTATTCTTCTTCTTCTTTTTCTTGTCGATGGTTTTGCTGCGAGTGGCCACACTTCCAAATTTGAAGGTCAGCCTGCCTCCTTTCACTCTCTCGAACGGATCTGACATCTCCTTCCCTTGATTTGGTTGGTGATGACGCAAAGCCGTTGATAGTGACCATTCGAGTGCCGAACTCGACACCAATGGTGAGATCATGTACGGGCTGGAACCTTTTTTCCGTGAATTGCAAGAGCAAGCATGATTTTCCTACACCTGCACCGCCCCACAACCAAAACCCAATTGCTTTCAATTCTCAACTCGCAATTCCCAATTCTCCGAAAATAAAACAATAACTTTCAAAATTTCAAAAAGCTAGGGATTTGAGCGATTGGTACCTGTGTCGCCGATGATGGTGTACTTGAAAAGGTAGTCGTAAGACATGGCTAGAGCGACGTCGTATCGAGCTAGAACGAGGAAGAAGATGAAGATAAAGACGGTGATGATTCTCCTCGCTGTGTGATTCATCATCTTAATCATCTGAGAAAGGGGGGTTTTGGTGCAGTGTCTAAATTTCCAATTTTGCCTCAGTTTTTTTACGCATACTTAATAATTTTATCGGAAAAATACTTGAGTGGACCAACTCAGCTGTTTCATGGCATTTTAAACGAATAATAAAAAAAAGATGTAAATTGAGATTTTCATGCGAAATATAGAGTGCATTTAAAGTAGAAAACCTAATTTTTAATACGAGGAGTACATCCTTCACGCCTTTCTCATTCTCCTTCTCATTATACACGGGTGTGTGAATCGAGTGAGGGTGAACGATTCATCACCTGCTAATTCGGTGGTGCCCGGAGATATGGGTTTACACGGGCGGCAGATCGTTCGGAATCGCTCACCCTCTTAACAACGAGCTCTACATGGCTGACTCGATCAACGCCCACACAAAGTACAAAGTTCCTTCGCCTCTCTCTTCCTCTCATTGACTCATTCTCTCTGTGTGCTCGGACTCCATCAATTCGACTCTCTCTTATTCTCTCTGAGGTAAACCCTTTTCCTAAACCCTACTCATTCTCTCTGAGATAACTGCAATACAAATAAGACCATGAATAATGACTAATGACATCTGATTCATGTCTAAGTTTTCAATTCTCTAGTGTAATTGATTTGATGATGGACGCTTATGCACTTGTCTCCTCCGTCGCGCTGGTTTCTGTCTCTCTGTTTGTTTGTTTGCTACTTAATGATTCGATTTCATGCTTCTTTTTTAGTTAATTAGTAGCTGAGTCTCTATCAATTTGAGCAGTGTTTCGAGATCGCCACACTAATCGAATATTTTTTTATGTATTTCATCAAACAATTTCAGCAGTATTTTTATATAAACCTGTATTTTTTCTATTCATGTATCCATGTGTCATGCTATTTTTTTATGGTGTACCTTCAAAGCTTTACTTGAATGATTCTATTATGGGAAATATTTAACAGCTTTATTCACACCACTGGGAACTGGTATTTTCTTTTTAATAGCTCAATTAAACTTTATTCACACCCTGCAGTTTTACTGATTCTTATTTTTCACTGCTATAAGGTTGGTGCTTATTATGGACTAACTGTTAGACCTGTTATGCTACTAACCACTTTGCATTTCAAAGATGGTTTCATTGGGTGTTTAAATTTCCTGGTTGGTTGCATAGCTTTGTGTAAAGCTGTTGCTAAGAATAATATGGAATTGATTAGGCTGTCTTATTCTTTGGTTTATAACTTGTATACTAAAATAGGGAACCTGCATATTGAACCAGGTACTAATATTGGTCTAGTTGGATCTTCCTGGACTGCTATTCTTCTCTACGTACACACTTCTTGTCCTCTTTTGGGCAGAGATATATCACTAGGTACGTGCATTTGAATTTCTTCTCTTGTGTGTTTCTAAACATAGGTTTGGAAACCACCATCTCTCATGATGGTGTGTTTGCTTGGCTACTGTTTTTATTTTCTTGTTTGCTTTGCTAGACTATCCTTTCTTTGGTGTACTTACTGTTGTTTGATGGGAATTATTAACTTATTTTCATTACTGAAGAATGATATTTTCTGTTCCACAACTGGATGCATTTTATGTGATCAAACATTTGAGTTCTGTGTTGGCACATGGCATTAGTTTCCTCTGCATACTTTGTTTTTTGTGTAGTTAATTCTACTTTGAATACTAGTGAGACAGGACCAGGGAAAAACAAAGGCTAGTTATTATGGATAAAGAATGGGTTCACCTTGGCTACTGTTTTTATTTTCTTGTTTGCTTTGCTAGACTATCCTTTCTTTGGTGTACTTACTGTTGTTTGATGGGAATTATTAACTTATTTTCATTACTGAAGAATGATATTTTCTGTTCCACAACTGGATGCATTTTATGTGATCAAACATTTGAGTTCTGTGTTGGCACATGGCATTAGTTTCCTCTGCATACTTTGTTTTTTGTGTAGTTAATTCTACTTTGAATACTAGTGAGACAGGACCAGGGAAAAACAAAGGCTAGTTAATATGGATAAAGAATGGGTTCACCTTCCAAGGTTATTTTCAGAGCCCTAACCTATAGATGCTAGGATATCTACTAACGTTGTTTCTTTGTTGAGAATAAGATATTTTTTTCTTCTAGACTTTCTAAAACTTATCGTCAAGGAGCAAAAAATTTGCCAATACAATTCAACCAAGTAAAGGGAATCCAGAAAAGATCCAATGTCCTTGCAGATCTTGTATGAATTTAAATTACTACAACTTTCAGATAGTATATGATGTATGGTCGTATTCAGGTTTTGTTATTAATGGAAGTCGGTTTCATACAAAGGATGCTATGAGCAGCACACAGAGCAGTGGAGTTTCTGTTGAATCATAAACAATGTGTCGATCAAGTGCAAGAGACACTTCGCAAGTTGGCGAAAAAATAGTTTACTATGGTGTTATAAGAGAAATTCTATTGCTGGACTACCACAAATTTAAAGTCCCTCTGTTTCTCTGTGATTGGGCAAACATAAGGAATGGTATCAAAGTTGAAGATGGGATTACGTTAGTGAACCTCCACCAAGGGCAACATCAATTTTTAAAGGATCCGTTTATATTTGCATCACAAGCGAAGCAGGTATTTTATTCAAGAGATAGTGATACATCTAATTGGTATTCTATACTAAAAGCGCCACCAAGAGGTTTTGACTAGAGTTATTACAGTCTGTCTATGCCATTAGATGTATCCCAACTTGACGTAAATCTTGATGATGTAGATTTGAAAAGAGTGATGAGGATATGGCTTATGAATCGGTAATTCTATATTAACTGTTTTTTATTAGTTTTCTACGTTGACATGTGTGTTATATTTGTTTGCTGTATTTTAACTGTTCTTTTTTGTGAACAGACTGATAAGGAAGATTGAACTTACCAAAAGTGAAGGTCAGAACTTATCAAAGTAATCATGTTTGGCGGTGAGGTAAGTTCGAATTATCATATTCAGGATAAATTCAATAACTTACAGAATGAGATGCACAAATTGAGAAACACTATAAGAGATCTTATTGCTGAAATATGCAAATTGAAGAACACCACTGTAAGTTTCGAAATACTTTAAGATTTGTTTTGTTTATGAAAAGTAGAATATATATGATCAAAATGTAAGATTTAATTGATATTTTCTTTATTGTTATAGTGAAATGAGGAGACCAGTGTTCACTTTGCTAATAAAAGGTCAAAAAGCAAACAAAAGGAGAATGCAAGTGTTCAACATTCTGCTAATATGACAATAAAAAGCAAACGTAAGGACAATGCAAGTGTTGAGAGTTCTGGCCCTGAGAAGAACACGTGAAAATTACTAAATTATGATGGGACAAATGATGTTGTTGCTACTGGTGAAATTGTATCAGAGGATCCCAAAGCATTGGTTCATCATGTTCCTCTTGGTCAGGAGTTTTGGAAAGTTTTGGTGCATGATGTGGTTGATGGAACAGTGGGAACTTTTATTGCTTGGCCTATTAAGTACATCAAAATGGATTAGTGTAGCATCTTCTAGGTAAATTCTTCTTTCGTTTGCTTTAAGTTTCAAATTCTCTCTATTTTTTCTGTTTGTTTCATTTCAATCTCTTGATTATATGTATGATTATTTGATATGGGTGTGGGTTTGTGTTCTTTTTATGCAAATCTGGTCTATAGATGAAATGATGATTTTTCTGAACTCGGTGAATTGATGATTGATAAATTGTTATGAAAGTTGGTTTGACTAATTTTTGAATTGAGGATTGATGATTTTGCTGAACTTGGTCAAATTGATGATTGATAAATAGATGATTTTGCTGAACTGAGTGAATTGATACTGGATAAATTGCTGATTTGGTGTTTTGCTGAATGGATGATTGATGTGAAAGCTGGTTTGGTTGATTTATGATAGGGATAGATGTTTTGGTTCAATTTTGGTGCTGAGAAAGTTATGAGTTGGTGCAGTTTAGAATCTGGCTTAGATGTTTAGTGTTTTTCTGTTCGTGCTAGTTTAGGTGCAGTTTAGTGGTTTGGTTGATTTATGATATGGATAGATGTTTTGGTTCAGTTTTGGTGCTGAGGAAGTTATGTGTGGGTGCAGTTTAGAATCTGGTTTAGGTGCAATTCAGTGTTTTTATGTTCGACCTGTTTTTGTTCGATCTGCGTTTTTTATATTGTAGTTATATTTGAAGGATTCAAATCTTGAATCTATCTTAATTCTAACCAATGTTTTCGCAGCTTTTTTCTATTTTATTCATGCATCACAGCTTTTTTCTTTTTTGCATTGAGTTTTCTTAACTTCTCATATCTGCACAAGCAGGAAAGTTGATGGCTCTGGATGATAAATGGATCCAAGTTATATTTGAGCCACCAGAATTGAAGGTTGGAGCATTGGAGTTCCGATACGTGGCGAAAGTGAAGTTAAACTCTAGATCACATACATATATGACAAGGTTAGGTTGGGGAAGGGTTCTAGAGGTTCTCTATTTGTTTTCCAAAGACGTGGTACTCATAATGTGCTTGATTTTGGTGCTTCTGGAGATGGCCTCGCAGATGATTTTGGTGCAACTAGAAGACTTTGTTTTGTGTTGGACATGTCAGAGTTTGATTAATGGTTTTTTTTGTGTTGGAAATATTGTATTATGAATACTTCAAATTATGATATGTACTTGGGAGTTTGGATAGTTAATGCACTTGAAATTATGATGTATTGTGAGCTTCTTGTAATTGATCATATATTGTTAATGTTCAGCTAGAGTATATTGTGAGCTTCATGAAAAATAGAAATTCAAATATGGGGAGCTTAACATGCCTTAATTAAATTGAAAGTCTACTATTTGCGGTTTGCAATGTGTGCTATAAAATAGGGGGTTATTTACGGCGCACAAAGTATGCCGTAAGAAAGGAGAATAATTTGGCGGAAAAGTCTATTAAGGCGTGCTTTTGTTGTATGAATGGCACGCAAAAAGATGTAATTGATATATACTGTTTACTACAAGAGTTTTTACGACACACAGTTGTGCGTCGTAATGTGTTATGATGGCGTGCATTGGGTGTTGTAAATGGCCTATTCTGGTGTAGTGAGAGTTTAGCCGGAAAGAAGGAAATGCAGTTAAGATCAAATTTTAATTAAAAGAAAAAGGAGAACTTCCTAGTCAAATGAATCTAACCTCTATGAATCATACCTAGCTATCTATTGGCCATTTTCTTTAATATAATTATATAGGGATATGATTACATTATATATATTGCGTATCGATCTCGTCTTTTACAAAAGTTAAACTCAAGATCTCCCACATAACGTGTGCAGGGGAATACCACTAGACTGCAGTATGTGCACCTCTCCGGGATTTGATGTACTGTAAAATATGTACTTTGTAGCTTCTAATATCTACAATAAGTGGGTGAGACATGAATGTGATTCACAATGTTGGTGCCCCCAAGCTCACAATTTTTATCAACGATCACAAAAATTTGGTATTCAGAGGTCACGGTCTAGCAATATTTTACTTCAAATATGAAGTTTATGAAGCATTATATCATTAAGTAACTTTATTAGTTTGCATTAATTTTTCATTTTCTATTTTCTACTTAAAAATATTTTCAAAGATTAATAAACATAACTAAATCAAACATTGACATAAAAAAACATTTAAATGGTTAAATGGTTTACCCGCTAAATTGTTAAATGGTAAATAACCAAATTCATCCGAATTCCTAATTTTAAAATAAATCTTAAATTTTAATTTATGAAACTTATTTTTAAAAGGAAAAAGGAATTTCAATTGATTTATTAATATTTTATTTCCCTTGAAAAGCAAAATTGCATTTGCATGTACTGTGTTATGTTTCACCTTTTTTTTTTTGTCTGAATAACAGCAAACTTAATGGTAGAAGTAATTGACCATTTTACGGTGCAGGGATTTAGAACGAGCCATTACCAAGAAAAAAAGAGTCATTATCCTAAAAAAAAAAAAAACGAGTCTATCAATATTAAAATATTAAAATCGAAAATATAGTGATTAATATATAACAAAAATAATTACTTAGTATTACGATCTAATAGTAATTTTTTTTCCAAAATTCTAATTATATTTCTCTTTATACGTTCTAAAATATCAAAATAAAAAATAGAGGATTAACATGTGAGAGCTCTTTGATCTGATTCTCGTAGAGGGCAAGATGGATATCCACTATTGTGTATAATATTATCTCCGTACTCCATATCAATGTATAAAAAAAAAACATATATAAGTCGGTGGAACTAGAAGCCGAGAGTTTAGAGAGAGAGAGGGCGAGACAGAGACAGAGAGGTGCTCTTCCTTCTCTCCAAAACTCTCTTTCTCCTTGCCCTCTTCTAACCTACTCTCTCTTTCTCCTTGCCCTCTTCTAACCTTCTCTTGCTTCCCCCCAAGCCCTTCGAGGCAGCACACATCCCATTCCTTTCGGCTGCTGCTCCACCCTTTATGGCGGCTTTCTACCCTTCTTCTCTCTAATTTATCTCCATGTCCACTACACAAATCGTGGATTTTCTCGGCGCCCTTCGGAGTGGCTCCTCTGCCACCTATGGTGTGGCTTTTCCACCACCCTTAGTGTGGTTTTTCGGCTTCTTTGGTATGCCCTCTTTTCCCTTGCTCTTCAATTATTGGCTCAGATCTTCACCTAAACTTCACACATTTCACTCATCTCACACTTTCATCCCACTACCTTTTGCCTCCAAATTTGCTCCACTAGTCATTTGTATCCTTTCACCCAAAAATTTAAAGTCCTAGAAACACCCATCTTCCCAACTGCTATACCCCCCATCTACATCTCCATTCCGTTTTCAGTTTAGTTTGTTCTAAGGTCTTTAATGATCATTTGGATCGCTTGAGTATGCACACTGTTGGTGGCTTGTCACCCCAACACCATTCTCTATAGATCCCCCTTCATGGCCCGCTGTCTTTCTGATTTCCTCATGGTGGCAGCGGCTGAAGAGTGACCAGTATCGGCTGCGGCTGCTGCTTTTGTTGCTTTAAGGTTAATGTTGATGCTGCTGGGTTTTTTTTTATCTTGGGCCATTTATTGTTGTATGCGGCCTTTATTGTTAATCATTTGGTTGAGCCTTTATCTTGCGCCATTTATTGTTGTATGCGGCAGCTTTTATTGTTAATTATTTGGTTGAGCTTTTTCTTATTCATGCTGAATTATGTAATTAGCCTCCCATTTTCAGTTTTAAACTATTTATCATGGATTAATGAAAATTATTCTTTCACTCAAAAAACAACCAAAAAATGAAAGTTACTAGCCGATTTAATAATCTTATAATCTTCTGAATTTTATTTATTTATTTATTTTTATACAAAGATATTAAAAGATGGGATTACATTATATAAACATTGGGTATCAACTTCATCCGACGAGAATCAAACTCGAGACCTCCCACGTAACAAGTGAAGAGGAATATCACTAGGCCATATCACTAAATTGATGAACTTTATTAAATTGTACAATCTATTTTATCGAAATAAGATAAATTATGCAAAATGAAAAGATGTTTATTCAACTAGTTAAACCATATTTCAGCCTATGATCAACAATGACCCAAATAAAAAATCCATGAAGCATATCTTCCATGTATGACAACAAATTAAATAATAAAATTGCATGAAATCTGCAAAGACAACGTCAATGCTAAATATTGAGCCCCTTATTCTCAAGCACTTTTGGGGAAGCCTTTTAGATTGACCAGATGAAAAGAAGTCACCAAGATAAAACTCTCTCTTGTAGAAATTATTGGTTTCACAAACCTATAACCTGTAAAGCAAAACAATATTGACAGAGTTAAGAAAATGAAGAACAATATAAGGCTCATTAAACATGATTTATATATGGGATTAAGAATAAGAGCTAGATCGAGCAAACACTTACATGAAGAGAAGAGAAATTCGATTTGTTTATTAATACTTGGGTGGTGGAGGAGACGTGTAATAATACGGTGGAGGAGGTGAGGGAGATGGTGGAGGTGGTGACTTGTAGACATATGGAGGAGGTGGGGAAGGGGATGGTGGGGGTGGGGATTTATATATGTAAGGAGGTGGTGGTGATGGAGATTGGGGTGGTGGTGACTTATAGACATAGGGAGGTGGGGGTGATGGAGAAGGTGGTGGTGGAGATTTGTATACGTAAGGAGGAGGGGGTGATGGAGAGGGTGGTGGTGGGGACTTGTAAACATATGGTGGAGGAGGTGATGGTGAGGGTGGTGGCGGTGATTTATAAATGTAAGGGGGAGGTGGTGATGGAGAGGGAGGGGGAGGGGACTTGTAAATGTAGGGTGGTGGAGGTGAGGGTGACGGTGGAGGGGGTGATTTATAAATGTAAGGAGGAGGTGGGGATGGAGAAGGAGGAGGTGGTGACTTGTAAACATAAGGAGGGGGAGGTGATGGAGATGGAGGTGGTGGTGACTTGTAAACATATGGTGGAGGAGGTGATGGTGAGGGTGGTGGAGGTGATTTATAAATGTAGGGAGGAGGGGGAGATGGAGAAGAAGGAGGTGGTGACTTGTACACATAAGGAGGGGGAGGTGAAGGAGATGGTGGTGGTGGTGACTTATAAATGTAAGGGGGAGGTGGAGATGGAGAAGGAGGAGGCGGGGACTTGTAAATGTATGGTGGTGGGGGTGATGTAGAAGGTGGTGGTGGAGATTTGTAAACATATGGAGGAGGTGGTGATGGAGATGGGGGTGGTGGTGATTTGTAGACATAGGGAGGTGGAGGTGATGGAGAAGGAGGTGGTGGTGACTTGTAAACATATGGTGGAGGAGGTGATGGTGAGGGTGGTGGTGGTGACTTATAAATGTAAGGAGGAGGCGGGGATGGAGAAGGAGGTGGTGGGGACTTGTACACATAAGGAGGGGGTGGTGATGGAGATGGTGGTGGGGGTGACTTGTATACATATGGAGGTGGGGGTGATGGAGATGGAGGAGGTGGTGACTTGTACACATAAGGAGGGGGAGGTGATGGAGATGGTGGTGGTGGTGATTTGTAGACGTAGGGAGGTGGTGGTGATGGAGAAGGAGGTGGTGGTGACTTGTAAACATAGGGGGGTGGGGGTGATGGAGAAGGTGGTGGTGGGGACTTGTACACATACGGAGGAGGTGGTGAGGGGGAAGGGGGCGGTGGTGACTTGTACATGTAAGGAGGTGGAGGTGAAGGAGAAGGTGGTGGTGGGGACTTGTATACATAAGGCGGAGGAGGTGATGGAGATGGTGGTGGTGGTGATTTGTAAACGTAGGGAGGGGGAGGTGACGGGGATGGAGGAGGCGGGGACTTGTAGTAATAAGGAGGCGTTTTGTGACGATAATAGGGTGGTGCGGGTGAGTTGTAGTAATAAGGTGGTGGTGATGAAGATTGTGGTGGTGGTGGAGATGCATAAACATAAGGCTTGTCATCACTATTAGCACCTACAGTGGTGGCTATGAAGCATATAGCCAAGGCATAAACCAGGGTTGGCCAAAGTTTGGCCATTTTGAGCGAAACTATTTATCACTAAGCCACTCCACAATTTTGTGACTTTTATGACTTGAAGACCAAAGGGTTTGTTGTGAATGAAAATGAAGGAGAGGTTCGCAGATTTTATAGTGATCCCTTCAATCACAGATGCATTTGTTTAATCTTAAAAGAAGTTTTCAACCTCTAACAAATCAACAGACAAAACTCTGCAGAGATTTGCTGTTTTCGTTATCCAACTATCCAACTACATATTAACAAATTGGATGATGGTATCCCACTTAGAGGACTTGCACAATGGTCATTGGTCTTCATGCATATATATGTACCTTGAAATAGTCTAGATTGGGAATATAGTAATTTACAACTATTTTCAAAGCTTAGAAAATATGTAGTAAAAAATTCACGACCATTTTACAATGAAATGGGGAATAATTCTTAGACGAAGTAGTAGTTGAGATTAGGTTTATTTGAGAAACTTCCTACTGAGAATTTGGACTGCATCAACTTTGGCTGGTGCGCGCCTGGTGTTAATATAATATAAATCAGATTTCATCAACAATGATCTTAAATTCTTCCAAAATTACTCATACTAAGTCGTTGTCATTATTTATCAAAGTGTGAACATCCAATTACCTAATTGATGACCGAATAATTCTTGCATATTTTCTGAACATAAAATTTTGGGTAATGTACGTACGTGTTGCATTTAATTACCACAAAATTCTAAATTACATGGATGCTGTCAATTTAATTATCCTCTAATTTTTGTCTGAGTCAATTCATTATTAATTCCCCCCCTAAATTATATGAAATTGGTCAATCTAGATCTATTTGTTGTTCTTAGATTCTTATACCAAGTATTCCTTAATTATGTAGTCATATTTTTTTTTCATTCCAAAACTTAATTATGCATGTAGTCATATTTAACACGCATAAAATTATTAATTAAGATTAGTTCATATCATATTCTTTTATTTTTCTAACGTAATGAACCTAAGTGTCGCTAAAAAACCATTAGTCGCATACTAATAAACACCTTAATTAACTTTCCAACAGGATCAAATGATGCTATTTTTTTTTTGTTAGAGGATTTTGAATAGAATCGATCGACGGACGTACCAAGAGTCCAAGATGCACTTATTAATGAGTACAGATATATAATGCTAAGTACATGTTAAATTTATGGGATTGTGGATGGAATTTCTAGGGGATTGTGGTTAAGTACATGTTAATGTTAACCAATTTCTAGGCAATTGGGTAGAAGAAAAAAAATGTTTGAGAAGTAATTAAAGTTTTTTTTTTTTTTGCCATTGAACTAGGTGAGATTAATCCCCACTCTCAGTCTTAACATGACTTTACCCAATTCGGTGGCCAAAGGGACCTCCAATGGTCTCAAACTCCAAACCTCCCTGTTTTTCTTTAGGTAAAAAGTTGGGACGAGAACCACTGAGGTAGCCCCATAGTTGAGAAGTAATTAAAGTTGATCCATCACATTACGTAGCAATATAATCCAGATGGGAATGTAATTTAATATAATCAAGATGGGAATGTAATTTAATATAATTTTGTTTCGTGGTCCAATGCTATAATAGTTAGGATCGGAGCAATACTGTATCAAGTTTGAAAAGGTTTAAATTTGACGTTTTCGTGCATGTTAATAAGAAATAATTGTGTGTGGAAGTGGAAAGAAACTGAGTGATTAGGTTTGAAGGTCATTGTCGTCACTTGTTTTTAGTCACCTATGCATAAAGTCGTCGATCTTGTTTATTACCACCATGATGTATGAACACTATTCAATTCGTTGCTATTGGCAATGGCACTGGAAGTTCATGTTCAAAATATAGTTTTCAATTCAACACTGTTTTGTTGTCAATTCTTAAATATTTTTTCTATTTACTAATTACTTTTTTTTATACAATTTATTAGTTAAGTTGTCTAACTCATAGATCATATTATATATATATATATATATATATAGTTGGGTTAAATCATTATTGTAATTTAGAGGTGCAGTGAATTCATATTTATACAGATAATTATAGAATTTTTAAAAATAATCGAATTTTATAAATTTATTGATTTTCATAAATTTGTATGAGTGCATTTTTGCCCATTACTCCTCTCAAATTGTGTCACATGTTAAAAAGAGTTTAAAATATAACTATAGTTAACTTTTTTCTTTTAATTTTTCTAATGTACCTATGATGAGAGAGAAACACTTTTTTTACACCCATTTTCCACATTTACCCTCACTAACCTAGCAGTTCCCTCATGTTTCATTCCTCATCAATAAGCTCTTTGACTGTCCCCCATTTTCCATTAATTCCGCCAAAGAAGCTGAAACGTGTTACTTTTTTCCTCTCTGTTTTTTTCTACAGTTCTTCGTATGGTTCCGTGATTTGGGTTAGACCCAAAATTATGATTTTATTGGCTTTGTCCATAAATGATTTTTCAAAGAATTTGGCTTAAGCCAAGAAACAAAGATTTCAAAACATGGATTTTGGTTTTCACTGAATTTCTGTCACGATGGTAAAGGTTTCTCCGACTGGCGTTGAGGGGTTTTGTTCCGCCAGATTGATGAGGGCTCCGACGCTGGTGTCGAGGGATTTTTCTCCACCGGGTCGTTGAGGCTGTCTACGCATAGCACATGTTTTTGCACCACTCGAGGTATATCAGGTGTGCAGGGTTATGGTTTTCTCTGACTAGCGTTGAGGGGTTTTGCTCCGCTGGATCGTTGAGGATTCTCAGACGCTGGTGTCAAGGGGTTTTTCTCCACTGTGTCGTTGAGGCTGTCAATGCATAGTATAGGGTTTCTGCACAGCTCGAGGTATATCGAGTGTGTGGAGGGTTTTGAGCTACGGCTCGGGATGTTATTCGGGAGCAGTGGAATATGTTTTGATTTACATGTTGTGTCCATGTTGATTTCATATGATTGGTAAACTCCTTGAGGAGGGTTTTCAAAGTAGGGTTGCGGACCACGAAATGTTTTCATTATTTGGATTTCGTGGGTCCCATAGAATGTTTTTACAAAAGATTGATTTTTTCGATAAGCTTTTGGCTTATCTTTATGAACTTGTTTGCAAAGAAATGTTGTGTATGCACGCATTGTTTTATACATGATGAAGGGTCTTCTCCATCACGTAATTGTCTAAGTTTTCTCCGACTAGCGTAGGAGGGTAATTCTCCGCCAGATCGTTGACGAGTTCACCGATGCTGGCGTTGCAAGGTAGTGCTCTGCTAGATCGTTGAGACTGACTGCACGTAGTACACGTACCCCTATATGACACTTGGCTTCGAGGTATGTTCGGTCATGTGACGTCATGAAGTCATGTTGGGAGTAGGACCCGTGGTGGACTTCTCAGGCTCAGAGACGTGCTTTGAGGTATGTTCCGTGTTGAATGGATTTTGGTGCCTCCAGGATGTTGTTCTCGCCTACAGTTTGTTGTTGAGACTGTGTGCAGAGTGCACAGGTTCTTCTGAGGCCCAGTTCATGTCGGTGGTGATGCGAGAGAACTTGAAACAGGTTGTTGGCCCTTTGACCTAAGTGAAGGAAATTTCGGGGATGAAATTTCTTTAAGGGGGGGTGATTTGTAACGACCCGGCAATTTAATTGTTGAATTTTCATAAATTAGGTTGTAAAAAGACGATTTTACCCTTGGTTGTGTTAGGGACGTGAAAGTCAAATTTTATTTCGAGACACTTTAGTATGTGTTTCAAGTACTGTTGCGTAAGTCTCAGACTCTCGAGTTCGTAGACAAGCAGCATGCGAAAAACGGAGACCGTGTGCAGACATTTCGGGTCTTGATTGTTTAGGGGTATTTTGGTATTTTGGTTTGAGTATAGTATTTAATCTTCAAAACCAGGCTATACAGTTAAGTTTTCGGGATGGACTCATCTGTTCCCACATCAAACCACAACACCGACTCACCGACCGAGCCAAAACTTGCCCATTTGGACCTTCAATTCCAGCGAACGTCGGCCAATTTGGTGGAAACCATCTCCTTCTTCTCCTTCCCGCGAGCAAAACCGTACCCACCACCGAACGAGGCAGCCGCGGGAGACACCGAACGGAGGCAAGGAGAACTGAAGTCTTCCGATCAGTTTTCCGACCAGTACAGGTTCAGTGTTTTGAATTCATTTTTGGATTTCTAGGACCGAGTAGATGAATTTAGACATAAAATCCATGAAAAACAGTTGAGTTTTGAAGAAGTTAGGAAACTTGAAGATCGGCCGAAAATGGTGGATTCCGGCAACGGAGACGGCGGCGCGGTCGTCTTCTCCGGCGGGACTCTGACGACGGTGGTGCGGTCGTCTTCTTCGACGAGTCACCGGCGACCAATCGGGTCGAGTTGGATGGGGTCCGATCGAGTTGGGCCAGGTCAGGCCGAGTTGTGCCAGGTAGGATTGGGTCAACACGTGGGTATTGTAGTAGGCGCGTGAGGGCACGTGGCCAGCGCGTGGCACGTGTCCCAGCCTTTCCCCGATGTGTGGCGACGCATGGGGCTATTTTTCGGCCCACGGCAGTGCGTGGCTAGGGTTTTTGGACGTTCCAGACCAGATTTTGATGGTTTTTAGGCCGTAGGACTCCGTTTAGAGCCTCGGTTGGGTAATCCCAACAGTAACGGTTGACCATGGAGCGGGTTTTGAGCTCGGGAGGTCAAGGTAGTTGGATCAATATTGTGTCAAGAGTTCCTTAGGGCTAGGGCGTCCATGATTTGGTATTTTATTTGCGTTGTGAACGGACTAGGGTTCCGGGATTGCATGGGTATGCATACTTCTAGGTATTGGGTTATACCATGGGATTCTCCGATGATTGGCGTGGTGGGTGTTTTTCTCCGCTACATTGTTGAGGGTTCTCTTATTGGTGTTTGAGGGTTTGTCTACGCCAGATCGTCGAGGGGTTCTCCAATGTTGGCGTTCGAGGGAACTTTCTCTGCCATATCGTTGAGGTCTAAGGTAGCTCTAGAGGAGCCGGGATATCGAGTTATCACTCGGGGGCTCAGGACGAGCCGGGATATCGAGCTATCACTCGGGGGCTCAAGACGAGCCAAGATATCGAGTTATCATTCGGGGGCTCAAGACGAGCCGGGATATCGAGTTATCACTCGGGGGCTCAGGACGAGCAAAGATATCGAGTTACCACTCGAGGGCTTAGGACGAGCCGGGATATCGAGTTATCACTCAAGGTGCTCTGGAGGAGCAGGGATGTCGAGTTCGACTCGGGGCGAGTCAGTAAGATTCAATTCAACCAAGTCTGGTTCCTTCGTCATCCGGGTCAGTGGGTTGGGGTGGGCGGTAACCTAGATTGACGAGCCAGTTGTCTTGTGTTATGACAGTAGAGGTTTCAGCAGTGTCTGACCTACTGACAATTGATGTCAGTGCGTGTTACCTTTTCGGACCACCACTATTCTGAGGTTTCGGCGGTGACCTATAAGCTATCCTGCATCTGACAGGTAGGTGTGGTTAGTAAGTACATAGAGGTTCTGTCAGACACCCTGTAAGGTTTATTTAATATAATTAAGGATAAAGGGTATTCCTGGTATTAAATTTTGTGGAAAAGAGTTGTCTGACGGGATAAGGGTTTTTTTTGCGGATTTCGAGGAGAAATTCTGGAAAGGTCCTTACATAACATGTGGCATCATTTTAGGGAAGTGGTGAGCAAAAATGTATCCAACTTTTACAGAGTTAATAATGGAATTATATAGAGTTACGTAACAGAGTTTTGCAAAGTCATACTAAGATTTATATAATGTGATAGGGTATTGCAGAAAATCATATTGAGTTATAAAATTTGATAGATATTTTTTTAAAGAATTCTATAATCAAATCATAGTTTTTTTTTTGACAAAAAAAATCATAGTTTTTTTTTTACTAAAAATTCTCTCACCAAATTAAAATAAAATTATATATCAAATACTACAAAACTAATTAATAAGAATTTAAAACTTTTAACGATCAATGAGATTGAGAGGCTAGGACCGCTAGGCATCATCCATGCCTTCAAAAGAAAATTTCTTTTCATTTTATTAATTTTTATTTTATGTTTTTTTTTCTTTAAACAATAAATAATTTCATGTAAAGTTTGTATTATTTAATTACTTATATTTCATTTAGAGAATAATATATGAAAATAGATATTAGTATAAGACTTTAACTTTATTGAGTTTATTGAAAAAATAATAATCACAAATAATATTTTTTTAGCCAAGTATAAAATCTGTAGAAATCCAAAGGAGGAGAAATTATAAACTTTAGTAAAGCATAATTTAAAGTACAATATTTGTCAAACTCCATAAATCTCTACTATTTAATGAAGTCTACAACATTCATTAATATTTTCAATACACCTAAACTCTAATGGAGTCATGAAATGTCATGATTAAATACACCTCAATTTTAAATAACTTTATAAATCTCTATAAATGTATAAATTGGATACGCCCAAACTTTTATCAAGTCTTTAAAAATCTTAATTGAATATATCTGAACTTTTAGAGACATTTAAATTAGATGAAATTCTAAATTGAATACTCCCTTAGTTCGGTTACTCGTATAGAGATCAACATTTTCATAGCATGTCTAAAAAAAAAAGTCTAACTACGGTATAATTCGAAAAAAAAAATTACATAAACCAAGATTGAGTACCATAATATTCAGCTTGACTTGGCCTGTTTACAATACTAGTTTTATAATAATAAAAAAATGCATGACATTTTTTAAAGTGTCGATAGTAATTCGTAATCTAGTATGTCACATTTAAAATTCCCTTACTAGCAAAAATAGAAATATTTAAAGATGCCAAGAGAAGAGACATGGGTATAATCAAGTCGAGTTCTACGTGGGGAGGATCGGACCTAAGACCTCCAACATATTTGTAAAGAAAAATATCACTAAATAATAGTACGTGTTAATTAAGTAATGAGGAACATAATTAAGAGATCATGAGTCTTTGCATTTAGATATTGCGCATTTACTCGCATTTCATCAAATCTCAACCATTCTAATAATCTAATAGCTTAGAAGATGACACATCATACTTCTACTTATCTATCATAGTTAACACTGTTAAATCTAAATATAATTAATAAACGATTTAATTAATAAAAATGTTAAAGGAATACCCAAAATCTATCAACCAAAAAGCCACCCCGACATCCACCTCACCTGCTAGTCTGCAAATTCATCCCTACCTAGTCCTTCCTCACCGCAAGCAACTTAAACGCATATATATGATATCTGGATCATCACTCGTGAAAACTTGTTATGTTGAATTCTTTTCAAATACAAGAGGTGGATCAATTCATACTATTGCAAATAGTGAAGGGATATTTTAGAGATCGATTGAGCATGACAATGAGAAAAAAATATTGGAGATAAACACGAAGGAAAAAGAGAGGGACAGAAGAAGCAAGGTTTGTTGGCGGCGGTAAGGAAGAAAAAGGATGCCGCTAGTGGGGCTGAGGGGATGTCGAAGTTGGGTGGGCTTGGTCGTCTTTCTTTATTCATTTTTTCTTTTTATTTTGACTAATATTATCTTTATATATAGAATTAACAGTGTTAACTAAGAGTATGATGTGTTATATTTTAAGCCATTAGATTATTAGAATTATTGAGATTTGAGGAAATACGGTAAATGCGCAATCTCCAAATGCAGAAACTCGCAATCTCCAAATGCAGAAACTCACTGTCCATAATTGAGATTACAAAATCACAACTCTCACCAATTTCGACATGTTTATCCGCAACTATGTTTTATTACCCATATATAGATGACAACATATATCTAGAAAGAGGCCCCATGATTTTTTTTTCGTTAACAAACTAGGGAACTTAGAGGGAAATTGTCAGTTAAAATATCGAAAACACGACTTACTTAGAGGGATATCTTGGTTTGATCTCAAAGGGAATCAAACCTACAACTTACTGGAGTTAAACTCACGATTTTTAAATAACACAGAAACACAAACTCATTCAAACTACTAAACTATTCCAAAATAGCCGGTCCAAGAATTCTTATGTAGTTGGCAGTGTATTGCATCCATTAATGAGAATGTACTAATGAGTCCATACAACCTACTTTAATCCCTCGCAGTCCCAAACTGGGAAAGGTCTTGCGTACGGCACCAGCTCAGCCTGGTTACATCCAAGTCACATTCCACTAAATTTTTTTTTTATTAATCATTTTATTTTGTTGGGTTGTCTTTTTGAACCCCAATTTTTCTTCTTTTGCTTTGTGACTTTTTATCACATTTCGACATCAAATTTCTGTTTATGTTAATTATTGTAGGGAATCTTATCTTTTTTTATAAGATCCGGGCCAACTACGCTTCCCTCGTATTGTTCAGATTAGTATATTCAATTTCATCTTCATTGTCTGAACTTATTTGTCATCAGGTTGTCATTTTGTCTGTGTACTTCCCTTTCTTCAGCTGAAATATCTAGATCCATTGGGAAGTCCAGTGAGCTCCTTTGGTTGGCAAGTTTTTTTATTAACTCCATGGCCTCATTTTTTTGTGTTTCAGAAAAATTGAAGCTTGTTTGTAGATTGGTCAGGAAAATTGTTCTTCCATATGTTGCTTTGACCAAATTTACGGAGTCCACAAAATGTCTTGCAACTTCCGATATGTGAATCTGGCAGTCAGTCCATTGTGTTATGGGATTGATGCATAATGCAAGTTGCTTTGTTCCAGCAAGGGTTTCAATTGGAACATCCCCATCGATTTTTTGTGTTAACAACCAAATTTGATAGGGTTGGTAAATTTTTTTTCTTTCTCTCCACCTCATTGTGCTGGTTATGGAGAAACTAAGATATTTATTCCATTTAAAATCTTTAACTACTCCATAAACCATTGCTTTGATAAATGCAGGAAAGTTTTTGAGGTGATCAAAGTTAAAACTTTGGAAAACTACCTTGTTACATATTCCCCAATCAATGGTTTATGTATCCCAATGTTCACTTGTTAGAACAAAAGAGAGACTTGGAAAATTATCTGCCAAATTTATATTTTCGTGGTTTCGAAACTATAAATCCCTAATCCTTTCCTGATGGTCCAAAATATTTTCGTTTATGTTATTAAAAACATCAGGTGGCAACATTTTACGTGCCTTTTCAAAAAGACAAATTCTTTTGATTTTCTGAAAGACGTGATCCAAATAATCATTTTGAAGAAGTTCCGTCATTTGAAGAAAATTTTATCTTTTCAAAATTAAAATCTTCATCCCAATTCATTTGTTTAATGGTTTGAAAACAGAGATTTTTAAGCAAAATATTTTCTTGTTTTATCAAAGAAATTTCTTTTTCTTTTTCATTTAAAATAGTTTCAAAATTAGTTGTTTTTTCAACTATTTTGAATGATAGTTGGGTCATGTGTTTTCTGAACCCTTTATTTTCCTTTAGGATATTGGTTTTCCATGTTCTATTAATTTCCTCATATAGATATTCTGCTAATCCAGGATTAAAGAAGTCTTTTACTTCCGAGCTGGATTCATCTGCCATTTGTTTGGCATTCAAGTAGTTGTTGAAGGCCTTTGCTACCTCCTTATAGTTTTCAAAACTTTCACAACATACTCCACGATATTTGTTTACTGGAGCATGACAAGCCCACCAGTTGTTATATATTCCTGGTTGGAATCCCTGGTAAACAACGTATACTTTTTGTTGTGCGGAAGATTTTTTCCTTACACCTGTATTCCAAGGGGTTTTTCCCTTATCCATGTCTTGCAAAAATAAATCACTTGTTTTAGTGATCTTCCCTACTAAGATAATCTGCAAGAACATTGTTAGTACCTTTCAGATGTTCAACTTCAAATGTATATTGAGAAATAACATGATACCATTTTAATCTTCTACGATCTGTTATTGCTCTTTTATTAATTAGAAAATCTCGAACCGCCTGATTATCAGTTCTAAGAATAAAAACTTCTGGTGCCAAATAGATATGAAATATTTTAATGGCAAGCTTGATAGCCAAAAGTTCTTTTTCAAAGGTAATATATTTTTCCTCATTAGGTGTAAATTTACTAGAATTATAACCAAAAAATTAATTCTTCCTTTTGAAGTTTTTTAGGTAATGTGGGTTTTAACGGTTTAATACCATTTTCTTTTAATGGTGTATTTCTCATTCCAATGTTCTTTGGGAATGGCTTTTAGAACACAACCCCAACATAAATCTGAGGCATCTGTTTCTAAAATTAGCTTATCTCCTATTTTGGGAAAATAAACCGTTGGAATTTGTTTTAGATTATTTTTAATATTCCTTATTATTTCATAATCTTTTTCTGTCCAACTAAATCTTTGATCCGTTTTTAGTTTTTCTAAAAGATGAACTTCTTTTTGTGACAAGTTTTTTTATAAAACTTCGTCCATAGTTTAGGACACCTAAAAAACTTTGTAATTGTTTTTTATCTTTTAGTTCTTTGGGAAAATCTCTTATTTTAGAGATTATATGTTCTTGAAGTTTTATTCCTGAATCATCTAGGGTATTCCTAGAAAATCTATCGTTTCTTTTTCTACCTCTATCTTTTTAGGGGATAGAATTATTCCATGGTTCTGTAATGTTTTACAAAGGATTTGTAGATGACGCTTATGTTCTTCTCTAGTTTTAGAGAACACAACGATATCAACTATGTAGACAACAAAAAAATCTTTATAATCTTTAAAGATTTTGTCCATCCATCTTTGATATACTTGTGGCGCTATGTTTAGACCAAAAGGCATAACGGTCCATTGGTAATGGCCACTTGGTGTGCTAAAGGCCGTTAAAGCTTTTGAGTCTTCAGTTAACTTTAATTGCCAAAAGCCAGATTTACAATCAAATTTGCTAAATATTTTAGCTCCCTTAGTTTGGTTAACTAAGACATCTTTTCTAGGTATGAAATAGCCATAAAATTCAAGTTGTTCGTTCAATGTTTTATAATTAATTACCATTCTTGCTTTTCCACTTTTGATTTTTGCATGGTTTCTTACCATGAAAGCAAGACTAGAATGAGGACTAAGTGTTTGTTCTATAAGTTTTTTCTCTAGAAGTTCTTTTATCTGAACATCGAATTCATCAATGTGCATTCTAGTGTAAATCATTGGTTTGACTCTAATAATGACATTTGGATCTCTTAGTTTAAGAGAACAATATCTTGGGCTTCTGCACCATAACTTTAATGAGTCTTCACTAAAGTTATCTTCAAGTATTTTATAAATCCAGTGATTTGTTTATAATTGGAAATTTTCGTCAATTTGTTGTATTATAGGTGTTGGTGTTAGGTCACCACGCTGGAATGGCGCGAATCCTAAACTGCACCTATATTTATGTTGCTGGAGCAGTGGAATTTCAACAAACTCTTTGTTTTGAGTTAAAGAGACAGAATTAAGATTGACAATCATAGGAAAATATGTAGAGAGAAAATTATTTCCAAGAATAAAATCTCCACACATATTTGGGAAACATAATATTTTTGGTATAATGAATTTATTATTATTTAACCATATTGCTACTTTTTTAGCTTTATATTGAATTAATGAACTGTTTCCATGAATTCCAGTAGCCTGAATTGGGTTTTTCATTGGAATCCATTTTTCTGCCGGAATGACATTTGGTAGACATGAGCATGTTGTTGCAAAGACTATATGGTTTATAGCTTGCAAAGTTAAATGTACCTAACACATAGGTAAATCGTTTTTTACCATGATGTGGTGAGAAGATGATTTCTTCTTGCCCAACTTTAAGATGATAGAGATAAACTAGTTTTATCTCATCTTTAGAATAGCTTGTTTCTGGGAGAATAGGAACTTGCACATTTTTTAGTACTATAGCCTTTCCCTTAATATTATTTAGGTTGGAATCAACAGATTAACGTGGTTCGTCTAACTACTGAGAATATTTTTCCCATTCCGAACTATACTCCTTTCTACTTTGAGATATTTTATCTCTAAAGTCTATATTATTGCCGGAAACTTGCATTTCAAGTAAACTAGGTATTTTCTTAGTTTCTCCTACAAGATTTGCAAATAACCATGGTTTAGGTATTTCTAAAGCTCTCCAGTTTATTAACCTTGGTTGCATTTCACTAGATTTCAACTTCATAAGGTTTTGGTTCAAAAACTTCTATAAAATTTTTATTTATTTCTTTCATAGAAGTTTTAGGGAATTTTGTTAATTCATGGATTGTTCGCCATTGAATTGACAGATCTTGCGATTGATGATTCATACTTAGATTTTTAAGTTGAATCTTTATTTTTACTGAATTTTCAATATTTTCATCAATAATGGAAATGAAATAATTTGGCTTAACATTAAACCAAATAACTCTATTTACCAAGTTTGATTGTATTCCTCCGATAATAGCCTGAAGAGGATTACTCAGTCTATTATCAAATACTACAGCAAGTATAGGTGTATCCAATCCTTGTCTGAATAACGCAGTTATAGAGATTTGAATTAATCCTATATGAACATACTTTATCTCTAGATATTTCTTTTTCCATTTTCTTACTTTTTCTTTACTGAACAGAGGTATTTCCGCTGTTCCTTCTTCAATGCATTTAGCGGTGTTGTTACCACTAAATTGTTCAAAGACTCTTGTTGAAAACATTCTAAACTTTGAGAGCTTATAAATGTCATTTTTTTAATCAATTGCGTAGCTTTTTCTAATGGTTTAGTTTGTTCTTCTGAATAGGTTACGCTTTCACCTATTACATCTCTTAATGTTACATTTTGATTCTCTTCTTCGGTACTTTGTTGTATCGCAAAATCTTGTAATTCGTTCATCATGAAGATTTGTTCATCTTCATTTGAACTTTCTTCCTCACTAGAAACTTCATAAATGATATCTTCTATATCAGAGATTTCTTCTCCGAATAGAATTTCTAACTCTTGTTCTTCAAGAGTTTTAATCATCTTTTTAACACTTTTTTCCCTTTTTTGGGCATTGAGGGGTTATGTAACCTTCTTCATTACAGATATAATAACATATGCACTTTTTCTTAAATTTTTTGAAGTAGAATTTTTGTTGAATTTCTTCTTCCTTACATATCTTTTATTTTTTGAAAACTTATTTTGTTTTTTCGGTTTCCATTTAAATCTTTTCTTTTTAAAAGATTTTTTAGGTGTATAACAACCTATTTTCCAATTCTCTTTTAGGATTTTGTCACAACATTTTTTACCAAAATTTTTGTTATTGACCTGATTCTTAACCTGCTTCTTTGCTTTTAAAGACAGACAATGTTCTGTTATTAATCTTATGACATAGTTTATTCTAAATCCTAGAGTATCTGTTTTATTGGCTTTTCTTAACCAAACAAGATATCCCTTAATTGATAATTCATCCCATAGTGAGGGAAGTTTATGAAAGAACTGATCTACCTAGTGTTTGCTAGCTGAAGGTTCTAACATAAAATAATATTTTTTAAAGACTTTTGTATAATCTTTAAATTGACAAATATTACACAACTCTAGTTTAGAGAGTATAAAATTTTCATCTTCCTGGATTATGGTTTCTCTAGTTGTTCCACAGAAATGTTCTTTAATTATTTGTGCAAAATTTTTTAAAATATCTTCTTTAGACTGGAAACTTAATAATAAACCAGCCTTTTTGTTTTTACCTTTGTCAGACTTTTCCCACTGTTTTAACCATTGGAATACTTCTCCTTACAAAGTAGCTGCAATATAATCTAGGAATTTTTCTTTAGTCCAACTATCTTTGTAATTGAAAACTATGATGGACAGGGATTGTACCCAATCATCAATTACCTTTGCTTGATCTTTAAAGGATACATTTGTTAGATCCAGATAGGTTCCATTTTGAGCTATTGTTTGTTTATTCATATCATCTCTCCTGGTATATGATGGAGATGGATTTGATGTGGATGTATCTTCATCCTTCACTTTTATAAATTCTTCATCTTGAGGATTTCTCAAGTATTCTTCAAATTCTTCAATATTTTGAAATTCTTTTAACGGTTGTTCTGCTTTTCTTTTACCTTTGTCATTAAGGTTTTCTTCTTCTAGATCTGTCTCTAGATCTGATGAAGAGTCAGATGATTCTTCTGAAGTTTCTTCTTCAGAGACAACATTTATCTCATAGTTAAAATGAGATAAAAGTGGCTCATATTCGAGGGAAGTTACTCGAATATTTTCTAGGATTTTATCTCTTTCCTCAACAATTAATTGAGGATTTTCGTTAAGAGTTTTCCATTAATCAAGTATGTCAAGTATATTTTTATACTCTTCCTAATTAAAAGAAGACTCAACATTTTCTGTTTTAAATGTCATAATATCTTCATATCCATAAAACAACTTAGGGATTTTGTTATCTCATGGGTGATTCATTCCTCCATATTTTTGCAATTCTATGTTCTCAATTTTTTGAACTAAAATTGATAGTTGTTCCTTATATTCTTGTGTTAGATCTAAGTTATTAATCTTTCCAAGTTTTGTTACTTGGTTAGTCAAGTGTTCAATACTAAATTCCATACTTTCGAGTTTTTTCTCGATATAATTTTCATGAATAATTTGTCTTTTTTCTCGCCTTTTTATCAATATGTAATTTATGATTATAATTATCAACACTCTTGCCTAATGAATTAGCTACACATTCTATTTTACTATGTGTTTCATTCATTTGTTAGTTCAGTGGTACCTAAGACCATCTATCAAGATTTCCGATGCTTAAAACCAATTGTTCCCACAATTACATCTACGCACCACACCTATGAGGTTTAACAGGGACACTTATGGGCTTTGAAATCTGGATAGCTATGGGTTTTCTTTCCCAACAAAAGAAAGTACACAGAATAAAATAGAAAATAAGCTACTTAATTAAGCACGAGAGAGAATATCTAAATATTTTTGTCTAAGTTGAATATTATCTTTAACAGCTTCTATAATAAGGCATAAATAACAAATATATTTCATAGAAACATAATACTTAAAGTGATTACTTGCTTCTTCAAGCCTTTGATACACAAGCTACAAGCTAGTTGTTCTAGCTTTGATTACAGCTACAAGCTAGTTTGTTCTAGCTCTTATACAACTTACACAGGATCAAACACAACACACTTACTACTATATTTTACAAGTTGCTCAACACATGAGCTCCTAAAGATTCTAAAGAAAGAGAATAATATATAAGTAATAGAGATGGATGAAAAAAGGCAAAGGTTTTCTCTCACTTGGAGTTGGAGTCTGAGTCTCTCAGAAGAAGAGAAAGAGGAAGAAGAGGAAGAGATGAGCTGATGAAGTGATTCAATGATGCCTCATTTTGCTTTAGCTGGGTCCCTTTATAATTGTTTCATTAATACTCCATCTCCAATCAATACTTCAAGTCGAGGGCAAAGCTGATATTTCCCTTTATTTTTTGTGGCTCAGCTCTATCTAATAATTTCCCTAAACATATAGCATAATATTAATTTATATTTATGATTCCATGGATGTATTCTTTCAATAAATTAACCATCTATTTTTGTTTTAGCCATGGAGGTTCTTTCTCTAATTCTGAACAAAAGCATTCATGATAGCCCGGCTTTTAGATTTCATTGTGCTGTGTAAAGATTATGCTCAGCCACCTAGCCTTCGCCGATGACCTCTTTATTTTCACTTATGGAGATCCCTACTCCCTCTCTGTCCTGAAGGTGGCTTTGGACTGGTTCTCGAGTGTCTCTGGCCTTTGTCCTAATTTGGAAAAGTGCCATTTATTTGCTACCGGTGTTGATGTGCAGGTTAGGTCCCTTTTGCTGCAGTGTTTTGGTGTGATGGAAGGGGCCTTGCCTGTGAGGTACCTTGGAGTTCCTATCATCACTACCAAGCTAAGTTTTTCAAATTGTGCTCCCCTTCTTGAAAGGATTCAAAACCGGGTTAAGGCCCCAGAGCATCATGCACTGTCATTTGCGGGTAGGCTTCTACTCATTCAATCGGTCATATGTAGTATTATGGTGTGTTGGGCGTCGCATCTCTTCATTCCAAAAAAAAATTATCCGTGAGATTGAGCGTATGCTGAGATGTTTCTTATGGTCTGGGCATAGCTCTGGATCCTATTATGCTAAGATTGCTTAGCACAATGTGTGTAAATCGAAAGATGAGGGTGGTTTAGGCATTCGCAATCTGCATTTATGGAATGTTGCAATGATGGCAAGTTATATATGGTTTCTCTTTGAGGATGGGTCATCTAACCTATGGGGCTAGTTGGGTCATGGCCTACTTTATCAAAGATCGAAGCCTGTGGTTACTTAAGGTGCCCTGCACGTGCTCTTGGAATTGGAGGAAATTGATGAAAATTCGTAATTTGGTTAGGCCTTTCATCCTTAGTAAAGTGGGCAATGGTGAGAGGATATTTGTGTGGCATGATCATTGGCATTCCCTAGGCCCTATTCTGGAGAAGTTTGGTGACGGGTTCAAGGAGGAAGTGGGTATTCATCCCAATTCCAAGTTGTGCTCTGTCATCCGCTTGGGGGAATGGAATTGGCCTTTCTCTATTCATCCGGCCATGGAGTCCATCAGGCAAGTTTGCAGATCCACTGCAAGCCAGTCCTTACGAACTGATAGTTTTTGGTGGAGTGCTAGTCCCAATGGTACCTTCTCCTCCAAATCTTTTTGGAAGGCTTTGTTGGGTGGTGGGGTGAGGTTTCCGTGGACCCATTTGGTTTGGTCGCGGGCTGCTATTTCTAGAGCAAGTTTTGTCCTCTGGGTTGCTATCAATGGTCATCTTGCGACGCTTGATCGTATTACCAGGTACTCTTCTCGTCCTAGTAACCTTTGTGTCATGAGTAATGGTGGGGTTGAGTCCCATGAACATCTTTTTTTTCGATTGCCCTTTTAGTGGAGGTATTTGGAGGAATGTTTTATGTAGGTGTGGTGTTCAGTGGTCAAACCCCCTTTGGCCAGCGTTCATTGATGATGTGGTTGTGCTCTGGAGAGGGAACTCTCTGGCTTTCTGCATCAATAAATTGGCTCTTGCTGTGACTGTGCATTGCGTTTGGAGGGAACGTAATAACCGGATGTTTGGCAATTCTAGGGCTACGCCGGCTATTACTCTGAAATATGCTATTGATATGATTAGGCTACTGCTTTGTAATTTTAAATTTAAGAAGAATGTAAGTAATTGCCAGACTGCTAGGTCATGGAACCTCCCTGAGGGCTGTTGCCTTTGCTTGTTCTAGCCTATTGGCTGGTGGTTCTACCCTGTTTTTGCAGGGCTGTTTTTTGGGCTTGTCCCTTAATCCATTTTTTACTTATAAAAAAAAAAAATTGACCATCCAAAGGTCAAAAATCAACAAAATGAAGCTAATTAAAAAAGTTCAACCAAAACTAGTCTTGGCATGGATACATCCATGGAATCCAATCATATATACAGCTAGCTTTCTGAGGTTGCTTCACTTGTTCACATGCTTAGGCTATTTGTCATCTCATGTGTTATCATGTAAATTAAGCTTATGGGAATTTTATTTCTTTACGTGAAATTATGAATTGTCAAATTGATACTCCACAACGAACAAGGTACAAGAGACAGATCAAATCTACTCTCATACCATGTCAAACAAACAACGAACCAAACATACTAACGCAGCGAAAATTGTAATCTTCGGATTCATGGTCCTTGGGTGCACGGAGAAACTAAGTTTCGTACACCCATAAGGGATGATGCTATGGTTAGTCTTTGGGAACCAACCAATATATTTCACTGTAATTAATCTGAACTCTTGGGTTACTGAAAGGTTACAATTTACAAGCCTAAGCCAAGCCTTATATAGGCAACCAATAAGTAAACAAGAATAATAAAACATAACTTCAAATTCAATACAGAATCAAAATCCTAAATCATAAGTAACTTAACTTACACAAGTAAATCAAATCTAATCAAATCTAGTAAGTAAATCAATTCCTAATTCTACCAAAACTAATTCCTAATTAAGTCAATATTTTCCAACACTCCCCGTCAAACTCATGTGGTATCGTGAGTTTGACAAGAAGCAAGAGAAAATTGATCTCGTCCACACCGAGGTTGTGCCGCTGATGCTGTGTTGCAATGTTGTGATGTCGATGTTGTGCTCCCAATGCGATGTTGATGTGCGCCAATGTCGATGTTGTTGCCAATGTGCGCCAATGCCCGATGTTGTTCCCATCCAGTGCCGAAGACAATGCTGATGACTATGTTGATAGCTCCTGTAACGGCCCGTACGAGTAATTATTGAATTTTCGTAAATTAATTTAGAAAATGACGATTTTGCTCTTAGGTTTAGGACGGGTTCAAAAGCTACTTTGACTTTGGTAATTTTTTTTGGGAGTTTTTCTTGGACCATTATGTAGATATCGGACTCACGAGTTCGTAGACAGTTGACACGTAAAAATCTGAGCTTGTTTGAGTGAGTTACGGGTCAAGTGTAACAACCCAGAATTTTAATTATTGGGTTTACGTAATTATTTTTGTAAATTGACGATTTTACCCTTGGTTTGTAAAGGGCTTGGAAATCAAGTTTTGTTTCGAGACACTTTTGGTGGTGTTTTGGGTACCGTTGCATAGGTCTCGAACTCACGAGTTCGTAGATAGGCGACACGCAGAAAACGGAATTCGTGGACGGAAGTTATGGGTCTAAATGTGCAAGGGCATTTTGGTAATTTTCCATGGAGGGGAGATATTTTGTTAACTAAATAAGACTTATCTGATTCATTTCATCCTCATCTTCATTTCATCTTCACTCATTCTCTCTCTCTGTGACAAACTCAAACACACCCGAAACCATTGAACCAAACCGTGCGAAAAACTTACCCGAAGATAAACCAAAAGTCAACTTTGATTTCAAGGCTTCAACTTCCCGTTTTGATAAACTAATCGTATTCTACTCCTTCCCACGATCACAACCGTACCAACCATCGAAGGAGAGGACCACGGTGGAAGCCGAACCGAGTCAAGGAAGTTTCGAATCTTCTGATCGATTTTCCGGCTTATACAGGTACGTGTTTGATGTTTTAAGGTTATATTTGGATTCCTGGGTTTGAGTAGATAGATTTAGACGTAAAATTTGTGTAAAATGGTTGAGTTTTGAGGAAGTTGTAAAGCTTGGAGTTTCGGTCGGAAATGGGGGATTCCGGCGAACCAGACGGCGGCAGAGGTGGCAGTCCGGTCATCTTCCCCGGCCAGCTTCCGGCGACGGCGACGACAGTCCGATTGTCTTCTCCGGCGAGTCACCGGTGACCGGTCGGGTCGAGTTGAACCGGTCAGGTCGAGTTGAACCGGTCGGGTCGAGTTGAACCGGTCAGGTCGAGTTGAACCGGTCGGGTTGAGTGAACCTGTCGGGTCGAGTTGGACCGGGTCAGGTTGAGCCGAACCGGGTTGGACCGGTCAAGGCGCGTGAACACTGTAGCAGGCGCGTGGCCGGCGCGTGAGGGCACGTGGGCGCGTGTGCCGACCTTCCGGCGGCGCGTGGGGCCGAGTCTGAGGTCACGGCGACGCGTGGTAACTAGTTTTCGACGTTTTGAATCTGCTGGTACAGGTTTCAGGTTGATCGGACATCGTTTAGAAGTCGTTTTAAGTGTCTGAAGTTGCTGTGATTTCTAGAAACAGCATGGGTAGACTTCCCAAGATTAGGAAGTTGTTATATAAGAGTCTTATTACTAGCCGGTAATCCCGATTGTTGTTTTTGACAGGCGATATTGTTCCGGGAACCTCAGAGGAACGAACGAGACGGGATTGAGCTAGCTTGAACAGGTTTGTGAGTGGACTTTTGTTTTATGAACTGAAATGCATGCATCAAAATATCTTTATGTAAATACTGTTTTGTATTGTGGCATTGAATTTCTGGATTTTAGAAATGATTACTAGACACATGTTTTCCACTATTTCGGTTAAAGTGTGATTTGAGAAATATCATGGTTTTTGGACTCATTTTTTATAACGTTTTGACGTGGGAATTATTGAGTCAATGATTTGGGTTTTGACCCTGTTGTATGAGTTTATCGGATTTGGTCATATTTGAGGGAGGCCAGGACTCGGGACGAGGATCCGTTATTAGCGGTGAACCCGGTGAACCTCCAAGATAAACTCTGATTTGAGGGAGGCCAGGACTCGGGACGAGGATCCGTTATTAGCGGTGAACCCGGTGAACCTCCAATATAATTGGTGATTGATTCTCCGACTAGCGTCGAGAGTTTTGCTCCGTTGGTTTGTTGAGTGCTCCGACTCTGGCATTGTAGAGTTTTGACTCCGTCGGGTCGCGAGAGTGTCTATGCATAGTACAAGGAGTTTTGATACAGGACTAGCACACCCCAAGGGATACCCTGGTGGCTAGTGAATGTGTCGGGAACAGTGGATTTGAGATATTATGTGTCTAGGTTGAATTAAATGATTTTGAATTCCTTTGAGGATGATTTTCAAACCAGATTATGGATCACAATGTGTTTTCCTTATATGGATTTTGTGTGAGTCCTACTGAGTGGTTTTAAAGAGAAAAGGAAATGTCGGTGATTTAAAGATGATGTTTTTATAACATGAACTGTTTATGTGATGCATGCATAGTTTTATAAATGGAGGGGGAAAAAGGTAATATTCCTTGGAAAATGATTTATAAATGATTATTTTTGTCCACTCACAACTTTTGTGTTTAAACCCCTTTCAGGCAATAGAGTTGACGCGGACATTATCTCGAGGCAGATGCATTAGCACTCTCGGCTGCGCTGTGTAGTTGTACTTGAGTAGGATATCTAATTTGTATTTTGATCCTACTTAGACGCTCTGATATTATGTGGTATTTGGTTGGTATTTACTTACGGGAATTTTAAGTGCTTAAATCGCTTGTCTGACAAGTGAAAGTATTAATTATTATTATAATTTCTAAGGATTAAAGGGTATTTGGGAACCTTTCCTTAGGTTGTCAGACGGGATCAGGGTTCTTCCCGGGTTTCGAGGGGAAATTCGGGACGGGTCTTGACAATTGGTATCAGAGCACTAGGTTAAATTCCTGTAGACCGTACATCTAGTGTACAGGTGAAATTTTGGTATTAATGGTTTACAACTTCTTTTCCGCGTATAATGCCTCCGAGACGAGAGTTCCGTCAACGGTCGGGGAATGGTGGAGATGACCATGAACCTGCAGTGGAGCCTGATTTGAGGCAGACACTAGAACAGCTGGGTCAGACTTTAGCTTCTGTACTCCAGGATAGAGCTTCTCATGAAGTCTCTGATATCGAGAGAGCCCAGAGACTGGGGGCGACGATATTTATGGGCGAGTCTAGTCCAGATGAGGCTGAGGAGTGGATTACTCGCATGGAGCGGGTGTTTTTGATTATGAGGTGTCCTCTAGAGGAGAGAGTTCTATTGGCCACATTTTTACTAGGTGGTTCTGCATACCACTGGTGGCACTCATTGGAGGTGTCAGGCTGGAATGTCCATACGCTTACTTGGCAGACTTTCCGGGAACGCTTCTTGGAGCAGTTTTACCCTCGCTCACACCGGAATGTTAAGGAGGCCGAGTTCTTGCATTTACAGCAAGGAGACATGACTGTGGCCCAATATGAACAGAGATTCATAGCGCTGAGTCGCTTTGCACCGACGTTGGTGGCGACCGAGTCAGACAAGTGCCACAGATTTGAGAGTGGACTAAGGAGTGAGATTCGGTCAGCAGTTACGTATATGGATCACACTTCGTTGAGGACTTTGGCTGATGCTGCAGCTCGAGTAGAGTTGAGTTTGGGTTTCCCAATTCCACAGCAGTACAGTGGGTACAGGAGACGTCGAGATCACTGGACTGCCGGAACCTCTAGTCAGGGACCATCCAAAAGAGGCAGTCATAGTTCTGGATCTTCTGGGAATGCGAGATCTAGTACAGGCAGTGGCAGAGCTGGTCAGGCACGACAGTCTTATGCACAGCCTAGCGGTGCCTCAGTGCAGTTCAACAGAAGACAGGGTGGCAGATCTAGTGGCTTCAGTGATTCCATTTGTTATTTCTGTGGGGAGACTGTTCACATCAAGAGATTATGTCCACAACGTCGTCCGGGCAGTAGTTCCTTTGGTCGTGGTGCGACTAATCCTAGCCCGAGTACAGGACAGATGGTTGATACTGCAGCTGGGAGGCAGACCTATTTCAGTGGGGCTGGTAGAGCTAGTAGGACCAGCAGTGCTAGAGGCAGGTATGGGGATCGTGGTCGATCTTCGGGTACACCAGCTCGAGTTTTTGCCATGACGCAACAGGAGGCTCGAGTAGCACCGGAGGTGGTCACAGGTACGTTATCTATTTTCAACCGCAATGCTTGTGTTTTCTAAGATTCGGGAGCAACTCATTCTTTTATTTCTCGGGGTTTTACACTGTTTGCGGATAGAGAATTGTCCCCGATTGGTTGGGACATGGGTATTAGTACTCCTACCGGGGATATGTTAGTGGCGAACCTCGTGAATCACAGTTGTCCGGTGATGGTTGAAGGCCATGGTTTGGAGGCAGATTTAATTCCCTTAGATATTTTTGAGTTGATGTGATTCTGGGAATGGATTGGTTGTCCATGCACCATGCCTCCATAGACTGTTACGACAGGACAGTAGTTTTTCGGAGTCCAGGATTACCGGAACTTACATTTCGGGGAGATCGTAGGGTACTACCCTATGGAGTTATATCAGCGTTGACTGCTGAGAGATTGTTGAGAAAAGGTTGTCAGGGTTACTTGGCTCATGTGTTTGATTCTCGGGATACTCCAATGAGAGTGGAGGATATTCCTGTGGTGAGTGAGTTCTCTGATGTGTTTCCAGATGATCTTCCAGGATTGCCACCTGACCGTGAGATTGAGTTTACCATCGAGCTTTTGCCAGGTATTCAACCTATCTCACAGGCACCGTACATGATGGCACCGGCAGAATTGCGAGAGTTAAAGACTCAGTTGCAGGACTTGGTGAATATGGGATTTATTCGCCCAAGTGTTTCACCATGGGGTGCGCCGGTATTATTTGTGAGGAAAAAGGATGGTGGTCTGAGATTGTGTATCAACTACCGGCAGTTAAATAAAGTGACGGTGCGAAATAAGTATCCTCTGCCAAGGATTGACGATTTATTTGATCAACTGAAAGGGGCAAAGTATTTTTCAAAAATTGACCT
This sequence comes from Oemleria cerasiformis, assembly GCA_037349345.1. NCBI lineage: Eukaryota > Viridiplantae > Streptophyta > Magnoliopsida > Rosales > Rosaceae > Oemleria > Oemleria cerasiformis. The sequence goes on along the minus strand of JAZGTL010000009.1, from coordinate 272,753 downwards.
TCGATTCGGGTACCATCAGTTGAGAATCCGGGAAGAGGATGTTCAGAAAATAGCTTTCAGGACTCGGTATGGTCATTATGAGTTCCTGGTGATGCCATTCGGGTTGACTAATGCCCCGGCAGCGTTTATGGATTTGATGAACAGAGTGTTCCAAAAGTATTTGGATCGATTTGTAATTGTGTTCATCGACGATATCTTGGTGTATTCAAGGAGTGCCAAGGCACATGAGAAGCACTTGAGGTTGGTGCTGAATATGCTTAGGAAAAAGCATTTATTTGCCAAGTTCAGTAAATGCCAGTTTTGGTTGACCGAAGTTGGATTCTTGGGTCATGTGATTTCGGCTGAAGGTATCAGCGTAGATCTCCAAAAAGTGGAGGCAGTGGCAAACTGGGAGCAACCGAGGACAGTGACAGAAGTGAGGAGTTTTCTGGGTTTGGCAGGATATTATCGGCGGTTCGTAGAAGGATTTTCTACGATAGCAGGCCCATTGACTCGGTTGACTAAGAAAGGAGTCAAGTTTGACTGGGATGCTGATTGTGAGCAGAGCTTTCAGGAGCTAAAGAGAAGGTTGACTTCTGCTCCAGTATTAACCCTTCCAGATGGTAACGGGGGATTTGAGGTATATAGTGATGCATCATTGCGGGGTATTGGTTGTGTGCTGATGCAGCATGGGAAAGTGATAGCGTATACTTCTAGACAACTTAAACCCCATGAGATGAATTACCCCACACATGATTTGGAGTTAGCTGCGGTGGTGCATGCACTGAAAATATGGAGACATTATTTGTACAGGGAGATGTGTCGGATCTTCACCGACCATCAGAGTTTAAAGTACTTGTTCACCCAGAAGGACCTGAATTTGAGGCAGAGAAGGTGGCTTGAGCTGATAAAGGATTATGATTGTACTATTGAGTACCACCCAGGAAAAGCCAATGTTGTGGCAGACGCCTTGAGCAGGAAGTCTATGGGTTCTTTGGCCCATTTGCATACAGTCTACTTACCGTTGCTGGTAGAGTTCCGTAGAGCAGGGATTGTACTGGACATGGATAGCCAGGGGGCTTTGTTGGCTAGTTTCCATGTGAGGCCTGTTCTGATTGATCGGATTATTGAGGCTCAACTCCAAGATCCTACATTGTGCATTATCAGGATGGAGTTGGAGGCTGGAAACAGGCAGGACTATGCGGTTAGGGATGATGGAGCATTGGTTAAGGATGGACGGTTGTGCGTACCGAATGAGCTGGAGCTAAAGAGGGAAATTCTTGATGAGCCTCATAGTTCGGCTTACGCTATGCATCCAGGAGGTACCAAGATGTATCATACCCTAAGGAAACACTATTGGTGGACTGGGATGAAAAGAGAAATTGCTGAGTTTGTGAGTAGATGTTTGACATGTCAGCAAGTGAAAGCGGAGAGGCAGAAACCCTATGGGAGACTGCAACCATTACCTATTCCGGAATGGAAGTGGGATCACATTACGATGGATTTTGTGTATAAACTTCCAAGGACATGGAAGGGACATGATGGGATATGGGTAGTTGTGGATAGACTTACGAAGTCTGCACATTTCTTGCCAGTGCGAGAAGATTTTCGGATGAGTCGGTATGCCAAATTGTTCGTGGATGAGATCATACGGCTACATGGGACTCCAGAGTCTATTGTTTCGGACAGGGATCCTAGATTTACCTCCAGGTTTTGGCGAAGTTTGCAGAAGGTTTTTGGCACCACATTGCATTTCAGTACAGCCTTTCATCCTCAGACGGATGGTCAGTATGAGAGAACAATCCAGGTTTTGGAGGATATGATGAGGGCTTGTGTACTACAGTTTAAAGGGAACTGGGATTCACACTTGTCTCTAATGGAATTTGCATATAATAACAGTTACCAGTCGAGTATTGGGATGTCACCTTTCGAGGCACTGTATGGGAGGCAGTGCAAAACACCTTTGTGTTGGAGTGAAATAGGTGAATGAAGACTGTTAACACCCGAGTTGGTGGATTTGACTGAGGAAAAGATTAGAATCATCAGAGAAAGGTTGAAGATAGCCCAAGATCACCAGAAGAGCTATGCATACCATCGAACCAGAGACCTTGAGTTTGAGGTAGGTGACTGGGTGTTCTTGAAACTATGTCCATGGAAGGGAGTAGTACGTTTTGGTAGAAGATGAAAACTAAGTCCTCGTTACATTGGTCCGTATGAGATTTTGGAGAGGATAGGACCAGTGGCATATCGTATTTCTTTACCCTCGGAATTATCCAGAGTTCATGATGTCTTTCATGTATCTTTGCTCCGGAAATATCTGTTTGATGAGTCTCATGTGTTGGAAAAGCAACCACTTGAGCTGAAATACGATTTGACGTTTGAGGAGCAACCGGTGCAAATTCTGGATTGGAAGGAAAAGGTGCTTCGCAGAAAGACTATTCCTCTAGTTAAAGTGTTATGGAGGAATCATAACGTGGAGGAAGCCACGTGGGAAACCGAGAAACTAATGCGAGCACAATATCCTCATTTTTTCCATGGTTAGGAATGAATTTCGAGGACGAAATCTCTTAAGGAGGGTAGATTGTAACAACCCGGAATTTTAATTATTGGGTTTACGTAATTATTTTTGTAAAATGATGATTTTACCCTTGGTTTGTAAAGGGCTTGGAAATCAAGTTTTGTTTCGAGACACTTTTGGTGGTGTTTTGGGCACCGTTGCATAGGTCTCGAACTCACGAGTTCGTAGACAGGCGGCACGCAGAAAACGGAGTTCGTGGACGGAAGTTATGGGTCTAAATGTGCAAGGGCATTTTGGTAATTTTCCATGGAGGGGAGATATTTTGTTAACTAGATCAGACTTATCTGATTCATTTCATCCTCATCTTCATTTCATCTTCACTCATTCTCTCTCTCTGTGACAAACTCAAACACACCCGAAACCATTGAACCAAACCGTGCAAAAAACTTACCCGAAGAGAAACCAAAAGTCAACTTTGATTTCAAGGCTTCAACTTCCCATTTTGATCAACTAATCGTATTCTACTCCTTCCCACGATCACAACCGTACCAACCATCGAAGGAGAGGACCACGGTGGAAGCCGAACCGAGTAAAAGAAGTTTCGGATCTTCCGATCGATTTTTCGGCTTATGCAGGTACGTGTTTGATGTTTTGAGGTTATATTTGGATTCCTGGGTTTGAGTAGATAGATTTAGACGTAAAATTTGTGTAAAATGGTTGAGTTTTGAGGAAGTTGTAAAGCTTGGAGTTTCGGTCGGAAATGGGGGATTCCGGTGAACCAGACGGCGGCGGAGGTGGCGGTCCGGTCATCTTCTCCGGCCAGCTTCCGGCGACGGCGACGACAGTCCGGTCGTCTTCTCCGGCGAGTCACTGGTGACCGGTCGGGTCGAGTTGAAACGGTCGGGTCGAGTGAACCAGTCGGGTCGAGTTGGACCGGGTCAGGTTGAGCCGGACCGGGTTGGACCGGGTCGAGCTTGGAAATCAAGTTTTGTTTCGAGACACTTTTGGTGGTGTTTTGGGCACCGTTGCATAGGTCTCGAACTCACGAGTTCGTAGACAAGCGGCACGCAGAAAACGGAGTTCGTGGACGGAAGTTATGGGTCTAAATGTGCAAGGGCATTTTGGTAATTTTCCATGGAGGGGAGATATTTTGTTAACTAGATCAGACTTATCTGATTCATTTCATCCTCATCTTCATTTCATCTTCACTCATTCTCTCTCTCTGTGACAAACTCAAACACACCCGAAACCATTGAACCAAACCGTGCGAAAAACTTACCCGAAGAGAAACCAAAAGTCAACTTTGATTTCAAGGCTTCAACTTCCCATTTTGATCAACTAATCGTATTCTACTCCTTCCCACGATCACAACCGTACCAACCATCGAAGGAGAGGACCACGGTGGAAGCCGAACCGAGTAAAAGAAGTTTCGGATCTTCCGATCGATTTTCCGGCTTATGCAGGTACGTGTTTGATGTTTTGAGGTTATATTTGGATTCCTGGGTTTGAGTAGATAGATTTAGATGTAAAATTTGTGTAAAATGGTTGAGTTTTGAGGAAGTTGTAAAGCTTGGAGTTTCGGTCGGAAATGGGGGATTCCGGCGAACCAGACAGCGGCGGAGGTGGCGGTTCGGTCATCTTCTCCGGCCAGCTTCCGGCGACGGCGACGACAGTCCGGTCGTCTTCTTCGGCGAGTCACCGGTGACCGGTCGGGTCGAGTTGAACCGGTCGGGTCGAGTGAACCAGTCGGGTCGAGTTCGACCGGGTCAGGTTGAGCCGGACCGGGTTGGACCGGTCAAGGCGAGTGAACACTGTAGCAGGCGCGTGGCCGGCGCGTGAGGGCGCGTGGGCGCGTGTGCCGACCTTCCGGCGGCGCGTGGCGGCGCGTGGGGCCGAGTCTGAGGTCACGGCGGCGCGTGGTAACTAGTTTTCGACGTTCTGAATCTGCTGGTACAGGTTTCAGGTTGATCGGACATCGTTTAGAAGTCGTTTTAAGTGTCCGAAGTTGCTGTGATTTCTAGAAACAGCATGGGTAGACTTCCCAAGATTAGGAAGTTGTTATATAAGAGTCTTATTACTAGCCGGTAATCCCGATTGTTGTTTTTGACAGGCGATATTGTTCCGGGAACCTCAGAGGAACGAACGAGACGGGATTGAGCTAGCTTGAACAGGTTTGTGAGTGGACTTTTGTTTTATGAACTGAAATGCATGCATCAAAATATCTTTATGTAAATACTGTTTTGTATTGTGGCATTGAATTTCTGGATTTTAGAAATGATTACTAGACACATGTTTTCCACTATTTCGGTTAAAGTGTGATTTGAGAAATATCATGGTTTTTGGACTCATTTTTTATAACGTTTTGACGTGGGAATTATTGAGTCAATGATTTGGGTTTTGACCCTGTTGTATGAGTTTATCGGATTTGGTCATATTTGAGGGAGGCCAGGACTCGGGACGAGGATCCGTTATTAGCGGTGAACCCGGTGAACCTCCAAGATAAACTCTGATTTGAGGGAGGCCAGGACTCGGGACGAGGATCCGCTATTAGCGGTGAACCCGGTGAACCTCCAATATAATTGGTGATTGATTCTCCGACTAGCGTCGAGAGTTTTGCTCCGTTGGTTTGTTAAGTGCTCCGACTCTGGCATTGTAGAGTTTTGACTCCGTCGGGTCGCGAGAGTGTCTATGCATAGTACAAGGAGTTGTGATACAGGACTAGCACACCCCAAGGGATACCCTGGTGGCTAGTGAATGTGTCGGGAACAGTGGATTTGAGATATTATGTGTCTAGGTTGAATTAAATGATTTTGAATTCCTTTGAGGATGATTTTCAAACCAGATTGTGGATCACAATGTGTTTTCCTTATATGGATTTTGTGTGAGTCCTACTGAGTGGTTTTAAAGAGAAAAGGAAATGCCGGTGATTTAAAGATGATGTTTTTATAACATGAACTGTTTATGTGATGCATGCATAGTTTTATAAATGGAGGGGGAAAAAGGTAATATTCCTTGGAAAATGATTTATAAACGATTATTTTTGTCCACTCACAACTTTTGTGTTTAAACCCCTTTCAGGCAATAGAGTTGACGCGGACATTATCTCGAGGCAGAGGCATTAGCACTCTCGGCTGCGCTGTGTAGTTGTACTTCAGTAGGATATCTAATTTGTATTTTGATCCTACTTAGACGCTCTGATATTATGTGGTATTTGGTTGGTATTTACTTACGGGAATTTTAAGTGCTTAAATCCCTTGTCTGACAAGTGAAAGTATTAATTATTATTATAATTTCTAAGGATTGAAGGGTATTTGGGAACCTTTCCTTAGGTTGTCAGACGGGATCAGGGTTCTTCCCGGGTTTCGAGGGGAAATTCGGGACGGGTCCTGACATCAAGGAAGTGCAAGGGCATTTTGGTAATTTTAAAAAAGGAGATATTTTCACATCCTCACCTTCTCTCTCCTATCACAAATATCTCAGCCCTCTCTCTCCTCTCTCGAATGCTCTCAGCCAGAAGAGAACAAAAATGGAAGGAAAAAGAAGGAAAAAAGGAAAAAGATGAAAACAAATCCAAACTCTCCTCACCCCTCACGATTTTGACCCTTTCAACTCAAACAAAGAACACTATCACCTTCTTCTCCTCCCCACGAACTCAACCATACCATCCTTGAAGCTTGAGGATAGGCGTGGACGACGTAGCAAAGCCTGGAAGCTTGGCCAAAACTTCCTGTCCAATTTCTGGCCACCAAATGTATGGGATCTCAGTTTTGACTTCATATTTGGGTTATTGGGCTCGAGTAGATAGATTTTTACTATTAGAACGTTGAATTTTTTGAGAAATAAGGGAGATACGAAGCTTTGAAAACGACCGGTTTTCCTGCCGGTGCCGGTGAACCAGAAGTAGGAGGATGCCCGGTGTGTGGTGGAGGACCACCGGCCCTTCCATCTGACTCCGGCAACTCATGTCATCATGTTTTTTACATTTTGGATCTTTTGGTACAGGTTTCGGGTCTATCGGAGTTCGTTTAGGGGGTATTTTAGACGTCCAAAGTTACTTTGAACGCGTTTAGGGCATGTGTGTACTCCCGATGTTTGGGGGTTCGGATTTTAGGTTTATAACTATCGTTTAGTAATTCCGATTGTTACTTTTGATAGGCGTAGTGTCTCCGAAGGTCATGGGAACCGAATATCTTGGAATTGGATTCATTTGGACCTTGAGGTGAGTGGATGTTATTTTCTAAATGGAAATGCCTACATATTCTTATGTTTTTATCGATTTTTTATTAATTATGAATTATGGAAGTTAAGGGTAATTATCGTAAAATATCTTATTATCTTTTAAGACTCGGTAACTAATTATGATTGTTGGAATATGTGTATTATGGATTTTTATATGTAAGTATATTGATTTATTCTTGATTATGGATTTTAATAATGGTTTTGGGAAACGAGTTTGGTAATGACTTGGGCTTCGGCAAGTTGTTGAATTTGGTGTATGCCGGTTTACGGGACTTTGGGGCTTAGGCCGGTCATATGATTTGGGGCTTCGGGGCAGGAATGTGGTTTGGCCTACGACCCGAATTCAGTGCTTGGGCTTCAACCCGGGTGTAATGGTTTGAGGGGAGTCGGATAGGGTATTGGTTATGATGTGGAGGATTCCATCATAGGGTGTTGGCTATGATGTGAAGGATTCCATAATAGGGTGTTGTCTATGATGTGGAGGATTCCATCATAGGGTGTTGGCTATGATGTGAAGGATTCCATCGTAGGGTGTTGACTATAATGTGGAGGATTCCATCATAGGGTGTTGGCTATAATGTGGAGGATTTCATCATAGGGTGTTGGCTATGATGTGGAGGATTCCTTCATAGGGTGTTGGTTATGATGTGGAGGATTCAATCATAGGGTATTATCTATGATGTGGAGGATTCCATCATAGGGTATTGGTTATGACGTGGAGGATTCCACGATATGCTTGGTGAGGTAACGACTACGGTCGGGAGATCGAGTTACGACTAGAGATGACGGCTACAGCCAGGAGATCGAGATACGGCTTGGGATGACAACTACGATTGGGAGATCGAGCTACGGCTCAGGATGATGGCTTCGGTAGGGAATTATAGCTTCGACTGGGATATCGATTTCGGTCGGGGATTACTACTCCAACCGGGTTATTGAGAAGGTGGGCACGGGTAAAGGTTGTGTGGGTTCCACCGAGGTAAATTAAGTGGTTCTGGTAAGTTGTATTACTTGTATATACGGATCTTATGGCATGTAAGGTTTGATAATGAGGTAGGATTATTATGACTAGTATTATTATTTTATTTGCTAGACTGCGCTTTTATTCTTGGTTCTAATGTCCACTCACTGCTATTTTGGTTTGTGTGCCTTCCAGGGCGTAGCGGGGCTAGGCGCAGGGACTAGGAGGAGGCATCACCTTCTTCTGTGTTGTCGGTGTGGGATTTTCGTTGAATTTGTAAATGTAAATCTAACCTAGCTTGCTCTGATTACCTTATAGGTTAGTTGTTGAGTTATTGTGTGGTTTGGTGGGATTTAGTTTGACATGGACTATTTGGATTATCGGTTTAGTTTACATCCTTCGTCTAACAGGTAGAAGATAGTTTTGATCAAGTTATAGGGGAGATTCTGCCGAATTTTCGGTAGGATTCTCATTAAGACTTTGGTTGGTGTAGTAAGGGTATTCCAGGAATTATTTTGAGATTTCGGGGGTTGTCAGACAGGAGCAGGACTTCTCACGAATTTCGAGGGGGAAATTCGGGAGGTGTCCTGTCAGCTCCCCTCATAATTACGGAAGTCCAACGAAAAGAGTACTAAAGACGGTCCAACAGATTGAAACCGCTCTGATACCATGTCAAATTGATACTCGACAGCGAACAAAGTATAAGAGACATATCAAATCTGCTCTCATACCATGTCAAATAAACAACGAACCAAACATACTAACACAACGGAAATTGCAATCTTCGGATTCGTGGCCAATGGTTGCACGGAGAAACTAAGTTTCGTACACCCATAGGGGATGCTAGGTACTTTGGGAACCAACATATATATTTCACTGTAATTAATCTGAATCCTTGGGTTACTAAAATGTTACAATTTACAAGCCTAAGCCAAGCCTTATATATGCAACCAATAAGTAAACAAGGAATAATAAAACATAACTTCCAATTCAATACAAAATCAGAATCCTAAATCATAAGTAACTTAGCTTACACAAGTAAACCAAATCTAATCAAATCTAGTAAGTAAATCAATTTATAATCCTACCAAAATTAATTTCTAATTAAGTCAATATTTTTCAACATGAATTGTCAGCAAATTTATAGTTATAATTAAAGGACTCTCCTATTAGCATTTCTCATTTAGATTTATTAATTGAGTCACGAGAAATTACCATGTGATACTGGACCACCATGTCAGCTCATGGTACTCTCATTCAAAATTTGACATGTGTTAATTCTTTTACATGTGGATTTAATTTTCTTTGTACATTTTGAAATTAAATTAAAAAATGAAATAAAAAAACTTAAAAAGTAAAAAATCCCAAAAATAATATCCTTTGTCGTTCTCTTCTCACCCTAGCCGTCGTTCTCCTCTCCTCCCTCGGTCTTTCTCCTCTTTCCCCGACGTCGTTCTCTAACTCTTAAATCCACATGTAAAAGAATTGAAACATGTCAAATTTTGAATGGGAGTACCATGAGCTGACGTGGTGGTCCAGTACCACCTATAGTTTTACACTTACAACTTTACTACACAAGATGATGAAATGACTTGTGCTTCCATGCACATTAAAATAGAATACAATTTCTCATCGCGATATGAGACTTATAACATTTGATTAAAAGTATGGCTTATTACTCAAAATGTACCCCGAACAGGATATTTAGTCTCAATTTACACCCCGAACACGAATCGTGTCAATTTGTACCCAGAACACTCGTTATGTCAGTCCCATTGCACCAAAAGTTATAGTATGTTACTAACGGCAGTTAGAGTAGGGGAATTTTAAAATTTTTTGATGTAGTGAGTAATAGCTCTGGTTGTTCGCTGTTCAAGAACTCTTGTTTAGGCAATTCTTTCTAATGCAATAAAGTTACATTGTGTCTATTTTTCGTTGATAAAGGGGTATTTCCATGGGCACTCGGCAATTGCAATATGGCTGAGACGTGGCAAGGATGTGGCAAGCATGTGGGGTCCACTATAACGACGTGGAAAGGAAGAAGGGGTGGCTAGTTTGGAAACAATTCGTGAAATCGATTTGGGGATAAAAGATGGCTGGGCGAATTCTAGGGTTTGTAGAGAAGGTTGAAGAGGGTGGAAACTTGAATCAATCGGGTAGAGGGTTGTTGGGGGTGTCAATCGGACAGCAAGGCGAGTTGAATCTGTAAAGAAACCGAGGATGACAATCCCTCGAAAACCAGGTGCACAATAACCTCAATATGGTAAGTTGAGTTTTGAAATTTTGAAATTTTGAAATCTGAAATGGTTTTAGAAGTTACTTGTCCTATTTGGTTAAAAGATTCAATGTTTTGGTTGGTGTTTGTGTAAGGCTTTGAGATTTTAACTTTTTGAATTGTGGTGGCATTTAGTATTGAATATGGCTTGTGGGTTTATAATATGTGATTGTTGGCTGGAAAGTTGTACTCTTGACAGTGTGCAGGGTTTAGGGTTGGGCATTTTGGATTGGAGTAAAAGGTTTAGGGTTGAACTGTTTGGAATAGAATTTAGTATTTAGGGTAGGGGTGTTTGGAATACAGTTTAGGCTATAGGGTAGGGTATTTTGGATTAGAGTTGATTATGTGATATTGCCTTGAGCTGTGATGTTGGTTGTGAGTTTGAGTGCTGATTTAGGCACTGAGTTGTGGATTGGCAGTGAATTGTGATCTTGGGAGTGAGGTTTGAGTGGTGATACTTGCATTAAATTGTAAAGTTGGGTGTGACTTTGGATTAGGGTTTAGGTTTAGGGTTTAGGGTTTAGGGTTTAGGGTTTAGGGTTTAGGGTTTAGGGTTTAGGGTTTAGGGCTTAGGGTTTAGGTTTAGGTTTAGGTTTAGGTTTTTGTTTTGGTTTAGGGTTTAGGTTTTGGGTCTTGGTTTCGGGTTTATGGTTTAGTGTTTAGGTTTAGGTTTTGGTTTTGGTTTTGGTTTTGGTTTTGGTTTTGGTTTTGGTTTTGGTTTTGGTTTTGGTTTTGGTTTTGGTTTTGGTTTTGGTTTTTCTTTTGGTTTTGGTTTTGGTTTTGGTTTTGGTTTTGGTTTTGGTTTTGGTTTGGTTTTGGTTTTGGTTTTGGTTTTGGTTTTGGTTTCGGTTTTGGTTTCGGTTTTGGTTTTGGTTTTGGGTTTTGGTTTCGATTTTGGTTTTGATTTTGGCTTTGGTTTTGGTTTTGATTTTGGTTTAGGGTTTAGGTTTTGGGTCTTGGTTTTGGATTTAGGGTTTAGGTTAAGTTTTTGGTTTAGGATTTAGGTTAAGGTTTTGGTTTAGGGTTTAGGTTTTGGGTCTTGGTTTAAGGTTTAGGTTAAGGTTTTGGTTTAAGGTTTAGGTTAAGGTTTTGGCTTAGGGTTTAGGTTATTGTTTTGGTTTAGGGTTTAGGTTAAGGTTTTGGTTTAGGGTTTTGGTTTAGAGTTTAGGTTAAGTTTTTGGTTTAGGGTGTGGGTTAGGGTTTAGGTTTTGTGTCTTGGTTTCAAGTGTGTGTTGGCTATGGAAGATTAAAGCTGATTATGCATTATATTTCTTTGCTTGGTGTAGGGGACTCAGATGACATAGTCTCCATCGCACTACATCATGATGGAAAGATAGTACATAAAGGGGGACAGTGAACATATGAAGATGGGGCTTTGAAATGGTATGACTGGTGTTCTTGGGACTGCACTTCACTTCTTGAATTGAATGCACTGGTGAAGGATGAAGGATACAATGAGGATAGGGTGGACTTGTACACACAAGAAGAAAGTGGACAGTTTTTAAAACTAAAGGTGAATGTAGTCAGAGACCAGGTAAACAAAAGGTGAATGAGGATGAGCAAGATGCAGGCAACCCCAAGAGTGGTGATGATAGTGACCAATATGAGGAACTTGATGGTTTGAAGATGATGGTTATGCTCAAGGGGATGAGAATGCAATCTTTCTAAGTGATGATGATGATATATTCCAGACAAATGATAAAGAGACAGGTTTTAGTGGCCCACACACTAAGGCTGATTTTGAAGAAAGAGACGTTGCTTTGTCACCAAGGCTTGTTCCTATTATTGGAGAGTCAGATGAGGAAGTGGCTAAGAAGAGGAGGAAGAAGAAAACTCTTCCAAAGACAAGAGATTTTATTCCGGATATGGAGATGAAAAATCCTCATTTTGAGATAGGGTAGAGGTTTGAATCAGCTTCCATATTTAGAGAAGCTGTGAGGATCTTCTCAGTGAACAATGGAAGACAACTCACTTTTAAGAGGAATCAGTGAGTGGGAGAAGATTGGTGCAACAGCCCTAAAGCCACCAAAGTATCGTAAGCATCCCGAGAGACCAAGGATGAAAAGAAAGAGAAGTCAGAACGAGCCTCCTATTCCTCCTCCAAATCCTACCAGGTTCCCCCGATACTATTCTACCCTTAAGTGTGGTAATTGTGGTGATGACGGCCACAAACGAAATGCTTGCACACAATCTGTTGACACTAACGCTGAAGCTAAGTTCAAACGTAAATAAGAATGGAGGAAACAACGTGCTTCAGCCAAAGCTAGGTTGGACAAGCTACCGATAAGTGATTTCTCATAGCTCTCAAGTTACAGATATCAGTCTTATGTGAACATAGATTTAAGCATTCACTTAGCTCTTATTTATAATTCATAGGATTGAGTCCAAACTGGCCTTGGCAGAACCTGTCATTATAGCTGAACATAGATTTATAGAATTACTTTGCACCATGAACAATCATTTAAGTATCACTTAATACCCTGAATTTGTAATATCGTATCACATAACACCCATAACAGATATTTGTAGTCTTAGTTTGCACCTGTATTTTGAATGTGTTTCTTAGCAGACTGAACTGAATTGTAATGTCATTTAATTGAATTTTGATTATGATTGAATTGAATTGTGATTGTGATTCAATTGAATTGTGTTTGTGATTGAACTGAACTGTGATCGTGATTGAACTCAATTCTGATTGTGATTGAACTCAATTCTGATTGTGATTGAACTCAATTCTGATTGTGATTGAACTCAATTCTGATTGTGATTGAACTCATTTCTGATTGTGATTGAACTGGATTGTCATTGTGGATACACTCGGTGTTTACTATGGCTTTGTCTGTGATTAGGTCCGGAGACAAACAAGGAGCACTACCCGTGGAAATGAAGAAGGCAAGACTGCCCCTACGGAAGATTCTTGCCCAAATCCTGTGCCAGCAACTCAATCAAATGCCCCCATGGTAACTTCTTGCCCAAATCCTATGCCAGCAAATACCAGTACTGCTCCAACGCAATCTTCATGCCCAATACCTGTGCATCCAACACCTACCATTGCCTCATCTCAAGTACAATCGCGAAAGAGACTTACAAGGGCTGCAAAGAAACCTCAATCAACTACCCCACTTGTTGTCCAACCTGTAACTACTCAGCTAACTGTCAGTTCACAACATCAATCACCCGTATCAAGTGCAAGGAGGATGAGAATCAAGTCGCCCGCAAAGCGTGTCAAGAAATAGTTGGTTTAGTGTTTAGTGCTTAGTGCAATCGAGTCAACATTGGAAGGACTTATTTTTTTGCTTAGTGTTCCAAATATTGTGACCCTATTTTGCTTAGTGTTTAGTATGCACCTAATTGCCATAGTGGTGCTCCTTTTGTTTGAAAGACAGGATGGTTTGTGAGGGTCCAAATTTGGTTTGTTATTATCGGAGTTTGATTTATGAATGAATATGACAGTTTCTCCTTCTTAATTGATCAACTTCCATTCTTACTAGATATAAAATGCATTGCATAAACATCTTACATAATTCCACAATCCAACAAACTAACTTTTACATAATACAAAGCCCTAAACATAACTAATAGTGCCATCCAAGTAAACATAACCTAATACATAACTAATGTGAAGGATTGAAGATGATTCCAACCATTAAGACCCAAGTAACCAAAAGTGCAATCCAAAGCTTAGTCACCTTTCTCTTCTCATTCAACAATTGCTCTTCAATTCTATCAAGCTTCCTTAACAACCCCGGAATTATTTTCGTTGACCACTTGCACATTTTCGGATCAAACCACTCCCAAAACCCACAACCTTTCTCTCTACCTCTACCTCTACCTCTACCTTGTCCCTTCTGCTGCAAAATAGATTGCAAATTCAAACCACATATCAACAATTAATCAAAACAACAACAATCAAAACATCAATTTCCTTTTCATTATTACTTACTCCATGAAACCCTGACAAATATTCATCTTATTGACCCAACCAACAATCAAAAAACAGCTTCCTTTTCATTATCACTTACCCAATCACAGTCATGCAACTATTAATACCATAACCCATAAACCAAACTCTCTTTCAAAACCATTTTTTTCTAACCAAACCCATAATGAAACCAAATATGTAAATTCCATTATCACTTACCCTAGCATCTGGACAGACAACAAACCTCATGCCTGGGTTTTCATCTGTCCATGACGTTTTCATTCTCCCCATCTTCCCACAAAAGCATCTTCTCGGCTGGAAATTCATTCCACTCTCCTCCATATCTGAATCACTTTTTTAACTAAAATTTATTGATGATCTTGGTGTCTTGTGGTTCACAAACCTTTATAAAGGCCCAATTCACAAACCTTTATAAATGCCCAATTCGCAAGTTTTTGGTGGGATTACTGCTGCAATTTTTGAATTTTCCCCCCTAGGGTTGTGATTTCCCCTGGATTGGGGCTTATTTTGGCACCTTCATTTCATCCCAACACCATGCCCAACCCGTGCCTACAAATTGTGATAAATGCCCATTAAATTCATGCCACATAAGTGTCACATAATCACTCTAACTGTCATTAGTATCAAACTATAACTTTTGGTGCAACAGGGCTGACAGAACGGGTGTTCTGGGTACAAATTAACACGATTTCGTGTTCAGGATTCAAATTGAGACTAAATATCTTGTTCATGGTGCATTTTGATTAATAAGCCTATAAGTATTTATATTTGCACTCGAAAAGCTTTACTGAAAATCAATCACACCTCCAATAAGAAAAACTTGCTAGCTAATCGACCATTTAAGAAATCTTTTTCACATGGATTATTTAGACGGAAAAAATTAAATTTAAAAAGGTTATTTTTGAAAAAATGAATCATTTTTATATTTTCTCTAACAATGTCAAGCCAAAGTTGCATCCCCAGCTGCCAAATTCACATAGGGAATAAATTGGTAATGCACCAAGATACTCTACTTTTTCTTTAATTTTTTATTTATTTTTGTTAAGATAAGCTAGTTTTTGTTTGTGTTGAAGCAGAAAATAAATATTGTATGTCAGATCAAGTGCGAATAAGAGAATTGAAATTTAGATGTTAAAATTGAACATGCCCGCGATATTTTATTTTTAATCAATCTAAATTAAGAATGAATAAAATCAAATTTTAATATATATATATATATATATATATAAACGGGAGCCGATGTGCTATATCTAAATATAGAATTATTACAAACCTCAGCATAATGTCGTATAGTTGACAATTCAAAACAAAATTCAACTGCTTATGTTGATGTCATTCCACGTTTTATTAGAAAATGGGATGGAAGACATGACAATCGAGGTGATGTCGGTTACTGGAAGAAGCAAAGCTCTTTGTGTTGATGTCATTCCACGTTTTATTAGAAAATGGGATGGAAGACATGACAATCAAGTTGATGTCGGTTAGTGGAAGAAGCAAAGCTCTTTGTATTGCACTGCGAATTATGCTTCGGTCACTCGCCTATGAGTTCATGTAGACAGACACAAACTCGCAGCTCTTCAGTCACTTGCCTATGAGTGTACGTAGACACATACACACATAATTTCGTAACTGTTGATGCATGTAAAACTCGCAGCTCATTAGTGGGCAAATTTTGCATTCATAATTTCAGACTGTTAATACATGTAAGACATGCATTTCTTCTGTGGTCAAAAACTTGCCCATTGGCAAGACAAATTTTGGCAAAATCCTTAAATGACATAAAACACACGGGATTTGTCATTTTGATACAATGATATTGGGTATTAGCCTCGTCCTTTACGAGAATTGAACCTGAAACTTCTCACATAACGTGTGAAGAGAAAATACCACTTTACCATAATACTAAGTGACCACAAGATTTGTCTTTAATAAACAAACCCACTGGTAGGATACCAATTGGTCAAATGTTGTGATAATATTTTGTAAGGAAAATTCATGCATCGCCATTTATGCTAACGCAAATTAACACATTGACATACATTCCCCCTTAAAGAAACGAAAGAAAAGAAAAGAGACGCAAGTACATGAGAAAGACTAAACAATCTGGCAGAGTAAACCAGTGGTATACAGCAAATACAGGGGAGAGGAAACTGGCAATCAAACACTGAGCTTGGCGCGGAAATCCAAGTTAACAATTGGTGCTATAATTTCATCTAAACAAGCCATCCGTATCCGTTCAGGTGTTGCCGGATTATCAAGTGGAAACCAGTCGTTACACCCTACTTCCGCTCTTGCAGCTTTAATGGCATCTTTGATGGCAAAGAACACTGCTGAAGCCAAGAAAAATGGTGGCTCGCCAACAGCTTTAGACGAGTGGATAGCCTTCACATTTGGATGTCCCTGTCAATAAGCAAACCACATGAAAAAAATCAATCAGTAACTTAGGCTGGGAAGCTAACAAGTGAATTCATCTCTATAAATACAAATGCAAACCAAAGAAACTAACTTAAAATGGCACACCATGCGTAATTGGATTTAAACCGTTATGTATTATGTTGTTATGGAGGGTGGTTTGATGTTGATACGCATTGAAATCAAAGACAATCAAAGTGAAGCAGCAATTCAAAGACAATACCAACTACGAATTATAAGAAACAAAATATCAAGAGCATAACAAGTAACACAAAAGTGGCATCAAAAGTGTTGTCTACTATTAAAGCAAAACCTCCCACGATTTAAGGACATTGGATGCAAGCGCACCCAAACATGAGACAAAGGAAAAAATATCTTAGTAGCCCCCATCCAGCCCACCCAGCCCACTTATCCTATGCCAATTTTACCATTTATTTTCGTTTCAATTAAGATTTCAGATATTTGGGTTTCCTCGTGTGGTATCTTATCACTTTGTAAGCCCAATATAAAGTATGTATGTAGCAGCTGAGAATAGAAGTTATAGTAGATGTTTCAAGAAGTTCTACAAAACACAGTAAGCATCACTAAACGTGAGGAAATTCCATCGAATTTTAATAAAATCTTTCCACTAAGAAAGATGGGCTTTAGATTACCCCACTCCTAATTCCGATCATGTGTTTGTGCCCAATTGGATGTCTATGTTGTTTCAGAATTTTGTATCACCAAGTTCCTTTCATCGTAATCTCCCAGCTTGCTCAACCTAGAGTGAAACCTTTAAAATCTTAATTCACCTACATAGTCTGAACAAGCTACAAGAAACACAATAAACTTTCTTTGGCTTTCCATAAAATTCGCAAAATTTAACATTCTGTCTATTTTAATTTTTTATTATTTTTACCGAGATGAGAAATCCATCAGAAAATATTCAAGCAATATTCCCTCCAAATCAACAATACACTAGAAGCTTTATATGCCAAGTTTTTTGACACCAAAGGCCCAAGAGAAGCCAAAACCCTAAGGGGCCATTTGATAACCATTCCATTTTCACTTTTCACTTTTCACTTTTTATGCCTAAGACATGGGGAAAATGGAGAATGAAGAAGGATGGACGAAGGATATGGTGAAAAAGATGGAGTACAAATGTAGACAAAAAACCAAACACCAAAACCTATTTTTTGTGGGTTTCATTCCTTCTTTATTTCTTCCTCTCCATGCCACCACTCCTCCCCATCCCTTCTACCTCTTAAATACTTTCTACATGTCTCATGCAAAAATAAATAAAAACTGGAAACCAAAAAAGAAATTGTTATCAAACGGCTCCTAAAATTTCAATCCTATATAAATTGTTTCTACATCCTCCCTCTTGTCCTCAAAGAGCCTCCTATGCAACAAAAAAAATTTCACATGAAATCCACTACATGAACCTCTAAAGAGTAGGCATCTCTATGCTAAACCCCTCCACCAAAAAACTCACTGACAAAATCTTTACAAAATCTAGCTTTATTTCCATTACCTACAACAGATTTCACCAAAGGAGAAAAGGAAGGAATAAGGATAACCCTAAGAAATGTACTTCCAATACATAGAAAGTGCCTCTCCGAACAACCCAAGAATCCCATACATTAGTCTGGAGTCCATATTAACACTGAATAACTGATGCATGTAGATTCTGATTGGTACTGACGGAATCCGGGTCAGCCTTCCCCCAACTCAAAAAGCAACCTATCCTCCACCCAACTAACCTTGTGGCATGCGGGTTACCACCCGTGAAAGCCTCAATTAGTTCAAAGGCCATTCAAGTACCTCACAGGTCACAACCCAAGCTACTTGCTAATGATACTTGCATACCCTCCCTTATGTTGAACCCAGCCAAAACACTAACAAACTACTATAATTTTAGAATTTAAAATTAATAGCATTCCTTACAGGATAATGAGCATACCTTAAGAAGAGAAACGCAAAATTTGAAGGGAACATCATTGATGGTGGGAATTTTGTAACTGCCAGGGCCACATGTGTAGAGGGAACCTGGTGAGATCCATTTATGAGCAGGATCACCCCACTTCAGTTCTTCTAGGGCTACCCATCCCAAACCTTGTACAAAGGCTCCTTCGATCTGCATATGAAGTATAATATAATTTATCAGTACAATAAAGGAATTACTGAAATGAACCATATCACCTTTAGTTCAACCATACCTTTTCCCAATTTAAGAAAATAATTGCTGAACAAACATAAGATTGACATTGACAAACTAGGTCAGAAGTTTGATAGTGTGTTCATCATTTTGGATGACGAGAGTAATTAATGGGAGATCATGAATAGATTGAATAGTTTACCAACTAATACAAAATAAAATTTTACTTAAAACAAAGATTTAAGTTTCGAATAGGTTCTTAATGATCCCCAATTTTTCACATCGAGCGGCCCTGTTGTATGTTACAGTCCAACAATCTGAGCTGTATATTTTTGCAGTCTCAAAATTTATTCGGACATTACAGGTTGAGATAGGGCTTGAGTTTCCACATTCTTCAAGGATTTCCATTGATAAATAAAAGATTTTGACATTCTAACAAACTTGTTAAAGAAAAAGGGAGAAAGCACCTGTCCAACATCAATTGCTGGGTTGAGAGAGTATCCAAGATCCAAGATTATGTTTGCCACCCGAGTGTGAAAATCACCAGTCAATGTGTCCACTTCAACCTCAGCAAAAGCAGCCCCATAAGTGTAGTACCTGAATGGGTTCCCTTTACCAGTCGTCCAATCAAAGCCAATATCAGGTACAATGTGAAACCCATGGGCAGAAAGATCTATCCGTTCCACATAGCATGCACTTGCTAGCTGCAATAATTATCAAGTATGAAGGTAGAATAAATTTCTTATCATCAAAAGTTTTCAGTGCAAAAGAGCCCATGTACGGTAATTAAATAATACATGAAGAATTTCAAAAGCAGTTCTTTCTCACTTATTCACATTTTACATTCCTGTGTGATAAATATATTTTAACTTTCTACCCCAAAAAATTTAGATAGTGAATTAACTTAGAGGCTCAAAAAACATAAAACGCAGGGAATATTCTTGCAGAACAACAGAAGACAGAAGCAACCATGTTTAAGCATTTAGTTGATTTTGGAAAGTACACACTCAAGTAGTCATCATACACTCTTAGGTAAAGCTTCAAACCCTTGGATTTTCTTTTGGCCAAAAGAAATTATCCAAAACACGACCAAAAAAATCCAGAAAACATTGGTGGACCAGTAAAGGTGAAAGAGTCTATCACACAGGGAATCAGAATATTCAATACCCTCTTTTTCCAATAAAATATGATATCGTCAATTGGAATTTGGAGCAAGCTATTTCCATCAGATTTTATAAGACTGAACATGGAGAAACTTTGTAGAAGGTAACAAACAACAAAAACAATAACCATTATAAACTCCATCATCAGAAATCAATTTGTATGTAATTAATTAAGACTGCAAAAGGGAAGGAATATGTTCACTGAAGTTTGTCAATGATAAATACTATAGAACTCGCTCACCTTTTAGTAATTAATATATCCATCATGAACATTCAAATTTCTGACCATCATTTTCAGCATTTTCGTGGCATTTAATTGATGAACTAAATATAATAACAATCTGGAAATAATTATTTTACTATTGTCCTTGCAGTTTTATTAATTCACGTCTACAGCATGGAATGTGTCTTTTCCTCCCCTTTTGTCGTTAAAAATAAAGTAATTTGTAACCGCCCTAAATGCTATGGTGAGCTGCACCTCAAGAGAAAGAATGAAATACACTCTTTGGAAGAAAGGAACCACCAATTATAGCATGCAGTAGTTTGTGAGCAGAAACAATGGCAGCAAGAGTACCTCAGCGAAAGAGTTGAAATTTTTTTGTTTAGCAATGGGCTCCATACGCGCCTTAATTTGCTCACATGCATCCAGAACTGCAGCTCCGTACATGTCAGAGCTCGCAGAAGCTGCTGTTGGTGCTGCATTAGGAACCTAATTTAGAAGCAAACATAAAGATCAAAAACATAAGAGCTTGAGCATCAGCTGTTTACGCATATAAAAACTAAAACAAGAGATATAGAAAGGAAATCTGAATCTGTTAATCGAAGAGAAATCATATCATATACAATCCTACAGAATTAAGAACTTGGCTTTGTTCGACTCATTCTCTTAAATTTAGTATTATCAAATGATATTCCTATATAATTGCAGAGCAGGCTATCCATTCATGTTCTGGGCCCCATTTGTAGTTGCAAGTTGGAGATTCAGATGTTAGGCACATTCACTTTTGGATATAGGAAATGTTTGCTCATGCTTCATGTCACCCAATATAATTAATTCACGTGTTGGGACTGATATGTCACACGTGAAGGGGCATGTTGGAGAATGTAGAATCCCACAACAGGAATCTTAAGCCTAGGATAGCAACTATAGGAACTCAGGCCTATTCACACATTTCCATTTTGTTTTGGGTTGGGTAGTCTAATTCTAACAAACCCTAAGAATCTCTTGAAAAGGAAAAGTGCAGATGACATGCTTAAAATTTCAATATATGAGGTTTAGCTTTAGATGAATTTGCATGCAATTTACCATACTTTCATCTCACATTAATCCTGGATGATTTCAAAGACTATCAGGTTAGCTCCTTTGTACGCAATGAGTATGAAACCTTTCTAATATCTGATTAGGGTCAATATGAAAATCTAACCAATATAAGAAAATGGTCCTTTTTTATTTTCAGGATAATGAAAAACTGTAAACTACCTTGTCGGTACTTGTCTCGGATATAAAGACAGAACTGAGAGGAATATTGAAGGCGGAAGCAGCGACCTGAGCAACTTTTGTATGTAAACCTTGCCCCATCTCAACACCTCCATGTGTGACTAATACAGTTCCATCTGTGTAGACATGAACAAGGGCACCGGCCTAAGAATCATTTAACAATACCTAATCAGGATTTTGATAACATCTTTGTGTAGCATATAAGAAATCAAAATAATGGGCACAAATTTAATATAAGAAAATAGACATTTCCAAAAATGGAACAACACAGCTTAATTTATTTATGTCGTAGCAGTTGGATTTCTAAAAGAACATTGAGACAGGAAGGCATAAATGCATCTCTTAAATCTTAGGTTCCACACAATCCCGAGCCTGCCAGATCTATAACATCAACTTGGATGGCCTTTTCCAGCCGGAAACTCTCCTGCTTAGTATGCGATGGAGTTGAGAGTTGGTAAGAGAGGGTGACCAGCCAGGTGGATATGTAGCATCTTACTTTGCGTTTTATATACTTGAAAAATCCAAAATATATTCACCGACATCTAAGGATGACGTTTTAGATTTCTTGTGACTAAAAGTTCATATGCTATCCATTAATGTAAAACTCAAAATCAGGAGGGGGCTATGTCTGGCCATACTTGTTATCTTAGAATAAATCCTTGAAAATTCATGTACTTCCAAGCTCAATTTGAAACATGTTGTAGACAAAAGCTAGTCAAATAGTAAAAAATTATGTATTTGTCAAAGCTCTAATTTAGTAACAGGTTATAGAAAGAAAAATCAGCTAAATCTGGAACCATATTGCCTTTTGTCAATATTACCTGGTTCATAAGCTTTAATGTAAAGGCTATGCCAAATTTTGTTGGAACCATGGCAACCCCACGCTTCCGCCATCGGTTTTCATTATTAAATTGGTCAACTTCATAGCGAGCCTTCGAAAATTCACAAGATAACTTTAGTTCATTCCAGAGTGGAGCCAGTGTACAGTGTTGAAGTTGCTGACCATAATGCAATATTGACCCTTCACCTTGAAAATTAATTTCCTAAAAGAAACTTGTTAAGCTCACATAAGAAGGAATACGGTAATTATGGACTGAAAGTGAAACATAACAACAACAACCTGATAAGATTTCTAAGTGGGACATAACAACTACAAGCTGATAAGATTTCTTAACTTACTCTTATCTCTTCTGGGCTTTTTTGGAGTTCCACAGCAATTCTTTGAATCCAATTTTCAGCAATAAGCATACCTTGAGGACTACCAAATCCTCGAAAAGCAGTGTTGCTTGGAATGTTAGTGAAGCAAACCTTTCCAACAATCCTCACATTTGGAATCTCATAGACATTGTCTGAGTGGAACATAGCACGTTCAAGCACAGGAAGAGACAAATCTAGTGAATTCCCACCACTATTGTAGATTTCAAGATCCAATGCCAGCACCTTCCCCTCATTTGTAAATCCCACCTATATCAAGGCATACATTCCATCAATGCCTTTTTTTTTTCCATCACATGTGATGTTACTTTAACGAAGCCAAAAGTAAATCCACCAATGCAACAATAGCATTACATGATAATATTTATGAGTTAAGCCCTTCTCCTTCTCCATTTCTTTTTCTTGCAGAAAAAAAGGGAACCTTTAATACTTCTCCCTACCTCTCAAAAAAAATTCTCTTTGCACAAATAAGAATAAAATCGGGTGACAGAATTTTTGTTCTGACATGGTAAAGGAACCAAAGGGACCAAGTTGTTACTCCTAGATACTAAAGACCCACTATATAAATGTCATGAAAAATCTTTTCTTAATTTGTTTATATATATAGCTCTTCTTTTATTTAACGATTAAAATGAATGACAAAAAAAAATGGTCTGGCAACACCAGATTGTAAAACCTACAAACAGAACTTGAATGTTATGTTGAGCAAAAAGAATATAATTATAGCGACAGAAGTATACCTTGTATTTTCCAAGAAAGCTATGGCGCTGCCCAGTTATCATCATGTCTGTATCACGGTCTAATGTAATTTTCACTGGACGATTCAACAGATACGATGGAACAGCGGCTGCCGCAGCAACAAAAGCTGATCTAGTCTCCTTTCCGCCAAAACCACCACCAATGCGCTTAGTTTTACAAACTACTTTTGACATTGGAAGACCAAGAACGTGAGAAACATATTTCTGGTGCTTATGAGGGTCCTACACATTGATAATTTCAAGTTACATGTCTGTAAAAAATGAAGGATGATAATAAACATAATAGACATTTGTTTGACACTGGTCCATGACAAACTTTTGGATGGAAAAACCCAGACTCGTTACCACATAGGCTTTCTTGTAGGGGTGCCTTCATTAATATAAAGGAGAGTCTTATAAGCTGGGTTCTCATGCTTCAGGGCTCATATCTAAGGGTTGGTAAGGGATAACCCATGCTTATGTAAATTGCATAGGATTCATGAGTTGCTATGGCCAAGGACAGAAGATGTCCAACATGTGGCAAGTTTATTCAACCCATTAACTATTCAATGGAGGACAAAGGATCGTTGTGCAATGATTTGTACTTATGAATCTCTAGCAATTTTCTAATCACCCTTAACCAAAAATTTACGTTTTTTTCTTAAAGAAACAAAACTTTATCGAGCAAGGAAAAAAGTACAACAAAAGACGGGCACTCCTGTCATATCTAAATTGGTTCAACATACTTGAGTGGATGAGATCATATGAACTTCGTTCCCACCATCCATTGTCCAAATCACACTGCTATTTGGCTCCAAATAGAAGTGCTCTTGTCCTCCAACTCGAACTTCCCCCTCTATGACTTTATCACATTGACGAGATTGAAAACAAAGATCCACATCCCCTTTCCTAAAACGCCTCTCCGTATTAGGATGGAAACTATTGGCATCAATGGCATCCTGTATCGATAAGATGGCTGGGAGCTCTTCATACTCAACATTAACTTTCCTTGCTGCTAGTTTTGCTTTTTCATGTGTATCAGCAACTACCACTCCTATAACCTGCAAAAAATAAACAATAAAGCCATGGATAAAATTATAAAATAGAAGAATGGTTCAACCCATCACCATATATACCATGCAAGGAATAATTTCTGACTACCAACATTGCTTTTGATTCATGATCAACGTTTCTTCTGAACGATAGAATGATTTCTTGAGTTTAGTATTTGAAGGGTCCATGTATACCACAGACCATTCTCAGAAGTTAATGATTCCCTTAGATTGTGGACTAACAAGAGAGAGATTCTTTATTAATAATTCATACCTGACCTACACATGTGACAAATTCTGAAGCAAATAGTTCCTCATC
This sequence comes from Oemleria cerasiformis, assembly GCA_037349345.1. Lineage (NCBI taxonomy): Eukaryota > Viridiplantae > Streptophyta > Magnoliopsida > Rosales > Rosaceae > Oemleria > Oemleria cerasiformis. The sequence continues at coordinate 248,305 of JAZGTL010000009.1, read as the reverse complement.
CTCAACAACTGGTCCAATGTTGTTATCGGCTGGAATATCCTTAGCAAAGTATATGTCTACAAACCCAGGCGATAACTTTGCTCTAGAATCATCGATTGAAAGTATATGTGCATGAGGCTTTCTGCTGAGTATCAAAGCAGCATGCAAACCATTAGGAGGCAATGGTGTGTCATCAGCATATTCTGCCTCTCCTGACACCTGACAGAAATTTACAAATCACCGCAATCATCATACTGCTATTATTCACAAGCAAGAACTCATGCACTATGCCATTTATATCACATTCTGCAACATACTTAATAACAAAAGAAGAAGGAAAAAGAAAGTAAATAATAACCAAGGTTGTCAATTATAAACTTTTATATCGGAAAAAATTACCATAATATTGCTGGTATATCTGAGTACATACCTGAAGTCTTGCTGATAAATGAACCTCAGGAGACCCAACAGCTGTCCCCTGTTTTGTAATTTCATAGTCTTGAGTTCCTATAACAGGCGGCCGGTGAAATGTTTGTACGGCAGAAAGATGGGATAATGGTACACTGTCCTTAATGCATTGGTCCCCTTCCAATTGAAGAGAAGCCCAAATAAAAAATTTGAAGAAAAAGCTAAGGGTCAAAGATTTACGAAACTCCACCATCCCACCAGGAGCATCATCCTTGAGCAATACATCATTTTGCAGTACTTTCAAAACACCCTGCAATAGCTCCTGATTCCAACTCTTTCCAATTAAAAAATCTTTTGTTCTTGTTGCAGAAAGAGAGAGTGGAGCAACTCCACCATAAACAATGGATGCATCAGACACGACCCTTTTGTCACCTGTTCCCTCAATATAAACACGAATTCCAGCATTCACAATTGCAATATCATCGTCCCTTCTGTGTGCTTGCTTAAATTCTTTCACATACTCAAAAGGCCTAGTCCAGGGTAAAAAAACAGAATGTAAAATTTCATTACTAGCCAGACCCACCTTACGATAACCCAGGAAAAACTTTTCTGCCAGCGTTGTTCTAATGTTCCCTTTGCAATCAATAATTTGAAACTTGGCTCTAGATGCCATCCAAAGAGGGTTCAAGTCTGATATTGGACTGGCTGTACATATATTTCCACCCACACATGCAACGTTTCTTATCTGCATCCCTGCAAACCATTTTAATTGTTCAACCAAGGCCTTACAAGAAGAAGTTTCATGAGCCGCACGTTCTGTTATGACCTTTCTTAAAACTGTAAGTAGTTCAGAAAGTCTTACTGCAGAACCTATCTCTATGCCATCATCTTTCACATTCAATATGCTGAGTTCAGGTACATGTGTAACAGAAATCAAAACCCGATATTGAATCTTTTTCAACCTCATTTCAATTCCTACCTCGGTGTTACCTGACAATAATTTTGCATCTGGGTATTGTTCTTTCAACTCTAGCACTTGTTTAAGTCTCAAGGGTCGGAACCACTTTAACCCATTAAACCCATTCAAACTTAAATACTTTGATTTTCTCAGTAAAAGCTCAGGAGGAAAAATAAACTCCTTGTCTGTGTATGTACTTCCGTCAATTTCACTATACGAGACAGCTTCAAACCTCTCGTCACAAGTACCACTTTCAGGAGTGATGCATGAACCCTCATTTTTCAATCCACACGAACAGGGCTTTCCAGTTGAAGGGCACACAAACTCACCTCCTTCATGGCTTACTGAAGATGTATCAACATATGGGGTATCATTCGTTTTGGCAAAGACACGAAAAGCATCAACAATTGGTCTGTAACCTGTGCATCGACACAAATTTCCTGCAAGACATTCTTCAATCTGCTCCTCACTAGGCGGTTTTTGACTTGACCTTAACAATGCATACATGGACATAATAAAACCAGGGGTGCAAAATCCACATTGTGAGGCATGAGCTCGTGCCATTGATTCCTTGAGTTCATGAAAGAAAATATACAGACAGAATATCAATGCGGCAAACTGGTAACTGCATAATATGACTGCTATACCGATATGATTCCCCCAATTTCAAAACAACACATCTCGTATCTCTCCATAAAAAAAATGTTTTTTTTTTAAAACAAGAAAAATTGATCAAACAAAAAAACAAATTTGATCAAACAAAACACTGCATACTTGGCTTTTCTAAACTGATATATTTAGTCCTGCTCCTCAACAATAATAACAGTATGGATAGCAGGAGTTAGAGAAAATGGTTGGGTTAAGTCTTTCGCCGTCTTTGCTTTCCTCTCCATTTCAACAAAAAAAAATTATTAATTACTAAATAAGTCCTGAAACAAAATATTAAGTCACCAAGTATTCATAGGGAGATTCTCAACTTGACATACGTTTCAAGTGAGTTGTAGCGTAAATTTAGACGAGTCCCTTTACTTGAAGCACCTCCACTTCTTAATATCCACTAATGGAGATTCCACACTCCTCCTCTGCCCAGGACCCTCCCCAATCTCAAAAGGAAATTCAGTGTTCTGCTACTTAACAGATATATTGGATCGTATGAACCTTGTAGGGGAGTGAATCAAGAAAAACAAATTGCAGAGCTTAAAGAAATCAAGCCAAGAGGGGAATGTACCTTATAGCTACTATGTACTGTGGGATGCACGTTGGAGCTACTGAAGATCCCAGCTATGGGGGTTGTTAGGTTTGAGGGTGAGTATCAAGAGGGATATAGGCTTAACAGTAGGTGGCCAATCCAAATGCTATTTTGATCTATGTAACTTAAAAACAAATCAAAAAGTGACGCTTTTTAACTGCATCTAATTAGCTAAACAGCGGAATGCCTCGGGTGTTCCTCTACCAGTAGGCCACAAGAGGACCCTTGATATCACTTTCAAATCCCTGCTACACAGTACGAGGTAGCCTTTCTACCCAAAACCACTCAGGCCGCTCGTATAAAACAATAGGTTACTGGCTTAACTAAATAAACCATCACCCACAGAACTACTAGTAAGGAAAATGTAATAATGGATAAAGGGGGGAAAAGAAAGGCAGCACATATTACTTGAATTGGGTGCAAACCCTGTTTGTGGCTCCCTAACCCTTCCACTGTGATTATGTGCATCCCTTCTACAGAATACAAAGGAGCCAAGCATGCATTGACAGCATAGTGCCTGAAAGCCAAAAAGAAAGAACAATGATTCCGGTTTGATCCGAATGTTTGGACTCCCATAAAGAGTAAGACATGTTCATGCACTTTGGGTGTGCGTGTGCACATTTGCAGTGAAAGTCTATTCGAGGGAAAGAGAAACTCACATGCATTTCTTCAGTTCTTTGTCATAATGGGAAACCATAACTGTGCAAGCACCGCAACCACCTTCACCACAACCAAGCTTTGTCCCCGTCAAACCTATATCTGTATTGCCACGAATAGAAATCCTCATTAGATTTTTTCAACATAGAGAACCCAAAGAGTGTATCACTTACAAACAGGACATTATCCAAGAAAACGGACAAAAAAAAATGGGGGAGAAACCCACAATTAAGAATTCATAGAGATGGTATGCAGAGGAAAAATACTAATCACTCTTACATTTATTAAGAACAATCAGCTCCATAGTTCAAGAATACTCTCCTTCTTTTCATGACAGAAACAAAGACTTTTCTTTATGCGTCCCTAAACTAAAATTAAGTAAAGAACAAAAAATGGAAAACCAATGAAAACAAAACAACTAATGTAGAACTGCACCCCAGTCAGAAAAAATAGCATCAAATGATAAATACTTGAAATCTGATGAAACAGGAACCCATATGGATGTCCATAAACGAACTCAGTACCACAAATTATCCACATCCTTCCCTACCATTCTAACAAAGGAGCATTAACCCAAAATAACCCAAAATATTTCCGACAAAGAACCTTTCTAGTACCATGCCGCTTCTTTCCTCCCTCCAAAAAACTTAGGCTTCTCATAAAGTTAAGCATCACAAGATTATGGAATTGCCCAACTCAATATAGACCTCCCTACACATCCTCACCCACAAAGAACATGAAACTAGACAACGGAGCATTAAATGAAAACATTCAGCATCTCTTCTGCACAAATACTCACCGTTGAAGAGAAAAATACCAGTAAGGTTTCATCCCTCTGCACCATGTCATAGGCATTCACTTTCACACAACCAACAATTGGTCTAGTGCCCGTATATTAGGTGCTGCTTTCAGCTCCCAAAATGCATGAGAGGGACCGAAAACAGAAGCATATTTTACTTTATGTGGATAAAAGTTCCAAGAAAAAACTCCAGAGAATTTCAGGTCCCAAATTCTCCTACCCAACAAAAAATTTCTACAACAAAAAGCTAACTCACCCCACTCTAAGTCACTTAAGTTTCTTCAAAACCCAGCATCTCAAAGGACCAAAAGCTCAAACACAAACTAACAATACAAGCATACTATGAAATCTTGAAAGACGCAAACAAACTTGCCAGAACACAAGAAATCAATGGGACCCGAAATAATTCAAAGTTCAAACTAATCCAAGCTCAAAATTGCATCTTCCCAGTTCCTACATATTCAAGGGAGCAAGCAAACAAGTAAACTGGAAAAACCAATTGCAACTAGCAAATTTGGTAATTACAATTAAAAAAGAAAAAACAAGCAAAAAAAGGAAGGAAGAAAAGCAAACCTCTAAGGTACTCAAGAAGGGTCAAGTGGGCCAAGCCATCTGGCAAAGCCTTGCGAACTCCATTGACATACAAAATGGCCTCTTTTGACTCCTCCCCAATTTGTTCCAGCTCCTCTTCGTTCTTCAAGGATCCCATAATTGTGTCTTCTGCCTTCGTTTAATGAATTCCTTTGGACCCAGCAACAAGTATGAGGTAATAAGATTCAAAAAGCAATCAAATTGTGTCTTGTTTCAGAGACAGAAAGAAGTGAACAAGGAGAAAGACGAAATGAAAAGGTTGGGATAAATTGGCCCACTGCCACTGCGGCCGGGGGGGACACAAGATCCATAGCAGACTTTCCATGTTTGAGGAGGCATAAAAGATAGTAATGGACTTTCTCAAAAAAAACAAAAAAATCTTTTTAGTTTAAATACACCCTGAACTCGACTGTAAGTCCCACATTGCACCTTATTCTTATTATTCGTTCATATTGCACCTTAAATCAGCTGAGTTGACTCACTCAGCTATTTTTTCGTTACCTTCTATCCATTTGGAGTTAAGATCTGTCAAAAAACATTTTGTTTTGAATGTCCCTCTTTGTCAAAAAGGGTTTTGTTTTGAATGTCCCTCTTTATATAGAAACTATCGGGTTAATTACAAGGCTGAAAATCAGTCATTACATCTGACTATGCAAGGTAAGTAGTTGAAAGAAATAAACGCATATCAATTACAGGCCTATATACAACATACTCTTCTATATATAGCTAGACTAAATAAGGTAGAATATACGATGCCTTAATAGACTAGGCCAGCACATATCCAACTGTCAATTCTGCTAACATCCCCCCTCAAAGTGATGTTGGGCGATCAAGAAGCATCAATTTTTCAATCAGGAACTGATGGCGATGACGAGAGAGAGCCTTGGTGAAGACATCAGCGGTTTGGTGTTCAGTGGAAATGTGTGGAATAGTAATCTCATGGAGAGCAAGGGCTTCACGAATGGAATGACAATCCACCTCAATATGTTTGGTGCGCTCATGAAAAACGGGATTGGCAGCAATCTGAATAGCACTGGTATTATCAGCATGAAGAGGAGTAGGAGTAAGCTGTGGAACACTAAGTTCGCCTAACAACCCTCGAAGCCATACAATTTCAGAACAGGCAGACGACATAGCCCGATATTTAGACTCATTGGATGATTTCAAGACACGAGCCTACTTCTCACTCTTCCAAGAAATAAGGGCATCGCCAAGAAACATACACCAACCCGAAACAGAACGACGAGTATCCAGACAACCAGCCTAGTCGGCATTACTAAAACCCTCCAACTTTAAAGAATTCCTTGAAGGAAAAAACAAATCGCAACCAGATGTCCCTTTAAGGTATCGAAGAAGACAACGGACAGCGGCCAAATGTGTCTGGCAAGGAGCCTGCATAAATTGATTGACATGTTGAACAGCAAACGAGATATCAGGTCGAGTAATGGTCAAATAATTCAAACTACCCACCAGTTGCCGATACATCGAGGGATCAGATAAGGAATCACCACCTGTCAGGACCCGTCCCGAATTTCCCCTCGAAACCCGGGAAGAACCCTGATCCCGTCTGACAACCTAAAAAAAGGTTCCCAAAATACCCTTCAATCCTTACAAAATATAATAACAATAAATACTTCCACTTGTCAGACAAGGGATTCAAGCACTCAATAATTCCCGTAATTAATGACCCATCAAATACAATATAATATCAGAGCGTCTAAGTAGGATCAAGAGTAAAATTTAGATATCCTACTCAAATATAATTACACAGCGCAGTCGAAGTACTAATGCCTCAGCCTCGAGATCAATGTTCGCGTCAACTCTACTCAACTGCCTGAAGGGGGTTTAAACACAAAAGTTGTGAGTGGACAAAAATAATCATTTATAAATTCCTTTTCGAAGAAATACCTTTCTTCCCCTCCATTTATAAAATCATGCATGCATAACATAAAACAATTTATCAATAAAAACATCATATGTAAATCACCAAAATTCTCATTTCTCTTTAAAACCATTTAGTTGGACTCACATAAAATCTATATAATAAAAATACCTCGTGATCCACAATTTGGTTTGAAAACTCTCTTCAAAGGAGTTTAAAATCATTTAATTCAATCTGGACACAAATTATCTCAAATTCAAATCATTTCGTTCCATCTGCCACATAATATCTCAAATTTCACTGTTCCCGACATATCCATAACACACCAGGGTATCCCTTGAGATGTGTTCAAATCTGTACAACTCTGTGTACCATCTGTACTATCTGTACTCTCTGTACTATGCATAGACAGCTTCGCGACCCGGCGGAGCAAGGCCCCTCAACACCTAAGGTCCGAACCCTCAACAACTGGCAGAGCAAGGCCCCTCAACACCAGTCAGAGCAACAATAACCATCGGGACGGGAACCAGTGAATCAAATCCATACTTCGAAATCTTTGTTTCTCGGCCTAAGCCAAATTCTTTGCAATATCATTTTATGGCCAAAATCGGTAAAATCACAATTATGGGTCTCAACCCAAATCACATACTCAAATAGTTACCACGTCAAAACGATATCAAAATCGAGTATAAAAACCAGGCCATTTCTCAAAATACACTTTCACTGAAATATTGTAAAACATGTGTCCAGCATCATTTCTAAAATCCAGAAATTCATTGCATCCATACATAACAGTATTTAAATCAAAGATACATTTATGCATGCATTACAGTTTATAAATCAAAGTCCACTCACAAACCTGTTCAAGCAAGCTCAATCCCGAACTGTACGCTCCCCTGAAGTTCCTGGAGCAGTATCGCCTGTCCAAATTAATAATCGAGATTACCAGCTAATCATAAGAACCTTAAATATAAACCCCCTAAACCCCGGGAGTCTAACTATGCTGGCCTAGAAAACGCAGCAACTTTAAAACGTCTGAAACAACCCCTAAACGACGTCCAATCGACTCAAAACCTGCGCCAACAGATCCGAAACGTCAAAAACTACTTGTCACGCGCCACCGTGACCTCAAACTCGGCCCCACGCGCCGCCACGCGTCGACGGAAGGTCGGAACACGTGCCCACGCGCCCTCACGCGCCGGTCACGCGCCTGCTACAGTACCCACGCGCCTGGACCAGTCCAACCCGGTCCGGCTCAACCTGACCCGGTCCAACTCGACCCGACCGGTTCAACTCGACCCGATCGGTCACCGGCGACTCGCCGGAGAAGACGACCGGCTGCAGTCTCCGTCGCCGGAAGTTGGCCGGAGAAGATGACCGGCAGTCGCCGTCGCCGCCGTCTGGTTTCGCCGGAATCCTCCATTTCTGTCCGAAACTTCAAGCTTTCCTAACTTCCTCAAAACTCAACCATTTTTCACAAATTTTATGTCTAAATCTATCTACTCGAACCCAGGAATCCAAATATGACCTCAAAACTCAACCTGTGCTAGCCGAAAAATCGATCGGAAGGTCCGAAACTTCCTATCCTTGGTTCGGCTTCCTCCGTGGTCCTCTCCTTCGATGGTTGGTACGGTTGTAATCGTGGGAAGGAGTATAATATGATTAGTTGATCAAAACTGGAAGTTGGAGCCTTGAAATCAAAGTTGACTTTTTGGGTTTTTGGATGATTTTCGCACGGTTTGGTTGTTTGTGTATGTTTGTCACAGAGAGAAAGAAGGAGATGAAGATGAAATGAAGATGAGGATGAGGTGGATCAGATAATATCTGATTTGGGGTTAAAAATATCTACCCCAAGTCAAAAATTACCAAAATGCCCTTGCACATCTAGACCCATAACTTTTGTCCACGAACTCCGTTTTCCGCGTGCCGCCTGTCTACGAACTCGTGAGTTCGAGACCTACGCTACGGTATCCAAAACACCACCAAAAGTGTCTCAAAACAAAATTTGACTTCCAAGCCCTTTACCGACCAAGGGTAAAATCGTCATTTTACATAAATAATTTACTTAAATCCAATAATTGAAATTTCGGGTTGTTACACCACCCGCCTGATGCAGCTTCAAATTAACCTCCATATGTGTAAGAACCCAATTACCGGCTTGAAGACCGACTAAAGAAAGAAGGTCTTCGGTATACTTATGTTGATGTAAGAGCGTGCCATTCGGACAATGTTGGACCTCAAGTCCAAGAAAATACTGCAGTGGACCAAGATCTTTCATATGACACGAAGATTTGAGGCACTGTTGGAGCTGCTCAATTAACTGGAGATCAGAGCCAGTAATCACAATGTCATCGACATATACAAGAAGTATAACGATCCCAATAGCAGTTTTGCAAAAAAAGATAGAGGAGTTCTACTGACTCTGAGTAAAAGTGAAATCCAGTAGAGTAGTACGAAACTTCTCAAACCATGCCCGTGGTGCCTGCTTCAAACCATATAGAGATCACTTCAAGCGACAAACCTCAACAGAAGAGGGAGGAAACAGGCCAGGAGGAGGAGACATAAGTATTTCTTCCTTCAGATCACCATGTAAAAACGCATTCTTCACACCCATCTGGCGAAGCGACCATCCTTTCGAAATAGCAATGGCCATAACAGTGCGGACAGTGGTCATTTTGGCCACGGGAGCGAATGTTTCCTCATAATCAAGCCCATACTCCAGCCGATTCCCGAGTGCCACTAGACGAGCTTTATGTCTTTCGATAGAGCCATCAACACGTAGCTTGATGGTGTATACCATTTGCACCCAATAAGCTTAACTCCAGCAGGACAAGGGACGATGTCACAGTTGTACATCTTGAGATCTTCTCAAATTGAAGCTTCAGTGCTAAACCCTTGTGGAGTACATTGAAGTTACCATACATATTCCTGGTACAGTGTCTATGTTCTACCCTTGGAAATAATTCACTCCCAGCCTCTATTAAGCCCTTCTGCTTATCTGTCATGAACAAGTATCCTCCACTGTTTTCGATCTTCAAATCCAAAGCCAAGATCTCAAGGAACCACTTCCAAGTAGAGTAGCTTTCAACCTCAACTATGGCATAAGCTATTGGGAACATGCCATTATTAGCATCAACACCAATTGCAGTCAATATCTGGCATGTTTGGGGTTTCTTGATGTGAGCACCATCCAATCCAATAAAGGACCTACATACATTCAGCCAACCATCTTTGGAAGCACCTAAGCACACATAAAGCCTTTGGAATCTTGGTAGTCCATCAGCCTCCATTTCATATTTGATCTTCATTATGCTTCCAATGTTAACCCTCAGCTTCTCATATTGGCACAAGTGAGTCCCCTCAACAATCTCAAATGCCATCTTCCTTGCTCTATAACAAGCTGACCTACTGGGCTTATAGTCTGTTTCTTGGTTAATCATGTCTTGAAATTCACCAAGATCTCACTTATTGCTTGTAAGTTGCCTCATGTATTTCATCTTCATCCACTTGGTATTAGCATGAAAATTGGCAGTACCTTGCCGGCAGCTATGTTCTCCTTTGTAAGTCTTAACTTGAAGGTAATCCCTCCTATTCACCTTAGAGGCATAGATCAAGAAATGACAACCCTTAGCTTGGTCACATATAGCTTTGATTTTGTCTGAGCAATTTTTCTTGAAAAAAATTTGCTTCTGGGCATTGAAAGAATATATTCTAATAGCCTCTCTGAATATTGCAGAACTTGAGAACCTCAATCCAAGCTCAAACTGGGGATTTCTCATATCCATTTCAGGGTTGAAGTCTCTAAATGGTCCAACCTCTTTTCTCCTTGACATCTTATGAGGAGGCTCATCTTCTCCACTTTGACCCTCAATATCTGGTTCTGGATCAAAAGAATTCAATCGTGGAGAGCTTGGACCATCATCTTCTTGTTCAGGTTCACCACCATCAAAAAAATTTAATCGTTCAACATCAACATAGGCTACAAAAAGGTTGTCATCATAATCTTCCATATTAACCTCTTCAAGTTGTTGATAATCTTCATCAACATATTCAGGATCATCAACATCATCATCTTCACTCTCACTATCACTAGAACTTACATAGTTTGTCTCTGTTTTGCAGGTTCTTGCTAGCTTCCCCTTCAAGATTTCATGAATAGGATGCTCAATAGCCTTACCCTTGGCTCTTGCAGCTATCTCACCTTGCTGATTCACCAAGACTTCACCAATAGGATGCCCCTTAGTCTTAGCCTTACCCTTGCCTCTTGCAGCTGTCTCAATAGGATGTCCCTTAGCCTTACCCTTACCGTTACCCTTGCCTCTTGTAGCTATCTCAATAGGCTACCCCTTAGCCTTAGCCTTACCCATTCCTCTTGTAGTTGTCTCAATAGGCTGCCCCTTAGCCTTAGCCAAACCAATTCCTCTTGCAACTATCTCACCTTGCTGCCCCTTCAATATCTTAGCACCATGATGCTCATCATCTTCTGCTCCAAACAAAAGCCATCCTCTTCTATCACCACATGCCCTGGAAGTGTAATCTCATCACCACCACCTCTTTTCAAATAGATAGGTACACAAGTACCCTTCCTAGCATATGTGACACATAGTTTGAATATCTCAACATCCGTGATTAGTTTAACCATATACCAAACCATAGTGACCCACCATAGTGAATCTTCATAGTAAATAAGTCTACATCATCTGCAAACGTATACGAAACAATATACCAACAATTTAGCAACTAAGCACACCTAAAATGAATAAAAATTTTAGTTTGTAAGCACACACAATTCCATTCCTATTTCAGTGTCTAAGCCCACCAAATAGCAATCCTAATTTAAGTGTCTAAGCACACACAGTTGCAGTCTTATTTCAACTATGAAAGTACACCCAATAATCGACAGTCATAAGAACTCCAACCCAAACAAAATAGTTCAACAGTCCTTAATATTACCAGAAATTCTAACCAAAATAAAACTCTAAACCAAACGCCATAACTCCATCACTAATCTATAAAAGAGTTTCAAATCAGTTTATCACTCAATTTCAAACTCGAATCCTACTTATATGAAATTCTAACTGAAAATTAAGCCTTACCGTAAAGGGGCTGCTCGTCTCCTTCCTTGCGACGAATCATCTTCGAAATCGACTCCAACACCCACTTCTATTAATCACGCACGAACAATATATCTCCCAGTTCTTCAACGCAAAATTACCCAAATTCGTGATTTCGCCGAAACCCTAGAAATTTCCCAAATCGCAAATTCAAATTTCGTCGAGAGGGAGCTAGTTTAATTCGCAGTTTATAATATGTGGGTCCCCTCTATCTTCCACGTCGACTACATCAATTGGGTCTTCTGTGCCAGCATGTCCAAATTTTCGCTTTTGCCCTTGTATTTGACGCCCACTTGACAGCTTCAACGGAAAAAAAGCTTAGTGGGCCAACTCGGCTGATTCAGGGTGCAATGTGAGCGAATAATGAGAATATGGTGCAATGTGGGACTTACAGTCGAGTTCATGGTGCATTTAAACTAAAAAGCCAAAAAAAAAGATAGTAATGGCAATTATGGCATTGCACGTGTCCCCAAACTTTCTTCATTTTCTGTAATTTTCCTATTTACTACTGTTTGCTTATTGTACTTTCCTATTGGATCTACTTCTTCTACTGCATAGTAATCCAACCATGTTCTTGTTTATCCTAATCGTATGTTCAAATTAGATGTCAAAAATATTAATTACTTAAAACTCGCTAGGCAGTAATTGGTCGAGAGTAAGAGCTAGTAATCATCCAACCATGTTCTTGTTTATCCACATAACATAGGATTTGAGTTAAGCTATACAATAGTATGTTCAAATGAGATGTCGAAAATATTAATCACTGAAAATTCGTTAAGCGGTAATTATTCGAGAGTAAGAGCTAGTAATCGTCCAACCATGTTCTTGTATATCCATATAACATAGGATTTGAGTTAAGTTATACAATAATATGTTCGAATGAGATGTCGAAAATATTAATCACTTAAAATTCGTTAAGCGGTAATTGGCCGAGAGTAAGAGCTAGTAATCATCCAACTATGTTCTTGTTTATCAACATAACATTTTTTTTAAATACAATGATATCAGGGATGTGATTACAATATAAACATTGGGTATAGACCTCGTCATCATAACGTGTGGAGAGGAATACCACTTGTTTATCCACATAACATTGAATTTAAGTTATATAATTGTATGTTGAAATTAGATATCGAAAATATTAATCACTTCAAACTTGCTAAGCGGTAATTGGTCAAGAGTAAGAGCTCCGAATGACAATTTAATCTAATTAAAAATTCAAATTTTTTATTTTATTTTTATATAATGATATTAGGGAAGAAGGATTATAATACATATACATTGGGTATTGATCTCGTCCATGAGAATCAAATCTGAGACATCTCACTTAATATGTAAAGAAAAATACCAATAAATTATGTGCATGAGACATATTGAAGAATTTTCTCAAATCGAGACGGCTAGGGGGAATCTAGGCAACCCGAGACGAAGACTTTTAGAACATTACTTAGAAGATCTTATCTTCATAATGTCCATATCTACTTGGTCCCATGAAGAGCAAACCAAAATCATCACATCTTCATCTCAATCAACTAACAGAGAACAAACCCATTTGGTTGGACGGGGAGAGGGGGGGATTTTTTTTTCTTTTTACTTCTTTTAATAATTTTGTTATTGTTTTTGACAAAAAAAAATTATATTTTTATCTATGTGTCATTTGAGATAAACTAGAAGATGATAAACTCTAATTTTTTTATTTTTTATTTTGCTAGAATGATAAACTCTAGTTGACCCATATAATAGGACAAATAATAATAATAATACTAAATAATAATAATAACATAAAAGCTATGGACCATTTTGTTATTATTGATAACTTCATTTGCAAACCCAAAAATAGGCTTCTGAAATAGGGTCGCAATCGTTAAGTATTACCAACCTTGTTTTTTTAAGGCTTGAGAATGCAGTTAGATGGTCAATGGCCCTTAAAAAGAAGATATTATCTACATATCATTCTCTTTCTCATTTCCATGTCCCTTATTTCTCCGAATTTTACATGTTTTTCTGTCTCAAAAAAACATTTGCTACACTTGGCTCAAAGAAAAGCATAATACTTGGTATCTATTATATATGAACGGGCCATAGTACCCTTTAAATTGCGTCACTATAAAATACATGTTATTTGGGTCTCAAGTATACAAATTTCATGTACATATGCCGCTTTAAGTATGTATTCCTTGAAATTGGGGTTTTAAGCAAAAAACCAGAGATTTTCGCAAGGTCACAAGTTTCCTGAATGAAGCAGACCCATTACATTGTGTTGTGCCTCCACCATCTGTTCCAATCACCAGCTCCACAACAAAAGACATGCTGCAACAGAAAATGGGTAGAAACTTTTATCCCCGACTTCAAAGTGAAATAGCATGATGCCTTTGCATATCTAAATTCAGTTAGCAAGACTAAATGTAGCAAGTACAAATTAAAAACTACCAAATGAGAAATAAAATCAAGTAAGATGTCATACCAGAAGGTGTCCACCAAATGCCATGGCTTCAGTTGTCACTCAACCATGAAGATTTTCCAAAGACACCTCCAGATGAGCTGCCAGGTTGTCCAAATAATTAGATAGGGCGTGTTTCTATGAATCAATTGTCTATCAAAAAGTGGGGGTTTTTTTCGGAAAATAAAATACGGGTTGTTAAAATCAGTTGTCTATCAATTGTAGCCAAAATTGTGGATAACAGGAATTGGGTTAGTGGTTACACCTTAAGAGCTAATAGTTCAGTCTGGCAGATCTAATCATAAGAGGTTCGTTAAACTAGAGTAGTGAAAGACTAGAAGAACTTACCTTAGTTTGGGTTCTCAAATTTTCTTTGCCGGGCTTTCAGACTTTTTACTCCCTCCCAACGATGCCTTGTCTGGTTCCAGAGAAGAAGACCTACAGCAGAGATCCCCTGCAATGTAACATAAATTTAGCTCCACATGTAGTAATATACCAGAGAAGGCATATAACAGACTAACTAAAACGCATAGTAAGATACCATTCTTGAAATCATGGAAAGTAAAACAACTTTAAATAAACCATAAAGATCAAGTCTGCAAGAAGATCTAGTAGGCAATTTTGTAAGCCTACTTGGGTATTGAGCATTTATTTGTAAGAACTAGAGTTGAACAATGGTTTTTCGTGTTGTCAAAGAGTAAAGTGCAAAACAAAGAAACGGGCTGTTAGCAACCCATAATTTGATTGACTCCATTAAAGGAAATAATACTGCAAAAGCAGCTCAATCCTTTGGGATGTCCGTGAGAAGTCCGAAAAAGACCCACCTGATACAGAGTTGTTAAACCCAGTTTCCAATGTACACAAACTCTCTCAGAAATATATATGATTTGAAGATGGATCACTTGAGAGTTATATATAATTTGAAGTTTTGAACTTGAAAAAAGAAATCCAAGGTTCTCTAAAAAGTCATGAATACTAAGAAGATGGATGGATCACTTGCGAGCTCATGACATAAACAACAGATGTGCGCTAAGTAAAATGCAGCTACACCACGTGTGGTTGCCGGAGTCCACAATACTGACCTTGACAAGTTGAATGCTGAGATAGGAATCCTTTAAGCTCTTTAACATAAAGCACCTTATTGCCCTTAGATCCAACAGACCCAATGAGAAACTTAACAGACTGTTTCAGTGTACAACTGCAGGCCGAGACCTCAGCTTAATCTTTTCTTTCACACACTAGTCTAGCCATTGTTTACACTGTGACTCTGAAATAAAAAATATTTTTTCACTTGGTTAAGCACAACCTTCGCACGATCAAAGTATTCTCCAGGGCTCCATGATCCACAAAGAAGGTTGACTGGCACCAGTAGGAAAATGATCCCTGTATTCCTCTGAAACAAAATGGTGCTTCTTTTTAGTGTTCTAATATACCACAAGATACACATTCAAATGTTCCAAAGAAAACAAGCTTCAAACTTAAGAATAGTGCTTTCTACCAATTCCCAAAATGGCTATGATGATTTCCACTTAGTTTAACAAAACTTTACAGACAAATATACACTGACTAGTGGAAGGAATTCATGTTCATGTGCTAAAATCATACAAGTTACCAAGGGAATGCTGAATTGAACAACTATATCTGATACATCACATAGAAAAATACCAGATGCATAAAGGAAATTAAGCCACAACATGATAAGAAATTGCAAAAATTTGCATAATTTCTACATTAACCAGTATAAAAATGATTGAAGTAACCAGTATAATACATACCAAGAAATCATGCAATTCATTCAAAACTTAATGACTATCAAACTTCACATTAATATATCAAAAAAAAAAAACAGAGGACTCAAGGATTCAGTTTGTAAATATGAGTTTCGTTTAGAGCTGATAGAGAAATTACATGGATTCACGCACGATGTTCTTCTCCTCTCTATAATTAAGCAATTTCACCATGTCAATGTGGCAGTGCACATCCTCCAGCTGCAAAGAATACAATAAGTTAGCAACTAAACAATAATAAAAAGAAAGTAAATTTGAAAGCATTTGGTGGGACCATATCTGATTATTTGACATAGAAAAGGATGAATTTGACTCACCATCTTAATGAGAAACAAACTTTTCAAGGACGCACTTGGAAAAATGCCACTGTAGAGGAAAATGTATGCATCTTCTTTTTTTTACAACTAAACCCATCAAAGAACATTACACATAATGTTCTCTGCAATTCCAGACTAAAAACAGAAACTTTAAAGGCATAACGGAATGAAAGGTTGCTTACTAAGAAAGGAAAAACTATATGATTACTTGTTATGCCTCTGTTTCAATACTAGTAATTAGTTTTTGTTAATCTAATAATTGCTAACATAACACATTGAAGCAAAGAGATGAAAGGAAGAGTGATGGTAAAACAATTGGAAACAAGCGAAAAGAGACAAGGATAAAGACCCAAACAATTTAAAAGGTATGGAATCTTGTCCAGGGAAAACAAAGCTTTCTAATGAAGGCCAAAATTGTTTCACATGCTGATAGTTTTGAGTAATGAATTGGGCATGAAATGCATGATCAACAAAACAGATCGACCCCACAAACAGTGAACAGTTGTTGCTTATATATATATATATATATATATATATATGCATCCAGCCATATCTTATGTGTATATAATGCATCATGCATGTGTATATAATGCATCATGCATGTGCATATGGGGTTTTATCATATGAAAGCAAGAACATGATGCTGCCCACGATGATGTACAAAATTCATCTAAATGTAAACAAAGCAAACAAAAAATAGAACGACTCATGAGGCAAGGCAGGGCATGAAAAGAAAGGCTCCATAAGATCATAACGGCAGCAAACAATTTATCAGACAAACAGGCCCAATCAGACAAGATATCACAAAAATAAGAATTTAAATTCAAGACGACTAAACCCTAACAGTAAACCCGTAAACCCTAAAAGTAAAGAGATGAAAGGAAGAGTCAGATGGTTAAAGCCTCTAAAGCAAACCTGCAGTAAGGACAAGTGTGGTTTTGGTTCAACCATCTGATAAAACACGGCGTATGAAACATGTGCTCACACGGCATGCGAATTACCTCTTGCCCCACAAGATCCTCTAAGCAAATAGAGCACTCGAAAACTACGTTCGATTCCGAAGGTTTTGAGCACCCATCAAAGACGAATCTTTCCAAGCCCTCAATGGCTGCTTGGGATGCCGACCTGCGTAATACTTCCGCCACAAATTCATCCACACTTGCATCAAAATCAAAATCCAAGTCAAGATTGAACGATATATCCTCTGAAACATGAACAGAATCAATGACCACTGTATCCTCTAAAACAGGAACAGATTCTACCATATCCCACTCAAAGGCATTCCATTCCGATTCCGGAATCTCCTCGAAGAAATCGGCCACGGCCACTAACCCGTCCATGTCCACCATTTCATCATCAAACCGCGGGTCATCCATTGTGGAGTTCGACTGGGATGCAGAGAGAGACGAATGAGGAAGGGGTTAGGCAGAGATTCAGAGAGAGAGAGAGCGTTGAGCGAAGACTCAGAGCAAGAGCGTTCAGCGAAGACTCAGAGCGAGAGCGTTGAAGAAAGTCATAGAGCAGAGAATGAGAGAGAGAGACCGAGAGCGTTGAGCAGAGAGAGTGAGATGACAGGGAGCGATGACTTGACGGGAGGTGGCCAGCGTGGAGCTGCTTTTTTTGTTTCTTCTGGGCTGCGCTTAGCCCCTCGAATATATTGATAATTACCGTTTGTTTTTATTTTACAAATTTAATATAATTACATTCTATTGTCCTTATTATTTTTTCTTTTTGTTAAAAAAGCAAGATCACATTATATATATATATATATATATATATATATATATATTGGGCGAGACCTACCATATAATATCAATTGGCTAAATTATTAAGTGGCTCCTTATTGTTTTTGTTAGAAAAGATACTCTATTCAAAGCATCTTAGGATTATACATTCAATAATTCAAACGTATACATAAGAAAGTGAAAGTGAAGTAGAATCTTTAAAAGATTCGCGGTCTGAATAAATCCACGTGAAAAATAAAATAAATAAAAATAAAAAACAACTGATAATTTCATATTTCAACAAATACCATCAATTAAAACATCATTAACAATAACGAATAATTAATTGCGGCATTTGTTGCCTAGTTATAAAAAACTTGCTAGAAAAAATTTAATGGGACAAAAATCTAATCGAAGAAAAAAAAATACAACGCGCGCGAGTCAATTGTGTCAAATACAAGTACACATGGCATAAAAATCAAGTCATCTTTAATGAAAATAAAAGTGATGACATCACTTCTCAATGAAAAATGAGTACTCAAAGGAAAAAAAATGTACACATGAAGATAATCATAATGCCTTCCTCCGTTTAAATCTTTTCTTTTTTCTTTTTCTTTCATTTTTTTAGTTTGGTGAGAAATTTAATACCGTGATAATTTTCCCCTTTTTTTTCTCAAACTTTTGGATTAGGACTCTTTTTCTTAATTGTTAAAGATTTATTTAAAGGCCAAAGGTTTTTCCTGGTCCTAGCCCTGGTGGAATCAAACCTCCGCCTGTAGAGCATATGTACACAAATTTGCTTTAACCACTAAATTACCCAAGAATAGGCTGAATAGGCTTATAAACAGATTTCTCAACCCACAGTAAGAAAACAATCGATGTTGCACATACCTCTTATAATATACACAAAAACCAGTAAATAAATACAGAGACGTGTTTACAAAAATGAAAAAATAGCGATACAAACTAAACAGAGGGACACTACTACGACCAAACACAAACATATTTGCCGTAAATCTGTGTGCGGGTGTTTGTATATATATACAGGTAGCTTCAAGAGATCCGAATTGAAGTCTTCATTCGTATGTATTTACATATTGCCTTTCCCAAAAGAAATTTCTGATCACATGTGAACCTTGCTAGTGTAATGTCCAGTAAATAAAAAGATCATTTTGGAATGAGTACCTCTTTAACTGGGTCTTTCCGGGGTACATTGAGAGGCGTAGAACGCTCCGAATCAGATGACTGGATGAGGATTTGCATAAGGATTACAACAAGGACCAACAAAGTGGCAGAAAATGCAATGCCTTCCCATGAGTTTAGGAGGGAAGACCATTGAACAAATTTGAAAATTCCATAACCAAGGAGGCATGACCAAACTATGACAACCTACACATTGAAACAACAAAAATGGAATTGGAGTGAAATATTGGTTAAAAGGGTAAGTTGATCAATTGCAGGATCTTACCATTAAAGACTTTCTAGGTCTGCCAATGTTTTGAAGCTGCTGGTCACTGAATGTGCCTTTGGCTATATACTTCTCCAATAAGGCATCCTGGAAGTAGGAAAGTTGAAAAATGTAAAAGCAACATGAAACATACAAGTACAAGTTTACTAGGAGGCTATAAATTGAGAAGGAAATGCATTCATTATTTCACCTTAGAAACCTCAAAATGTCTATCATACTAACACACACTAAGCTACCTTTCCTTTGGGCTACATGTGTTGTCTAGCCGGATATTTTCCCAGAATAACCCATTACGCTCCGTTTGTTTTAGGAGGAATTTGGATTCAGATGGAGTTCATAACAAGGCTAAATTTGCTATAAAAAACTAGAAAACACTAGAGTGAATGGATTTGAAATAACTAGATGCAGTATTAATGAGAGGGATTTGAAATGACTATATGCACAAAGTCATCTGAAATCCATTTGCTTTCTTCACTTTTCTTCTCATTCAAATCCTAGCATACATCCATTATAATACTCTAACCAAACCAATATAGTATGAAATCCAAATTCAAATCCAAATCCCTTCTGAACGGAATCTTAAAGTTGAAGGGAAGAAGAGAACGACTAACGACTATACCTTGGTAACAAATACATCCTTACACCACTGTCCAATTCCATCAACTGTTTCTGGCAATTCCCGCATTGGATGTCTCCTGATTTGTAACTTTACCTGTAAGAATCAAAGCTCCACACCGTTAGTAATATAATTTCCGACCTTTTTTCCCACTACTATTGCCCAACTCTACTATGCTTTTTTTGAGAGTAAGCAAGATCATGTAGAAAGATGCAAAGAAGGTCTACAGAATTGCTGTCCTTTTTTGTTTTTATTTTTGCATAATAATTTTAAATGAAATTTCTTTGTTCTTCATTAGCATTCAGACGATAATATGTCTACACAGAATGGACATTTAAACAGATACAGGACAACCGAGATATTTGAACTTCTAGATAATTAAGAAAGGAACACTACAGGAACTTCAGCCTGGCCAGATTTACTATTGCCTCAACTATCTTATACTCGGATTCAAACTCTCTAACATGCATTTATCATATTAATTTGCACCATTTATCACAAAAACGATTACCGCATTACCAGGAAATTAGTAAAATAAGGCAGTGAAGAAATATAAACCAATATCTAAGAAACCCTGTTGATACCATACACAATGATATCAGTCCAGAAAGGTTCCAAATCACAAAATTTTACTCTTTAAGAGAAAACGAATCAAGAAATTCTAACATATATATATACTATAACAAAAATTGAACATATACTGGAGGACCGTATATTAAAGAGAATCTGAAAACTGATTGCTGAACCTAATGATGCACTGTTAACGAAATATGATTAATTATCCACTAACAAGAAGCTTTATTAGCTTATGCAGAAAGAGTTTTGTTGTCCTACCACAGAAGATTGCCCTCTAAATAGTCTCAACAATGTAGGTGGCGGCTGATTGTTTGGGATAGCTAGTGTACAGTCATAAATTGCTGGAACAAATGAGCGCATATGACTAACTGATGAAACAAACCCCTGCAAGTATGAAAGTAAATTAATGAAACCAACATAGCGGAGCTAAAACCTTAAATATTTATATGTTTAGAAAGGCATCATCCATTCATCCTCACCCTTGCCTTTGCCCAAAATGTGTATGTGTGGGTGTAAGCCATATCAATCTCGTCTTCCATTCTTTACTATTATATGCCGTATTTCCTATGAATTAAATCTAAATTTTTAGATTTTTCACATTTCTTTATTTCTGCCTCTTGGTCTTTACCTTTTATGTAACTTGGCATCCTTTTGTTATAGGTGTGTTTTTATGTAACATAAGAGATCACCAGTTTGGCTCCTTTCTTTTCATCCTATTCCATTGCAATTCTACTTATTTTTATCATCATATATTTCCCATTATTTTCATTAATGATCCTAAATATCATAAATTTATTGTCATCAAACTAATATTGTACTCTATCTTTATGAATCTGCACTTTGTTAACTTGAGTATACATTGCTACTCATTTCCTAACTTAAACTTCCGAGGTTCAATCATTTTCTAGTGTGCTGTTAGACCTCTATTCCAAAAGAAGCTGAGATTAAAAGACTCAAAACCTCCAATCCCTCATTCCCCATATTTTTGTCAAATTAATTTGATAAGCCACACTATGAAATTATGAACCTATGGGAAAAAAGGACAACTAGTTATAAAAATTCAAAGAGGACGCCAAGTACATCAGTTTGATTAAGAAAAAAGTAAAAATGAGTCGGTGTGGAGAATTGTCAATACACTATTACCTTGGTACGTGGAAGCAAGACATTCCTAGGAATCGGCAGCCCTCTTGAAGCAGCAAACTCTTGAGCTACCATTAGCTTTGTCTGCGTAAATCGTGTTCCTTCTACAAAAAGAGCTAACCAAAAAGGCATGGGGAAATCCTCTAGTCGTTGAAAACCTGACTGTAGTGGACAATCCCATGAATAATAAATTACAAAGAAGAAGACCGTGTCAAACATATCCATATAAATACATTTACTGATACCTTCAATGTTCTTTCATCTTTAGTCCATCTTCTTTCCAAGAAGACATATTCAGAAAACCACATTGACCAACCTATGACCTGTATACAAAGTAAAATAAATGAGTAAATTGACAATCCCAACAAGTTGATAGCAATTTGATTAGGGAAAGTGAGAAGAATGTTCTACTAATTAACCAAATAGGCTATTGATAAAATTGGATTTAATGAACTTGAAAGCAAAGAAAGTCAATAATCCAAAGTTTGAATATACATATTGTGAGTGATAAATCCATCATTAATTTCAATAGGAGCAGAAAGATACATGTTGAGTGAAACTCACTGGGAGGAACATTGCTTCTTTCTTCATGATGGCTAGTGCGCTACCAAGGCAACCTGAGCGCTGTTATCAATAGATTGATATCAGTCAGTGAATTATAAAGAACACAACTGAAACATGATTCCTTTTGCTTTTTAAGGAAACCTGGATTTGTAAGAAATACAATGGTTAACCATAGACAAGCTGGCATAATCAAGTTGTTGACTCTGTCAACTTTACCTGAAAAACCATTTTCAGGAAAAGTGGGGGAGGATTTTTGAATAAATAGTAAAAATGGACAGAAGTTAGAATGGGAGAGGATGGTTTTCTGGAAGTTAGGCCACTTCTCTGGACTATACTTTTGAGGTCAACAGATGAAAGAGAACAAAATGAAAGAGAACAAAGGAAGGTGGAGTGATGGCAGATTCCGTGATGGTAACTTGTCCTTCATGAAGCCAGACAACTATATGCTTTTAAAACACTAACAACAGTTAGTTTGCACGTTTAACATCACACAAGTGACACTGCTAGAGATAAATTCACAAAGGTAAGTACCTGAGCTACGAGCCATCCCACAAGCCAATCAATGTCACTTCTGTGATTACAAATGAGAAGTGCATGTTCTTTACCTGAAAATTCCTCAAATAAGACAACATTCGGCCAATATAAGAAATTTGTAGACTTAAACACATCTAAATTCCTCATTATTTTGCCATCAAAATCTTAGTTCCTCTTTATGACTCAAGGATTCTGGAAAACAACCAGTTACTAGATGTCACCTTACCCATTAACTGGAAAGTTTCTGAATCTACGTGCAACTCAACCTGCAGCAGAAGTTCTAATTAGTTAGACGGTGATTAGGATCTAAAACCCAAATACACCAATTAAACGCAGAAATGCTTTTAAGTTTGTAAGGTCAAAATGGTGAAATATAGAAACAATTATGTTTCGTCTGCATATGTGGTAATTTAATGTAACTCAGTGTGTAAAAACAAAAACCATTATATAAATGAGAACATAGAACATGATTGGTATTGATTGAAACAATATTTTGCATCCTTAAAATGCATGTCCCTGCCCTGCTTTCCTGCTTTTTGAAGGTTCAATACTTCTTCAAAGATTTAGCTTTCATATTTGGAGATATTTAATTTAGCTATTCTTAGACCGACCTCTCCCCAATAATCCCACAAAGTAGGTGTTTTGTTTCTTCAAAAAATAAATTTTTTAAATTAGTGAGTGTTTAAGGGACTGGGAAGGGAAGCTTCATGGGAGAAACGACAAAAAGTTCAGGTTAGTAGCCAAACCCAATAAATAAACTTTAACTCCACTAAGTATTGGGACTATCAAATTGGCCTCAAATGTGTATATAATATATTGGTTTGACCCTACAGATCTTACCACGGTGATATTCTCTTAACAAAGTTACAAATACTAGAGAAGAGATCTGTGATATGGAAAATGCTGAAATGAAGATGTAAGGGATTAAAAAATCTTTCACACCTTAATGCCTGCCCACCAATCAAAGAGCCATATGAGTTCCAACCAAAGCAATTCTGCTACTACTTTGTTGATCTTTCTATACATACTCTTTGCTATAGGCCGAACAAGGATGAAAAGGACTATCTGAAAGTGCATATATGAATGAACTCATCATATGTGCACTAAGTTAACCAAAATATGGAGAGATGGATGCATGTTATTGTATCAACAAAGAAACATGCGTAAATGAGGAATGCTGAGGCACATAAAGTACTACAAACCATTGGATGAAAGTTTCATAGAATAAAGACTTAGAGCATGCAAGTGACATGTTTCCTACTAACAATTAGATTTTCATCCACCGGATTAGAACATGCATGAAATTAAATCAATTCACGCCGTACATTTGAGCATTGTTGTATGTGTGTCTATATGTGCGTTTGTGTGAGAGCATTCAACAGCCCAAAGTGGGGATTTCAATACCTCAAAACAGCGAGAGCAAAACATATGTAATGATTAAAATCTATGTATCTATACTGGCAGGAGCTGAGAGCAAAACAGCGATGCCATATTGAGCCATAAATTAAGTAATTCATCTTAGGGGTAAGCACCTATTAAAGGCATTATTTTTCTGATGATAATAAATTTATGGAACGTGTACGTACCAACGAGAGAAAAAAAAAACCTTAAATATAAATTAGCTTCTTCGCGATTCAGCTTCACAGACATTTTTCCTGTTTTTCCTTCAACTAAAACATTTCTAACAACTAATAAGGAATCCTGTATATATGAAGTTGTACCATTTGTGTTTCAAATTTACTATTACAAGCAAATTAGTGGTTGAAACAGAGGCATTGCGAAAAATCATGGGACCTGATGATTGCAAATTATAGGGGATTCTGGAGATTTTACAAGTATAGCAGGTTTTCCTTTCACCAATATGAGCTTTTGGCAGAAATAAATCCACATTTTCATCGATCATAATCATGAGTTTTGTGTAGCCTATAGGTGCAGATAACTAATTAAAAAATCATTCCAAAGAGAAGGTTTCAAAAATGCCTACTTATTGGGTCATTCAACTTCCATGCAGCAAGCACATAACCATATAACAAGAGGATGACAAATTGGCAATGGATGATATGATCAAAAGGGTTTTCTTCAAAAGAAGAAATTTTAATGGAAAGAAAAGGTATTAACAAATAATTGAAGGAAAAGAAAGTCAGAAAGAAAGTATGCAATGAATGTGAAACACGGAGGTACCTGCATGAGATTAACAATGAGGCCAGAGAGAATGAAAAGAACGCCAATGGGAACGATGGCGATGACAGCAGGGATGGCCATGGCCATGGGTCGGGAGAGAGCCGCTGCTAATGCTTTTCTGGCTTTGGATTTGGAGAAAAAGTGGCAGAGAGAACGATTGGGGGTCACAACGAGATGCCACTGCGTGTGTTTTGCTCAGACGCGAACTGGAACGCTTCAAACGCTCCTAATGTCGTTACAATTTACATTTACAATTACAACTACAAAACAATTGTCTATCACAAAAAAAAATTACAAACAATTGTCTATAAAAACAAAATTACAAACAATTGTATTTATCTATGAATTATGATTACTAGGTTCTTGGCACTCGTTAACGTTTGTGCTAATTTGCTATTTTATCTTTGTTATAAAAAATTAAAATAAAATAAAAATTGTGCTAATTTGCTATTTTATCTTTGTTAGAAAAAATTAAAATAAATTTAATTTTTTAATTTTTTTTAAAACGAAAATGAAAAGAGTAACTACGTGAGTCCATTATTCATTTTTCTACCCCATACTTCATCCATTAACCATTATTATTTTTTTAATTATTTATTTTTTTAAAGGTTATTAATAAAATGATGGTTTCGTCTAAATTTTTTGATGAAGCCTACTCACCCTCGTGGCTTTATAATAAAATAGATTATCACTAGTCTCATGCCACTCGCGTAAGCGTATGGTCACTTAATCTTTATTTTATTTTCTATTTATATTTTTTAAATACTTTTTATCCTTTAAAAAAATACTTTTTTTTATACAATAATTTTTTTATTATCAAATGTAGCTAAATTTTTTTTTCTATGTATTATTTTTAAATTTATTTGTGTGTATTATTTTGAACAGTTTTTTTTTTCTTTTCTTCTTTCCAATCTCTTAGGCCTTCCTGAGTAGGCCGGAAAATTTGAGTTTGATTCCTATTGTAAGGACCCTTCCCGAATTTTTCCTCGAAACCCGGAAAGAACCCTTTATTCTTAAATAATTTTTATTAAACTTTACATGGTTCCCAACAGAATCTCTGTACTTACTGATCACTCCTACTGTCAGACGCAGGATAAAATACCGGTCAAAACCAAAACCTCGGAATAGTGGTGGTTCAAATAGAAATATTTTCTGATACCAAAAGTCAGTAGTCAGACATTGCTGACATCTCTACTGGAAAACCACAGGACAACAAACTAGTGAACCAATAATAATTCGTCCATCTGGGTCACCGCCCACACCAACCCACTGACCCGGATGACGACGTATTTTCATATGTTGATTAGGCCCATAACAATTGTCGTCTGGTTCATATTAGAGCCGAAAATATCATCGGCTATCATATCGTATCATAACTCTCTGTACCATGATATCTCATCAGTCGGCATATCTCTCGGCTATCATATTCCTAGCCACCAGGGTATCCCTTGGGGTGTGCTAGAATATGTACTACTTGGACTCTACCACAATCTCTGCAAATTCACCTTTTATTTTGGAGGTTCACCGGGTTCATCGCCTCAGCGGATTCTAGCCCAGATCTTGGCCTCCCTCAAATCAATATTTATCTCAGAGGTTCACCGGGTTCACCGCCTCAGCGGATCCTAGCCCAGATCCTGGCCCCCTCAAATCGGTATTATTTATTATTGGAGGTTCACCGGGTTCACCGCCTCAGCGGATCCTAGCCCAGATCCTGGCCCCCTCAAATCGGTATTTTTTATTATTGGATGTTCACCGGGTTCACCGCCTCAGCGGATCCTAGCCCGGATCCTGGCCTCCCTCAAATCAATATTTATCTCCGAGGTTCACCGGGTTCACCGCCTCAGCGGATCCTAGCCCGGATCCTGGCCTCCCTCAAATCAATATTTATCTCGGAGGTTCACCGGGTTCACCGCCTCAGCGGATCCTAGCCCAGATCCTGGCCCCCTCAAATCGGTATTGGATCCAAAATCAATTATTTTATAGTCACAAGTACGGTTTCAACTCAAAATCATAGACTCAAATAATTACCACGTCAAAACACTATCAAAATCGAATCCAACCACCATATCGTTTCTCACAACGCACTTCCACTGAAATATTGGAATAACAATTATCCAGCAATCATTGCACCCATACACAACAGTATTTAAATCGAGGATATTAATACATGCATCACAATTTATAAATACAACCATACACAACAGTAATGAAATCGAAGATATTTATACATACATTACAATTTATAATCAAAGTCCGCTTACCATCACCATCCAACCCAAAATTCATGTACGCTCTAGCCTCAGAACACCTACACCATAATGACCCAATTACCTTGACTTTCCAAACTCAAAACCCTCTCCACGGTCAATCCTTACCGCTGGGATTGCCCAACCGAGCTCTAAATGAACTCCTATGGCCTCGAAACCAACAAAATCTGATCCAGAACGTCCCAAAACCTCAGTCACGCGCCGCCGTGACTTCGGGAACAGTCCCACGCGCCGTCACGCGCCACCGGAAGGTCAGAATACGCGCCCACGCGCTGCCACGCGCCGGTCACGCGCTGCCACGCGCCGGTCACGCGCCTGCTACAGTGTTCACGCGCCTAGACCGGTCCAACCCGGTTCGGCTCGACCTGACCCGGTCCAACTCGACCGGTTCACTCGACTCGACCGGTTCACTCGACTCGACCGGTTCACCCGACTCGACCGGTTCACTCGACTCGACCGGTTACCGGTGACTCGCCGGAGAAGACGATCGGACGGCCTCGCCGTCGCCGGAGGCTGGCCGGAGAAGATGACCAGACCGCCACCTCCGCCGCCGTCTGGTTCGCCGGAATCCCCCATTTCCGGCCGAACTTCAAGGTTTTCTAATTTCTTCATTTCTTAACCATTTTTCACGATCTACACATGTAAATTCATCTACTTTTCACCAGGAATCCAAATATGAGGTCAAAGTTCCGAGATCGTACCTGGTTTGGCCGAAAAACGGCCGAGAATGTTCGGTTCACCTCCCTCCTCCGTCCGTCGCCTACGGCGGTGCTCCCGCTCCAAGAACTACCCCAAAATGCTCGTGGGGTCCCGGGGAAGATCCTCCCGACCTTGGTTTTGTTCGAATCGGACCGAAATCCCTCCGATGAATATGGCCTTCGGTGTTCGCACGGGGAGGGATCGGATAGGACCGAGACTGCATCAACCCCTCTCTCGAGGAGAGAGAAAAATATCTGTTATATAATTCCAACATTTCCAAAATTACCAAACTGCCCCTGCAGCTTCTAGACCCGTAACGAACTCATCGGATCTCCGTTTTCAGTGTGCCGCCTGTCTACGAACTCGTGAGTTCGAGACCTACGCAACAACCCAAGAAAAATTCCCAAAAGTATTACCAGTCAAAAAGTGACTCCCGAACCCATCCAAAACTGAGGGTAAAATTGTCCAATTCTCAAAAATAATTTAATTTCTGGTCCGGGTCGTTACACCTATTCATGGGAATCAAATTCCCACACTTGGCCAGAAAATTTGAGTGTAATAGGGTTGATTCTATATTGTTCTCATGAGTTTGATTCTTATTGTGGTATGACATATAATTTATTAGAGAAAAAAATAAATAAAAACAAACAATTGTATTGACCAATAATAATAAGTTGGATCCCACCATTAATACATAAAACTCACATATATTACACTCATTAATGTATAATTACTATTATGATAATCAAACTCAGTTTGCCTGATTCT
Organism: Oemleria cerasiformis; assembly: GCA_037349345.1. Classification (NCBI taxonomy): domain Eukaryota; kingdom Viridiplantae; phylum Streptophyta; class Magnoliopsida; order Rosales; family Rosaceae; genus Oemleria; species Oemleria cerasiformis. The sequence continues at coordinate 219,587 of JAZGTL010000009.1, read as the reverse complement.
TGTATATAGGAATCAAACTCACCTGAACGACTGTGCGTAGGGCAGAAAATTTGAGTTTGATTCCTATTTATAGTAATCAAACTCCTACACTTGACCAAAAAATTTGAGTTATATTGTTCTCATAAGTTTGACTTCTATTGTGATGGGTAACATTAATTAATGGAGAGAAAAAAAAAATTTAAAACAAACAATAAAAAAGTAATGATCAATCAAAACAAATTGGGTCCATGCACAATTAATACATAAAACTCACATATATTATACTCACTAGTGTATAAATAGTGTTATAAGAATAAAATTCATGTGACATGATTCTTATAATTTTATACATTTAAAATTCAATTTAATTGGTTACACCTGAATTACTTGGGATGGGGCAGCCTCCCTACCCCTAAACATTTTGTCACCGAATTACTTCCTCTACGAAATTAATAAAGAAAGAAAATAATTGTTATTCCATTTGTTCCTCTAAATTCTACAACTTATTTACTTTATTCACTTTTCCGTTTATTCAAATCCTAATATATATACAATGATATGAGGAAGTAGCTGAGATTATAACAACTCATTTACTTTATTCACTTTTCTTTTTATTCAAATTCTAATATACATACAATGATATGGGGGAGTAGTTGGGATTACATGATTATGCGCATTAGTTATTGACCATATCATGTACGAAAGTCGAACTCGAGAGCTCTCACATAACATGTGAAAAGGAATACCACTAGATCATATTACTAAATGGTAAAGGAAGAATACATGCATTGTAATACTTTGAAAGATCTTTAAATAAAAATTTAGCCTTATTATTAAATCTAAATCCTTCCTAAAACAAACGGAGTCTCAAATTTCTCTCTAACAAATTAACAATGGTTACATCAAACAGTTTTTGACAAAAAATAACAGAAGGAGTTTTGTGAAAATAATTTGAAACCTTAGAGGGTTCTAATGTAATTTCCAAAATCTGAAGGGAATTTGTGGAATTATAAACAATTATCAGATTTTTAACTTTTAATTTTGAGTATTTATGAACTGTGCCTTTCTCTTCCGCGGTAGTAGTAGCGGGGGATAGAAGGAGGCGCAGCGCAAAGAAACAAAGGAGAGCAAATAGCTTTATTAGCACAAGTCAAGTGAGGCCGAGCAGCATAGTTTCCAGAAACAAAGAAAATGATGAGCGCTCAGCCTCAACCGCCAAGTAGTATGATGGCAGCTCCGACGACGTCGTCTCAGGGGTATCAGCATCATCATCAGCCCACTACAGTGGAAGAAGTCAGAACCCTCTGGATTGGGGATTTACAATATTGGGTCGACGAAAACTACCTCAATAGCTGCTTTGCTCACACCGGCGAGGTTTCTCCCTCTATTTCTCTCTCTCTCTTTCTCTCTATATATATATATATGCGTATGTATCATAGCTATTAGGGTTTTACTGTGAATTTTAGAGTTTATAATCATAATTCACTTTTAAAAAAATGGGTATTTCTTGAATTTGCGGTTTGCTTGCTGTAGTGATCGTTTTGGCTGCGGGGAATTTATCTCCTTTTTGGCTGCTCAATATTTTTAAATAAGAATGTATATACATGCATTGTACTGCCAGACTCGACTAATGTAGGACTAGTCTTTGATTCAAAAGTTGTTTGTTAGGTTATTTGAATTATGGCTATTGGTAATCCGTTTGAATACGAAACTTGGGGTGATTAATAGGCATAAGTTGGGGTTAAGGCATTGAGCAGTATACAAACAACAAAATTTATGAACGTTAGTGCTGAATAATATGGTTTGGTTAACCAAATTGGTGGGGAAAGGGGTTTGGATGTAGGTTAGGTCAAGAGTTTGATTTACTTACATTGTCGACAAAAAACTGAAAATTGTAAAAATAAAGTTCTGTTAATGTGGGTTTGGCCAAAAATTTATTCTTTGCTGGTTGATGTTTATTTGAAAGTTAGCACAAATAAGAGGGTGATGAGTCTGATGATTTTGATGATGTGGGGTTGGGTACTCTTTGGATTTGTTTGGATAGAAAGCAATTATAGTCTTCGAAGATAGAGAGAAGGGAGTGGATTTTCTTTGAGAAAGAATTAAGTTTTCTGCCTTGTCAGCAGAGGACATCTCATCCATTTATTGTTTTATTTCTGCTCTCTTTAGATTATAAAAATTTGTGTCCCATCCAAAAAAAAAATCTTTAAAGATGTCTTATTTTAAACAGAGTATACAATTCTACAGCTGTGCACTGGAAATATATCTCGGTGATTAGAGATTGATTCTATTATTTACTTTTAGATTGAATTTTATGCAGGTAATTTCAATAAAGATCATACGCAATAAAATCACTGGCCAGCCGGAGGGTTATGGGTTTGTGGAATTTGTTTCCCATGCCGCAGCAGAAAGGATTCTGCATGCTTACAATGGGGCACTAATGCCTGGAACAGAACAAACTTTTAGGTTAAACTGGGCTTCTTTTGGTATTGGGGAAAGGCGTCCTGATGCAGGGCCCGAGCACTCTATTTTCGTAGGGGATTTAGCCCCTGATGTTACAGATTATATGCTGCAAGAAACCTTTCGAACTCAATACTCATCCGTTAGAGGTGCCAAGGTTGTGACTGACCCAAACACTGGACGCTCAAAGGGATATGGGTTTGTCAAGTTTGCTGATGAGACAGAAAGGAACCGTGCTATGACAGAAATGAATGGTATTTATTGCTCAACTAGGCCAATGCGTATCAGTGCAGCAACACCAAAGAAAACCACTGGTTTTCAGCAGCAATATGCTGCAGCAAAAGGTAATATCATTTCACAAATCGATGTAGAAATAATTTCAAGTTGTGGACAATAGACAAGCTCCTTTTTCCTTTACTTATAACACTCGATAGTATTAGTGTATTATCTTAATAATGCTCACTTGAAAAAGTTGTTACCCTGATTGAAAGATGCACTTACCTGTGGATTTCTCTGACAGCGGTGTATCCTGTTCCAGCATACACTACACCAGCAGTTCCAGTGCTTCCAGCAGAATATGATGTAAACAACACTACAGTAAGTCTGACATGGTTAACTGTATATGGATTTTCTTTTTTACTTTTCTTGGAGAATTTTATTTGAGATTTGTTATATTTTATCCTTACTATCTATATGGTCATGTCTAATGCAGATTTTTGTTGGTAACTTGGATCCTAATGTCACGGAGGAGGAACTGAAGCAAACTTTCATGCAGTTTGGAGATATTGTCTATGTTAAGATTCCCATGGGAAAAGGGTGTGGTTTTGTACAGTTTGGGACGAGGTTTGTTTGGGATTTATCCCTTCATTTTAGCCCTATTTATTTACATTTTGTTGGTCATCTATATCTATTTATTTATGTGAGACAAATGTTCTGTGCATTGATCTCTCTCTCTCTCTCTCTCTCTCTTTCCCATACTGATTTCCCAAAGCATGGGGAAAATGGAGCTAGAATGTTGGCTTATTTAGGTGGCCCCTTGTCCAATCAGTCCTTTGCTTAAACAAAGGGCATTGCATGAGTATGAAAGGAAGGAGGCAAGCAAATTTTTCCATGTAAAAAGGACTAAAGTTTTGATTTGTCCTTGTGAGGCTTTTTTTCTATCCCTCCCCTCCCCCAAGAAAGAAAAAATGTTTCTTTGCTTTCTTTGTTGTTAATTGGTTTCACTTCTGTCCATAGGGCATCTGCTGAAGAAGCTATCCAAAGGATGCAGGGAAAGACGATTGGTCAACAAATAGTCCGCATTTCTTGGGGTAGGAGCCCAACAGCTAAACAGGTAATTTTTCTAGATGAGTTATCTATAATGCTCTTTTTGCTTCAAGCTTTATGACGCTTTGCTTCACGCTTTCCATGTAAGAAAATTTTCCGTTTGATAATACATGAACATGTGAATGGACGAAGGCTTTGGAAAAGTGAGATGAAATGTTATCGATTTGAGAGTAGGCACCTCTCCACTCTCCATGGAAATTGAGAGTCGTGAAATCTGGACAGTACATCATGCAGGCCTCCTATGTATTGAGGCGGATTTAGCTGAGGATACCAGTTTGACATGACCTCTCTTTTGACTTGGAAGTTGATATTTCATCTAGAAAGTCATAATTTAAATTAGGGTACTTAGCACATTTGTGCTAATGCATAAAGATAAAAGATTTTAAAGACTGATGGGCACCTATCGCCTGGGCTTAAAATTTATGGACATGCATAGTGAAAGTATTGCTATGGGTCATCGAAAGTGAATGATACAGTAGAATTTTTTAAGAGAAAGAAGTAGGGTTCAAAATACTTCTGAGTACAACAGTGTATTTTTCAATATGATTGGTTTTGATTTCATCTCGTTTCAAGGAATTCCTTGAGGTTTTCTTTATAGGGGATTGGAAGAATGTTATGTTGTAATGAATTCCTCTTTCCTTTATTTGTTGTATTATTTTTTCTATTAACATATGATGGAGGTGATTACTCGTTCTGTCTTTATTACTTTGTACTTTTCCTCTATTAGATTTTGTTCCTTATGCACGTGCCCACGCACAAAAATATTTTTAGGTTACTTTTTCAAGTGTTATTTATTTATTATTAAAAAATAGGTGTTAATTCTAATTCTACAAGATGTCAAATTATATTCTTGGTGTGTTAAATATACGTGACTTTGATATCTAAGTGAAAAACTACACGTTATGTTTGAAAAATCCATATGTGTTGAACATCTTTGATTGAGGATATTTGTAGAGCTTGTTCTTAATTTTGAAATATACGAAGATATTAAATGAAGGCATGATTTATAGATTCTTATTAGATGGGTGTTAACAAATGTTTTTAGTAATTTTGAGCTCTACTTGTTCAGATGAGCACCTACAGAACATGACAGAAACATTGATAGGTATGCATACTAAAAAACTGCCTTATTGTAGGATGTACCTGGTAGCTGGGGTCAGCAAGTAGATCCAAGCCAATGGGCTGCGTATTATGGTTATGGACAGGGCTATGATGCCTATTCTTACAGTGCTACTCAGGATCCATCATTATATGCATACGGTGCATATGCTGGCTATGGCCAATATCCACAGCAGGCAAGTCTTTATAAATTCGTTTTCACATGCATGCAGAACTTTAAACTTGTAGTCTTCCATATTGTTCAGCTGAGCAAGCTAGTCTTGTGAATGCTTCATCTACAACTCGGCTATAGATTAAGCCATGAATGTGTCTTCTATTATTATTTTTATGATAAAAACCAGAGAAAACACTTTTCTGTTATATAATCAAGAATTTGGTGGTAATCTGCAACATGGGTGGATGACCATGTTTCTTAGTTCTAAATTCGAAGTTGAAATTAGATAAAAAGCATACCCCATCAAGAAGCTAAGGGGAACAGTGATAAGAATCCACATTTTATTCTATTTCTGATTTTGTTTTATTTTTGGAATTTTTATCTTCATTTTCTCTCTGTCGGTGAGTCACACTTAGTTATCAATGGCTTGCATTCTTCGTTCTTTTGCTTGTTACAAAAATAAATATCAGGTAAGAGGAGGGAAAGGCAAATTGGAAACAAAGACCTGAACTTCTCCTTTCATTTTTATGTTAGAATTTGACTTTCTCAGAGTACAATTCAATGTGAAACATGTCGTATGTGAATTGTTGAGGTCACAGAATTAGATTTTGTAATTATTACTGCTGATTGCCGAAAGTGAAGCATGTGGTAGTTCAAGGATAGTAACTAGTTTGCTTTTGTTTGAATATATTTTTGGATGTTTGTTTTCAGGTTGAAGGAGCTCAAGAGATTGCAGCTATGGGAGGTAGTGCGCCATCTGTAGAACAGAGGGAGGAGTTGGATGATCCGTTGGCTACACCTGATGTTGATAAGTACATCTTCTCATCCTTTTTGTTAATGCAGCAGATTTTAACCGAGTTACCTTTAGTAAACTTAAACGAGAGTTAATAAACTTATATATCACCAATTTGGACCATGTGAGAAGGTCAATATTTCAAGTTTCAACCGTTACGAAAATATTAATTTTAAGGCCTCACATTAGGCGTTACAGACAAAAGTAGTTTTGGGTGAAATATAAAGGCATTTTGCTTAACTTGTCTTTTTCTGTATACAACTCTTTGTTTTTTTTTTCGGGTGAGTAACTTTGTAAGACAAGAAAGAGCAGAACAAGTGCTCCCTCTTTCAAGGATCAAAGTTGGGAATTATAATTTTAGATTGTCTTGGCAGCTTTGATGCACAGGAAAACATCATATTTAATGTACTAGTATACATAACTAAACATTGACTTGTTTGCTTTTGGTGGTTGATTGCTAGGTTAAATGCAGCTTACCTCGCCCTTCATGGAAGGGCCATTTTAGGCCGCCCCATGTGGCTGACGACATCACCATTTATGCAGCAAACTTAGTCATGGTTCGCATAATTCCATGACCTTGTTTTGGTTTGGATGCTGTCGCAGTTTTCTCAGAGAAGAAGATTCTGATTTCTGATGGCACTCGTAAACAACGGCTGTAGTTGGTGGCGGTGCAACTGAGGCTAGCAAGAGTATTCCGTAGGATTTAGGCCCCTCCTTTTTCCCAACAAGAGGCTGGTAATATGGATGTCAATACCAAAAGAATGTGTTTAGAGACCTGGTGCTTATGGCAAAGGTCTAGGTTGTCCGAGATTTATGGGACCCTTTTCGAGGGTTGCACTTATTATTCAAAAAAAGATTTTGTAGCCATCAAACATATTCGTGAGATTTAAGTGATAAGATTTTTTTTGGTATTAAAAAAAAAAGTACTGAGCTTTTTTTATTGCACAAATATATAACAAACTTTAAATTGATGAGAGTTTGAACTTATGGATTATAATGCAGTTTACCCAAGTGCTTGAGCATTTGGGTTAGTAGGATATTTAGACCTGATTGAAAGAAGTTGAGAAGATTTGATGAAAGTCGGTAAGCAAATACATAATACTTAACACAAAAAAAGAAGAAGAGTAAATTAGTGATAAGTTGGATATCAAGTTTTTGTTAGTTTAATTGTGGTGCTGAACTTTGTTGTGGATGTGTTGATAGAGATGGCATAACTGCTAGTGCTTGGAGTTTTTCCGCATCGATTCTGTTTCTATTCCAAAATATCATTTTTTACGGAAATATTGGCTGTTGTGGAATATCGACGGATATTTTGATATTGATATCAATATCGTTAACGCACAACAAAAAAATATTGAAAATTTAATTCAAAACTTGAGAATTTTAAATGAAATTTTGAGAAAAATTTAAGCATCAAATAATACATATATAATACTAATACGGATACAGTGAAAATGGGGGAAGATTTGTCTTCCTACTATTTTTATGCCGAGACCCTTAAATGCGAGTATATCTATGGAAATATTGCAGATATTTTCATATCCCCTGTTTCTATATCGAGATTCCAAAATCCAGATATATTAACGGAAATATCGTGGATATTGCGGATATTTTCATTCATGGACAATTGCTATAGAAAAATATAAGGATTCCCATCCCGATGAATATTGGAACGAGATTCCAATCTCGCGGCATTCTGATCCTGACCCCATAAGAGCGGCGGAGCTAAGAAATTTCAGTACCAGGGGCAGATGAAATTACTCAACTCACCTCCCACAAATTTCAAATTCGGTATACCTAATTAGGTTTAGGGTTAATTAGAAAGGGTATCCACATTCCACACCCTTTCTTAATAAACGACATCCTATTATAAAAGTAAGAGAGAGAGAGAAAGAGGACGTCGTTTTCCTTTTATCCACGCCCTTCAATTTTCCCGCCATTTTCCTCTAGAAATCAACTCTCTCTCTCTCTCTCTATTGCTCTAACCTGTTCTTCCCTATTTACATCACCATTCTCTCTGCACGTCTGAAAATGGCGGAGACTCCGAAGAGAGGTCTGCTATCCCCTAAGAAATCCAAGCATTTCACCCAACCCTCACCATCTCTCACTCCTCCAACTCCACAACCTTTGACCACCCCTCGCCGATCGGCACGCCGGTCCTTGCCACAGTCCGATTCCACCACTGTTCACATGCTCTTCGAGGATCCAGAGAAGAAATCATCTAAGAAGAAAGATGGGACGCCTCGGAGTTCCAAGGACAACGGCCAGGAATTGCAAAATGATTCTCCCAAAACACGAAGAAAGGGGAAAAATGATGGAAGTCCAAAAACCCCAAAATCTGCTGACAAGGGCAAGAAATCGAAGCACCAAGAGGGGGGAAATTTCACTGAGGTTGAAGTATCATTCTGCCCACTTACGCCATGGCAATCAGAGACTAAGAAGAGGAAAATGGACCAGGTAAGGACGGTAATTACCCGATCTAGGGCCTCCAAAAATGTCAATTCTCAGAAGGAGAGTATCAGATCAGTATCGAAGAGACGAGTTTATTATAAGAAGGTTGTGTATGATGGGGGCGAATTTGAGGTTGGGGATGATGTGTACGTGAGGAGGAGAGAGGATGCAGGCTCAGATGAGGAATTGGTTGAAGAAGAGGAATGTAGGTTGTGCTTTAAGTCTGGGAAGTCTGTGATGATTGAATGTGATGATTGTTTGGGTGGGTTCCATCTGAAATGCTTGAAACCTCCATTGAAGGAGGTTCCTGAAGGAGATTGGATTTGTGGGTTTTGTGAAGCTCAGAAGTTGGGTAAAAAGCTCCAGCTTCCAACACCTCCCGAGGGGAAGAAGCTGGTCAGAACAATGAGGGAGAAGCTTCTCTCCAGTGATTTATGGGCTGCCCACATTGAGAGGTAGATTTTAATTTGGTTTAGTTTTGTAAATGGTGCAAGTGTTTTCTGTAGTTTTGGTTATAATGTACGTGCAATTTGGTACCTTTTTTATTCTAATTTTTTTTTTTAAATTGTGCAGTATATGGAAAGAAGTAGATGGTAGGTATTGGTGTCTGGTACGTTGGTATATAATCCCAGAAGAGACTGCATCTGGACGACAAGCTCATAATTTGAAAAGAGAAATTTATCGTACAAATGATTTTGCAGACATTGAGGTGATAGATGATTTCTAATCTTGATTATTCTTTTACTATGAGTAAATGCTTATAGCTGTGATTGCTTCATTTCATAAAAAATTTCATTTTCTGTTGGAACAATTTTGTCCATGATGGGACATAGTGGTTTTCCTCCTTGAAAGAAATATTGTTTACTTAGTGTGATATCCTACTTGTTTTATTCAATTGTTTTCTTTTGTTTCAAGGGATCCTGTTCTGCTGTATGTTTTTTAGGTTCAGTTTTGGACTCTGGATGAGCTTGTGGACTTTCACAACTCTACTGCTTAATATTCTTTCAGTTTTGAATCAGATATTATGTTGAGAGGTGGAACTTGCCATCCTTTAAGTTCTTGAGCTAATTCATATTTTTACAGATGGAATCTATTCTTCGGCATTGTTTTGTCATGAGTCCTAAAGAATATGCAAAAGCAAATGAAGGGGATGATGTTTTTCTATGTGAATATGAATATGATATTCATTGGCACAGGTTCAAGCGTCTTGCTGATATTGATGATGGTGAAGGGGTAAGCATCTCTAGAAATGAGAAGCAGCATTTGGAAATACTACAAAAATTCAAATGGTGCTAAAATTGAGTTGAAACTTATTGTTTTTTTTTAATAATTTGGCAGGATGATGATGAAGCTGGAAGTGATGAAGATTGGAAACTTAGCAAAGACTCAGACTCTGATACAGAAGAAGAAATGGACTATGATGAGGAGAGCATAAAAACTATCTTGGCTAAATCATCTCGAGCTCATGAGTTGGCTGCAGTATGTACAGGACCTTATATCACATAATGGCTTTAGTTTGTTTACTGCCCCAAATTAAACTAGTCAATTGTGTATCTACAGAATTCACAAAAGGGGCGGTTCTTTGGACTACAAAAGATTGGAATGAAGAAAATCCCAGAGCACGTTAGATGCCACAAGCAGACTGATCTTGAAATAGCAAAGGCAGCACTTCTGTTGTCATCATTGCCCAAGTCCTTACCTTGCAGGGATAAGTATGTGAGAATCAGTTCATTAATGGTTTTCTTTCATGTATTTGTTTGACATTGTAATCATGGAGACCTGATTACATGCAGAGAAATGTTGGAGATAACTGCATTTATCAAAGACTCCATCTCTGATGATAAATGTCTGGGACGTTGCCTCTACATTCATGGTGTTCCTGGAACGGGAAAGGTATGTTTGTTGGTTCTGTTTATAATTAGATAGCTAATTTATTCCAGATAGCCTAAAATCTCAGTTACATACTTTGAATGCATGGAATGAGTTTCACTTATTCCTTCTGTTCTCTACTGCAGACAATGAGTGTGCTAGCAGTAATGAAGAGTCTAAGATCTGAAGTTGATGCAGGAAGTATAAGACCTTACTGTTTTGTGGAGATAAATGGTCTAAAGTTGGCATCGCCAGAGAATATCTACATGGTAAATTATATTGAAATTTGATGGTCTATGCTTTTCATGATGGCATGCCATTTCTGCCTTGTAACACATGTTGTGTTGGGACAGGTTATATATGAAGCTTTAAGTGGGCACAGGGTTGGTTGGAAAAAGGCTCTCCACTTACTAAATGAGCGATTTTCTGAAGGAAAGACAATTGGCAAAGAGGATGACAAGCCTTGTATTCTTCTCATTGATGAACTCGATCTTCTTCTGACCAGAAACCAGTTGGTAACCATTTTGCTTCTGTCAGTTAGTACCTTCTTCATTTTGTGATATGAATATTTGTTAATAATTATTCCAGTCTTGTATAATGATATAATATAGATAGTTTTACTTCACATATTCGTGAAATATACAAAGTTAAATATTTGTAGCCCTTTTTTGGTTTCAGGTTCTATACAACATTCTTGACTGGCCTACTAAGCCACACTCAAAGTTAGTTGTAATAGGTATAACTTTTATCTTCTACTGGCCTCCTTTTTGAGTGGTTGCATTCCATAATCTTACAATGATCTTTCCTTTCTGAGATAATAGATTCTTGGATACAAAAAGGAATCGGAAAACATAATGATGATGACTGAAGCATTAACTCTCATTGTAATAAAATAAATCTTCAGGAATAGCAAATACCATGGATCTTCCTGAGAAGTTGCTTCCTCGCATTTCAAGTCGTATGGGAATCCAAAGGCTTTGCTTTGGCCCCTATAATTATCAACAGCTTCAAGAAATAGTTTCCAGTCGCCTTAAAGGAATTAATGCATTTAAAGAACAAGCTATAGAATTTGCTTCAAGAAAGGTTAGTTGTATACTAACTGTTTCATCAAAAAATTGTTTCTTTTTTATTTATTGATCGGCCTTAGTGGGTGCTTGGACTGGACACTCAATCTCTGATATTATCTGAACATATATTCAGGTAGCAGCTATTTCAGGAGATGCCCGTCGTGCATTGGAGATTTGCAGGCGTGCTGCAGAAATAACAGATTATCAATTAAAGAAACTAACCTCGACTCCTAATAACGCTTCTGAAGGTATAGAAGTTTAACTACTGGTACTCCACTGGTTTAGTCACAATTTTATGTTGTAAGGAAAACAGTGAGGGGCACACAGTAGGAAAATTGATTTGAACGAATTTTACTTTGTCAACGCTTTTGCAACTGTCCTATACTTCCTGCAGTCCATCTACACTTTGTCACCGTGTTTGGAAAGTTTCAAGTGCTGGAATTATATAGTAGACTGAAATATCTTAAATGTTTTATTTCTGTCAATGCCCATGTAACTCTGGGAAAGAATGTTTTCTTATGTTTCACACTTTTTGTATGATGAAACACTGACACCTCATGGAGCTTAAATAGTATGTGCTTTTTTTTTGTTTAGAAGTGTTATCTTCCTACTTCTGAAGCTTTAGTTCTTCTCATGTATGATTTTATGTTTCCACTGTGCAGGAAAAGCCCTTGTTGGTATGGCAGAGGTTGAAGCAGCCATACAAGAAATGTTCCAGGCACCTCATATTCAAGTGAGTCAAACTATATCTTTTTTTATGATAAATAATCATTTCTGTTACTTATACATAGCTTCTCAGAAAAGGTAATCAATACTCTTGAGAGAAGCATATGGCACACTCACTATTACTACTCACTATTAGTAATAGTATTTATTACATCAATATGCTTTCCTAATATGGGATACATGTTGGTAGTAGAGTTGATCTTCCTGCTTTGCCAAAATGGCGCATTTGGAGTTTCCTGAATATGAACGGTTATTCTCATAAGGAATGTAGCATGGGTAAAAAATGGTTCACGGACCGAAATAACAATTCAATTTTGTGAATTATCTGGTCCTAGGTTCAAGTTTTTATTTTATTTTATATTTTTTGAGTTGCTAACATTTAACTCGATACTACTTTAGCTGTTGTAAATTGTTATTGGGTTGAAAGGAAGTTTTGTTTACGTATGTTGTATGTTGAAGAGGAAAAGCAATTACCTTCTTGAGAGACATTAATGTTCTTTGGTTTTTTCCTTGTAGGTGATGAAAACTTGTTCCAAACTGAGTAAAATATTTTTGACTGCTATGGTGTATGAACTCTATAAAACAGGAATGGGGGAAACTACTTTTGAAAAGGTGACTGCCTCAAGCTTTCGTATTCAGAATTGTTCTATTTAACTTTAGTTTTTAACAAAGGTGTTCTACTTCAATTTTTGTTTTAACAAAGAAAGAGATCATTTTTAGGCAGAACTGAATAGAATACTTCAGTCTCCCTCACTCGAGTCATAAGTAGAAAACAGATTCTTTTGGTTTTGGTTACTAGTCTCTTTGATGCCTCACTGTGGTCTATATATTTCTCGTCCTGGAAGTTTAAGATTAATTTGTATGTAATACTGTTTTTATTGAAGTTTATGTTTTGCATTGCAGTTGGCAATGACAGCCTCAGGTCTCTGTACTAGCAACGGAGAAGCATTTCCCGGACACGACACACTATTAAAAATTGGGTAAGACACGTACTAGTTTACTAGCTATATTAATGTGGATAAACATGGTCTATCATTTGTGTTTGCAATTGCCTTTTCCTTTCTTGAGGATAGTTAATGAAACGATTAGGAATTAATTTGTGGAGTTTATGTAATAGCATCGACTATGCAATATCTGAATTCAATTGGTACCGGTTTGGCAGTTGTAAGCTTGGCGAATGCAGGATTATTTTATGTGAATCAGGAGCAAAGCACAGGTTGCAGAAGTTGCAGCTCAATTTTCCAAGGTTGGTTGTTGTTCCTTCCATGTGTGTAATGTAACCGCTAACCGCTAACCGCCAACTGCTAACTGCATTACATTAGAAAACCTTGGAGCTGATATCATTTCTATCTGTCTGTCTGTGTTGCAGTGACGATGTTGCATTTGCGCTCAAGGATAACAAGGAGCTACCTTGGTTGGCCAAGTATCTCTGATTCTCAAACTTTCAATTCTTCTTTTGGAGGAACAGTTTTGACCTTGAATCTGTTCATTTATGTTAATTGGTACATTATTCATGTCTTAAATTTATTTCATTTCCATCTTTGTTAACTTCCTTATATTATTGTAACATTCGTGATTTTAAGAAATTTTTGCAGAACATACATGTTATTTTTATTTTTGGAAATATATTACTGAAGGTATCGTCAAGTTAGCCTATACAACCAACCCTCTTCTTAGACATTCATTACAAGTAGCCTACTAAACCCTAGCTGAAGGAAGAGTGAGTTGAACCAACCAAGTTTTTGGTCTTCAAATCACCATTTATGTATTTGTTAGAGTCCAGTCTCTCCTGAGGAGGATGACGAATCCGAGTTTGCGTAGTTTTGAGTTTTGCAATTTGCAGCATCTCAAACCAAACCTTGTCCACAGATACAGGAAGTTCATCCACCAACTCTTCAAACACTGAAATGATACAACCTGTCCAACTCTCGACTCAAGTTAATCATCAACCAAAACTTCCGTTGGTGTAATTTTATATACCTTGTCAATTTGGCCACATCTCATTACAAATTAGTACTTACCCACCTACCGGCCATCCAAAATGCAAGGTCTAGTTGCCTGATCCTCAACAAACTCTGCTGGATCTTCATATCGTATAAGTTATTTACATTGATTCATTCCAAACTAAATTCAAAGGCCTAACTTACAAGTTCTAAGCAAGCCATCAAAATTAGGGTGGGCAGGGGTTCATGCAATCCCAGTCCTTTTCCGCAAGATGGGTTGAAACATCAACCAACTTACAACCTACCGGTAGGCGGTAGCAACTGATAACTAGTTTCACTCTTGCAGCTTCATGTAGCTAACTCCAATTTTCTGTCGCGCGGTACAAGATTTGTTTGTGTCCTCGTTGCAGCTCTACCTGTGAACATGTGATTTACAGCCCTTTAAAGTGATTAGTTGTCTTGTAGGCAGCATAGAAACATAGAAAATTCATGTACGAAAGACAACATAATCAAGGATTCAAGGGTAATCATCTCATCACTAAGAAGAGCGGGGGAGGGAACAAGAGATACACTTACAAGTTTTTGGACGCATCAATATTATATGGGCATCCCTAAAGTTTCCCGTGTGCATATTTGTACATTATATGCAAGCATGTACTCACAGAAGATGTTCAATTATGTTTTCCAACAAAGATAGGACACATCAATAAGCCAAGAAAAATGGTTTACATGATTGTAGAGACTATATGAAGCCATAAACATCAAACATCTATCCTTCTCCACATCCCAAAAAGAAATAATGATTAAACACATGATAAAATCAGAACTGACCTTCATCTTTTTCAGTTTTCCTTCTGTTACTCCATAGAAGCCGAATTGGAGTGCCCAAAAACCCAGCATCTGAACGCAGTTGCTTCTCCATATAACGGCGGTATGTATCAGGGAAAAGTTTTGAATCATTAACAAAGAATACAAATGTTGGTGGCCTTATCGCTGCCTGCAAATGAATACAAAGAAATTCACATAAGAAACACTGGATAAGTAATTTATCACATGTAAATTTCAAAGAACATACACTGCGCTGAGGACAGGCATGCATGTAGAAAATAGTTAACAGATCATGATTTCTGTTCATTACAAGAAAAAATCTCGAAAATTTGTTGACACTAGAATCCAAAGTTTGCAATGAACAAGGGTCACTTGGAAAGATATATAATCACCACTTCAACAGAAATGCAGGACAAATAAAATCACCCAAAAAGGTCAAATACTTCCTACATAAAACAAGGACCTGTGTGCAGTAATAAATGCGCCCTCTTCTGCCACCCCGTGTCCTTGGTGGTGATTTGAAAGCTAGTGCTTCCTGTACCACTTGGTTTACTACGGAAGTACTAAGCCTTCTTGATCTCTCTTTCTCGACTGTGCTAGCAGCAATGATAATCCTAAAACCAAAGAAGAAAATAATGCCATTAATGTCGCCCAAGGCCAACATATCTGCAATACAAAAATGAATCCTTGGGGTTTATACAGGTTTTAGACTATACTTTCCATGTTAGGTTGCTTCCACAATATACATGAATCTTTTGGCACTTTTTTAAAGTTGAAATGGGACAACGTGATTTTGAGAATGAATGTCATGGACCTCCCTACGAAGCAAAGTAGTGGTCAAATGTTTATGAAGGTCCACTACAACAAAAAGTGAATCTTATTATTTCTCTGTAGGAAATCCACATGTCCTGTTGCATAATCTTTTCAATCATTACACATGCCAAGGAAACCAGACAATCTAAGGCTGGAAACAGATGATAAATTATACAAATAAAAAAAAAAAAAAAAAAAAAAAACATTCTATTGCATTGGTTAAACCAGGTAAATTTAGATCTATAATAAGCTTCACGAGTATAACTAACCATAAGAAGGAAAAATCTTGGCTGGTTTTGAAAGGGAGATCTATAGTAAGTTTCCAAGAATACACTGAAAGATTAGATGAGTGGAGAATAGAGGGTAGTTTAGAAAATTAAGTTGTATCATTCTGAGAAGTAGGAATAACAAAGGATTTGGGGCTGTTTGGAAGATTTGTTGAGTCTTTAAGTTGTGGAGAAATTATTAGTAGATGCAGCAATATGCTAATTTTACACATGACATCCATCATATCAATGACAAACGATTAATACTTCTTCCAGTTAGAGGTACTCATTTCATTTATCTTATGGTGTCAATGGAGAATACGGTTCTTCACATGAAGATAGGAAAAGGTAACTATGCTGCAAGTTGAGCTATTAAAGAGATGATGTTAACAGAGAACATACTTATCAACACTCTGACCAGCTATTGCAGTTGAATATACAACAGGTGCCCAACCAAGAATACGAAGCTTCTCCCTAACATCCTGCTCATAGTATGTTGCAGTCTGCTGGTTTTTATTTGGTATGGTATCCCATTTGTTTACAACTATCAGGCAACCTTTACCTTCTCTTTCTATTCTTTCAGCAATCTTGCAATCCTAGAAGATCAATAAAGATTGAATAACAGTTAAAAGCTATCTGCATGTGGCCAGAAACATAGTTACTGACACAATTTATAAAGAAGTCAATGATTAAAATAAAGCTTCAAATTTAAGGTTCTGTTTTCACCAACACTATGCCCTTAATGAGTCATTTAAGTAATACAATGAATTTAATCAACTAAATACTTGGAATTCAGATATCGTTAGAATCAAACAGCTTTCATGAGAATTGGACAAAACATTAGTGGATATAACTGAAAGCATCTAACAAACGACAATTATTTTTTCTTTCCTTTCGAGTAAAGTATATCCAAATTGTAAGCTCAAAAACTACCGTACCACTTATACTTATGTCTAATTTATTTTGTCATTTAAAATATATTTCCCCTTGTCTTAATTATTGTACCACTAAACAAATGGCTTGCAGGTATATAGAAATACAATATCACAAATATTTGTTCATTGAAATTCTATTTCTGTTTATATAAAAGCCAAGTGAGCAATAACTAGGTGGGTATGATGGAACTGGCTTTCAAGTCTGCAAGGACTTGCTAGGGTATGGAGAGGAACCGCTAGTCTCTTTCCCAGCATTTTGTTTCAAATACTATTAAAGAAAAGACAAAAGGTGGGATTGCTAAAGCATGGAAAATTCTTCCTGTAAAAAAAAATAAAAATAAATAACATAACCAAAACATACATAAAGTTATATCGCTGACTTTAAGAAATTTCACCACCTTAACTTGAGTCTAGTACTTTTTACTTTTTGACAAAGTAATAACGTTTTTAGTTTAGTTTATATATCGCTAATATATTGTATTTCTATGAAAATGCATGTCCTACATATAGAGACGTACATTTGTATACCCATATATATAATTCCTCATATTTAAATTATATCTCAAACTTTCAACAATTATCTGACTTAGTGTGTTTCACCCCGAGTACATGGTGGCAGAAAACTGTACGCATATTCTTCAGATCTTAATAGGAATATACTCAAATTGGATGGACAAAAGTACCTGTTCTGTGATACAAGCCAGGGCCTCAATAACAAGAGCTACTACGTCAGAACGACGGATAGCACGAAATGCTCGATTTACTGATAATGCCTCGGTAATGCTACCCGATGAAGCAACAACTGCTCTTCTTCTGATTCCAGCAGTATCAATTAGCCGGAACTTCTGCAAAACAAAACAAAAGACAGAAACAAAGGACAAGTTGTTGTAATTTGAAGTATCTGAGAAATTTTGCATATCCATAGCATTCATCAAGAGGGAATTAGACACCTACTAAAGAAAGAAAATACAATAATATACTAATGTAGTAGATTACAGATCTGATAATTGTCTCCTACTATAGCATGTAAGCCGACAATTAGGATCCCATTTAGCTTTGCATAAGTTCGCCTAAACCAAACTATTACTTGTTTGAGGTCGTCTCTGGTATGTTTATAATAGAGCTCTACCCATACACGAGCTTGCCTAAACAGGCTCAAGCTTGCCTTAAGGCAACTTCCCAAGGGGGATGATGCAGAACCAATATGAGCAAGGAAAAAATGGAGAGAAAAGAAAAGAAAGAGATGAGAAAGGAAGATAAAAGGAGAAGAACAATAGGGAGGAAAATAAAATTTCAAGCTTTGAACAATTTGCAAGTGGGAGTTTCTTTTGCAGCCCCAATTCCAAGATTCAGTCAATAAAATCAGTAAATGAAATTCAATTTCAATAGAATATTAATAATGGAAAGCACGAAAGCAGTGATTGAACTGCTAAGGTTAGACATCATGGTTCAGCCTCAACATAGAAGTTTTCTGTCAAAAATTTGATAAAACTTCACTAAAAAGCCTCTTGGTATTCATTGGCAAAAATCCAGAGAGGAAATTTAAATGGACTCTCCACTAACTGAGCAGATAAAATACTATTACGAAACTACCTAATCTGAAGTGTTACTTGTTGATTCTACGGTTTTAGGTCAGTCAAGTAATAGATTTGTGTAGAGCATTTTGTGTAAAAACAGACTACAATAGGTGGTATAGTAGAATGCATAATTGTAAATCAATCAAACCTGTCCATCTGGTCCAATAAATTCAATATCAATAGCATCACGGGTAGTTCCACTGACTGGGCTAACAATTGTCCTGTCCTCTCCAATCAATGCATTCAAAATGCTACTTTTACCAACATTTGGTCGGCCAACAATTGCAATTGCAGGGACGTAATCTTCTTGTTCAGCAAAATCCTCTGGGTTCTATATAATAATGCATAGGCATAATAAATCATACCATAAAGAATTGAAAGTATTCATAGAACAAGGCAACAAATGGTTTTTGAGCTTAATAGATGATAAGTACCAAATTTTCCGACTAAGAACAAGCACTAAGAAGCATGAGAGATACTAATATGGAACTGAAAAGTTCACTAACACGCTCAAAATGAGCAGCTTGCTTGCTGCAACTACAACTTTCAAAATGATGAACAGATGGACTTGAGCCAGCCAATGAAAATTCAGTAGTCAACACAAGGTAGTCAAATGGAAAGACTATTATTAGAGCCACAATAAAATTGATGTGACTACAAACCTCAATCTTTTTCAGCCCGGAACACACAAGATCAAGAAGCTCTCCAGTTCCAGTTCCAGTTATAGCAGATATAGGAAGTGGTGAAAACCTGGTCAACGATAAAAAGCCAGCATACCTTATGTACATTGATATTAAGTATACTCTCCATCAAATGCAAAACTAAAAATGTGCGCATGAGTATGTTAACTATAAATATTGACACTAATGAATATAACAAACCGCAAAAAGAAAATCAGACATTATATCCTACCAAGTGCTCAATGGAGAGAGACTAATTTTAGACTAACTTAAATACTGTCGATGCCAAACTAAAAACAAACAATCACAAACAAAATGCTCAATAGAGAGAGAAGTAAATTTCATATATTTCTAATCCATATTGGCTGTGAAAGTCCACCTAACTTCGGAAATATAAACAAAAATTTCCACAAAAGAAATAGACCATGCAGCCATTTAGAAACAGAAACAACCTTTAAAGGTGAAAAATAACAGGTTCTATCATTTCCTCTTGTTCCAGGAAATATCTACAACCATGATTAAGGAGGGCAAACTCCTAGGAGGCACAAAATGGTAAAAACCATGTACCAAAGGGAAAACTCAGAAGACAGCAAAGGGTGATAGAGGCTTCTAGCCAAAGCAGGAGTGAAACACTATAACTCTTTTCTGATAAGAATCGGCAATTATAATTCTGAACTTATGTTTTATAATGATATAAAAATTTATTTTTTAAGATTTATGGACATGAGTTGAGCTCTCACCCCAACGACCAAAATTCTGATGCTTGCATGATCCCTTTACGCGGAGATTCACACTTGTTAACTGCAAGAATGATGTACTTATGTGAGTAGTTCCTCCGTAGCCAATCTGAAATTTCCTCATCAGCTGCAGTTAGACCCGCCTGTTTAGCACTGTTAATATTATATACTATTATCCTTACTATTATTAGCCAGCAAAAGAGACACATTGCATTGGTCCCATATTCATATACCGAAAATAATACCTGGCCATCAACGAGAAATATAATGACAGATGATTCTTCGACAGCTGCTGTAGCTTGTTTCTCTATCATCGAGGGCATCCTGGCAACAGCTGCCTCCCTGGAGGCTAGTGGAATTCCATCCATTCCAATAGTGGTTGAAATAGCTAGTTCTTCCAAGACATTAGCCTGGGACTTTGAAACTGTAAGAACGCCACCAGTATCCACCACCATAAATTCATGGTCACCCCAAAAGGATCTACCATATAGGCGATCCCTAGTAACCCCAGGCTCATCAACTACGATTGCCTTGTTCCCCTGTAATACATAGCAAAAATGAAGATAGAAGAAAAAACTTACAGAACTAAAAACATAGATATAGTTACATCTGGAAGCTTGAATAGCAACAGAAGAAGAGATTCTGATTAAGTACCGAGACAAGACGGTTAAATAATGCTGATTTACCAGCATTTGGCCTTCCAACAATTGCAATCCTTGGAAGAAGATGGTCAGGGATCTGCAAAAGAAATTTGAATGGTTTAGAGACTATGAATCTTCTCTATGTTTTGTTCATTCCATCAAAATGAGTCCCCAACTTATATTATTACAATTGGCAAAGAACGCGAAAGGAAGAAATAAAAGGCTTTGTAAGTAAAGATAAACAGAACTAGAGATATACACACTTTTTCAAAAAATTGTTCGTGCTACCTAGTTGTGGAATGGTTAACCAAAACGAGCAGTTGCAACCAATCTATGATCCTAGTTATGTTTGTCACCTATATACTACAGTATGTTCATTTGGGTTCTTGGTGATGCAAAAATGATAATCATTATAATGTGAAGATTTATTTACAATAGTTTCGGACATGTACGGATATCTTTGGCTGGAAATCTTTGGCATGCCAACCCTTAGTTAAAAGTTGCAACCAAAAGTTTTCATTCTTGCAATCCCTTCTAATAATGTTTTCAATGATTCCAAAGAACTCCATAACCTCGACTCTGCTTTATGGTTCTGACCTCATCAATAAAGCCCTAAGTATATGAAAAATACCATGATAAGACGCTTACTTACACTTTTAATGGTATTTTTCTGCCTCCTCTGCTTTCGGCCAACTACCTCTTGGTCATTTTTCTCAGCTTCTGTAACCATCAGATGATGGATATGTAGTCATTATACACAAGCAAACAATGCAAGATACTTTGATAACTTATTCATCAATAATGCCAAAAAAAATGGGAAAATTCCACCAGAACCAAACTTAAATACTTAATCAAAAGAGTAGGAACATGAAAGAAAATATTTTGAAACGATTTTTTTATACCCATAATAAAAACATTGAAAAAAGTTAATGCAGCCTCATTTCCCTTTGAACTTTTCGGACTAGCTCAGTAGAACTTAGAATAAGTTCGATCAATTATGAACTGGGTTCGTCATATACCCTCAAAATCAGCTATCTTCCCCCAACTAAAGCTGCAATTCAATTTCCAAGAATACTATACCCAGCATCAAGATTCAAAACCATAGGCTAAGCAAATTGCAAGAAGAAATACAGAGATTATAAGGACATGAAACGCACCCATTTTGAGTTGGCTGGACAATGAGGAAGAGAACTCTTCAACCACATATCGAGCGTCTTCTTCAAGGTCATCGACCTCGACCGTCGATAAATCTTCGTCCCCGTCCGACTCATTCACGAGCTCCCCCACTTCTTCTCCTTGTTCTTCTTCTTGGCTATCTGTAATGGAGGCATTGAAATCACTGTTGGACAGGCGGGAAATGAAGCGAGGAAGAGCGGGAAGGGAAGTGCGGAGGGGAAGGGAAGGAGTGCGAAGAATTGTGGGAGAGAGAGATTTGGGGATTGGAAATGGGGAAGAGAGAAGAGAAAGGGTTTTGGAGAGAGTGGAAGAAGCAGTGGCTCCTCTGTAGCACAAAAGCTCAGCTGGAGCTGCCATTGTCTCTGCGACTTTTCTGGGTTTTGCGGTTAAAAGAGGCAGGAGAGGGTGGAAGGTTTATCCACTTCCATTTGGGCTTGGGTTTATGCTTCCACAGTTCAACTGCAATTATTGTTAAAAGAGTCCTCAGTATTGTTTGTTTCCACAAAATAACATAAGGTTTCAAAATTTACATTAACATCTTCTTAGATTTAAAATTATTTTCACAGTTCAACCGTATGGGAACAAAGATTTGGATTTGAATTTGGATTTGAATGTGGATTTCAAATCATAGGATTTTAAATCTATACATCTGAAATCCCTTCATTTCAAATTCCATTATTTGGAAATCTAAATATTGAATTCATATTTATATAGATAATTGCAGAGTTGTTTAAGTGATTGACTTTTATAGATTTAGCAGATTATTATCGACTTACATTAACTTTTACAGAGTTAATGATGAAATTATATAGAGTTATGTTACAGAGTTTTTTAGATTTTTGTATTAAGATTTATAAAATTTGATAGAGTTTTGTAGAATTCTAGATTGAGTGTTGTAGAATTTGATATAATTTTTTCAATTTGAAGTCTTTTTTTAAGGAAATTTGAAGAGTTTTATAAACAGATCATAATAGTTTAATTAATTATTTGATTATTAAATTTCTGAAAAAAAAATTATTAACACTCAAAACCCTAACAATCAATAAGAGGCTCTGTAATAACGTATGAAAATTTGACATCATCATAAAAATAATCGGTGAAAGTTAAATATTATGCCTACACGCACAAAGACGTCACTCAAACAATCAACAGTCGCAGATTGCCACTAGTCACGCTGAGAAACAACAAGCAAAACACAAGCAGTGCACACACAATTAACACAATCTCACTCTCCCTGCAAAAACACTTAACAACAGTGACACCCTATGCACTTAGAAGCTCCATCAATGTAGGCAGCCCTGTGCTAGTTCTAAGTGAGATGATGTGTACAAAAACAACAATCATTCTCAATTATTTCATATCAAATGAATTATGCAATATATGAATAACATGATACAGCCACACAAAGCACTTAGAGCATATTCAAAGCATCATAAACCAACACAGCAAAAACTAAAAGAACACCCAAAGCTTGATACCCAGAAACCTTCCTCAAGGTGAAAACTGGGGGTCGATCCGCTGACCAGACAATCCACTAAGTTCAATATTCAATACAAGGTAAAACCTAGCTCAATATCTAAGAACTAAATCTAGAGGCAGCCATACCTTGTTCAATATCAAACTCCTTCAATGGCAGCGTTCCAACTGCAACCCACAACTCGCAGCAACACAACTCTTCACTGATAATTCTCATGAAGTCAACAAATCAATGACAACGTCCTTGCTCTTCATTGACTTGGCACCCAAATGACCCAAGTGTATGAATGGAAATCTTGATGATAAATCTCAATCCAAGTTCATCAAGTTATGATACTTGATAAAACCAGAATAGTGGCTTCAATGACAAATAATAATTTGGGGATGAAATTAAAATATGATTCAATCTGAGTTCATCAAGCCATGAACCTTGAAGAACACAGATGAATTTAAGAACCCAGAAATTTACCCAAAAACAGATTTCAAAACCAAGTTTGAGAAATCAAATTCAGATTTTTAAGAACGAAATATTAAAGCAAAAACAGATTTCTGAAAAACCATTTTTACACAGAGATATTCTAAGAGAAATCAACTTTGAAAACCCATACCCAAAAACCTAGAAATTATAGAGACCCTCCTAGAGAGAGAACCCACCAAGCTGTGCGTGAATGTTCTCCTCTAATTTACACACACACACACACACACACACACCGTGAATCCCAAATTCCCAAGGCTATATTTCCAATCAATTAAATCCCACTCTAAATGCACATTCTGACAGTAGCTTGTCAAAGTGTGACAAAAATACCCTTGAGTAAAACGAAACAATTCTCAGTTAAAAAAATTTTAACAGCTGATGGTAAGAACTGAAAAATGACGACTAGTCATCCAAGGTTTTGAAAATAGTTTCAATTGGTGCAGAAATATGCTTATGCAATGCAATATACCTTTACTGTCACAACTTCAACGATTTTCAAGATAAAACACCATCATGACCTATAGATGCTAACTTCCAAGATTGAGCTGAGGTACATACTAAGAAAGTTTACAATGACAAGCAAAGCCAATTACAGTGACATGCCTCAACAAAGAACTAACAATCTCCCCCTTTGGCTTTGCCTTGTCAAAACCCCATCACTCAACCTAAGAAATATCTATCTCACACCCCATAACTAATCATGATCAACTTGTGATTTGGAAAGATAGAATCCTGCAAAGAGAAACTTAAGACCAAGAACAAGTGATCAATCCATGTTAAAAGCTTAAGCACAATGAGATAGAAATCAAGGTCAATTGTAAACTTTCTCCCCCTTTTTGACAGGGAAAGACAAAGAACATATCCCTGAAAGATCCAATCAGGATTACTGTGAAGCAAGCAGAAATAATCAAACCCCAAAATCAATTGCACAAATTGGGATGAGAACAATCCAAATGTCAAGAACAAACACCAATCGAAGAGACAACAAATAATGACAAATCATGTGAATGCCAAGAGATGATAGAAAATGACGCACATCAAGTCATATTGAAGTGAACACGAGACAATAAGGCATAGAAGAACAAGCCACAAATGTGAAACATCAACCAGATGCTCACCAAATAGATAGGAGGGTACTCCTCCTCAATGAAACAAGAAACAATAGCAGAAGACGCTCCCCTACATATCCACCCTCACAAACAAAACTGAAGCATAAAAACAAGTTCCATTGTGCAAAACAACCATGTGAGAGATGAAACAACCATAATTCGCTTAATAACCAGAAAGGGTAGAGGACCAAGAAAATAGAATGACCAAAAGCATGAAATCAAGTGGTGGAAAGAATAACTTGATCAAGGGAGAACTCAAAACAATCTTAAATGCATAAGGTACTGCAGTGAAATAAACAAGCTCCCCCTCAACATATGCTTGAACTGAATTAGGTCAGAGAAAATTACTTCAGAGAAGACAACATAGAACTAAGATGACAAACGTATGATCCACTCTTTCACAAACGTTGATGCCACAAGCAACACAATGACTAGATTGCATGAAGTAAGAATTGAGAATTTTGAAGCAAAAGGAATCAGAGTTCACAAGATAACATCCAAATATCAATTAAAAACAGAGAGAGGCAAGTACTCCACTAGATTAACAAAAGTATCAAAGGAATTGTAAGTGTTCAGATTTCATTTGAGCACCTGCACAAGTGATTTTTTTTAAAAAAATTGATATTTGAAATGGCCGAATTTTGTGGCTCTTTGTCCTAAATCACCTAACCACCCTTTTAACACATTAGGACCGTGACTTCTTTGGTCACACTTCAATAGCACCCTTTTTACCCTAGAACACCTGATATCTCCTTATATCACCTTAGGGTTGTGACTACATTGGTCACACTTCAAAACAAACAGTTTTTTTTTTTTTTTCATACTCTAGTTTCACCTCCATATTTTTTTTTTTAAATTTAAGAAACAAACACTCAATCACCATGATAATTAAGTTAGAACATTAGAGTAGATGCATCAATGCTAAAAGAAATGGAGTATTATCATGTGAGCATAAATTTTCAAAAACATGAAAGCTTAATGGAAAATTTGATAAGAAATTCTCACACATATAATCATAGTCAAAATTTTGCTTAGGGACTCAAATTCTGTGAAAGAGTAGATCAAAGGTCAACATGTCCATTTTGTTTTTAATTTAACACAAAACATGAGTAAGAACTAATTGAAGTCAAACACATTAAAAGAGAGAGACAAACTTAGTTCACTAGGCACACATTATGGACCATGCAAGATGTTTAATATATTTTATTTTTCTGAGCGAAACACTCCCAACAATTGCCTTTCTTCAACAAAAATAAAAACATCCTTCCAAAACCAATCAGTCTATTCCACTGCACAAATTACAGACCAAAGTAAATGACTAGTCAGTTAACTGCTTCGCACAAACTCAGAGAATGTCATTAGGAACCAGATACAAAACAGTATTGAAACACACAATTAGTAAGAGATGGAAATAACATAAGCAAGAAAACATCAAATGAATAAAAATAAACAAAAACACATGCATGGCAAGGTGTCTAGGCTACATGTAGCACATACAAACCAACTTAGCCTAGACACAAACGATGAGCAAACTACTCAGCAACAAGAGGAAGATCATGGTCTACCTTCTTGACCCATACTTTCTTCAGTTTTGACCCATTAGGAGGCAAAGAGATCAATTCATAAAGTTTGAAACACTCACTAAGAAGATCATTCACTTGAGCTTGAAGTAAGTTCGCATTTGTTTTGATATTATGTGGAAATGATAGCCTCTCAAACTCTTTGAGCTTAGGACACCTAGGTCTTATGTGTCCTAATGTGCCACAATAATGACATGTAGGATTGAACCCTTTTGATTTTGAAGAAACAAATTGAGCAAGTGATGAAGAATCATCTCTTTTTGCACTTATACCAAATTTTTCAATCTTGGATATTTTAGAACATGAGACACGATTCTCAAGATTATTTTCTTTGAAATTTCAAGACTCACTCCTAAGAATATTACACCTAGGCCGAATGCGACCAAGTGCCCCACAATGATGACATGTAGGAATGAATTTCTTAGCCCTAGAAAATGATTCAGCTTTAAGAGACAATGCCTCGGCGAATTTAGACTAAATTCCACAAACTTTGAGAGATTTTTCAACTTGTTGAAGTTGAGATAAGGATTTAGACTCATTGACAAATTTTGTGACAGATATAGTACTAGTGTTTAAAATTGTACTAGCAAACCCAAGTCCGCTCTTATCCCCATGCAACTTCCCCATTCCAAGCATTTTATCAAATTTTTCTGCTCCTGTGGTCAGTTGGATTATCTACTCATTTGCTACATTCAATTGACACAACAAACTTTTGTTGGACTCTTGGATAATGTGATTAGTAGCAGTTAAGACATTTACTTGATTTTCAAGATCATTTTTCAAGAGAATCAAACTATCCAACTCAACTTCTAATGACTTAATTACGTCACTCAAATCCTTTTTAGTTTCCTTTAAAGTTTTATTTTCCTTTTCAAGATCTGTGAGTTTCCTTTGATACAACAAATTACTCTCTTTAATCTTACACGTCTCATTGAAAAGCAATTCATATTTTCACACAAACCATTATATGACAGAGCATCATATGACTGGTCATCTTCATCATACAACTTATCATCATCACAAGACTCTGTTTTCCTTCATTTGATGCAGAAACCTCATCAGGAATAGAGTCACAAACTGACACAGCAAGAGCAACAAGACATGTTTCATCATCAGAGGAAGATGAGAACACAAATGATTCATCACTACCACTTTAACTTGAACATTCAATTTGGAATTTTCCTGGATTATTATAGTCTTTCTTGTTGTTTTTTGCACACTCAGTAGATATATGACCAATCCTGTAATGACCCGGACTAGAAATTAAAGTAATTTGAGAATTTAATTAAGGAAATTACAATTTTACCCTCGATTTTGGAGGGGTTCATGAGTAACGTTTTGTCTGGATGTACTTTTGGAAGTTTTTCTTGGGTCGTTGTGTAGGTCTCGAACTCACGAGTTCGTAAACAGATGGCACGCGGAAAACGGAGACCCGGTGAGACCGTTGTGGGTCTAAAAGCTTCATGGGCAGTTTGGTGATTTCTGAGAAGTCCAAAATTAGGGGGGATATTTTTGTCTCTTTCTTTGGAGACTTTGCTCAGACCCGGCCTAGACTCTCTCTCTCTCATCTCCCTCGGTATCTCTTTCATCCCGTGCGATCACCGCACCACTATCACCTTCATCGTCCCATTTTGGGGTCGATTCGTCCTAATCCAAGGCCATGGAAGTCTTCCCCTTGACTCCACGAGCATTTTGGTTTCATTTACGAGGTGGGGGTGTCGCCGTAGACGGCGGCTGGAAGAGGAGATGTGGACCGAAACTTCTCGACAAGATTCCGATCGAACCAGGTAAGATCTCTCAATACTGAGCTTGGATTTGGATTCATTGGCAGGAGTAGATGAATTTCCACGTGTGGATCGTGAAAAATGGTGGAGTTTGGAGGAATATGGGAAGCTTGAGCTTCTGGCCATTAATGGAGGATTCCGACGAGTGATCCCAGATTCCAAACACCGACGACGACGGCGACGGCACTGGTGGTGGTCCGGTCGTCGTCCCCGACGAACTCTGATGATTGGTTCGAACTGCGGTTGCTGACGTGGCATGCCACTTGGCAGCCATGTGGTGCCATGTGGCGACCAGTCAGCAGCTGACTCAACTGCCACTTGGAGTCACGTGGCAACACAGTCAGTGGTCCAATTAGTAGTTAGTTGACCGTTGGGTCAACTCACGCCGTTAGGGTTTGACGGAATATGCTGACGGCGTTAGCATATTCCGTCAATAAGTAATAGTGTTATGATGGAACCCTAATGCCGTTAGTTTGGACGGAAGATTCTAATTCTGTCAGGCTCGATAGAATATTCCGTCAGAGCGACAAAATATTCCACCGTGACAGTACATACACGCGTGGGTACGTGTGGCGGTGC
This sequence comes from Oemleria cerasiformis, assembly GCA_037349345.1. NCBI lineage: Eukaryota > Viridiplantae > Streptophyta > Magnoliopsida > Rosales > Rosaceae > Oemleria > Oemleria cerasiformis. The sequence goes on along the minus strand of JAZGTL010000009.1, from coordinate 191,041 downwards.
GTGGGGGGGGGGGGGGGGCGTGGCGGTGCGTGATCTGGTCTTCTACCGGCGCGTGGTGGTGGGCGGGACTGTTTCCTGGTCCATGACGACGTGTGTCTAGGATTTTTGGACCATTCCGGATCGGGTTTTAGCGATTTTGAGGCCGTTGGAGTCCGTTTAGAGCCCCGTTTGAGTGATCCCAGCTATAATGAACGACCACGGGGTGGGTTTTGGCTCGGGGGGTTCAAAGGAGTTTGGTTATTGGTATGTCAAAGGGTTCCTTGGGGCCAGGGCTCCTTAAGTTGGTACTTTGGATGTACGGTGAACGAACTGGGTTCCGGGATTGCAAGGCGTGTGTATTAAGTTATACCACGAATTATGAGTGGTGGGAATATAGATTAGCATCCTTTTGAGGCTCAAAAATTAAGCTTAAGGTTTAAAGGGATTTATCAAATGTCTTATCACTATGCATCTCTCGAGGCTTATGAATTTATTTTAGGGTTTTAGATCGGGATTATGATTTGAGTTTTGACCTTGATGAATGATGTGAGATATGTTATGGAAGATTCCATCATACTCTCGGGATGAGCTGGGATATTGAATTATGGCTTGGGATGAGTCGAGATATTGAGCTACGACTCGGGATGAGCTGGGATATTGAGCTACCGCTCAAGATGAGTTGGAATATTGAGCTACAGCTCGGGATGAGCCGAGATATTGAGCTACGGCTCGGGATGAGCTGAGATATTGAGCTACGACTCAGGATGAGCTGGGATATTATGCTACGGCTCAGGATGAGCTGGGATATTGAGCTACAGGTCGGGATGAGCTGAGATATTGAGCTACGACTTGGGATGAGCCAAGATACTGAGCTACAGAACGAGCTGAGTGGGGATATCGAGTTACGACTCGAGGTAAGGTCCATGAGACTCAATTCAACGAAGTCTTGAACATTGAATAGCCAAAGAACCTTTCGGTATATGTACGATGCTTACGGTCACGAAGTGTGATCAATGCCTGAATTGTGGCAAAGGTACTTTCGTCATCAGGGTCAGTGGGTGGTGTGGGCGGTGACCTAGATTGACGAGTTATTTGCGGTTCACACTAGGGTGACACGTCAGTTGTCTTGTTGATTTGTGGAGCAGGTCCTCTGAGGTAGTTTGTGAACTATTGGGTTATCCTTCGACTGATAGGTAGGTGAAGGCAATCAGGTACAAAGGGGGTTCTGTTGGAACCCCTATAAACTTCATTTGATGTTTCCAAAGATTAAGGGTATTTCAGGTATTAATTTTTGTGGTTAAAGGCTGTCAGACAGAAGTAGGATTTTTCACGGATTTCGAGACGAAATTCGGGAAGGGTCCTGTCAATTTGGTATCAGAGCTCTAGGTTTAACTTCCTGCAGACCGCACACTTGTGTGCAAATTATTTTAGTGGTTCTTGTTAGTGAGATGCCTCCGAGAGATTTGTCTCGTCAGTGACCTAGTACTGAGGGAGGCAGAGAGTGCATAGTGAATATGAGGTGCCAGGATTCCGTAGTTGAGATAATTTAGACAGACCCTGGATCCGTTGGGTCGGGCAATGATTATGATGTTATGGAATAAGAAGTACTACTGAGGTTGGGAGTCATGATAAGCACGGCCGAGGTAGGCGCCGCCGTTGTAGGTGAGTGGACTTTGGTTTGTAAATTGTCATGCATGCATAAATGTATATTTTAAATAAAAGTATTGTTTTTGTCAAATTGTCAAGTATTAATCTAATAAATTATTACTGGACACAGGTTCTCAATAATAAATTGGAAATGACGTTTTGGGCTGTGGCCCAAGCTGTATGGACTCTGGTTTTATGTAGTTTTCATTTTATATATTTTGGGTTTCGGTCGAGTCCATGATTTTTGGGTTTAGATCCGGATTTGTGATTTTATTGGATTTGGGCATAAACCCAGTTTTTCAATGAATTTGGCTTAGGCCAAGAAACGAGGATTTCAAAACATGGATTTTAGTTTTCACTAAATTACTGTCCCCGATGGTCAAGGTTTTCTCTGATGCTGGCGTCGAGGGTCTATCTCCGCCAGATCGTTGAGGGTTCTCCGACGCTGGTGTCGAGGGGTAGTTCTCCACCAGGTCTTTGAGGCTGTCTATGCATAGTATAGGAGTCCGCATATTTTGAGATACTCGGCTATGTAGAGGGATTTCTCCGACGCTGGTGTCGAGGGGTATTTCTCCACCAGGTCGTTGAGGCTGTCTATGCATAGTATAGGGGTCCGCATATTTTGAGATACTCGGATATATGGAGGGATTTCTCCGATACTGGCGTTACAGGGTATTTCTCTGCCAGGTCGTTGAGGCTGACGATACTAGTATAGGGATCTATATGATTTCCCGATACCTGCGGGTGCACGTGTACCTATCTGACGTCATGACTGGAGGTATATTCGGTCATGTGAGGGGCCTGAGGTGGACCTCTTCGGTTCAGACCCTTGCCTTGAGGTATCTTCCACATAGGGTAAAAAGGGGAGATTTTCGGGTTGAACGCCCTTGGTTATTGAGCATTCTGGTGCCTTCAGGATGTCTCCTGGATGTTTTCTCGCCTACGGTTTGTTGTCGAGACGGGAACAAAGAAACGTTCGGAGTGCACAAGTTCAATTAGGAATCGTAATTGAGGCCTAGTTCGTGTCGGTGGTGATGCGAGGGGACTCAAAAGCAGGAGGTTGGTTCTTTGACCTGAATTAAGGGAATTTCGGGGGCGAAATTCCTTTAAGGGGGGAAAATTGTAACGACCCGGACTAGAAATTAAAGTAATTTGAGAATTTAATTAAGGAAAGGACGAGGTTACCCTCAGTTCCGTAGGGGTTCAGGAGTCACGTTTTATCTGGACATACTTTTGGAAGTTTTTCTTGGGTCGTTGCGTAGGTCTCGAACTCGACAGGTGGCACGCGAAAAATGGAAACCCGGTGAGAGCGTTGTGGGTCTAGAAGCTTCAGGGGCAGTTTGGTCATTTCTGAGAAGTCCAAAATTAGGGGGGGATATTTTTTCCCTCTCTTCGGAGACTTTGCTCAGACCCTGCCCAGCCTCTCTCTCTTATCTCCCTCGGTATCTCTCTCCTCCCGTACGATCACCGCACCACTATGAGCATTTTGGTGTCATTTGTGAGGTGGGGGCGTCACCGTAGATGGCGACTGGAAGAGGAGACGTGAACCAAAACTTCTCGGCCAGATTCTGATAGAACCAAGTAAGATCTCTCAATACTGAGATTGGATTTGGACTCCTAGGAAAGAGTAGATGAATTTGCACGTATGTACAGTAAAAAATGGTGGAGTTTGGAGGAATCTGGGAAACTTGAGCTTTCGGCCATTAATGGCGGATTCTGATGAGTGATCCCAGATTTCGACCACCAGCGCCGGCGGTGGTCCGGTCGTCATCCCCGATGAACTTCGATGACCGGTTAGAATTGTGGTTACTGACGTGGCATGCCACCTAGCAGCCATGTGGTGCCACGTGGCGACTAGTCAACATCTGACTCAGCTGCCACGTGGAGTCACGTGGCAACACAGTCAGCGATCCAGTCAGCAGTTAGTTGACCATTGGGTCAACTGACCCTGTTAGGGTTTGATGGAATATGCTGACGGCGTTAGCATATTCCTCAGCATATTCCGTCAAAAGGTAACAGTGTTATAGTGGAATTCTAACGCCGTTAGTTTGGACAAAAGATTCTGATTTCGTCAGGTTCAACGAAATATTCCGTCAGAGCGACGGAATATTCCACCGTGACAGTATAGACTCGCGTGGGTGCGTGTGGTGGCGCATGGTCCGGTCTTCTAACGGTGCGTGTGACGCGTGGGGCTGTTTCTCGGCCCACGGCGACACATGTCTAGGGTTTTGGACCATTCCGGATCGGGTTTTAGTGGTTTTAAGGCCGTTGGAGTCCGTTTAGATCCCTATTTGAGTGATCCTAGTTGAAATGAACGACCACATAGCGGATTTTGGCTCAGGGGGTTCAAGTGAGTTTGGTTATTAATATGTCAAAGGGTTCCTTGGGGCTAGGGCTCATTGAGTTGGTACTTTGGATGTACGGTGAAAAGACTGGGTTACGGGATTGCAAGACGTGTATATTAAGTCATACCACGGATTGTGAGTGGTGAGAATATATATTAGTACCTTTTCGAGGCTCAAAAATTAAGCTTAAGGTTTAAAGGGATTTATCGAATGTCTTATCACTATGCATCTCTCAAGGGTAATGAATTTATTTTAGGATTTTAGATCGGGATTATGATTTGGGTTTTGACCCTGAGGAATGATATGATGTATGTTATGGAAGATTCCGTCATACTCTCGAGATGAGCTGGGATATTGAACTACGACTCGGGATGAGCCGAGATATTGAGCTACAGCTCGGGATGAGCTGAGATATTAAGCTACGGCTCTGGATGAGCTGGGATATTGAGTTACGACTCTGGATGAGCTGGGATATCGAGCTACGGCTCGGGATGAGTCGAGATATTGAGCTATAGCTCGGGATGAGCCGTGATATTGAGCTACGGCTTAGGATGAGTTGGGATATTGAGCTACGGCTTGGGATGAGCCGAGATATTGAGCTATGGCTCGGGATGAGCCGAGATACTGAGCTACGACTCGGGCTAAGTCGGGATATTGAGTTACGACTCGGGGTAAGGTCTGTGAGACTTAATTCAACCAAGTCTTGAATATTGAATAGCCAAAGAACCTTTCGGTATATGTACGATGCTTACGGTCACGAAGTGTGATCAATGCCTAAATTGTGGCAAGGGTACTTTCGTCATCAGGGTCAGTGGGTGGTGTGGGCGGTGACCCAGATTGACAACTTGTTGACGGTTCACACTAGGGTGACACGTCAGTTGTCTTGTGTATTTGCGGAGGAGGTCCTCTGAGGTAGTTTGTGAACTACTAGGCTATCCTTCGTCTGACAGGTAGGTGAAGGTCAATTAGGTACAGAGGGGGTTCTGTTGGAACCCCTGTAAAGTTCATTTGATGTTTCCAAAGATTAAGGGTATTTCAGGTATTAACTTTTGTTGTTAAAGGCTGTCAGACGGGAGAAGGGCTTTTTGCGATTTTCGAGATGAAATTCAGGAAGGGTCCTGTCAAATCCCACCACAAGTAAAACACTTGATTGATTTTCTATTCCCCTTATTATCCTTGAAACCTGAAAATCTATCATTGTTTCTATCATTTTATGCTTCAAACTTCCCTTTGTTCCCAAAGTTCCTATACACAGACTTCCCTTTATTCCCGAAGTCCCTAGATTGACTCCCCCTTGCCCGTGCATCTCTACCTTTGTCTTTTAGTATCCTCCTGAATTTTTTAGCAAAGATAGCCATTTGATCCTTCACACTTTGGGAAGAATTAGACAACAAATCAGATTCAGTTTGAGCAGATTATAAAGCAATGTTTTTTTTCTTTTTTAGAATCCAAATTTTCCATGTCCATTTCCGTTTCAAAAGTCATTAGTTTACCCACTAACTTGGCTAACCCGATTTCTTTTAAGTTTTGAACCTCCATGATAGCAATCTTATTAGGCCGAAACTTACTAGGTAAGACACGATGAATTTTTTGGATAATAGTGAGTTCAGAGATTGGCTCAGCAAGACTAACACATTCATTGGTAATTGACTCAAGCCTTTCATAGAATTCTGAAAAGGTTTCAAACACACTCATTGTAAGGACCCTTCCCGAATTTTCCCTCGAAACCCGGAAAGAACCCTTATCCCGTATGACAGCTCTTTTATCCCAATTTTTAAATATCAGAAATACCCTTTATCCTTAAATAATTATTTTTTCTTTTTTTTTTGTAAACCTTACAGGGTTCCCGACCGAACCTCTGTACTTACTGACCATTCCTACCTGTCAGACGCAGGATAGTATACAAGTCAAAGCCAAGACCTCGGAATAGTGGTGTCCAAATAGGAACACTCTCTAACACCAATTGTTAGCAGGTCAGACACTGCTGACATCTCTACTAGAATACCACAAGACAACCGACTAGTCAGATACTTGTGAACCAACAATAATTCGTCACTCTGGGTCACCGCCCACACCAACCCATTGACGCGGATGACGAAGTATTTCGGTAGGCTGATTAAGCCCATAGGTTCATTAAGCCCATGACAATCGTCGTCAAATCATATTAGAGCCGGAAATATCCTCGGCTATCATATCACATCAGTCGGCATATCCCTCGACTGGCATATCCCTAGCCACTAGAGTATCCCTTGGGGTGTGCTAGTCCTGCATCACAACTCTCTGTACTATGATATCACATCAGTCGGCAAGTATCCTCGACTATCATATCATATCATCAGCCGGTATAACCTTCGGCTATCATATCACATCAGTCGGCATATCCCTCGACTGGCATATCCCTAGCCACCAGGGTATCCCTTGGGGTGTGCTAGTCATGTATCACAACTCTCTGTACTATGATATCACATCAGTCGGCAAGTATCCTCGACTATCATATCATATCATCAGCCGGTATAACCTTCGGCTATCATATCATATCAGTCGGCATATCTCTCGACTATCATATCATATCAGTCGGTATATCTCTCGACTATCATATCATATCATCAGCCGGTATAACCTTCGGCTATTATATCATATCAGTCGGCATATCTCTCGACTATCATATCATATTATCAGCCAGTATAACCTTCGGCTATCATATCATATCAGTTGGCATATCTCTCGACTATCATATCATATCATCAACCAGTATAACCTTCGGCTATCATATCACATCAGTCGGCATATCTCTCGACTATCATATCATATCATCAGCCGGTATAACCTTCGGCTATCATATCACATCAGTCGACAAGTATCCTCGACTATCATATCATATCATCAGCCGGTATAACCTTCGGCTATCATATCATATCATTCGGTATATCTCTCGACTATCATATCATATCATCAGCCGGTATAACCTTCGGCTATCATATCATATCAGTCGGCATATCTCTCGACTATCATATCATATCATCAGCCGGTATAACCTTCGGCTATCATATCATATCAGTCGGCATATCTCTCGACTATCATATCAAATCATCAGCCGGTATAACCTTCGACTATCATATCACATCAGTCGGCATATCTCTTGACTATCATATCATATTAGTTGGTAAGTATCCTCGACTATCATATCATATCATCAGCCGGTATAACCTTCGGCTATCATATCATATCAGTCGGCATATCTCTCGACTATCATATCATATCATCAGCCGGTATAACCTTCGGCTATCATATTATATCAGTCGGTAAGTATCCTCGACCATCATATCATATCAATCGGTAAGTATCCTCGACTATTATATCATATCATCACCCGGTATAACATTCGGCTATCATATTATATCAGTCAGTAAGTATCCTCGACCATCATATCATATCAGTCGGTAAGTATCATCGACTATCATATCATATCATCAGCCGGTATAACCTTCGGCTATCATATTATATCAGTCGGTAAGTATCCTCGACCATCATATCAGTCGGTATCAATTATATTGGAGGTTCACCGGGTTCACCGCCAACAGCGGATCTTAGTCCCGGGTCCTGGCCTCCCTCAAATATATGGCCAAATCCGATAAACTCATACAACAGGGTCAAAACCCAAATCATTGACTCAATAATTTCCACGTCAAAACGATATCAAAATCGAGTCTAAAACCATGATATTTCTCAAATCACACTTTAACTGAAATAGTGGAAAAACATGTATCTAGTAATCATTTCTAAAATTCAAAAATTCAATGCCACAATACATAACAGTATTTACACAAAGATATTTTGATGCATGCATTCCAATTTATAAAACAAAAGTCCACTCACATACATCATCCAACCCTTAATTCATGGACGCTCTAGCCCAAGGAACACATGCACAATAATGACCCAACTACCTTGACGTCCCGAACTCAAAACCCGCTAATACGGTCAACTATTACCGCTGGGATTGCCCAAAATGACCTCTAAACGACGTCCGATCAACCTAAAACCTGTACCAACAGATTCGGAACGTCGAAAACTAGTTACCACGCGCTGCCGTGACCTCAGACTCGGCCCCACGCGCCGCTGGAAGATCGGCACACACGCCACGCGCCCTCATGCGCCGGTCACGGGCCTACTACAGTGTTCACGCGCCTGGACCAGTCCAACCCGATCTGGATCAACTTGACCCGATCCAACTCGACCCGACCGGTTCACTCAACCCGATCGATTCACTCAACCCGATCGATCCAACTCGACCCGACCGGTCACCGGTGACTTGCCGGAGAAGACGGCCGGACTGTCGTCGCCGGAGGCTGGCCTGAGAAGATGACCGGACCACCACCTACGCCGTCGTCTGGTTGTCGGAAATTGCCATTTCCGGTCGATTTTCAAGGTTTTCTAACTTCTTCATTTCTTGACCGTTTTTCACATCCACACATGTAAATTCATCTACTTTTCACCAGGAATCCAAATATGAGGTCAAAGTTCCGAGATCGTTCCTGGTTTGGCCGGAAAATGGTCGAGAAGATTCGGTTCACCTCCCTCCTTTGTCCGTCGCCTACGACGGTGCTCCCGCTTCAATAACTACCCCAAAATGCTCGTGGGGTCCCGGGGAAGATCCTCCCGACCTTGGTTTCGGTCAAATCGGATCGAAATCCATCCGATGAAAGGGGTACTTTGGTAATCGCACGGGGAAGTTTTCGGGTAGGAGAGAGAGACTGAATGGACCCCTCCCTTGAGGAGAGAGAAAAATATCTACTATATAGTTCCAACTTTTCCAAAATTACCAAACTGCCCCTGAAGCTTCTAGACCCGTAACGAACTCATCGGGTCTTCGTTTTCTATGTGCCGCCTGTCTACGAACTCGTGAGTTCGAGACCTACGCAACGACCTAAGAAAGATTCCCAAAAGTACTGCCAGTCAAAAAGTGACTCCCGAACCCGTCCAAAACTGAGGGTAAAATTGTCCAATTCTCAAAATAATTTAATTTCTGGTCCGGGTCGTTACAATCTACCCCCCTTAAGAAATTTCATCCTCGAAATTCATTCCTAACCATGAAACAAATGAGGATATTGTGCCCGCATTAGTTCCGCGATTTTCCACGTGGCCTCCTCCACGTTATGATTCCTCCACAACACTTTAACTAGAGGAATAGTCTTTCTGCGAAGTACCTTTTCCTTCAAATCCAGAATTTGCACCGGTTGCTCCTCAAACGTCACTGCCTCCACTTTTTGGAGATCTACGTTGATACCCTCAGCCGAAATCACATGACCCAAGAATCCAACTTCGGTCAACCAAAACTGGCATTTACTGAACTTGGCAAACAAATGCTTTTTCCAAAGCATATTCAGCACCAACCTCAAGTGCTTTTCATGTGCCTTGACACTCCTCGAATACACCAAGATATCGTCGATGAACACAATTACAAATCGATCCAAAAACTTTTGGAACACCCTGTTCATCAAATCCATAAACGTTGCCGGGGCATTAGTCAACCCGAAGGGCATCACCAGGAACTCATAATGACCATACCGAGTCCTGAAAGTTGTTTTCTGAACATCCTCTTCCCGGATCCTCAACTGATGGTACCTAGATCGAAGGTCAATTTTTCGAAAAAAATACTTTGCCCCGTTCAGTTGATCAAATAAATCGTCAATCCTTGGCAGATGATACTTATTTCGCACCGTCACTTTATTTAACTGCCGGTAGTCGATACACAATCTCAGACCACCATCTTTTTTCCTCACAAATAGTACCGGTGCACCCCATGGTGAAACACTTGGGCGAATAAATCCCATATTCACCAAGTCCTGCAATTGAGTCTTTAACTCTCGCAATTCTACCGGTGCCATCCTGTACGGTGCCTGTGAGATAGGTTGAGTACCTGGCAAAAGCTCGATTGTGAACTCAATCTCACGGTGAGGTGGCAATCCTGGAAGATCATCTGTAAACACATCAGAGAACTCACTCACCACAGAAATATCCTTCACTCTCATCGGAGTATCCCGAGAATCAAACACATGAGCCGAATACCCCTCACAACCTTTCTTTAACAATCTCTCACCGGTCAACGCTGATATCACTCCAAAGGGTAGTACCCTACGATCTCCCCGAAATGTAAATTTCGGTAATCCTGGACTCCGGAAAACCACTGTCTTATCATAACAGTCTATGGAGGCATGATGCATGGACAACCAACCCATCCCCAGAATCACATCAAACTCAAAAACATCTAAGGGGATTAAATCTGCCTCCAAACCATGGCCTTCAACCATCACCGGTCAACTGCGAATCACGAGGTTCGCCACCAAAGTCGGTGCAAAACGACTCAGCGCTATGAATCTCTGTTCATACTGGGCCACATTCATGTCTCCTTCTTGTAAATGCAAGAACTCGGCCTCCTTAACATTCCGGTGTGAGCGAGGGTAAAATTGCTCCAAGAAGCGTTCCCGGAAAGTCTGCCAAATAAGTGTATGGACATTCCAGCCTGACACCTCCAATGAGTGCCACCAGTGGTAAGCAGAACCACCTTGCAAAAATGTGGCCAACAAGACTCTGTTTCCTGGAGGACATCTCATAATCAAAAACACCCTCTCCAAGCGAGTAATCCACTCCTCAGCCTCATCTGGGCTAGACTCGCCCATAAATATCGTCGCCCCCAGTCTCTGGGCTCTCTCAATATCAAAGACTTCATGAGAAGCCCTATCCTGGAGTACAGAAGCTAAAGTCTGACCTAGCTGTTCCAGTGTCTGCCTCAATTCAGGCTCCACTGCAGGTTCATGGTCATCTCCACCATTCCTCGATCGTTGATGGAACTCACGTCTCAGAGGCATTATATGCTGTGTAGAAGCTGTAAATCATTAATACCAAAATTTTGCCTGTACACTAGATGTACGGTCTACAGGAATTTAACCTAGTGCTCTGATACCACTTGTAAGGACCCTTCCCGAATTTTCCCTCAAAACCTGGAAAGAACCCTTATCCCGTATGACAGCTCTTTTATCTCAATTTTTAAATATCAGAAATACCCTTTATCCTTAAATAATTTTTTTTTCCTTTTTTTTTTGTAAACCTTACAGGGTTCCCGACCGAACCTCTGTACTTACTGACCATTCCTACCTGTCAGACGCAGGATAGTATACAGGTCAAAGCCAAGACCTCGGAATAGTGGTGTCCAAATAGAAACACTCTCTGACACCAATTGTCAGTAGGTCAGACACTGCTGACATCTCTACTGGAATACCACAAGACAACCGACTAGTCAGATACTTGTGAACCAACAATAATTCGTCACTCTGGGTCACCGCCCACACCAACCCACTGACCCGGATGACGAAGTATTTCCGTAGGCTGATTAAGCCCATAGGCTGATTAAGCCCATGACAATCGTCGTCAAATCATATTAGAGCCGGAAATATCCTCGGCTATCATATCACATCAGTCGGCATATCCCTCGACTGGCATATCCCTAGCCACTAGGGTATCCCTTGGGGTGTGCTAGTCCTGTATCACAACTCTCTGTACTATGATATCACATCAGTCGGCAAGTATCCTCGACTATCATATCATATCATCAGCCGGTATAACCTTCGGCTATCATATCACATCAGTCGGCATATCCCTCGACTTGCATATCCCTAGCCACCAGGGTATCCCTTGGGGTGTGCTAGTTATGTATCACAATTCTCTGTACTATGATATCACATCAGTCGGAAAGTATCCTCGACTATCATATCATATCATCAGCCGGTATAACCTTCGGCTATCATATCATATCAGTCGGCATATCTCTCGACTATCATATCATATCAGTCGGCATATCTCTCGACTATCATATCATATCATCAGCCGGTATAACCTTCGGCTATTATATCATATCAGTCGGCATATCTCTCGACTATCATATCATATCATTAGCCGGTATAACCTTCGGCTATCATATCATATCAGTAGGCATATCTCTCGACTATCATATCATATCATCAGTCGGTATAACCTTCGGCTATCATATCATATCAGTAGGCATATCTCTCGACTATCATATCATATCATCAGTCGGTATAACCTTCGGCTATCATATCACATCAGTCGGTATATCTCTCGACTATCATATCATATCATCAGCCGGTATAACCTTCGGTTATCATATCACATCAGTCGGCAAGTATCCTCGACTATCATATCATATCATCATCCGGTATAACATTCGGCTATCATATCATATCAGTCGACATACCTCTCGACTATCATATCATATTATCAGCCGGTATAACCTTCGGCTATCATATCATATCAGTCGGCATATCTCTCGACTATCATATCATATCATCAGCCGGTATAACCTTCGGCTATCATATCATATCAGTCGGAATATCTCTCGACTATAATATCATATCATCAGCCAGTATAACCTTCGGCTATCATATCACATCAGTCGGCATATGTCTCGACAATTATATCATATCAGTCGGTAAATATCCTCAACTATCATATCATATCATCAGCCGGTATAACCTTCGGCTATCATATCATATTAGTCGGCATATCTCTCGACTATCATATCATATCATCAGCCGGTATAACCTTAGGCTATCATATTATATCTGTCGGTAAGTATCCTCGACCATCATATCATATCAGTCGGTAAGTATCCTCGACTATCATATCATATCATCACCCGGTATAACCTTCGGCTATCATATTATATCAGTCGGTAAGTATCCTCGACCATCATTTCATATCAGTCGGTAAGTATCATCGACTATCATATCATATCATCAGCCGGTATAACCTTCGGCTATCATATTATATTAGTCGGTATCAATTATATTGGAGGTTCACCAGGTTCACCGCCAACAGCGGATCTTAGTCCCGGGTCCTGGCCTCCCTCAAATATATGGCCAAATCCGATAAACTCATACAACAGGGTCAAAACCCAAATCATTGACTCAATAATTTCCACGTCAAAACGATATCAAAATCGAGTCTAAAACCATGATATTTCTCAAATCACACTTTAACTGAAATAGTGGAAAAACATGTATCTAGTAATCATTTCTAAATTTCAGAAATTCAATGCCACAATACATAACAGTATTTACACAAAGATATTTTGATGCATGCATTCCAGTTTATAAAACAAAAGTCCACTCACATACATCATCCAACCCTTAATTCATGGACGCTCTAGCCCAAGGAACACATGCACAATAATGACCCAACTACCTTGACGTCCCGAGCTCAAAACCCGCTAATACGGTCAACTATTACCGCTGGGATTGCCCAAAATGACCTCTAAACGACATCCGATCAACCTGAAACCTGTACCAACAGATTCGGAACGTCGAAAACTAGTTACCACGCGCTGCCGTGACCTCAGACTCGGCCCCATGCGCCGCCGGAAGATCGGCACACGCGCCCCTCACGCGCCTACTACAGTGTTCACGCGCCTGGACCGGTCCAACCCGGTCCGGCTCAACCTGACCCGGTCCAACTCGACCCGACCGGTTCACTCAACCCGACCGGTCCAACTTGACCCGATCGGTCACAGATTACTCGCCAGAGAAGTCGACCGGACTGCCGTCGCCGTCGCCGGAGGCTGGCCGGAGAAGATGACCGGACCACCACCTACGCCGCCGTCTGGTCGCCGGAAATTTCCATTTTCGGTCGATTTTCAAGGTTTTCTAACTTCTTCATTTCTTGACCGTTTTTTCACAATCCACACATGTAAATTCATCTACTTTTCACCAGGAATCCAAAAATGAGGTCAAAGTTCCGAGATCGTACCTGGTTTGGCCGGAAAACGATCGAGAAGATTCGGTTCACCCCCCTCCTCCGTCCGTCTCCTACGGCGGTGCTCCCGCTCCAATAACTACCCCAAAATGCTCGTGGGGTCTCGGGGAAGATCCTCATGACCTTGGTTTCGGCCAAATCGGATTGAAATCCATCCAATAAAAGGGGTACTTCGGTGTTCGCACGGGGAAGTTTTTGGGTAGGAGAGAGAGACTGAATGGACCCCTCCCTCGAGGAGAGAGAAAAATATCTATTATATGGTTCCAACTTTTCCAAAATTACCAAACTGCCCCTGAAGCTTCTAGACCCATAACGAACTTATCGGGTCTCCGTTTTCTGCGTGCCGCCTGTTTACGAACTCGTGAGTTCGAGACCTACGTAACGACCCAAGAAAGATTCCCAAAAGTACTGCTAGTCAAAAAGTGACTCCCGAACCCGTCCAAAACTGAGGGTAAAATTGTCCAATTCTCAAAATAATTTAATTTCTGGTCCGGGTCGTTACACTCATCCTAATTTTTTCAAACTTTGCTAAAGCCATTTGAAGTTTGAGATCTCGGATTTGAGCATCTCCTTCATGTACAATTCTTAGCTTATCCTAAGCTTGTTTTGATGTGGTGCAATTCCTAATGTGTGAAAACTGTGACATGGACAAGGCAGTGACAATTGCATTTCTAGCCTTCTTGTTGGAGGATGAAGCAAGAGCTTCTCCTTCAGTCCAATCTGACCATGGTTTATTTACCACCTCACCATCTACAATTTTCCTAGGACACCTCCAGTCAATTTTCAGATAATCATATGCATTTTCATCATATGCATCTAGAAAAATTTAGAATTTTTCTCTCCAAGAAGTATAATTTGTACCATAAAAGAAATGAGGAGCATTACAATAGATTCTATAATGCTGGCCGAATATCAACAATTAACCCTAGGACCAATTGTATGTGTATCTAGAGTTTGCTCTGATACCAACTGAAAGTTGAATATCAGGCCTACACGCACAAAGACGTCATTCACACAATCAACATTCATAGATTACGACTAGTCACGTCAAGAAACAGCAAGCAAAACACAAGCAGTGCACACACAGTCAATACAATCTCACACGCTCCCTACAAAAACACTTAACAACAGTGACACCCTATGCACTCAGAAGCTCCATAAATGTAGGCAGCCCTGTGTTAGTTCTAAGTCAGGTGGTGTGTACAAAAACAACAAGCATTCTCAATTATTTCATATCAAATGAATTATGCAATATATGAATAACATGATACAGCCACATAAAGCACTTAGAGCAGATTCAAAGCATCATAAACCAACACATCAAAAACTAAAAGAACACCCAAAGCTTGATACCCATAAACCTTCCTCGAGGTGAAAACTAGGGGTCAATCTGCTGACCAGGCAATCCACTAAGATCAATATTCAATACAAGGTAAAACCGAGCTCAATCTCTAAGAACTAAAGCTAGAGGCAGCCATACCTTTTGCAATATCAAACTCCTTCAATGGCAGCGTTCCAACTACAACCCACAACTTGCAGCAACACAACTCTTCACTGATAATTCTCATGAAGTCAACAAATCAATGGCAGCGTCCTTGCTCTTCATTGACTTGGCACCCAAATGACCCAAGTGTATGCATGGAAATCTTGATGAAAATCTCAATCCAAGTTCATCAAGTCATGATACTTGATAAAACCAGAAAAGTGGCTTCAATGACAAATAATAATTTGGGGATGACATCAAAATCTGATTCAATCTGAGTTCATCAAGCCATGAACCTTGAAGAAAACAGATGAATTTAAGAACCCAGAAATTTACCCAAAAACAGATTTCAAAACCAAATTTGAGAAATCAAAATCAGATTTTCAAGAACGAAATATTAAAGCAAAAACATATTTATGAAAAACCATTTTTACAAAGAGATATTCTCAGAGAAATCAACTTTGAAAACCCATACCCAAAAACCTAGAAATTTCAAAGACCCTCCAAGAGAGAGAACCCAGCAAGTTGTGCATGAATGTTCTCCTCTAATTTACACACACCATGAATCCCAAATTCCCAAGGCTATATTTCCAATCAATTAAATCCCACGCCAAATGCACACTTTGACATCTGCTTGTCAAAGTGTGACAAAAATACCCTTGAGTAAAATGAAACAATTTTCAATTAAAAAATTTTAACAGCTAATGGTAAGAACTGAAAAACGACGACTAGTCATCCATCGTCTTGAAAACAATTTCAACTGGTGCTGAAATATGCTTATGCAATGCAATATACCTTTATTGTCACAACTTCAACCATCTTCAAGATAAAACACCATCATGATCTATAAATGCTAACTTCCTAGATTGAGCTGAGGTACATACTAAGAAAGTTTACAATGACAAGCAAAGCCAATTACAATGACATGCCTAAACAAAGAACTAACAGCCGGTTCTGTAGACAATGATCATAATTGATGATCAGGTCCTATAACTATACGAGATGGATATTTCCACATATAAAAACGGGAGTAATTTTTGTCCAAATCCTATAACTATATATATATATATATATGATATGATAAGACTGGTTTTTATCATATAAACAAACGAATATATATATACATGTGAGAAAAAATTCTTCTTACAGGATGAAAACAAGAATACACACAATAATAAGGTCTAATAATTGAACATCACAAGATTCCTTTGCTGCCTATAGAACAATAAGCCAATAACAATTTAATCCGAGTATAAAACATACAGTTAATAAATCTAATTTATTCAAAAGGCATATATATATAACCTAATCAGATTGATCATTCTAAAATCGATCATGGAGATAAGAAAATTTTGTTAACGGATCCAAATTGATCAATCTCACCCAATTTTTTTCCCTATTTGTGATTAGGGTGTTACAATCTGGATTTTTTTTTCCTACATGTGATTAAAAATTAATTATTCCATGGAAAATATTCAAATTAGTTGAAACCCTAATCATGAAAACAAACACCCTAGAAAATTGTTCACATCAAGTGATAGAAAAAAAAATCAAATGGACTTATCAGTTCAACGAGCAAGCATAGAAACGTCCCCACGCCAAAAAAAAAATTCACATGAAAAATGTAGATGAAAGTATTTGGGGTAGAGGCAAGAAAGTGAATTGACATTGGTATGTATATATATCTCACATCTCCAAATCTACCAAAATCGACCATTTAATGAATTCAATAAATGTCAATCCAATTTTGAATACAACTCAACTTTTGTTGACCCATGAAAAGTGATGATTGAATACCTCTAAACTTTCAAAGAGTTTTTAAAATTCGGTAAAAATCTTAATTGAATACATTTCAACTTTCGTAGAGTTTTTGAAAGTTTTAAAAAGTCTTAATTGAATATCTGGTGAGTTATACAAACGTTTTAAAACTCTAAATTGAATATACCTAGAATTAGAAATCAACCAAAACTCTATACAAGTTGACCAAATTCTATATTCAAATACACCCCCCCTAAATTTAAAGCTAGAATCTTAACTATATAGGATTTGGACAAAAATTAATGCCCACAAAATGAATTAATCAAAATCCAATAATTATAAATTATTTGAATGTTATCCCATTATCCTTCAACATGTATAACTCATTATAACCAAAAAAAAAATATTTGAAATTTTTTTATTAAAAAATTGAAAAACATACCAAGCCAAGCCCTCCTGATTAGGGGTGGGCACGGTTTGGATCAATGCGGATATTATCCAAATGTTAAAATATTAACGGTTCAATATGGTTTTGATTTTCAATAAATAAAATTGAAATTGTTCCAATACAAACCATTATTGAGTCGGTTTGGACAATTTTGGTATAAAATTTTTATGCAATTTGTTCAATAAAAAGACTTCTCCAAAACATAATTTTTTCCAAAATTCCGCCAGTCTCATCAAGATTTTATTTATTCACATCAAGTTTTTATTCATACACATCAACAAATTAAAATTTTCAACATTTTGAACTTCAATATGGCAGATTATGCTTAAATATAATTTAAAGTCGAAAGTAGCACAAAATAGATAAGTATTAAGTGAGATAGATAAACACTTACATTAACATATTATAGGGTGAAAAATATTAACTAATAAATAATAATCTTAACTGTTCGGTTTGAATTCCAATTGTTTTCAAAATGAAAATCCAAACCAAATCGTTCCATTACCGTTTGAATTTTATCCGATCAAATCCAAATTGTAGTGCCAATAATGGTTTGAATCAAATCGACTTCCGACTTCAACGGATTTATGCCCACTCCTATTCTTGATCTTTCCCCTTCCCACCACCAACGCCAACAACCTCATCTTTTTGTTTGGATTTTTCTACTTAGTCTCTCTTCTCGAGCCTTCAAGCAGCAGCGCCACAGCGGTGCCTCTCCATTTCTCCATCTTCACGGAATCTCGAATCGCAATTCCAGTCTCATACTCATAGCCTCACACAATCACAAATCCCCCACTCCAGTCCAACCTCACACAATCGCTTTGTTCTTCTAATAGACATATATAGATATATGTATGTATATATATATATATATATATATATGAGTAATGCTATATGTTGATTTACCTAAATAAATTAATTAACTAATTAATAAAATTATATATGAGTTTCATGGAAAATAAATAAATAAAATTATGTATGAAGAGTGAATTTTGGATGTGGGCTCTCAAATTCAAATACAAATCCAAATCCAAATCAGACCTATCCAACGAGCCCTTAGGTTTTCGTCTAAATTTTTCGATGTTGTTAAAAAGTATTTTCTAAATGATAGGAGTTTAGGTTTTCGTCTAAATTTTTCGATGTTGTTAAAAAGTATTTTCTAAATGATAGGAGTTTGGTTGCTGCAATCGATAAAAAAAAGGGATCATCATGCTTTTTTATCCTTTTTTTGTTTCGTGCAACCAACATTTATTGCAGCTCCACCAAATTCGATCCCCTCTAGAATCTCAACTATATTTGTAAAAACCCAACAATAATAATCAACTGCAGTTTTTTATTCATAATCACAACTCTCTTGGGCCATAACCACAACTCTCTTATCATCCAAAAATAAATTCCCAATTTTTCTTTGTATTTACGAGTTTATACTGTTACGCAACACCTGCACTTGGGTTTAGCAAGCAGCTAGAACCCAAATTGTTGAGCAACAAAGTTCTAGAGGTACCTCAAAGATGAAGCCTTAATTTTCAGAAGGAGAAGGATGAGGAAGCTCTTGACAAAGGAGGAATGACTACCATATAGACTGAACATGGTGGTTGTATTCGACAGCCCGCCTAGGATTGGTAATCAAAGGAATAGGAATAAGGGGTAGGTATGTAAAAGGAGATCAGAAGATTCTCAACGGGAAGGTCGCCGAGAGTGTAAATATATGAAATGTATTATTCGACTGTATGATCGCGAATGGCCGAGAAACTTGGTGCGAGTAAAGAAGGGATTTGAAACCAAAACGACCGGATATAGGTTAAGAACCATAAAACAACCAAAGAGGACCAGATACTTTGGGATACATGCTATTGGTAACTATTGAGTGGAGGGTGCGGTATAACAAAGAAAGGACAAACGAGCCTAGATTAAAACATAATTAGAACCAAGAGCATTTACGAAAGGCATAGCCTCCAAAACAGGAATGTTACTTATACCAGCAAAGTTAGTCCGCAAGGTTTCGTAGTTGAGTAGCTTATTGAAAATTTGGTGGTTTGTTCCTTGTAGGTTTTTCCGAAATCAGGATCATCAAGTTGGTCAGGGTGCTAATTCTTAAGCAACTCGAGCACGAACTTCAAGAATGGAAAGGACACTGACTGAGAATTCCAGTTGGTGAAAAATGACTCTCACTTCATGACCGTGCAGCAGAAGACCAAAGATGGTAGCCATGTCGAGGACGGTGTGGGTCAAGGCACCGAACCTCTGATTGAGGGTGTTGGTAGCCGAAGACCAACAACATTAGGTAAAAAAACAATATGACCTAGCCTCCACCTTCTGGCTTTTCTCTTCATTCACCAACACTTCAAAGAAACCTGACCTAGCCAGCACTTTCTGTTCTTCTCTTCCTTCACCAACACCTCAAAGAAATCTGACCTAGTCTCCACACAACTTAGAAAATCTGACCTAGCCTCCATCTTCTGCCCTTCTTTTCATTCAAGCACACCTCAAAGAAATCTGACCTAGCCTCTACTTTCTGCCATTATCTTCTTTCCATACAACCCTAAACACATCATCCTGTCAATGAGCTGTATATTCCTAATTAAACTCAGTCTCCTAATTAGACCCATAGTAACATTCCTAGTCTCTGTATATATATATATATATAACTTCCCTATTGTTATACAATTAATAATATAAGAGAATTCTTATCAAATCTAAGATGGTATCAGAGTAGTCGATCTTGACTGTCTCTTGCCTTAATCCTAGAAATCACTTCCGCAACCCCTAGCCGTCATACAACCCTAGAAACCAACCACCACTTCGCCGCACCACCACTAGCTGTCCACTTCCTTCCCGCAACACATCCTTCCAGCAGAAAAAATTACCCGCAGCAAACTCCTTCCCGCAACACATCCCTCCTGCAGAAAAATATCATTCTCGCAGAAAAATCCCTTCCGCAGCATAACCTTCCCACAACAAACTCCTAGCCGCAGCAAAAACCTTTCCGCATCATAACCCTTTCAGCAACAAACTCCTTCCCGCATCATAACCTTTTCCGCAGCATAACCCTTTCCACAGCATATGTAACAACCCGCCCCAGCTACACAGGCCCTTGACGGCGTTGCTATGGCCGCTGGGTCCCACCCAGCGCAGCCCAACGGTATTGTTACCTTGCCACATTCGAAATCCCAATGCTGCAGCATTGCGGAGATTTGAACCCATGCCAAGGCTTTTTATTCCACTCAAGGTGGACACCTTTCACCAACTAAGCTTGGCCTGGGTTCGATCCTCAAAGGCTGCAGCTAGAGGATTTGGACAGGGGCCTCGCTAACAATACCTTTGGGCTGGTGTACGTGCGCAAGGCTATCACCAGGGGCTGCACTGGGTGGGACCCAGCGGCCATAACAATTCGTGCTGGCGGGATCGGGACGGGTTGTTACATCATAACCCTTTCCGCAACAAACTCTTTCCACATCATAACCCTTTCCACAACAAAACCTTTTCGCAGCATAACCCTTTCCGCATCATAAACCTTTCCGCAGCAAACTCCTTCCCGCAGCAAAATCACTTCCCTCATCAATTGTAAGCCAATATCATGGCCAACGTTGAGGGGTCGTCAAACAACAATCAATCCTTGGTGTCGGGAGGCTCCAACACTACTACACAAATTGTCACGTTGCAGAGTGACACTTCCAACTTCTCTGCATGAATCAAACTGGATGAGAATAATTATTCTCTATGGCATCAAATCATAGAGATGAAGATAGCTGGGTGAGAAAAACATGGCCACCTGACTGGTGATATTGGCCAGCCTGCAGCCACTGATCCCATATTTAATAAATGGCGTGCATCGGATTGCCAAGTAAAGAGTTGGTTCTTCGACGCCATGCAACCTAACCAGATTAAACGGTTTATTCGTTATGACACAGCAAAGCAAGTCTGGGATGCAATCAAGCAAACCTATTCAAATGGTGCAGATGAAGCCAAGATTTATGACCTTCACAAAAGGTCATTCATAATGAAGCAGACTGGGGCATCAGTTGCCAAATATTACAGTGAGCTCACTGAGATTTTTTAGGAGCTTGATCAATTAAGTCCAAGCACCATGGAGCATCCGAAAGATATTGAAACTCGACGCAGAGAGATTGATCGTCTCCGAGTTTATATATTTCTTGCAGGTTTGGACAATAATTTTGATCAAATCCGAGGAGAGATTTTGAGGATGGAGCCTAAGCCAGAACTCGAGGCAGCATATGCACATATTAAAAGAGAGAGTAACAGACAGGGAACCATGTCTGAAGCTAGTGTAACCTCGGACGCCACAGCCTTGGCTGCTGCCAGGTCCAAACAATCTCGGCCGAACACCTACAGTGTCGACCATACTCGTAACCGGCCTCCAATGAAGTGTACCAAATGTGGTTTAGATAACCACACAATTAGGGGCTGTTATGAGATCATTGGTTATCCGGAAGGATGGGTCCACAAAGGGCGCAAGAAGGATTCGAACAGAGCCTCATTTGCATCCGCTCAGTCATCCCGGGAGACCATATCCGAACCTCCATCAGGTACATCTGGCTCCACGGCCTTGGCCACCTCAGGTACCTCTTGCACATCTTCACTTACTTGTAATAGATCATGGATTATTGACACTGGCGCTACTGATCACATGACATCTAGTTTCACTAGGTTGCTCTCTACCAAACCCTCAAGCCAAACACATATTACCAGTGCCAACGGAACCACCTCCCAAGTCATGGGAGAGGGGTCCTTATCTCTTACACCCTCATTAAGTCTTGATCATGTCTTAGTTGTCCCTTCTCTCGACTATGACTTGTTATCTGTTCTTCAGATCATTGATTCCCTTAATTGGACCGTGTGTTTTTGGCCATTATATTGTCTGTTTCATGATCTTTTCACCAAGGCCGTGATTGGATGTGGTACTAGGAGGGGAAAGTTGTATTATCTGGACTTGATAGCCGACAACAATAAGAGATTGAGTCACGCACATCATGGGAGAGGCGATGAGTCCATCAGGATGAAGAAATTTTGGCTATGGCATAGACGATTAGGGCATGCTTCTTTTGGTTATCTAAAACTTCTATTTCCAGATTTGTTTTCCTAGTTTCATGAATCAGATTTTCATTGTGAACTTGCATTTTGACAAAAAGCCATCGTATTTTTTACCCATTAAGATTGAATAAAAGTTCTATGCCCTTCATGATTGTCCATTCTGATGTTTGGGGACCATCACGAGTTCCCATTATTAGTGGTTTAAAGTGGTTTGTGACGTTTATTGATGATTGCACCCGGATGACCTGGGTCTTTCCCCTACAACAGAAAAGTGACGTCCCCACCAAATTCAAGTTATTTTATCAATACGTTGCTACTCAGTTTGACAAGAAAACACGACACTTCAGTCTGACAATGGAGGTGAGTACATCAACCATGACCTACATAATTTTTTCAGTCAACATGGTATTGTTCATCAAACCAAATGCGCCTATACACCACAACAGAATGGTGTCACAGAGCGTAAGAATCGGCATCTCTTGGAAGTTGTCCGTGCCTCTTTATTTGAGGCCCGCATGCCGCATATTTTTTGGGGGGAGGCTCTTTGTTCTGCTGCTTACCTCATCAATCGAACACCTTCCATCACTCTTCAATATCAAACTCCATTTCAGACATTGACTACTCTCCTCACCATTCCATTCTCCCACTCAGACCATGCATGTTACCGCAGATGTGACCTTCAACGAGGGTGAGTTCTATTACTCAGGGGGAGTCTCTGAGCATCCTATGTAGGGGGGGAGAGCTCTATCTTTACAAAAGATACTCAGATCATCCACATTCAACAACATTCTTTAGAGTAGTCAGTGTCCGAGCAACCAGGTACAATGGTGCAACGAGCTCAAGAGTCCCTAGGTACTCCAGATACTTAATTCCCCCTCTACAACTCCTACTACAGTACCATCACCACTCCTCCAATTAGGTCCTGAAGATTCCCCACAGGTAACTGAACATTCAAACTCTATCTCAAGCACCTTACCTGCGTCAAGTTATACAGGAAATACAGGTTATCAGTTACCCTCACGCACGACTAGAAGGATTCCTAGACAATAGTATGACCCTGACCCTAAAGCAAAAGTTAAATATCCTATTGCTAATCAGGTGTCCCTACATAGGTTGTCTCCGTGATGTGCGTCATTTGTGTGTCAATTATCCACTGTATCTATTCCAACTAATGTGCAGGAAGCTCTGAAAGATCCCAAGTGGACACAAGCGATGAATGATGAAATAGAGGCTCTCCAGAAGAATTCCACTTGGGAGATGACTACCATTCTGCAAGGGAATTGAACAGTGAGTTGTAGATGGATATATACAGTAAAGTTCAAGGCAGATGGCACCACTGAATGATACAAAGCAAGACTGGTGGCGAAAGGTTACACTCAGACTTATGGGATTGACTATGGGGAGACCTTTGCTCTTGTAGCCAAGATCAACACAATTCGGGTACTTCTTTCTTTGACAGCAAACCTAGACTGGCCATTACACCAGTTTGATGTCAAAAATGCCTTCCTGCATGGAGACTTAGAAGGAGAAGTTTATATGGATTCACCTCCAGGATGCAAGATGGGGCCCAATAAGGGCAACATGGTGTGTAAATTGAGAAAGTCTCTTTATCGATTGAAGCAATCACCCAAAGCATGGTTTGGAAAGTTCAACAAATCAATGAAGGATTTCGGATACAAGCAAAGTAACTCATATCATACTCTTTTCTTTGAAACATAAGAAAGGTAAAGTCACTGCCCTTATTGTATATGTTGATGACATGGTAGTTACCGGGAATGACCCAGAGGAAAAGGCAGCATTGCAGCATCACTTGGCGAGTGAGTTTGAAATGAAAGATCTTGGTGCTCTAAAATATTTCTTAGGCATCGAAGTGGCTCGTTTAGACTGAGAAATATTTCTATCACAAAGGAAATATATCCTTGACATTTTAACTGACACTGGAATGCTTGCCAGCAAACCAGCAGATATGCCAATGGAGTTGAATCATCAGCTTGGTGAATATCCTGATCAGGTACCCACCAACAAAGAAAAATATCAACGCTTGGTGGGGAAGTTAATCTATCTAGGACACACTAGACCTAATATTGCATATGCCGTAAGTGTGGTGAGTCAGTTCATGCATGCACCAAGTGAAGCCTATATGAATGCGGTAAATCGAATTCTGAGATACTTGAAGTCAGCTCCTGGAAGAGGATTGATGTTCTCACGATATGGTCATCTAGATGTTGAGGGTCACACTGATGCAGACTGGTCGGGTTCTATTACTGACAGGCGATCAACATTTGGATACTTTACCTTTGTGGGAGGCAATCTAGTGTCTTGGCGAAGTAAAAAACAGAAAGTAGTGTCAAGATCAAGTGTTGAAGCAGAATATCGAGGTATGGCACAAGGAGTATGTGAGCTACTCTGGATAAATAATTTGTTGGGGGAATTGGGGTTAAAATCCAAGCATGCCATGCAACTGAATTGTGACAACAAAGCCGCAATAGACATCGCACATAATCTAGTGTAACATGATAGAACCAAGCATGTTGAAGTTCACAGACATTTCATCCAGGAGAAACTCGAGGCAAAGATCATTGAGGTATCATTTGTTAAATCTGAAGATCAACTTGTAGATGTCATCACTAAAGCAGTCACATGCAAAGTATTCCACAGCTCACTTAGCAAGTTGGGCATTAACGACATACATGCTCCAACTTGAAGTTAAACTCAGTCTCCTAATTAGGCCCATAGTAACATTCCTAGTCTCTGTATATATATAACTTCCCTATTGTTATACAATTAATAATATAAGAGAATTCTCATCAAATATAAGACATCCTCCATTCTCCTTAACCTTCTCAGTTCATTCAAATCCCCACCAGATTCCCATTCAATTCTTGCACATATCATCATACCTATTGAAGAATAGAAGTTATGTGGAGTACAAATCAAAGCCTAGATGTGGCTTTCTTCAAGGGTTCTTCTAATCTTTACTTCTATTTCATGTGTAATTCATCTGCTATTATTTCTATGAACATGTTTAGTAGCTAAGTAATTCATTCTAGGACTGTGATATGACCAAACATGATTATTGAAGTTAATAAGATTTTCAGTTTTTCAACTTCTAATTGATTTCTGTTTCTGTTATTGTGGATAATGGAATATTCTTGATCACCATTAGAATTTGCATATCTAAATTAGGATTAAGGACACATACCATCCTTTAGTTCTAATTGATCTGTAAATATAATGACTAAGATTCGATGGCAATTACCATACATAAGAGACTTAGTTGATTGGTTTAACTTCTCTTGAGCTTAATGGATTTCTGGTGCTTAGTTTAAATTACATCCCATGCGAGATTAGGTTTTGAATCAGAAATACAAGGTTAAGATCACATACCATGATTTAATCATAACTTAGAGAGGAGTAATCCGGGAATCATTAGACTTGTTAGTTGTATTATTATGTCAATATGGATTATAATTTTTTGGTTCATGGATTCTATAAAGGGTTTTTTTGAGAGAAGGTACGAAAATGCATTAGAAGAATATGAGAAAATTTTACAACTGACGGTGGTGCAAACAATCATGCCTCATTAAAATCTTATCAGGATTTTCAATTCGGTCTAAGGAAAAAGAGTGTCACGCACACACCCGATTATATAGTTAAAGAGTTCATGACTAAAACATCTAAAATAATATCTGGAAGTTCTTCAAACCACACTGCAACTACTCTTGAAAACGGACCCACTCTAGACAGCCTATGAGCTCTCTTGTTTGCTTCTCAATGAGAAAAACTGAATTTAACTTGACCCACCTCCCTTGAGAAAGCTCTTACATCCTTGAGCACAGGAGCCCGCATCGACAAATCATCTCTTTCATGCGCAAGGGCTGCAATGGAAACTGTGCAGTCACCCTTCATTTCCACTCGGTTGAAACCCCTATCGGCTAGAAGTTGGATCCCACTCCGACCAGTTGCAGCCTCGCGACGAGCTAATATGAGTTAGTCTACCCGCAGCTGCAACAACAAATCGCCCAGCCCAGTCACGAATTGCCACACAATAACCACCCCTCCTCTCAGCTTCCACATATGCACCATCGAAGTTTCACTTCAGCCACCCAAGTCCTTGTTTCTTCCAAACCGGTTTCTGACGGTGGGCAACCCCCTTCTGTCTAAGGTGGTGTTCATAGAAAGATATGAGCCATGCTTCAATGTTTGCAGCTATCTCATGAAAGGGAATATGTGTCCCTTTCCAGAGCAAGTTATTTCTTTCTTGTCAAATGCCCCAAATAATCATAAAAAATAAATCAAGCTGTAATTTAGACAATTTTGCAGCCATTAGAGCGACCCACCTGGCGATAGACGGTTCCGACAGCGAGAGTGAACGAAGGCCCAGAGAACTGGATAGCCACACACCTTTTGAAGCAGCACAATCCTGCAATACATGGACCTCTGATTCAGCCTCAACACCGCAGAACAAACAGAGACTGTTAACCTATACTCGTTTCTTTTGCAGGTTCGATTTTGTTGGTAGCATCTTTCAGCTAGCTCGCCATATCAAGACCTTAACTTTACTAGGAACACACGCCCCCCAAACCTTCCTCCACAAATTTTGATCTGCTTCCCCCACCCCATAATTCCCTGTTACATTAGTTTCAAAGGCCAATTGGGAGCAATCCAAGTGGTAGACACTTTTAGCAGAGAATAGGCATTTCTTTCTTTTTGCCAAATTAGACGGTCCATTGTGTTCCGTATACTCAGGGGATGCGAAGAATCTCATTAGTTTCATCATGGAAAAAAATCTCACGAACCGGAGGCTTAATCCAGCTTCCACTGCTACTATCAATTAAGTTCTTGACTTTTACCGATTCTTGCCACTCCAACGGTCTGGGTGACAATACTAGCGGAAAAGACTGTCTGGGAAGCCATCTATCATCCCAATTTCGAACACTCTCACCAATCTGCCAACAAGAGCCTATACGAATGGTGTCTCTAGCCTGAGTAATACTCCTCCAAGAAAAAGGAGGAATTAGCTCCACATTTGGCAACCATGAAGTCCTCCTCAGGGAAATAACGAGCTTTAAGAATCGGGCAGCAAGAGAATCAGGTTGATTAATAATTCTTCAACCCTGTTTTGCTAAGAGAGCCAAGTTAAAAGCGTAGAAATCCCAAAATCCAAGGCCACCCTCCAATTTTGGTTTGCACAGAGCTTGCCAACTGAGTCAGTGAATTTTTTTCTTCTGCATCATGTCACCCCACCAAATTTTTGCAATGGACTGGTGGAGGTCATGAAAAAAGGATTTAAGAAGGAGGAAACGATTCATTACATGCAGAGGCACCGCTTAAGCAATGGCTTTGATTAAAATTTCTTTCCCCGCGCTGCTAAGCAACTTACCTTTCCAACTATTTAAATTCTTTGAGAGGTGGTCTTTTATAAACTAAAATGTCTCCATCTTTGACCTTCCAATAAATAATGGCAGGCCCAAGTACTTCTCATGGTGTTCTACTCTCTCTATGCCAAGGCAATTAGCAAGTAACTCTTGATCAATCTGGTTCATATTACCACTAAAAGCCACATAACTCTTATGAAGATTGATAGTATGACCATATGCATTCTCATAGTGTCGTAGGACCTCCTTAATTTCCAAACATTCCTCCAGAGTACCCCTAGTGAAAAGTAAGCTATCATCGTCGAATAGAAGGTGGTGAACACTGGGAGCCCCACGAGCGATAGAGAGCCCTTTTATGCGCCCCTGCGTTTCCCACTGATCAAGGAGAGCCGAAAAACCTTCTGGGCATATCACAAATAAGTACGGAGAAAGTGGGTCTCCTTGCTGAATCCCTCCACTCGGAGTTACAAAGACAACTGGTTCACCATTAAATTTAAAAGAATA
Organism: Oemleria cerasiformis; assembly: GCA_037349345.1. Taxonomy (NCBI): domain Eukaryota; kingdom Viridiplantae; phylum Streptophyta; class Magnoliopsida; order Rosales; family Rosaceae; genus Oemleria; species Oemleria cerasiformis. The sequence continues at coordinate 162,619 of JAZGTL010000009.1, read as the reverse complement.
AGAAACTGTAGTTATACTCATCATCATCAATTCTATCCACTATTCTGCAAAACCCAGCTTCCTCATGACCGTTTCAATAAAACTCCACTCCACTCGCCTGTAAGCTTTGCTCATGTCTAGTTTGGGCGCCATAACTCCACTCCATTCACTTTTTTTTTTTTTTATACATAATGAGATAATTCAACAGCAATCAAAATGTTGTCTGATATCAATCTTCCAACGATAAAAAGCAATCTGAGTTGGTGAAATTACCTGCCTCGAAATCTTTATCAATTTGTTAGTCAGAGTCTTGGAGCAAATCTTGTACAGAACGTTGCATAGGCTAGGTCGAAGGTGAGCCATGGTAGTTGGGCGGATTCTATAAACGGTTAAATTGTTAGTATGAATTGATCAATCATGTACGTGTGTTCGTGGAGGGTTTCTATAGGCTGGTTGGGCAGCTACGTTTTTTTGATAATATGTTTCCTTACTCCTTTGGTAAAGTTTAGCCCAGTTAAAATAAAATAAAGTTATTAAAATTAAACAAAATTGCATATAAAGGATAAAAATATATATATATAAAACTTACGTAAACAGAACAAACGCTCTCATCCTGCTTTCTCTATTACTCTGTCTCTGGCCGATATCAAAGAGAATGATTTCTGATTTTGGTGAATTTTGGCAGAAATAATATTTGCATAAAACAATACAAAATGAATAATTAGATTGGTATATTACTTCATAAAATGTGTCTAAACAAGAGATTAGCGTTTGAGTACTCATAATATATATACACACACGTACACACATATTATGGGCATTTAAACGCTAACTAGTTAGCACTAAGATATCACAGTACTAACCACTCGTTTGGATCCCCTCTAAAATGTAACATCACAATTCAACCCTTCATTATGTATGTCCTTATTTAAAGATCATCTCTATAAAAATTCACTCAAATGTATAATTGTTTGACTATCCAACTCTATACTGAAATAAATAGCATGAACACAATGCTTTTGGTAGCACCATGAATGTTCGCTATAATAATTGAATGGATCAGAGAAATATTTTCAAGCTAGATAAATTTTTTTACACATATGATCTTTAATGAGAATCTATAAAATTAATGATAATATTAATATATTATTTTGTAAAATACAATCTAAATAAGTAATTAATGTTGTAATATAACATTAAGAGATTAGAGCTCGAGCACTCAAAAATATATTTTTGGAATTTCAAATTGGAATATTAGGCTATATTTGTTGAATAATATGAAATGATATGGTTAGCTGTCTTGACTAGCTAGCTGTATTATTAGTCGGTTAGCTATCTTGTTAGTATCCAACATATTCAGTTAGGTTGTTAGACTACTCCTCCCTTAGTTGTAGGTTAGTTTCTACAATTGTCCTGATTAGTTAGCTATCCCTAGCTATCATGAGCTGCAAGAGTTTGTTACTTGCTGTTAGTAATTATTATATAAGTGTTGAAGTATTGTATGTATGTGTGTGTGGAAAATATATGCGAAGCAGAAATTATACTTCATCTCTTCCTTTCATATACCCTACTCTCCTTAATCCTCTCTTTCTTCATCTCTAATCCTTTCTTTCTTCATCTCAAAATTCCAACATGGTATCAGAGCAGTGAATGCTCGCAGCTGTTGATTCTGGTGCTTCCTGTTAAAACTGTGCAAGTGTAATCGAGATCGTGATTAGCCTATGGTGTTCTTTCTCTCCCTGTGAATCCGGTTCTTCGTTCTCTTTGGGCGTGTTTTCTCTTCTCCTCTTCTGCTCACTGTCTGGATCTCTCACGTTGAGATATTTTGCAAGATAAGTGTTTCTTGCATCTCTTGCTAGTCGAGTACGTAACACTGAGTTTGTCTTATACTTTTCTGTGCCCTTTTCGTCATGACTGTTGGTATGGATCTTCTTAAACATGTCACGGACTTCATTTCTATGAAGCTAGATGATACCAATTATGTGTCCTGGAGTATCAAGATTCAACGTTTGCTGAAAGGTTTCCATATGTTTGGCCATCTTGATGGTTCTAGTCTATGTCCTTTGTCTACTGATGCATCGTTTCAAAATTGGGTTGATATGGATGCTGTTTTGCTTAATGTTCTTATTGCAACAATATCTGAAGATGCTTTCACTGAAATAATGAACTGTGAATCCTCACGTGAGGCTTGGCTTACACTACAAGAACGTTTCTCTTCTTTGTCAGAAGCTAACCTCATGCAGCTAAAGACCAATCTTCAGACTATCCAAAAAGGTTCTGATTCTGTTGAGACATTCATGAGTAAGATTCGGTCTGCTCGGCATCGGTTGGCTAGTGCAGGTGTGCCTGTGTCTGACAAAGATGTAATCTTGATCACACTTAATGGTCTGCCATCTGATTATCATCCCTTTAAGTCTCACATTCGGGCGCGGCCTATTCCTGTTACCCTTACTGAGTTTCAGACTCTTTTGCTAGCTGAAGAAGCAGACCTTACCAAAGTTACAACACAACTTGCTTCACACCAATCCTTGCTTACTGCAATGGTGGCTACTAAAAAAGGTCAAGGTTCTCAGAGTGAATCCTTGAATGTGGCTACTACACCTCAATCGGGTGGTACAGGTTGGAATAACTCTAATTGGCAAGGGAGAGGTTCTAATAATTGGAACAACAATAGAGGTCGAGGTCGGTGGAATAATGGTCGAGGATGATGGAATAACAACTGGAACAACAACAATAGGGGTAACCATCGAGGTTATAATCGTGGGTTTAATTATGGCCATCCTCAGTTCTCTGGTTATAATCAAGGTTCTCAACAAAACTATAGCTATCCTAACGGTGGTAATCAGTCCTATGGCTTCAATCCTTACTTCTCACAGCCATAACAGCAACCTCAACAGTCGCCTGGTCACACAAATCCTGGAGTTTTAGGGGCTTCCCCTCAGTACATGGAAGCTCTCCCATCTCCTTTGTGTCAACTATGTAAGCTTCCTGGTCATGAGGCCCTGGAGTGCTCACAACGGGGCCATTTTGAAGTGTCTACTCCACCTGGTACTCAGCCTCAGGCCTATTCAGCTACTCCTGCTTTTGAGTTGAATGACCCTAACTTTTGGCTCGCTGATACTGGTGCCAATAATCACATTATCTCTTATGGTTCTCACTTACAAAAAGCTCACGTTTGTCCCTCTAAATCAGGTATTTCAGTTGGTAATGGAGCTGTTCTTCCTATAGCTAGTGTTGGTTCTCTTACCTTGCCTATTATCGATCATGCTTTTCAATTGAAGGATGTGTATCATGTACCTCGTCTTGTTCATAATATGCTTTCTGTGCAAAAATTCTGTTTGCATAATGGCTGCCAAATGCTTTTTGATGCTCACTCTATTCGTATTCAGGATCACTCGGGGAGGACTCTGTACAAACTTCCTAGTGTTAGTGGTTTATATCCCCTTCCTAAGTCTTTATCTTCTTCTTCTTCATCTCCTCACTTGTCTTCTATTACTTGTGTAGGCAAGACAATACCCTCTTCACTATGGCACCGGAGGCTTGGTCATCCTGCCTATGCTGTTCTTTCTACTATGCTTGCCCAAACTCAAATTACCTGCTCTCCTGAGTTACCTTCCCATATGTGTCAACCTTGTCTTCAAGGCAAAGTATCTAGATTGCCCTTTTCTTCTTCTGTCAATAGGACTTCTCACCCTTTTACTAAAGTTCATTCGGATGTTTGCGGTCCTAGTCCCTGTCCTTCTCTTCTTGGTCATAAATACTATGTTCTCTTCATTGATGACTATACTCGCTACACTTGGATTTATCCTTTAATGAATAAATCAGATGTTTACTCTACTTTTGTGAAATTCTACTCTTATGTTCTTAATTTCTTTGAAAAATCTATAAAAGTGTTCCAAAGTGATGGCGGAGGTGAGTTTGTCAACAAAGCCATGACTGAGTTCTTTACGTCTAAAGGCATTCTTCATTTCAAGTCTTGTCCTTATACACCACAGCAAAACGGGCTTGCTGAGAGAAAACATCGGCATCTCATTGAAACTACCATTACCTTGCTACAAACAGCTTCTATGCCCCCTTCTTTTTGGTTTCATACTTGTTCCACTGCCAATTTTCTTATCAATCGTATGCCAACTGCTGTTCTTCATATGAGCTCTCCCTATTTTCTTCTTTTTGGTTATTATCCTTCCTTACAGTTTTTAAAATCTTTCGGGTGTGCATGTTATCCTTTTCTTCGGCCTTATACTAGTCACAAATTTGAACCCCGGACTGCCCGATGTGTCTTTGCAGGTTATACTCTTGATTATAAAGGATATATGTGTTATCATATTCCCTCCAAGAAAACCTTTGTGTCTCGTCATGTTGTATTTGATAAGAGTCAGTTCCCTTTCCATTCATCTCATGCGTCTATGAACACATCCTTCACACATGATCGTGGCTTGATGAACCATCCTAGTTGTACTCCATTGTATACTGTTTGTTCTCCGCTTGGCAGGGTTCCCTCTCCTGCCGCATCGGGGTCTCCTTCTGTGCATCATGTGGTTCATTCACCATCGCCATCTCCTCATGCTCCTGGCTTATCACCAGTCTCTACGACTTCAGGCTCTCCATCCCCTACGCCTTCTATTGACTTGGTGGTTGACATGACTATTCCCATTTCATCTCCTGGTCTCTCTGCCGTGCCTTCTTCCCATCCTATGGTCACTCGGTCTAAAAATGGCATCTCCAGACCTAGGCGTCGTGGCTTTCTTGCTTTGCATGTCACCTCCTCGGTTGGTCCTCTTCTTGAGCCCGTGACCTATACACAGGCTTCCCAGGTTCCTGAGTGGTGTCACACCATGTACAAGGAATTTACTGCTCTCCAGCAACAACACACTTGGTGATTGGTTCTGTTACCTGCTCATCGGAGTGTTATTGGGTGTAAGTGGGTATTCAAGTTGAAGCACCGTGCAGATGGCTCGGTAGCACGACACAAGGCTCGCCTGGTTGCTAAGGGTTATCTTCAAGAGGCTGGGATTGATTATGATGAAACTTTCAGTCTGGTTGTCATGCATACTACAGTGCGGCTCATTCTTGCCTTAGCCGCTCAGTTCAATTGGCAATTACGACAGCTTGATGTCAAAAATGCTTTTCTTCATGGTGTTCTTCATGAAGAGGTTTACATGGATCAACCTCCCGGCTTTATTGATTCTCACTCCCCTTGTCATGTGTGCAAGTTGGAAAAGTCTCTTTATGGCCTGAAGCAGGCTCCTCGCGCTTGGAATGCTCGGTTTACTGGTCATATGCTTACTTTGGGGTTTGTTCAATCCCTTTCTGATTCTACCGTATTTGTTCTTCATCAGGGGCCGATTTTTCTTATTGTTTTGCTATATGTCGATGACATCATCATGATTGGGAATGATCCAGCTGCGATGACCCGTTTGATTCGTGCCTTGGGCACTGAGTTTGACATGAAAGATCTCGGGGCTCTATCCTATTTCCTTGGTCTCCATGTGAGTTCTCACACCAACGGTTTGTTTATTAATCAAAGTAAGTATACCCGGGAGCTTCTGAGTAAGGTTGGGATGTCTAATTGTAGTCCTGTTTCCACTCCTTTGGTTCCTGACACTAAGTTACTGCTTACTGATGGCCTCTTGCTTCCCGACCCCACTATTTATCGGAGCATGGTTGGTGCTCTGCAGTCCTTGACGTTCAGCCGCCCGGATATTATTTTTGTTGTTAATACTGTGTGTCAATTCATGCATGCTCCCACGGACATTAACATGATGGCTGTCAAACGTATTCTTCGCTATCTAAAGGGTATTATGGCCTTTGGTCTCCGCTATGTCTCTGGCCCGCTTCGTCTTCACGCCTTCTCCGATGCCGATTGCAGTGGTGATCCCAATACCCGTCGTTCGACTTCTGGTCACATAGTCTTTCTTGGTCACAATCCCATTTCATGGGGTGCCAAAACGCAGACCACTGTGTCTCGCTCTTCTGCCGAGGCGGAGTATCGGGCTCTTACCAGCACTGCTTGTGAACTACAGTGGCTCACGCACCTATTGGCTGAGCTTCATCTTCCTCTTTCTCGTCCGCCCCTGATCTGGTGCGATAGTATCTCGACGATTCATATGGCCCATAATCCGGTCTTTCATTGCCATACTAAACACGTTGAGATCGACGTGCATTTTGTTCGTGAGCGGGTTCAACGTAAGGATCTTCACTTGGCGCATGTTTCCTCTCGGGACCAGCTAGCTGATGTTATGACTCATGGGTTGCACACGCCTCGGTTTGAATTTTATCGGGACAATCTCATGCTTCGGGACTCCAGCATCAGATTGAGGGAGGTTGTTTAATAATATGAAACGATATGGTTAGTTGTCTTGACTAGCTAGCTGTATTATTAGTTGGTTAGCTATCTTGTTAGTATCCAATAGATTCAGGTAGGTTGTTAGACTACTCCTCCCTTAGCTGTAGGTTAGTTTCTACAGTTGTCCTGATTAGTTAGCTATCCCTAGCTATCATGAGCTGCAAGAGTTTGTTACTTGCTGTTAGTAATCATTATATAAGTGTTGAAGTATTGTATGTATGTGTGTGTGGAAAATATATGAGAAGCAGAAATTATACTTCATCTCTTCCTTTCCTACACCCTACTCTCCTTAATCCTCTCTTTCTTCATCTCGAACCCTTTCTTTCTTCATCTCAAAATTCCAACAATATTAACAATCGACTTTATTTTTTATTTTATTTTTTTTTTTATTTAGGAAAATATACCTAAGATGCACCACATTGGATGCGCCTCAAACACGAAAGCCTCGCCTCATGCTCTGGCCTCACAAGGCAAGAGGGGATTAATTAGGAACTCGCAAAGCAGCTGAGGGATCGAACAACTGACCATACCTCAAGCACGAAAACCTGCCTAGTACCCTAACCTCACTAGGCAAGAGGGGGTTAATCATGGACTGGCAATGCAACTGAGGGATCGAACAACTGACCATGCTTAAGTTTACAGCTGCAGGCCTCAGTTCTTCCCTTGAACCAACTCTTCTATACTGGTAAAGATTGGCCACACAAGAATAATCTAAGAGGATTCGAAGTAAAGATTTGAGACATTTCAAACTTGTTCCTTCATTAGTAGAGCACCATTGATGGTTACCAATCAACTTTATTTTGGTACTACGTAAGACATTATATATCTTGCTTCTATTGGGAAGAACATAATTACATAAAGTAAAAGCAGTTATAAATTTATAATGATATATATATTGAATTGTAACAACATATATAATTAATATTATTTGCAATCATGCATGCATATGGTCGTACTTGTTAATTTAAGAGGTTTTAATATTAGGGACCCAATAAAGATACAGATAAAGGATGAATAGCCTATAAAAGAGTCTGAATCATCAAGTCGATCCTATATTCCATGAAAAATTCTTCCACTAATGTGCCTCTAAAGAAATTAATAATCACCATGTAGAAATAGAATGAGTCTTCTACTCGTTTCATATTTCCAAACTTCAAAGGGAAATTCCTTATTGTTTCCTCACTTTTGATGGCAAATCATCTCACTCCCACTATTCTTATATTTTAGACATGCCAAAGATCAATAATCTTTCCTTTCACTCCTTAATTTACTAACATCAACGTCCATCTCAGTCTCGAGTTGGATTTTTATTTTCCTCCTCCAATTTATTTTTTGGGTAAATTTCACTTTACTCCTATGTGTTTTACCCTAAATTACAGAATTATACTTAAATTTTAAAATGCTACATTTTATTACCATATACATTTAAAACGTTACACGTGTCATCCTCCGTTACGTTTTTTGTATTATCTTTATTAAGTGCTGATGTGACATATTTGAGTCCCACCAATTAATCATTTTTAACTTCAATTGAAGTGTATTATTGTAAATTTACACCAGAAAATTATGTTAAAAAAAATTACTTACTAGACATTAAAGGAAAAACAATAATCATAAAGTATACAATCTCCACTCTTCTCCATCGTCGTTGGATCTGTCAGTTTCTCATCAGCTCTTACCCACCCTCTATCTGTCGTCAATCCCACCCTCTCCGTTGTCGATCACGCCTAAACCTAAATGAAAGAAGAAAAAAACCCAGCAGTCAAGCCTTCTTACCCACCCTCCTCAACGTCAATCACCATACAATGCCCATAGCGACTGCAACGACAAATTTTCTATTATATTTTTCTTCTCCCCTCACATTCTTCATCTTCCTTAGGAAAAAAAATGTGAAAAAATGGAAGATACCAATAGACTGAAATAGAGAAAATGGCCATGGCACCAGAAATGGCTACATGAGGGGCTGGATCAATGACAAATTATTTGAGCAAAAATAAAAAATTCACCCAATCAATCCAAACTGGCATAAACCAAACTGAGAAGTTCTCAAATCATACTCATAATCATTTGGTTGGCCCCAAAAGAAATTAAAACTTTCACAGATAATCACATTCAAGCTTAAATTCCAATTAAAGAAAATAAAAACTCAGCCCCTTCAATCTAACTAATGCAATTGAACGAACCAAAGAGACAGATTAAATCCAAACTTCTCAGTTTGGTGATGAAGACAACGGATCGGAGGACAAGTTGGATCTTTGGTGGCAGATCCATTTAACATCCAATCGACGACGGACATGGAGGAGATGCGATCGAAGGAAGACCTGTTGACTTACATAGACCTCGGCAATTCCTCGAATCACAGTGGTGGTGGCCAAAGTGTAGCAACTTCATGGAAGAGGGAGAGAAAGGGGAGGGCAATAAAAAAGATGGTCGCCTTTACCGTCATGGACGTTGCAGGGTGGTTGACACTTGACGACAAAGAGGGCGGTGGTCAGAGTGTGCAGGCTATGCTGCGATTTGGGTTAGAATTTCGTCTGTGAAACAACTTACAACAATGCCGGTGACCATCAACCACTGATCTTTGAGCCTATAAGCCTCCGCTTCAACAATTTTTACTATTAGGGTCGAGTGTGTTGGGTGGGAGATGATGTCAGCAAGGTTAATTTCGTCTGTTTACATTAAATGAAATAAAAAAAGGTTCATTTGTGGACCCACATACTCCACGTCATCACTTAATTGAAGTGAAAACGGAAAATGTGACGGAGGGTGCTGAATGTAACGTTTCTAAAATTTAGGGTAGTAAAGTGTAACATTTTAAAATATAAATATAATCCTGTAACTTAGCGTAAAACACATGATAATAAAGTGTAATTTGCCCTTATTTTTTTATATAAGGATATATTATATATTTTAATTTTAATTTAAAAGAAGATGATATTTTTTACATACACAAAGTCGTCGAAATTTGAATATGAGACAACTAGTCTGCAGACTAAAGATCTTATTAATGTCGAGTTGGATTTTATTTTCTTCATCTACCTGTTTTTTTGTTAGAAGAGATGTTTTATTTAAAATATCGTGAAAAGAATACAAGGACATAGACACAATCTCTTATATACCCCAATTGTGAATAGCTAGAACAATAACAAACTCTTAAAAAAATTTGCGACCTGAACTATTTCACTGGGAACAAAGTCAAAATCAACAAATAAAGTCCTCTACTTAATTGTAGGTAATTGTTCAAATAAATTATGGTAAGCATTATGTATACATGCCAATACATTAGTATACGCACCAATATAAAGGTATGTATACCTACCGTCGTTTGTTGGTAATATACTCGAAGTAACAATCTAATTAATCTCTATGAAATGGCCAAAATGAAAATAAATTTTAATCCTACCTTAATTTAATAGGAAAATAGAATTATATAAATATGGTATAGTCACTTAGTGTTATGGTCTAGTGATATTACTCTCCACATATTAAGTGGGAGGTCTCGAGTTCGACTCTCGTTGGGCGAGATTGATACCCAATGTATATATATTGAAATCTCCCTCCCCCAATATTCTTGTATAAAAAAAAATATGGTATATATTTATGAACGAGAAAACTCCGTTTAAATAGATCTACGTTCACCTCACTGTTAGCACATAAAATTTTGAGAAAATGAATGCAACGTACGTACAACACGCCTTCACAATCTCCCATTTATATCTTATAGAAAAAAAAATCAAATAAACAACCTGTAAAACAACATACGGCCACAAACCTACCGTAATCACCCAAGAATCATCAAATGGGTTTATATTCAAAATGAAGGTAACAATATAATCAATATTATTTTAATTATTTTCTTTTCTTCATAACATTCTTAATGATTTATCGTCCTTGAAGTTGAAGATAAGGCGATCCAAATCCAATGATGGATGCACATTCCTTTACTTGGTCAAGAATACATAGGAGGGAGGACTTTGTGACTTGTGAGTTTGAGTTTGAGTTGAGTTGAGTCACTCTCTCATGAGTCATGAAATCCAAAAGCCATATTTGCTTATTATGGCGGTAATCAAAGTCGGCAGGGGCTAAAGCTTTGGCAACAAAACAGTAAAGGGAAAGCATTGAAAATGCTGGAGCCTTTGGATTGCTTATATTTTTAAGATTTAAGAGCTAGGCCCTAGCTTACTCCTTCACATATTTTAGGCCTAGGCCTTACCCCCCCTAATTAAACCACGTTCTTCCATAGATTATGCTGAATTTTTTTTTATACCTAGTTATTACAAGCCCATTTGATGAGTTGTGTCAAATTCGTCCACTTCACATTAACGCAGAACATATATTATTGTTTGTTTTATTTTTATATGATAATAGTAGATGAGAGAGATTACATTATACATATTTAGTATCGACCTTGAATTTTACGAGAATCGAACTCAAGACATCTCACTGCATAACGAGTGCAGAAAAGCATTATTGTGTTTTTTTTTATACAATGATATGGGAAAGAGAGATTACATTATACACATTAATTAGATATCGACTACGACTTTTATGAGAGCCGAACCCGAACGAGACCTCCCACCACACAACAAGTGAAGAAAAATATCATTAAACCATAGTTTTAAGTGGCGTAGCATATTATTGTTGGAAATATATATATTGAAGATGAGGATGATAAACAAGCCCTAAGGCAAGGGGTGTTGGGTTTGTCATTCTTGTCTTTGCTCTCGGCTCTATGAAGACCTATTTAATATGGAAAATATATTACACTTTGGTACTTTATTATGTTTTACACCAAATTTTAAGGTTAAATTTGAGTTTTCAAATTGGCATTGAAGTACCATAAATTCTTTAAAATATTTCACCATTGCCCATCCGTTTCAATCTTAGTCATAAATTACGTTAATTTATGACGTGTCTTATGCGGGGTCACCCAAAAACGACTTTGAAACTGAGTTTAATGGAAAAATTAGTCATTTTGCATCACTTTATAAGCAAAGTAGCGATTTTGCAATACTTTATTTGGGCACAAATGTGACACAATATGGTTACAATTTTCCCTATATTCAATTTCAAAGTCGTTTTTGGATGACTTCGCACGAGGGCACGTCATCAATTAACAGGATTTATGACGGAAATTGTAACAAATGGATCAAGATGAAACGTTTAATAGTTTAAGATACTTAAATGCAAAATTTAAAAATTCAAATATAACTCTGAAATTTATTATAAAACAAAAGCAATTTGTTCAATTTAATATGTCCACCCCCTTCCACCCGAGCACCGATCTCGTAGATAATTAAGGATAGTTTACAATGTCCCAGTGCAAGAAAAGAAAAAGAAAAAAGAGGCATTATGTTGATTTCGTATTCACCAACAAATGCGCCTAGTAAGGCCGGTCCTAACATTTGAAGGCGTAGGACAAGAATATAAAATGTGCCCTCAATTTACACATAATCATTAAAAATATAAATTTTTATAAACTTATGTTTCATTTTTATACTATGAGGCCTTGTTAAAACCTTCAATCTTCATCATGAAAGGTGAAAATTAAAACCAATGTTCCACTTGGAATTCTTATCTTTATTGAATTGATGTCTTCTTTGCCTCTATTTCCTATTTTTCAGTCAAAGTCTTCTTTGCTCTTTGATTTCTCTGTTCGTCTATATGCTAAACACTGCTACTTTAGATTTTCTTTTATTTTTAAATTTTTATTCAGGTCCTTATATTGTTTTGGGGCCAGGGCATGTGCCCCTCTTGCCCTAGCTAATGGTCGACCCTGCGCCCTAGCTAGGGTCATATGCTTGCAAAAAATGAGCACCTATTACACCTACTACATGTAAATTTCACCACAATTAAAAATTGTCCTTTTCGTAAGTTAAAATAGTTTTTTTTTAAATAATTATTTATTGATTCGATCTATATATTTTTAATTGAATTTACTTTACCTCATGTGTTTTATTATGTCTCATGTTACCCTATATGCTTATATTTTATGTCTCACTTTCCCCTATTTCGTCAATTCCATTATAAAAATTGTTAATTTGCTGATTTGACATGAGCATATTCGCAAATTCAGTCATTATTAATTTTTAAATATAATAAATATAAAAAAAATTATACAAGAACAAAAGCATAAAATAAAAGTTATAAAATAAACTTAACGAAAAAATATGAAAATTTACATGCTCAATTAAAAACTTCTTTAAAATTTAATTTTTTCCCAAAAAATAATTCAAAATATATTTAATTTCTTCAATATTCAATCCATCAGTGAACAATTAGTTATATAAAACATTTAGGTTTAGAATATTTTGGGAGAGTTCAAACACAGTTAGTGTTGGTTTTTCTTGGGAATTGAAGGGATGCTTCCACAAGAAGTCGATTGTTGTAACTTGAGAAACGTTTGTCAAGCAAATCCTTAAAGCACTTGTGATTTTTTAAGGAAATAGAATGAAGTTCTAGACTTGAGATCATTTGTAAAGTGTATCTTATTTTGATTTTCTTTTGTAATTTCTTTCGAATATAAAGTGTATTTTTATTTTTCAAATTTCTGTAAATATAACAATTATCATTATTTTACCAACAACACTTTATAAACTTTATTAATCACCTTAGCTTGATACCATTGCAAGTGTAAAGACCAATCTGCATGATAGGTCAATAAATTAGAGACGATTCGATAGCACTATTAGACTTCCTTAGCGAATACTAGCACCATCCTCAAATCAGACACTGAAGTCATGAGTCGAAGCCTCGGAGGTATAGATTCTCTTTCTTCCATATACTTCCTTCTATGGAACAAAGAACAAAAATTAAAAAAAATAAGGCTTGTTACTTAAAATGCACCTAGAAGACGCTACTCATTCTCAAAATGCACAAAAAACTGCAATTTGCCTCAGTTTGCACCCTGAACAGTAACACCGTTAAAAACGTTGCACCGTTTTTCTCACACCGTTACTAACGCCGTTAAGGATGATTATGTGACAGGGTATTTTAGTCATTAGCTCCTTCACCCATCAACTCAAACAACCAACCAACCAAGCGGCTCTATCGGCTTGCTCTGATTCTCCAATCTCATCTCCGACGGATGAAAAAACCGTCGCATACCTGTAAATTCCTTTTTGTAAGGAATAGCAAGAACAACTAACAAAAAGTAAAGTAAAAAATGAAAAATTACTCACCCCAAATCCTATATAAACCCCTCCCCAAATCCTATATAAACCCTCCGATCCACCCCACTTCTGGACTCCATCACCAAAACCTTGAGTTCAAAGCAACTTCTGTATTCTAAACAAACACCAAAATTTGCTCCGATTTCCCCAACAGAAAAGGAAAATATTATCGGCAATAAGGTTTCCACATCTCACAACGATTTGATTAAACCTATATATACAATTAATCTCTCCTCTCCATTCGCCAATCGAAAATCATTTAATCGAAAATCAAATAGCAGTACATGAGCCGAAATCGTCAAAGCTTCTGGGTTCCTATGAATCTCGATTGGTGTCGAGGGGATGGGAGGGGAGCTGATGGAGGCGTATGGGGGCGAGGGGATAGGAAATTACCTTGTGGAGGTCTGTAAGGGCGATGAGATGAGAGGGAGGATTGGATGATTCTGGTGCGGTGGGAATGGAGGTGTGATGGTAATGGAGGTGGGTGGGATGGGAATGGAGGTGGATGGGCCACTGGGGTATGTGTGGGGATAGGACCTTCTCTAGTAGGAGTTTGTTAATCTCGTCATTGAGTCTCCCAGCCCTTCGTTCTGGATCTCAGCAACTTTTCGGCCGATCTCTCCCAGGATTTGAAACCGCCATTTGGAGGCCTCGGTGAGGTCTCGGGTCGGAGGCCAGGTATGGGCGTCGCTATTTTGGTTTCTTCTTGTCTTCAGCTTTGAGACTGAAGAATCGATTAAACATAGACTGCGCTTTCTCTTCGTTACGTGCCATGGCGATTTGGTGTGGATTGATCAAGCAGGCGTGGTTGGTCTGTAAAACACGAGAACTAGAGGCTCTGAATACAAAGAGATATTACAAATCCCTTTCTCCACAAGCTCCTCCACCAATCTCTCCATCACCTATTGAGGTGGTACGGGTTTAGGTTCTTCAATTCGTGATATATTCTCAATTCATAAGCTACAACTAAACCAACACACAAACACAGAGATGAGGAGTTGATGTAATTACCTCCATCTGCAGCGAGAACCTTGCTGAGTCGCTGCGACGCGTCTCTAAAATTTTTGTTGTAAAATCTACGAGCGGCTTTAGAATATTTGGGTTCGGCTGTGGGCACGTGCTTCTCGGCGCTCTCCTTCTTCTTCTTGGTGCTCTTCGCCTTGGTCTCCATGGCTTGTGAGCCTCTGGTTCTCGGGTTTTCTTGAGATTTGTTTGAGATGATAGATGAAGGAGTTAATGACCAAAATAACGAAAATACTCTGCCACATAATCGTCCTTAACGGCGTTAATAACGGTGTGAGCGAAATGATGCAACATTTTTAATTGTGTTATTATTCATGATGTAAACTGAGGTAAATTACAGTTCTTTTTGCATTTTGAAAATGAATTATGTATTTTAAGTGCATTTTAAGTAATAAATCAAAAAATAATAATTATAGAAGGTAATAAAATATTAATTAATAAATATCAAAAAGACTTCCTTCATAATGACCACCTAGGCTGTCAAACTTGTATTGAGTCGTGCCTGTTGCCGACAGTCGACAAGGCTTCTCAATTATTATTTCTTAAATAAATTATTTTGAGATTTAGCTTTTTCCCTTAATTAATCATACGATTTGACTTCAATATAAAGTGCAATTCACGCATACTATCAAAGCATAAAAGACATCAATTTTTTTTTAATATAATAGTATTGAGAGAGTGTGATTATAATATACATATTGAGTATCGACTTTATTTTTTATGAGAGTCAAATTTGAGATGTCTCACATAACATACGAAGAAAAATATCACTAAATTATAGCACTAAGTGACATACAAAAAATTAACTCTGGAGTCTGATTTGAATGATTGAAACTTTTTTTTTTCCAGTGTAAAATGAATTTGGAGTTATTTAAAGGTGCATAACGATTCTGTTTGTTGAGATGTGTGAAAAGTAGGGATAAAAAATGGTGAAAGAATGATATGGTAAAAGAAGGAGAAAATGATATAAGAAAAAGTAGACAAAAAAATCAAACATCAAAACTTATTTTTTGTGGGTTTCCCTTTTTAGTTTTTAGTTTTTTAGTTTTTTTTTTCTTTTCTGTTCTTCTTTTTTTATTTCTTTATTTCCATATAATACTCGTAGCCATCTTTTCTACTTCTTATATACTAAATAAAAATAGAAACAAAAAATAAAACTGTTATCAAACGCACATTGAATATAAAAAAGAAAGATTTATATACCATAAAAAAAACATAAAAATCCTTATAAAATATATCTTTTCCTTCAACCCACCTACAAAGGTTAATTAACGAATTCATGAGTACTAATAATTAATGTGATTAGTGGATTTGGAATTTGGATTCAACCTGTCACTTGAAACTTGAAAGTGTGACATTTTTTTCATGCCTCCAACATGTGTAACAGCCCGAAAATTTAATTAGTGAATTTTCATAAATTAATTTGCAAAAAGACGAAATTATCCTTGATTTTATAAGGAGTTCGAAAATCACCTTTTGTATGGAGACACATTTGACAGTTTTTCGAGGACCGTTACATAGGTCTCGAACTCACAAATCCGTAGACAAGCGGCATGTGGAAAACAAAGGTCGTGTGAGAGAGTTGTGGGTCTAGAATTTTCAGGGGCATTTTGGAAATTTTCTATGGGTATATATTTTAAATCAGACCTACTCCAGATTTTTCTACATTGTTATCCTCTCTCTCCCCGTGCTCTCTCTCTCTCTCTCTCATCCAAGCCGTGAAACAAACCCAAACCCTTAAATCTGACTTTTTGATTTAGGCCAAACCACCACAAGCTAAGGACATCATCAGCTTCCTCTTCTCCCCACGAACACAACCATATCCTCCGGGAGCCGATGGGATCGCCGTGGATGACGGAGCATAGCTCTAAACATTGACCGGAACTTCTCGGCCAGTTTTCAGCCACCAAAAGTATGGGTTCTCAATTTGAACTTGATATTTGGATTTCTTGGCTCAAGTAGATAGATTTCCATTATTAGAACGTCAAATTTGGTTGAGAATTGAGAGAGATACAAAGAATTGAAGTTCCGGTGTTCATGGAGGTCCGGTGACGGAATATTCTATTGCTCTGGTTAAGACTGACGCCGTTAAGTTTATCGGAATATGCTAACGGCATTAGCATATTCTGTTAAATCTAACGGTATAGTAACAGACGAAATATTCCTTCGCCGTTAGAATATTCCGTCAGGATTGACGGAATATTCTGTGAATAGTGCGAAGCGTGTGACGCAGTTGCGCATTGGGGAAGGAGTCCCGGCCGTCCACCGGCGCATAGAGCTCCTCCTCGAGCTCCAGCAAACATGAGTTTCGAAGCTCTCGACGTTCCGGACCTTTTGGCGCAAGTTTCGGGTCAATCGGACATCATTTAGGGGTAGTTTTAGGTGTCCGAAGTGGCTGCATTTTTAGTGGGACGCGTGCGGACCTCCAGGGATTTTGGGAGTCTGAATGTAGGGTTTTTAATTATCGTTGGTAATCCCGATTGTTACTTTTGACAGACGATACTGCTCCGGGAACTTCAAAGGAACATACGACTCGGGATTGAGCATAATTGGACGGTCGGTGAGTGGACTTTGGTTTTGTAAAGTATAATGCATGCATAAAGGTATATTTGAATAAATTCTTGTTACATATTCTTTTTGGTACATTCTGGAATTGTCAAGTATTATGCTCATAAATTATTACTGAGCACGGGCTTTCAATAATTATTTAGAATGACATTTTGGGTTATGGCCTGGCTTTATGGTTTCGGGTTTTATATGGTTTGACTTGATTGATTTTGGATTTCGGTCGAGTCCACGATTTTGAGTTTAAACCCGATTTTTCAATGAATTTGGCCTAAGCCAAGAAGCAAGAATTTCAAGACATAGATTTTGGTTTTCACTGAATTATTGTCCCCGAGGGTCAAGGTTTTCTCCGACTGGCATCGAAGGATATTTCTCCGCCAGATCGTCGAGGTTTCTCCGACGCTCGTGTCGAAGGGTATTTCTCCACCAGTTCGTTGAGGTTATCTACACGTAGTACATGATTTTGCACAACTCGAGGTATATTGGGTGTGTGGAGGGTTGGACCCGGGTCAGTCAGTTCGGTTATCGAGCTATGACACGGGATTCCATTCGGGGAGCAGTAGGATATGTTTTGCTATATTTTGTGTCTAGGTCTGTTTACATGATTTTAAACTCCTTTGAGGAGGGTTTTCAAAGCAGGTTTGTGGACCACGAAATGTTTTTATTATTCGGATTTTCGTGGGTCCCACCAAGTGTTTTAACAAAAAATGAATTTTTATATTATGCATACATTATTTTACTCATGGAGGGAGAAAATGTATGTTTTCCTCGGGGATTGTTTTAAAAGATTATTTTTTTCCACTCACACTTTTCGTGTTTTAAATCCCCTCCAAGCTGTTGAGTTGACGAGGGCATATCCAGAGGCGGAGACATTACATTTTCAGCTACGTATTTACTTAGACTATCGAGTAGGATATTTATTTATGTACTTACTTGTCCTACCTAGATGCTCTGATAAGCCTTTTGGACTTATTGTAAATTCTGACTACTTCGATGGTTGTTTGGTGATACTGGGATTTGTGAGTATTATCTGATCATTCATCTGACAGGTGGAAGACGGTTAACCTGTCCTTAAGGGGAGGTTCTGCTGGATTGTCAGCAGAATTCTCGTAACTAGTTGCAAGGACTTAAGGGTAATTTTTGGGAATTTTATTAAGTTTTCAAACGGGAGCAGGGCTTTTCCTAGTTTCCGAGGAGAAATTCGGGAAGGGTCCTGTCAACAAGAATATCAGACTTCATTAATTTATCATCACATCCATTGATTGTTGTTTTCTTTTTTAGTCTCCCTTTTTTTTTATAGGTCAAAAAGTATCATTAAAAAAAATTAACACTACAAGTTTACAATGGGCATTCCTTAGGAAAAGCAAGAAACCTAGTTAACAGCCACAAATAAATTCATAAAATACAAGCACATAGCTTAACCTAGATCAAAGCAAACATTGATCCAAAAACATTAGTTCAAAGCCTAGATTAGGGCCTAAACTAAAGCCCAGCCCATCCCAAAAGCTAGCCTAACCTAATTCAAACCTTAGCCCAATAGGCCAAAGAAAGAATAGAACCAAGGCCCAGCCCACACGGCCCAAATACAGAAAGCCTACACGATGAGCCAGACGACACGGCCTCACCACCTGCACCAACACACCGTAGACCTAAACCAAGCCCACTCCCTTATCACCGTCGCAGCTGTCACTGGAGCCACCATCGTGGCCACCGCCACAGCAGTCGTCGCCGCTGCTGACACAGTCACCGACGTAGCACCTTTCGCAACAACCGGAGTAGGCAGATTCGAGAAGAACCGCTGCCGGCACACTTACAGCAATCGCAGCAGAGCAACAAATTGTTGCCGTAGTAGCAACAACGCCGCCCCAAGCGTCGTCGCAACCGCAGCAGCACAACGCCCACGCCTCGCCACAGCCACAACAACGCCACCTCCTATACGTCGCCGTAGCCACAGCAACTCCTCGCTCCGCCGCCGTTGCAGACATGAATCATCTCCAACGCATAATCGCTGAAAACATCGCATCAAAGCAGCAGACCCCGTGCACAACCACCGCCGTCTCAGTTCGAACACGTCGTCCACAATGCCCACATACAGATATGGACTTCCATCGCGACTGACTCAACATCGGGACTCACGCAACGAGTCCACCGTCAAACCTCCCGGATAAGTCACCCAAGTGACAGGCCAACCACCGCCCCCAACCGCCGCACCACAACCATCCGCCATAGGAGCATAGCATAAGTCGGTCCAAAGCAAAGGCGGCGAGGCAATTCGAAGCAAGGGGAAATAGAGAAAGAAGAGGAGAATGAAGAAAGAGAAGGAAGAAAGAAGAGGAAGAGAAGGGAAAAGGGGCTGCCGCCGACCCCAAAAGGGATCGGCGATTAGGGTTTCAGTTTTGTTTTAGAGAGAGGTTGGAGCATTTGTTTTGGAGAGAGTGCGTGTGGTTCATACTTGTCAAATTTTATTGCTTGGAAGCCTTTCCTTTTTAGTTCTCCCTTGGAACTTTTGGAGCTTCCTTTTAACTCTATGACATCTATATGGAGGAGAGCGAGGTACTAAAAAATCAGAAAGAAAATAAATAATGATGCAAAAGATATATAGACATGAGCCGAGGCAAGACTCAAGAACACCCAATATGAGGAAGATGCATGGAAAAATGTAAACTTCATATCATTTACTGATATATGTAGTCATAATATATGATACAAATAATATTATTAATAGTTTTTGGTGGTGGTTTGGAGGTCTGGGTTGCCGACGATCAGCGGCGACCATGGTGGGAGTTCTCGGTGTTCTTCCCAGGAAAGAGAAGAGAGAGAAAAAAGAGAGGAAGAAATGGACCAATCAGACGAAGAGGGAGAAAAATCCCCTATTTATACTTTTGAATTTTTCCGAAATTATCATTATGTCCCGACTGTTTCGGACCCGTAACTTCGTCGTACGAATTCTGATTTATGAGTGTCGCCTGTCTACGTACTCGTGAGTTCGATACCTACGTAATGGTACAAGAAAAACTTCTAAATATGTTCCCAATCAAAAAGTGACTCCCGGACCCTCAAGAAGCTCAGGGGCAAAATGGTTATTTTCCAACTAAACGTACGAATTGCCTTTAACTACGGTCCACTATACGTTGGGCCTTCAATAAGAGTCCAATACGAATTTAGCCCAACATCACAAACTCAAGTCCAACCCAATTCTTACCGGGTATTTAGGTAATTCTTTATTTAAAATTTTTATTTTTCAGGTTGGGTCGTAACACTTTCTACAAAAGATTTTAATCCATTTTATTTTTTTGTCCCTTTTTTAACCTCCAGGGAAACTTAGTGGTGGAGATGGGAGGAGGGTTCAGTGGCGTCCATTGTGAGATGTTGAGGGTAATTGATTATTATTTTTTATTTAAAAAAGATAATTAACTTAGAAAGAGAGAAGGAGAAATGGAGAAATGGTGATTAGTGAGATGGTTGGTGGCGAGTCGGCGCCAAAATGAGGTGGTTCAATTGTGCGTGGTGTTGATAACATTAATAGGGTTTTGGTTTTGTACTTTTGAGGGTGTTTAAGTATATTTAAGCGGAATTTTGGTTATATTTCAATTTTTTTACAAAAGTGACATTTATGAATTGGATAGTTAAATTTTGACTGCTATTTTTTTTATAACTCATTCTACAACTGTTTCGTTTTACGATTTCTGATAGATTTTTATCTTTTTATTTTTGTTAATTAGGAAAACATATACACCTATGACGCACAAAACTAGATGTGCATCAAGGACGAAAGCCCCGCCCTGTGCCCAGGCCTCACTAAATTGGATATGCCTCAAGCAGGCACGGGCCACCGCATAGGGCTGGGGTGTGCTCCAGCCCACCCGAAATTGAATATTCGAAGGAAAATTTTATGTAATATTAGCTTATATAACACAACTTATTAATTTGTTCTACACTTAAAAAATAGGGATTGTGAATTTTTTGGAGATAGTATGATATTTTGACCACGTAAAAGAGGAGCTTGTTGCAATTTAAGTGTTTTATATTGTATTTATTGCATAATTATTTGTTGTTTCTTGCATAAGATATGTATTTTTACTAGATGTATATATTAAATCAATGAAATTCACTTGATATCGTCGAATTTGATAGAAAAAAAAAATTACGTTAATATTTAGCCCACCTCATTTCTAATTCTTGGGTTCGTGTCTGTCATCAAGTATGAAAACATTGCCTCGTGCCTAAGCCTAACAAGGCAAAAGGGGGCAAATCAAGGAATCAAAAAACAACTTAGGGATCGAACAACTAATTTATGTCTGAGTTTACATCTATAGACCCTAGTTCTCCACTCAAACCAACTCATCTACGTCCTTGCAGGAATGGGCCATATAAAAATAACCCAAAAGAATTCAAATCTAAAACCTACAATATTATTCCAAATTTATGCCCTCACCACTAGACCACCGTCGGTGGGTTAACATAATTTTATCTTTTGCCAATGAACTTTAGAAAAGTGTTTAGGCTGCCCCCATCACCTTCTAGAAGGGAAATAGTGTTTGTCCCTCTGCTTCATGGTTTTGGCATTTGACATATTGACACTTCTGTTCTTTCCAATTTCACCTCGCTATAATAATTGATCATTCTTTTTCATCGTAATAATTGATCGTGGTTCATACTTCATGCACTACTTGCGCGTGGCAATGTGGCATGGTTAAAAGGTCGACCTATATATATATATATTCCATGTGTGCCATTTTAGTGGTTAAATTTGAGATTGGTATTTATTTATTAATTGTGCATGATTATTTCTAAATTATATATATATATATATATATATATATACTACCTTTGCTTTGAGTTTGTTATGGAAGTCATCACCTTGCAATTCATCACTGCAAAATATTCTTACCTATATCATCTAATACAAATTAGATAGCACATCCATCATCACATTAATTTTGCAGTCAGGAAATTAATTTTTAATTTTTTTATAGGGAAATTGGTTGTCAGAGTCTTTGAATTTTATATTAATTTTAGTTTATGTCTCTAAACTTTATTATTAGTAGTAGACATCCTTGAATTATGTCTAAACATATATACAAGGATGGTCATTTTTTTAAATTTCTCAACGATTTATATTAAAAAAATACACATGATACATGACAACTTTACCCTTATTCTTAATAGAAATCGTTGAGAAATTTAACAGAATGACTGTCATTGCATATATAGACATAGTTTAGGGACGTCTGCTACTAATAATAAAATTCATGGACGATAGCTAAAATTAGTGTAAAGTTCATAAACATTAGCAACAAATTTCTTTTTTTATATATAACGATATTAAAACAAAAGGAAAAATAAAAGGAATATATATATATATATATATATATATATAATGACTTTGTTCTTTATAATTATAGAACTAGAGACCTAAAAGCTCATACTGTATAATGAATAGGAATAACACCACTAATAATATTAGTGGCGGCAGATACGACAATATTTGTTGCTATGTTTTTTCCTGATTTAGGTGTCTCATTTTGCAATCGAGTTCAAAAGTGTATGTAGCCCCCTTTCTCAAAAAAAAAAAAAAAAGTGTTTGTATTTTTTATTATATTATTGCTTGGAGTATAATAATTTATATTTAAAATCAATGTCGTTTTATCTAAATGGAAAAATAATAAGAAATATACTGCATATATAAAATCAAAACTGCCAATTTAAGGCAAAAGAGCATGACTGACTTCAATTACAATCCATTTAAGTCTTTATGATCAACCCTTAAATTATTTTAGGTGTATAATATAATTCAATTAAACAAACCAATCCATGGTATCCATGTGTGTGTATATATCTCATATATCTACTAATTATTAAGTTATCCAAGCAATTTAGGAAAAGATATTTTTATTATGTACCTGGAACGTCAAGTAGTCGTGTTTCCTTTCACTCACAATATAACATGCATATTAATTTCTTCTATTACTATACCTTACCAGAATTAATCCCTATCGTCCAACCATATTAAAACACGTGAAATAGGAACACCATGTAGCATATGTTTTAGGTACATATTTTTAGAACTTTAGTCTATACAAAGACACATGCAAAAAACACTTTAGGTGCGAACAGTTCAGATTTACAAACATGCATGTGCCTTTAATTCGTGCCTTATATATTAAGTAAATAAGTGGGGAGTTCAAACCTAAAAATCAATATACATTAAATGGTTATCAATAAATTAATCTCAAATTAAAGAATTTAAATTTTGAATATTAAGTATTGTAGCGATGGATCAACAAGGCGGACACCACAATCACAAGTGCTAAAGTCCACACACGAATAGGATCGCTAATACGGTACTTGTTCACACACATTGGATGCCCTAATTAATAACTTAGAATTTTCAAACCCTAAATTGAAAAACAAAAACCCTAGCTAGCTACCATGCATGAAATATTTACTTTGACGATCATGGTGTGTATATATATATATATATATTTATTTATTTATTTAGAGTTGTTTTAGTAATCTATATATATATATATATATATAAATAGATTGATTGAGAAAGCTCCAAATTTAATGACTTCTTTTGTCAGCTTTCCCATACGATCGAGAATGAATAATTGAAGCATGAAATCCACATACTGGAGTCTTTTCTACTTTTTCTATCATTTTGAATTCTTCATCATATATAATTGTATACACATTGAAAGAAAGCTTAAGCATGTGGATCTCATGGCCAATCAGCAATTTGGAGCACTCTGTATATATATATATATATGAACCTGGACCAATCACTCAGTTAACGTCTCCACACCCTGAATCATATATATATATATATATATATAATCTTCAACTTCACGTGTGCGATCGAGGAGAGAGAGACACACAGAGATATATATATTATGTGAAGTGGAAGCAAATTTATATATACCGTTGCCTCGGTTCCCCTTTAAACAAAGCATTTTATTGGCTTCATCGCATCGCCACTTGCACTGCAAGTTGCCATTATATATAATATTCATTCGATATTAATTATTGAATTAGCTAGTATAATTAAGTTTTAATACTTATTTATAATTATTCAAACTTAATTTGTTATTGAATATGATAATTAAGAATGTTTACTATAAATTTAGAGTGGTGGGTGAACCAAAATGCTCTTATGATTTATATTTATTTCATGCTCTATATGATTCATATATACATAATTAAGTACCGCTTAAGCGCTAACCAGCTGACCTAATTAATAATATATGTGGAGTTAACGATTTGTTTGTACCCACACCATACACAAAGTAATATTATAATCTACCTATTTATTTTTTAGGTTTGATCATTTAAAGATCATTCTTGCAAAAAATCCACCAAATTAAAAATCATTTAGTCATTTCATTGTTATCATGAACATCATTGTGTTATTGAATACACTCTATGTATTTGGCTTTAATGTTGAACAATCAAAATATTATCAATTTAGATAAATTTTTGAAACCGATAATCTTTGAATGAGAGGACTTACAAAATGAATAATTAGATTATAATATTACTTTATATATTAAAACCAAACAAATGATCGGTGATATTTAATAGTGCCAACTAGTTAATGTTTTAAGTATAATATATATATATATATATATATATATATATATCTATATGAAAGATGAATAGCTTGAGAATGAAGAGAATAGCAGGTAGAAAAAAGACAAAGGTCATGGAGTCAAAGACAAGACGACCACCTATCTCTCTCAAAGCAGGTCCCCCTCCAAACCGTTTTCTACTCAGACACATCAACCAACATTTCTCTCTCTCTCTCTCTCTCTCTCTCTCTCTCTCTCTCTTTCCTATATTGTAAGCAAACCCCACAACCATCAGCATCATCATCATCATCATCATTCCCCCCATATGAAGCCTTCTGTCTCTCTTTAATTTTCACTATAAACTCATCACACATTTCCATCAAACCACTTGGGACAGAGAATAACACAGCGATCAAAATATCAATCAAACCCCAACTCTCTCTCTCTCTCAATCTCTGAGCTTTCATTGATCGCAATGAGGCCCTCTCCTGCGAAGAACAACAAAGACGGCAATAATAAGCTGAGAAAGGGTTTGTGGTCGCCGGAAGAGGATGAGAAGCTGATGAGCTACATGGTCAACAATGGCCAAGGTTGTTGGAGTGACGTGGCCAGAAATGCTGGCCTGCAGAGGTGCGGCAAGAGCTGCCGCCTCCGCTGGATCAATTACTTGAGGCCCGATCTTAAGAGAGGTGCCTTTTCACCTCAAGAAGAAGACCTCATCATCCATTTCCATTCTCTCCTTGGCAACAGGTTCATTATTCTCTTATCGATCAATTATATATTCATGCAGCATATATATAGTTTAAAATCATCCCACACCTTAGTAATACCTCCTTATGATCCATCATTTCAAAACTGTTCAACTCCTAAACTATCATTTCAATATCATCTTAATAAAAAATCAACAAAATTAGAGGTTGTTTAGCCATTTATATGTATCAACTAAATGGACGGTGCACCATGAAAATCTTAATTGTTACAAAAAAGGTTGATTTATTTGATACATATGAATCGTTTAACGATCTCTAATTCTTTATAAAGATGATCTTGAAATGATGATTTAGAAAATAAACAATTTCAATTATGATATATGTGCAAAAACAAGTTAATGAATCTAAAGAATTATACGATGAAATACCATCAGATCGATAAGATGTAAGTATTATACTTTTTAAATATATATAAAAGGATGAACGTTCATATATATGTATATTTACTACTTGGTGTCACTTTCCATAAAATATAACTGAATTATAGTAGTGGATACATTAATCATGGGAGATTATTAATATATTTTTGTGAATTTTGGCGGCTGCATGCTGCACTAGTAATATTAACTGATATTAAAATTATAGAATATGTTGTCCCTAAAACAAGCAAGACACTGATTGTCTGAAAGAGTAAAAATGAAGAAGAAAATGATCGAGAGGGTGATGTGACAAGTTAACTATATATATATATATATATATATATATATATATATATATATATATATCTAGCTAGCAAGGATATTGGAATAAGTTGTTGAGAATATCGATCAAATCCCCATTTTTAATATTTTGGGGTCTCATATTCATATCTACTAGTCCGTCCTTTAAATGTTTCTAATATATATTTAAACAATTAATTTGGATGATATAATTAATTTGGTGTCATAATATAATGATATATTCAAACAATTGTTTCGAATATATATTAATTTGGATGATATAATTAATTTGGTGTCATAATATAATGATTTCAACTACGTACATTTCAAAACAGACAAATTAATATTCAACACATTGTTAACTCCAATTATATTATGCAAATTAAAATATATAATGTACGTAGTGTACAATACTATGTTACAATTTTATTGAGGTACTATATATAGAGAGAGAGAGAGAGACAGAGAGTATTAATTAGAGTAGTACGTATAATTTGATTCTTAATTTTTGGAATATATGAAAGTTGAAAAGAATTAGTCTTATATATGGTGAATGCGTACGTGAACCCTTTGAGTCAAAGACACTCAATGCCTAAATTGTTTATATTAATATATAAGCTTCCATGCAAATTAATAATAAACTACATTTAGATATAAGCTAGTTAGCTATATTTATTACTATTTTTAAAGTCTACATCTCGAACTAGTTTTCGAGTTGAAAGACATTAATTTAGTCTGCGGAAGGAATTTGAACTAGAATTTAGATGTAGATGTAATAATAATAAGGTTAAATTTGCACTAAAATTAGAAAACACTAGATAGTTATATTGAATGAAATTCTGAAATAATTAAATGAAGCATTAATGAAAGAGATTTGAAATTACCGTATGCACAAAGTCATTCTAGAATATAAATGTATTGTAATCCTCTAACCGACCAATATAATTTTATTATGAAACCCAAATCCAAACCCCTTATTAAAAAAAAAAAACAGATCGAGTCTTATATAATTAGAGCTTGTTTATAAGTACCATACCGTTTTTTGTATTCAATTTTCACTTTTATGAAAGGATATATAGAAAGTATTGAGAGGTAGAAAGGATGAAGAAGAGTGATGGCCGGTATGAAGAGCAAGAAATAAAGAATGAATAATGAAAAAAACAAACTAAAAATTAATCTTCAAAACAAATAGGATTTAGGGTTCGGGTTTTTTGTCCACTTTTTCTTCTATATTAATTTGTACTCCATCTCTTTCACCATATCCTTATTCACTCCTTATTTCCTTATATTTCAATAATAAAATATAAAATTTGAAAACTGAAGACGGGATATTAATTATATCAAATTAATACTCTTAGAGTCTGAAACCCATTTAATTTTTAAATAAAGTTATATAAGAAGCCAGGCAATTCATGCATTAAGGAAACGCACATGTATAATTAGACAATTACACTAACCATCAAACAGTTCTTTAATTAACCCACTTTTTCGAATTTTATATTGAAATTTTCAGTAATATTGCAGCGAGTGTATATATTTGTCATTAATTTAATTTGATGCGCATATCATGTAGGTGGTCTCAAATTGCAGCACGATTGCCGGGAAGAACTGACAATGAAATAAAGAATTTCTGGAATTCAACAATAAAGAAAAGGCTAAAGAGCTTGACATCATCCTCCAATGCCTCACCAAACACAAGCGATTCATCCTCAGAGCCGAAACATAATCATCATCATCATCATCATGTCATGGCGGCGGCCGGAGGGTTCATGATCCCGGCGGGGCCGCAAGAACATGGCATGATGCCAAGTTACATGGATTCGTCATCGTCGTTGATGCAATCTATGGTCCTCAACCACGTGTTGGATCCATTGCCCATGCTGGATCACGCCCTAGCCTTGCCCCCCGGCGGCGGTGGCGGTGGGTACTACAATGCCACCCCATGCATGACACATATCAACAGCGGCGATTGTTGTTTCGGAGACAACGGAGTTTTCGGGGGCCTTCATGGGGTAGAAGGAGAGGTATTTGTTCCTCCCCTAGAGAGTGTGATGAGCACTGAAAATCTTAAAACTACTGAAACCATCCTCTATGACCAACAAAACCCTAACCCTAATAATAATAATAATAATAATAATATTAAAGGTGAAAACATAGTTGTTGGGGTTGGAAATAATTATTTTGATGATCAAGAGGAGCTAACAATGGGGGAGTGGGACTTGGAGGATTTGATGAAGGATGTTTCCTCTTCCTCTTTTCCTTTTCTGGACTACCAAGCTTGAATCATTTGCCTGCTTCCAAATAATCCAATATTTTTTCCTTTTTTTCTTTTTTGTTCCTTCTTCAAATTCGTACTTCTTCATTTATTTTTTGTTTTTAAAAAAAAGAGAGTTTGGGGTTCGTATATCCCTCCTTTTTTAGGAAGGCGGGTAGAAATTGGTAGTGGCCGGGTAGCGTGAGAGTTAGAATTGGAAGGGAATTAAATTGATCAATATATATATGTAGGGTACGTACGTAGCTAGATGATGAAGTCTCCTGGCCTCCTGAAATAAAGGTCACAGGTGAGTATATATATATATATATATATATAAAGAAAGTGACCAGCTCTGGCCTTTAATTGGACACGTACTCCTCATCGATCAGTCTTGTATGTATCTTTTTTTTTTCTTCTTTTTAAATATACTTGTGAAGGAAGATGTGAATAGGTACGTACATAAGTGCAGGGAGAGAGATACATGCATGAAGATTAATAATAATAATAATGATCAAAATTAGTTGGTAATTAAATATATATATATATGAGATGCTTGCAGTACAAAAAGAGTGGTGGGTGGAATTTTGTTATCACTGAGCAGATATTAGTAGCTTGTAATACACAATTGATGAAGATAATAGACTGCTCTCCTCATCTCTCTCTCTCTCTCTCTCTCTCTCTCTCTCTCTCTCTCTCTCCATATATATATATATATATATATATATATATATATATATATATATATATATATATATATTACTCCAATTACATGCACTGCTCTACAGGTCCCTTCAAGAATGGGGTTGTATGTGTATATATATGATCATAGCTAGTTTCAATAAAGGGGTTGAACGATTACTTTGGCTCATGTCCACTTTGTGGCAAAGTTGATTATAATTACCGTTAATGAAAGAGCAGAAATATATTAGTCAGCTTTGGCTCTCATTGTAGCATGGACTTTTTCTTTTTTCATCATTGAATTAAGGGGTCATTATAAATTAATCCATTTTTAATAATCAACATATAAATTAGTCCACTTACTGATTTACCATATTCACATATTATTATTTTTTTACTTAATTGCCTTCTTTATTTACATAATACCCTTTTAACCGGCTATTTTTCATATATACCTATTTTACTGGGAGTCTGGTTATCAGATGTGGATGACAATTTTTCAAATTTTATACATTTTCTATTTATTTTTTAATATTTATGTTGATAATTAAAATATATAATTTTTGCAAATAAATTTTCTCCTTATGTGTTTTAACGAGTCATTTCATCTAAGCCTTGTAGGATACTATATATTGATAGGTATGCAAGATTATAATACGGATATTTTATCTATCTTTTAAATTTTATATTTTTTTCCTTTTGATATAATTAGAATTTAAATTGTAATTAATATACCAATATTACATATCATATTCCTAATATACCTCTATATATAATTAGAATTCGGTTATAATATACCTATATATATTACATATCATATTCCTAATATACCTCTATATATAATTAGAATTCGGTTATAATATACCTATATATATTACATATCATATTACTTGACTCTAAAAATTTGCCTTACTCCTTTGCCGCATGTACTTAAACTATAGGTATATAAATATAGTTAGATTTTAAATTTGAATTAACCTATAGTTATACTATTCCACCATGCCTAATCCACCAATTAATCCACCCACCCTAATATACCTATTTGTAATTTATCATAACAATTTGTTGTAGGTAAAATGAATAGTAAATTCTTGCACATGCACATTTGACCACTATACCTATTACTCACCGTAGGTAAATTAGCATCTATGAACACGCAATCAATTAAAATCCACCATACCACCATATATTGTTAGAACCGCAATAGGTAAAAAAATAAAAAAGATGATGAAAACATAACCAAGAAAACTGAATTTCAGTTGTAAACAAAATCAAACAATTCAAATTTGAATAAAATAGTGGTCGAAGGTGCTACCTTCTTCGGAACAAAAATGCCGAAAAAATCGACGAGTTATAATAACCATGTGGGGCAAAAAAAAATTGAATTTTGCACCGGGATAACCAACTTCGTTATAAATTCCACAAGAAGGGGTATTAATTATTAATTTTGGTAAGTAATACGCATATAATTATTAATTTACCTACTATACCGTTATTTCTACATGTATATATGACTATAATCAGAAGGAATAAAACCAAAAAAAAAAATTATAAGATAGATAAAATACATGTATGACTGTAATCATGCAAAAGTATAAGATAATACCAAAAAGTTCAGACGATTAAAATGACTCGTTAATTTATAGTTAATTCTTAAAGAAATCCGTAGGAAATTTATTTGGAAAAATTATCTTATCAAAATAAATATTAAAAATTAAATACAAAAAATTTAAATTTTGAAAATTCCTCATCCACACTTATAAACATACTCCCAAAACATAGACGCAGTAAGTAAGTAGTCGGTTAAAAAGGTATTAGGAAACTAAAATAAGTAATTAAGTAAAAAAAAAAAGTAAATTAATTAAGTGAAATCTAGTATATTAATAAATGGACTAACTTATATATTATACCTTAAAATTGAATTAATTAGTTACTATACCTATAAAATAATCATGTTTGGGTCTTAAGAACAATTGTATATATTACTTTGTTTACTATTCCTATCGGGGTACACATAGTTATTACTATACCTATAAAATAATCAATGGAAAGATAAAATTTGGCCAACTTATTCAAGAGAATTGAATAGAAAGCAACTTTGAAGCTATTGTGTGTGATGATTAGGGCGTCTACTTAATTCTTTAATTTAAGGATAAATTATATAAAAGTATCAAAACTATATGGGTCATTTCAAGTTCGTACACGAACTATGAAATTTTCATCTAGGTACCCAAACTATATGGCCATTAATAAATCACTACCTCCGTTAGGTTTTACATCCAAATTGCCGTTAAAAGTACATGTGGCAACTCTTTGGTTCAGTTAGCTCATGATGTAGCAAAATTTAAAAGGGCATTCAAGGAAAAAAAATAATTAATAAATAAAAATCCCAAACATAAATCCTCAAATCCCTAAATCGAAACCCAATTCCCAACCCTCGGTTTGGTTTCAATTTGAATTGGTTTCATGTCATCTATGATCTCATCGTGTTTTTCACTCTCTTCTTCATTCCTTGTATTATCATCTTCCATTTTCAGTTTTATTTCTTTTTCAATTTTTTTTGGGTGGTTTTCATTCATTAGAACATGTGAGAATTAGAGGGAGACCGACGAAGTCGAGGGAAGTTGACGGAGTTGAGGAAGATCGACGGAGGCGAGGAAGAGTAGTAGAGTGGATGGAGACCAGCAGAGTCGAGGGAGATCGGCGCCTAAGGACCACCGGAGCGTCCCCACCATCGGCGACTATTGATCGGAACCCCAGGATCACGCAGGTCCTCAGGGTTTTTCCGAACTCAGCTCGCCATTTCATCATCTTGCCTTTCTCCAGCCTGAGATCGTCGGAAGGGAGCTCGATCGAGAGATTTCAGACGCGATGGAATGAGAGGAGAATCTGCGTCGGCGAGTTCTGGGAACTGGCCCGGGTCGGGTCGAGCTTTGATGAGACGAGATCGTGGATTGACTTGAGTATCGATTTGAGGAGGGCGACGATGAGGTGCGAGTCGACTTCATTGTAAGACCGGTTGTGATCGACTGGGATCTTCTTCTTACATTCTTCTTCATCTGCTGCTTTGAGTTTTTCAGTGTTAGATCCAAGTCTTAGAAGTGATTGACTGAGGGGGAGGGTAGGTGGATCGTTAAATTCATTTGGGTTTTGTTTTAATTTTTTTGTTTATTCATTTGAGGATGGGTTTCAATATTGGTATGATGAGAATGATTGATGAAGATTATGAGAAAATTTGGGACGAAATTGCCCTTCTAATTTTGGCCAAATCATGAGCTGACTGGACCAAAGAGTTGCCACGCGTAATTTTAATGGCAATTTGGTTGGAAAACCTAACTGAGGTAGTGATTTGTTGATGGCAATATAGTTTGGGTACCTAGATGAAAATTTTTATAGTTCAAGTACGAACTTGAAATGACCCCTATAGTTTGGGTACTTTTATGTAGTTTATCCTTAATTTAATTATGAAAATAGATAATTTATTCAAAGAAACATATATTTAGGTGTATCGGAAATATTGATTCCATAATTGTTAAGTTATGTATTAGATAATATGAGTAAGGGACAATACTTGCATTCCCACCTTGGTGGTATCTACTCGTACCATCATTTCGATTTATCGAATTGTCTTTGTACATATATCATAATCTGAACCGTTCATTCTCTAAATCATCATGTCAAGATCATCTCCGTACAAAATCAACAAGATTTGAGGTTATTTAGTCATTTATATATATATATATATATATATATATATATATTAACTAAATGGACGGTTCGCCATGAGGATCTTAATTCTTACCAAAATCGTTGATTTATTTGATAGGACTAAACAATCTTCAATCTTGTTATTTTTTTTTTTACGGAGATGATCTAGACATGATGATTTAGAGAATGAATAGTTACTAGTATGATATATGTTCAAAGATATTTCAATAAATTGAAAAGGTGGTACAAGAAGGTACCACCAAGGTGAGGATGTAAGTACTTTCCATAAATAAATAACAATATTAATATATTTAATTTTTAAGATATTAAAAAATTATTATAATATATATATAATAATAAGATAATACTTACATCTCACTCCTGGTGGTACCTGCTCGTACCACCCTAGCTTTCAATTTATCTAATAATTTGTATATATATTTATATATATATATCATAATATAATCCGAACCTTTCAACTCTTAAAACATTATTTTAAGATCATATATACAAAAAATCAACTAAATTAGAAATCATTTAGCCTTTTATATGAATAAACTAAATGCATGGGTCGCCATAAGGATTTTAATTGTTATCAAAATTGTGGATTTATTTTATACATATAAATAGTTAAACAACTTCCAATTTTATTGATTTTTTTATAGAGATAATCTTCAAATTATGATTTAGAGAATGAACGGTTCTGATTATGATATATGTACACAAACAAATCAATAAATCAAAATAGTGATACAAGAAAGTACCACTAAAATGAGATGCAGAGATTATCTATTCAGAATACCATTTAAAAATTAGAATAAATAATTTGATTTTAAACAGTAGATAGATGAAAGGCGAAAGTAGTGGTTCTACTTGCTATCATTTGGCTTTAGATTTTGAACTTTCCATTTTTAATTGCATAACGGACAGACATGTGTTGCATGATGTTTGTATTCATAGTCAAAAAGCTTTGTTTTCCTTGAGAGTTGAGACTGACATATGTATGACCCATGATTACGCTAAGTTTCATGTTAAATAATTAATTAATTCTAAAACAGGATGTCACTTAATACTATAATCTTTTAATATTACTTTTCATACAATATATAAAAAGTCATAAGTTCGACTCTAGACAGTGACTTGATATGCTGATTTTTCGAAATTTTATCTCAAAAGATTCTGTTAACAAAAACAATTGCCCTGTTGAACATGCCGCATGTATTTTACAAGTAATCAGCATATGAAGGAGGTAGATGGTCCAAATATCCCTTGTTGTTTTTTTTTTCTTTGAGTTTACGAAATCATTTTCAGTATATTGGATTTCACAAACAATTCCATTCATAAAAATGGGTTCTAGGGTTTCAGTTGTTGCGGTCAATGAATTATTTGATATAAATTGGGGATCAGAGACCTTGTGAACCCATGGTTGAAATCAAAGGAGAAGGTCTCGTAGAGAGAGGCGGCGTGGAATGGTGGAGTGTGGCAGCCTGGACTTTGGATGGGAGAGGTATGTGACGGCAGTGGGGATGGGTGAGAAGTGAAGACAGAGGCTCAAGAAGGAAAGACACAGACCTGAGGGTGGGATTATTTTTAAAAATTATTATTTTCACATTTTATTCAATTAATTTGAAAATTTTTTGACATGTGGAAGCAAATGGAGAGTCCCAGCAATTTTAACAAAAAAATTTGACGGAGTTGATGGCAGGGGGCAAAGTGAGATGACATTTGCTACTTATGGGTATATTGTATAATGAATTTAGCGGGGTTAAGTGAGATTTATGTGCAATTTTAAAGAGCATTTGAAATAAAAAAAAACCTAACAAAAAATAAAAACAAAGACAAGTCTTGAGGACCCGCTTAGAGAGTTTTAGAGAAAGAGGTTCTCCTCCTGCTCTCTAACTCTCTTCCCCTTAATATCCTTCTTCTGATTGTCCCTTCATACCAAAGGGCAACACACCCCATCCTCTACGTTTGTTGCTCCACCCGTAGGGTTTTTTTTTCCTACTCTATCCTTTGTTGTGGTTGCTCCATCTTTATGGTCGTTGCTCTTTGCTTCACCTTTCATGGTGACTTTTTTGTTTCTCCAGTATGCCTTCTTCCCTATCCTTACTCCTAATTTGATGACTCAGATCTCCTCCATCTCCTCTCTTTTTCCACATAGATCTCCTAAAAATTCTTTCATCTCACTACCCTTTCCTTCCATAACTCCTCCACCATCCATATCCTTCCTTTCACCCAAAATCCAAAAACCCTAGAACCACCTATTATCCCTGCTGCTACCTCTCTTCAACAATCCAATTCCACTTTTGGATGGGTTAATTTTAAAGTTTTTGTTGAATTTTTGAATCGCTCAAGTATGCAAACTGTTGGTGACTTTCTACCCCATTACTTTCCTCCCAAGATCCCTTTTCATGGCTCTGGTTTTTGCCCCTTTTTTTTTCTTGGTGACACCGACGACGACGGCACGGCAATGGAGCTGCTAGCAACGGCAACCTCCTTCTGTCAAGGTTCCAATATTTTGGACTTTTGTGGTAATAGGCCTATTTTTATTATATGTGATTTGGACTTTTATTTTGTTGTATTTTTCTTGGTTGAGTCTTCTTTTATCCTTGTTAAATCTTGTATTTGGACTCTCATTTTGCAATTGGATTAATGAAATTATCCATCCTTTGACCCAAAAAAAAAGACAAAAATAGCCTTCACTCACCCTACGATTCCGATGATGGCACAAAAACCCTAAAAACAGCTCCCCCTCTCCTTTAACATCAATACCTAGAGTAATCTCTTTTGGCCTGTAAAATGTATTTAACAGCATGCCTAGCACAAGCAGAGCATGACGACACACGCGTAGAGAAGGGCACATGATCCAAAATAAGGTACAACATCTCCGGTCTGCAAAATCCAGTCCACCATTTCTTTCTCTCCACTGGAAAATCCCATGTTCCTCTCCTGTCTGCAAAATCCAGTGTTGGCATATATACCGACGCACGATCATAACTAGGGAAGAAAGTGGGAACGAAATATGAGGGGGTAGGTACAGCAAAACCCACTACTCCAACACTGCAAACCAAATCACCAAGCACCGGTTAGTCAAAACCGAAATGATTGGACAACGAATATCTCAACAGGTGAGAGCGTGGATTGGCTAGTTATTAGTTAATGTACAAGAGCAGACACTAGGAACTATATATCCTATAGGACACGTTATTCACAAAGCCATAAAATAACAAAAGGTTCCACAGTGAAAATTTACGAACAATAGGACTTACCACAAAAAGCAATGGTCCCTGTTTAAACTTGTCATCAAATGAAAATGCCAAAGGCTTTGGACTCTCCCCAGGTCCTCTAATAAACCCACTGAATTCAAATTATGGACAATCATAAGTAACAGGAAAATTGCTATCAGAAATAATATAAATTAAGGTAGGTATAGATATAAAAAAAAATAGTTCAACAATCAGCCAATCTTTTAGAGAAGAAGAAAAACAAAGATATAAGCGGTAAGTGCAATAAAAACAATAAGAATACTCACATCAATGATGCAGATATTAGAGGAGTCCTTCTGACATCATAAATGGCAATAAGACCCCTGTATAATTCATCACCATCTTTAAACGATACAGCCAGTCGCTCTCCTGAAGCATCCCAAGCTATCTTCTCAATTCCCTGACTGGAGGAGATAACAACATATCACAACTGGCTTGGACAAGCATTACCAGTGGTAAATAGAGCAAAATATCTATGCTGATGTATTTTAACTTGCAACTTTAATTAGAAATAATAATCTATAAAGCTTTTCTGCAATTCTTAGTTTGAGGGTTCTTCAGTCTGTTCTATCTTCATGGAGTTTTAATCTCATGTCCTATGCAAAGAGAAAGCACAGGACAGGAAGATAATTATGAAAGAAAAATAGAAGGATGAACATGAAAGTAGAATGGCATCTTATATATCAGTATGTTTACTTGCGGAAATTATCAGGCAATATGGATAGCCTAATCATGTCGGCTTTAGTAACTATTTCTTTTCTTTCCTTTGCAGTTTTTTCTTTGTTTTCAGAAGGCAAGGCAATATTAGCAAATGCATTGGCTTTGGATACTCCTACTCCTACACTGCGAAGATGACGAATGAAAGATCACTATGATTTAATTTTGCAAGCATTATAAGCACTCCAGAATAAAAAAGTTGAAAACCTTATTTCACCTGATACTATCAATAAAAGGTAGCTGCCCAGCTACTAGACAATCCAGAAATTTAGCACATTACCATGAATACCTTAAAAAAAAACTGAAAAAATCAAATTAACTCACTTCCAACAATCAACTTATCAAGAAATCATGCCAAATAAGAATGTCTTTTCCAATGAACTCAGACACTTATTTGGAGTGCCAATACCAGCACCCTAATATTAGGTACACTTTTGAGGAAGAAAGACCAATAAATGGTCTACTGTTGATCAGACACTTAATGAGCAGTTCAAATATTGAAAACATAAAAACGATATAAAAAAAGATTGATTTCATGTCTACCTGTTTGTTAAGGGCATAATCTCTGGTAGATCAACAGGTAATAAGTGAGCATCTGGAAAATACAAGCATGATTTTACCAGTAAGATTCAGAATAAATTTCTATCCTAGCATTCCATCATGAAACTGTTGTCATTTGTTTTCAAATCAAAATTGGCAAATTCTTTTCCCTCATAGAAAACCACTGCATTATCAATCTTTCAGAAAGATTAGAGTGTAAATGAAAATACTTCTTAAAAAATTACAGTAAATGTTAACATCTGATGGGCACACTGCTCAAGTAAGGAAATGCATTCAAGGATTTTAAGCTTATTATTTCAGGTCTTTGCATAATGCTATTTCATTGTTTTTACAGACCAATTAGATAATGCTATTGAATTAAGTATTATCATTTATATAGGCAATTTATAGCCTATTTTCTTAGTTAAGGGCAGCAGACCGGAGGTCGCAGCTGCTTGCTTTCTTGACTGTAATTTTCTATTACCTTAATTAAAGAATTAAAGGCTGAATCAATTGCAGATTATTAAGTAAACTTGTTTCTTGGTAAGCGCGCGTATATTATACTTTTGCAACTCAACAAACTGATTCTCTTCTCCCTTCCTAAAGTTTCTTTTCCAACATGGTATCAGAACAAGATCTTTGCAAGACCCAATCTCTTCCACCCTAACCCTTACCCTACTTTAACCACACCAAATATATATGTATAGATATATATATATATATATATATATATATACACACACACATGTATGTGTGTGTATATATATTCCTAACCATGCAGCTGCCATCCATTCTCTCCGCATTTCCTACAGTCGCCACTCACTACCATCATCCTTGCTACGTGTATTTTATTCATTCCAATGCAATAAACAGATTCCCATCTCCCTTTTCTGAAGTTCCCAAACACAGCCTTATACCCATTTTTGCTAAGCTGTTTCTCAAACTTCACCTTCTATATCCACAGTTTTCTTTCCTTTTTAATTTGTTTCCATTAGAAATAGGAGAACCCAAACTTCTTATTCAAAATATGTTACATGTCCTTCCCATTGTTATGTTTCAAACAATTTTATCATGTCAATTAAGTAGACAAAAAGCAATTTAAAAAACTATAGAAATTAGAAGGCACTAGATGTCTATGAACTTAATCATAAAACTTGCAAAGTAACCTCACTTACCAAGCGATGGAGGCTTTGAAGCAAAGTGAATGGAACCCAATGTTGAAGATTTGGAGAAAGCGAGAAGTATCATATGCCCATCAGGATCCCAGGATGCCCCCTAGTATAAGAAAACACAATCAGTCAAACAAAGGGTTAAATACCATTTTGGTCACTTTGTTTTTGTCCAAAATCTAGTTTGGTCACTGTGTTTCATTTTTGACCAATTTGGTCACTGTGCTTCAGAAACTTTGAAATCTTAAGTCACTTTAAAATAAAAATCGTATTAAAATTCATAAGCTACTTAAAATTGATAAAAATATATATCGTATTAAATGACTTGAAAATTTAATAAACTAATCTTAAAAAATAAAATAAAAACTTTGAAATGAAACAAAATACTGCACCAGTACACCAGTGACATCCCGAAGCCACCAAAATCTCCAAAATCCACCTTTTAAATTATTAGTTAATGAATATTTTATAACTGAAAATTAAATTATAGTTCTAGAACTTGAATTTCATGCTTTTTGGGAGGGTGGTGGAATTAGGGCAGGTTTGTCTGATAGGAAGAGATGGGATGCGGGTTGCAGTGGGTGGGGAGCAACGAGCGAGGGAAGGAGGGAAGATGAGGATGGACAACAGTAAAGAATACTAAAATAAATAAAAAAGTGGTTTCCCAGACTAGCACCTTAACAATACCCGCCTTCTTGGTCTTCTTAGTCATTGCTGTTGATGATAGAAGGGTCGCTGGCTGTGAAGCGCTGAAGAGGGTGGTGAAGGGTCATTGCCTTCTAATAATTAGTTTATTTCATTTTAAGTTTTTTTAATTATGAGAAATACTTTAATTAATTTTTAACTATTTTAAAAAATTAATAATTAGAAGTGACTAAGATTGCAAAATTTCTGAAACAGTGACCAAAAGAGTATTTAGTGAAATCCCGACCAATACTTTCTGTTAACTTAATGTCCTTTGAATGAGCTTCATGAGTGAGGGATTAACCAAACGAAGCAGAGATCCATGAGAGAAAGGGATGTGTGTGCGTGTGTGTGTGCGTGTAAGAGTTTTAAGGGGTGTTAAAGGTTGGGTAGCTGTAGCCTAAACTTCGAGAATTTCGAAATTACCAATTTAATAGCATGCAACATAGAATGACAAAAACAATAGGAGGCAAGAAAAGAAAATATAGAATCCTGGTGCATAGGCTGACCCCTCAAGCATCATAATGTTTTGTATACCTTGACAAAGCCACTAGTTGAAGACCATGGCTCCGATGTCCATGTGTTTGTCTCCCAAAGATAAAACGTTCCATTACTGTAAGAGAAAAGAATGATCAGCTTATTAATCCTAAACTGGTTCCATTAGCCACCAAGAGTAAGACAAAACAAATAGAAATGCAATTATTAAAAATATGACAGTACAATTTTGCTGAGAAAAAGTAATCCCCGGTTGGCGACCACTTCAGCATTGATATACCACCGAGTCCTCGTCTAATGGGTGTCCCAAGCCCTGAGACCAGAAGTTCGAAAAATAGAATTTACTTCCTCCTCACGAAATAAAACCATCACAAAAGAGAATAAATAAAAAGTAACAGATCCTGGAAAGAGGGGTAGAGAAAGATCCACAAATGTTTACTCAATAATTCCATAATCTGCTCAAGCACAACGAGCTTTTAGAAATAAGTTCCTAATATTCTTTTCAAAAGCACTAGAAAGAGAACCTGGTAAGATATACCAACCACAATTGGTTGCTTTCTGAAAGGAAAGAATATATGACCTACTGCAGAGGAGACTACAAATATTTATTCAATAATTCCATAGCCTGCTAAAGCACAAGCAACCTCGACACAGCACTTTCTAAAATATTTTTAAAAAGCACCTAACCTACAAGAAAAAGCACCTGGGAAATACAGAAACCTCGTTGCTTTTAAAAATAACAATGAAAAATACACAAGTGAGCTGTTAAAATACAACACCAAATGAAGCCTTGATTTTTCATTGTTTTTCCCAGAACATTTACCAAGTTTTTTGATAAATAGGCATTCATCGAAAATGATTCACTACTAGTCCACTGAAACAAATGTCAATTCTGTTTCAGTATATGCAACTTTTTATAACTAAAATGGCAAATACTTGAGGTTGCAATTAAGCACAATGTAAATTAGATAAATCTATTTTAACAGGGAAACAAAATCAAAAAATTAGCTACAATGTGCCAGTTCACAGTGGCATCCATGTTTAAGATGAATACTTACTGACTTTTCAATTAAATTATAGGAAATACAGGGAACAGGGGTCAAAGAAATATTCATTAATAACAATACTAGAATGCTTGTGGTAATACAGTATTTAACATGCTAATGATGATAAACAAACAGCAAGTTCTAACAACATGTAATAGCCAACAAAATCAGTCAGAAAACTAGAGAACAGATTATGAAAAGTAGTAGCAAGCAAAGCGGGTAATGCATGAACGCATACCTTGAGCAACATCCCAAATGGTAAATGACGAGCTCTCATAAGAGCCAGATGCCAAATATGTAATACACGTCAAGGAAATCTTATAATGCACTTCTGAACAAAACTGATTGTGAAAATTAATCTGATGAGTAAGGCTCTTTTTCAAAACGGAGAAAACAGCGCCTTTTCCCCTGCTTATTTATTCATGTATAGAAAAATAAAATTGATTCCATAGCACAATTCTATACAGAAAGTAAACGTATGTGGAATGCTGCAACCAAATGTAAAACTTAAACAAAAACAAAAGA
This sequence comes from Oemleria cerasiformis, assembly GCA_037349345.1. NCBI lineage: Eukaryota > Viridiplantae > Streptophyta > Magnoliopsida > Rosales > Rosaceae > Oemleria > Oemleria cerasiformis. The sequence goes on along the minus strand of JAZGTL010000009.1, from coordinate 121,452 downwards.
AAATTTCAAAAGCTTTTAATGACGTTTGCATATAGATGAAGGTGATAAATTGCAGGAAAGCTTCCGGTTTCATGCAGAATCTCATCAATTTAACATAATTGAAAACAGGAATAGAGGTTTTTTGGATATCTTCCATCAGGACTCCATGACAGTGCACTAATATGTTCCTCGTTTTCACTTCGTAAAAAATCCACTAAAGTATAACGGATTCCAGAACCTCCAGAGAGGGTTCCCAAGAAGGACGAAGCACCAGATCTGACAGATGCTGCACTTCCAGGGAAAGAAGCAGCCCAAATGCAAATCCCACCTCTGAAATAAAATCGCATCCAATGAGAAATTCAGACTTACAAACTTATACCTATCTAAATACAGAGATGTAGATAGCAATTATGGTACTTGCTTGCATGCTACGGAAAGTTGTCTGCCACCATTTGGCCTCCACTCAACTACTTTGACCTCTCTCTGCGACTCATTGGCCAAGATGCAAGGATCCTTCCCTTCTGTTAAAGTATAATTGCATTGGTACTATTAGCAGAGAAAGAAGTTGCATAATGAAAAGAATTAACTAGTTAAACATCTAACCTGAATCCTCGAAATCACGAACAACAACTTGATTTGGGCCAGATATAAACGCTATGACGTGTTTATGTTGGTGCCAGCTCACTCCTTGTAGATCAACTTCTGGTAATAATTTTACCTACAAGTTAATTAAGTATGGAAGTAGAATTAAGCACTTTCTCATCTACTTGTCTCTATGAACTTGCTTCAAAAATGTTGACTCTCATTCATAGCTTACTTCTATCTAATTCATACTAACAATATGTTAAGCAACCATAAAATCAAGGGTTGCAGTCATGTCTTTGGAACATGCTACAAGCCTTCTTATGTACCGATAACATAATGCATTACAAGTCATGGCTACAATCCAACAGATTAATAAATCTTAACATTATCAGGTTTCTAAATAGTTAGGGGGCACTTATAATTCAAAGGTCATATCTACATTCAATGACTTTAGAGGGGTACATGTCTTGACACTAATGGGCACCTGGAACGCGGCACAAACAAAGAGGCCTCTTTAAATAATACTGGATGAAATGCAACAACAGTTGAGCCATCCAACAAATGGCTCCCCAAATCGTTTGTTTGTCTCCCCCGATCATTCTCATGCTCAACATGATATATGTACTCTTAATTAGAGAATGCCTAACTCGACTCCCACTGTAATGACTCCACCAAAAGAACCATACTTCAGTTCCATAACCATCCAACCCATTGTAGTCGTAATTCTATTTCCCTCGTAGAGAAAAAAAAAAGTAAAATCAAAAAGTTTATTTAGGTCAGCAGTAAATACAGAACAGAAAATACAACATACATGGTTAGGATGGAAGAGAGGTGTGAGATTAAGGAGCCCCTGCAAAGTTTGTAGAATGCCCTTTGTTGGAGGTGCTGTTTCCACTTGCTGGGCGTCGTGGTCGGGGGGACTCGGCGGCCGGACCATCTGTTCCGATTGAAATGGAACCGGGTTGAACACCATTCCCTGCAACAGAAGTTTCACAAAACCCAATTCAAATTCAGTGCATACAATCCCACCATAGAAAAGCTACATTTAGGGAGTGAATTTGTAGATTAACTCACAAGAATCTTTCCATAAGTGTCCTTGGCTACATCGTCCGAGAGGCTCTCAGCAGTGACTGCAACAGATTACATGTATTTACCATATATAAATGAATTATGAGCAGTATATGTAAAAGCAGAGAGAGATGGGTTCATTCGTACTGAGTTGGCGGTTGATTTCGCAGACGGTGACAGAACCGGGATGGGGGAAGGAAGGCATTGCTTTCTTGTGTAACATACAAAATGGGGAACTTGTAAGTGTGCTTGCTCTTTTTCTCCTTGGTCCTTGCTGTGTGGGTTTGGGTTAAAATATGGGCTCGGATGTGGGCTAACTCTACAAGCTATTTTAAAATAAAGCAACGGGCTACGGCCCATAATGGCTATTCGTCCCTGTTTCTTAATTTTGGTTTATTTTAAAATATCAGAATTGACTGAAGTAATGAACTACGGCCCATAATGGCCATTCGTACCTGCTTCTTAATTTTGGTTTATTTTAAAATACCAGAACTGACTGACTCTCGACTTGAGGATTATTAAACCAACGTGTCAATCAACTACTTTCTACAAAACCGACGTGACAATTGTTTACTAATGGACAATACTCGGGTTTTTACTACTAAAAAATAATCATTCTTAATTTTTTTTCATTTTGGTCAATAACATCGCATAGCGTGTATATATATTTTTAAATAAAATTAATTATTTAGTATGCCAGACATTCCTCCACAAGATCAATTTCCACTGAAGAAACTAATCAAAGAGACTCTGATTTAAAAAATGAATTAACCAAATTCAAATTAAAAGGAATTAAAACATCTTCACAAATAAGTCATCCTTGTTACGCCCAATCTAATAACACTAATAAAGAAATTGAAGAAGAAGAAAAACAACATTCTCCTACAGCAACTGACTTTGAAGTAAATCCACCATTCGACTCACAATTATTAGTCATCTCTAGAACTTTTGAAATTAATTGGAAACACCTCACCGAAGACATTAATGTTGAAAGTAACATTGAAATAAGAAATCAATATCGACAAAAATACACTCCAAATATATATATATAAATATATATATAATACAAATATAAATTATATTTTTCAATTATATGAATGATGTAAGGATATCCTTGTCGAGGTTGTGTCTCTGCTAGGGTTTGGTTCTTTCTAGGGTTTGGGTTTTTTGCGGCGGCTTTCTGGTTCTGCAACACTAAGGCTTGTGCCTTGGTTTGCGACCTTGGTTGTGAGAGTGTGAGTGTAAACAAGTGAGTTTCAAACACGAGTGTGCGTGAGGCGAGTGTTAGAGAGGAAAGTGTGACGAGTTCGTGTGTAGTCTTTACTTCGGCTGTGCGACGTTTCGTGCGTACCACGATTTTTCCTGGTGTGCAATTTCCATGGAAGACTTGGCGACGTGTCTTGGGCGTAATATGCGCCTTTCAGAGAAAGAAATGATAGGCGTGGTGCTTGGTAAGAATGAGACGGAAGGAGTGTTGGTTGGGGCCAAATTTAATCTCGTGGTGGAGATCTTCACTAGGAAACCAGTGACCAGGGAAGCTTTTTATCTTTTTTTTCACTGGTCTCTGGCGAGGTTCGACTGGTGTTTCAATTCGAGAGATTGGGGATAAGCGATTCCTGGTCAGATTTGGGGCCCTACGTGATAAAGCTCGAGTTCTGGAAATGGAGCCTTGGCTGTTTAAGGAAGCCCTAGTGTTAATGAAGGAGATTCCTAAAGGTCAGAGCTTTCATTCGATAAAGCTTTCACTGGCAGTTTTTTGGGTGCAAATCCATGGCGTTCCACCGCTTAATATGACGGTGGTTGTGGCTCGACGGATTGGGGGATGGATTGGAGATGTACTTGAGATTGATCAGTTTGACGGTGCTGAATGCATTGGTCATTTTATTCGTGTTCGTGTCTAGTTGGATGTGACAAAACCTCTTATGCCTGGGGCGTGTGTGAACTTCCTAGACCAGGGCACGCAGTGGGTCGGCTTCAAGTTTGAAAACCTGCCTGAATATTGTACTCGTTGTGGTCATGTCTCTCACACCACTCGCCTCTGTGTGGATGGAGAAGCGGGAGTAGATCTTGAGACTAACCCCTCACAGGTGAACGAACCTAATCCTTTTGTGGGGTTGGATGCAGTCGAGGACTTGAGGGGCCGTAAACTGAGAAGTTTTGGTAAACGTAAGTTTGGAAAGACATACCCATTGAGCAGTGGAGGTGGCTGTGCGAGGGGGGCTGTGTTATCCTCATCTAGGTCGGACTCCTTGAGTTGGAGAGGCACTGATTCACGAGGAATAGTAAGTGGGGGGGATAGGAGACGTGGGCCTTCCTCAAATCCCTCAGATACGGCTTCGTCTCCTCTAAAACAGCCTGATAGGCTTTGTAGCGTGGGGGAGAAGGAAAATGTGCTAGCTTCTCAAATCAGAATGGCAAGAGAGAGAGGGGAGGAGGCTGAAACTCGTGAGAGGGAGAAGCTTTTTAAAGCTGGTCTCATTGGGCCAGGGGGGTGATCTTAACCTCTCAGGGTGTTGACATGAGTGATAGGATTGATGGGAGTGAGGCTATCCATACTCCAGCAGTACGTGTTGAGGATGAGGAAATGAACCCTTTGGGTTCTTACCTGTTTAACCTGGCTCCTATTATTGCAAAGGCTAACCCGATTCGGCGAGGGTTCAAACGCTTGGAGGGACATCCTAAGGGCAGACTGGAAGTAGATGCAGGTGTAGGTATTGTGTCTGCTCCAAGTCTCACACCTGCCTACATGGAGCTTGTGCTTCTAGGAAGCAAGCGACATGATGTAAATGAGGGGCTCATGGAGAGTGAACGAGAGGGGAGCTCTCAGTGACCCTTTCGGTGACGTAAGTTGAATTTCTATGGTGATGACAACTAGGTGGTCGAGATCTCCCTTAATGGGTCTCTTGAGTGGAGGGGTGGTGAGTCCACCTCTCCCCGAGGGCTATGATTGCCATGAGGATTCTTTGTTGGAATTGACAGGGCATCGGTGGTGTCTTGACAGTTCAAAGCTTGACGGATCAGTGTCGTTTCTTCAAGTCTGATATTGTTATTTTGTTAGAAACAAAGAATAGAGGTTCGAGGAATGAGTTTTTGAAGCGAAAACTTGGTTTTGACTGTATCTATGTAGTGGAGCCCAAGGATCAGAGTGGAGGCCTATGTGTCTTCTGTAATTATGCTGATAATGTGGTGTTACTAAAGTATGGGGATTTTCTAATTGAAATGCTTATTCATGAGGGATATCCAAGAAAGGAGTGGCGGTTATATGCAGTTTATGCAAGTACTGATGATAAGGTTAGAGAGAAACAATGAGATAGCTTATAAGGGCGAATCAAAAGCTTTGGTGAGGCTTGTCTTATGTTGGGTGATTTTAATGACATTCTTAACAATGAAGAAAAATCAGGGGGGAATGTTAGAACGGAAAATAGTATGAGATGTTTCAGGCGCTTTGTGTCAAACTGTAACCTTCTGGATTTAGGGTATAAAGGGTACCCTTTTACTTGGAGGAATAATAGGGAGGAAGGATATATTCAGGAGCGTCTTGATAGGGCTTTAGCTTTTGACCAGTGGATTCACTGGTATCCTGAATCTCAAGTGACTCATGTGATTGTTGATGGGTCTGATCATGCTATGCTAGCTCTGGACACGGAGCCTATGAAGCTACGTAGGAGGAGACAGTTTATATATGATCTGAGGTGGGGTTATGATTAGGGCTGTATTGAAGAAATTAGGAGCTCTTGGCAGCAGGTTGTACCTATGGAGGGTTCGACTCAAATAGAAAGGAAGTTGAATGGTGTTCGCCGCAGTATCTTGGCATGGCGAAAAAGAGTGGTTTGAATACCCAGAAGCGTATAGAGGAATTGAGGGAAGGGTTGCGTACTGCTTATCAGCAGCCAACTTTTGAAGCTAGCCGTGTTCAGATAATGGAAACTGATTTGAAGGGTGCTCTCCTAGATGAGGAGATTCACTGGAAACTGAAATCTAGGATTCAATGGTTGAATGAGGGAGATAAAAATATGAAGTTCTTCCATGCTAAAATTGTTAAACGCCAAAGACAAAATCAAATTCTGGGAATTCATGATAGCTTGGGAATTTGGACCAAGATTGATGCAGTTATTCGTTCAACTGCAGTGGACTACTTCCAGACCATGTTTACTGCCAGTCTACTCCAAGGGGGGAATATAGTGATCAACTGCATCCAAAGCTGTATTTCTGCAGCAGAAAACAACCTGCTCACACAACAGATTGGTGAGGAGGAAATTTGGTATGCCATGCTTTCCTTGGACCCCACGAAATCGCCAGGACCTGATGGCTTCACTACAACTTTCTATCAGAAGCACTAGGGTTTGGTTGGTGAGGATGTCATTGGTTTTGTTCAGGCTTTCTTTGATACGGGTCATATGGGAGGCAAGTACAACCACACGAATATTGCCTTGCTCCTAAAGGTACCTAACCCTACATATGTGACCCCAATTGAGGCCAATTTCTTTATGAAATATTCTCTATAAGATAATCTCCAAGGTTCTGACAAATCGGTTAAAGAGGGTGCTCAAGCGAATCATTAGCCCATTTCAATATGCTTTTGTGGAAGATCGACAGATTTCTGATAATATATTGGCGGTGCATGAAGTGCTGCATACTCTAAAGAATAAGAGGGGTGTGGATGGGGAGGAAATAGTGCTTAAGCTTGAGATGGCGAAAGCCTATGATCGAGTAGAATGAAGTTTTCTGAAGGCAGTCATGACTCAGATTGGTTTTGATGCTAAATTCATCCAGTGGATCATGGGATGTGTTATTTTAGCTACTTATAGTGTCATGATTAATGGAGAGCCGTCTGGTTTTATAAGACCATCTCGAGGAATAAGACAAGGTGATTCCTTATCCCCATTTTTGTTTGTTCTCTGTGCGGAAGGGCTCTCGGCTTTGATACGAAAGCGTGAACCTTACTCACCTCTTGTTTGCTGATGATTCGGTTTTCATGATTCGTGAGGAGGCACAATGTCTGTTAGCTATTCCTATTAGCTATATTGGTTGTTCAGACCGGTATATATGGCATCATGCCAAGAATGGGACTTATACTGTTAAATCAGGGTACTATGTTCCATTGGAGATGCTGCGGAATGGAGAATTTAAAAGGAAGCAAGGCACCGGGGAAACTAGTGCCGTGAACCAGAAAACTGAATTTTGAGACTCTATATGGACAACTGATGTGCCTCCTAAACTGCAGCTATTCATTTGGAAGTGTTGTAAGCAATTTTTGGCAGTGAGAGCCAACTTGGTGAAGCGCCGCATCTTAGTGGATAATATATGTCCTCAATGTGGAGAAGCGGAGGAAACCCAGGTACACCTGTTTTTTAAATGTAAATTTGCTCAGATTTTCTGGTTTGGAAGCCCTTTACAGGTTGACTTGAGCAGAGTAGAGGGTGAGGATTTTGTGTGGTATTGGCAATATTTTCTGCGGGTTTTCTCTTTGAATGGTCAGCAAAATTCTACAGTGCAGTTTTTGGTGTTTGGGCTATGGCGATTGTGGAAATGCCGTAATCTGCGATGCTACAACGACGTTGAGATTGATCCTAGTACTGCGTTTAGTTGATGATGGATCAGGTGCAAGAATTTGTCACGGCCATGCATGGAAAACCAGAGCTGATCCACACGGTGCACACGCCTATGGCCGAGACTAGAGCAGACCGTGGCTGGTGTCACCCCCCTGCCGGCTTTGTGAAGGTGAACTGTGATGGTGCATACGACGGAGATGAGAGATTTGGTGCGTATGGCTGGGTCCGTAGGTCCTCACTGGGGACGTTTATTGCAGCGGGAGGGGAAGGTGGTTTGCCTTGTGCTAGAAGTTTGCAGGCTGAAGCGTATGTTGTGCATGCATCTATGATTCCTTGTGCATAATATGATTGTAAAAAAGTGATCATTGAGACGGACTCTAAGCTCCTAGTGCAGTGTGTGAAGACATGAATTGGTGTGGATGCTAATATTGAAGACTTGATTTTTGATATCTTGGCTTTACAACCTCTCTTTGAAGTTGTCAAGCTGCGTTTTACTCCTAGGAAAAATAACGCAGTAGCTCATGAAGTTGCTGCTTCTGTAAACGCTCTAAGCGTTGTTCAAGATGGGAGGGCTTAGAGCCCTCCTGGTTATTTAACTTTCTTGCAAAAGATGTAAACATTTCTATTCGCCTTTAATTATTGAATTTCTTCTTCTTGGCAAAAAAAAAATTATATGAATGATGTGAATAATTTTAAAGTCCATGGTCGGCAATAACCATTAACCACTTTAATATGGACACGGCATGATAAATTTTTACCTCAAATTCTTACCATGGTAATCATGCGGTTATCCTCCCCCTTTTCCCATTGATTATGCGCGCATGATAAGTTTCCATGATCTCGATATCTGCATGATAAAGATCCATTGAGTTTGCATGAAACTTGACACAGCTAGAATTCATGAGTCACTGCCTATTTCTTCATCTCTCTTGTATCACACTCCACCAAAAAAAAGGATCTCCCTCTCCCTCTTTCTCTCGCAGAACAAATTGTTTTTTCTACATATCATGGCTTCACCATCCCTACCGCTGGCACTACCAACGGAAAGTCTTACCCTTGTTCTACTTCCGTCGACGACAGTCGACGAAGCCATACAAGTGTACCAAAACATTTTTGACGCAGATTTGGTTTCTAAGCGACCGCGAGTTCCGGGTACAGCTGTGCAAAACTCAAATTTGGAAAGATGGTTGTGAACCTCTTTCCCCATGCCATGTAAGTATAGTAAGTAGTGTTTAATTATCCCAAATTTTTATTTAAAAAATGTTAAAATGGATATATATATATATATATATATATATGTATTTTGGTGTGTATCACTATATATATATATATATATATATATATATATATTGGGAAAAGCAGACTGCTTTACTCCCGCTTGTTTTCAATGATGTGGATGCTGTGCGCACTAAGGTACTGGAGAATGGAGGCGCCGAGATTCAGGGATTCCATGATCGTGTCTTGACTGTTTTGGATGTCAATATTGGTGTGATGCGAGAAGGCGTCCAGCGGGGAGCACATGTGGTGTGCTCCTTGGGATTCGAATGGTTCATAGCATCGGACCAAGTTCGCCATGTCCCGTCGTCAGCCCCCACTCACGGTACCCGTAGTGATTGATGAGATGGTGCTGCCATGGCAGCTATGTGTGGGAATGGGGATATGCTCCGGCGAACGCAGCTTCTACGTATCCTGGGTGGTGATGAAGGTGATCGTTTAGGCGTATGTTTGGTTATTTATGTTCTTATGTTTAATTACTTTAATTTCTACCTTATTATGTCAACGGATGATGTTTACCTATGTTAGAACTTTAAATTCGCAAGCTTTATAGTTATTAATTAGTTGTTTCATTTTAAATTCTGAAGGTTTCTCGCTTATTATTTATCTAGTTGTTTAATTATGGGATTATGTTATTTAATTTCTGAACATACGTATTTAGTTTTATAAAAAAAAAAAAACCAAATTTTGTTAAGAAATTTAAAATAGTTAAAAGTCTAGTCAAATAGACTCAAATTCCCTTACAATAATAAACTTAAAAACTCAAACAACCACCGCTGAGAATTAAGTCTTACGATTAAGTCTCGTTGGTGGTGGTTTAAGTTTTTGAGTTTATTTCTATTCGAATAAGATTTTAGTTATATTTAAGAAAATTTAAAATTTAAGATTTCTGAATTTGAAGGATTTTTTTTAGCGGTGATTCTGTTACCCGCGAAATCAATTTAAATTTATCAAACTATAATATTCCGGTCAGATAGATACGTCATAAAATCTGAGTTCTCTATTTCTCTTCCCACCACTACTACAACCAAAAAAAAGAACTAAATTAAATTTGTACTTTACAAATTACAATGGTAAGAGACCAAAAACAAAGAAATTTTGCAACCCTAGTTAGGTTAATCCTAATCCGTACGAGAACAATTTCATTGTCTCAAACCAAAACCAATGGTAGATGCGCGCATTGCTTCTTTGATTAATAATTCTCATAAAAAAATAACAAAAACGCTCGTATCAAAATGCTTGGAGTTAATCCCAAATTACAAGTTCTCCGCGATTTGATTCAAGATTGAAAATATATTAATATGGAGAATATATTTCCAATCTATCCGTTCAATGGCCTCAAATTTGTGATTATCTTTCTGCATCACACAAAAAATAGATCATTGTTAATTAAGTTTGTAAATAACAAGTTACATGCTGATGCTCTGCCTATGACCAATATTAAGTAACGACCAATTCTATATCCCTCCGGGAGGGTGGAACATTTTTGCTCACCACTCCATTAGAAATTTGACAGAAGAGCATAAAAAAATACAGCCTGTAATTTACAACACGTACCTGTCAAATTTCTAATGGAGTGGTGAGCTAAAATGCTCCCACGGAAGGGAGCAAATCCGATAGTCCTATTTCATTGTTCCCTTTGTATCCTACTTTATGATATGATGACATGTGTCAAGGCACTTAACTCAAACTGAACCATGTTGGCTTGGACAAAAATTAAAATTGGAAGGAAAATCAACAGCCGCCATCCAGGTCCCCAGCTCCAACCCCCACCACCACCGCTCCAACCGGAACAACCACCCACCTCATAGCTTTAGCCCATGTCCAAAGTGATCTCATCAGAGGGTAGTGAGGCTGATTTGATCCAAGATGGTGACCGATTGAGAACGATGATGGTAAGGTGGTGGTGTTGTTGAATCCATCAGATTGATGTGGGTTTTTTTGCTTGAGTTGGTCTGATCCAATACTCCTATTCATCTACTGCAATATACATAAAGGGGTTTTCCTGGTATGGAAGAACTGCTGCTAGCGGGAAATCCTTCTCTATATAAGTTATCGGACGAGGTTCTGTCTAGAACTTTGGTAGGCGGGCCGGGTAGGCATAGGAGCATTCGCCAGCAGTGTGAAGCGCCATCGGTACTAATCTAATTCTTACCAACTAATAAGAATGATTTAGGAAATCATAATTGCCTAGTCCAGAATGAACATATTAATATTACTCTATTCCTTACTCTGTTCCAAATTTTGCGAGGAGTCATTATTAATGGACGTCTCAATAGCAGCATAAATTGGACCTGAAGCACTGACGCTTATTCGCAGCCATTTAGCTGATAAACCCGTGGATATCAAGGTATACTTTTATTATTTTACAATCTCATGGCGATTCTTCTAGGAGGTTGCTTAATCTACAACACAGTTGAAATTTGAAAAGATGCTTCTATAGTTGATCCCATAAGCGACAAGGTTGGGGGGCTCACGTCTTAGGTTCTGAAACTTTTCACCTGTGCTCATCCCTGCAAGCGATTGAATTTTTTTTATTTTATTTATTTATTTTTTTTTTTTGCGTTGATGTGAACTATATACAAAAGAATTTGCGAAGGACTTTTTCGTTTTAATTATGAATTGCAATTTCTGGTTCAAAATATAGCTTGATTCAATTGGGAGAACTTTGGGTTTGGATTCAAAATCCATGATTTCGGATGGTTACTATTTTAGTATTGCTCTATTTTAAATATATATTACAAAATGGGGGGAGGCATTGCCTTCTTGTGTAACATACAAAATGGGGCAGAAAATTTATAGATTGATGTGCTAAATAACATTTGGAGTAAGTTAGATAGACTTACATCTTAACATGCACAGATGAAACATGCACAAAGTTTAACCAAAAAATTAATGCCATGTGGCTTACTACTCAAAAGTTAGATACATACAAACAATCTAATTGTGCAAAATATGTAGGCTGTAAAAGTTGGACAAAAATATATATACATCTTAAGAGATTGGTGAGTTTCATTTTGGAAAGTTATTACTAAGCTTCTTCTTCTGAGTTTATTTCCGATTCTTCAGCACTTGCAATGGTCCTTAATTGCATGTAGAAGGAAAGAAAACAGAGAAATATTTATAAGGTTGTTTGTAGATCTATTTTATAATTGAAACAATATGAAATTGAATTCAAAACTGATGAAATTGAACAATGAATGAGCCAAAGTCTTTAATTGTCCTAAATCTAATTAGATTATAATAATACTGTAGAGGATATACAAAGATGTTTAATTTGTATATATATCATAGAGGGTCTGAAAAAGCCTTGTAATCATATTTATAGTTTAGTTTTTCAAAGATAGCATAGAAAGCTGGAGGATAGCGTAGAATGGTACATCAACAGTAAAGCAATGCAAGATATAGCTAAAGTTAATTCATATAGTATGCAAACAATCTGATTTGGTCTAAAATTGGTTCAAATGTATTCACGTTCATGTCAGATACATGTACAATATTTTTGCCTTTTCTATCTCGATTTTGAGTATTCCTTTTAATACTGGTTAAATATGTTTTTTCATTATAATTCGTGTCACCAACATTTTCGGTAAAAAATTGAGCATCAATCCAAGTGGAAGAATTGCATTCTTCTTCCATAAACAAATTTTGAGTGGAAAATTTGTTCATATAAAAGAGTCTAGAAACGTTTCTAAGTGGATAAGTATGGTCATAATGAGCATGACTAATGATTTTCATCATTAAGTTTGGTGCTAGTTGAAGTATCTGATATACGATCCTTATCTATAATGTAGCTTATTTGGGTACTTTTAAATCTCTTATCCGTAATGTTTTAACAAATTTTGAATCCAACGGACAAAAAAACAACTGGAAAAAATGAAAAAACAAATATACATCAACATTCATATTATCTAAAATATATAAGACGTATAGAACAATAACAAAAACCAATACTTTTCGTTTAAAATATAAATCATTATTGAAAAAGAAAATAAAAAACTGACCTCCACTCAAGGCAAAGCTTTCTTTACGCTTAGCCGTAAAGCTATGGAGAACAACGTACGTAATCACCAATCAACTCAGTTCCACAACAGTTCTTGAGTACCTAGGTACAAAGCAAAAATCATACCAAACTTAACATCAACTACAACAGAACAAATCAAACTAAATAAACAGAAAATCGAAAAAAAATGAAAAGGCATTATCGCAGTAATTATCCTTTGATTATTATTTTCATCATTATGGTGATGGTAAAACTTTGAGTATTATCTATTAAAAAACAGTACATACACTTTGTCCAAAATATCAAACAATTGTTATAAGATGTTAAAAGCAAGACAAACAATGTGAATTACGTAGAAGAGTAGTAAAATTTATGCAAGTAACTATATATTAATGAAATCACTTAAAGAAATGCAGGTTCTAAAACTTATAATACAAATAACTATATATCAACCAAACTACTTTTACAAAAGGAATCTAAGATTGATAGAAAAATCAAAAGAGAAATGATGAATGTACAATGTTGGTTTAGTTGATTACCTGCAGAGTTTCTCAAGAACATTTCCTCTCCTCTTCCTTCAATCCTTCACAAAACACCAAGTTTCAAACAATAGCAACAGTAGAATTGAAACTAAACAACACAGAATTGTGTGCAGTATATGGAGATAAGAAACTGATGAACACAGCAATTTCAAATGAACACTTGAAGACAAAATATCAAAATTAAGGCATCAAAAAATTCCAATACTGAACTAATACCATATCAGAAAACACCAAGTCCTGCTTCACAATGTCATTCAGAAACTCATTAAACATACATACAAATAGAAGTGAAACAGACTCATATCCAAAATCAAGGAAATGACACAGCAAAGAATTCAATATCAGCATAGCTTCCATTTCAATTTTTGGACCTTTAATTCAAAAAATCAAAAGGCCCCAAAAATATTGAATTTGTGTTTGTTAAAAGTGAAACCTTTTTTATCCAACAAAATATGGAAATGGAAATGGAGTTGGAGTTGGAGTGGGAGTTGGAGATAGGACACGCTAAATGCATGCCTTGGGGTGGTTCACCAACAAGAAAACCCTGCTTTTGGTTAAGCCTTAAGAGCGAGCTTAAGAGAAATTTCGAGAGAGACACATAGAAGAAATACGCAGAGAAAGAATGGCGATACTTCCCAGAAATTTGGAGGCCAATGGCAGAGTGGCTTTGGGTAACTCAAGTATCGATTGGTCAACTCCCGATTCGTCAGAGCAGATCAACTTCTCCCCAGTTGCCCTTCTCAAAATTCTCAAGCACGGTACGATCTCCAACTTTAGGGTTTAGGATTTTAAATTGCTTTCTTTGAACTCCTGGTTTGATTTTTGTATCAACTTCAAGGAACCTAATAATAAAGTTATTGTCCTTTTTATATTAAATGTTTTTCCAATTATGCCTTACATTCTGAAAGATCTTCACTAAAGGTTTCTCGGTTCCTTTGATTTTGTTTTTTCTTTCCCTTTTCCTTAATGCTTATGCAATTTAATTTTCTGTTGTTTGGGTCAATATTCAATTTAGTTTTTGTTCACTATCAACTCACGTACTCCTTTGAAATTTGGTCATTTTTAGTGTGCGGTATTGAATTGAATTGAATAATTTCTCAAATACAATTTATTTTAAAGGTCGGAGTCAATATTATTTTATTCTAAGGGGATTAGAAAATTTAGATTTCCTACTAAGGTCCGTTTGCTATTGTTTTTTTTTCTTAAAAAGCTTTTAGTTGAAAGTGAAGCATTATCAAAGTGTTTGGTAAAAATAAAAAAATTTTGTTTTTTTTTAAACAATGAATTTTTAACACCAACTTTTAAAAGTAGCATATATATTACTTTTGAAAGCTGTTTTCACAAACCGTTAATGAAAAATTATATTTCTTATAGTATCGAAATGAATTTCTAAAAAAATTATCGATTATTTCCCATTTTTATTTTTCACGCATTTTTTTTACTCCACCACCACCAATCACCACCAACCCTTTCACCCTTATCTCCATCTCCTCTACCACCACCTCTTCCCTCAACCTCCACCTCCTCCACCACCATCACGTTTATACAGGAAGAAAGCACAACAAAAATAACTTTTCAAAATATTACAACAATACTATAATGGCCCTAAATCTAATCTCATATCCCCTTAAAATTAACAAAACAATCACTTGTACGTTCAAAATTTATTGAATTGACTTTGATAAGTTATTCCGTCCAATCCAATGCAACGCACCAAGCGTGGCCAATCGTGAATCACTTACAGGGAAAGCCGGGGGTTCCAATGGAAGTCATGGTGTTGTTGCTCGGAGAGTTTCCCGACGAGTACAGCATCACTGTTCTTGACACCGTCGTGATGCCGCAATCTGGTACTGGTGTCAGTGTTGAAGCCATAGATCATGTCTTTCAGACCAAAATGCTAGATATGCTTAAGCAGACTGGAAGGTACTCTCCTCGCCCTTTCATTCATTTTGTAACTAATAACTCCCAAATTTGTAGTAGAAAAACCCAGACTTGTTTTATTTAGTTTTATTCCTTCATATTTGGTCCTAGCAGATGATACTTGTGCATCTTTTTGTTATGCATGTTGACTTGATTTTGGTATAACTTATCTTCTTCTGTGTGTCTAAAAATGCAGACATGAGATGGTTGTAGGGTGGTACCACTCGCATCCTGGCTTTGGCTGTTGGTTGTCTGGAGTTGACATGAATACCCAACAGGTTACTACTTTTCTTTTAGTACAATTGTTCAACATTCATTGGTCAGTCTGGCCACGTTTGGTGGGTAGGATTAGATTGAATAGGATAACTATTTTGAATGTAAAATTAAATCCGATTTCATTGTGGTACGATTAGATATGATTCGACATGGAAATAAATTTCCCTATTCTAATCTTACTATTTAAGGGGATTGGATTTGATACATTTTTTTGTGTCATTACTTCCTCTAATTCCCATATAATGAAAACACATTCGTTTTTAACTTCAAAATATATTCGTTTTTACAATCCAATCCAATCTCGTTCACTTACCAAACATGCGCAAAGCCTTGTTCAGTGGTTTGTTGGTTAGCATACTAGGATAACTCTGTTATGGCGTTATGATGTTGTTAATCTCCTTCAGGGCTTCGAAGCTTTAAACGCGCGTGCTGTGGCTGTGGTGGTGCATCCAATTCAAAGCGTGAAGGGCAAGGTAGTTATAGACGCCTTCCGCCTTATCAACCCAAATTCTATGCTGCTAGCCGAAGAACCACGACAGATCACATCTAACCTAGGCCATCTTAACAAACCCTCTGTTCAAGTGAGTTTTTCAACCAGTTGATTTGCAATTACAAATTTTTGGCCACCCTCCTTTATAATTTTCTTTCCTCCAGGCATTGATCCATGGGTTAAACCGGCATTATTACTCTATAGCAATCAATTTCCGTATGAATGGACTTGAGGAGACAATGTTGCTCAGCCTTCATAAGAAGAAATAGGCTGATGGGCTCACACTGAGGCAATTTGATGCCCACTCCGAATCAAATGAGCAGATTCTTCAGGAAATGTCCAATTTAGCTATGAAATACAACAAGGCAGTGAAGGAGGAGGATGATTCAACACCAGAAAAGCTTGTGATTGCGAATGTGGGAAGACAAGATCCCAAGAAGCGCCTGGAAGAACATGTCTCCAACATGATGTCCTCATATGTAGCCCAGACCTTGGGAGCCATACTTGACGCAGTGGCATTCTAGCTACACTTTCATGGGTATTTAATTATGTTTTGGAGCATTCATTGGCTTATGTCTAACTAATTAAATTACTTGGTTTATGAGGTCCTGTTTTGATTTGGTCCATGAGTTAGGTTATTTGAATATTGCGGTATGTTTCCATTAGGATGTTGAAAAATTGTTTATTACTTTAGCGTTTCATACTCAGTATTATGATACGAGAGGTAGCATGTTAGAATTTTTTAAATTGGTAATTCACATAATTTTGCTTAAACCGCATGTTGATGATGCCATTATAAATAAGTTAGACTCCTTGCTTGCTATGAACTGGGGAGCATCGACAAATAAGATTTGTATCATTAATGTTGTCCGTGGTTAGGCCACCATCTTATTGGGGACTGATTTTTTAGAATTTGTGCAAAAAGAAGAAAATATGGTGAATTTTAATAGACGCTCCCGACAATAACGTATTTTCTAATACTTACAATTCGAGAGAACGAATCATGCAAAGTTTTCAGAAAATACAAGCACCCCAAATTTTCCATAGGAAGCCTAGCATCTTTCTTTTGTTGTTTCACGCCGGAAACAAAACTGGAAAAACACATCTCATACCCGTTAGCCGAAAAATCCGGCCCATAAGCCCAACTTGAGTGTTTGAACTTTCAAATTTTTAGTCAAGTCCGCCTATCGACGTGGCTATCAATGAGCCCTACAATCATCCCCCTCCCTTGGTGATAAATTGATAACTGTGTGTTTTAAGATGTACGGCTTGCATTGACCAAGTACAAATGTATATGAAATGACAAATTCCATGTCACCCGAGGAATTGTACAGGGAGGGGTCTTTGCGTAAATACCGCAAAAACAGTAGAGCACCAAAATGAGAAATTTAAAAACAGCTAACGACGCCTGAGAGATTCGAACTCTCGCGGGGAAACCCCATGTACTTAGCAGGCACACGCCTTAACCACTCGGCCAAAGCGTCATTTGTTAGTGTTTCCCTGAATGCTGGTATATAAATAAATTACATTGCGGGGGTGTTACTTACGACTTTGCTTTTTTAATTACTAGTCTCATGCACACGCTTACACGTATGATTTTTTTTTATTTATAATTTTTATAAATAAGGAAAAATAAAAAAAAATCCAAAAAGATAAAAAATAATTAAAAAAGAATGAGAGAGGAGTAACTACCCACTTATTCTCCCTAAAAAACAAACTACCAACTTTCTCTATTAAGTGTTTATTATTTAAAATTTTAATTAAAATCTGTGATTTTACAATTTTTTCCATATTTTTTAAATCATAATAAGGGTATTTTTGTCCAAAAAAATTGATGAAGCCTTTTGACCTTCCTAGTTTATAATAATAGAGATTATACCAAAAATAGGAGACGGGGATTTAGGATGAGTGACACATTGGATCAGCCAAAATATATTCGCCATCTGTAAAATTAAAATATGAGACTTATCACTTACAAATTAAAATGAAAAATAATGTCTAAAGTGGTGTTTTTGTTGTTTGCCCAAATGTACAAGAAAGCTAATTATAAAACCATAATTCTTGCAGACTTTAGGGTAGTGTACTTATTCTTTCATTTTATGATTAATGAATGTTCTTTGGAGACATGTCTTATTTAGAATTTTTTATTTTCTAAATCACCACCAAAACATCATTTCTAACAAAACCTAAATTGAAGATCGTTTTGGTCGTTTCTATGTATTACAAAATTGCCATTTTTCATATTAATTAAGATTTTAATTAATGATGAATATACAATCTAGTTAACCTTAGTAAAAATCCTTCTCCCTGGTGAGAGCCTCTCCTCCTCTATGAGCATTTCGTCTCCCGTGTGAGAGCTACCCTTGTCCTTGCGTTAATTTTCCCATATCCCACCCCAACCAGAAGGTCAGCTTAGCCATCTTACTCACAAGAGTTATTGCGATCCGAACTCACAAAGTACCTCTGACAATAAATTTGTGACCCAGAAATCCCCAAATCAAGATTTGAGACGTAACGGCATATCTCAACCACGCAATCTTTGTATCCATATCCCTCATTACACCGGCCATAAATTTAAGGCCTCCCCCATCAATTTATTACCCTCAACCTCCAAAAACAAACCTGCAGTTGAAATCCCCTTCTCAAAGTTGGCTTAGACCTTCGCACAACACATAAAGGCCCACTCATGTCCTCGTAGACTTGCTTACATTTAAACCCTCTTAATGGCCTTAATACCAGACAAGACAGCGGCGACTCTGCTCTCCCCAGTGCGGTCAAATCCGGCCTCCCAAAGAGTAAAAACAATACAGGATGTCTTAAAGATCCAACAACCACTGGCAAGGAACAAACCCAACTACCTTATTAAGCCTTGTTGGAAGGAGGAGGTCAATATACCAAGTAAGACAAAGAGCATAAGAGGTTACCTCTTCAAACCATTTCACTTTTTCAAACTTTGCTTGTTACTTATGGTGTATTTTAAGTAGAAACCTAAAGAGAAATTCACAAACATCATCTGCCCAAGTATGGCTTAGCCTAAAGCCGATGATCTGGTCATTCATCTAGAAGAGGAAATGGTCCTCACAAACCTAGAGAATGGGACGCAAATGGTGGGGGATGTTCTTGCTGAAAAGGTTCCAAATCGTGAGGCCATAAAGGCAAATCTGTAGAAAGCTTGGGAAAAGTTTGGAGAGGCAAAGATCTCATACTTGAAGGAGAATATATTTGCAATCATTGTCCAGGACGAGACTATGGCACAAAACATCATTGATGGAGGGCCCTGTTTAGTCATAGGGCAGTGCTTCTCCTTCTAGAGGGGGGTACCGTGGGTTCTTGAGGATGCAAGTCAAGCTTGATGTACAAAACCTCTCCCTTTTGGCTTCTGGGTACCAAGGAAACAAATGGCAGACACTTGGGTAGAGTTTAAAATCAAAAGGGTCGTTGACTTCTGTTACAATTGTGGAAGGTTAGGCCACAGTCTGGGCAAATCTCCCTTTGCTTTTACATTTTCAGACAACCTCAAAACGGCACCGTACGGTGACTAGCTCCGTGCCAAGCCAGTCTGGGATGACCGCATCCCTCAGATCCCAAACAGGCCAAGCAGTGTTCAGCGTAAGCTCGGAACCGTCTCGGTGGTGGTACCTGGAACAACTCTAACCATCGTAGAAAACGAGGATTGTCGTTCAACCTCTATGCGAGCTGCTGGAAGTGACACCTAAAAAGTGACAGCTGGGGACTCCCTCAATTCCAACGGTCCTCAAACGTGGAACAAGAGCATCGTCCACCAACCTTACTTCCACTAAGCCTCGTGGGTCAGAATAGTTAAGATGGATCCGAGGATGTACAAGGAGACCTGGCTACCAGTAATGGGTCCCAAGCACAACAGGAACTGGTCGAAGAGAATATGGGGTAAGCGGTCCTTGTGAAAGAGTTAAGACCAAAAGAATGGGCTTGGCCCAAAGGAGATCCTAGCTAGGCCCGTACCTTATGATGAGCGCCTGGCTTGGGCTCATGCTAACATCACTTTTGACTACAGCTACATCACACACTTGGTCCTTCTTGGCCCAGGTAACATAGGGAAGGACTGGGAAACTCTGGACCGGTTCCACAAATTTGAACCTATTGAGCCAAGCTTTACCAACCCATTTGATCTCAAGTCACGTAAGAAGGAAGCCTGGCAGGCAAAGAAGATTGATGATGCTATGGAATCCTTGGCCCTTAAACGGGGAGCCCAAAGTGGGAAACAAAATGATTCAGTGGAGTCCAAGAGACAAAAATGCCTTGGTGTTTCGTTGGAGGTGGGTGTTGGGAGTGCCAATAAGACAAATAAGATGAAAACACTGAAAGGTTCTGTGAGGGGCCAAAGACGGCGTTCTAAGCAAAGTGTCATCATCTCTGAATTATTTGAGGAGGGCCTCTCTGACGTCCCTGTTAGTGTGGTCACAGAAGTGGAAATCATAACTGGAGCAAAAAATGGAATGGAGGAAGTAGCGTCCTCTCAGGCTGGTTCAAGCGGTGGAAAAAAGGAAGATGGCGGCTAGTAAGAACCTGCTGCCTAAGTCGAATGAAGGTCTTATCTTTGAGCTATCAAGGGTTGGGCTCTGCCCTGATAGTTCATCATCTCCAAGAGATCATTCAGAGCCCTTAAACTGATTTCTACATAAAGCGATTTAGGATTTTGATACCATAACATAGTCATCTTCTACATTCTTGATTTCTTCAGCTGCAACCATTCCAAGTAAGTTCCTCAATCTCTCAAACAATGGTTGTTTAAGAGGCTCCATCAGTATGTCAGTAACTTGAACTCCACTCTTGCAAAAAATCAACTCGATAACACCATCTTGACATAGATCACGAAGAAAATGAAAGCGTACATCTGTGTGTTTGCTCATCCCATGCAAAATTAGATTCTTAGAAAGTTTAATTGTTGACATATTATCACAATAAATCACTATAGGACTTACCTTCTTCACTCCAAGAACTTCAAACATTTTCTTCATCCATATTGCTTGACAAGAGCTTGAGGCTGCTGCAACATACTCCGCCTCAGTGATTGAGAGAGTGACAATTGGTTGTTTCTTCGAGGACCATGATATGGCACCTGAACACAACATAAAAATATGACTTGCTGTACTATTTCTAACATTCACATCACATGCATAATCACTGTCAGTATAACCATAAAAGCTTGCATCATCATCCCTTTTGTAAAGCACACCATAATCCAAAGTCCCTTTCACATATATGAGGATTCTTCTTGCAACATTTAAGTGCATCTCAGTTGGCTTCTCCATGTCACGGCTAATTAGACTCATACCACACATGATGTCAGGTCTTGTGGAAGTGAGGTACATGAGACTCCCAACAATCTGTTTGAAGAATGTGTCATCAACATCTTTTCCACTCCCATTCTTACTTAGCTTCAGACATGGTTCTATTGGGGTCCCAATTGGCTTGCATTCAGACATCTTGAATCTCTCAAGCACTTCTTGAGCATATTTCTTCTGGTAAATGAAATTGCCAGAAGATGTTTGAACAACTTATATACCGAGGAAGTAATGTAGAAGCCCTAGATAAGTCATCTTGAATTCTTTCAACATAAAACTCTTAAGCTCTTCATACATCTTCTTATCATTTCCATTGAAAATTAAATCATCAAATATATAAGCACACAATCAATATTTCACCTCAGTTTCCACTCTTCACATAAAGAGTATGCTCACTAGGGAATTTTTGAACCCCAGATTCTCAAAGTGTGCATTAATACAACTGTACCAAGCTCTAGGAGCTTGTTTCAGTCCATACAGAACTTTGTGAAGCTTATACACTTTGCTCTCTTTTCCTTTCTTTACATATCCATGTGGCTGCTCAACATATACATCTTCTTCAAAATTTCCATACAAGAATGCAGATTTAACATCTAATTGATACATAGGCCATGCATTTTGAGAAGCAAGAGAAATAACTAACCTTATTGTGTCAAGTCCAGCAACCGGTGCAAATACTTCCTTGTAGTCCACTCCATACTTTTTCTTGTAACCCTTTGCAACCAGCCTTGCCTTGTATTTGTCAATCTCTCATTTCTCGTTCAATTTTGTTTTATAAACCCATTTGACACCAATCGACTTCTGTCCTTGTGGCAATTCAGCTAACTGCCATGTATTGTTCTTCTCAATGGACTTGATTTCAATATCCATTGTCTCCTGCCATTTCTTTTCTTTCACGACTTCTTAATAGCTTATTGGATCAGTTCCAACAAACAAAGAAAAGTTTGAAGTATCCTCATATGATTCACTATAGTTTGTCTCATAGTCAATCATCCAATGTGGCCACTTGAGTGTCTCGACATTTCTCAAGTTGTAAATCCTCTCCTCTTCAACTTCTTCTTCACTTTAACTTGCTGAAGAAGATTGACTGTTTGGTGGTGACTGAGGTGGCATTGGAGGTTGATTCTCTACATCTTCCATTTCATCAATTATCTGATTCTTCTCCCACAAGAATTCTTCTTGGCTTAGTTATCAGTTCACCCCAATTCCATATTCTTTCTTCATCAAAGATTACATCCATGTGTACCACAATCTTCTTGGTTGATGGATTGAAAAGGTTGTATTCCTTTGATACCTCACTCACACCAAGGAACATACTTCTCACTTTTGTCATGAAGTTTCTTACTCTTTTGATCGGGAACGTGTGCATATCCTATGCACCCAAACACGTTAAAATTATCAACTGCAGGTTTGCTTCCACTCCAAGCTTCTCGAGGAATCTTATTTTCACAGAAAATGTAGGGCTTATGTTGAGAATAGGTACTGCCCAGAGAGTTGCTTCAAGCCAAAATGTTTTTGCACTTTCCCTGTTGCAATCAAGCTTCTATGACAGGACCCTTCCCGAAATTCCCACTCGAAATCCGTGAGAAGCCCTGCCCCCGTATGACAATATTTGAACTCTCAAACAATCCTCGAAATGCTCTCATACTATCAACCCAACGTTAAGAGAATTCTACCGAAAATTCGACAGAATCTCCCTTGTAATCGGGTTAAACCGTCTTCCACCTGTCAGACGAAGGATTCAAATACTAAACGAATATCCAAACAATCCAGACCAAATCACATCTAACCAACTCCAAGTCCTCGAAATAATTACAATACCCAGAAGTGGATCTGACCAAACTAGATTAAACTTAACTCTACAAAAACTAATGAAATTCTTATGTGACGGCAGCGCAGTAAGAGATGATGCCTCCTCCCTAGTCTTGTCGCCTCATCCCGCTACGGCATGGAGGGCACAAAATCAAAACAACTATCAGTGGACGAGAAAACCACATCGAAGTGTACACATGCTAATAAAATTAAGATAATATTAATAATCATGATTGGTAAATCATACTTACATTAAGACCCTCCATTACAAATATATATATATATATATATATATATATATATATATTTATTTCTATATCACCTACAACTTACCAGAGTACCATTCAAATACCTAGGTGCAGCCCATGCCATATCCAATTGTACCTGCCATTGTCATAACCTGACCGATGCCGACATCCCGGGCCGTAACCCCACATCTCGATCGTAGTCATCATCCCGAGCCCTAGCTCGATATCCCGACTATAGTCTTCTTCCCAAACTATAACTCAATATCCCGGCTGTAGCCGTTATCACAAGCTGTAGCTCCATATCCTAGCTGTAGTCGTCATCCCGAGTAATAACTCAATATCCCAGCTATAGCCGTCATCCCGAGTCATAGCTCCATAACCTGGTCGTAACCATCATACCTTGCCTTAGTTCAATATCCCGGCCTTAGCCGTCATCCCGAGCCATATCTCAATATCCCGACTGTAGCCTTTATACCGAGCCATAACTTAATATCTCAGTTGTAACCGTCATCCTGAGCCGTAGCTCAATATCTCGACCGTAGCTGTCATCCCAAGCCGTAGCTCAATATCCCGGTTGAAACCGTAGATTATAACTCGACGAGCATATGATTGAATCCTCCATGACATAGCTAATACCATACCGAGCGTAAGATGGAATCCTCCAAGTCACACCTCAAACCATACCGAGAGTATGATGGAATCCTCTATACCATTCCTCAAACCATACCGAGCGCATGATGGAATCTTTCATACCATACCTCAAACCATACCGAGCGTATGATGGAATCCTCCATACCGTAACTCAAACCATACCGAGCGTATGATTGAATCCTTTATACTATACCTCGTACCTCACCGAGCCTATGATGGAATCCTCTAAACCATAGCTCATATCCTACCGAGAGTATGATGAAATCCTCCATACCAAACCTCGTACCATAGCTCATATCCTGCTGAGAGTATGATGGAATCCTCCATATCAAACCTTGTACCATACCTCATACATCTCCGAGCCTATGATGGAATCTTCCATACCATAGCTCATATCCTACCGAGAGTATGATGGAATCCTCCATACCATACCTCGTACCTCTCCGAGCCTATGATGGAATCCTTCATACCATAGCTCATTGATAGTTAAAATAAAGAACACAATAAATATGAACATTATTTCCACTAGTTATACCTTTGCAAGTATACAAATCGATTAAGATAATATAATAGCAAGCAAAGGTCGATCCCTCGAGGACTTGTTCAACGGTTAAACCCACTTGGAATTCAGATATAATTTAACTCAAAACACAAGATAACAAATTAGTAAAGACAAACACACACACACACACGAAGGTGGGGGTTTTAATGTATTTGGAAAACATAAATTAAAACAAGTAAATTAAAGATGCAAGTAATGAAAATACAATAAAGATGATGATTTTATTGATTAATTGACTAAGACAGATTAAGGCTTACTATCCACTCTAACCAATTATAGTTATTAACCAGATTTCCTTGATTCAATTACTATGAACTCTCTGAATTAGGTGCCCATGCCTAGGTCTTGGCGTTGGTTCACTAGACATATATTATTCTCTCTTACTTAACATGTTTTAAGCAGGGCATATGCCTAGAATGTCTATAACCTACCATTTAAGATGATGCATGAAGTACGAAGAGAATTTAATGACACCACACTAGCCTAGAAAAGTGGCATGCAATTCTAGGTCATCATGAGTTTAGATTACGAATAGGTGTCCCTCCACCTACCTGAATGCTGCAAATCAATAGCTGATACGACGGTCAGTCAAGCAATTACATCAATAATTATATGCAAACAGGTGATCAATCTTATAGGCATAAATTAAGGTTATTAAGAAAAGTAATCCAACAAATTCAGCATTTAAAGCAATTAAAATCAAGAGCCAGAAATGCAATTAAATAACTAACATGGCTAGGGCTTTAAGCAGCCCTAATCCTATCATGACTACTCACGAATAATTGAACAACAAAACATAATTGAATTCATAATTAAAATAATCAAATAAACGAAAGAAAGTCAAGATACAATCAAGAACCCTGAAGAACACGCCAAGGCAGCTCCATGAATCCTTCACTTCCTCTCCAAAGCTCCAAGTGCTTAAAACTATAAAAACTATCAAATTAAAGGTAATCTGCGGGTAGGTCTAGAAATAGAGTTCCGACCCCTCAAATTGATGCCTAAGACTCCTATATAAAGGACCCCAAATCCCTTAGAAAGTAGGAGACTAATTAGGGTAGGAATCCATTTACAAACTGACTTTAAACTTTTGTCCTAGTTTGTCAAGAAAATAGCCCAAAAAGAGATTCCTTATTGGACAAGGAATAGGACTAGTGCGGTAACCCCTTAGGATTTGTCTTCTGAGCTTTATTGTGTGGCAATGCTGCATCTGGGATCCTTCTAGGGTTACTTGGACGTCAAGCAATGGGCTGGGCCAAGCCTTGGACATTCAGAGCACGTATGGACCTCAATTAGGCACTTTCAGGCCTTTTTAAAGACTTCATGAAACTTGGCATGTCCTGAACCTAAGAAGCTGGCCCAAACCATGTCTTGGGCTGGTTTGCAATGTAACTTGATGGTATATGGCCCAGGGCTCACTCAAAAGCTGGCCGAGACACCTGATCACAAAATTGAGCCCTAATTAGGCGCAAACACATCTTGGAACATGATTCTGGACACGCCCCAATACTCACCCTGGTACTGTGCTTCTGAGATGCACCACACAATTATTAAAAGAGTGGCATGAAATGGCTAAGCGCATAGGTTTGGTTAAGAAGGACCTGGAACTTGGCGGAACTGGTCAGGGACTTCGGAAAAGTCCTGGGCTCTCGGATGGGTTAGCTTTGAAGGACCAGGGAGACGTCCATGACCTGATCTCAGACTGCACTTCTAAAGCTCTTCAAGCATTTGTTACAAGCGCATAATATTCTAGGTTGGCACAGTTGGCACGTCGTAGGCGCATAGGGTACAAATTGGTGCATCACTAGCGGACCAGGGACATGTCTTGGACATGTCCTGGGGCACAGTTTAGGCGTAGTCTGGGACTTGGCAGGGACACGCCATGGACTCGGTTGGCAGGCTTGGGACATATCATAAACTCATCACATGTCCCAAGCCTGCCAACCGAGTCCATGGCGTGTCCCTGCCAAGTCCCAGACTGCGCCTAAACTGTGTCCCAGGACATGTCCAAGACATGTCCCTGGTCCGCTAGTGATGCACCAATTTGTACCCTATGCGCCTACGACGTGCCAACTGTGCCAACCTAGAATCTTATGCACTTGTAACAAATGCTTGAAGAGCTTTAGAAGTGTAGTCTCAGATCAGGTCATGATATGGATGAGTTTATGATATGGAATTCAAGTTTAATCACATATGAGTATCAATGATGAATAGCACTTTGTGGAAAATAAAGATCTCATGAATGGAATTGAACTTTAAGAACATAGATACGTACCTTAATCCTCAGCATGATTGTCCATAAGATCATTTAGGTCTTCCATTTTAGGTTGTAATGGGCCTAAGCTTTAGGGTTTAGAAAGGAAGGATGGGATTCAAAGAACCTGAGTTGTGCCAAGGCATGAGAAGTCATGGCTTGAACTTGGAATTTATGATCTGAATCCTTGCTTAGGGCCCACGACATTTTGCTCTCTTGATGACTTATTTCGAGGTTCTTGGCTCACTTGGCTCAATTAACTTCGTTTTTCACTCTTTGTTTTTTTTTCTTTTCTAATTTTCAACTTTGAACTTTCATCATCTAAAACTCTAATGTCGTTGGAATTGGGCAGCACTTTCTTTCACTTCTCCTTCTCACCATGAATCTCATTTAGGGAAACCTTAGCACAAACTTACGTTATAGGGTATGGCTTTAATGAATGGCTAAGTATTTAGGTTAGGTTATATTGTGGGTGAAGAAAGAAAAGGCTGAGTGTTTGGCTTCAAAATTGGCTTAGGGAGCATGTAATAGTGTAGGATAAAGCTTTTAGAGGTTAAGCACACATAGCCTACATCACTTCTTATAGCAAACCACACATCAAATCAAGAGTATCTAAATGATGTTAGTTCTTTAAAATTCAATGCAAAATGATTTAATGAGATAATCAATTATGAACAATAGCGGTGAGTGTTTAAGAGTAGAAACAAGTATATCCCTCAGAAAGAATGGCAATTAGGCTCAAAGATCTCACATGGTAGTCTCCACTAATTTTCTAAGGTTCACTCAAATTCTGTTGTTTTGCTCACTTAATCACTTAAAACATGGCATTGTGAAGTGCAGATTATGACTAACTATGGCATGACTCTTAGCAGAACAAAGATAGTTAACTTAGCATGTACACTCCTATTAACAAGTTATAATACTATTCAAGAGCAAAAACTTAACACAACAAAAAAAAACTAAAACAGAAAACTCAAAAGTTCTGGCTGTGTATTGACCAGTCATTATTTATGCATCATTTTGATGTCTTTATATGCCTATCTTACCTGTCTTTTGAATGATTTCATGACATCAATAGTAGAAAATGATCAATCTTGTGAGACTTATGTAGATTTGGAAAGATAGGTAAATTCTGAGAAGAACGCGAAAAAAATGACTCAAATCGGAGTTCAGATGAAGGAGATGTCCTCATTTCAATATCGGGTCCTGAAATGGATCCTGAGTGCGCCAGTGCGCCTATTTTGAGTCATTGACCAAGTACCTCAGATCATGCCATCCGGGTCCCAAACCTGTGTCTCATGACATCAAGTTCATGTCCTAGAAGTGCCAAGGTCGTGCCAGGACATGTCGAGTACATGTCCCAAGAACTTCCCATCTGAGCCCAGCTTCTGTGCCTAAACCCTAGTTCCAATTCCGTCAACGGTGGATAAAAGTTCCTCCTCTGCGCTAAGCCTGACAACCTGTGTGCCTGGCCTGAGCGAAGATGCACTTCTACTATGCTCATGGTATGCGTCAAAAGCGCAGTCCCAGACCCTTATGACGAGGACATTCGAAGGGCCAAGTTCTAAGTTCCAGTGTCTGACCGCGGGAAGACCGCGGGCTGCCCGCGACCAGCTTGTGTTCCCACTGGCCAGCTTGCATTCACACTCCCAACCGTGTTCTGGTTGGTTCTAATAGGTTTTAAGTACTTTGTAATTAATTAGAAGTACAATAACTATTCCAGAACATTGAAGGCTAGGGGTTTTAATACCAATCCTTATAGGACAAGGTTTTCCCTTTGTTTATAAAAGGGAGCTTTTGTTCAGTATTTTGGAGACCACGTTATTAGAAGAGCATTATTTCGGAGATCAAGACACCCTAGCCGCAATTTACATTGTAATTCAGTTCAAAGTAAACAGTTTATTATTTTCTGTACTTTTTGGGCGTGGAGCTTGGAGAGGAAGGCTTTGTCGAGTCTCTGCTGTGCACCATTGTTCATCAGTGTTCTTTACTCTAAACTTTTATTTCATTGCAATTTAATTATGAATTCAATTATATCTGTTTTAATCCCAGTTATGCGTGAGTAGTTCTTGTTAGGATTAAGGCTACTTGAAGCCCTAACCATGTTGGTTTGTTAATTAGATTTTGGCTCTTGATTTTGATTGCTATGCATGCTGAATAACTCTGATTACTGCTTTAACTGCCATTCCTTTATGCCAATGAGCTTTGCTGCCTTGTTTGCATAAATTATTGATGGAATTGCTTGAGTGACCACTATATCATCTTGTAGTTCATGAGCATCAAGAGGTTGAGGTTAAGAAACGATCTTGTAGTCGGAATTCACAATGCTCTAGGAATGCACATAACTTTTCTAGGCTAGTGTAGTGTCATTAAATTCTCTTTGTACTTCATGCATTATCTTAAACAGTAGGTGATAGATGTTCTAGAGTACACATCATGCTTAGAACATGCCAAGTAAGTGAGAATAATATATGTGGAGTGGGCCATCCATCGGGAGCTTTGCATGGGCACTTAATTCAGAAGTTGCATAGTAATTAGGTCAAGAAAATCTGGTTAAGGACTATAATTGGTTAGAGTGGATAGTAAGCCTTAATTCGCCTTAGTAAATAATCAATCAATCTATCATTCATGCATTTTAATTTACTGTTTTACTTTCGTGTGTGTTTCTCAAAATCATAAACCCCCCTCCTTTGGCTTGTGTGTGTGCTTTTATCTAAGTTACTTAAATATGAACTTAATTGGATTAATTGTTGAGGCAAGTCCTCGAGGGATCGACTCTTGCGGTGCTACTATACTATTCTTATCGATTTGTGCACTTGCAAAGATTTTATAACTGTTAGAATTATATTGCATATTGCTTGTTCTCTAATTTTACCAAAAAGTTTTTGGCGCCGTTGCTGGGGACTTGTCCCTCAATGGTGTCCATTAATTCAGATTTAGTTAACTCAATTTTGTATTTTAACTATTTAGATTGTTTACTAATTTAGTTTGCCATCTTTCTCATGTACATATGAACAACTCATACATGGATATGGGACCATGGAATTATCCATACATGGAGACGGGAGCTTGGAACAATCCATACCCAACTTCATTCAATTAGGGGTGGAGCAATCAACCGGAATTCCATTATCAAGAACACCTAGAACCATACAACCCAGGATGGTGCCAACAACCTAATTTCACATGGAACTCCCAGCAAATAGTTCCTCACTACGAACCCGCTCCTGACCTCCTACCTTCGCTGAGGGCCTTGGTGCAATGCATGGAGGCTCGTAATCAATGCGTGGCAGCTTTTTGTGAACAACATCGAGAGCAAAGCCAGCGCTTGGAGGAGATACTAGAAAAGAGCAAGAGGGTGTTTGAGTTCAACATATGCCAAACCGAAGAAAGGGCACGTACCTCACCAAGTGAGGCCGTGAATGATGATCATGATGAAGCTATCATTGAGCCAACACTTCCACAAGTGCTTACCATGGAGGCCGCGAAGTCCACCCAACCTTCGCTGTGGACCGGGATACAAAGCATGGAGGCTTGTAATAAGAACCATCACACAGATGAAGAGCAATATAAGGACACCATTAAGCGAACACTTCGACAAGTGCTTGCCATGGATGCCATGAATTCCATGAAGGCCATGCCGTGACAGTGTCTCCCGATTCTACTCAGAATGAGCAGTGGGATGCACCCAATTCATACCCTCTAGTATACTCTTCCTTTTATAATGTTTCTGATTCTGATTTCATGTCTAACTATACCTCTTTTCCTTGCACTCACATATTGGGTAGCGAAATGGAAGAAAACTGGGAGGAAGAGAATAGGACAAATGATGGTGATAAGGACATCCAGGTCAAACGCATGCCTCTACCCTATGTGCTGTCCAGCAGCAACGCACTGTCCCAAACCGTGTTCCAAACCATGACCGCGTTCTGCCTCATGACGCACTTGAGTCTCTACCACAAATCCAGGCTCAAGCTGCACATGCCCTGCCATAAACCTAGGATCCTTCTGAGTCCCAGGACTCACCAAATGCCATGTCGCAGCCCCAACCCAGAGCCACAGAACCTAGACACGTCCAGGGCACGCCTTCAATGCGCCAAGCTGCGCCAACTGATTCACTGTAGGGCAAGTCCTTAGCTGCTGCACCAGAACCTTCCAAGCGCGCATCTGAGACGCGCATCACTGCGGCCACGCTTCAAGACACATCCACGGAAGAACCCAACAACCAGCCCGTACATCCCAATCTGCTGCCAGCCTTGTCTCAGCCCATGCCAACGGTCAAAGACCCAGTTTTGAAATTCAATGCGCCTTCTCAACTCAATCTTGAAACACTTAACTTTCATTTTAATAAGGAAAACTTGGATTTGAATTCTGATTTATCTCCTAATACTGTGGAACTTTTCTCATGCAGGTTCCACTATAAAAACACCAAGAATATGCTAAAGGCCCTCAACTTGGTCCCCCTCTTCAAGTTTCGAAGGAAAAATCAACGGAAGGGACCAAGGATGAAGTCTAGAACGTACAAGGCACAACCAAAGCTGTTCCCCCATGAGCATTGTCCAAGGAAGGCATTCCAGAATGGACAGAAACTGCTCTCATTCAAATCACTCCTCCATCTCTTTCCCGATAAGTTACGTTCTTGTCGGTGGATTCCTTTATGTGTTTCTAACTTTGTTCTCCATAACGCAGCGCATATTCTATAGAAAGAGGCTCATAATTGGTTCCATGTTGACGCTGAAATCCTAGGAACACCATCAAATACCTAGCATGCCAGCCCCATCTTGATTAGACATTAAATAAAGCACTCCTAGGAGGCAGCCTAGCCCTGGTTTGTATTTCTCTCTTCCTTTGCTGTTTCTGCCCATTATATCTCTCAAACCTTTCTACTGTTGTCATGCTTACTGCTTATTACATTGAGGACAATGTTCAGTTTAGGTTTGCGGGTGTGGATTTAAAATTTTGCATATAGAAACAAGTAGGTTTGGGGGTGATACACGGCTAGGACTTTTGAATTTTCAGCCTTAGTTTTTTGTGTTTAGTTAGTTACTTAATTTTTGCTTTTGAATAGTATGATAACTTGTTAATAGGGATGTATATGCTAAGTTAACTATCTTAGCCTTACTAAGAGTTATGCCATGGTCAAGTAATTCATAATATGCACTTCACAATGCCATGTTTTAAGTGATTAAGTGAACGAAATAACTAAATTTGAGTGAACCTTAGAAAATTATTGGAGACTACCCTGTGAGATCTTTGAGCCTAATTTCCATTCTTTTTTAGGGATATACTTGTTTCTACTCTTAAACACTCATCACTTTTGTTCTTAATTGTTGATCTCATTACATCATTTTGCATTGAATTTTAAAGAACTAACACCATTTAGATACTCTTGATTTAATGTGTGGTTTGCCATAAGAAGTGATGTAGGCTATGTATGCTTTAACCTCTAAAGGCTTTATCCTACCTTATTGCATGCTCCCTAAGCCAACTTTGAAGCCAAACACTCAACCTTTTCTTTCATCACCCAAAGTATAACCTAACCAAAATACTTAGCCATTCGTAACAGCCATACCCTATAACCTCAGTTTGTGCTAAGGTTGCCGTAAATGAGATTCATGGTGAGAATGAGAGGTGAAAGAAGATGCTGCCCAATTCAAAGGACATTGGCGTCAATTCAAAGTTCAAAAGTAAAGAAAAGCATTACAAGTTGCGAGCTGCACAAAAATTTGAGGAAATCATTGCATGATCTTGGTTCAAAAGAAAGAAAAAAACCGTTCAAATCAAAAGAAAGAAAGAAACGTTGAATAGAAAAGAAAGAAGAAAAAGTGAAAAACAAAGTAAATTAAGCCAAATGAGCCAAGAGCCTCAAAATAAGCCACAAGAGCCTCAAAATAAGCCATCGAGAAGGCACAATGCCGTGGGCCTTAAGAAAGGATTCAGTTCAGAAATTCCAAGTTCAAGTCATGACTTCTCATGCCTTGACACAGCTCAGGTTCTTTGAATCCCATCATTCCTTGCGAAACCCCTAAGTTTAGCCCCATTACAACCTAAAAAGGAAGACCTAACTGATCTTATGGACAATCATGCTGAGGATTAATGTACGTATCTATGTTCTTAAAGTTCAATTCCTTTCATGGATCTTTATTTCCATAAAGTGCTATTCTTCATTATTACTCATATGTGATTAAATTTGAATTTCATAACATAAACTCATCACATATGCTTGAAAAGAGCGAAAGCCTAGGATTCTTGTGCAAATTGAGAGTTTCCTAGTGAGGATTAGAGTCAAGGCGAAATCTTTCTAGGGCACTGAG
The DNA here is from genome assembly GCA_037349345.1 of Oemleria cerasiformis. NCBI lineage: Eukaryota > Viridiplantae > Streptophyta > Magnoliopsida > Rosales > Rosaceae > Oemleria > Oemleria cerasiformis. The sequence goes on along the minus strand of JAZGTL010000009.1, from coordinate 88,597 downwards.
ATGAAGTTGTTCTCAAACATGATCACTCGAAATTTTGGAACTTATACACGTACACCTTCACATGAACCTCACGACTATGGCATTCCTTTTAGTTCTGCAAAGAATGTCTAATTACTTTGATTCTTATTAGCTTGTTAAAAGTATTATCTCTAGCATCTTATTTGTCTAAGGAAAACGTTTGTGGGTATCGTGCTGCTATAACCCTCAGGAGACAAAACTCCTCCTACTAGGTGAACCTAGGGGTTTAAATGTTCTATCTTAACTAAGATCGAGTCTTTTCATTTTGTTAAAGTTTTTTTTGCTCAGGGACTAGCAAAAGATAGGTTTGGGGGTATTTGATTAGTCATTATTTATGCATCATTTTGATGTCTTTATATGCCTCTCTTACATGTCTTTTGAATGATTTCATGCCATCAATAGTAGAAAATGATCAATCTTGTGAGACTTGTGCAGATTTGGAAATATAGGTAAATTCTGAGAAGAACGCGAAAAGAATGACTCAAATCGGAGTTCAGATGAAGGAGATGTCCTCATTTCAATATTGGGTCTTGAATTGGGTCCTGAGTGCGCCTATTTTGAGTCCTTGACCAAGTACCTCAGATCATGCCATCCGGGTCCCAAACCTGTTTCTCATGACATCTAGTTCATGTCCTAGAAGTGCCAAGGTCGTGCCAGGACATGTCGAGTACATGTCCCAAGAACTTCCTATCTGAGCCCAGCTTTTGTGCCTAAACCCTTGTTCTAGTTCCGTCAGCGGTGGATCAGAGTTCCTCCTCTGTGCTAAGCCTGCCAACCTGTCTGCCTGGCTTGAGCGAAGATGCACTTCTACTATGCTTATGGTATGCCTCAAAAGTGCATTCGCAGACCTCTATGACGAGGACATTCGAAGGGCCAAGTTCTAAGTTCCAGTGTCTGACCGCGGGCTGCCCGCGACCAGCTTGTGTTCCCACTGGCCAGCTTGCATTCACACTCCCAACCGTGTTCTGATTGGTTCTAATAGATTTTAAGGACTTTGTAATTAATTAGAAGTACAATAACTATTCCAGAACATTCTAGGCTAGGGTTTTTAATACCAATCCTTATAGGACAAGGTTTTCCCTTTGTCTATAAAAGGGAGCCTTTTTTCAATATTTTGGAGACCGCATTATTAGAAGAGCATTATTTCGGAGATCGAGACACCCTAGCTGCAATTTACATCGTAATTTAGTTCAAAGTAAACAGTTTATTATTTTCTGCACTTTTTGGGCATGGAGCTTGAAGAGGAAGGCTTTGCCGAGTCACTGTTGTGCACCATTGTTCATCAGTGTTCTTTACTCTAAACTTTTATTTCATTGCAATTTAATTATGAATTCAATTATATATGTTTTAATCCCAGTTATGCGTGAGTAGTTCTTGTTAGGATTAGGGCTGCTTGAAGCACTAACCATGTTAGTTTGTTAATTAGATTTTGGCCCTTGATTTTGATTGCTATGCATGCTGAATAACTCTGATTACTGCTTTAACTGCCATTCCTTTATGCCTATGAGCTTTGCTACCTTGTTTGCATAAATTATTGATGGAATTGCTTGAGTGACCACTATATCATATAGTAGTTCATGAACATCAAGAGGTTGAGGTTAAGAAACAATCTTGTAGTCGGAATTCACAATGCTCTAGGAATGCACATCACTTTTCTAGGCTAGTGTAGTGTCATTAAATTCTCTTTGTACTTCATGCATCATCTTAAACGGTTGGTGATAGACGTTCTAGAGTACACATCATGCTTAGAACATGCCAAGTAAGTGAGAATAATATATGTGGAGTGGGCCATCCATCGGGACCTTTACATGGGCACTTAATTCAGAAGTTGCATAGTAATTAGGTCAAGAAAATATGGTTAAGGACTATAATTGGTTAGAGTGGATAGTAAGCCTTAATTCTCCTTAGTTAATAATCAATCAATCTATCATTCGTGAATTTTAATTTACTATTTTAATTTCGTGCTTGTTTCTGAAAATCATAAACCCCATCTCCTTTGGTGTGTGTGCGTGTGCTTTTATCTAAGTTACTTAAATATGAACTTAATTGGATTAATCGTTGAGGCAATCCTCGAGAGATCGACTCTTGCTGTGGTACTATACTATTCTTATCGATTTGTGCACTTGCAAGAATTTTATAACAGTTAGAATTAGATTGCATATTGCTTATTCTCTAATTTTACCAACATGTATCACCCCCAAACCTACTTGTTTCTATATGCAAAAATTCAATCCACACCCCCAAACCTAAACTTAAAATTTTCCTCAATGTGATAAGCAATATGCATGACAAAAACAGAATGAAGGTTCAGAGAGTGCAATAGGGCAAAAAAAATATAATGAAAGGAAACACAAACCAGGGCTAGGTTGCCTCCTAGGAGCGCTTTATTTAACGTCTGGGCAAGACGTGGCAAGGCTTGCTAGGCAGTTGGTGGTATACCCAGGATTTCAGCATCAACATGGAACCGATTATGAGCCTCTTGCTGTAGAATATGCGTTGCATCATGGAGAAAAAGGTTAGAAACACATGAAGGAATCCACCGACGAGAACGTAACTTATCGGGAAAGAGATTGAGAAGTGATTTGAATGAGAGCAGTTTCTGTCCATTCTTAAATGTCTTGATTAGACAATGCTCGTGGTGGAACAACTTTGGTTGTGCCTTGTACTCCCTAGAAGTCTTCCTTGGTCCCTTCCGTTGATTTTTCCTTTTGAACTTGAAGAGGGGGACCAAGTTGAGTGCCGCCAGCACCTTCCTTTTGTTTTCGTTGTGGTACTTCAAAACTAGGTCCTTGTCCGCGGGCATGAACTGAGACACGGCTGGCTGCAGATTAGGAGGCACAGCCTTGTGCTAGTCCTTGGCCTTGTCTCTTGGCTGAGCCGTGTGTTGGGGCAGCAAGGTGGGCATAGTTGTGGGCAGCAGATCAGATGCACCTTGAGGCTGAATTTGGGGTAGCGACGCATGCATGTCTTGAGGCAGATCAGGGGGCACAGCTTGGGGCAGCGAACTGCATTGCTGCTGGGCAGCACGGCTTGGGGCAGTGCACTGCAGTGCTGCTGGGCAGCACATAGGGCAGGGGCATGGGTCTGGCCTGGATGTCCTCGTCGCCATCATTCGTCCTATTCTCTTCCACCCAGTTTTCTTCCATTCTGCTTTTCAATCTATGAGTGCTAGGCAAAGAGGTATATTTAGACATGAAATCAGAATCAGAGACATTATAAAAGGAAGAGTATATTGGAGGGTATGAATTGGGTGCATCCCACTGCTCAATCTGAGTAGAATCGGAAGACACTGTCACGTCATGGGCTTGGCTGGGAGCCACGGCCTCAATGGTAGGTTGTTGAAGTGCTGGCGTGATGGTGTCCTCATTATGCTCATCATACTTGTGATGGTTCAGCTCTCGGACTTCTTCAGTAGTGGCTTCAATGCTTTGATTACAAGCCTTCATGCTTCGTATCATGGTCCACAACGAAGTTTGGGTGGACTCCACGGCCTCCATGGCAAGCACGTGTCGAAGGGTTGTCGTTATGATAACATCATCATGATCAACATCTACAACTTCACTTGGTAGGGACATGGACATCTCTTCGCATGGACCCGTGTAGAATGCAAACTTCCACATGCTCTGTTCGTGTCTCTCATCCATGAGCTCCAGCAGCTCTTGAATTTGCTGTTTATAGGCCTCAACGATGTGTATCAAGGCCTGTTGTGCAGCTTGGAGGTCAGGAATTGGTTGAGTGGTGTTCTATGTGAAATTAGGCGGATTTCCCCATCCTGGATTATATGGATTAGGGTATTCTTGATAATGGAATTCCGGCTTATTGCTCCACCCTTGTGGATTGTTCCACCCATCTCCATGTATGGATCATTCCAAGGTCCCATAGCCATGTATGAGTTCATATGTACATAAGAAAAATTACAAACTAAGTTAGTAAACAATCTAAATTAAATCTAAATAGTTAATATACAAAACGAGTAAATTAAAGATACAAGTAATGAAAATGCAACAAAGATGATGATTTGATTGATTAATTAACTAAGGCAGATTAAGGCTTACTGTCCACTCTAACCAATTATAGTTATTAACCAGATTTCCTTGATTCAATTACTATGAACTCTCTGAATTAAGTACCCATGTAGAGGTCCCGATGGTTGGCCCACTCCACATATATTATCCTCTCATACTTGGCATGTTCTAAGCATGATGTGTACTCTAGGACGACTATCACCTACCTTTTAAGATGATGCATGAAGTACAAAGAGAATTTAATGACACTACACTAGCCTAGAAAAGTGATGTGCAGTCCTAGGCCGTCATGAATTTAGATTACGAATAGGTGTCCCTCCACCTACTTGTGATGTACAAATCACTAGCTGATATGACGGTCAGTCAAGAAATTACAACAATAATTATATGTAAACAAGGTGATCAATCATATAGGCATAAATTAGGGTCATTAAGCAAAGTAATCCAACAAATTCAGCATTCAAAACAATTAAAATCAAGAGCCAGAAATGCAATTAAATAACTAACATGGCTAGGCTTCAAGCAGCCCTAATCCTATAAAGACTACTCACGAATAATTGAAAAATAAAACATAATTGAATTCATAATTAAAATAATCAAATAAATGAAAGAAAGTCAAGATACAATCAAGAACCCTGAAGAACACGCCAAGGCAGCTCCAGAACTCCTTCTTTGCGTCTCACTTCCTCTCCAAAGCTCCTAGTGCTTAAAACTATAAAAACTGTCAAATTAAAGGTAATATGCGGCTAGGTCTAGAAATAGAGTTCCGACCCCTAAAATTGACGCCTAAGACTCCTATATAAAGGACCCCCAATCCCTTAGAAAGTAGGAGACTAATTAGGGTAGGAATCCATTTACAAACTGACTTTAAACTGCTGTCCTAGTTTGTCAAGAAAATGGCCCAAAAAGAGAATCCTTATTGGACAAGGAATAGGACTAGAGCCCTAATTAGGGCGCAGACACGTCCTGGAACACGATTCTAGACATGATCTGGACACGCCCCAATACTCACTTTGGTACTGCGCTTTTGAGGCGCACCACACACTTATTTAAAGCGTGGCATGAAATGGCAAAACGCATAGGTTTGGTTCTAAAGGACCTGGAACTTGGCGGAATTGGTCAGGTACATGGGGACAAGTCCTAGGCTCTTTGATGGGCTGTCTTTGAAGGACCAGGCACACATCCATGACCTAATATGAGACTGTGCTTCTAAATCTGTCCAAGCATTTGTTACAAGCGCATAAGATTCTAGGTTGGCACACTTGGCACGTTGCAGGCGCATAGGGTACAAATTGGTGCACTGCTGGCGGACCAGGGACATGTCCTGGACATGTCCTGGGACACAGTTTAGGCACAGTCTGGGACTCGGCAGGCACACGCCATGGACTCGGTTGGCAGGCTTGGGACATGTCTCGGGACATGTCTCGGTGACACGATAGGGACTCGGTTTTCAACTTGAGATAACTTCTTTGTTATAACTCCAATTTGAGCCATTCTTTTTGTGTTCTTCATAGAATTCACTTATCTTTCCAAATCTATACAAGTCTCACAAGATTGATCATTTTCCACTATGGTTGGCACGAAAGCATTCAAAAGACATGTTAGAGTGGTATTTAAAGACATCAAAATGATGCATAAATAATGACTGAATAATTATTCCAATTGTTTGTTATTAATCATGAGATTTGGATGCCATGGATACTCGTTTAATGATTTATTATGGTTTACGGATTTCAATAATGACGTGAAATGATTAGGGTCGTTAGGCCCGGGGTTTTGGCTTTATGGATTTTGAGAAAGGTTTTGGATTTAGGCCGATTTTATGATTCAGGACTTCGGGCCAGAATGGTAGTTGGGCTTTGACCTAGGTTTAGTGTTTGGGCTCAGGCCCAATGTAATAGTTTGACGAAAGTAGGTTTGAGTGTTTGACAGGATGTGAGAGTATACATATGTATTATCCGAGTGCCCTGCCAGGTCATCCATTTAGATGAAACTAGGGAAGCTGTTATTGATAAGAGGAGATGAGGTATTGTAGGGAGGATTCCCTCATACGCTCCGACATACATAAGGTATGGCAGGGAGGATTCCCTCGTACGCTCCGGCAGATAGGAGGTATGGCAGGGAGGCTGCCCCACGCGTGATCACGCACCTACACTGTAACGGTAGAATATTCCGTCGCTCTGACAGAATATGCTAACAGAATCGTAATATTCCGTCTAGTTAATGGCGTCAAGGCTCCGTTAAGACACCGTTAACCTTTAACGGAATATGCTAGCAACCATGATACCTGGGGATGGTATACAAGTGAAAACCGTAATGTAAATCCAAAATCCACATTTAAAATTCTTGTTATCTGATATTAATGACCCGGAAAAAATGTAATTATCAATTTTTGTAAAAAGACGATTTTACCCTTGGTCGGGTAGGGGGTTGGAAATCAAGTTTTATTTCGAAACATATTAGGCGGTGTTTCGGGTACCGTTGTGTGGGTCTCGAACTCACGAGTTCGTTGACATGTGGCACACGGGAAACAGAGTTCGTGTATGAAGGTTACGGCTCTAGATGTTCAAGGGCATTTTGGTAATTTTGGTTTGGGAGAAGATATTTTAACCCCAATCATTTTACATCTTCATTTACATCTTCACTTCATTTTCATCTTCATCTCATTATCATCTCTCTCTGTGAAACAAACACACCATCGAACCCGTAAGAAAACAACCAAAACCCACAAAGTCAACTTTTGATTCAAGGCTTTAACATCCATTTTTGATCCACTAATCGTATTCTACTCCTTCCCACGATCACAACCGTACCAACCATTGAAGGAGAGGACTATGGGAGGCGTCGGGCCGAGTATAGGAAGAACCGAACCTTTCGATCGATTTTTCAGCTAGCACATGTACGTGTTTGTTGTTTTAAGGTCATATTTGGATTCCTGGGTTCGACTAGATAGATTTAGACATAAAATTTGTGGAAAATGGTTGAGTTTTGAAGAAGTTAGAAAAGCTTGGAAGTTGGCCGAAAATTGGGGATTCCGGCGAACCAGACGGCGGCAGTGACGGTGGTCCGATCGTCTTCTCCGGCGAGTCACCGGTGACCGGGTCAGGTTGAGTCAGATTGGGTTGGACCGAGTGAATCGGTCGGGTTGAGTTGAACCGGTCGGGTTAAGTGAACTAATCGGGTTGAGTGAACCGGTCGGGTTGAGTTGGATCGGGTCAGGCCGAGTTAGGCCGGGTTGGACGAGTCCAGGCACGTGGGGTATTGTAGCAGATGCGTGACCGGCGCATGGGCGCATGGCGATGCGTGGGCGCGTGGTACGGCATTCCAACGGCGCGTGGGGTCGAGTCTGAGGTCACAGCGACGCGTGTTGATTAGTTTTCGATGTTCCGGATCTGTTGGTGCAGGTTTCGGGTTGATCGGACATCATTTAGAGGTCGTTTTGGGCGACTGAAGTTGATGTGTTTTCTAGGGCAGCGTAGGTAGACCTCCCGGGGTGTAGGGAGTTGTTATGTAAGAGTCTTATTACTAGCCGTAATCCCGATTGTTGTTATTGACAGGCGATACTGCTCCGGGAACCTCGGAAGGACAAACAAGTCGGGATTGAGCTTGCTTGGACAAGTGGTGAGTGGACTTTTGGTTTATAAACTCTAATGAATGCATCAATGTATCTTTGATTTAAATAGTGTTAAGTATTGTTGCATTGAATTTCTGGAATTTAGAAATGATTGCTGGACACTTGTTTTCCAATATTTCAGTGAAAGTGTGTTTTGAGAAATGGCCTTGTTGTGGGACTCAATTTTGATATCGTTTTGATGTGGTAATTATGTGAGTCCGTGATTTGGGTTTCGACCCGTATGAATGATTTTATCGGATTTGGCCATAAATGATTTTTCAATGAATTTGGCTTAGGCCAAGAAACTAAGATTTCAAAACACAGATTTAGTTTTCACTGGTTTTCTATCCCGATGGTTACTATTTCTCGGACTAGCGTCGAGGGTTTTGCTCCGCTGGTTCGTTGAGGGCTCAGACTCTAGCATCAAGGAGTTTTGCTCTGCCGGGTCGCGAGGCTGTCTACGCGTAGTACAGGGCTAGCACACCTCAAGGGATACCCTGGTGGCTAGTGTGGATATGTCGGGAATAGTGGATTTGATATATTATGTGTCGAGGTCGAAATAAATGATTTTAAACTCTTTTGAGGATGATTTTCAAACCAAACTGTGGACCACGATATGTTTTCGTTATACAGATTTTGTGTGGGTCCAACTAAGTGGTTTTAAAGAGAAATGGAATTCCGATGATTTGCAGATGATGTTTTTATATTATGAACTGTTTTATTTGATGCATGCATGGTTTTATAAAGTGGTGGGGGAAAATGTAAGATTTCCTCGAAAAATGATTTATGAACGATTATTTTTGTCCACTCACAACTTTTGTGTTTAAAACCCCTCCAGGCTGTTGAGTTGACGCGGGCACTTCTTACGAGGCGGAGGCATTAGTATTTCAGCTGCACAGTGTATTTAAACTTTGAGTAGGATATCTAAATTGTACTATTTATCCTACCTAGACGCTCTGATATTATATTCAAATTGGATGGTCATTATTTGTTGGAATTGTTGAGTGCTTTGAGTCCCTTGTCTGACAGGTGAAGTTGGTCTTATTATATTTGTAAGGATTAAAGGGTATTTTGGAAACCTTTCCTTAGGTTGTCAGACGGGATCAGGGTCCTTCTCGGGTTTCGAGGGGAAACTCGGGACGTGTCCTGACAATTGGTATCAGAGCACTAGGTTAAATTCCTGTAGACCGTACACTTAGTGTACAAGTGAATTTTGGTATTGATGGGTTATAGTTTCTTTTCAGCGTAATGCATCCGAGATGCGAGCCCCGTGAGTAGTCTGGGAGCGGTGGAGATGCCCATGAACCCGCAGTGGAGCCTGATTTGAGGCAGACATTGGAATAGCTGGGTCACACATTAGCTTCAGTACTTCAGAATAGGGCTACTACTGAGGTGTCAGATATTGAGAGAGCCCAGAGATTCGGGGTGACGGTATTTATGGACGAGTCTAGCCCAGATGATGCTGAGGATTGGATTATTCAGTTGGAGCGAGTGTTCTTGGTCATGAGATGTCCTCCAGGGGACAGGGTGCTATTGCCACATTTTTGTTAAGTGGTTCTGCTTACCACTGGTGGCACTCATTGGAGGTGTCAGGCTAGAGTGTCCATACACTTTCTTGGAAGCTTTCAGGGAGCGCTTCCTTGAGCAATTTTACCCTCACTCGTACCGGGAGGCCAAGGAGATCGAGTTCTTGCATTTACAGCAAGGAGACATGATTGTGGCCTAGTACGAGCAGAGATTTTTAGCGCTGAGTTGCTTTGCACCGGCTTTTGTGGTGACCAAAAGGGACAAGTGCCGCAGATTTGAAAGAGGACTAAGGGCTAAGATTTGAACAGCAGTTACGGCTATGGCTCACACTTCCTTGAGGACTTTATCTGATGCTGCAGCTCGAGTAGAGTTGAGTTTGGGCTTGCCAGTCCAACAACAGTACAGTGGTTCCAGGCGACGCCGGGATCGCTGGAATGTCGGAACCTCCAGTCAGGGACCATCAAAGAGAGGTAGTCATAGTTCTGGATCTTCGGGGAGTGCGAGATCCAGGTCTGTAAGGACCCTTCCCGAATTTCTCCTCGAAACCCGGAAAGAACCCTTATCCCGTCTGACAGCTCTTTTACCTCAAAATTTAAGTACCAGAAATACCCTTTATTCTTAAATAATTTTTATTAAACTTTACATGGTTCCCAACAGAATCTCCGTACTTACTGATCACTCCTACTGTCAGACGCAGGATAAAAATACCGGTCAAAACCAAAACCTCGGAATAGTGGTGGTTCAAATAGAAATACTCTCTGATACCAAATGTCAATAGTCAGACATTGCTGACATCTCTACTGGAAAACCACAAGACAACAAACTAGTCAGATACTAGTGAACAAATAATAATTCGTCCATCTGGGTCACCGCCCACACCAACCCACTGACCCGGATGACGACGTATTTTCATATGTTGATTAAGCCCATAACAATTGTCGTCTGGTTCATATTAGAGCCGAAAATATCCTCGGCTATCGTATTGTATCATCAGCCGGTATAACCTTCGGCTATCATAACATATCAGTCGGCATCTCTCTCGACTATCATATCCCTAGCCACCAGGGTATCCCTTGGGGTGTACTAGAATATGTATCATATCATATCGGTCGGCATATATCTCGACTATCATAACATATCAGTCGGCATCTCTCGAATATCATAACATATCAGTCGGCATCTCTCGAATATCATAACATATCAGTCGGCATCTCTCGATTATCATATCATATCAGTCGGCATCTCTCTACTATCATATCATATCAATCGGCATATATCTCGGCTATCATATTCCTAGCCACCAGGGTATCCCTTGGGGTGTGCTAGAATATGTACTACTTGGACTCGACCACAATCTCTGCAAAATCACCTTTTATATTGGGGTTCACCGGGAGTCCGCCAACACGGAACCAAGGCCCGGCTTCTAGGCCCCATCAAATCGATTTTGTTTAATTTAGGGGTTCATCGGGAGTCCGCCAACACGGAACCAAGGCCCGGCTTCTAGGCCCCATCAAATCGGTTTTTGTTTAATTTAGGGGTTCACCGGGAGTCCGCCAACACGGAACCAAGGCCCGGCTTCTAGGCCCCATCAAATCGATTTTTGTATCCATAATCAAGTATACATTTTGTTTATCATTTATCACAATTACGGTTTCAACTCAAAATCATGTACCCAAATAATTACCACGGCCAAACACCATCAAAACCGAATTCAACAACCATATCGTTCCCCACAACTCGCTTCCACTGAAATATTGGAACAACAATTATCCAGCAATCGAGGATATTAATACATGCATCACAATTTATAAATACAATCATACACCACAATAATTAAATCGAAGATATTTATACATACATTACAATTTATAAATCAAAGTCCGTTTACCATCACCATCCAACCCAAAATTCATGTACGCTCTAGCCTCAGAACACCTACACCATAATGACCCAACTACCTTGACTTTCCAAGCTCAAAACCCTCTCTACGGTCAATTCCTACCGCTGGGATTGCCCAACCGAGCTCTAAATGAACTCCTATGGCCTCGAAACCAACAAAATCTGATCCGGAACGTCCCAAAACCTCAGTCACGCGCCGCCGTGACTTCGGGAACAGTCCCACGCGCCGTCACGAGCCACCGGAAGGTCAGAACACGCGCCCACGCGCTGCCACGCGCCGGTCACGCGCCTGCTACAGTGTTCACGCGCCTGGACCGGTCCAACCCGGCCCGGCTCGACCTGACCCGGTCCAACTCGACCGGTTCATTCGACTCGACCGGTTCACTCGACTCGACCGGTTCACTCGACTCGACCGATTACCGGTGACTCGCCGGAGAAGACGACCGGACGGCCTCACTGTTGCCGGAGGCTGGCCGGAGAAGATGACCGGACCGCCACCTCCGCCGCCGTCTGGTTCGTCGGAATCCCCCATTTCCGACCGAACTTCAAGGTTTTCTAATTTCTTCATTTCTTAACCGTTTTTCACGATCTACACATGTAAATTCATCTACTTTTCACCAGGAATCCAAATATGAGGTCAAAGTTCCGAGATCGTACCTGGTTTGGCCGGAAAACGGCCGAGAAGGTTCGGTTCACCTCCCTCCTCCGTCCGTCGCCCACGGAGGTGCTCCCACTCCGATAATTACACCAAAAGACTAGTGGAGTCGCGGGGAAGATCCTCCCGACCTTGGTTTTGTTCGAATTGGATCGAAACCCATCCGATGAAAATGGGTCTTCGATGTTCACACGGGGGTGTCTTCGGGTGGAGTGAGATTGCACGGGCCAATCTCTCTAGGAGAGAGAAAAATATCTGTTATATAATTCCAACATTTCCAAAATTACCAAACTGCCCCTGCAACTTCTAGACCCGTAACCAACTCATCGGATCTCCGTTTTCAGCGTGCCGCCTGTCTACGAACTCGTGAGTTCGAGACCTACGCAACAACCCAAGAAAAATTCCCAAAAGTATTACCAGTCAAAAAGTGACTCCCGAACCCATCCAAAACTGAGGGTAAAATTGTCCAATTCTCAAAAATAATTTAATTTCTGGTCCGGGTCGTTACAATCTACCCCCCTTACAGAAATTTCGTCCCCGAAATTTTCCTAACACAGGTTAAAGAACCAACCTCCTATTCAGTTCAAGTGTGTGGTCTGCATCTTGTTAAACTCCTCGGATGCATCTTGTTAACATAATTCCTCAAATAATTTGCACACAAGTGTGCGGTCTGCAGGAAGTTAACCTAAAGCTCTGATACCACTTGTAAGGACCCTTCCCGAATTTCTCCTCGAAACCCGGAAAGAACCCTTATCCCGTCTGACAGCTCTTTTACCTCAAAATTTAAGTACCAGAAATACCCTTTATTCTTAAATAATTTTTATTAAACTTTACATGGTTCCCAACAGAATCTCCGTACTTACTGATCACTCCTACTATCAGACGCAGGATAAAAATACCGGTCAAAACCAAAACCTCGGAATAGTGGTGGTTCAAATAGAAATACTCTCTGATACCAAATGTCAATAGTCAGACATTGCTGACATCTCTACTGGAAAACCACAAGACAACAAACTAGTCAGATACTAGTGAACAAATAATAATTCGTCCATCTGGGTCACCGCCCACACCAACCCACTGACCCGGATGACGACGTATTTTCATATGTTGATTAAGCCCATAACAATTGTCGTCTGGTTCATATTAGAGCCGAAAATATCCTCGGCTATCGTATTGTATCATCAGCCGGTATAACCTTCGGCTATCATAACATATCAGTCGGCATCTCTCTCGACTATCATATCCCTAGCCACCAGGGTATCCCTTGGGGTGTACTAGAATATGTATCATATCATATCGGTCGGCATATATCTCGACTATCATAACATATCAGTCGGCATCTCTCGAATATCATAACATATCAGTCGGCATCTCTCGAATATCATAACATATCAGTCGGCATCTCTCGACTATCATATCATATCAGTCGGCATCTCTCTACTATCATATCATATCATATCAATCGGCATATATCTCGGCTATCATATTCCTAGCCACCAGGGTATCCCTTGGGGTGTGCTAGAATATGTACTACTTGGACTCGACCACAATCTCTGCAAAATCACCTTTTATATTGGGGTTCACCGGGAGTCCGCCAACACGGAACCAAGGCCCGGCTTCTAGGCCCCATCAAATCGATTTTGTTTAATTTAGGGGTTCACCGGGAGTCCGCCAACACGGAACCAAGGCCCGGCTTCTAGGCCCCATCAAATCGGTTTTTGTTTAATTTAGGGGTTCACCGGGAGTCCGCCAACACGGAACCAAGGCCCAGCTTCTAGGCCCCATCAAATCGATTTTTGTATCCATAATCAAGTATACATTTTGTTTATCATTTATCACAATTACGATTTCAACTCAAAATCATGTACCCAAATAATTACCACGGCCAAACACCATCAAAACCGAATTCAACAACCATATCGTTTCTCACAACTCGCTTCCACTGAAATATTGGAACAACAATTATCCAGCAATCGAGGATATTAATACATGCATCACAATTTATAAATACAATCATACACCACAGTAATTAAATCGAAGATATTTATACATACATTACAATTTATAAATCAAAGTCCGTTTACCATCACCATCCAACCCAAAATTCATGTACGCTCTAGCCTCAGAACAGCTACACCATAATGACCCAACTACCTTGACTTTCCAAGCTCAAAACCCTCTCTACGGTCAATCCCTACCGCTGGGATTGCCCAACCGAGCTCTAAATGAACTCCTATGGCCTCGAAACCAACAAAATCTGATCCGGAACGTCCCAAAACCTCAGTCACGCGCCGCCGTGACTTCGGGAACAGTCCCACGTGCCGTCACGCACCACCGGAAGGTCAGAACACACGCCCACGCGCTGCCACGCGCCGGTCACGCGCCTGCTACAGTGTTCACGCGCCTGGACCGGTCCAACCCGGCCCGGCTCGACCTGACCCGGTCCAACTCGACCGGTTCATTCGACTCGACCGGTTCACTCGACTCGACCGGTTACCGGTGACTCGCCGGAGAAGACGACCGGACAGCCTCGCTGTCGCCGGAGGCTGGCCGGAGAAGATGACCGGACCGCCACCTCCGCCGCCGTCTGGTTCGCCGGAATCCCCCATTTCCGGCCGAACTTCAAGGTTTTCTAATTTCTTCATTTCTTAACCGTTTTTCACGATCTACACATGTAAATTCATCTACTTTTCACCAGGAATCCAAATATGAGGTCAAAGTTCCGAGATCGTACCTGGTTTGGCCGGAAAACGACCGAGAAGGTTCGGTTCACCTCCCTCCTCCGTCCGTCGCCCACGGAGGTGCTCCCACTCCGATAATTACACCAAAAGACTCGTGGAGTCGCGGGGAAGATCCTCCCGACCTTGGTTTTGTTCGAATCGGATCGAAACCCATCCGATGAAAATGGGTCTTCAATGTTCACACGGGGATGTCTTCGGGTGGAGTGAGATTGCACGGGCCAATCTCTCGAGGAGAGAGAAAAATATCTGTTATATAATTCCAACATTTCCAAAATTACCAAACTGCCCCTGCAGCTTCTAGACCCGTAACGAACTCATCGGATCTCCGTTTTCAGCGTGCCGTCTGTCTACGAACTCGTGAGTTCGAGACCTACGCAACAACCCAAGAAAATTTCCCAAAAGTATTACCAGTCAAAAAGTGACTCCCGAACCCATCCAAAACTGAGGGTAAAATTGTCCAATTCTCAAAAATAATTTAATTTCTGGTCCGGGTCGTTACAATCTACCCCCCTTACAGAAATTTCGTCCCCGAAATTTTCCTAACACAGGTTAAAGAACCCACCTCCTATTCAGTTCAAGTGTGTGGTCTGCATCTTGTTAAACTCCTCGGATGCATCTTGTTAACATAATTCCTCAAATAATTTGCACACAAGTGTGCGGTCTGCAGGAAGTTAACCTAAAGCTCTGATACCACTTGTAAGGACCCTTCCCGAATTTCTCCTCGAAACCCGGAAAGAACCCTTATCCCGTCTGACAGCTCTTTTACCTCAAAATTTAAGTACCAGAAATACCCTTTATTCTTAAATAATTTTTATTAAACTTTACATGGTTCCCAACAGAATCTCCGTACTTACTGATCACTCCTACTGTCAGACGCAGGATAAAAATACCGGTCAAAACCAAAACCTCGGAATAGTGGTGGTTCAAATAGAAATACTCTCTGATACCAAATGTCAATAGTCAGACATTGCTGACATCTCTACTGGAAAACCACAAGACAACAAACTAGTCAGATACTAGTGAACAAATAATAATTCGTCCATCTGGGTCACCGCCCACACCAACCCACTGACCCGGATGACGACGTATTTTCATATGTTGATTAACCCATAACAATTGTCGTCTGGTTCATATTAGAGCCGAAAATATCCTCGGCTATCGTATTGTATCATCAGCCGGTATAACCTTCGGCTATCATAACATATCAGTCGGCATCTCTCTCGACTATCATATCCCTAGCCACCAGGGTATCCCTTGGGGTGTACTAGAATATGTATCATATCATATCGGTCGGCATATATCTCGACTATCATAACATATCAGTCGGCATCTCTCGAATATCATAACATATCAGTCGGCATCTCTCGAATATCATAACATATCAGTCGGCATCTCTCGACTATCATATCATATCAGTCGGCATCTCTCTACTATCATATCATATCAATCGGCATATATCTCGGCTATCATATTCCTAGCCACCAGGGTATCCCTTGGGGTGTGCTAGAATATGTACTACTTGGACTCGACCACAATCTCTGCAAAATCACCTTTTATATTGGGGTTCACCGGGAGTCCGCCAACACGGAACCAAGGCCCGGCTTCTAGGCCCCATCAAATCGATTTTGTTTAATTTAGG
Organism: Oemleria cerasiformis; assembly: GCA_037349345.1. Lineage (NCBI taxonomy): Eukaryota > Viridiplantae > Streptophyta > Magnoliopsida > Rosales > Rosaceae > Oemleria > Oemleria cerasiformis. The sequence goes on along the minus strand of JAZGTL010000009.1, from coordinate 72,480 downwards.
GGTTCATCGGGAGTCCGCCAACACGGAACCAAGGCCCGGCTTCTAGGCCCCATCAAATCGGTTTTTGTTTAATTTAGGGGTTCACCGGGAGTCCGCCAACACGGAACCAAGGCCCGGCTTCTAGGCCCCATCAAATCGATTTTTGTATCCATAATCAAGTATACATTTTGTTTATCATTTATCACAATTACGGTTTCAACTCAAAATCATGTACCCAAATAATTACCACGGCCAAACACCATCAAAACCGAATTCAACAACCATATCGTTTCTCACAACTCGCTTCCACTGAAATATTGGAACAACAATTATCCAGCAATCGAGGATATTAATACATGCATCACAATTTATAAATACAATCATACACCACAGTAATTAAATCGAAGATATTTATACATACATTACAATTTATAAATCAAAGTCCGTTTACCATCACCATCCAACCCAAAATTCATGTACGCTCTAGCCTCAGAACACCTACACCATAATGACCCAACTACCTTGACTTTCCAAGCTCAAAACCCTCTCTACGGTCAATTCCTACCGCTGGGATTGCCCAACCGAGCTCTAAATGAACTCCTATGGCCTCGAAACCAACAAAATCTGATCCGGAACGTCCCAAAACCTCAGTCACGCGCCGCCGTGACTTCGGGAACAGTCCCACGCGCCGTCACGAGCCACCGGAAGGTCAGAACACGCGCCCACGCGCTGCCACGCGCCGGTCACGCGCCTGCTACAGTGTTCACGCGCCTGGACCGGTCCAACCCAGCCCGGCTCGACCTGACCCGGTCCAACTCGACCGGTTCATTCGACTCGACCGGTTCACTCGACTCGACCGGTTCACTCGACTCGACCGGTTCACTCGACTCGACCGGTTACCGGTGACTCGCCGGAGAAGACGACCGGACGGCCTCGCTGTCGCCGGAGGCTGGCCGGAGAAGATGACCGGACCGCCACCTCCGCCGCCGTCTGGTTCGCCGGAATCCCCCATTTCCGGCCGAACTTCAAGGTTTTCTAATTTCTTCATTTCTTAACCGTTTTTCACGATCTACACATGTAAATTCATCTACTTTTCACCAGGAATCCAAATATGAGGTCAAAGTTCCGAGATCGTACCTGGTTTGGCCGGAAAACGGCCGAGAAGGTTCGGTTCACCTCCCTCCTCCGTCCGTCGCCCACGAAGGTGCTCCCACTCCGATAATTACACCAAAAGACTAGTGGAGTCGCGGGGAAGATCCTCCCGACCTTGGTTTTGTTCGAATCGGATCGAAACCCATCCGATGAAAATGGGTCTTCGATGTTCACACGGGGGTGTCTTCGGGTGGAGTGAGATTGCACGGGCCAATCTCTCGAGGAGATAGAAATATATCTGTTATATAATTCCAACATTTCCAAAATTACCAAACTGCCCCTGTAGCTTCTAGACCCGTAACGAACTCATCGGATCTCCGTTTTCAGCGTGCCGCCTGTCTACGAACTCGTGAGTTCGAGACCTACGCAACAACCCAAGAAAAATTCCCAAAAGTATTACCAGTCAAAAAGTGACTCCCGAACCCATCCAAAACTGAGGGTAAAATTGTCCAATTCTCAAAAATAATTTAATTTCTGGTCCGGGTCGTTACAAGGTCAGGCAGTGGTGGAGCTGGTTAGGCACAACAATCATATGCCCAGTCTAGCGGTGCCTCAGTGCAGTCAACCGGAAGACAGGGTGGCAGATCTAGTGGCTCCGGTTGTTACTTCTGTGGGGAGACTGGTTACTTCAAGAGATTCTGTCCACATCGTCATGCGGGCAGTAGTCCTTTGGGTCGTGGTGCGACTGAGCCGAGCCAGAGGGCAGGACAGATGTCTAATACTGCAGTTGGGGGCCAGACCCAATTCAGTAGGGCCGGTAGAGCTAGTGGGACCAACAGGGCCAGAGGGAGATATGGGGATCGTGGGAGATCTTCGGGTACACCTGCTCGAGTTTTTGCTATGACGCAACAGGAGGCGCGAGTAGCACCAGAGGTGGTTACTGGTACGTTATCTATATTCAATCGTGATGCTTGTGTTTTGATAGATCCCGGGGCGACTCATTCTTTTATTTCTCGGGTTTTACACTGTTTGCCGATAGAGAGTTGTCCTCGATTGGTTGGGACATGGGTATTAGTACTCCTATCGGAGATATGTTAGTGGTGAACCTCGTGATTCGCAGTTGTCCGGTGGTGATTGAAGGCCATGGGTTGGAGGCAGATTTAATCCCCTTAGATATTTTTGAGTTTGATGTGATTCTGGGGATGGATTGGTTGACTATGCATCATGCCTCCATAGAATGTTATGACAAGATAATGGTGTTCCGGAGTCCAGGGTTGCCGGAACTTACGTTTCGGGGAAATCGTAAGGTACTACCCTCTGGAGTGATATCGGTGTTGACCACTGAGAAATTATTGAGAATAGGTTGTGAGGGCTACTTGGCTCATGTGTTTGATACTCGGGATACTCCGATGAGAGTGGAGGATATTCCTGTGCTGAGTGAGTTCTCTGATGTGTTTCCAGAGGATCTTCCAGGATTGCCACCTCACCGGGAGATTGAGTTCAACATAGAGCTTCTACCAAGTACTAAACCAATCTCACAAGCACCGTACAGAATGGCACCGGCAGAATTAAAAGAGTTGAAGACTCAGTTGCAGGATTTGGTGAATATGGGATTTATTCGACCAAGTGTTTCACCATGGGGTGCGCCGGTGTTATTTGTGAGGAAAAAGGATGGTGGTCTGAGATTGTGTATTGATTGCCGGCAGTTAAACAGGGTTACGGTGCGGAATAAGTATCCTCTGCCAAGGATTGACGATTTATTTGATCAACTGAAGGGGGCAAAATATTTCTCAAAAATTGACCTTCGATCCGGGTACCATCAGTTGAGGATCAGGGAAGGGGATGTTCAGAAAACAGCTTTTAGGACTCGTTATGGTCATTATGAGTTCCTGGTGATGCCCTTCGGTTTGACTAATGCTCCGACAGCGTTTATGGACTTGATGAATAGGGTGTTCCGAAAGTATTTGGATCGATTTGTAATTGTGTTCATCGACGATATCATGGTGTTTTCAAGGAGTGCTAAAGCACTTGAGAAGCACTTAAGGTTGGTGCTGAATATGCTTAGGAAAAAGCAAATGTTTGCCAAGTTCAGTAAATGCCAGTTTTGGTTGACCGAGGTGGGATTCTTGGGTCATGTGATTTCGGCTGAAGGTATTAGCGTAGATCCCCAAAAGGTTGAGGCAGTGGCAAACTGGGAGCAACCGAGGACAGTGACAGAGGTGAGGAGTTTTCTGAGTTTAGCGGGATATTATAGACGGTTCGTAGAAGGATTTTCTACGATAGCTACCCCGTTGACTAGGAAAGGAGTCAAGTTTGACTGGGATGCTGATTGTGAGCAGAGCTTTCAGGAGTTAAAGAAAAGGTTAACTTCTGCTCCAGTTTTAACCCTTCCAGATGGTAACGGGGGATTCGAGGTATACAGTGATGCATCGTTGCGGGGTATAGGATGTGTAATGATGCAGCATGGGAAAGTGGTAGGGTATGCTTCCAGGCAACTTAAACCCCATGAGATGAATTACCCCACTCATGATTTGGAGTTAGCTGTAGTAGTGCATGCACTGAAAATCTGGAAACATTATTTATACGGGGAAACGTGTCGACTCTTCACCTACCATCAGAGTTTGAAATAATTGTTCACTCAGAAGGACCTAAATCTGAGGCAAAGAGGGTGGCTTGAACTGATAAAAGACTGTGATTGTACTATTGAGTACCACCCAGGAAAAGCCAATGCTGTGGTAGATGCCTTGAGTAGGAAGTCCATGGGTTCTTTGGCCCATTTGCATACAATCTACCTACCATTGTTAGTAGAGTTCCGGAGAGCAGGGATTGTACTGGACATGGATAAACAGGGGGCTTTATTGGCTAGTTTCCATGTGAGGCCTGTTCTGATTGATCGGATTATTGAGGCTCAACTCCAGGATCCTATGTTATGCATTATCAAGATGGAGTTGGAGGCTAGAAACAGGCAGGACTATGCGCTTAGGGATGATGGAGCCTTGGTTAAGGATGGACGGTTGTGCGTACCGAATGAGCTGGAGCTAAAGAGGGAAATTCTTGATGAGGCTCATAGTTCGGCTTATGCTATGCATCCAGGAGGTACCGAGATGTATCATACCCTAAGGGAACACTATTGGTGGACTGGGATGAAAAGGGAAATTGCTGAGTTTGTGAGTAGATGCCTGACATTTCAGCAAGTGAAAGCAGAGAGGCAGAAACCATATGGGGCACTTCAACCATTACCTATCCCGGAATGGAAGTGGGATTACATTACGATGGACTTTTTGTTTAAACTTCCAAGGACACAGAAGGGATATGATGGAATATGGGTAATTGTTGATAGACTCACGAACTCGGCACATTTCTTACCAGTGCGGGAAGATTTCCGGATGAATCGGTATGGAAAATTGTTCATGGATGAGATCATACGGCTACATGGGACTCCAAAGTCAATTGTTTTGGATAGGGATCCTAGGTTTACCTCTAGGTTTTGGCGGAGTTTGCAGAAGGGTTTTGGCAACACATTGCATTTCAATACAGCTTTTCATCCTCAGACGGACGGTCAGTTTGAGAGGACAATCCAGGTTTTGGAGGATATGATGAGAGCTTGTGTACTGCAGTTTAAAAGGAACTGGGATTCGCACTGGCTCTTATGGAATTTGCTTATAATAACAGTTATCAGTCGAGTATTGGGATGTCTCCTTTCGAGGCACTGTATGGGAGGTAGTGCAGGACACCGTTGTGTTGGAATGAAATAAGTGAAAGGAGACTATTAACACCAGAGTTGGTGGATTTGACAGAGGAAAAGATTAGGATCATCAGAGAACGGTTGAAGGCAGCCCAGGATCGCCAGAAGAGCTATGCAGACCGCCGAACCAAAGACCTTGAGTTTGAGGTAGGTGACTGGGTGTTCTTGAAATTATCTCCTTGGAAGGGAGTGGTACGTTTTGGTAGACGAGGAAAATTGAGTCCTAGCTACATTGGGCCGTATGAGATTGTGGAGAGGATAGGACCAGTGGCATATCATCTTGCTTTACCATCGAAACTATCCAGAGTTCATGATGTCTTCCATATATCTTTGCTCCGGAAATATTTATTTGATGAGTCTCATGTGTTGGAAGAACAACCCATTGAGCTGAAAGACGATTTGACCTTTGAGGAGCAACTAGTACAAATTCTGGATTGGAAGGAGAAGGTACTACGCTGAAAGAATATTTCTCTAGTTAAGGTGTTGTGGAGGAATCATAACGTTGAGACATTTAATGCGGGCGTAGTATCCTCATTTGTTCCTAGGGTGGAAATGAATTTCGAGGACGAAATTTCTTAAGGGGGGTGGATTGTAACGACACGGAAAAAATGTAATTATCAATTTTTGTACAAAGACGATTTTACCCATGTCGGGTAGGGACTTGGAAATCAAGTTTTGTTTCAAAACATATTAGGCGGTGTTTCGGGTATCGTTGCGTGGGTCTCAAACTCACGAGTTCGTAGACAAGTCGCACGCGAGAAACGGAGTTCGTGTATGAAAGTTACAGGTCTAGATGTTCAAGGGCATTTTGGTAATTTTGGTTTGGGAGAAGATATTTAACCCCAATCATTTTACATCTTCATTTACATCTTCAATTCATTTTCATCTTCATCTCATTATCATCTCTCTCTGTGAAACAAACACACCATCGAACCCGTGAGAAAACAACCAAAACCCACAAAGTCAACTTTTGATTCAAGGCTTTAACTTCCATTTTTGATCCACTAATCGTATTCTACTCCTTCCCACGATCACAACCGTACCAACCATCGAAGGAGAGGACTACGGGAGGCGTCGGGCCGAGTATAGGAAGAACCAAACCTTCCGATCGATTTTTCGGCTAGCACAGGTACGAGTTTCTTGTTTTAAGGTCATATTTGGATTCCTGTGTTCGAGTAGATAGATTTAGACATAAAATTTATGGAAAATGGTTGAGTTTTGAAGAAGTTAGAAAAGCTTGGAAGTTGGCCGGAAATGGGGGATTCCGGCGAACCAGACAGCGGCGGTGACGGTGGTCCGGTCGTCTTCTCCGGTGAGTCGCCATCGACCGGGTCAGGTTGAGTCAGATCGGGTTGGACCGAGTGAATCGTTCGGGTTGAGTTTACCCGACCGGGTTAAGTGAACCGGTTGGGTTGAGTGAACCGGTTGGGTTGAGTGAACCGGTCGGGTTGAGTTGGACCGGGTCATGTTGAGTTGGGCCGGGTTGGACCGATCCAGGCATGTGGGGTACTATAGCAGACGCGTGACCGGTGCGTGATGGCGCGTGGCGGCGCGTGGGTGCGTGGTCCGGCCTTCCGACGGCGCGTGGGGCCAAGTCTGAGGTCACATCGGCGCATGTTGATTAGTTTTCGATGTTCCGGATCTGTTGGTGTAGGTTTCGGGTTGATCGAACATCGTTTAGAGGTCATTTTGGGTGATTGAAACTGCTACGTTTTCTAGGGCAGCGTAGGTAGACCTCCCGGGGTTTTGAGAGTTGTTATATAAGAGTCTTATTACTAGCCGGTAATTCCGATTGTTGTTATTGACAGGCGATACTGCTCCGGGAACCTCGGAGGGACAAACAAGTCGGGATTGAGCTTTCTTGGACAAGTGGTGAGTCGACTTTTGGTTTATAAACTCTAATGCATGCATCAATGTATCTTTGATTTAAATACTGTTAAGTATTGTTGCATTGAATTTCCGGAATTTAGAAATGATTACTGGACACTTATTTTCCAATATTTAAGTGAAAGTGTGTTTTGAGAAATGGCCTTGTTGTGAGACTCGATTTTGATATCGTTTTGACGTGGTAATTATGTGAGTCTGTGATTTGGGTTTCGACACGTATGAATGATTTTATCGGATTTGGCCATAAATGATTTTTCAATGAATTTGGCTTAGGCCAAGAAACTGAGATTTCAAAACACGGATTTAGTTTTCACTGGTTTTCTATCCCGATGGTTACTATTTCTCGGACTAGCGCCGAGGGTTTTGCTCCGCTGGTTCGTTGAGGGCTCAGACTCTGGCATCGAGGAGTTTTGCTCTACCGAGTCGCGAGGCTGTCTACACGTAGTACATGGCTAGCACACCTGAAGGGATACCCTGGTGGCTAGTGTGGATATGTCGGGAATAGTGGATTTGATATATTATGTGTCCATGTCGAAATAAATGATTTTAAACTCTTTTGAGGATGATTTTTAAACTAAACTGTGAACCACGATATGTTTTCATTATACATAGTTTGTGTGGGTCCAACTAAGTGGTTTTAAAGAGAAATGGAATTCTGGTGATTTGCAGATGATGTTTTTATATCATGAACTGTTTTTTTTGATGCATGCATGGTTTTATAAAGTGGAGGGGCAAAATGTAAGATTTCCTCGGAAAACGATTTCTAAACGATTATTTTTGTCCACTCACAACTTTTGTGTTTAAAACCCCTCCAAGCTGTTGAGTTGACGCGGGCACTTCTTACGAGGCGGAGACATTTGTATTTTAGCTGCACAGTGTATTTAAACTTCGAGTTGGATATCTAAATTGTACTATTTATCCTACCTAGACGCTCTGTTATTATATTCAAATTGGAAGGTCATTATTTGTTGGAATTGTTGAGTGCTTTGAGTCCCTTGTCTGATAGGTGAAGTTGGTCTTATTATATTTGTAAGGATTAAAGAGTATTTTGGAAACCTTTCCTTAGGTTGTCAGACGGGATCAGAGTCCTTCTCGGGTTTCGAGGGGAAACTCGGGACGGGTCCTGACAGTGATGGTGGGTATTGATGTGATCGTGGTGAGGAGGGGAATGTTTTGGCAGTGTTAGTTTGGTCTAAAACGACTAAAATTGGGGAGATGAATTTTGGCCTTAGATTGAGTCCACGGGAAAGAGGACGAGAGAGAAGCGAGAGAAAGGAGGGAGAATGCCGAATTCTCTAGAAAATAGGAGAAGAAATAGGTATTTTCCAACAAATATCTTAAGCTTAAATTACCAAAATACCCCTAACCCTCCTAAACCCGTAGCTTTCTCAATTGGACTCCGATTTTCGCATACTGTCTGTCTACGAACTTGTGAGATCGAGACCTACGCAACGGTCCAAGATAAACTTCTAAAAGTATTCTCGAACAAAAAGTAACTTTCGAACCCCTCATAAACTTGAGGGTAAAGTCGCCATTTTCCCAATTAATTTTACAAATTTACTTTAAATTTAAGTCCGGGTCGTTACAACTCACCCCCCTTAAAGAAAGGAGAAGAAATAGGTATTTTCCAACAAATATCTTAAGCTTAAATTGCCAAAATACCCCTAACCCTCCTAAACCCGTTGCTTTCTCAATTGGACTCCGATTTTCGCGTACTGTCTGTCTACGAACTTGTGAGATCGAGACCTACACAACGGTCCAAGATAAACTTCAAAAAGTATTCTCGAACAAAAAGTAACTTTTGAACCCCTCCTAAACTTGAGGGTAAAGTCGCCATTTTCCCAATTAATTTTACAAATTTACTTTAAATTTAAGTCCGGGTCGTTACAACTCACCCCCCTTAAAGAAATTTTGTCCTCGAAATTCTCTCAACATTGGTCAAAGAATTAACTTCCTACAACCTCCCGAGTCCTCTCGCACCTCTACCGACCCGAACTAAACTTCTTTACCAAAGTCCAATTGGTTCACGGTGTCTCTCAGATTGATCTTCAACTTCTATTTTCAAACTTATGATACGATTTCTAATTGAAACTCTACAAAGTCATTGTATGTTGACCCAAAATGAGAGAACAAATCGAAACCTTAAATCCTGTGCACCTTGCAAATTTCTCTATTTCCTTCTCAACAACAGACCGTAGGCGAGGACAACGTCCATGAGGCATCACGAAGGTACAAGAATGCACACTAAGTGCGGTCCACAGGAAGTTAACCTAGAGCTCTAATACCAAGTTGACAAGACCCCTCCCGAATTTCCCCTCGAAATCCGTGAGAAGCCCTTCTCCCATCTGACAACACCAGAACTAAAATGATACTCTCTGAAATACCTTCACCATTTCAGAATCGACTTTACTAGAATTCTACCAAAATTTTGGCAGAATCTTCCCTGCAACCGGTCAACCCGTCTTTTACCTGTTACACAAGGGATACATAAAACAAAACAAAATAGAAAAGACCAGCTACAACCCCAAGCTACCAAACCCTCAAAAAATTTACAAAACTCCAAAGAGGATCAGAGTGTTGGTATAATTAGAGAACAAGAAATATTCTTCTAATTCTAACAATTATTAAATACTTGCAAGTGCACAAATCGATAAGAATAGTATAGTAGTACAGCAAGAGTCGATCCCTCGAGGACTTGTATCAACGTAATTTCCACTTCAGTATTTATACTCAAATAACTTAGATTAAGACTCACGGCAATAGGTAAAAAAGGGGGTTTGATGTGTTTGAAACAAGATATTAAAACAGAAACTTAAAGTGCAAGAACAAATTGAAACAGAATTAAAGGTAATGATTAAATTGATTAACTAAGTCGAATCACGGCTAATTATCCACCCTAACCAATTCAAGTTCCTAAATGATTTCCAAGATCCTCTTACTATGAATTCTCTGAATAAGATGCCCAAGCAAATGTCTTCTTACAGCTCACCCCACACATATTATTCTCTTCTTACTTAGCATGTCCTAGCAGTTTCCTTTGCTTAGAACATCTATCAATCTTAGAGAAGGATTAGTAATCTAAGATGATGCATGAAATACAAATGGAATTTAATGACATCACACTACTCTTAGTCAGGTTTAATGATCTAGGTTGTCATGAATTCTGATTACAAGATTGTTTCTTAACCTCAATATCTCGATGCAATCTCATCAATAATTTATTTAAACAAGGTTGCTAATCAAGTAAACATAAAAGACCAGCAATTCAAATAGTAATAAGAGTCTATTCAGTATTCATAATAATGGAAATCAAGGGCCAAAATCATGTCAAGAAACTACATGGCTAGGGCTTCAAGCAGCCATAATTCTTAAAGAACTACTCACGCATATTATTGAATAAAAACATAAACGAATCCATAATTACAGAATAATAAAATAAGAAAGAAGAAAAACTCTTGGAAGAATGGTGATGCGCTGAAGACGTCCAAGGCAGCAGCTCCTAGCCTCCTTGCGATCAACCTCCCCTTCAAAAACAGAAAAACTATGCTATACTGAGTTATGCGGTTAGGTACCCTAGTTTCACATTTAAAACTTGTTTAAATACTCCTAGGTCTTCCCCTAAAAACTAGGAATTGAGAACAAAAAAAAAGGACCAAAAAGCCCTTAATGAAACGCTAAAACATGTTTCCTAGTCTGGCAGGGACACGGGCTAGGCCGCGGGCTTGAGGCGTGTCAAGGGACACGATTGGGACTTGGCTGAGAGTTCTGAAGGACTCGCTATGGCTCGTCTTGGGCTGGTTCTAGGACTCGATTTAGGGCACATATGAGGTATCTTTGAGACATGTCAAGCACACGTCTTGGCATGAACCTTGACTCACCTTGAACTTGATTTGCTGGTCCTCAAACATGGATTTAGGACCCGCATGGCTTGATTCAAGGTTCTTAGTCCTGGCCCTAAATAGGGCGCATGGCTTTAGATCAAGACATGATTTAGGGACCGATATCGTAATGAAGACATCTTCCTCATTATAACTCCAATTTGAGCGATTCTTTTTGCATTATCCTCATAATATCCATATCCTTCCAATTCTGCACAAGTCTCACAAAATTCGTCACTTTCTACTATGGTTGGCACTTAATCATTCAAAAGACATGTAAAAGGGCACAAAGTGACATCAAAATGATGTATAAATAATGACTAAACAAATACCCCCAAACTTATATTTTGCTAGTCCCTGAGCAAAACAAAGGAAAAATCAAACTAAACAAACTGAAAAGACTCGATCTTAATTAAGGATAGGACATTTAAACCCCTAGGTCTTCCTAGTAGGAGGAGTTTTGTCCCCTGAGGGTTATAGCAGCACGATACCCACAAACGTTTTACTTAGACAACTAGAAAGATAGTGCTTTAGACAAATTAATAAGAATCAATGAAAGTAGAAATGCTTTGCAAAACTAAAAGGAATGCCACAACAGTAAGAGTCACGTGTAATGTGTGAATGCCAAAATCTCAAATAATCATGCTTACTAACAACTTCATTCAAGTGGACCATAAAGATTTCGCCTCGACTCTAATCCTCACTAGATGTCTCTCAATTCACTCTAGAATCCTAGGCTTTACACTCATATCAAGCATATGTGATGGAATTTATGTAAAGGCATTCAAGTTTAATCACATATGAACATTCAATGAAAAAGTACCACTTTTTGAATTTAAGATCTCATGAAGGGAATTGAATTTTAAGAACATAAACACGTACCTTAGTTCTCAGCATGGCTAGCCACAAGATCAGTTAGGTCTTTCACATTAGGTTGCAATGGGGCTAAGCTTAATGGTTTAAGAAGGAAGAGGTAGGATTCAAACAAAATGAGTTGTGCCAAGGCATGAGAAGTCATGGCTTGAACTTGTGTTTTTTGATCTGAATCCTTGCTTAAGGCCCACGTCATTGCACTCCTTGATCGCTCTTCTTGAGGTTCTTTGGCTCACTTGGATCAATTCACTTTTTTTTTTTTCTCTTTTCACTTTCTTTTTCTTTTCTGATTTTTTTTCTTTTCTTTTTCTTTTGAATTGAATCAACCCAAGATCATGCAATAGCTTCCTCATTCCTTATGAAGCTTTCCACTTGTAGAGCACTTTACTCAACATTCAAACTTTTGGACCTTGTCACACTAAGTGCATGCGGCAATGGCCCTTAGAACTGGGCAGCAACTTCTTTCATTCCTCATTCTCACCCTGAATCTCATTTAAGGCAACCCTAGCGCAAAATGAGGTTATAGGGTATGGCACATTGAATGGTTCAGTGTTTTGGGTAGATGATGCTTAGGTGATGAAAGAAAGGCTAGTGTTTGGCTTCAAAAGGGCTTAGGGAGCACACAATAGGGTAAGACAAGGCATTTAGAGGTTAAGCACACATAGCTTACATCACCTTGTTTGGCAACCCATACATCAAACCAAGAGCATCTATATAATGTTAGTTCTTTTAAAATTCAATGCAAATATGATGTGATGAGATCAACATTTATGAACAAAAGTGAAGAGTGTTTAAAGAGTAGAAACAATGTATATCACTCAAAAACAATTACGTAGGCGGAACCCTCACCAAATCTAATTGTACCTACCATCTTAACTACTCGGCCAAATCTAATAATCACTTTAATCAAAAAGAGATAGCTACAAAGAACTTACCAGAAATTCATTTAGCAATTTAAAACCCAGCGGGACCCACGAAAACATGAACAATGAAAACATCCCGGAGCTGTGGCTCGATAACCGGGGCCATCCAACACGGGGACAAGCCCTCCTAACCATTGTCGATAATGCCTCAAGTAATGGCTAGAACCCGAGAGGTCCAACTCGGGGACCCACTCTCCACATATCCAATAATGCCTCAAGACATGTGGGGTCCAACCCGGCCCCACACGTCACCACGCACCTGCGGAAGTCTGGCGGCCACCCCACGCGCCTGCCCCGAGTGGTCACATTTCCCCACACGGGTCTCACGCCCCTGCACAGAAACGGCGAAATATTCCGTCACTCTAACATAATTTTCCGTTAACTCCGATAGAATATTCCGTCACTCGAACAGAATATTCTAACAAAATCAGAATATTCCGCCTAGTTAAAGGCGTCAAGGCTCTGTTTTGACGCCGTTAACCATTAACAGAATATGCTCACTCCGTCAGCGTATTCTGTCGAACATCGACGGCGTCAGTTGACTTAAGGGTTGACTATTGATGATTGTGCTGCTGACTGGACTACCACGTCGGTCCACGTGGCTGCTAGGTTGTAATTACCCGGAAATTTAATTAGTGAATTTTCATAAATTAATTTGCAAAAGGACGAATTTACCCTTGGTTTTATAAAGGGCTCCAAAATCACTTTTTGTACGGAGAAAGATTTGGCAGTTTTTTAGGGACCATTGCATAGGTCACGAACTCACGAGTTCGTAAATAGGCGGCACGCGAAAAATGGAGTTTGTATGAAAGAGTTCTGAGTCTAGAATGTTTCGGGGCATTTTGGTAATTTTCCATGGGTAGATAGTTTTTAACCCAAGCAAATCAGATTCTCCTCATTTCTCTCTCTCTCTTCACGATCTTCATCCATTTCGTGCGACCGAACCAAACAAAACCCAAGATTTCAAACTTCAATTCGAGGCAACCTCGTCCGATTTGGTTCCACCCATCGGAATATCCTCCTCTCACCCATCGGAATATCCTCCTCCCAGCGATCAAGGACATACCGACCGTCGAAGGAAGCAACTACGGGAGACACCGAACCAAGGAAAGGAAAAATTGAAACTTTTGATCGATTTTCCGGCCAACACAGGTATAGGTTTCGTATTTAGACTTCATTTTCTAGTTCATGGGTTCAAGTAGATGGATTTAGAATACAAATTCGTGAAAAACGGTTAAGACTTGAGGAAGTTAGTAAAATTTCAAGATAGACCGACATTAGTGTTTTTCGGCGACGGAGGACGACGACGCACGGTGGAGCGATCGTCTTCTATGGTAACTCTCTGGCGACAATCCAGTGACTAGTTCGGTTAAAGGGGCTGACGTGGCATGTCACCTGGCAGTCACATGGTGCCACATGGCGGCTGAGTCAGCATTGAGACACGCATAGGGTACTGTAGCAGCGCGTGGGTTACTGTAGCCGATGCATGGCCGAGCCTTCGGCCTTCCGCCGGTGCGTAGGACTGGTCCTTAGGTCACGGTAGCACGTGTCAACAAGGTTTCGACATTCTGGATCTTTTGGCGCAGGTTTCGGATTAATCGGATGTCGTTTAGGGGTAGTGTTGGGTTTCCGAAGTGGCTGCATTTTTAGTGTGACGCGAGTGGACCTCTGCGGTTTAGGGAGTCTAAATGTAGGGTTTTTAATTATCGTTAGTAATCTCCATTGTTATTTTTCATAGGTGATACTAGTCTGGGAACTTCAGAGGAGCATACGACTCAAGATTGAACTTATCGGACGTTTGGTGAGTGGACTTTGGTTTTGTAAATTCTAATGCATGCATAAAGGTATATTTGAATAAATTCTTGTTACGTATTATTTTTGGTAAATTCTGGAATTGTCAAGTATTATGCTCATAAATTATTACTGGACACGGGCTTTCAATAATTATTTGGAAATGACGTTTTGGCTATGACCTGGCTTTATGGATTCGGGTTTTATATGGTTTGACTTGATTGATTTTGGATTTCGGTCGAGTCCACGATTTTGCGTTTAAACCTGGTTTTTCAATGAATTTGGCCTAAGCCTAGAAACAAGAATTTCAAAACATGGATTTTGGTTTTTACTGAATTATTGTTCCCGAGGGTCAAGGTTTTCTCCGACTGACGTCGAAGGGTATTTCTCCGCCAGATCGTCAAGGTTTCTCCGACGTTGGTGTCGAAGGGTATTTCTCCACCAGGTCGTTGAGGCTGTCTACACGTAGTACATAGTTCTGCACAACTCGAGGTACATAGGGTGTGTGGAGGGTTGGACCCGAGTCAGTCAGTTTAGAAATCGAGTTACGGCACGGGATTCCATTCGGGGAGCAGTGAGATATGTTTTGATATTTTGTGTCCAGGTCTGTTTACATGATTTTAAACTCCTTTAAGGAGGGTTTTCAAAGCAAGGTTGTGGACCACGAGATGTTTTCATTATTCAAATTTGCGTGGGTCCCACCAAGTGTTTTAACAAAAGATGGATTTTCCGGTGAGTTTTCGGATTATCTATATATATTATTTACATGCATGCATTATTTTACTCGTGGAGGGGGAAAATGGTATGTTTTCCTCGGAAAAGATTTTTAAATGATTATTTTTGTCCACTCACACTTTTCGTGTTTTAAATACCCTCTAGGCCGTTGAGTTGACGAGGGCATATCCAAAGGCGGAGGAGGCATTACATATTCAGCTGCGCATTTACCAAGACTACCGAGTAGGATATTTATTTTTGTATTTACTTGTCCTACCTAGATGCTCTGATAAGTCCTTTGGATTTAAAGTAAATTATGACTAAATCGACAGTTGTTTGGTGATGTTGGAATTTGAGAGTGCTATTGGATCCTTCGTCTGACAAGTGGAAGACGGTTAATCATTCCCTAAGGGGAGGTTCTGCCGAATTTTTGGCATAATTCTCATAATTAATTGCAAAGGCTTAAGGGTATTCTGGGAATTTGATTAAGTTGTCAGACGGGAGCATGGCTTTTCCCAGATTCTGAGGGGGAATTCGGGAAGGGTCCTGTCATAGATGGCACCACGTGGCTGCCAGGTGGCACATGACGTTAGCACCCAGTCGAACCAGTCCGTCAGGACTCGCCGAAGAAGACGACCGAAAACTGCCATCTCCGGCGAGCTCCAACTCCTTTATATCTCAACTATTTTTCATGATCCACCTACCTAAATTCAACTACTCAACCCCAGAAGTCCAAATATGTGCTCAAAAGTGGGTAATTTACCTCGTTTGGCTGGAAAACGATCGAGAAGACTCGGTTTCACTTTCGACCTATGGTCAATCACATACGGTGGTTTCCAAGCCTCGAAACTGGCATCAACCAACTCGTGGGGTCGATGGAAAAGACTTTGTGGCCTTGGAGTGCTTCGAAGTGGCCCAAAATTGGGTCGTTGGTGATGGTAGCGTGCGGAGATCGCACGAGGAGAGAGAGAAACCGCGGAGATGAGAAACAGAGAGACACTGATCCAGAATGAGGGAAGAGAGAGAAAATGCAGATGAAAAATATCTGGTTTTCAAAAATTACCAAATTGCCCTTGAAGCTTCTAGACCTATAACTCCCACATCTGGACTCCGTTTTTCGTGTGACGCCTATCTATGAACTCGTGAGTTCGAGACCTACGAAATGGTCCAAGTAAAACTCCAAAAGTGTCTCCGAATAAAAAGAGACTTTCGAGCCCCGAGGATAAAATCGTAATTTTCTAAATTAATTTGCCAAATTTACACTAATATTAAATCCGGGTTGTTACAGGCGGAATGAAGAGAAGTACTGGAAACAAAGGTCTTGAGTTAGGTGGCTCACGAAGTGGATGCTAACACAACATTTTTCCATCAACCAACCAATCAAAGAAGAAGAAAATTGCGGTAAATCGTGTAATGGCACATGATGGAAGGTGGTTGGATAATGAGAGGGAGATCAGAAATAATATTGATGGTTACTTAAAAGACCTCTTCAAATCCGAAAGTCAAAGAAATTGAGACCAGGTACTTCCCTTTATAAACCTTGTAATCACTTCTGCTATGAATTTAGAGCTGCTCAAACAAGTTTCAAATGATGAGATTAAAGATACTGCTATGGAAATGGGGCCAGAAAAAGCACTAGGACCTGATGGTATTCGTGGGATGTTTTATCACGACATCTGGGATGTCGTGGGACCTGATCTCTGATCATTGGTCAGGAACTTCTTCCTGGGCAACGAGAACCTTCATAACCTGTCAAATACCCATATGGTTTTGGTACCCAAAGTCCATCACCCTGAGACGGTAGCACAGTTCAGGCCAAAAGGCTTGGCCTGGGTTCGATCCTTGAGTGGAAGGTGTCCACTTTGAGTGGAATAAAAAGGCTTGGCCTGGGTTCGATCCTCAAAGGCTGCAGCTAGAGGATTTGGACAGGGGCCTCGCTAACAATACCTTTGGGCTGGTGTACGTGCGCAAGGCTGTCACCAAGGGCTGCGCTGGGTGGGACTCGATCGCCATAACAATTCGTGCCGGTGGGATCGGGACAGGTTGTTACAAAAAAGGCGGTGTCCACCTTGAGTGGAATAAAAACCCTTGGTCCATGGTTCGAGTCCCTGGAAGGCTGCAGCTAGGGGATTTTCGAATGGGGCCTTGGGAACAATACCTTTGTGCCGGCTGAGAGCCGGGGGGAGTGGGACTCCATAACAATTCGTGCTGGTGGGACCAGAACCAATTATTACACAAGCCATATCTAATTGTACCTGCCATCGTGATAACCCGGTCCAAGTTGATATTCTGAGACTTAGTCTCACATCTCGACCGAAGTCATCATCCCAAGTCGTAGCTCAATATCCCGAACCACCCCGAGTCGTAGTTTGCACCTTGCTGAGCCAATGATGGAATCCTCCATGATATAGCTCATACCATACCGAGCGTATGATGGAATCCCCCATGACATACCTCATATATTTCCGAGAGTATGATGGAATCCTCCATAAAATAACTCGTATCCTCCCGAGCGTATGATGGAATCCACCATGACATACCTCATATCTTTCTGAGAGTATGATGGAATCCTTCATAACATACCTCGTATCCCCTCGAGCGTATGATGGAATCCTCCATAACATACCTCGTATCCTCTAGAGCGTATGATGGAATCCTCCATAACATACCTCATCATTTACCGAGCGTATGATGGAATCCTCCATAACATACCTCACCATTTACCAAGCGTATGATGGAATCCTCCATAACATACCTCATCATTTACCGAGCGTATGATGAAATCCTCCATAACATACCTCATTATTTACGAAGTGTATGATGGAATCTTCCATAACATACCTCACCATTTACTGAGTGTATGATGGAATCCTCCATAACATACCTCGCACCAGGGCCAAAGCCCCAAGCCACAATCCTGGGCCTAAGCCCTAAATCCATAACCCCGGGCTGGAGCCCTCAAAATCTACAAACTGGAATTCAGGAAACCGAAGTCCATCATCAGTGGATAATCAAGTAAAATCATTATCCATCGTTCCCGGGTCTTAGACCAAAAATAAACACTTATAATTCTTTTTCTTAATTCCCGAGACGCCCGAAGATAATAAATTATTCCCTTTGATTCCTGACATTTGAAACGATAATAAAATATTCAAAATAACACAATATGCATACATTATAATTTCGGGAAACGAGTCCACTCACCTCAAGGTTGAAACGAGTCCAATTCCAACTATTAGGTCCCCTGTGATCCTTAGAGCTACCACGCCTGTAAAAAAAATTACTTCGTGTTACTAAAGGCATTTATAAACCTAAAAATCCAACCCTTTAAATCCAGGGAGTACACACGCGCCCTAAACGCATTCAAAGTAACTTTAAACACCCAAAACAGCCCCTAAATGAACTTCGATGGACCCAAAACCTACGCCAAAAGATCCGGAACGTCGAAAACATGGGAATGCAAGTTGCCAGAGCCCGAGAGAGGGCCCCACACACCTCCAAAAGCCGGTCGTCTTCCTCCTCTGGTTCGCCGGCGACCCGCCGGTTTCTGCCATTGTTGGCCGATTTTCAAAGCGTTGTATCTCCCTCATTTCTCAGCAAAATTCAACGTTCAAATAGTCAAAATCTATCTACTCGAGCCAAGAAATCCAAAACTTAAGTCAAAACTGAAATCCCATACTTTGGTGGCCACAAATTGGATGAGAAGCTTTGGGTAGATTTTTGAGCTTCACGACGTCGTCCACGACTGTCCTCAAGCTTGAAAAATGGTATGGTTAAGTTCGTGGGGAGGAGAGGAAGCTTTTAGTGTCCATGGTTTGGGACAAAATGGCTTAAAAATTTTGGCTGCTTCTTTGTGTGTGTTAGTTTGGTCACAAGGAAGAAGAAAATCGAGAGAGGGAGGAGAAAGAGTCCAGAGAATTCTGGAAAATAAAAGGGAAAGAAGGGTAGATATTTTCCATAAATATGGAAATATCGGAAACTCAAATTACCAAATTGGCCCTGAAGATTCTATCATCGTAACTTGTTCAAACGAGCATCGATTTCCGTGTGTCACACGTCTACGAACTCGTAAGTCCGAGAAGACAAGACCCATCCCGAATTTCCCCTCGAAACCCGAGAAGAACCCTGCTCCTGTCTGACAACCTAAAGAAATTCCCAAAACACCCTTAAGTCCTTACAATTTATTTGAGAACACTGCAAAAAATTCGACAGAGTCTCCCCTTAAGGACTGGTTAACCGTCTTCCACCTGTCAGATAAGGGATCATATAGCACTCCAAATTCCAATAACCATCAACCAACCAACGATGTAATCAAAATTTACAATCCGTCTAAAAGTGTTATCAGAGCATCTAGGTAGGATAAATAATTACAGAATTAAATATCCTACTCGAAAGTCTAGGTAATTACGCAGCTGAAATTCTAATGTCTCCGCCTCTGGATTATGCCCACGTCAACACAACAACCTAGAGGGGATTTAAAACACGAAAGTTGTGAGTGGACAAATATAATCATTTAGAAATCGTTTTCCGAGGAAATCTTACCTTTCCCCTCTACGAATAAAACCATGATGGCATAACATAAAATCCCCTTTTGTACATAAAATAATATATATAGATAATCCAAAAATCACCGGAATTTTCAAAACATACCATGGTCCAAAATTCTTCTCTGAAAACCCTCCTCAAAGGAGTTTAAATCATGGAAACCGACCAGGACACAAAATACATCAAAACATATCATACTGTTATCGAAATACCCTCCACACACCCGATATACCTCGAGTTGAGCAGAAACATGTGCTATGCATAGACAGCCTCAACGACCCGGTGGAGAAAATACCCCTCGATACCAGCGTCAGAGAACCCTTAATGATCTGGCAAAGCAAAACCCCTCAACGCCAGTCGGAGAAAACCTTGACCCTCGGAGACAGTAATTCAGTGAAAAGCAAAAAACCATGTTTTGAAATCCTTGTTTCCTGGCCTAAGCCAAGTTCATTAAAAACCGGTTTATGGCCAAATCCATTAAAATTACAAGTACGGGTCTAAACCCAAAATCATGGACTCAATATCCATCACGTCAAAACGACATAAAAATAGAGTCCAAACACCAGGCCACATCCCAAAACATCACCTTCACTGAAATATTGAAAACCCGTGTCCAATAATAATTTAATAGCACAATTTCTAAATTCCAGAAATTTACCAAACAATACGCAATAAAATATTATATCAAAATACCTTTATGCATGCATTATACTTTACAAAACCAACGTCCACTCACCACACGTCCAAGCAAGCTCAATCGCAAGTCGTACGCTTCTCCGAAGTTCCCGGAACAGTATCGACTGAAATATTAACAATCGGAATTACCGACTAACATTAAAAACTCTACTCAAACTCCCAAAACCCCGGGAGGTCCGCCAACGTTTCACCAAAAATGCAGCAACTTTGGTCGCCCAAAACTACCCCTAAACGACGTCCGATCAACCCAAAACCTGCGCCAATAGATCTGAAACGTCAAAAACTTGTCGACACACATCACCATGACCCGAGAACCGGTCCCATGGACCACCACGCGCCTGTGGAAGGCCAGACCATGCGCCACGTGTTGGCTACGCAACGCCACACCCGGCTGCGTGTTGGCCACGCACTTGCTACAGTGTCTATGTGCTTGACTCGGCGCCGACTCAATGCTGACTCAGTTGCTAGGTGGCACCCATGTGGCTGCTAGGTGGCATCCATGTGGCTCCGCGTGGCTGCCATTTGGCATGCCACGTCTGCCCTGCCGTCTGCCGTCGTCGGAGTCTCGTCGGAGAAGACAACTACACCGCCGTCGTGAAAAACCCCATTTTCGGCCGACCATGAAGTTTTCCTAACTTTCTCAAAACTCAATCGTCTTTCACAAAATTTACGTTTAAATTCATCTACTCGAACCTAGGAACTCAAAAATGAACTCAAATCGATCGAAAGGTCTCAGTTTTCCTTTCCTCAGTTCAGTGTCTCCTGCGGTTGCCTTCTTCGATGGTTGGTACTTCTGTGATCACGGGAAGGAGGATAATATGATTAGTGGAACTAGAATGGATGATCTGGTCTTGAATCAAAGTTCAAAATTATGGGTTTTGTGTAAGGACCCTTCCCGAATTTTCCCTCGAAACCCAGGAAGGACCCTTATCCCGTCTAACAGCTCTTTTACCTCAATATTTAATTACCAGAAATACCCCTTGTTCTTAAATAATTTTTATTAAACCTTACAGGATTCCCCACAGAATCTCTATACTTACTGACCACTCCTACTGTCAGACGCAGGATAAAATACCGGTCAAAACCAAGACCTCGGAATAGTGGTGGTTCAAATAGAAATACTTTCTGATACCAAATGTCAGTAGTCAGACATTGCTGACATCTCTACTGGAAAACCACAAGACAACAGACTAGTCAGATACTAGTGAACCAATAATAATTCGTCCCTCTGGGTCACCGCCCACACCAACCCACTGACCCGGCTGACGAAGAATTTTCATAGGTTGATTAAGCCCATGACAATTGTCGTCTGGTTCATATTAGAGCCGGATATATCCTCGGCTATCATATCGTATCATCAGCCGGTATAACCTTCGGCTATCATAACATATCAGTCGACATATCTCTCGATTATCATATCCCTAGCCACCAGGGTATCCCTTGGGGTGTGCTAGAATATGTATCACTTGGAGTCGACCACAATCTCTGCAAAATCACCTTTTATATTGGAGGTTCACCGGGAGTCCGCCAACACGGAACCAAGGCCCGGATCCTAGGCCCCCTCAAATCGGTTTTGTTTATATTGGGGGTTCACCGGGAGTCCGCCAACACGGAACCAAGGCCCGGCTTCTAGGCCCCATCAAATCGATATTGTATCCAAAATCAAGTATATATTTTGTTTATCATTTATCACAATTACGGTTTCAACTCCAAATCATGTACCCAAATAATTACCACGTCCAAACAATATCAAAGCCGAATCCAACAAATACAGTGTTCACGCGGCTGGACCAGTCCAACCCGGTCCGGCTCAACCTGACCCGGTCCAACTCGACCCGACCGATTCAACTCGACCCGACCGGTTCACTCGACCCGACCGGTTCACTCAACCCGACCGGTTCACTCAACCCGACTGGTTCACTCAACCCGACCGGTTCACTCGACCCGACCGATCACCGGTGACTCACCGGAGAAGACGACCGGACTGCCGTCACCGTCGCCGGAGGCTGGCCGGAGAAGATGACCGGACCGCCACCTCCGCCGCCGTCTGGTTCGCCGGAATCCCCCATTTCCAACCGAACTTCAAGGTTTTCTAATTTCTTCATTTCTTAACCGTTTTTCACGGTCTACACATGGAAATTCATCTACTCTTCACCAGGAATCCAAATATGAGGTCAAAGTTCCGAGATCGTACCTGGTTTGGCCGGAAAACGGCCGAGAAGGTTCGGTTCGCCTCCCTCCTCCGTCCGTCGCCTACGGCGGTGCTCCCGCTCCAATAACTACCCCAAAATGCTCGTGGGTTCCCGGGGAAGATCCTCCCGACCTTGGTTTTGTTCGAATCGGATCGAAACCCATTCGATGAAAATTAAGTCTTTGTGTTCACACGGGGGGGGGGGGGGGGGGGGGGTTTCGGGTAGGAGAGAGAGACTGATTGGCCAATCTCTCGAGGAGAGAGAAAAATATCTATTATATAGTTCCAACTTCTCCAAAATTACCAAACTGCCCCTGAAGCTTCTAGACCCGTAACGAACTCATCGGGTCTCCGTTTTCCGCGTGCCGCCTTTCTACGAACTCGTGAGTTTGAGACCTA
Organism: Oemleria cerasiformis; assembly: GCA_037349345.1. Lineage (NCBI taxonomy): Eukaryota > Viridiplantae > Streptophyta > Magnoliopsida > Rosales > Rosaceae > Oemleria > Oemleria cerasiformis. The sequence goes on along the minus strand of JAZGTL010000009.1, from coordinate 49,767 downwards.
CGCAACGACCCAATAAAAATTCCCAAAAGTACTGCCAGTCAAAAAGTGACTCCCGAATCCGTCCAAAACTGAGGGTAAAATTGTCCAATTCTCAAAAGAATTTAATTTCTGGTCCTGGTCGTTACATTTTGGGTTTTGGTCGCACTGTTTCGGGGTGAGTTCAGAGAGAGAGAGAGTGAAAATGATGAAGACTTGATCTGATTGGGGGTTAAAATATCTACCCAAGCCCAATTTACCAAAATGCCCATGAACATTCTAGACTCCCATCTCTTGCACATGAGCTCTATTTTCCACGTGCCACCTGTCTTCGAACTCGTGAGTTCGAGACCTACACAACGATACCCGAAACATAGCCAATAGTGTCTCGAAACAAAATTTAACTTTCACGCCCCTTAACAATCAAGGGTAATTTCATCTTTATGCAAAAATAATTTACGAAAATTCAATAATTAAATTTCTGGGTCGTTCCAATTCCCCACTCCCACCCCCACCCCCACACCCCCCAAACCCCACCCACCCCCCCCCCCCCCCCCCCCCCCCCCCCCTCCAGAATACTTTAACTAGAGGAATAGTCTTTACGCCACTGGCCCTATACTCTCAACAATCTCATAAAGCCCAATGTAGCTAGGACTCAGCTTTTCTGGCGGTCCTGAACTGCCTTCAACCTTTCCCTTATGATTTTAATCATTTCTTCAGTCATTTCCACAATCTCCGGTGTCAACAGTCTCCTCTCACCTACCTCAGTCCAGCATATCAATGTCCTGCACTGTCTCCTATATAGTGCCTCAAAATGAGACATCCCAATACTAGACTGATAGTTGTTGTTGTATGAAAACTCCATCAAGGACAGATGTGAATCCCAGTTTCCTTTAAACTGCAGTACACAAGCTCTCATCATATCCTCCAAAATCTGAATTGTCCTCTCAAACTGACCGTCAGTCTGAGGATGAAAAGTTGTACTGAGATGCAATGAAGTGCCAAAGGCTTTCTGCAAACTCTGCCAAAACCTCGAAGTAAACATAGGATCCCTGTCTGAAACAATCGACTCTGGAGTCCCATGTAACTGTATGATCTCATCCACAAACAATTTGGCGTACTGACCCATCCGGTAATCTTCCCGTACTGGCAAGAAATGTGCTGACTTCATGAGTCTATCAACAATTATCCAAATTCCATCATGACCTTTTGAGTCCTATGAAGTTTATACAAAAAATTCATCGTAATGTGATACCACTTCCATTCCGGAATAGGTAATGGCTATAGTGCCCCGTATGGTTTCTGCCTCTCTGCTTTTACTTGTTGACACGTCAGGCACCTACTCACAAACTCTGCTATTTCCCTTTTCATCCCAGTCCACCAATTGTGTTCCTTTAGAGTACGATACATCTTGGTACCTCCTGCATGCATAACATAAGCAGAACTATGAGCTTCCTCAAGAATTTCTCTTTTCAACTCTGGATCATTTGGTACGCACAACCGGCCATCATTAACCAAGGCCCCATCATCCCTGGTCACATAATCGAGGCTGTTTCCAGCCTCCAACTCCATCCTAATAACACACAAAGTAGGATCCTGGAGCTGAACTTCAATAATCCGGTCAATCAAGACAGGCCTCACATGGAAGCTAGCCAACAAAGCCCCATGGCTATCCATGTCAAGTATAATTCCCGCTCTTCGGAATTCCACCAACAACGGTAGGTAAACAGTATGCAAATGAGCCAAAGAACCCATGGACTTCCTGCTCAAGGCATCCGCCACTACATTGGCTTTTCCTGGGTGATACTCTATGGTACAATCATAATCCTTCTCTTTGGCTCTACCCACAAGTATCCAGTACTAGGTCTTTCACAACGAGATCTACTTCTACAGTAACGGTATTTAATTATGAAGATTAGCCGAGTAGCTGACCCTGTTCCCTCAAATTTAGATTTGTCTGGGTGAAGAAGTATTTCAAACTCTGATTGTCAGTATAGATCCGACATGTTTCTCCATACAAGTAGTGTCTCCAAATCTTCAATGCATGCACCATTGCAGCTGCAGCTAACTCCAAATCATGTGTGGGGTAATTCAACTCATGGGGTTTAAGTTGCCTAGAAGCATAAGCTATGATCTTCCCATGCTGCATTTGTATGCAGCCTATACCCCGAAATGATGCATCACTATACACCTCAAATCCTCTGTTATCCTCTTGAAGGGTTAACACTAGGGCAGAAGTCAACCTCCTTTTTAGCTCTTGAAAGCTCTGTTCACACCTATCATCCCAGTCAAACTTGACTCCTTTCCTAGTCAATCGACTTAACGAGGCAGCTATCGTAGAGAATCCTTCTACGAATCGCCGATAATATCCCGCTAAACCCAGAAAACTTCTAACCTTTGTCACTGTCTTCGATTGCTCCCAGTTTGCCATTGCCTCAACTTTTTAGGAATCCACACTGATACCCTCAGCAGAAATTACATGACCTAAGAATCCCACACTGGTAAACCAAAACTGACATTTATTGAATTTGACGAACAATTGCCTTTTCCTCAGCATATTCAGCACCAACCTCAAGTGTTTCTCATGTGCCTTAGCATTCTTCGAATATACCAAGATATCATCAATGAACACAATCACAAACCGATCCAAATACCTTCGGAATACCCTGTTCATCAAATCCATAAATGCTACCGGTGCATTAGTTAACCCGAAGGGCATCACCAAGAACTCATAATACCCATAGCGTGTCCGAAAAGCTGTTTTAGGGACATCCCCATCCCTGATCCTCAACTGATGGTACCTGGATCGAAGGTCAATCTTAGAGAAATACCTTGCCCATTTTAATTGATCGAGCAAATCATCAATTTGTGGCAAAGGATACTTATTCCGCACTGTAACCCTGTTTAACTGCCGGTAGTCGTTACATAGCCTCAAACCACCATTTTTCTTTCTTACAAATAACAATGGCGCACCCCAAGGTGATACACTTGGTCGAATAAACCCCATATCCACCAAGTCCTGCAATTGAGTCTTCAATTCCCTAAATTCTGTCGGTGCCATTATGTACGGTACCTGTGACATAGGTTGGGTACCCGAAAGAAGCTCTCTGGTGAACTCAATCTCCAGATGAGGTGGCAACCCCGGAAGATCCTCTAGAAATACATCGGGAAACTCATTCACCATAGGAATATCCCTTACTCTCATTGGAGTATCCCAAGAATCAAACACATGAGCTAAATAGCCCTCACAACCTTTCCTCAATAATTTCTCAGTCGTTGAAGTCGATATCATTCCCGAGGGAAGTACCCTACCCTCACCCCGAAACGTAAGTTCCGGCAAGCTTGGACTCTAGAAAACTACCCTCTTGTCGAAATAATCTCTAGAGGCATGATGCATGGTTAACCAATCCATCCCCAGAATCACATCAAAATCAAAAATGTCCAAGGGGATTAAATCTGCCTCTAACTCATGACCTCCCACTACTACCAGACAACTACGTTTCATGAGATTTGCCACCAACATATCTCTGGTAGGAGTGCTAATACCCATGTCCCAACCAATCGGGGATAACTCTCTATCAGCAAAAAGTGTAAAACCGCGAGAAAAAAAAGAATGTGTAGCCCCGGGATCTATCAAAATACGAGCATTATGATTAAAAATAGACAACTTACCAATAACCACCTCTGGTGCTGGTCAAGCCTCCTGCTGAGTCCTAGCAAAAACTCGTGCATGTGTACCCGAAGATCGACCATGGCCCCCCTGTCTCCCTCTGGCCCTACTGGCCCCACTAGCCTTGCTAGCCCCACTAGACTGGGTTTGGCTCCCTACTGCAGTACCAGATGTATGCATAGCTCTTTGACCTGGTTCAGCGACATCTCGGCCCAAAGAACTACTACCCAGACGACGATATGGATAGTCCCTCTTGAAATGACCAGTCTCCCCACAAAAGAAGCAACCGGTCTCACTAGGTCTGCTACTCTATCTCTCGGTTGGCTGCACTGAAGCCCCACTATACTAAGCGGATGATTGTTGTCCCTGACCGGCACCACCACTGCCTAATCAGGATCTCGCACCCCCAGAAGATCCTGAACTAAAACTGCCTCTCTTGGATGGTCCTTGACTAGAGGCTCTGAAATTCCAGTGATCCCGGTGTCGCCTAGAACCACTGAATTGCTGCTAAACTGGCAAACTCAACTCAACCCTAGAAGCCGCATCTAACAAAGCTCTCAATGAAGTATGAGCCACAACAGTTACTGCTGCCTAAACCTCTCCTCTCAGGCCATATTCAAATATGCGGCACTTATCCCTCTATGTTGCCACCAGAACATGTACAAAGCATGCCAACTCAAGAAATTTCTGTTCATATTGGGCCACCGTCATCTCCCCCTGTTGTAGTTGCAAGAACTCAGCCTCCCTGGCATCCTGGTATGAGCGAGGGTACAACTGCTCAAGGAAGCGCTCCCGGAAAGTTTCCCAGGTAAATGCATGGACATCCGAGCCTGACAGCTCCAAAGTATGCCACCAATGGTACGCATGACCACATAGAAGGAATGTGGCTAACCGCACCCTGTCCTCTAGAGGACACCTCATAACCGAAAACACTGGTTCCAAACGAGTAATCCACTCATCTGCATCCTCTAGGCCTAAATCGCCCGTAAATACTATCGCCCCCAACCTCTAGGCTCGCTCAATGCAGACACCTCAATAGTAGCCCTACCTTAAAGCACAGTAGTCAAAGCCCGACCTAATTGATCTAGGGTCTACCTCAAATCAAGCTCTACCATGGGTTCATGTGTATCTTCACCGTTGACGGGGCTCGCGTCTCAGAGGCATTACGTTGAAAATAACCATAAATTATCAATACCAAAATCAGCTGTACACTAGGTGTACGGTCTACAGGAATTTAACCTAGTGCTCTGATACCAAAATGACAGGACCCATCCCGAATTTCCCCTTGAAACTTGGGAAGAACCCTTCTCCCGTTTGACAACCTAAAGAAATTCCCAAAACACCCTTAAGTCCTTACAATTTATTTTGAGAACTCTGTCAAAAATTCAGCAGAGTCTCTCCTTAAGGACTGGTTAACCGTCTTCCACCTGTTAGACAAGGGATCAAATAGCACTCTAAATTCCAATAACCATCAACCAACCAACGATGTAATCGAAATTTCCAATCAGTCTAAAAGTGTTATCAGAGCATCTAGGTAGGATAAATAATTACATAATGAAATATCCTACTCGAAAGTCTAGGTAATTGCGCAGCTGAAATTCTAATGCCTCCGCCTCTGGATTATGCCCACGTCAACACAACAACCTGGAGGGGATTTAAAACACAAAAGTTGTGAGTGGACAAAAATAATCATTTAGAAAATGTTGTTCGAGGAAATGTTACCTTTCCCCCCTCCACTAATAAAACCATGCTTGCATAACATAAAATCCCCTTTTGTATATAAAATAATATATATAGATGATCCGAAAATCACCGGAATTTTCATCTTTTGTTAAAACTCTTGGTTGGACCCACGAAAATCCGTAATAATGAAAAACATATTGTGGTCCAAAATTCTTCTTTGAAAACCCTCCTTAAAGGAGTTTAAAACATATCCCAATGTTCCCAAAATACCCTCCACACACCCGATATACCTCGAGTTGTGCAGAAACTTGTGCTATGCATAGATAGCCTCAACGACCCGGTGGAGAAAATACCCCTCGATACCAGCATCGGAGAACCCTCAACGATCCGACGGAGCAAAACCCCTCAATGCCAGTCAGAGAAAACCTTGATCCTCGGAGATAGTAATTCAGTGAAAACCAAAAATCCATGTTTGGAATCCTTGTTCCCTAGCCTAAGCCAAGTTCATTGAAAAACCGATTTATGGCCAAATCCATTAAAATTAAAAGTACGGGTCTAAACCCAAAATCATGGACTCAATATCCATCACGTCAAAACGACATAAAAATAGAGTCAACAACCAGGCCACATCCCAAAACATCACTTTCACTGAAATATTGAAAATCAGTATCCAGTAATAATTTATTAGCACAATTTCTAAATTCCAGAAATTTACCAAACAATACGTAATAAACAATTATATCAAAATACCTTCATGCATGCATTATACCTTACAAAACCAAAGTCCACTCACCACACGTCCAAACAAGCTCAATCATAAGTCGTACGCTCCTCCGAAGTTCCCGGAGCAGTATCACCTGTAAATATTAACAATCGGAATTACCGACTAATATTAAAAACCCTACATTCAACCTCCCAAAACCCTAGGAGGTCCGCTGACTTTTCACCAAAAATACAGCAACTTCGGAAGCCCAAAACTACCCCTAAACGAGGTCCGATTAACCCAAAACCACGCGTCGTCACACGCCGATGGAAGGTCGGACCACGCGCCGGCCACACGCTTGCTGCAGTGTTCACGCGCCTGACTCGGCGCTAACTTAGCGCTGACTCCGTCCTGACTCAGCCGCCAGGTGGCGCCCACATGGCTGCCAGGTGGCTCCACATGGTTGCCATGTGGCATCCACGTGGCTGCCATGTGGTATGCCACACAGCCCGCCTGACCGACCCAGTCACTAGATTCTCATCGAAGAAGACGACCGCGCCGCCGTCAGTCGTCCCCGAAAAACCCCATTTTCGGCTGACCTTGAAGTTTTCCTAACTTTCTCAAAACTCAACCGTTTTTCACAAATTTTACATCTAAATCAATCCACTTGAACCCAGGAACTCAAAAATGAACTCAAAACACTAAACACATACCTATGTTGGCCGAAAAATCGATCAAAAGGTCTCAGTTTTCCTTTCCTCAGTTCCGTGTCTCCCGCGGCTGCCTCCTTGGATGGTTGGTACGTCTGTGATCACGGGAAGGAGGAGAATTCGATTAGTGGAACTAGAATGGATGATCTGGCCTTGAATCAAAGTTCAAAATTATGGGTTTTGGGTTTCGGTCGCACGATTTCGGGGTGAGTTTGGAGAGAGAGAGAGAGAGTGAAAATGATGAAGACTTGATCTGATTGGGGGTTAAAAAATCTACCCAAGCCCAAATTACCAAAATGCCCCTGAACATTCTAGACCGGCATCTCTCGCACACGAGCTCCGTTTTCTACATGCCACTTGTCTACGAACTCTTGAGTTCGAGACCTACGCAACGGTACCTGAAACGCAGCCAAAAGTGTCTCAAAACAAAATTTAACTTTCACCCCCCTTAAGAATCTAGGGTAATTTCGTCTTTTTGCAAAAATAATTTACGAAACTTCAATAATTAAATTTTCGGGTCATTACAGGAGACCTATGCAACAGTCCAAGAAAAATTTCCAAAGGTATTCCCAAACTAAAAGTAACTTCCGAGTCCCTTCTAAACCTAAGGGCAAAATCATCCTTTTCTAAATTAATTTACGAAAATCGAATAATTAAACATACGGGTCATTACAAAGGCTGAGGTGCAAAATTGTTGAGTGATTGTGAGACTTCTGGAAGCCTACTGTCTTGCCTCAGGTCATAAGATCAACTTGGAGAAATCAAACCTTTTCTTTAGTCCTAACATTCCTTTTGATCTTCGAGTCGAATTAGGGAACATTCTTGGTGTGCCAATTGTTGATGAGCCTAGCCATTACCTAAGACTACCAACTCTATGGGGTCGTTCAAAAAAAGAAGCTCTCCTCTATACAAAAGAAAAGATGATGATGAAGATTGCAAGGTTGAAACAACGGTTCTTGAATCAGGCTAGAAAGGAGATACTAATTAAGGCAGTTGCGATGGCCGTTCCCATGTACCCTATGGTAGTGTTTAAATTCCCTCTTTCTCTGTGCTCTGACATGGATAGCCTAATTGCTAACTTCTAGTAGAGTCAAGCCAACGACAAGAACAAGATGCATTGGTTAAATTCGAAGGAGATGTCGAGACAAAAGTTTAAGGGTGGACTGGGCTTTAGAAGCTTCGCTGACTTCAATGATGCCATGCTTATCAGGCAGGCTTGGCGATTGCAACATCAACCTCAATCTTTCTGGGCCAAGTTGATGAAAAGTAGATATTATTCGAAGGGTTCTTTCATGGATGCAAGGAGAGGGAGATGAGCCTCTTGGACCTGGGTTAGCCTCCTAGAAAGTAGAAATGCGATCATCTAGGGGGATAATTGGCAAGTTATGAATGGCTGCTCTATTAAGATTTGGCGAGATGCATGGATAACAGGGGTGAGAAAATCCAGGTTATGTCCCCCCTAATGGTATTAGGATAGACTTGGAGGCAAAAGTTTGCTCGATAATGATGAGGATAGTGGCAACTGGAATTTGGATAACATTGCTCATGCCATATCTGATCAGGAAAGAGAGGCAATATCAATAATCCTTCACGGGACTTAAGGGCTTGAGGACAGGCTTATGTGGCCTAGTGTGAAGGATGGGGTCTTAATAGTGAAATACGATTATAATTAGCTTAGGAGGCTTCGAGAGGCTAGATGATTCCTCCCTCCCTCATCTTCAAGAGTGATCTCAAACGAAACATGGCAGCTCATTTGGGGAAACCAATTATCCCTAAAATCAAACATTTCCTATGGCGAGCTATCAAATGTGCTCTTCCCACAAAAATGAACTTATTTAGAAGGCATCTAGGGTCTTCACCTACCTGTCCATATCCAATCTAGAACCTGAAACGGTGGAGCACTTATTAGTCTCATGCAGTACAATTCGATGAGTGTGGTTTGGGGGCTTCCTATCGTACAGTGTTAAGGCATTAAGAATATCCAATTTTGATGATTGGTTTGTCGCCATTTCTAGAAATGGGATGAGAGGAGATGTAGACTCGAACTGGATAATAGTTGTGGCAACCAACACGTGCTCGGAAATTTGGAGGGCTAGGTGTGCGGTTGTTATGGAGAAGAAGGGTTTCAATCCTAGAGCTATGATCTGCGAGGCTGCTAGAATGCACGGGGAGCATTTGGCTACTTGTATGGCCATCGTTTCAATTCCTGCAGTCCCAAGGCCTCCCCCAATTCCCAGCGTGCCTTATTGGGTCCCCCTTCCACCTGGCTTAGCGAAGATCAATACGGATGCATAATGGGACTCCATATCTTCTTAGGCAACGATGGTTGCGGTGTGTAGTGACAACAATGGAAGTTGTATTGCGGCTGCGGGTTGGCGCAGGAAGACTAGCTCTGCGATTTTGGTAGAATCTTATGGAGCAAGGAGAGGGTATCAGTTTGCGATGGAAAAAGGTTATGGGCGAGTGGTGTTTGAATCAGATTCATTGGAGCTTGTTTGTGCCCTAAAAGGAAGTATAGAAAGGGGAAGATGGGAGATTTTCTTAGTTTTATCTAAAATCAAGAGACTTTTGAGTTTGATGTTGTTCTTGAAGTGGGATTGGGTGCCTCAGAGAGCTAACCAAGTAGCATATGCAGTTGCATAATTGATGAAGAGGGAGATGCGCGATATGGTCTGGACTAACAAACCCCATTTGCCCTGGTTTATGTGCTTGCTAACGATGGCCTCCCTTATCCCTCACACCCTTGAATGGTTTGTCCATCTTCTCCAGTGCGATGGTGGAGTCTGGTGTAAGGACCCTTCCCGGATTTCGCCTCGAAATCCGTAAAAAGCCATTTTATCACAAACTTTAATACCAGGAATACCCTTTAATCGTAAAAATATTAAATAATCCTTATAGGGGTTCCGACAAAACCTTCTCTGTACAAATTGACTACACCTACCTGTCAAACGCAGGATAGCTGCTAACAAGCTCTGATACCAAATGACAGTAGGTCAACTACTCCTGAAACCTCTACTGTAATAGCACAACTTGTCAGCCTCTTGTGAACCGTCAATAACTCGTCCATCTAGGTCAACGCCCACACCAACCCACTGACCCAGATGACGAAGGTACCATACATGGTTGAATTGAGTATCATTGACTTACTCCGAGTCATACTCGATATCCCGGCTCATCCTGAGCCCCCGAGTGGTAACTCGACAACCCTGCTCAACCTGAGCACCCTGAGTGGTAACTCGATAACCTGCTCCTCATGAGCACCCCGAGTGGGAACTCGATAACCTGCTCCTCCTGAGCACCATGAGTGGGAACTCGATAACCTGCTCCTCCTGAGTACCCCAAGTGGGAACTCGATAACCTGCTCCTCCTAAGCACCCCGAGTGGTAACTCGATAAACTGCTCCTCCTGAGCACCCTGAGTGGGAACTCGATAACCTGCTACTCCTGAACACACCGAGTGGAAATCGATAACCTACTCCTCCTGAGCACCCCAAGTGGTAACTCGATAACCTGCTCCTCCTGAGATACCTCATACCTCAACGATATGGAGGAGAAAGATCCCTCGCACGCCAACATTGGAGAACCCCTCGACGATCTGGCGAAGACTACCCTCTAACACCAGTCGGAGAACCCTCAACAATGTAGCAGAGAAAGACACCCTCCACGCCAATAATCGGAGAATCCCGTGGTATAACCTAATACCTAGAAGTATGCATGCTCCGCGATCCCGGCTACCCCGTCCATTTACAATATGTACAACTACAATACCACATCAAGGAAGCCCTAGGCCCAAGGAACTCTTTGATACAAACATATCCCAACTCCTCCAACTGCCCGAGTCAAAACCCACTCCGTTGGTCAACCCTTACCACTGGGATTACTCAAACGGGGCTCTAAACAACTCCTATGGCCTCAAAACCATCAAAAACTGATCCGTAACGTCCCAAAACCCTAGCCACGCGCCGTCATGACCCCAGAATCGGTCCCACGAGCAGCCATGTGTCGGTAGAAGGCCGGGCCACGCGGCCACGAGTCCTCACACGCCGCCACTCATTGCCACACGCCCAATGCATCGGCACTGTTCACTACAGAATATTCCATCAACCCTGACGGAATATTCCGTCAAACCTGACAGAATCTCCTAACATAATTGGTATATTCCGTTAACCCTGACGACGTTAGGGTTCCGTCCAACACCGTTAATCATTGACGGAATATGCTAACGCCGTCAGCATATTCTGTCAAACCCTTGACGACGTCAGTTGACTCAACGGCCAACTGACGGCTGACGTCAGCCACCGTCGGCCGAACCAGTCTCCGGAGTTCACCGGAGATGATGACCGGACCGCCGCCGCCGTCGCTGGTAGCCGGAATGAGGATGATGATAAGACCAAAACAATTGGGGGTTAAAAATAAATATCTACCCCTACCAAATTATCAAAATGCTCCTGATAATCTAGACCCGTAACTTTCGCACACAAACTCTGTTTCCCACGTGCCGCCTATCTACGAACTTGTGAGTTCGAGACCTACGCAACGGTACCCGAAACACAGCTAAAAGTGTCTCAAAAAAAAAATTTGACTTTCACGCCCCTTAACAACCAAGGGTAAATTCGTCTTTTGCAAAATAATTTAAGAAAATTCAATAATTAAATTTCTGGGTCGTTACAAATCACCCCCCTTAAAGAAATTTCATCCCCGAAATTCCCTTAACTCATGTCAAAGGCCAACCTCCTGTTTCAAGTTCTCTCACGTCACGACCGACATGAACTGGGCCTCAGAAGAACATGTCCACTCTACACACAGTCTCGACAACAAACAGTAGGCGAGAACAACATCCTGGAGGCACCAGAATCCATTCAACATGGAACATACCTCGAAACATGTCTCTGAGCCTGAGAAGTCCACTGCAGGTCCTACTCCCAACATGACTTCATGACGTCACATGACCGAACATACCTCGAAGCCATGTGTCAGATAGGGTCTCGTGTACCAAGTGCAATCAGCCTCAACAATCTAGCGGACCACTACCTTGCAACGCCAGCATTGGAGAACCCGTCAACGATTTGGCAGAGAAATACCTTCCTACGCTAGTCGGAGAAAACCTTGACGAATACATGATGGAGAATACCCTTCATCATGTGTAAAACAATGCATGCATACATAAAATTTCTTTTCAAATAATCTCATAATGATAAGCCAAAAACTTGTCGGAAAATCCATCTTTTGTAAAAATATTCGATGGAACCCACGAAAATCCAAATAATGAAAATATTCCGTGGTCCGCAATTTGGTTTGAAAATCCTCCTCAAAGGGGTTAAAATCATGTAAATCAACCTGGACACACCAACCCATTGTTCCCGAAAGCCCCTCCACACACCCGATATACCTCGAGTTGTGCAGACACTTGTGCTACACGTAGACAGCCTCTACGACCCGATGGAGAAAACCCTAGACACCAGCGTCGGAGAAAACCCTGACCCTGCACACCCGATATAACTCTCAAGTGGTGCAAAAATTTGTGCTATGCGTAGACAGCCTCAACGACCCGACAGAGAAAACCCACGACATCAGAGTCGGAGCCCTCAACGAACCAGCGAAGCAAGCCCCTCAATGCCAGTCGGAGAAACCTTGGCCATCGGGGACAGAAAACCAGTGAAAACCAAATTCGTGTTTTGAAATCTTTATTCCTTGGCCTAAGCCCAAATTCATTGAAAAATCATTCATGGCCAAATCCAGTAAAATCATAAATACGGGTCTAACCCCAAAATCACGGACTCAATCATTACCACGTCAAAACGATATCAAAATCGAGTCCAAAAACCAAGCCATTTCCCCGAAAACACATTTTCACTTAAATGTTGAAAACCTGTGCCCAATAAGATTTTTAAATTAATTCAAATATACTTGGGTCCGGAAATTGGCAAAAGAAATACATAAGAGAGTTTAATTCAAATATACTTGTGTGCAAGCATTGTAATTTACAAAACCATGGTCCCCCCACCAGCAACAGCGACGCCTTCCTCGCCCGTGCATCACATTATCCTTGCCTCCCTCAATTCAAGGTCGCTGAAGAGATAAACGTCTCGGAGGCATCATGATGACAGGAAACCGTAAATAATTTGCACACAAGTGTGCGGTCTGCCGGAAGTTAAATCCGACGCTCTGATACCAATTGTAAGGACCTTTCCCGAATTTCGCCTCGAAATCCATGAAAAGCCCTTTTCCCGTCTGACAACCTTTTACCACAAAATTTAATGCCAGGAATACCCTTTAACAGTAAAACTATTAAATAATCCTTACAGGGGTTCCGATAGAACCTTCTCTGTACTTACTGACTACACCTACCTGTCAGACGCAGGATAGCTGCTAACAAGCTCTGATACCAAATGACAGTAGGTCAACCACTGCTGAAACCTCTACTGTAATAGCACAACTTGTCAGCCTCTTGTGAACCATCAATAACTCGTCCATTTGAGTCACCGTCCACACCAACCCACTGACCCGGATGACGAAGGTACCAGACTTGGTTGAATTGAGTCTCATTGACTTACTCCAAGTCATACTCGATATCCCGGCTCATCTTGAGCCCCCGAGTGGTAACTCGACAACCCTGCTCATCATGAGCACCCCGAGTGGTAACTCGATAACCTGCTCCTCCTGAGCACCCCGAGTGGGAACTCGATAACTTGCTCCTCCTGAGCACCCCAAGTAGGAACTCGATAACCTGCTCCTCATGAGCACCCCGAGTGGGAACTCGATTACCTGCTCCTCTTAAGCACCAGGAGTGGTAACTCGATAACCTGCTCCTTCTGAGCACCCCAAGTGGGAACTCGATAACCTGCTCCTCCTAAGCACCCCGAGTGGGAACTCGAAAACCTGCTCCTCTTGAGCACCCCGAGTGGTAACTCGATAACCTGCTCCTCCGAAGATACCTCATACCTCAACGATATGGTGGAGAAAGATCCCTCGAACGCCAACATTGGAGAACCCCTCGACGATCTGGCAAAGACATACCCTCTAACGCCAGCCAGAGAACCCTCAACAATGTAGCAGAGAAAGACACCCTCCACGCCAATCATCGGAGAATCCCGTGATATAACCTAATACCTAGAAGTATGCATGCCCATAATCCCGGCTACCCCGTCCGTTCACAGTATGTACAACTACAATACCACATCAAGGAAGCCCTAGCCCCAAGGAACTCTTTGATACAAACATATCCTAGCTCCACCAACTACTCGAGTCAAAACCCACTTTGTTGGTCAAACCTTACCGCTAGGATTACTCAAACGGGTCTCTAAACAACTCCTATGGCCTCAAAACCATCAAAATCCGATTCGGAATGTCCCAAAACCCTATCCACACACCGCCGTGACCCTGGAATCGGTCCCACACATCGCCACGAGCCGACAGAAGGCCAGGCCACGCGCCCCTACGCACTGGCACTATTCACGGCAGAATATTCGGTCAACCATGACGGAATATTTCGTCAAACCTGATAGTATCTCCTAGCGGAATCGGCATATTCCGTCAACCCTTATAGCATTAGGGTTCCGTCCAACGCCGTTAATATTTGATGGAATATGCTAACGCCGTCAGCATATTCCGTCAAACTCTTGACGGTGTCAGTTGACTCAACAATCAACTGACGGCTGACGTCAACCACCGCCGGCCGAACTAGTCACCGGAGTTCACCGGAGACGATGACCAGACCGTCGCCGTTGTCGATGGTTGGAATCTGGATTCCCTCACCGAAGAAGACGACTGCGCCGCCGTCCGTCGTCGCCAGAAACTCCATTTCCGGCCAACCTTGAGTTTTTCCTAACTTCTTCAAAACTCAATCGTTTTTCACGAATTTTACTTCTAAATCTATCTACTCGAACCTAGGATTTCAAAAATGACCTCAAAACACTAAACCCGTACATGTGTTGGCCGAAAAATCGACTGGAACTTCTGATTTTTCTTTTCCTCAGTCCGGCGTCTCACGCGGTTGTCTCCTCCGATAGTTTGTACGGTTGTGATTGTGGGAAGGAGGAGATTCCGATTAGTTCCACCAAAATAGGAGACATAGCCTTGAATCAAAGTTCAAATTTTGGGTTTTCTTGGTGTTTTTGGGTTACACGGGTTAGGGGGGTGGGGGTGGGGTGTGTGTCTTGAGAGAAAAAAAAAAGTAAAAAAATGAGGATGATGATAAGATCAAAACAATTGGGGGTTAAAAACAAATATCTACCCCTATCAAATTACCAAAATGCCCCTGATAATCTAGACCCGTAACTTTCGCACACGAACTCTGTTTACCGCTTGTCTACAAACTCGTGAGTTCGAGACCTACGCAACGGTACCCGAAACACAGCTAAAAGTGTCTTGAAACAAAATTTGACTTTCACGCCCCTTAACAACCACGGGTAAATTCGTCTTTTGCAAAATAATTTAAGAAAATTCAATAATTAAATTTTCGGGTCGTTACATATGGTCCTCGTCAGATATGCGGAGTTGATGTTTATGTTTAAATTCAGTTATGGCTTTCGTATTGATTTTGATGCGCCAGTTGGTTGTTGTTCATGCTTGTTGTAACTGTTTCTAGTTCCTAGCTTTCTTAATGAACTGAGTTCATTGATAAAAAAAAATCTAGTTAAAACATATAAATAATTAAATAATTTATAATTTAATTGATTTTTCATAAATATAACCATTACAATGATACATAAAATTAATAATTTTTATTATAACATGTGTTTAATAAGTAATAATTGAACACAAAAATTAGGAAGCACTTCTCATCTTGCCTCGTCAATGCTAAAGATACAATATTTGTAAATTAAATTTGTAAACCACAGTCATTTAGTGTTATGGTCTAGTGGTATTCATCTCCACTTGTTATGTGGAAAGTCTCGAATTCGACTCTTATCGGATGAAGTCGATATTCAATATTTATATAATGTAAAAAATAAAAAAAAATAGTAAACACATTAATATAGGTTGAATGCATTATGTACAATTAGAAAATGCATATATTATTACGTTTTTGCATCCGATTTTCCCTCACTCGCGTAGGGAAATCGGATGCAAATAGGACACTTCATTATAAAATACTAAAATCGATCCTGCGTAGCCAGTCCACGTGCACTTGTGTGGTGCCTATTAATTCTGTTCTTCCAGTGGCATTTCCGTCTTTTCTTACGGCTCATACTACTGGCCCTTGAGATCTCCTCTGCCGCTACCCAACACGCCTCCAACTCCCACTGTCTTTGGCGCCATCTACCCCAAGTCAGATTTTTCTTGACCAAGACAAATACGTTACCACCAATCCCAACACACCACGTGGAGACAACCACTTTCCATTCGTCATTCTCAATGCCCACGTCATCGACAAGAAAAAGCTTCATTCCCAGTCCACTCACCTCCCGCCACGTGGACGTCTGGCCCGGCACACGTTAGCGCCAAACCCTCAGTAGTACCCAGCAGCCATCGTCGAGGATGCTTAAGACTGACGGACATTTCGATTTTAAGCGACGACTACCGGCCAGCGCCGGCGACATTACCAAAGCGCCGTTTTTTAACGCCGTACATTCCAAATCTGAATTAAATCCAACGGTCCACATTACTCCTCCACTTTGACATAAATACCGCTCCCTTCTCAATCTCCTGACTATAACATAGTCAGTGAATCACACAACACCTGCTGCTGCTGCTGCTATTCTGAGCTCCGCCGCAGCAGATCCCAATTCTTCCCGATGGCGTCGCTCGCCCTCACCACCACTCCCTCCACCACCATTCCCTCTCTCAGATCCCGTACTCCCTTCCAGAAATCGCTACTTCTAAAACCATTTCCAACCACCCGAACCCGCCGAAACTCCCTTAAAACCGCCGCTTTCGGCTTCAACAGAACCATTAGCCCCCTTATTTCCTCCCCTAAACTCGCCATCCTAGCCCGTGACTTCACCCCCTCCCGCCGCAATTTCGCCGTCAAAGCCGCTGCGACAACCGGCGGGTCCTCCATCACCCCCGCGGCTAAAGAGCCATGGCAAGGCGCAGCCATGAAGCCTCTGCTCGCGTCCATCGCGACGGGCATAATCCTCTGGTTCGTCCCCACTCCTGCAGGAGTCACCAAAAACGCGTGGCAACTTCTCGCGATTTTCCTCGCCACCATCGTCGGCATCATCACTCAGCCGTTGCCTCTAGGAGCTGTAGCCTTGCTCGGCCTTGGAGCTTCCGTCCTCACGAAAACGCTGACATTCGCCGCGGCTTTCTCCGCCTTCGGAGACCCAATCCCCTGGCTCATCGCCCTCGCCTTCTTCTTCGCCCGAGGCTTCATCAAAACTGGCCTCGGAAATCGAATTGCATACCAGTTTGTCTCCGTCTTTGGCAGCTCGTCACTCGGGTTAGGCTACAGTCTAGTCTTCAGTGAGGCCTTATTGGCTCCGGCGATCCCATCCGTCTCGGCCCGTGCCGGAGGGATTTTCTTGCCGTTGGTGAAATCCCTTTGCGTTGCTTGCGGGAGCAATGTTGGTGATGGGACTGAGCGTAAGTTGGGGTCATGGCTGATGCTCACGTGTTTTCAGACCTCGGTTATATCGTCGGCCATGTTCTTGACCGCCATGGCTGCTAACCCATTGAGTGCAAACTTGACTTTTAACACGATTAAGCAGACGATTGGGTGGACCGATTGGGCCAAGGCCGCAATCGTGCCTGGTTTGGTGTCGTTGATTGTGGTGCCGTTGCTTTTGTACATTATTTACCCGCCGGAGGTGAAAAGCAGCCCTGATGCGCCCAAGCTTGCTAGGGAGAGCCTGGAGAAGATGGGGCCTATGTCCAATAAGGAGATTATAATGGCGGGGACTCTGCTTCTAACGGTAATCATTTCGTTTGCTTATTTATGCAGTCATTAGCAAAATGTAGTTAGTTTCTTGTATTTGTTGGTAGTTGCAGAGGTAGTTGCAGGTTAAAGTTTTTAAATTTGGGCACTTTTTGAATTCCTTTATAAGCCAAATTGAGAGCATTTGTTGACTTTATTTTTTTTGTAGTGGTAAAAGAAAAAGAAATGCGTTTCAGGGGTTTGATTTAGTTACTCCGGTGATGATTTTATGGGTTATTGCTACTAAGCTATTCTAGTTGTGCAATTTTCTTCTGGAATTACTGTTTCGCTAGCAGTTTCTTTATTCAGTATTTGAGACATTGGACCTTCTAGAGCACATTTATGTTCTGTTTTACATATAGCTTCAACACTTTGCAGTGTTGAAGAACGACTATTTTTTGGGTACTTGTTGTTTTAACAGTATTTTGTGCGTGTGAGTGAGAGAGATTGTCCGTGTCTGTCTTCATTTAATCTTTTCTGTTTGTAAGATTTAAATTAATGATTGATGCCCTCGTTAATGAGCTGCACTGTTATTTTAAACAGAGGCTGTAAACAGTTTCTGGTTTGAATACCTGCAAGAGTTTGATTAGTTATCAATGGCACGCTTAGTTTCAGTGCCATTTATCCCCTTTCGCAAATTTAAGAGGACTGTAGTGTTTGTTTATAAGTGCTTTCAGCATTGTACTTCGCATTTTCCTTGGGCAATTTGATCGATCCATCCAGTAGATTTCTGTTGGTTATAAGTTATCATCAGTTCTCAGATGTTGTTATCCCAAGATCCTGTAGATATCCCTTGACGACATTTGCACTTTGATGGATAAGAGTTATAATCTATACTTTTGTGTAATCTATGGCGTAATGATTATTCTTGTAGTCTAGTTTAGCGTGACAGTAAAATTTTAACGATTCACTTGATGGTGTAAAGTTATTTCCGTTGACTAAAACATGTATACAAATGTTTTGCTGCATACCTACCTGTTCGTGTGGACGCTTACTTATGTATATTTATCTTGTCATTTAATAATATCTCTGTTTACAGTTTCCTCTTTTTTTCTGTATGTATCAGGTGGGGCTTTGGGTTTTTGGAGGATTTTTGGGTGTGGATGCTGTTACTGCTGCCATACTTGGGTTATCTGTTCTCCTTGTGACAGGTGTCATTACATGGAAGGAGTGCTTAGCTGAATCAGTTGCCTGGGACACACTGACTTGGTTTGCTGCACTCATTGCAATGGCTGGATATCTCAACAAATATGGTCTTATCTCCTGGTTTAGTCAAACTGTAGTTAAGGTTTGTCTTCTTTTCTTTTAACTGTTCTCCTAGTTGTGCATCCTTTCCATCACCAATATTAAAAATTAGAATGTGGTTTAGTAGTTTAGATGAGCATTATGTTTTTAATTTATTGTTTCAGCGGTGAAGAATTTCTACTACTCAGTACTCACATTAAGTGGGCTCGTCTTCTCACTTAATTTGTGGTCTTTTCCAGTCATTGTTGCCTGTTTTTCCTTTTGTACTTATAAAAAAAAAAAAATTGACTGGCTTACGAATTAATGTCAATACCTATTCCATACAAACTAGTTTGACAAAGAATTATAAGTCGATAAGAAATTTTAACTGGCTTACCAGTCCATCTTCTATCTGTCCATCATTTGGGTTTTGGATGTTTTCTTTGACGGGCGTAACTACTGCCTTCAAAATTTCCTAGGTGCTTTGCTTCTCCTTTTAGCTTATGCTTTAGTACACTGATGTTATGTGTCTCGCTATACAGCCTCAACCTTAATGAGTCTTCTGATGTCAGGCTTGGGAAAAAAATTGGACAAGATGTATCCTGTCCAATACCATAGCATGCATATATTTAAGTGTTATGTTTTACTTTTGGTCATCATTAACATCCATTCTGCTCTTTTTACAGTTTGTTGGCGGATTGGGACTCTCATGGCAGCTGTCTTTTGGAATTCTGGTTCTTCTGTATTTCTACTCCCACTACTTCTTTGCCAGTGGAGCTGCTCATATTGGTGCAATGTTTACAGCATTCTTGTCTGTTGCTAGTGCCCTTGGTACACCACCATACTTCGGAGCCATGGTGCTTGCGTTCCTCTCCAACCTCATGGGCGGACTTACCCATTACGGCATTGGATCAGCACCTGTTTTCTATGGCGCTAACTATGTTCCCCTCGGAAAATGGTGGGGATATGGATTCCTTATATCCATCGTGAATATCATAATTTGGCTTGGAGTTGGAGGGGTTTGGTGGAAGTTCATCGGCTTGTGGTGAAGGAAGGGGGTTGGCGGCCTTCTGCAATTATTCGGTATTGTTTCTGATGTTTGTTCACTCAGATGCAGTTTCACTTTCTTTCTGAGGCACACTTTGATCTTTCCCTTTAATTCTGTCACGTGGAAATAATCTGTGTTCACTTCAGGAAGACCATTTCATGACAAATACATAGGAGGTCTATGTTAGAGCAGAGCAGAGCAGAAATTAGATGATGTACCCCAAATTTTGATCTAGTATGACAGTTGTTGTCTTCAATTCATGGTCATCATTTGTTGTGTGCTTCAAATATGTACTCTTTATTTATCTTATCTTGTTTCTCAGTGGTGTACCAAGAACTAGACCTCATATCTCTCCACCATATTTTTTTGTAGGGCTCTGATAATGTGGCCCTTTCACCATTGCTTAGGGCGGATCCTCTTACCACTCGTGGTGTGGCTTCTCCACCACTTCTTATATGGTTTTTTGGTTTCTCCAGTATGCCCTCTCCTCCCTTTCCGTACTCCTTAATTGATGGCTCAGATCTCCTCCACTTCCTCTCTTCTTCCACATAGACACATTCATCTCATTGTCCTTAATAACTCCTCCATCAATCATATCCTTCCTTTCACTCAAAATTGCAAAACCCTAGAACTACCCAAAATCCATACTGCTACCTCCCATCAACAACCCATTTCAATTTTAGTAATATCACCTCAACTTTACCTTTGTGGCACCTCACCTGAATTTTAGTAATCCTCGCATTGCGGAGTGGCCAATCCCCACCACTTTCAAAGCACTTCTAGGTGTTTTGGGACTATTGAGATACTACAGAGGGTTTATTAAACTTTTATAGCATTCTACCAAAGCCTCCAACCAATCTGCTCAAGAAGGATGGTTGTTGTGGGCAGCAGAGGCAGAGAAGGAATTCACTTGATTGAAAGGAGCTCTTATCTCTGGCACTATTTTGACTTATAAAATTTATTTATTTCTGGGTAAATTTGGATACAAATCAAACCACAACTTGTTTATAAATCATCTCGCCGTCGCATCAGTGTGGAACAGAAATTTCTTGTAGTGGCAGAAAACTGCTAGTTTGGGATATCTGTTTGAACAATGGCGGTTGGAGCTTCCTGTGGTCCATCTACGGATGGTTTTATGACGGTGTAAAACAACACGTTATAGAAGATGGTGAAAATGAACACAGCAGTAGCTGTGATGGTAAAAAACGACCCTGAGAATTCTTCAACTTGTTCATCTTCTCTTTCATCTCGTGAGAAACTCACATCTGGCGCTGCAATATCAGATGGAAATAATTTTCATCAATCATATGAAATTTCAATCTGCAAATGAATCTACTTTACTTCCCGCTTAATTCCTTCTCTTACTAACAAAGATTAAAACTAGAAAATCATATGCTTTGCACCTAAATTACTTCCTTTGGATTGTAGTCGTATAATAATCCGGTTCCCAACAACATAATGCAGACCATTACAAGGGTGAAAAAAACAACCACCTCTTTTACCCTTATATCCACCACCTCTTTCCCCAACCTCCACCTCCTCCACCTCCCTTGCCACCGCCGCTACCGCAGTGCCACCATCATCGCCACGGCCATCATTGCAATAGCCACCGCCACCTCCATCACTACCACCACTTCTTTCACCCTTACCTCCACCTCTTCCACCCAAACCTCCACCTTGTCCTCCACTACCTCCCCCACAATTGCCACCCACCTTCACTACCACAAGCACCTCCACCTCCACCTCCACCTCCACCTCCACCACTGCCTCGTCCATCCTTACCTCCACCACCACCACCTCTTCTACCTCTACCTCCACCTCCACCATCTCCTCCACATCCACCTCATTTACCTCTACCTCCACCGTCACAACCACCACGACCTCTTCATCCACTCCTACCTCTACCTCACCACCATAACAACCTCTTCATCCACTCCTACCCCCACCTCACCACCACCACAACTAGCTCATATATTTTTCAATATCATGTTCATTTTAGTCATTATCCACGTCTGTCATAGTTTTACATTAAAATTTATCAAATACTTCGACATTACTTTTCATACTCACAACACTTATAAAACTAAATTTTATCAAACGTTTAACTGCTTTGATATATAAATGATTGTTAAGAAAACAAAGCAAAAGCATTTTTCAAAAAAACACAGCAATACCAAACAGGCCCTTAAAATATAGTTTGTTTGACTTTCATTCCATTGATTTTGTTTTAATGGGATGATTTTCGTTTTATATCTAATTTTGAAATGAAAAAGTTCAAAATACCTTAAATTTAATGAGTTATCTCTTTTTCCTCAACTGGATTTTTCTTAACCAGCGGGTTTTGACGGTGGTTTTAATGTTTTAATGTGTTCCATTCAAACCGTTAGGTTTTTTTTGTAGGTTCAATTCATCAATGAAATCAATCTATTCCTGGTCCCATAAAAAATACAAGCTCCCAAATTAATTTTGCTCTCAAAAATCATATATCAAGTTGCCGATTGAGCAACGGACCAAATTGAAATACCATTTTGGAAACCCAAGAGTCGAAGGTCATATAAGATATAGCAGAGTAAATAAATTGGTTCGAGCAGTGCAACATGGTAGTAATCAAACTTGCATAATTTGCATACCAAGTGTTTGTGTTTATGCCTGAGAGAGGGAGAAGGTAGAGAAAGTGAGTACCCGTTTGCTTTGGAGGGCGGGGTTGTGTTTTGGAGCGAGACCTAAGCTGCTGGTCGAGAATTTTAAGGGCTTCTCTGGCCTCATCTGGGTCTACCTCAAACTGCTGAGACTCAGACTCGTTCTCTGCTGCATATACAATACAAGAAGAAGAAGAAGAAAATGAAGAAAAATTGGAATATGGGTGTGTTTTCTTCTCGTTGAAATTGAAAAGAGCATTCCCAGTTACTACAAATTCAGAAATGTATGTTCTAAGCTTATTTGTGAGGGCAAATGGTGGCAGTGATAATGGCGGTTTTGTGTGAAGTGAAAGAGAATGCAGAGGAAGCATTGATTTGAATTGAAATGAGATAAAAATGAAACCACAGCCACAGCAACAGCCAACACATGTAAAATAGTCACACTCCATTATTTATTTAGAATCCCATGGAATTTTTTTTTTAAATTGGACAATATTTGCATCTCATCTTTATGGTATCTTATCGTACCATCCTTTTAATTTATAGAATAATTCTTATACATATATTATAATCGGTACATTTTATTTCCTAAATTATCATTTTAAGATCGTTTGCAGAAAAAATCAATTAAATTCGAGATCATTTAGTCATTTATCTGTATAAATTAAATAGACGATTCACCATGAGAATTTTAATTGTTACCAATACTATTGATTTGTTTGATACATATGAATGACTAAACGATCTCTAATGTTGTTGATATTTTACGGAGATGGTCTTGAAATGATAATTTAAGAGTTGAACGATTTCGATTATAATATATATAAGGATTATTCAATAAATTCAAAGAGTGGTACGAGGATGTACCATTAGGGTGGGATGCAAGTAATATCCTTTTAATTTTTCCTTACTACTTTACTTTCAATCTATTAAATTGGGGTCTTTTAAATTGGATAATACTTACATCCCACCATGGTGGTACCTTCTCGTATATCTAATTGTCGTTATGCATATGTCATAATCGAAGCTAGTCAACTCATAAATCATCATTTCAAGATCATTTATACAAAAAATCAATGAAATTGAAGATTATTTAGCCATTCATATGTACCAACTAAATAGACAGTGCATA
This sequence comes from Oemleria cerasiformis, assembly GCA_037349345.1. Taxonomy (NCBI): domain Eukaryota; kingdom Viridiplantae; phylum Streptophyta; class Magnoliopsida; order Rosales; family Rosaceae; genus Oemleria; species Oemleria cerasiformis. The sequence continues at coordinate 26,125 of JAZGTL010000009.1, read as the reverse complement.
ATGAGGATCTTAATTGTTACCAAATCGTTGATTTATTTGATATATATCAATTACTAAATGACCTCCAATCTTGTTGATTTTTTATGAAGATGATCTTGAAATGACGATTTAGAGAATGAACGATTCCAATTATAATATATATACAAAAAAAAAATATTTGACAAAACCAAAGGTGGAGCATGATAGGCTGCCCTGTGCTATAGCACAGGACTGATTTTTAAGGTGAAAAAAAAATAGATATTTTACATATATAATTAATTAGTGAAAAAAAATTAGATATTTTATATATATAATTAATTAAAAAATAAATTGAGATTTTAGATGTATTTATAGCTTTACGAACCTTCTTATTGATTTTTTTTTTTGTTAAACCTTCTTGTTGAGGTATGTTTAGAATTCAGCATGAACTTGTTATCATGTCTAGATAAAGTTTTTTTTTCTTAAATTTGACTTACTAGAGCTAAATGCAATTAATTTTAACTAAAAAAATTTAGCCCAGTGCTGTATAGACTCTTAACTCCACCATTGGACAAAACTACAGGGTGATATAAGGAGGTACCAAAGTAGTATATGCAAGTATTATCCTTTGTATATATTTTTCTCAATAAGGGACTGGGGGTGAGAATGTTGCATAATAATAGTTTCAATTCAAGTTGCAACTTAGTACTATGTCCTAGTAGTATTCATCTCCATACGTTATGTGGGAGGTCTCGGGTTCGACTCTCATAAATGGCGAGGTCGATACCCAATGTTTATATTGTAATTCCCCACCCCCAATATTATTGTATCAAAAAAAAAATTCAAGTTTTCAAAACCAATATGTGAATCTTTGGAAGAAAAAAAAACCAATATGTAAATTTGGGTACACACATTGGTTGCGATTTTTTGCAGTCACTTGAGTGTTGCTTCTTTTTTGTCAAATGACACTTTCCCAATATCATTGTATCAAAAAAAAAAATATTCAGAGTTTTCAAAACCAATATGTGAATTTGGGTACACACATTAGTTGCGATTTTTTGAAGACACTTGAGTGTTGCTTCTTTTTTATGTCAAATGACACTTGAGTGTTGCTGCCTTTGTGGCTTTTCATTGTCTGAAAAAGAGTAGGTTAAAAAGAATTTTTAGATTTTAGTTTGTGCAAGAGACCACTCTAGAGATCATTTTATATGGATAATACTAAAGATAAATTGATATAAATAAAGAATAATACTTGCATCTCACTCGGGTAGTACCTTCTAGTATCACCATTTCGAGTTATCGAATAATCCTTGTACATATATCATAATCGGAACCGTTATTCTGTAAAGTATTATTTGAAGATAATTTCGGTAAAATTTCAACAAGATTGGGGGTCGTTTAGTCATTCATATGTATCGAATAACTCAACGGTTTACGTAACAATTAAGATTTTCATGGCGAACCGTTCATTTAGTTGATATAATATATATATATATATATATATATATATATATATATATATATATATATATGTGTGTGTGTGTGTGTGTGAAGGGCTAAATGATATCCAATTTCATTGACTTTTTACGTAAATGATTTTAAAATGATTATTTAGGAGTTGAACGGTTTCGATTATGATATACTTATAACGAAAATTAGATAAATATAAAAGGTGGTACGAGGAGGTACCACCAGGGTGAGATGCAAGTATTATCCATAAATAAATACTAATGTTGCCATAAGTAGTGAAAGTTGGATACCAATTCTAAGCCAAAGATTCAAAGGACTAGCCACACAGCTTGTGACTAGATTTGCAGATACATTCAATCAATCAACTAGATATACCAATCACATGCACACTTCACATTCAACCTGTAGAAAAGCTCAATCACACAAGGGACAACCTAAGCACTCAGAGGCTCCATCAATATAGGCAGTCTTGTGCTAGTTCTAAGTGATTGTGAATGTGCTCATGGATTATCATCAAACAAGAATAACATTGATAAATGAATGTTAACAGTAAGAAACACACAAAGCTTGATATCCATAAACCTTCCTCAAGGTGAAAACTGGGGGTCTCTTAGGTGACCAGGCAATCCACTAAAATCGAAGGTTCAATACAAGGAATTCATGCTCAAATATTCTAGTCTAAACTAAAGATGTAGCCATACCTAATGCAAACTTGATTTTATCCAATTCAGCTACGCTCATTTACAAACTTCGTTCATAGCAGCTCAGCTATCTTCATTTCATTCATCCACATTCGGAAACACTCATAATTGAATGATAGACTTTAAAACACAATCAATCTAAGCTCATCAAGCCATAGTCCTTGATGAACCCAAAAAGAAATAAAGCTTTGAAGAATTTCAATGAAGCAGATTTCAAAAACGATTTCAGGGAAAATGAAATAAGTATTTTGATAAAAACTTTACTAAAAACAACTCAGCTTCGCAAAACCATCTTTACTTAGCAATCGAGTTAACAAAAACGAAATCAAAAAACCTTTTATCAAAACCCCGAAATCATCTACTCTCTAGTTTGGCAGCCATCACTAAGAATCCCAGAGCTCAATGATCTCGTCTATTTTTCCCAAATCACTCACTGATTCATGCGAAGAGGATGAGGACAAATCCCTCAACCAATTAACTCCAAACGCACAGCTTTGTGCAACAACATATATTGAAACTTAACAAAAATACCCTTGGCTAAAAAGCTCAGTAAAAAGCTGTAGTAGTAAAAATAAAAGTTGAACTGCAACTAGTCATTTGTTGCACTGCCACCTCTTGAAATTTCCTCTTCAATATATAGTAAATGCAAGCAATGACTAAGTCCTAGAGTTTGAGCATAAATCAAATTACATAGGGAGAGGCAAAGCCAATTACATCAATCATTCCTAGAAACAATAACTAACAATCTCCCCCTTTGGCTTTGCCTCGTCAAAAACCATTCACTCAAACCTAGAACTAAACTCACTATTCCCAAACCAGATATGCAACAGCTTCATGAGACTAAACCTGTAGAAAGAAAAGCTAATAACAAAGCATAATACCAAAAGAGCATAACATAAACTCATAGCAGAAACCACACATAAACCAAAGTTCACAGTTCAAATAAAATAGGACAAGTCTTGAAAAGTTTAACATCACAAAAGCCAAAGTTCACAGTCCAAATAGAATAGAGCAAGTGATAAAGAGTTTAACATCAAAAATTCCACAAAGCAGTGAATGACAATTTCTCCCCCTTTGACAAGGAAAGCCAAAGGACCAAAACAGCAACCTAAGAGGAACTCCCCCTTCGTTGAGCACCACGTCCACGAGCACGTCCTCTTCCATGACCACGGTTAGGAGCATAAGTAAAACGAAGGGCAACCTCTTCAACAATTTGCGTGGTAGTTTCAGTGGCCTCTGAAGCAACATTGGCAATGCGATATTGCTCCTATAGGTACGCCTCAAAAGCAGCAGTGTCTGTCATCGAGACAAAAGAGGAAACACTGAGTTTAGAACTTAAGGCCATGGACCTAGTGGTGAAAGGCTCAGTAGCAGGAACAATGTCATCACGAGAGTGTGAAGACACACTAAAGTGAGAATACAGACAAATGATGAGGTAGGGCAATCCAAGAGATCCATCAGCAGACTTGGAAAGCACATGATTCATCATGAGCCAAGCAAACGGAACTAGAAGCTCATGGGACATGGCAATTGCTATGCGGCATGCCAATAAGGTAAGGTTAGCATTGTTGGCTGTGGAAAGGACATTGTGTTGAAGAAACGTCCAAAGAGCGCAATGAAGGGGAGACAACAAAGTTTTGCTAGGTTTTTTACCAGAGCCAAGAGGCATAGCTGAATCAGAATAAGCAGAGACTTATAGACATCAAATGTCACATAAGTCATCTTTTCATTGAAAATCTCAACCACTTCAGGGGCAGAAAAAGAGAGATCAAAATCAAGGACATCACTAATGGACTCAATAGTGAAAGGAAGAGTGACACCTCAAATCACTACCCTAGTTCACCAAGAATGAGTTTTAGAAGGGATATTCTAGTAAAATCACGAACTAAGGAAAGATTATATGACTCTTGTGGAAACAAGGGCATGAAGAGCATATTTGTCAACAATATCCAATAAACGAAGACCATCACGAAGTGGACAATTTCAAACACGAAATAAACATGGTTAATTTGAGAAAAACATAGTTAATTTGTGGCATACAAATAAACCCAAAAAGAATCACAAAAACAGAGGAGTACCAAAGGCTTCAAGATGAAGACTGAACAAACACTAAAATCACTGAGAAGTGTGTTGTTGTGTTGTGTTTGTTTTTTTTTTTTTTTTTTTTTTTTTTTTTGGAAATTTCAAAGATCATTATCTATCTGAACACTTTGTTATTCCCTTTTTTTTTATTATTTTTTATTTTTTAACAAACCTTGGCCCAAATGAGATGGCTCTTTGTCCTAAAGCACCAAACACATCCTTTTAACTCCTTAGGAATGTGACTTCTTTGGTCACACTTTAATAGTACCCTTTTGAACCCTAGATCACCAAACACCAGCCTTATAGCACCCTAGGGTCGTTATTGCTTTGATCACACTTCAAAAAACAAAGAACGTTCTGGAGGTGTGTGTTGTGAGTAAAACAAACAATCTCTAAGTGTCAGAGATATGTGAAACAAGGTACTCAAATGTTTAAGAAATTCAAGAAGGATAAAACAATAGCCAAAAACCATAGATAAGAAGTTAGAAAGATAAAAGAGAGAAGAACTTCAAACCAAAATATACAAATGAAGAAAGCGAGCGACTGTTTTTGGTTATTGATTTTGTTTTGATTTTTTTTCTTTATTTTTTATTTTTAAATGACAGACCTGACTGGTCACAAGGACAGGAATCAAACATCACACAGACCAATAGAATGACTAAGATACTCAAATCTTGGTGGTTCTAAGGCCTTTGTTAAAATGTCAGCAAGTATTATATCTGTAGAGATGAATGAAAGTGATAAGGTTTTGTTTTCAACTAATTCACGAATAAAATGATGACGAATGTCAATGTGTTTGATTCGAGAATGTTGTACAAGATTGTTGGAAATGTCTATAGCACTGGTACTGTCACAGTAAACTGTAAAAGCTGCTTGACTAACACCATAATCACTAAGCATTTGTTTCAACCATAACAACTGAGTACAGCAACTCCTAGCAGCTAAATACTCGGCTTCAATGGTCGAAAAAGATATACAACTTTGTTTTTTGCTATGCCATACAACAAGATTGTTGCCAACATAGAAAAGACCACCATATGTACTCTTGCGATCAGCAAGATAGCCTACCCAATCAGCATCACAATATCCCACCAAGTAAGTGGTGGTATCATTTGTGTACAATAAACCAAAGGTAAGAGTTCCCTTCACATATTTAATTATGTGTTTAACAGCAAGAAGATGAGACTCACAAGGAGCACTCTGAAAATGAGCATATGCACCAACACTGAAAGCAATATTAGATCAACTAGCTGTGAGATAATGAAGACTTCCAATCATACTTCGATACAAAGTAGGATTCACAGTCTTACCAGAAGGATCAGACGTAAGCTTTGTGCTTTGACACATAGGAGTGGGTGCAGGTTTAATAGAATCCATGCCAAACTTGGAGATCAAGTTCTTGGCATATTTGGATTGGGAAATAAAAGTACCATCATAGTCCTGTCGAATTTGAAGACCAAGAAAATAAGACAGTTCACCAACAAGACTCATTTCAAACTCACTAGTCATAACATGAATGAACTTCTGAACAAGAATGTTTTAAGTGGACCCAACAACTATGGCATCAACATAAAATTGACCTACCAAGACATTCGTGTTAGTGTGTTTCACAAACAAGGTTTTATCCACAAAACCCCTAGAGTATCCATTACTACGGAGATGAGATGACAATTTGTCATACCAAGCACGAGGTGCTTGTTTCAATCCATAGAGATCTTTGTGAAGTTTATAAATATGATCAGGATGATGAGGATCTTCAAAGCCTTTTGGTTGGGCAACATAGACCTCTTCATTCAGATATCCATTTAAGAAACCAGTTTTGACATCCATTTGAAAAAGTTTAAATTTGAGATGACAAGCAACATCACATAGTAATCTAACAGATTCCATCCTAACAACTGGGGAAAAAGTCTCATCAACATCTAGACCCTCAATCTGAGTATATCCATTAGCTACTAGACGAGCTTTGTTTTTAACCACAACACCACTATCATTAGACTTATTCTTGAATATTCACTTAGTTCCTATCACATTGACATCCTGAGGTCTGGTGACTAGTTCCCATACCTGATTTTTTTTCAAACTGACCCAATTCCTCTTGCATTGAAAGAATCCACTCTTCATGTTTTAAGGCTTCAATGATATTTTTTGGTTCAAGTTGTGACATATATCATACATTTACAATTTGTTTGGACACTTAATGTCTAGTGCGAACACCTTGATTCATGGAACCAATTATTCCAGAATCTGAGTGACTATCTGTCCACTTTTGTTTGCCTATCACAAAGCCATCAACCCCTGAGATGTCATGCTCAGATGATGGAAGTTTTGATGGTGGTAATACAGTAGTTAGAGTTACAATAGGAGTCTTAATAGTAAACAAGTCATCATCATTAGTGGCTTGTTCTATAGTGGCTCATAGGTCATCAATTTTGACATTTACTGACTCCATCAACGTGTTTGTTCGAAGATTGAACACTCGATATACCCTACTAGTTGAGGAGTATCCAAGAAAGAGACCCTCATCACTTTTAGGCTCAAACTTAGCCAATGTCTCCCTATCTCGCAAAATATAACAAGTGCTACCAAAGACTTGAAAATAGTCAACCCTAGGTTTTTTCTTTTTCAAAATATCATAAGGAGTTTGATGAGATCCAGGTCTTAGAAACACTCTGTTAATAATCTGGCATGCAGTGTTCATGGCCTCAGCCCAAAAATGTTTAGCCAAGTTTTTTCTATTAAGCATGACACGAGTCATTTCAATTAGCACACGATTTTTTCTCTCCACAATTCCATTTTGTTGAGGAGTGATTGTGCAAAAAATTCATGCTTAATACCATGTTTGGCACAAAAACGTGTAAATGATGCATTCTCAAACTCAATACCATGATCTTATCTGATACGAGCAAGAGAATTATGACTAGTCATATATGCAGACTATAATTGCTTAAACAGAGTCTTAAACTCAGTATATGTCTCAGTTTCGTCTTTTAGAAAACATACCCAAGTAAACCTTGAATAATCATCTACAACAACTAAGACATACTTTTTTCCAATAAGTGAGAGGACATTAATTGGTCCAATCAAATTCATGTGAAGGAGTTCAAGCACTCTAGAAGTAGTGGTGAGAGAAATGTTAGGATGGGATGATTTGGTTTGTTTGCCAAATTGGCATGGTCCACATAAATGATTAGCATTTCTCTTGAGTTTAGGAAGTCCCTTAACCCATTATTTCCTAGCTAAACGTGTTAGATCAATAAAGTTCATGTGACCAAGACGTTGATGCCACAAAAGACTTGTTTCATCAACAACCCTATGACACAAATTAGTCTAACCAATGGAACTTCTATCAATACAAAAATAGTGATCTTTGGACCGTTCAACATACAAGATTTCAATTCCTGACTCACCAATGATTCTACATCCAGCTCTAGTCATTCTAAACTGTTTAGCCCACTCATCATAGAGTTGACTAATGATGATGAGGTTTGAAGTCAAACCTTGAACAAATCTAACATTTATCAAATCTGGCAATCCTGGTATTTTGACAGTACCTTTTGCAGTCAGATGACCCTTATGACCACCTCCAAAGGCAACACTACACCCATCAAAAGTATCAAGTGACTCAAAAAAATTTGAGTCACCAGACATAAGACGAGAACAACCATTATCAAGATACTATACACTTGAATGTGAGGCAGCAAAAGCATTCAATTCACAACTTGGCATTGTTGTGTTGTTCTCTCTACCCATTGATGCTTAGTCTTAGTCAATGGTGATGAGGATAATGCAAGTGCCTTAGCAATCCTAATCACTTTATGCAAGAGATATTGGACAGTATCATGCAATGATATATTACTTGAAAGTGGTGCATTTTGTGTTTGTTTCAATTTTAAGCATTTTGGTCGAATATGACAAATTTCTCCACAATAATGACACATAAGAATGAATCTCACTCTCTTGTCATGACTCACTTTTGACTCATCATATGAATGAGTCTGAGGGGGACTGAGATGACTATTCTCAGAGCATGATGTTTTGGATTCTTTTACAAACTTCACTTGTTTGCTAGGCTCTTTCGTATCTGACGTATTAAAACCAATTTCAAACATGTCACCATGACCCTTTCCCATGTTAAGCATTTTATCAACCTTTTGAGCACCAATGGTTAGCTTAATTACCTTTTCATTTGCTTCATTGACCTAATTCTGCAGACTTTTGTTGACTTGTTGAAAAAGATTCACATTCTTTTTTAAATCAGCAATTTGACTTATCAGTTTTTCAGTTTCAGCATGTCTTTTTTCAACTCCTCATCTTTAGTCCTAATTGACTCTAGACATTCAGTTCTAGTATCTTTCAACTCACAATTTTCTTTTGTCAACTCTGTCATTTTTCCTTCAAGAAGAAGGGTTTTCTTTTGGATTTCACAGGTTTCCTCTAATAGGTCATCATACTTTTTGCAAAGCAGATCATATGATAGGTCATCTGAATCTTGTTCATCAGATGAAAACTACTCTCGTTTTGATTCAAATGAATCATCATAGATTGAAACAACAAAAGCAACAATACTTCCTTCTTCATCAGGATCTTATTCAGATTGTGATGAGCATTCCGATTCAGTGTCACTCCAAGTGGCTTTCATGGCCCTATCTTTTTGTTTGAATTGGTTCCTATTGTTTGCACAGTCATAAACAATATGACCAATCCCTCCACAAGTAATACACTTGATTGACTTTATGTTTCCTTTCTTATCCTTGAAACCTGATGATTTATTATTGTTTCCATCATTTTGAGACTCAAACTTTCCTTTGTTTCCAAAGTTTCTAGACTCAGACTTCCATTTGTTTCCAAATTCTCTAGACTGACTCCCACTTCCCCTTGCATCACCCTTGTCTTTTAATATTCTTCTGAATTTTTTAGCAAAGAGAGCTATTTGATCCTCCACACTTTGTAAAAAATCAGTCTATGCATCAAATTCATTTTGAGCAAATTGTAAAGCAATGTTCTTTCCATTTTTAGAGTCCAAAGTTTCCATGTCCATTTTCATTTCAAAAGTCATTAGTTTACCCACTAACTGGCCAACCTAATGTCTTTTAGATTTTGAACTTCCATGATAGCAATCTTCTTAGGTCGAAGTTTACTTGGTAAGACACGAAGAATTTTTTGAACAATGGTAATTTCTGAGATTGGTTCACCAAGGCTGACACATTCATTTGTGATTGACTCAAGACGTTCATAGAACTCTGTGAAATTCTCTGACTCACTCATTCTAATTTCTTTGAATTTTGCCAAAGACATTTGAAGCTTTAAGTCACGGACTTGAGCATCACCTTCATGGACAATTCTAAGCTTATCCCAAGCTTGCTTTGCCGTAGTGCAATTTCGAATGTGTGAGAACAGTGACGTAGACAATGTCGTGACAATGGTATTTCTAGCTTTCTTATTTGATGATGAGGCACCTCCAGGCAGCATCTACAGACTCAGCACCTACCGTTTCTAGGACACCTCCATTGAACAGTAAGATATTCAAAGGTAACTTCATCATAGGCATCAAGAAATATTTCAAACTTTTCTCGCCAAGCAGCATAGTTTTTGCCATCAAAGAAAGGTGGATTATTACAGGAATTCCTGTCACGCTCCATCACTTTACACACAAAATTGATATCAACTTACAACCCTAGGACTGACTCTAAGTGTGTCTAGTGTCGGCTCTGATACCAACTGAAAGTTAGATACCAATTCTAAGCCAAAGATTCAAAGGACTAGTCACACAGCTTGTGACTAGATTTGCAGATACATTCAATCAATCAACTAGATATACCAATCACATGCACACTTCACATTCAACCTGCAGAAAAGCTCAATCACATAAGTGACAACCTAGGCACCCAGAGACTCCGTCAATGTAGATAGCCTTGTGCTAGTTCTAAGTGATTGTGAATGTGCTCATGAATTATCATCAAACAAGAATAACATTGATAAATGAATGGTAACAATAAGAAACACACAAAGCTTGATACCCATAAACCTTCCTCAAGGTGAAAACTAGGGGTCTCTCAGCTGACCAGGCAATCCACTAAAATCGAAGGTTCAATACAAGGAATTCATGCTCAAATCTTCTAGTCTAAACTAAAGATGTAGCCATACCTCATGCAACCTTGATTTTATCCAATCCAGCTACCCTCATTTGCAAACTCCATTCACAGCAACTCAGCTATCTTCATTTCATTCATCCACATTCGGACACACTCATAATTTACTGATAGACTTAAAAACACAATCAATCTGAGCTCATCAAGCCATAGTCCTTGATGAACCCAGAAAGAAATAAAGTTTGAAGAATTTCAATTAAGCGGATTTCAAAAACAATTTCAGGAAAAATCAAATAAGTATTTTGATAAAAACTTTACTAAAAACAACTCAGCTTCATAAAACCTTATTTACTTAGCAATCAGTTAACAAAAACGAAATCAGAAAACCTTTGATCAAAAACCCGAAATCATCGACTCCCTGGTTTGGCAGCCATCACCAAGAATCCCAGAGCTTAATGATCTTGTCTATTTTTCCCAAATCATGCACTGATTCATGCGAAGATGATGAGTACAAATCCCTCAACCGATTAAATCTAAACGCACAACTTTGTGCAACAACATATATTGAAACTTAACAAAAATATCCTTGACTAAAAAGCTCAGTAAAAAGATGTAGCAGTAAAAATAAAAGTTAAACTACAACTAGTCATTTGGTGCACTGCCACCTCTTGAAATTTACTCTTCGATGTATGGTAAATGAAAGCAATGACTAAGTCCTAGAGTTTGAGCATAAATCAAATTACGTAGGAAGAGGTAAAGCCAATTACATCAATCATTCCTAGAAACAAGAACTAACTAGTAGAAATATGACTTATAAGCCAATGAATATCTCATGAACCGAAAGTTTGATGTAGTATTCAACAAATAATAAATTGGTAAAATATAAAATATATTTTATCGATGTTAATTAGTTCATCTACACAACTTTGAGTGCTAATAGAGCTCAATGTTTTCAATTCTTAATTTTGAATAACTAAGTTTAAAGAGTTAAATTTTAATCCAATAATTAATGTATAATCGTATTTATACTCATTCAAGTGTTACCAAAACTTGAGTGCTAGGTGATACGTAGGGGTGGGCACGGTGCAGTTCGTTACAGATATTTGCAATATCCAAATCCAAATCATTAAAAATTTAACGATTCGATACGATTTGGATTTTTTTTCAATTAAAAATGAAACCGTTTCAAACCAAATCGTTACTAACGATTTAATTTGGATCGATACGGACGATTTAGGCATAATACAAAATATATACCAAACCTTTAGAAGCATCTATTGCCATTTGAAGTCTACCAATTTCCAAGCAGGACATTATCAGAGTTTCTGCTTGGAATGGTCAAAAAGCTTAGATGATGATAGCTTTGTAAGCAACTTGACAGCTATTCGAGTGTTGTCTAATGTGCGGCCATAATAAACTACCCAAGATGCACCCCTTCCAACAATCCTCGACTCATCCAAGTATATATGAGTATGAAAATCGTCCATCTGACGGCTCCACATCCCCCCTCGTCTCTGTTTTTGCATGCAACTTTGATGAGTTTTGTGTGTATGTCTGACAAAAGAAAAAAATGGTAGCTAGCTGGTGAGATTGACCCGATTTTGTGGCTGAGATTAGGGAGTTTTAGTGGCTGCTGAGATGGGGGCGATCACTATGTTGAAGCAGAAATCGAACATGCTTGAAAAAATCTTCTTGATCCCTATAAACAGCAAACAAGAAGCAATCAAGGTTAAGGTTGAAGCCCTGGGGGTTGTTCAACAAAAAACGCTATGATGCTTAAGTTAGTTTTAAAAGAAAAATCATAAAGCACTTTAGAAGCGAAGAACGAATTACCTTGAAAGTAAGGTGAGGACCTCTATTTATAGTGAAGCCTTGAGAGTCACAAAGCGTTCTGATATGTTGATAGCTTTTGTAATTACTAAATAATTATTTTGTAATAAAAGATATTATTTAATAATTGAATATTAATAACAATTAATTCTCAAGGAGAATATTATTATTAGGATAAACTACATAAAAGTACCCAAATTATAGGGGTCATTTCAAGTTCATACTTCAACTACGAAAATTTTCATCTAGGTACCCAAACTATCAAAACATAACATCTAGGTACCCACATTTAGTCAACCCGTTAGTCAAACTGTTAAAGTTTGAGGTGGCATTTTTTTAAATAAAAATTTGCTGACTTAGACTCCATGTAGACCAACTTTCAATTAAAAAACTATAATTTTAAAATAAATAGAAAAAATAAATAAAAGAAAAATATCCCACATAACTCCACCCTTATTCCTCCTCAATCCACAGTCGACACCATACCCACCCAGAAACCAACAACCAGCATCACCTCCATCAATTTCCACCACCACCATCATCATCATCTTGCAGTTGCAGATTTGAATTCCTCTTCCAATTATCATCTTAAAATAATTATAAAACAAATAAAATAAAATAAAAAGAAACCCCCAATTCTCAATTTACCATGATATCGTGGTGTAGATGATCGGCAATCTCTTCAAAATTTCCCGGACAAACTTGTGGGTTTAAACCATCCAAACCCGTACCCGACTTCGAACCACCACGAAGTCATTGACTTCATCGAGGTCGAGATCTGACCTCACCTACATCATTCCCAACCCACAGACCAACTCCAATATCGCACCCAAACCCCACACACCTACCATTCTCGTTGACCACAAATCGCATATCCAACAAATTACAAACCTACCCCCCACAATTGAAGCTCAAACCCAGTCGCTCCCAATTCACGCCAAAACTAAGCTAACGATGAACACCCAATCCCAACTTCATGACATTTGAGTTCGACGGCGTTTGAGTTTGAAGGCGTCTGAGTTCGAAGGCATCTGAGTTCAATGAACACCCAATCCTACCTTCAATGACCTGATCGACCCAACCAACGCCGATGCCATTAGGGGCCAAGCAAGTCCCCACCGAGCACGAGTTCGAAGGCGTCTGAGTTCAATGAACACCCAATCCCACCTTCAACGGCCTGATCGACCCAACCAATTTTTGTCTATGAGATTGAAATTTGGGAAAAGTAGAAGTGAATTTACCATTTTACCTTGTTCGATGAGGATGGGGTTGTTGCAGAGAGTTAGGTAAAGCTCCTTCTTGGTGGAAATGGAGATGGGAGGGTTTAGGGATTGGGAGGCTAGGATGTCGTTGACCTCGGGGGAAAGGAATCGGTCCCAAACGGCGTCGGATTCAGAGGCGGACCTGAAACTCCTGGAAACACAGGACAGCTTGCAGGCGTCGCGAGGCGTGGTGATGGAGATAACGTTGGCTATGCATCCTTCGGGCAACGCCTGCAGATCTATGTAATCAAGCATGAGCACCGCCCCACAGCTATCGCTTCCGACATCGGTTTTCTTGTGGTTGTCATCTTGGTTTGCACCGTCTTGTGGTTTTCTTGTGGTTGTCGTCTTGAGAGAGAATGACACATTGGGTGGGATATTTTTCTCTTTTTAATTTTTTCATTATTTTAAAATTATAATTTTTTAATTGAAAATTGATCCATATGGAGTCCAAGTGAGCAAAAAAAAAATATTTTAAATGCCACCTCAGACTTTAACAGTTTGACTAACGGATTGATTAACGGTGAGTACCTAAATGTTGTGTTTTGATAGTTTGGGTACTTATATGAAAATTTTCATAGTTGAGGTATGAACTTGAAATGACCCCTATAGTTTGGATATTATTATTGAGGCTTTAAAGTTTAACCCGATTAAATAATACATTTAGCTGGTAAATATATTATTTAAAATGTGGGTGTCTGTGAGTTATTAATGTCATTATCATAGGCAATATAGACATTATAGAAATTAAAGGCCACGTGGCAGCTCCACAATTTTCTGGGTGATTTTGGGTTCCACAAATGCCCCCACATCGCTTAGGAATTCAGGAAATCATAAGGGATGTAAGTTTTTTTTTGTAATCCTAATAAACCATTTTGGAATAGATTCCCTCTTGTCCTGTATTGTTCTTGTGTCAAAAAAATTTCGTTGGGCTTGGAACATAATATCAAAATGATTCAAGTTAATATTGGGCTTGAACTTGTGTGATTGGGTTTAGCTTGTGGTTCATCTGTAATTAATTCTCTCATTAATAATTGGAGGTTTTTATTTTGAATTTATTCCCTCATTTATATTTGGAGGTTTCATTTTCTTTTTTAATGGAAGTTTGTAACCTCCATTTCCAAAAAACCAAAACTCCTTGCCTTGCCTTCCTTGCGTTGGTGAGAAAAAAGAAATAAAGGGTCCAATAACCATGAATTCACCATTGATGTTTTGGGGAAAGAATAATTATTCAAGGTGAGGAATGGCAACCACCATTTCCAAGCAAAACTTAAAACTTGTTCTTTGCTGGCGGAAAAGAAGCGGTAGTGGCGTCTGCAGTTGAAAGAAGAAAATGTTTTCTTCTTTTCTTCAGTTCGGGGAAAGGTGAGAAAAGAGTTATTTGCTTCTTTTCTCTGACGTCGACTGATGAATGGAATGGCTGGAGAGTCTGATGTCGCTGGAGAGAAAACCAGCGTGCAACTGGTTGATTTGGCGTGAACGGGCCCGTGCGAGGTGAAAATCAGAGAAGCTGTCGCTGCTGATGTCAGCATGGTCCCCTGCCTTCAACGTGTGAACGCAGAAGACAAGAAGCAGTGCGGCTGGGTGAGCGCCACTGACAGGCGCGGCAGAGATGTCGGGTGCTATCTGCTGGTCGGCTTGCGGCTTGCGGCTCGCGGCGCGGCTCAACTCGCACCTCTCTCTCTTCGTGTGGTCTCGGCTCTGTGGCTTTAGACTCAGCAAAGGCGGCTGCCTGGCGGGTTTTTCGAGGAGTCCAGGAGCTTGTGAAATCCGATTGTGATGATTTAAGTGGTGTTGCACTCTATTTTCAGACACGGTCATTTCAAGGTGCATGAGGGCATACTTTCGGTGAAGTCTCGAAGAACTCACTTTGTGGGAGTTGCTGATTTTAAGAGGTAGAGACGTCAACATCAAGATGAACGGCTGAGATGTTGGCAAGGACTGTCTGACTTGTCAATTCCTATCCTTGTCAGATGAACTAAAATTAGCAAAGACTGTCTTACTTGTCCATTCATGTCCTTGTCAAAAGAACTGAGATGTTGGCAAGGACTATCTGGCATGTCTAGTTATGTCCTTGTCAGAAGAACTGAAGTTGGCAATGACTGTCTGGCTTGTCCATTCATGTCCTTGTCAGAAGAACTGAAGTTGGCAAGGACTCTCTGGCTTATCCAGTCCTGTCCTTGTCAGAAGAATCGCTTTCGACTGACGTTAGCCTTGCAATGGGTGACGTCAGTGTGGCCTTTTTGTCAAACATATGTGAAGATGGATGGTTGAGATATGGTGCATGCATTGCAAGCCCTCATCCATGCTTGAGGCTGCTAGGTGAAGAAGAGTTTTTGGCTGATGCCAGCATTGCGGAGCTGACGTCAATGTGACTCTTGTGTTTCAAACATGCGTGAGACTTGCCACAGTGCGGAGTTCGACTTGTCACAACACGAGGTTAGAATTCCTCCAATTTGGGGTGAGACTTCCTTCAGCATTGGGTGAGACTTGATCTTGAAGGCCCCGTTGAGCTTGAAGCGGGGTGGTACCAAGATGGGACTCGACAATCGAGGATTGGACATGCCCCATGAGAAGCCTGTGACGTCCTACTTCATTGTTCTAGCCTAGTGATGGAGGATAGCAAGTGCAAGTCTCCAGGTTGTTCAGCGAAAGGGTTCATGGAGGTTATTGCAAAAGTTTCCGGAGTGGCTAACTGTTAGGACCCGTCCCGAATTTCCCCTCGAAACCCGGGAAGAACCCTGATCCCGTCTGACAACCTAAGAAAAGGTTCCCAAAATACCCTTCAATCCTTACAAAATATTATACTAATAAATACTTCCACTTGTCAGACAAGGGATTCAAGCACTCAATAATTCCCGTAATTAATGACCAATCAAATACAATATAATATCAGAGCGTCTAAGTAGGATCAAGAGTAAAATTTAGATATCCTACTCAAATATAATTACACAGCGCAGTCGAAGTACTAATGCCTCTACCTCGAGATCAGTGTTCGCGTCAACTCTACTCAACTGCCTGAAGGGGTTTTAAACACAAAAATTGTGAGTGGACAAAAATAATCATTTATAAATTCTTTTCGAGGAAATACCTTTCTTCCCCTCCATTTATAAAATCATGCATGCATAACATAAAACAATTTATGATACCAAAACATTATATGTAAATCACCAAAATTCTCATTTCTCTTTAAAACCACCTAGTTGGACTCACATAAAATTTGTATAATGAAAATACCTCGTGATCCAAAGTTTGGTTTGAAAACTCTCTTCAAAAGAGTTTAAAATTCATTTAATTCAATCTGGACACATAATAACTCAAATTCACTATTCCATCTGGACACATAATATCTCAAATTCACTGTTCAATCTGGACACATAATATCTCAAATTCACTGTTCCCGACATATCCACAACACACCAGGGTATCCCTTGAGATGTGTTAAAATCTGTACAACTCTCTGTACTATCTGTACTATGCATAGACAGCTTCACGACCTGGCGGAGCAAGGCCCCTCAACACCAAGGTCCGAACCCTCAACAACCAGCGGAGCAAGACCCCTCAACACCGGTCAGAGCAACAGTAACCATCGGGACGGAAACCAGTGAACCAAATCCATACTTCGAAATCTTTGTTTCTCGGCCTAAGCCAAATTCTTTGCAATATCATTTTATGGCCAAAATCAGTAAAATCATAATTATGGGTCTAAACCCCAAATCACATATTCAAATAGTTACCACGTCAAAACGATATCAAAATCGAATACAAAAACCAGGTCATTTCTCAAAACACACTTTCACTGAAATATTGGAAAACATGTGTCCAGCATCATTTCTAAAATCCAGAAATTCATTGCACCCATACATGACAGTATTTAAATCAAAGATACATTTATGCATGCATTATAGTTTATAAACCAAAAGTCCACTCACAAACCTGTTGAAGCAAGCTCAATCCCGAACTGTACGCTCCCCTGAAGTTCCTGGAGCAGTATCGTCTGTCCAAATTAATAATCGGGATTATCAGCTAATAATAAGAACCTTAAATATAAACCCCCTAAACCCCGGGAGTCTAACTATGCTGGCCTAGAAAACGCAGCAACTTTAAAACGCCCAAAACAACCCCTAAACGACGTCCGATCGACTCAAAACCTGCGCCAACAGGTCTGAAACGTCAAAAACTAGCTGTCACGTGCCACCGTGAACTCAGACTCGGCCCCACGCGCCGCCACGCGCCGACGGAAGGTCGGAACACGAGCCCACGCGCCGCCATGCGCCCTCACGCGCCGGTCACGCGCCTGCTACAGTACCCACGCGCCTGGACGATTCAACCCGGTCCAACTCGGCCTGACCCGGTCTAACTCGACCCGATCGGTTCACTTAACCCGACCGGCTCAACTCGACCCGACCAGTTCGACTGACCCGACCGATCACTCTACCCGACCGATTTACTCGACCCGATCGGTCACCGGTGACTCACCGGAGAAGACGACCTGCTGCCGGCGCCGCCGTCTGGTTTCCGCCGGAATCCTCCATTTCCGGCCGAAACTTCAATCTTTCATAACTTTCTCAAAACTCAACCATTTTTCACAAATTTTATGTCTAAATCTATCTACTCAAACCCATGAATCCAAATATGACCTGAAAACCACAAACATTTACCTGTGCTAGCCGAAAAATCGATCGGACGATCCGAAACTTCCTACACTCGGTTCGGCTTCCCCCGTGGTCCTCTCCTTCGATGGTTGGTACAGTTGTGATCGTGGGAAGGAGTAGAATACGATTAGTTGAATAGAAATGGAAGTCTTGGCCTTGAATCAAAAGTTGGAATTTGTGGGTTTTGGGTGAGTTTTCGCACACGGGTTCGATGGTTTTGGGTGTTTCACAGAGAGAAAGATGAGAATGAGATGATGATGAAATGAGGTGGATCAGATTAGTCTAATTTATGGGGGGGGGGGGGGAGGGGGAGGCGGTTAAAAATATCTCCCCTCTATGTCAAATTATCAAACTGCCCTTACACGTCTAGACCCATAACTTTCGTCCACGAACTCCGTTTTGCGCGTGCCGCCTGTCTACGAACTCGTGAGTTCGAGACCTACGCAACGGTATCCAAAACACCACCAAAAGTGTCTCGAAACAAAATTTGACTTTCACGCCCCTTAACAAGCAAGGGTAAAATCGTCATTTTACATAAATAATTTACGTAAATCCAATAATTGAAATTCCGGGTTGTTACAATCTACCCCCCTTAAGAAATTTCGTCCTCGAAATTCAACTCTACCCTTGGAACAAATGAGGATACTGCGCCCGCATTAGTTCCTCGGTTTCCCACGTGGCCTCTTCCACGTTATGATTCCTCCATAACACTTTAACTAGAGGAATACTCTTTCTGCGCAGTACATTTTCCTTCCAATCGAAAATTTGCACTGGTTGCTCCTCAAAGGTCAAATCATCCTTCAGCTCAAGTGGCTGCTCTTCCAATACGTGAGACTCATCAAACAGATATTTCCGGAGCAAAGATACATGGAAAACATTATGAACTCTGGATAATTCCGATGGTAAAGCAAGACGATATGCCACTGGTCCTATCCTCTCCAAAATCTCATACGGACCAATGTAGCGAGGACTCAGTTTCCCTCGTCTACCAAAACGTACCACTCCCTTCCAAGGAGATAGTTTCAAGAACACCCAATCACCTACCTCAAACTCAAGGTCTCTGGTTCTACGGTTTGCATAGCTCTTCTGGCGATCCTGAGCTGTCTTCAACCTTTCTCTGATGATCCTTATCTTTTCCTCAGTCGTATCAACCAACTCTGGTGTTAACAGTTTCCTTTCACCCACTTCGTTCCAGCATAGTGGTGTCCTGCACTGCCTCCCATACAGTGCCTCGAAAGGAGGCATCCCAATACTCGACTGATAACTATTATTATAAGCAAATTCCATCAGAGCCAGGTGTGAATCCCAGTTCCCTTTAAACTGCAGTACACAAGCTCTCATCATATCCTCCAAAACCTGGATTGTCCTCTCAGAGTGACCATTCGTCTGAGGATGAAAAGTTGTACTAAAATGCAAGGTAGTGCCAAAAGCCTTCTGCAAACTCCGCCAAAATCTGGAGGTAAATCTAGGATCCCTGTCCGAAACAATTGACTCTGGAGTCCCATGTAGTCGTATGATCTCATCAACGAATAATTTGGCATACCGACTCATCCAAAAATCTTCCCGCACTAGCAAGAAATGTGCAGACTTCGTGAGTCTATCAACAATTACCCATATCCCATCATGTCCCTTCTGTGTCCTTGGAAGTTTATACACAAAATCCATCGTAATGTGATCCCACTTCCATTCCGGAATAGGTAATGGTTGAAGTGCCCCATATGGTTTCTGCCTCTCTGCTTTCACTTGCTGACACGTCAGGCATCTACTCACAAACTCAGCAATTTCCCTTTTCATCCCAGTCCACCAATAGTATTTCCTTAGGGTATGATACATCTTGGTACCTCCTGGATGCATAGCGTAAGCCGAACTATGAGCCTCATCAAGAATTTCCCTCTTTAGCTCCAACTCATTCGGTACGCACAACCGGCCATCCCTAACCAAGGCTCCATCATCCCTAAGCGCATAGTCCTGCCTATTTCTAGCCTCCAACTCCATCCTGATAATGCACAATGTAGGATCCTGGAGTTGAGCCTCAATAATCCGATCAATCAGAATAGGTCTCACATGGAAACTAGCCAATAAAGCCCCCCGGCTATCTATGTCCAGTACTATCCCTGCTCTACGGAACTCTACCAGTAACGGTAGGTAGACTGTATGCAAATGTGCCAAAGAACCCATGGATTTCCTGCTCAATGCATCCGCCACAACATTGGCTTTCCCTGGATGGTACTCTATAGTACAATCATAATCCTTTATTAGCTCAAGTCATCTTCTCTACCTTAGATTCAGGTCTTCTTGGGTGAACAAATACTTTAAACTCTTATGGTCGGTGAAGATCCGACACGTCTCCCCGTATAAATAATGTCGCCAGATTTTCAGTGCATGCACCACTGCAGCTCATTCCAAATCATGTGTGGGGTAATTCAACTCATGGGGTTTAAGTTGTCTAGAAGCATACGCTATCACCTTCCCATGCTGAATCAACACGCAGCCTATACCCCACAATGATGCATCACTATACACCTCGAATCCCCCAGTCTCATCAGGAAGGGTCAATACTGGAGCAGAAGTCAACCTCCTCTTCAGCTCCTGAAATCCCTGTTCACAATCGGCATCCCAGTCAAACTTGACTCCTTTCCTAGTCAACCGAGTCAATGGGCCTGCTATCGTAGAAAATCCTTCTACAAACCGTCGATAATATCCTGCCAAACCCAGAAAACTCCTCACCTCTGTCACTGTCCTCGGTTGCTCCCAATTTGCTACTGCCTTAACCTTTTGGGGATCTACGCTGATACCCTCAGCCGAAATCACATGACCTAAGAATCCAACTTCGGTCAACCAAAACTGGCATTTACTGAACTTGGCAAACAAATGCTTTTTCCTAAGCATATTCAGCACCAACCTTAAGTGCTTCTCATGTGCCTTAGCACTCCTCGAATACACCAAGATGTCATCGATGAACACAATCACAAACCGATCCAAATACTTTTGGAACACCCTGTTCATCAAATCCATAAATGCTGCTGGGGCATTAGTCAACCCGAAAGGCATCACCAGGAACTCATAATGACCATAACGAGTCCTGAAAGTTGTTTTCTCAACATCCCCTTCTCTGATCCTCAACTGATGGTACCCGGATCGAAGGTCAATTTTCGAAAAATATCTTGCCCCCTTAAGTTGATCAAACAAATCATCTATCCTTGGCAGAGGATACTTATTCCGCACTGTAGCCCTATTTAGCTTCCGGTAGTCGATACACAATCTCAGACCACCATCATTTTTCCTCACAAATAACACTGGTGCACCCCAAGGTGAAACACTTGGGCGAATAAATCCCATATTCACCAAATCCTGCAACTGAGTCTTCAACTCTCGCAATTATGCCGGTGCCATTCTATACGGTGCTTGTGAGATAGGTTGAGTACCTGGCAAAAGCTCGATGGTGAACTCAATCTCCCGGTGAGGTGGCAATCCCGGAAGATCATCTGGAAACACATCAGAGAACTCACTCACCACTAGAATATCCTCCACTCTCATCGGAGTATCCCGAGAATCAAACACGTGAGCCAAGTAACCCACACAACCTTTCCTCAACAATTTCTCAGCGGTCAAAGCTGATATCACTCCACAGGGTAGTACCCTACGATCTCCCCTGAATGTAAGTTCCGATAAACCTGGACTCCGGAAATCCACTCTCTTGTCATAACAATCAATAGAGGCATGGTGCATAGTCAACCAATCCATCCCCAGAATCACATCAAAATCAAAAATATCTAAGGGGATTAAATCTGCCTCTAATGCATGACCTTCCACTAATACTGGACAACTACGAATGACGAGATTCGCCACTAACATATTCCCAGTAGGAGTACTAATACCCATTTCCCAACCAATCGGAGACAATTCTCTATCAGCAAACAATGTAAAACCCCGAGAAATGAAAGAATGAGTCGCCCCAGGATCTATTAAAACATAAGCATCACGGTTAAAAATAGATAACGTACCCATGACCACATCTGGTGCTACTCGGGCCTCCTATTGCGACATAGCAAAAACTCAGGCTTGTGTATCCAAAGATCGACCACGACTCCACTGTCTGCCTCTGGCCCTGTTGGACCCACGGGCCCTGTTCGTCCAATTGGCCCGGTTGGCCCCACTAGATTGACTCTGGCTTCCACCTGCAATACCAGACGTCTGAACTGTCCTCTGCCTCTGTTCAGTAGCACCATGCCCCCAGGAACTACTGCCCGGATGAAGATGTGGGCAAAATTTCCTTATGTGACCAATCTCACCACATAAGTAACATCCAGTACCACCGGAGCTGCCACTCAGTCTTCTAGTTGACTGCACTGAAGCACCACTAGAACGAGCAGATGACTGCGGTGCCTGTCTGGCTCCGCCACTGCCTGATCCGGATCCCGCACTCCCAGTAGATCCAGAACTGAAATTGCCTCTCTTGGATGGTCCCTGACTAGAGGCTCCAATATCCCAACGATCCCGGTGTCGCCTGGAATCCCTAAACTACTGCTGGACTGGCAAACCCATGCTCAACTTTACACGAGCTGCAGCGTCGGACACGTCTCTCAAGGAAGTATGGGCTGCAGCTGTTACCACTGTCCCTCTCGGTTGCCACTAGAGCCGGTGCAAAACGAGCCAACGCTATGAATTTCTGCTCATACTGAGCCACTGTCATATCTCCCTACTGTAATTGTAAGAACTCAGCTTCCCTGGCATCTCGGTACGAGCAAGGATAAAATTGCTCAAGGAACTTCTCCCGAAAAGTCGCCCAGGTAATTGTACTGACCTCCCAGCCTGATAGCTCTAATGCGTTCCACCAATGATAAGCGGAACCACCTAGCAGAAAAGTGGCTAAAAGCACCCTGTCCCCCTGAGGACATCTCATAACCGAGAACACTCTCTCTAAACGAGTAATCCACTATACTGCATCATCTGGGCTAGAGTCGCCCATAAATATTGTAGCCCCTAATCTTTGGGCTTTCTCAATGTCGGAACCTTCAGTAGCAGTCCTACTCTGAAGTACAGAAGTCAACGTGTGACCCAATTGTTCTAGTGTTTGCCTCATATCAGGCTCCACTGCAGGTTCATGCGTGTCCCCAATGTTTTCAGACTGTTGACGGAACTCGCGTCTTGGAGGCATTACGCTGAAAAGAACTATAACTCATCAATACCAAAATAATTGTACACGTAGTGTACAATCTACAGGAATTTAACCTAGTGCTCTGATACCAATTGTCAGGACCCGTCCCGAATTTCCCCTCGAAACCCGAGAAGAACCCTGATCCTGTCTGACAACCTAAGAAAAGGTTCCCAAAATACCCTTCAATCCTTACAAAATATAATACTAATAAATACTGCCACTTGTCAGACAAGGGATTCAAGCACTCAATAATTCCCGTAATTAATGACCAATCAAATACAATATAATATCATAGTGTCTAAGTAGGATCAAGAGTAAAATTTAGATATCCTACTCAAATATAATTACACAGCGCAGTCGAAGTACTAATGCCTCTACCTCGAGATCAGTGTTCGCGTCAACTCTACTCAACTGCCTGAAGGGATTTTAAACACAAAAGTTGTGAGTGGACAAAAATAATCATTTATAAATTCTTTTTCGAGGAAATACCTTTCTTCCCCTCCATTTATAAAATCATGCATGCATAACATAAAACAATTTATGATACCAAAACATTATATGTAAATCACCAAAATTCCCATTTCTCTTTAAAACCACCTAGTTGGACTCACATAAAATCTATATAATGAAAATACCTCGTGATCCAAAGTTTGGTTTGAAAACTCACTTCAAAAGAGTTTAAAATTCATTTAATTCAATCTGGACACATAATAACTCAAATTCACTATTCCATCTGGACACATAATATCTCAAATTCACTGTTCAATATGGACACATAATATCTCAAATTCACTGTTCCCGACATATCCACAACACACCAGAGTATCCCTTGAGATGTGTTAAAATCTGTACAACTCAATGTACTATCTGTACTATGCATAGGACAGCTTCACGACCTGG
The DNA here is from genome assembly GCA_037349345.1 of Oemleria cerasiformis. Taxonomy (NCBI): domain Eukaryota; kingdom Viridiplantae; phylum Streptophyta; class Magnoliopsida; order Rosales; family Rosaceae; genus Oemleria; species Oemleria cerasiformis. Next base: position 2,017 of record JAZGTL010000009.1, on the reverse strand, counting down.
CGGAGCAAGGCCCCTCAACACCAAGGTCCGAACCCTCAACAACCAGCGGAGCAAAGACCCCTCAACACCGGTCAGAGCAACAGTAACCATCGGGACGGAAACCAGTGAACCAAATCCATACTTCGAAATCTTTGTTTCTCAGCCTAAGCCAAAATTCTTTGCAATATCATTTTATGGCCAAAATCAGTAAAATCATAATTATGGGTTCTAAACCCAAATCACATATTCAAATAGTTACCACGTCAAAAAGATATCAAAATCGAATACAAAAACCAGGCCATTTCTCAAAACACACTTTCACTGAAATATTGGAAAACATGTGTCCAGCATCATTTCTAAAATCCAGAAATTCATTGCACCATACATGACAGTATTTAAATCAAAGATACATTTATGCATGCATTATAGTTTATAAACCAAAAGTCCACTCACAAACCTGTTGAAGCAAGCTCAATCCCGAACTGTACGCTCCCCTGAAGTTCCTGGAGCAGTATCGCATGTCCAAATTAATAATCGGGATTATCAGCTAATAATAAGAACCTTAAATATAACCCCTAAACCCCGGGAGGTCTAACTATGCTGGCCTAGAAAACGCAGCAACTTTAAAACGCCCAAAACAACCCCTAACGAAGACGTCCGATCGACTCAAAACCTGCGCCAACAGGTCCGAAACGTCAAAAAACTAGCTATCACGCGCCACCGTGAACTCAGACTCGGCCCCACGTGCCGCCACGCGCCGACGGAAGGTCGGAACACGCGCCTTCACGTGCCTGTTACAGTACCCACGCGCTTGGACCGATTCAACCCGGTCCAACTCGGCCTGACCCGGTCTAACTCGACCCGATCGGTTCAACTCGACCCGACCGATTCAACTGACCCGACCGATTTACTCGACCCGACCAGCACCGGCGACTCACCGAAGAAGACGACCGGCTGCCAGCGCCGCCGTCTGGTTTCCGCCGGAATCCTCCATTTCCGGCCGAAACTTCAATCTTTCATAACTTTCTCAAAAATCAACCATTTTTCACAACTTTTATGTCTAAATCTATCTACTCGAACCCAGGATCCAAATATGACCTCAAAACCACATAAACACTTACTTGTGCTAGCCGAAAAATCGATCGGAAGATCCGAAACTTCCTACACTCGGTTCGGCTTCCCCCGTGGTCCTCTCCTTCGATGGTTGGTATGGTTGTGATCATGGGAAGGAGTAGAATAGGATTAGTTGAATAGAAATGGAAGTCTTGGCCTTGAATCAAAAGTTGGAATTTGTGGGTTTTGGGTGAGTTTTCGCACACGGGTTCGATGGTTTTGGGTGTTTCACAGAGAGAAAGATGAGAATGAGATGATGATGAAATGAGGTGGATCAGATTAGTCTAATTTAAGGGGGGGGGGGGGGGGGGGGGGGGGGGGGGGGGGGCGGGTTAAAAATATCTCCCCTCATGTCAAATTACCAAACTGCCCTTACCGTCTAGACCCATAACTTTCGTCCACGAGCTCCGTTTTCCGTGTGCCGCCTGTCTACGAACTCGTGAGTTCGAGACCTACGCAACGGTATTCAAAACACCACCAAAAGTGTCTCGAAACAAAATTTGACTTTCACGCCCCTTAACAAGCAAGGGTAAAATCGTCATTTTACATAAATAATTTACGTAAATCCAATAATTGAAATTCCGGGTTGTTACACTAACCAGTTGAAGGAAAAGAACTTGAAAGTTCCATCTGTGGAGGCAAAGCTGACACACTCAGTGAAAAATGTCGACGACATCTCCATCGTGAGAAACAAGGGAAGTGGTCCTTGATCTTAAGGCGAGTGGTGTGATCACACGGAGTGCCAAAGTTGCAGTCGCCGTTCAGGATGATGCCTACCGATGCCAAAGCGAGTAGAGCCAAAGTCGTTGCCCCCATTGTGCCGGGAGGAAGATCAAGTTCATGAGTTTTGAAATAATTGGTATCAATGTTGAACTTGAAAAGTTGAAATTCGAGCTAGATTTGCCATTGTGTGCCACCCCCCCCC